>OZ007591.1:343930251-345390251 GCA_963931845.1 Maratus michaelseni | reverse complement strand
TATCTTGTGAATTGACGAAGCTATGATTTTTTTTCTTCTAAAACCCCCCTTTTTTCCCCCCCTTGGGGCCATTTTTAATTATATCAAAAATCTGTCATACATACATTTTCGGCCCTTTTCCTGGAAGTAATAATAACTTTAAACGGATTCGATACGTATAATAATAAAGAAATTATGAGGATTTATCTGTTTTCACAAAAAGCCCCCCATTTCCCCCCCCTTGGTTCGATTTTGCCCATTAACGAACTTGACCGAGATTTTATGACCCTTGATTTTATGTATCAGTTTGGAAGAGATTTATGCATAATTTTTCCAGTTATCGCGGTCAGAAAAAAGTGGACATAGATAGATAGATAGATAGATAGATAGATAGATAGATAAACTTTTGAACTGGGGGTGGTTTTGGGTTCTGGGAGTCATGATCGGCGTAGATCTGCAAAAATTTTTCAAAATTTCCAACTTAGGTGAGAATGTAATAGGTAGTATTTCTTACGAAATCTACCTAAAATTCCTGACGTCTCGGCCTACAGGCACAGGTAGATTTCGAAGACGCAGAACGTGGGGAGCCTGTTTGTCGGGAATTGCGGAAGAAATGACCTTTTTGCGATGATGCTGCAGTTGGAACCGCCTACTTCGAAACGAAACTTGTTTCCAAGTGGTGCCAGTAAGGATTTTTTTTTTTTTTTTTTTTTTTTTTTTTTGCTATAAGAGTTGATCCTATAAAAAACATGTCAATATAAAAGTTTTAGATAATATTAAGAGGATTTATAATATATTTAAGCGGATTTGAAATATTGGGAATTGACGAAGTTATGAATTTTTTTCTTCTAAAACCCCCCTTCCCTCCCCCCCTTAAGGCAATTTTTAATTATATCAAAAATCTGTCATACATACATTTTCGGCCCTTTTCCTAGAAGTAATAATAACTTTAAACGGATTCGATACGTATAATAATAAAGAAATTATGAGGATTTATCTGTTTTCACAAAAAGCCCCCCATTTCCCCCCCCCTTGGTTCGATTTTGCCCATTAACGAACTTGACCGAGATTTTATGACCCTTGATTTTATGTATCAGTTTCGAAAAGATGCGGGAGTTGGAACCGCCTACTTCGAAAAATAACTTGTTTGCAGGCGGAGCCGGCAGGGATTTGTTTTGTTTTTAATTTTTTTTTTTTTGCTATAACGGTTGGTCCTATAAAAAACTTGTCAATATAAAAGTTTTAGATAATACTAAGAGGATTAATAATAATTTTACTCGGATTTGATATCTTGTGAATTGACGAAGCTATGATTTTTTTTTCTTCTAAAACCCCCCTTTTTTCCCCCCTTGGGGCCATTTTTAATTATATCAAAAATCTGTCATACATACATTTTCGGCCCTTTTCCTAGAAGTAATAATAACTTTAAACGGATTCGATACGTATAATAATAAAGAAATTATGAGGATTTATCTGTTTTCACAAAAAGCCCCCCATTTCCCCCCCCCTTGGTTCGATTTTGCCCATTAACGAACTTGACCGAGATTTTATGACCCTTGATTTTGTGTATCAGTTTCGAAAAGATGCGGGAGTTGGAACCGCCTACTTCGAAAAATAACTTGTTTGCAGGCGGAGCCGGCAGGGATTTGTTTTGTTTTTAATTTTTTTTTTTTTTGCTATAACGGTTGGTCCTATAAAAAACTTGTCAATATAAAAGTTTTAGATAATACTAAGAGGATTAATAATAATTTTACTCGGATTTGATATCTTGTGAATTGACGAAGCTATGATTTTTTTTTCTTCTAAAACCCCCCTTTTTTCCCCCCTTGGGGCCATTTTTAATTATATCAAAAATCTGTCATACATACATTTTCGGCCCTTTTCCTAGAAGTAATAATAACTTTAAACGGATTCGATACGTATAATAATAAAGAAATTATGAGGATTTATCTGTTTTCACAAAAAGACCCCCCATTTCCCCCCCCCTTTGTTCGATTTTGCCCATTAACGAACTTGACCGAGATTTTATGACCCTTGATTTTATGTATGAGTTTGGAAGAGATTTATGCATAATTTTTCCAGTTATTGCGGTCAGAAAAAAGTGACATAGATAGATAGATAGATAGATAGATAGATAAACTTTTGAACTGGGGGTGGTTTTGGGTTCTGGGAGTCATGATCGGCGTAGATCTGCAAAAATTTTTCAAAATTTCCAACTTAGGTGAGAATGTAATAGGTAGTATTTCTTACGAAATCTACCTAAAATTCCTGACGGCTCGGCCTACAGGCACAGGTAGATTTCGAAGACGCAGAACGTGGGGAGCCTGTTTGTCGGGAATTGCGGAAGAAATGACCTTTTTGCGATGATGCTGCAGTTGGAACCGCCTACTTCGAAACGAAACTTGTTTGCAAGTGGTGCCAGTAAGGATTTTTTTTTTTTTTTTTTTTTTTTTTTTTTTTTTTTTATAAGAGTTGATCCTATAAAAAACATGTCAATATAAAAGTTTTAGATAATATTAAGAGGATTTATAATATATTTAAGCGGATTTGAAATATTGGGAATTGACGAAGTTATGAATTTTTTTCTTCTAAAACCCCCCTTCCCTCCCCCCCTTAAGGCAATTTTTAATTATATCAAAAATCTGTCATACATAAGTTTTTGGCACTGTTCCTAGAAGTAATAATAACTTCAAACGGATTCGATACGTATAATAATAAAGAAATTATGAGGATTTTTCTGTTTTCACAAAAAGCCCCCCCCCCCCATTTCCCCCCCCCTTGGTTCGATTTTGCCCATTAACGAACTTGACCGAGATTTTATGACCCTTGATTTTATGTATCAGTTTCGAAAAGATGCGGGAGTTGGAACCGCCTACTTCGAAAAATAACTTGTTTGCAGGCGGAGCCGGCAGGGATTTGTTTTTTTTTTTTTTTTTTTTGTTTTTTTTTTTTTTTTTTTTTTTGCTATAACGGTTGGTCCTATAAAAAACTTGTCAATATAAAAGTTTTAGATAATACTAAGAGGATTAATAATAAATTTACGCGGATTTGATATCTTGTGAATTGACGAAGCTATGAGTTTTTTTCTTCTAAAACCCCCCCTTTTTTCCCCCCCTTGGGGCCATTTTTAATTATATCAAAAATCTGTCATACATACATTTTCGGCCCTTTTCCTAGAAGTAATAATAACTCTAAACGGATTCGATACGTATAATAATAAAGAAATTATGAGGATTTATCTGTTTTCACAAAAAGCCCCCCATTTCCCCCCCCCCTTGGTTCGATTTTGCCCATTAACGAACTTGACCGAGATTTTATGACCCTTGATTTTATGTATCAGTTTGGAAGAGATTTATGTATAATTTTTCCAGTTATCGCGGTCAGAAAAAAGTTACATAGATAGATAGATAGATAGATAGATAAACTTTTGAACTGGGGGTGGTTTTGGGTTCTGGGAGTCATGATCGGCGTAGATCTGCAAAAATTTTTCAAAATTTCCAACTTAGGTGAGAATGTAAAAGGTAGTATTTCTTACGAAATCTACCTAAAATTCCTGACGTCTCGGCCTACAGGCACAGGTAGATTTCGAAGACGCAGAACGTGGGGAGCCTGTTTGTCGGGAATTGCGGAAGAAATGACCTTTTTGCGATGATGCTGCAGTTGGAACCGCCTACTTCGAAACGAAACTTGTTTGCAAGTGGTGCCAGTAAGGATTTTTTTTTTTTTTTTTTTTTTTTTTTTTTTTTGCTATAAGAGTTGATCTTATAAAAAACATGTCAATATAAAAGTTTTAGATAATATTAAGAGGATTTATAATATATTTAAGCGGATTTGAAATATTGGGAATTGACGAAGTTATGAATTTTTTTCTTCTAAAACCCCCCTTCCCTCCCCCCTTAAGGCAATTTTTAATTATATCAAAAATCTGTCATACATAAGTTTTTGGCACTGTTCCTAGAAGTAATAATAACTTCAAACGGATTCGATACGTATAATAATAAAGAAATTATGAGGATTTTTCTGTTTTCACAAAAAGCCCCCCCATCCCCCCCCCTTGGTTCGATTTTGCCCATTAACGAACTTGACCGAGATTTTATGACCCTTGATTTTATGTATCAGTTTCGAAAAGATGCGGGAGTTGGAACCGCCTACTTCGAAAAATAACTTGTTTGCAGGCGGAGCCGGCGGGGATTTGTTTTGTTTTTAATTTTTTTTTTTTTGCTATAACGGTTGGTCCTATAAAAAACTTGTCAATATAAAAGTTTTAGATAATACTAAGAGGATTAATAATAATTTTACTCGGATTTGATATCTTGTGAATTGACGAAGCTATGATTTTTTTTTCCTAAAACCCCCCTTTCCCCCCCCCCTTGGGGCCATTTTTAATTATATCAAAAATCTGTCATACATACATTTTCGGCCCTTTTCCTAGAAGTAATAATAACTTTAAACGGATTCGATACGTATAATAATAAAGAAATTATGAGGATTTATCTGTTTTCACAAAAAGCCCCCCATTTCCCCCCCCCCTTGGTTCGATTTTGCCCATTAACGAACTTGACCGAGATTTTATGACCCTTGATTTTATGTATCAGTTTCGAAAAGATGCGGGAGTTGGAACCGCCTACTTCGAAAAATAACTTGTTTGCAGGCGGAGCCGGCAGGGATTTGTTTTGTTTTTAATTTTTTTTTTTGCTATAACGGTTGGTCCTATAAAAAACTTGTCAATATAAAAGTTTTAGATAATACTAAGAGGATTAATAATAATTTTACTCGGATTTGATATCTTGTGAATTGACAAAGCTATGATTTTTTTTTTCTTCTAAAACCCCCCCTTTTTCCCCCCTTGGGGCCATTTTTAATTATATCAAAAATCTGTCATACATACATTTTTGGCCCTTTTCTAGAAGTAATAATAACTTTAAACGGATTCGATACGTATAATAATAAAGAAATTATGAGGATTTATCTGTTTTCACAAAAAGCCCCCCATTTCCCCCCACCCCTTGGTTCGATTTTGCCCATTAACGAACTTGACCGAGATTTATGACCTTGATTTTATGTATCAGTTTGGAAGAGATTTATGCATAATTTTTCCAGTTATCGCGGTCAGAAAAAAGTGACATAGATAGATAGATAGATAGATAGATAAACTTTTGAACTGGGGGTGGTTTTGGGTTCTGGGAGTCATGATCGGCGTAGATCTGCAAAAATTTTTCAAAATTTCCAACTTAGGTGAGAATGTAATAGGTAGTATTTCTTACGAAATCTACCTAAAATTCCTGACGTCTCGGCCTACAGGCACAGGTAGATTTCGAAGACGCAGAACGTGGGGAGCCTGTTTGTCGGGAATTGCGGAAGAAATGACTTTTTTGCGATGATGCTGCAGTTGGAACCGCCTACTTCGAAACGAAACTTGTTTGCAAGTGGTGCCAGTAAGGATTTTTTTTTTTTTTTTTTTTTTTTTTTTTTTTTTTTTTTGCTATAAGAGTTGATCCTATAAAAAACATGTCAATATAAAAGTTTTAGATAATATTAAGAGGATTTATAATATATTTAAGCGGATTTGAAATATTGGGAGAATTGACGAAGTTATGAATTTTTTTCTTCTAAAACCCCCCTTCCCTCCCCCCTTAAGGCAATTTTTAATTATATCAAAAATCTGTCATACATAAGTTTTTGGCACTGTTCCTAGAAGTAATAATAACTTCAAACGGATTCGATACGTATAATAATAAAGAAATTATGAGGATTTTTCTGTTTTCACAAAAAGCCCCCCCCCCCATTCCCCCCCCCTTGGTTCGATTTTGCCCATTAACGAACTTGACCGAGATTTTATGACCCTTGATTTTATGTATCAGTTTCGAAAAGATGCGGGAGTTGGAACCGCCTACTTCGAAAAATAACTTGTTTGCAGGCGGAGCCGGCAGGAATTTGTTTTGTTTTTAATTTTTTTTTTTTTTTTTTTTTTTTTTTTGCTATAACGGTTGGTCCTATAAAAAACTTGTCAATATAAAAGTTTTAGATAATACTAAGAGGATTAATAATAATTTTACTCGGATTTGATATCTTGTGAATTGACGAAGCTATGATTTTTTTTTCTTCTAAAACCCCCCTTTTTTCCCCCCTTGGGGCCATTTTTAATTATATCAAAAATCTGTCATACATACATTTTCGGCCCTTTTCCTAGAAGTAATAATAACTTTAAACGGATTCGATACGTATAATAATAAAGAAATTATGAGGATTTATCTGTTTTCACAAAAAGCCCCCCCCAATCCCCCCCCCCCCTTGGTTCGATTTTGCCCATTAACGAACTTGACCGAGATTTTATGACCCTTGATTTTATGTATCAGTTTGGAAGAGATTTATGCATAATTTTTCCAGTTATCGCGGTCAGAAAAAAGTGACATAGATAGATAGATAAATAGATAGATAAACTTTTGAACTGGGGGTGGTTTTGGGTTCTGGGAGTCATGATCGGCGTAGATCTGCAAAAATTTTTCAAAATTTCCAACTTAGGTGAGAATGTAATAGGTAGTATTTCTTACGAAATCTACCTAAAATCCCTGACGGCTCGGCCTACAGGCACAGGTAGATTTCGAAGACGCAGAACGTGGGGAGCCTGTTTGTCGGGAATTGCGGAAGAAATGACCTTTTTGCGATGATGCTGCAGTTGGAACCGCCTACTTCGAAACGAAACTTGTTTGCAAGTGGTGCCAGTAAGGATTTTTTTTTTTTTTTTTTTTTTTTTTTGCTATAAGAGTTGATCCTATAAAAAACATGTCAATATAAAAGTTTTAGATAATATTAAGAGGATTTATAATATATCTAAGCGGATTTGAAATATTGGGAATTGACGAAGTTATGAATTTTTTTCTTCTAAAACCCCCCTTCCCTCCCCCCCTTAAGGCAATTTTTAATTATATCAAAAATCTGTCATACATAAGTTTTTGGCACTGTTCCTAGAAGTAATAATAACTTCAAACGGATTCGATACGTATAATAATAAAGAAATTATGAGGATTTTTCTGTTTTCACAAAAAGCCCCCCCCCCCATTTCCCCCCCCCCTTGGTTCGATTTTGCCCATTAACGAACTTGACCGAGATTTTATGACCCTTGATTTTATGTATCAGTTTCGAAAAGATGCGGGAGTTGGAACCGCCTACTTCGAAAAATAACTTGTTTGCAGGCGGAGCCGGCAGGGATTTGTTTTGTTTTTAATTTTTTTTTTTTTTTTTGCTATAACGGTTGGTCCTATAAAAAACTTGTCAGAAAAAAGTTTTAGATAATACTAAGAGGATTAATAATAAATTTACGCGGATTTGATATCTTGTGAATTGACGAAGCTATGATTTTTTTTCTTCTAAAACCCCCCTTTTTTCCCCCCCTTGGGGCCATTTTTAATTATATCAAAAATCTGTCATACATACATTTTCGGCCCTTTTCCTGGAAGTAATAATAACTTTAAACGGATTCGATACGTATAATAATAAAGAAATTATGAGGATTTATCTGTTTTCACAAAAAGCCCCCCATTTCCCCCCCCCTTGGTTCGATTTTGCCCATTAACGAACTTGACCGAGATTTTATGACCCTTGATTTTATGTATCAGTTTGGAAGAGATTTATGCATAATTTTTCCAGTTATCGCGGTCAGAAAAAAGTGACATAGATAGATAGATAGATAGATAGATAGATAGATAGATAAACTTTTGAACTGGGGGTGGTTTTGGGTTCTGGGAGTCATGATCGGCGTAGATCTGCAAAAATTTTTCAAAATTTCCAACTTAGGTGAGAATGTAATAGGTAGTATTTCTTACGAAATCTACCTAAAATTCCTGACGTCTCGGCCTACAGGCACAGGTAGATTTCGAAGACGCAGAACGTGGGGAGCCTGTTTGTCGGGAATTGCGGAAGAAATGACCTTTTTGCGATGATGCTGTAGTTGGAACCGCCTACTTCGAAACGAAACTTGTTTCCAAGTGGTGCCAGTAAGGATTTTTTTTTTTTTTTTTTTTTTTTTTTTTTTTGCTATAAGAGTTGATCCTATAAAAAACATGTCAATATAAAAGTTTTAGATAATATTAAGAGGATTTATAATATATTTAAGCGGATTTGAAATATTGGGAATTGACGAAGTTATGAATTTTTTTCTTCTAAAACCCCCCTTCCCTCCCCCCCTTAAGGCAATTTTTAATTATATCAAAAATCTGTCATACATACATTTTCGGCCCTTTTCCTAGAAGTAATAATAACTTTAAACGGATTCGATACGTATAATAATAAAGAAATTATGAGGATTTATCTGTTTTCACAAAAAGCCCCCCATTTCCCCCCCCCCTTGGTTCGATTTTGCCCATTAACGAACTTGACCGAGATTTTATGACCCTTGATTTTATGTATCAGTTTCGAAAAGATGCGGGAGTTGGAACCGCCTACTTCGAAAAATAACTTGTTTGCAGGCGGAGCCGGCAGGGATTTGTTTTGTTTTTAATTTTTTTTTTTTTTGCTATAACGGTTGGTCCTATAAAAAACTTGTCAATATAAAAGTTTTAGATAATACTAAGAGGATTAATAATAATTTTACTCGGATTTGATATCTTGTGAATTGACGAAGCTATGATATTTTTTTCTTCTAAAACCCCCCTTTTTTCCCCCCTTGGGGCCATTTTTAATTATATCAAAAATCTGTCATACATACATTTTCGGCCCTTTTCCTAGAAGTAATAATAACTTTAAACGGATTCGATACGTATAATAATAAAGAAATTATGAGGATTTATCTGTTTTCACAAAAGCCCCCCATTTCCCCCCCCCCTTGGTTCGATTTTGCCCATTAACGAACTTGACCGAGATTTTATGACCCTTGATTTTATGTATCAGTTTCGAAAAGATGCGGGAGTTGGAACCGCCTACTTCGAAAAATAACTTGTTTGCAGGCGGAGCCGGCAGGGATTTGTTTTGTTTTTAATTTTTTTTTTTGCTATAACGGTTGGTCCTATAAAAAAACTTGTCAATATAAAAGTTTTAGATAATACTAAGAGGATTAATAATAATTTTACTCGGATTTGGATATCTTGTGAATTGACAAAGCTATGATTTTTTTTTCTTCTAAAACCCCCCCTTTTTCCCCCCTTGGGGCCATTTTTAATTATATCAAAAATCTGTCATACATACATTTTTGGCCCTTTTCCTAGAAGTAATAATAACTTTAAACGGATTCGATACGTATAATAATAAAGAAATTATGAGGATTTATCTGTTTTTCACAAAAGCCCCCCCATTTCCCCCCCCCCCCTTGGTTCGATTTTGCCCATTAACGAACTTGACCGAGATTTTATGACCCTTGATTTTATGTATCAGTTTGAAGAGATTTATGCATAATTTTTCCAGTTATCGCGGTCAGAAAAAAGTGACATAGATAGATAGATAGATAGATAGATAAACTTTTGAACTGGGGGTGGTTTTGGGTTCTGGGAGTCATGATCGGCGTAGATCTGCAAAAATTTTTCAAAATTTCCAACTTAGGTGAGAATGTAATAGGTAGTATTTCTTACGAAATCTACCTAAAATTCCTGACGTCTCGGCCTACAGGCACAGGTAGATTTCGAAGACGCAGAACGTGGGGAGCCTGTTTGTCGGGAATTGCGGAAGAAATGACTTTTTTGCGATGATGCTGCAGTTGGAACCGCCTACTTCGAAACGAAACTTGTTTGCAAGTGGTGCCAGTAAGGATTTTTTTTTTTTTTTTTTTTTTTTTTTTTTTTTTTTTGCTATAAGAGTTGATCCTATAAAAAACATGTCAATATAAAAGTTTTAGATAATATTAAGAGGATTTATAATATATTTAAGCGGATTTGAAATATTGGGAATTGACGAAGTTATGAATTTTTTTCTTCTAAAACCCCCCTTCCCTCCCCCCTTAAGGCAATTTTTAATTATATCAAAAATCTGTCATACATAAGTTTTTGGCACTGTTCCTAGAAGTAATAATAACTTCAAACGGATTCGATACGTATAATAATAAAGAAATTATGAGGATTTTTCTGTTTTCACAAAAAGCCCCCCCCCCCATTCCCCCCCCCCTTGGTTCGATTTTGCCCATTAACGAACTTGACCGAGATTTTATGACCCTTGATTTTATGTATCAGTTTCGAAAAGATGCGGGAGTTGGAACCGCCTACTTCGAAAAATAACTTGTTTGCAGGCGGAGCCGGCAGGAATTTGTTTTGTTTTTAATTTTTTTTTTTTTTTTTTTTTTTTTTTTTTGCTATAACGGTTGGTCCTATAAAAAACTTGTCAATATAAAAGTTTTAGATAATACTAAGAGGATTAATAATAATTTTACTCGGATTTGATATCTTGTGAATTGACGAAGCTATGATTTTTTTTTCTTCTAAAACCCCCCTTTTTTCCCCCCTTGGGGCCATTTTTAATTATATCAAAAATCTGTCATACATACATTTTCGGCCCTTTTCCTAGAAGTAATAATAACTTTAAACGGATTCGATACGTATAATAATAAAGAAATTATGAGGATTTATCTGTTTTCACAAAAAGCCCCCCCCCAATCCCCCCCCCCTTGGTTCGATTTTGCCCATTAACGAACTTGACCGAGATTTTATGACCCTTGATTTTATGTATCAGTTTGGAAGAGATTTATGCATAATTTTTCCAGTTATCGCGGTCAGAAAAAAGTGACATAGATAGATAGATAAATAGATAGATAAACTTTTGAACTGGGGGTGGTTTTGGGTTCTGGGAGTCATGATCGGCGTAGATCTGCAAAAATTTTTCAAAATTTCCAACTTAGGTGAGAATGTAATAGGTAGTATTTCTTACGAAATCTACCTAAAATCCCTGACGGCTCGGCCTACAGGCACAGGTAGATTTCGAAGACGCAGAACGTGGGGAGCCTGTTTGTCGGGAATTGCGGAAGAAATGACCTTTTTGCGATGATGCTGCAGTTGGAACCGCCTACTTCGAAACGAAACTTGTTTGCAAGTGGTGCCAGTAAGGATTTTTTTTTTTTTTTTTTTTTTTTTTGCTATAAGAGTTGATCCTATAAAAAACATGTCAATATAAAAGTTTTAGATAATATTAAGAGGATTTATAATATATCTAAGCGGATTTGAAATATTGGGAATTGACGAAGTTATGAATTTTTTTCTTCTAAAACCCCCCTTCCCTCCCCCCCTTAAGGCAATTTTTAATTATATCAAAAATCTGTCATACATAAGTTTTTGGCACTGTTCCTAGAAGTAATAATAACTTCAAACGGATTCGATACGTATAATAATAAAGAAATTATGAGGATTTTTCTGTTTTCACAAAAAGCCCCCCCCCCCATTTCCCCCCCCCCTTGGTTCGATTTTGCCCATTAACGAACTTGACCGAGATTTTATGACCCTTGATTTTATGTATCAGTTTCGAAAAGATGCGGGAGTTGGAACCGCCTACTTCGAAAAATAACTTGTTTGCAGGCGGAGCCGGCAGGGATTTGTTTTGTTTTTAATTTTTTTTTTTTTTTTGCTATAACGGTTGGTCCTATAAAAAACTTGTCAGAAAAAAGTTTTAGATAATACTAAGAGGATTAATAATAAATTTACGCGGATTTGATATCTTGTGAATTGACGAAGCTATGATTTTTTTTCTTCTAAAACCCCCCTTTTTTCCCCCCCTTGGGGCCATTTTTAATTATATCAAAAATCTGTCATACATACATTTTCGGCCCTTTTCCTGGAAGTAATAATAACTTTAAACGGATTCGATACGTATAATAATAAAGAAATTATGAGGATTTATCTGTTTTCACAAAAAGCCCCCCATTTCCCCCCCCCTTGGTTCGATTTTGCCCATTAACGAACTTGACCGAGATTTTATGACCCTTGATTTTATGTATCAGTTTGGAAGAGATTTATGCATAATTTTTCCAGTTATCGCGGTCAGAAAAAAGTGACATAGATAGATAGATAGATAGATAGATAGATAGATAGATAAACTTTTGAACTGGGGGTGGTTTTGGGTTCTGGGAGTCATGATCGGCGTAGATCTGCAAAAATTTTTCAAAATTTCCAACTTAGGTGAGAATGTAATAGGTAGTATTTCTTACGAAATCTACCTAAAATTCCTGACGTCTCGGCCTACAGGCACAGGTAGATTTCGAAGACGCAGAACGTGGGGAGCCTGTTTGTCGGGAATTGCGGAAGAAATGACCTTTTTGCGATGATGCTGTAGTTGGAACCGCCTACTTCGAAACGAAACTTGTTTCCAAGTGGTGCCAGTAAGGATTTTTTTTTTTTTTTTTTTTTTTTTTTTTTTTGCTATAAGAGTTGATCCTATAAAAAACATGTCAATATAAAAGTTTTAGATAATATTAAGAGGATTTATAATATATTTAAGCGGATTTGAAATATTGGGAATTGACGAAGTTATGAATTTTTTTCTTCTAAAACCCCCCTTCCCTCCCCCCCTTAAGGCAATTTTTAATTATATCAAAAATCTGTCATACATACATTTTCGGCCCTTTTCCTAGAAGTAATAATAACTTTAAACGGATTCGATACGTATAATAATAAAGAAATTATGAGGATTTATCTGTTTTCACAAAAAGCCCCCCATTTCCCCCCCCCCTTGGTTCGATTTTGCCCATTAACGAACTTGACCGAGATTTTATGACCCTTGATTTTATGTATCAGTTTCGAAAAGATGCGGGAGTTGGAACCGCCTACTTCGAAAAATAACTTGTTTGCAGGCGGAGCCGGCAGGGATTTGTTTTGTTTTTAATTTTTTTTTTTTTTGCTATAACGGTTGGTCCTATAAAAAACTTGTCAATATAAAAGTTTTAGATAATACTAAGAGGATTAATAATAATTTTACTCGGATTTGATATCTTGTGAATTGACGAAGCTATGATATTTTTTTCTTCTAAAACCCCCCTTTTTTCCCCCCTTGGGGCCATTTTTAATTATATCAAAAATCTGTCATACATACATTTTCGGCCCTTTTCCTAGAAGTAATAATAACTTTAAACGGATTCGATACGTATAATAATAAAGAAATTATGAGGATTTATCTGTTTTCACAAAAAGCCCCCCATTTCCCCCCCCCCTTGGTTCGATTTTGCCCATTAACGAACTTGACCGAGATTTTATGACCCTTGATTTTATGTATCAGTTTCGAAAAGATGCGGGAGTTGGAACCGCCTACTTCGAAAAATAACTTGTTTGCAGGCGGAGCCGGCAGGGATTTGTTTTGTTTTTAATTTTTTTTTTTGCTATAACGGTTGGTCCTATAAAAAACTTGTCAATATAAAAGTTTTAGATAATACTAAGAGGATTAATAATAATTTTACTCGGATTTGATATCTTGTGAATTGACAAAGCTATGATTTTTTTTTCTTCTAAAACCCCCCCTTTTTCCCCCCCTTGGGGCCATTTTTAATTATATCAAAAATCTGTCATACATACATTTTTGGCCCTTTTCCTAGAAGTAATAATAACTTTAAACGGATTCGATACGTATAATAATAAAGAAATTATGAGGATTTATCTGTTTTCACAAAAAGCCCCCCCATTTCCCCCCCCCCTTGGTTCGATTTTGCCCATTAACGAACTTGACCGAGATTTTATGACCCTTGATTTTATGTATCAGTTTGGAAGAGATTTATGCATAATTTTTCCAGTTATCGCGGTCAGAAAAAAGTGACATAGATAGATAGATAGATAGATAGATAAACTTTTGAACTGGGGGTGGTTTTGGGTTCTGGGAGTCATGATCGGCGTAGATCTGCAAAAATTTTTCAAAATTTCCAACTTAGGTGAGAATGTAATAGGTAGTATTTCTTACGAAATCTACCTAAAATTCCTGACGTCTCGGCCTACAGGCACAGGTAGATTTCGAAGACGCAGAACGTGGGGAGCCTGTTTGTCGGGAATTGCGGAAGAAATGACCTTTTTGCGATGATGCTGCAGTTGGAACCGCCTACTTCGAAACGAAACTTGTTTGCAAGTGGTGCCAGTAAGGATTTTTTTTTTTTTTTTTTTTTTTTTTTTTTTGCTATAAGAGTTGATCCTATAAAAAACATGTCAATATAAAAGTTTTAGATAATATTAAGAGGATTTATAATATATTTAAGCGGATTTGAAATATTGGGAATTGACGAAGTTATGAATTTTTTTCTTCTAAAACCCCCCTTCCCTACCCCCTTAAGGCAATTTTTAATTATATCAAAAATCTGTCATACATAAGTTTTTGGCACTGTTCCTAGAAGTAATAATAACTTCAAACGGATTCGATACGTATAATAATAAAGAAATTATGAGGATTTTTCTGTTTTCACAAAAAGCCCCCCCCCCCCATTTCCCCCCCCCTTGGTTCGATTTTGCCCATTAACGAACTTGACCGAGATTTTATGACCCTTGATTTTATGTATCAGTTTCGAAAAGATGCGGGAGTTGGAACCGCCTACTTCGAAAAATAACTTGTTTGCAGGCGGAGCCGGCAGGAATTTGTTTTGTTTTTAATTTTTTTTTTTTTTTTTTTTTTTTTTTTTTTGCTATAACGGTTGGTCCTATAAAAAACTTGTCAATATAAAAGTTTTAGATAATACTAAGAGGATTAATAATAAATTTACGCGGATTTGATATCTTGTGAATTGACGAAGCTATGATTTTTTTTCTTCTAAAACCCCCCTTTTTTCCCCCCCTTGGGGCCATTTTTAATTATATCAAAAATCTGTCATACATACATTTTCGGCCCTTTTCCTAGAAGTAATAATAACTTTAAACGGATTCGATACGTATAATAATAAAGAAATTATGAGGATTTATCTGTTTTCACAAAAAGCCCCCCATTTCCCCCCCTTTGGTTCGATTTTGCCCATTAACGAACTTGACCGAGATTTTATGACCCTTGATTTTATGTATCAGTTTGGAAGAGATTTATGCATAATTTTTCCAGTTATCGCGGTCAGAAAAAAGTGACATAGATAGATAGATAGATAGATAGATAGATAGATAGATAGATAGATAGATAGATAAACTTTTGAACTGGGGGTGGTTTTGGGTTCTGGGAGTCATGATCGGCGTAGATCTGCAAAAATTTTTCAAAATTTCCAACTTAGGTGAGAATGTAATAGGTAGTATTTCTTACGAAATCTACCTAAAATTCCTGACGGCTCGGCCTACAGGCACAGGTAGATTTCGAAGACGCAGAACGTGGGGAGCCTGTTTGTCGGGAATTGCGGAAGAAATGACCTTTTTGCGATGATGCTGCAGTTGGAACCGCCTACTTCGAAATGAAACTTGTTTGCAAGTGGTGCCAGTAAGGATTTTTTTTTTTTTTTTTTTTTTTTTTTTTTTTTTGCTATAAGAGTTGATCCTATAAAAAACATGTCAATATAAAAGTTTTAGATAATATTAAGAGGATTTATAATATATTTAAGCGGATTTGAAATATTGGGAATTGACGAAGTTATGAATTTTTTTCTTCTAAAACCCCCCTTCCCTCCCCCCCTTAAGGCAATTTTTAATTATATCAAAAATCTGTCATACATACATTTTCGGCCCTTTTCCTAGAAGTAATAATAACTTTAAACGGATTCGATACGTATAATAATAAAGAAATTATGAGGATTTATCTGTTTTCACAAAAAGCCCCCCATTTCCCCCCCCCTTGGTTCGATTTTGCCCATTAACGAACTTGACCGAGATTTTATGACCCTTGATTTTATGTATCAGTTTCGAAAAGATGCGGGAGTTGGAACCGCCTACTTCGAAAAATAACTTGTTTGCAGGCGGAGCCGGCAGGGATTTGTTTTGTTTTTAATTTTTTTTTTTGCTATAACGGTTGGTCCTATAAAAAACTTGTCAATATAAAAGTTTTAGATAATACTAAG
The DNA here is from genome assembly GCA_963931845.1 of Maratus michaelseni. NCBI lineage: Eukaryota > Metazoa > Arthropoda > Arachnida > Araneae > Salticidae > Maratus > Maratus michaelseni. The sequence goes on along the minus strand of OZ007591.1, from coordinate 345,374,371 downwards.
AGGATTAATAATAATTTTACTCGGATTTGATATCTTGTGAATTGACGGAGCTATGATTTTTTTTTCTTCTAAAACCCCCCTTTTTTCCCCCCTTGGGGCCATTTTTAATTATATCAAAAATCTGTCATACATACATTTTCGGCCCTTTTCCTAGAAGTAATAATAACTTTAAACGGATTCGATACGTATAATAATAAAGAAATTATGAGGATTTATCTGTTTTCACAAAAAGCCCCCCCCCAATCCCCCCCCCCTTGGTTCGATTTTGCCCATTAACGAACTTGACCGAGATTTTATGACCCTTGATTTTATGTATCAGTTTGGAAGAGATTTATGCATAATTTTTCCAGTTATCGCGGTCAGAAAAAAGTGACATAGATAGATAGATAGATAGATAGATAAACTTTTGAACTGGGGGTGGTTTTGGGTTCTGGGAGTCATGATCGGCGTAGATCTGCAAAAATTTTTCAAAATTTCCAACTTAGGTGAGAATGTAATAGGTAGTATTTCTTACGAAATCTACCTAAAATCCCTGACGGCTCGGCCTACAGGCACAGGTAGATTTCGAAGACGCAGAACGTGGGGAGCCTGTTTGTCGGGAATTGCGGAAGAAATGACCTTTTTGCGATGATGCTGCAGTTGGAACCGCCTACTTCGAAACGAAACTTGTTTGCAAGCGGTGCCAGTAAGGATTTTTTTTTTTTTTTTTTTTTTTTTTTTGCTATAAGAGTTGATCCTATAAAAAACATGTCAATATAAAAGTTTTAGATTATATTAAGAGGATTTATAATATATTTAAGCGGATTTGAAATATTGGGAATTGACGAAGTTATGAATTTTTTTCTTCTAAAACCCCCCTTCCCTCCCCCCCTTAAGGCAATTTTTAATTATATCAAAAATCTGTCATACATAAGTTTTTGGCACTGTTCCTAGAAGTAATAACAACTTCAAACGGATTCGATACGTATAATAATAAAGAAATTATGAGGATTTTTCTGTTTTCACAAAAAGCCCCCCCCCCATTCCCCCCCCCCCCCCTGGTTCGATTTTGCCCATTAACGAACTTGACCGAGATTTTATGACCCTTGATTTTATGTATCAGTTTCGAAAAGATGCGGGAGTTGGAACCGCCTACTTCGAAAAATAACTTGTTTGCAGGCGGAGCCGGCAGGGATTTGTTTTGTTTTTAATTTTTTTTTTTTTTTTGCTATAACGGTTGGTCCTATAAAAAACTTGTCAGAAAAAAGTTTTAGATAATACTAAGAGGATTAATAATAAATTTACGCGGATTTGATATCTTGTGAATTGACGAAGCTATGATTTTTTTTCTTCTAAAACCCCCCTTTTTTCCCCCCCTTGGGGCCATTTTTAATTATATCAAAAATCTGTCATACATACATACATTTTCGGCCCTTTTCCTGGAAGTAATAATAACTTTAAACGGATTCGATACGTATAATAATAAAGAAATTATGAGGATTTATCTGTTTTCACAAAAAGCCCCCCATTTCCCCCCCCTTGGTTCGATTTTGCCCATTAACGAACTTGACCGAGATTTTATGACCCTTGATTTTATGTATCAGTTTGGAAGAGATTTATGCATAATTTTTCCAGTTATCGCGGTCAGAAAAAAGTGACATAGATAGATAGATAGATAGATAGATAGATAGATAGATAAACTTTTGAACTGGGGGTGGTTTTGGGTTCTGGGAGTCATGATCGGCGTAGATCTGCAAAAATTTTTCAAAATTTCCAACTTAGGTGAGAATGTAATAGGTAGTATTTCTTACGAAATCTACCTAAAATTCCTGACGTCTCGGCCTACAGGCACAGGTAGATTTCGAAGACGCAGAACGTGGGGAGCCTGTTTGTCGGGAATTGCGGAAGAAATGACCTTTTTGCGATGATGCTGCAGTTGGAACCGCCTACTTCGAAACGAAACTTGTTTCCAAGTGGTGCCAGTAAGGATTTTTTTTTTTTTTTTTTTTTTTTTTTTTTTTTTTTTTTTGCTATAAGAGTTGATCCTATAAAAAACATGTCAATATAAAAGTTTTAGATAATATTAAGAGGATTTATAATATATTTAAGCGGATTTGAAATATTGGGAATTGACGAAGTTATGAATTTTTTTCTTCTAAAACCCCCCTTCCCTCCCCCCCTTAAGGCAATTTTTAATTATATCAAAAATCTGTCATACATACATTTTCGGCCCTTTTCCTAGAAGTAATAATAACTTTAAACGGATTCGATACGTATAATAATAAAGAAATTATGAGGATTTATCTGTTTTCACAAAAAGCCCCCCATTTCCCCCCCCCTTGGTTCGATTTTGCCCATTAACGAACTTGACCGAGATTTTATGACCCTTGATTTTATGTATCAGTTTCGAAAAGATGCGGGAGTTGGAACCGCCTACTTCGAAAAATAACTTGTTTGCAGGCGGAGCCGGCAGGGATTTGTTTTGTTTTTAATTTTTTTTTTTTTGCTATAACGGTTGGTCCTATAAAAAACTTGTCAATATAAAAGTTTTAGATAATACTAAGAGGATTAATAATAATTTTACTCGGATTTGATATCTTGTGAATTGACGAAGCTATGATTTTTTTTTCTTCTAAAACCCCCCTTTTTTCCCCCCTTGGGGCCATTTTTAATTATATCAAAAATCTGTCATACATACATTTTCGGCCCTTTTCCTAGAAGTAATAATAACTTTAAACGGATTCGATACGTATAATAATAAAGAAATTATGAGGATTTATCTGTTTTCACAAAAAGCCCCCCATTTCCCCCCCCCCCCCTTGGTTCGATTTTGCCCATTAACGAACTTGACCGAGATTTTATGACCCTTGATTTTATGTATCAGTTTCGAAAAGATGCGGGAGTTGGAACCGCCTACTTCGAAAAATAACTTGTTTGCAGGCGGAGCCGGCAGGGATTTGTTTTGTTTTTAATTTTTTTTTTTTTTTTTTTTGCTATAACGGTTGGTCCTATAAAAAACTTGTCAATATAAAAGTGTTAGATAATACTAAGAGGATTAATAATAAATTTACGCGGATTTGATATCTTGTGAATTGACGAAGCTATGATTTTTTTTCTTCTAACCCCCCCCCCTTTTTCCCCCCCTTGGGGCCATTTTTAATTATATCAAAAATCTGTCATACATACATTTTCGGCCCTTTTCCTAGAAGTAATAATAACTTTAAACGGATTCGATACGTATAATAATAAAGAAATTATGAGGATTTATCTGTTTTCACAAAAAGACCCCCCATTTCCCCCCCCCTTTGTTCGATTTTGCCCATTAACGAACTTGACCGAGATTTTATGACCCTTGATTTTATGTATGAGTTTGGAAGAGATTTATGCATAATTTTTCCAGTTATTGCGGTCAGAAAAAAGTGACATAGATAGATAGATAGATAGATAGATAGATAAACTTTTGAACTGGGGGTGGTTTTGGGTTCTGGGAGTCATGATCGGCGTAGATCTGCAAAAATTTTTCAAAATTTCCAACTTAGGTGAGAATGTAATAGGTAGTATTTCTTACGAAATCTACCTAAAATTCCTGACGGCTCGGCCTACAGGCACAGGTAGATTTCGAAGACGCAGAACGTGGGGAGCCTGTTTGTCGGGAATTGCGGAAGAAATGACCTTTTTGCGATGATGCTGCAGTTGGAACCGCCTACTTCGAAACGAAACTTGTTTGCAAGTGGTGCCAGTAAGGATTTTTTTTTTTTTTTTTTTTTTTTTTTTTTTTTTTTGTTATAAGAGTTGATCCTATAAAAAACATGTCAATATAAAAGTTTTAGATAATATTAAGAGGATTTATAATATATTTAAGCGGATTTGAAATATTGGGAATTGACGAAGTTATGAATTTTTTTCTTCTAAAACCCCCCTTCCCTCCCCCCCCTTAAGGCAATTTTTAATTATATCAAAAATCTGTCATACATAAGTTTTTGGCACTGTTCCTAGAATTAATAATAACTTCAAACGGATTCGATACGTATAATAATAAAGAAATTATGAGGATTTTTCTGTTTTCACAAAAAGCCCCCCCCCCATTTCCCCCCCCCTTGGTTCGATTTTGCCCATTAACGAACTTGACCGAGATTTTATGACCCTTGATTTTATGTATCAGTTTCGAAAAGATGCGGGAGTTGGAACCGCCTACTTCGAAAAATAACTTGTTTGCAGGCGGAGCCGGCGGGGATTTGTTTTGTTTTTAATTTTTTTTTTTTTGCTATAACGGTTGGTCCTATAAAAAACTTGTCAATATAAAAGTTTTAGATAATACTAAGAGGATTAATAATAATTTTACTCGGATTTGATATCTTGTGAATTGACGAAGCTATGATTTTTTTTTCCTAAAACCCCCCTTTCCCCCCCCCTTGGGGCCATTTTTAATTATATCAAAAATCTGTCATACATACATTTTCGGCCCTTTTCCTAGAAGTAATAATAACTTTAAACGGATTCGATACGTATAATAATAAAGAAATTATGAGGATTTATCTGTTTTCACAAAAAGCCCCCCATTTCCCCCCCCCCCTTGGTTCGATTTTGCCCATTAACGAACTTGACCGAGATTTTATGACCCTTGATTTTATGTATCAGTTTCGAAAAGATGCGGGAGTTGGAACCGCCTACTTCGAAAAATAACTTGTTTGCAGGCGGAGCCGGCAGGGATTTGTTTTGTTTTTAATTTTTTTTTTTGCTATAACGGTTGGTCCTATAAAAAACTTGTCAATATAAAAGTTTTAGATAATACTAAGAGGATTAATAATAATTTTACTCGGATTTGATATCTTGTGAATTGACAAAGCTATGATTTTTTTTTTCTTCTAAAACCCCCCCTTTTTCCCCCCCTTGGGGCCATTTTTAATTATATCAAAAATCTGTCATACATACATTTTTGGCCCTTTTCCTAGAAGTAATAATAACTTTAAACGGATTCGATACGTATAATAATAAAGAAATTATGAGGATTTATCTGTTTTCACAAAAAGCCCCCCCATTTTCCCCCCCCCCCTTGGTTCGATTTTGCCCATTAACGAACTTGACCGAGATTTTATGACCCTTGATTTTATGTATCAGTTTGGAAGAGATTTATGCATAATTTTTCCAGTTATCGCGGTCAGAAAAAAGTGACATAGATAGATAGATAGATAGATAGATAAACTTTTGAACTGGGGGTGGTTTTGGGTTCTGGGAGTCATGATCGGCGTAGATCTGCAAAAATTTTTCAAAATTTCCAACTTAGGTGAGAATGTAATAGGTAGTATTTCTTACGAAATCTACCTAAAATTCCTGACGTCTCGGCCTACAGGCACAGGTAGATTTCGAAGACGCAGAACGTGGGGAGCCTGTTTGTCGGGAATTGCGGAAGAAATGACTTTTTTGCGATGATGCTGCAGTTGGAACCGCCTACTTCGAAACGAAACTTGTTTGCAAGTGGTGCCAGTAAGGATTTTTTTTTTTTTTTTTTTTTTTTTTTTTTTTTTTTTTTTTTTTTTGCTATAAGAGTTGATCCTATAAAAAACATGTCAATATAAAAGTTTTAGATAATATTAAGAGGATTTATAATATATTTAAGCGGATTTGAAATATTGGGAATTGACGAAGTTATGAATTTTTTTCTTCTAAAACCCCCCTTCCCTCCCCCCTTAAGGCAATTTTTAATTATATCAAAAATCTGTCATACATAAGTTTTTGGCACTGTTCCTAGAAGTAATAATAACTTCAAACGGATTCGATACGTATAATAATAAAGAAATTATGAGGATTTTTCTGTTTTCACAAAAAGCCCCCCCCCCCATTTCCCCCCCCCCTTGGTTCGATTTTGCCCATTAACGAACTTGACCGAGATTTTATGACCCTTGATTTTATGTATCAGTTTCGAAAAGATGCGGGAGTTGGAACCGCCTACTTCGAAAAATAACTTGTTTGCAGGCGGAGCCGGCAGGAATTTGTTTTGTTTTTAATTTTTTTTTTTTTTTTTTTTTTTTTTTTTTGCTATAACGGTTGGTCCTATAAAAAACTTGTCAATATAAAAGTTTTAGATAATACTAAGAGGATTAATAATAAATTTACGCGGATTTGATATCTTGTGAATTGACGAAGCTATGATTTTTTTTCTTCTAAAACCCCCCTTTTTTCCCCCCCTTGGGGCCATTTTTAATTATATCAAAAATCTGTCATACATACATTTTCGGCCCTTTTCCTAGAAGTAATAATAACTTTAAACGGATTCGATACGTATAATAATAAAGAAATTATGAGGATTTATCTGTTTTCACAAAAAGCCCCCCATTTCCCCCCCTTTGGTTCGATTTTGCCCATTAACGAACTTGACCGAGATTTTATGACCCTTGATTTTATGTATCAGTTTGGAAGAGATTTATGCATAATTTTTCCAGTTATCGCGGTCAGAAAAAAGTGACATAGATAGATAGATAGATAGATAGATAGATAGATAGATAGATAGATAGATAGATAAACTTTTGAACTGGGGGTGGTTTTGGGTTCTGGGAGTCATGATCGGCGTAGATCTGCAAAAATTTTTCAAAATTTCCAACTTAGGTGAGAATGTAATAGGTAGTATTTCTTACGAAATCTACCTAAAATTCCTGACGGCTCGGCCTACAGGCACAGGTAGATTTCGAAGACGCAGAACGTGGGGAGCCTGTTTGTCGGGAATTGCGGAAGAAATGACCTTTTTGCGATGATGCTGCAGTTGGAACCGCCTACTTCGAAATGAAACTTGTTTGCAAGTGGTGCCAGTAAGGATTTTTTTTTTTTTTTTTTTTTTTTTTTTTTGCTATAAGAGTTGATCCTATAAAAAACATGTCAATATAAAAGTTTTAGATAATATTAAGAGGATTTATAATATATTTAAGCGGATTTGAAATATTGGGAATTGACGAAGTTATGAATTTTTTTCTTCTAAAACCCCCCTTCCCTCCCCCCCTTAAGGCAATTTTTAATTATATCAAAAATCTGTCATACATAAGTTTTTGGCACTGTTCCTAGAAGTAATAATAACTTCAAACGGATTCGATACGTATAATAATAAAGAAATTATGAGGATTTTTCTGTTTTCACAAAAAGCCCCCCCATCCCCCCCCCCTTGGTTCGATTTTGCCCATTAACGAACTTGACCGAGATTTTATGACCCTTGATTTTATGTATCAGTTTCGAAAAGATGCGGGAGTTGGAACCGCCTACTTCGAAAAATAACTTGTTTGCAGGCGGAGCCGGCAGGGATTTGTTTTGTTTTTAATTTTTTTTTTTTTGCTATAACGGTTGGTCCTATAAAAATCTTGTCAATATAAAAGTTTTAGATAATACTAAGAGGATTAATAATAATTTTACTCGGATTTGATATCTTGTGAATTGACGAAGCTATGATTTTTTTTTTCCTAAAACCCCCCTTTCCCCCCCTTGGGGCCATTTTTAATTATATCAAAAATCTGTCATACATACATTTTCGGCCCTTTTCCTAGAAGTAATAATAACTTTAAACGGATTCGATACGTATAATAATAAAGAAATTATGAGGATTTATCTGTTTTCACAAAAAGCCCCCCATTTCCCCCCCCCCTGGTTCGATTTTGCCCATTAACGAACTTGACCGAGATTTTATTACCCTTGATTTTATGTATCAGTTTCGAAAAGATGCGGGAGTTGGAACCGCTTACTTCGAAAAATAACTTGTTTGCAGGCGGAGCCGACAGGGGTTTGTTTTGGTTTTAATTTTTTTTTTTTGCTATAACGGTTGGTCCTATAAAAAACATGTCAATATAAAAGTTTTAGATAATACTAAGAGGATTAATAATAAATTTACGCGGATTTGATATCTTGTGAATTGACGAAGCTATGATTTTTTTTCTTCTAAAACCCCCCTTTTTCCCCCCCTTGGGGCCATTTTTAATTATATCAAAAATCTGTCATACATACATTTTCGGCCCTTTTCCTAGAAGTAATAATAATTTTAAACGGATTCGATACGTATAATAATACAGAAATTATGAGGATTTATCTGTTTTCACAAAAAGCCCCCCCATTTCCCCCCCCCCCCTTGGTTCGATTTTGCCCATTAACGAACTTGACCGAGATTTTATGAGCCTTGATTTTATGTATGAGTTTGGAAGAGATTTATGCATAATTTTTCCAGTTATCGTGGTCAGAAAAAAGTGACATAGATAGATAGATAGATAGATAGATAGATATATAAACTTTTGAACTGGGGGTGGTTTTGGGTTCTGGGAGTCATGATCGTCGTAGATCTGCAAAAATTTTTCAAAATTTCCAACTTAGGTGAGAATGTAATAGGTAGTATTTCTTACGAAATCTACCTAAAAAGTAAAATAAGGTGTCAATAATTTAGTTAATGACACTGCAAATAATGTCAACTACATTGCAAAATATGGAACTTCTTTGTCGATGCTGTTGGAATTCTGATGGTAGGCAATTCCTCATATAGGTTTCACCCAAAGCAAGGTATGAATATTTTGTAATATTGAATATTTCGTTAAAATTTCTTCACTGTTGTTAGAGTTAAGCAAAAATCGAGGTTTAGATTGAAGAGCGAGATCCTGTGATTTTGACTGAGTAGATAGGATGGGTTTTGTTCAGAATCGTCCGGTATTGGCTCTATTGCTATAGGAGGGATACCTTCGGGGAGGACTTTTGAAGGGAAAGTGACCCGAATTATAGTAGTCGTACAAGGAAAGCCCTAAAAACCTTACACAGTCACTCAGTTCATACTGAATAAATGGATTGCTACCCTGATTTTCTATACAAAAAATGTTTCTTTTAGTGTAGTTTACCACCTTTTTAAGTTTGTAACCGTGGTACTAAAACTCTGTATCTAGTTAGTAGCATTTAATTTTTATTTGAGATAAGTAACATACAGAAACGAATCGATAATAGATTCACTATGACAATTACATTCTTTCCCACGATCAGGATGCTTTTATCATCGACACGGTTGAAAACAATAAACAACTGTCATTTAACAAAAAACTTTCATTTTTTTCATGTAGAATTTTTATTTCGATTACTGAATCTTCTTTAAAAATTGTCTATTCAAATGTTCGTGCAGAAATGGATATTACATATATATCTTCTTCACTTACTGTGCACCTTTATTTTTAACAAATTCTCTACAATCATGGTTGCAACAAAACTTTCTTTCTCATGATCAGTGTACTTTTATCATAAACGATACTGTTCTTTTTTCAGCGACTGAAAACGAACTCTGTCACTTAACAAAAAAAAATTGTTATTTTCCTTTTTTTAATCTGGGATCTTTATTCCCATTACTGAAACTCTTAAAAAAAAATGTCTGTTCAAATGTTCAGGCACAAACAGATATTGCAAATATCTTCTTCACTTACTGTGCATCTTTATTTTTAATCTATTCTTTACAACCATGGTTACAACAAAATTTTCTTTCCCATGATCAGGGTGCTTTATCCCTCATCCAGATAAGTTTATCCTATAGCCTTTGTATGTTCTTTATCACGTAACTATATACGCAAGTTGCGTTTTTTTTCTTTACATCTTTATGTTTCTTAGCTCTTGTTACGCGCAGCATGTCCAAATGTGGACTTTGTGCCGATAAACCCAACCAAACAGTGTAATTTTATCATAAACGACACTTTTTTTAAAGGCGATTGAAAACAATACACAACTCTGCCACTTAACAACAACAAAAAAATTGTATTTTCATTTTTTTAATGTAGGATCTATATCACCATTACTAAATTTCTTCTTTAAAAAATGTCTATTCAAATGTTCGTTCAAAAATTTATATTGCTAATATCTTCTTCACTTAGTGTTCATCTTTCCCATGATCAGGGTACTTTTATCATAAACGACATTTTTTTTTATCCATTGGGAAAATGGTTGTTGTTTTCGGTCGAGAATGGACCAAATGATGTACGCACTTTACTCTTTTAACCGTTTTTAATGAAATCCTGTAACTTTAGAAGAATTTTTATTTGAATAGGCAATAGAAATGCACAAAAACGTTACAAAAATGTTAAAGTTACAAAAAAGATAGATGCAAACTATCAGATATGAAAAAAAGCCGAATTCAAAAATTGACGTCTGATTGGAAATCGTCTTATAAAGCTTAAAACGTGGTCTTCAACTTTAATTTCCTCAAAATACCTTTAGCTCAGACATCAATCTATACAAGAGTTAAAGTTATTGTAGGAAGGACCCGACAAAATATTAAGGTATACATTAAGTATAAGGTATAGTAATGGAAAATGAGTTTCAATAACTGCGGCGATGGTACAAACGAATATTTTTGCGAGGACAGAGAATGCCAGGATCTCTTCAACTGTAGTAATGGAAAATGCGTTTATTTGTAGATGGTTCCGGTGAATATTTTTGAATAATTTAATATTTTTAATAATTTGAAAAAAAAATTAAACTTTCGGAACATTTTTCCAATGGTTGTTGTAATTTGTTAAATTGTTAATTTTTTTTTCTGGCGATCATTTAATAACAAAAAAATTCATTTTTTTTAAATGTAGGATTTTATTTCAATTGCTGAATTTCTTTTTTAAATGTTTATTTAAATTATCGTGAACAAATAAATATTACGAATATCTTCTTCCCTTACTGCGCAACTTTATTTTTAATCAATTCAAATAATTTCTTTAAAGTTAGTTACATCTTTTGAAAATATGCAATGCCAATATCGTTAACCTTTTGAGTGGACTGTTTCCGTGTAATGTGCCAGCTATCAAGTGGATCAATTTCGATATGAAATGAAAATCGACTAAAAATGGTAATAGGTGTAGAATATTTTACTTTAATGTAACTTACAAGTTGGAATTTTAATTTTCCCGATGCATGCCAACTCATATAAAATGTTGGCGACATTCCGAGTACACGATGTATCTACCGGAATTGTTGGAAATTTACACTTTATTGTCTATAGAAACAAATGACTTCTCCTATGTCAATGAAATAACTTAAATAAAGATCTTGAAGCTTTTTACAAAGTTAATTTTATTTCTCTGATACCGTCAAATGAATGCTTTTGTACAAAAATTTCAGTTTTTACTTAAAATAATAAATTCTTCATTTTTCTTATTATTTCTTCAAATATTTAAACCGGCAGCACACGCGCAGGGATGGCACAGCCAGATTAATATACGGTTTTTATTTTGCCACTAATACTTCCAAATAATTATCGACGCGTTATTTAATCGCAATCAATGGTTACAAATTCTGCGATAAAATAGGTCAAAAGAATATCATAGAAACTCGACAGAGTTTCTCTCCAAGCATAAGAAACAGCAATGCATTGAACTGTAAATGAAAGGAATTTCCGCCAATGGATGCCAAACGATTTTACATTTTTTTTTTTTTTTAACTCTGTCTAGTTTATATTTTGCGGACGGGACAAAACGGGTTTTTGACATATCTATATCTCGCGTTCTATTTATGATAGAAACAAAATTCTTGATTCTATGGAATGGGGCGTGTCACGGGACTAAGAATTCAAATGTAAAGCAAAATCCGACGAATAGTTTTTCAGTAAATGCGATTTTAAAAGTGCTGTTTTTTGCACTTTTTAAATCTTGTTCAGACCAAAAACTGTTGACAGGGCTACAGCAATGTGTAATTATCGGATTTTTACGTGGTTTACGTTATTTGAATCGTTTTTATGAGTAGTTTGGACCTTTGTAAGTTTCATGTAAAAATATTAATTAGTTTTTGCTTTATATCAGTTTAAAGTTGTTGATTCCTATACTTAACATAGAGCAAAAAACTGTTGACAGGGCTACAGCAATGTGTAACTATCGGATTTTTACGCGGTTTACGTTATGTGAATCGTTTTTATGAATAGTTGTAAGTTTCATGTAAAAATATTAATTAGTTTTTGATTTATATCAGTTTACAGTTATTGATTCCTATAGAGCAAAAAAATAATAAATAACCCAACTCTTTTAGGAATGGTCGTATACACATGATATTAAGATATGTTATTACACTCGACCCAAGTAAGCTTCCTATTACAAAAAATCGTAACATTTAAGGTTCGTTTACAGGGTCTCACAAAATATCTTTTGATATAGGGCTAAATAGTTGTGTAATTATCCGATTTTTACGCGGTTTGCAGCATTTGAATTGTTTTTATGAGTAGTTCAAATGTTTAATATTTCGTGTAAAAATATTAATTAGTTTTTTATGTATACCACTTTAAAGTGATTTATTCCTATACTTAAGATGAAGCAAACAAAATATTAAATGGTCTAACTCTTTTCAAAAAGAACGTATGCGCATGATGTTAAAATATGTTACTACGAACTACCTAAGTTAGTTTCCTATTGTAAAACAGAATTGTAGAATTTACTGTTCGTTTACAGGGTAACTCAAAAGATTTTTTAATAAGACTAAAAAGTTGTGTAATTAGCAAATTTTTACGTTGAAGTACATGATTCCTGTACTTAACACAGAGGAAAAACAATAGTAAATTGCATAACTTTTGTCAAATTCGCTATATACACAAGATATTCAAAAATGTTACTACATCCTCTCTATAAAGCGGCATTGAAGCATATACGTTTCGTTTACAGAGTCTCTTAGAAGATCTTGATTACACTACAACCGATGTATATTTACTGAGTGAGATGTATTTAATGATTTTACACTGTTTCAATCTCTGTAAGGTTTCATTATCTTGCTTTAAAATTTAATATAAGATCATTTTGTCCGTCTGAAATCTCGTCGATGTTAAGCTCTAAATCTATTAATATATAGTAGTTTCATCGATTAAAAAAACTGTGTTTATTTATAAATATATAATTCTAACGTACTAGGAATTGATTGAAATAGCGATTACAAAATTCCAACTTTACGTTCATGCGCTGAGTAATAGAATGTAAAAATGTTGATACCCCAAGATTACAAGTTTTGCGTTTAAATATTTGCCGTTCATCGAATCTCCGGCTATGACGAACTTAAAATGCTAAATTTCGTATACAATAGGGGATCGGTAACGAACTGTTCGGTTTACGAACACATCGGTTAACGAACACTTTCGCGTGAGATTTTTATGTTCGGAGAACGAACTCCTCACGAAACAAAGCCATGATGAAGCAATGCCGTGTTTCATATTTGCCGAGCTATACTTATTGCCTCTATTGTCAACTTTGAGAACATTTTAACAGTTGCATACATATGTCCTGATTAATTCATGGACTGCCGGAGACTGGGGACCTATATTTTAGGATCACCGAATTGGAATGAACAGACTATATGAACAGAAATCACTTTAATAGTTTTTATACTTTTGCAAACGTTGCGAATTTTATATTTTTCAAATTCTCGAAACGTTGAGTTAAAAAACTTAAACAAATAAAAAACTTCTAAGGTGCTCAGTAATTTTCAAAAATAACATATTTAATATGTTAGTATAAAAATCCCTGTAAATTTTTATACTAATAGAAATAGGTTCGTAGGGAAAAAAAATGTTGATTATTCTCGGTAAAGTATGCTCCATAAACTTATCGTTGTAGTTGACCGAAAAAAAGTGCTTCTTAATTTTTCACATTTTTCTGAAACTGTAATATTTTAATTAGTTTGTAAACTACTGTAAAATTGTGTAATTTTTTGTTTTTGAATGTATATAAACGGAAGAGTGATATAAACAAAAGAAAAAGGAAAATAAATATGTCATAAATAATCTGATGAATACAATGTAAGGAAATTAATATAAAAGTTTCCCAGTTGTTATGTTAGCGACATGTACATTGGAATAAGTCACTCAATAAATTGTATAATTCTGTTTATAGCATCACTATTATTTTTTTTTGCCCCTTTTATCTTTTCTTTTCTGAATAAAAATGGAATCCGTATAATTGAAATTAAATACCTTACAAAAAGGAGTGATATCTCATCAAAAACAACTCGTTGTACATGATCCCGCCAAGCCACAAACCTAAAACGTCAGTCACAAAAAGAAGTGATATCACATTAAAAGAAGCGATATAGAAGTGCATACTCCGAGTCCCGTGTAAAAATCTATCACCACTCATAATGTTTCCAAAGGACTCGGAGTGAGGTACAGTATGTGAAAACTGCTTGGCGACCTGCAGGCTTTTATAATGTTTGCGTTTCCTGCAATTACATATGACTATATTATTTTAATTTAATTTAACTTAATTTAATTTAATTTAATTTAATTTATTTTGCTCCCATAAAATTGTAAAAAGTTGAAGCTTCTGTGTTTGCATGTCCTTTCTTATTTATGAGCTTGAAAAATCAATTTGTTGATTTTATTTACTATTATTTAAACTAGAAACACCACTCTTACGAAGGGGATTTTTTTAAGTAAACATGTAAAGATTTTGAGTTTGTAATATATATATATATATATATATATATATATATATATATATATATATATATATATATATATATATATATATATATATCAGTAATTCTAGCGTAAGCGGAATCGCATAGATCTGGGGAAAAATCCGTTCTGTCAGTTCTTTCGCATACAAAAATATTTAAAAAATGATGTAACAAAAATTAAAAATTTATTTTTTTCGATTTTCAAAATTGATATACTGCATATATTATAAAAGCCTGCAGGTCGCCAAGCAGTTTTCACATACTGTACCTCACTCCGAGTCCTTTGGAAACATTATGAGTGGTGATAGATTTTTACACGGGACTCGGAGTATGCACTTCTATATCGCTTCTTTTTATGTGATATCACTTCTTTTTGTGACTGACGTTTTAGGTTTGTGGCTTGGCGGGATCATTTACAACGAGTTGTTTTTGATGAGATTAATAAATATAAAGTCGAAAGAATATTAATAAGCTTGAAATAACTTAAATAAAGATCTTACAGCTTTTTACGAAAGAATTTTATTTTTCTGATACCGTCAAATGAATGCCTTTTGTACAAAATTTTCAGTTTTTACTTAAAATAATAAATTCTTTTATTTTCTTTGATCAAACATTTAATAATACTAAAATGAACATAACTATTGCTAATGGGAAGAAATGCAGTTATTAGCAATAGTTACGTTCATTTAAGTATGTTTAAACATGTTGCTACATCCTAAAGTCTCTTAGTGACGTGAGGTAATGTAGTTACTTAACTCTCTATTTTTAATATTTTACTATGAGCGCAGCCTTGCAACACTTTTATTTTTACGTATATTTTACATTTTGATGTATTTTATAATATATGTAAAGAAGAAAGTGTTGCACGATTGCGCTCATATAAATAATTGAGTTAAAATTAGGAGAAATTGCGTATTTTTCCTCAAAAACTACGAATGATACGAACTTGGGGCTTGTGTAAGTCATATAAATCCTAATAAAATGCAAAAACTATTGTTGAAATCGTACAGGATAAACCCTTTAATATTAAACAGGGAAATAATTAAGTCAGTACAACAAAATCGAATTTTAGTCTTATTTCATGAGCGAAAAACACGGCTTATGGACCCTGATCCTTTATACTCAAATTATCTCACTGTACCCAAATTACCTGACAGGGGATTTTTTTCCCCTTATGTATGTCCACACATAACTTTGGAACAAATGATCCGATATTCATTTCCTTATTTTGGAGCGTAGTCTGTTTCTGCGGATGGTCTCGTTTCAATATCTTTTGAGATCTAAATATTATATGTTTGTGAGTACGTCTCTTTTCATGTCTTTTTTTTTTTTTTTTTTTACTCTATAAATCTATTATTTTATAATTGCATAAAAATATAGATTATTTTTCTTTCGTTTCGGGATGAAGTACGTGGAGTTCGGGTCAATTTCAAATAGAATTTTCGGGTTCAGGTTGAGTATAACCCGATCTGTTTAGGTATTTAATGTGGATAACAATAAGGGGTTGCTAGTAAAATACGAATATAAGAAACAATCCCTTGAAGCTGGTTTTAATTTTTTGTTAAAAATTTCTTGTACTATAAAATAATTTTTTTTTCGAGAATTAATTAGTGTTAACCTTCCAGTGGGCAAACACGTTTTTTGACACAGATACGCTATTACAAATGCAAAATATTTTGGTACTTTCGTTTTATAGTGACCCCCGAGGATGAATCGCCAAGCGACCAAGATTTGTTGCCTAATTATAAATCACATAGGACATTATAATAACATATGATGTATATAATATTTCGTGACGCATATGTACCAGTTATAGCCCTATATGACGCATATATGACGTATACATATGCCATGTGTATATGTATAAGGTGTATATGACGTATATATGGCATATAAAACGTAAATAATATGTATAAAATGACGTATATGGCACATATATTAGCGTTTGGAGTATTATATGTATATATGAGACATACATAAGCTTTGCGATGATTTTGGCGAAATCGTAACTGCAATCTTGGCATAATCGTAATTGCGGGGGGCCGCTATAACACGAAAGTGCCGATATTTTATCCTAGCTAGAAGAAACGTGTTGAAAAAGCCCTTAACTACTGTCACAAAAATTGTTGCATAGCTGTAAACGGTCTCTGAGACCGCTTGATCGAAAAATGAATAAAAGGAGAGATTAACTCATGGGAAACTGTTTCTGTACTGTTCAGTACAGAATTTTTATAATCAAAATTCACCTTTTCAAAAGTTAATAGCGATAGTATTACAGTTGCAAATGAAACAAAATTTCAGCAGTGTCAGTAGTTAAACTGGAAGTTACAAGTTAAACTGTAAAAATTGAAACAAGTTGGAAATTGTACGTTAAACGTGACAAATGAGGTTCGTTCGTACTATAACTAGTTTTATAATCTAAAAAATCATCTTTATTATTTCAGTGACATGAATTACATCTCTGTTATGAGCGAAATGAGCATGCCGTTTTATTATTATTATTACGTATGCCACGTTTACAGACGCGAATTTTTTTTCTACACCAGACAGCGCTGCAAAACTCACCATAGAGACCTTGCTTTGTGAATGATTACCTCCATGGTTTAATATTTCCATGACTCACGATGAACGAATCTCTTGTGTTTATTTATTTTGATGGATTGAGATATTCGGCTGTTAACCTAATTTTCACTGAAGTTATCTCAGAATCTATACATTTTTTTAATGTAACTCATCTCTCAAGCAAACAATTTTTGTTTTACTATCTATTATATAGATTTACGTATTATAGGATTTAATAGAATAAAGAAAACTTTTATTAATTATCTTTTAAGTTTTGATTCGATTTTCATAAAATTTGAAATGACTCGTCAAAATTCTGCAACGATTATATATATTAAATTTCAAACCATTCGGTTGGGTAGTTTATAAGTTGTTATATGCGAACGGATCAGACGATGACTATAGGTGCTACATATTTATATAATTACGAATGCACCTAAAAAATCAGCGATCTGTGAGACTGCTAACAGTCGTTAAAGTTTAAACATATGGGTATTAATCCTTAATTGCTGTCACAGAATTTTTCGAATAGCTACTGTGAGCGGTCTCCTAGACCGCTTGATCGAAAGATGAATAAAACGCTCGATTAACTTATCGGATATACTGTTTGTGTACTTGTAGGGGTTTTTTATTCACCTATTCGGAAGTCTCTAAGCGGCAGTAGTAGTGCTCCAAAAGAAACAAAACTTCATTAGTATCTATAGTTAAACTGTGAAAATTTAATAAAGTAGCTGTCTGTGAGACCGCTAACGGCAGTTAAACGTTAAAAATAATTTTTAATTTTTGCGCTATAATGGAGCCAAGTTGGAAATTGTACGTTAAACATGACATAGGAGGTGCGTTCATTTTATAACTAGTTTCAGAATGTAAAAAAATCATCCTTATTATTTCAGTGATATGAATTATATCGTTTACTAAGAGCTAAATGAACATGCCTTTTTTTTCTCTTATTACGATGTCACGTTTACAAATGCGATTTTTTTTTCTACACTAGACAGCACTGTAAAATTCACCATGGAGATCTTGCTTTGCGAATGATTACGTCCATGGTTTAATATTTTTATGACTCATAATGAACGAATATCCTGTATTTATTTACCCTAATGGATTGAAATGATACTGTACTACGGCTTTTAACGTAATTTCCACTGAAGTTATCTCAGAATCTATACATTTTTTTATGTAACTCATCTCTCAAACAAACAAATCTTTTTAAAAATGTAACTTTTATGCAATTTTATTCGAAAAAATAAGTTTGAATAAAAATGGCCGCCTCGATTATGAAAAAAGAAGTGGTTTGTCCGTATTTGTTTTCCTCAGTCACATGACTTGCGCTTTTATTATATAGATTACGTACGATAGGATTTAATAGAATAAAAAAAAAACTTTTATTAATATCTTTTTAAGTTTTGATTCGATTTAGATAAAATTTGAAATAACTCGACAAAATTCTACAACGATAATATATATTAAATTTCAAACCATTCGGTTGAGTAGTTTTTGCGTTGTTATATGCGGACAGACGGACCAGATGACGACTATAGGTGCTACGTATTTATATAATTACGAACGCACCTAAAAATGTAAGAAATATCAAGCTTCTCGTCAAATTTATGAGAAGTCTCTTTCTGAAATGGTTAACAACCTTTGTTTGGTGTGGAATAAAATTAACTTTTAAAACTTGATGTAAGTCTTTGGAAATTAATTTATGATTACGCCGTACTTACATCTTCAGAATTAAAAATTTCAAAACATCACCACCTCCAGTTGAAAAGATGTACAAACAAATCGCAAAAGTCTTTTCGTGAATGAATTATTCATTCATTCAGTACTATGGATGGACAACCGTAACGTGTACTTTAAATTTCTAGTGTTACAAAAGACATTCCTGGGTTTTTCTTCTCTAACTTAGATGCGTTTTCAAATTATTATTACAAACCGGGAAGTCTTAAAAGCATCTCACCTTCAAAAAGTTTTCTCTTTGATTCTTGCTGAAGTGCTCTCAGATCAGTAGGTTATTGCCCTTCGATTTCTTCAATAGTAAAGAATATTTTTTCCTGCTTTTCCATCTCTTTTACCCCCATACACCTGTCTTAAATCATATGCGAAGCTATGCAGAATACTTTCCGCTATAATAAGATTTGAAAAGAATGCGAAAAAATTCATTCCGTTGCATCAAAATTAATGGATCATCATTGATTAATTTCTTGCATAGATGATTTAAATAGAAAGTCATATTTTAAAAAAGAAAAACAAAATAAAAAGCAAACTATGAATTAATTACAGGTCCACTTCAAATTAACTTCTTGTATTAACTCAATTTACATTCCTTCTGGTATATTTTTATTTATTTGAACGGTTACATAGAAGGCAAAATACAAAAATATCTTTTAAAACTTTCTTTCTTTTTTTAAGAATGAAACAAACTGTTGGTTTCAAATAGCTAACAAAAAGTTGCTTCAAATGCACCTTTCTTCCATCCTCCTTTTTCTCTAATTAGATTAGCTGTAAAGAAATTAAATGAAGAAATGTACAAAGTACATACATAGAACCCAAGATTTCAAAGGATATGATGGTAATTCAGTCTGCATTAAAAAAAAAATTCCGTCCCGCATTCATTATATACGAGGAGCAGTCGTAAAATAAGTTTCCCCTGGCGACTGCGGACAGAGGTGTGTATGAAAGACAAAAAACGTAATGAGACATTAACGATAAAACACAACTTTATTTTTCCACATAAGTACCAAGTACATTGAGACATTTGTCTTACCGCTTTATAAGCTTCAAAAAGCCCTCCAGGAAAAAATCAGGGCTTTGCATACGGACGAAGCGTTGAACGGCTATCGGCGAAAGACGACACAGCAGGTGAACGCGAACGTGCAAGACACCGATACACCATTAGGTAGAAGTCGACCGCCATCAAGCAGATGGCGCTGTTGCAGTCAACACCAAGTCCCTGAGGTCCTGTCATGAACGGTGGCTTTTAACTGTCTGCGATGATGATAAAATTGCGACCACAGACGATGACCAGGAAGACAGACAAACCAAATAAATAAACCATTTTCAATAACGTTGAAAAATGTTAAGAAGGACTTTAATAAATATAAATATAAACATAAATATTTATAATTTTTTGCTGCATATAAATTATATCAGGGGTTCCCAACAACAGAACCGTAGACCGCAGACATACCAGTAATAATGTAGGTAATATTCGCATTTAACCCCTTGAGGACGAGCGACACGTATACGTGACGCATAAGATGCTCAGAATCCTCGATTATTCCCACCAATTATTTTTTACTGTAAGCTTTGCCTTATTTAATGTTAGCATTTCTGCAATTCAATTAGTCGAAAATTTCTGTTTTGAAAAACCGGTATGGTAAAAGATTAAAAATTCTGTAAAGGATGCTCGTCGCGAAGGGGTTAATAATCGCAGAAAATTAACTCATATGCTTCGATTAAATAAGGTGAAGAATACTTTACAAAATTACTGGCATGTCTACAGCCTGCGGTTGAGTTTTTTGAAATCCTTGAACTATATATTAGTTTTAAAGGAATAAAAATCAGTTTGGCTGCCCAAATCATTTATTTACCTGAATTACTCTGGTTTACCTGAAGCTCAACTTAAAATGACATTAAATATTATATTTTCTATAAATAGAAATAAAAACAACCTATCGCGTTGCTAAGTGTTGTATAAAAAAAGCTTTGAACCTATTATAAGCTTTAACTTATGATAAAATTTAAATAGCATTCAGTCTTTAAAAATTCTTCATTTATATCGATTTTTTCCGCGCATAAAAAATATTTTATAAAAAAAAACTAAATTAAAAAGTTACCATCTAATTAACTTTTCTTATCTCTATTTTCAATGAAAAGATAATGAAAAAACTTTTTTAATGGTGTTTATTCTTTTATATTATCTTAAATTTAGAAGTCAACCGAAAACGTATTTATTTTATCTTTATATTTGTTATTATTGTTATTAAATTATATTTTGAAAATATAATGCCTCAAAAATTCGGTTTAAAATATTTCAATTCATTAAAAGGGTTCTATTTATAATTAGTTTTCATCAGCAAGTAGGATATGATAAATATATAATTACTTTTAGCTAATTTCTTTAAAGAAATTACGAATAAATGCATGGCATTTCTGAAAAAAATTATTTTGTATTATAACAATTTCTCTTTTTTTATTCTAATGTGTAGATAAATCACAAAGAAGATGAAAGCATTCTAATTCTTTTAATGAATTGGTACTTAGAATTAAACTGATGCTCGTTAGTTTTATATAAATGCAAAAGAAAATTTAAAATAATTTACTTAACCACGTATTTTTTTTTTTCTTTGGTAATTTTCTCTTTGCAAAACTAAGGGGTGCGAAAAATATGAGATTTTGTTTATAACAATATTTTCAGCATTGATTTTGCTTAAAAGACAAGGTTAATGAAAGCTGAAACAAGTTTTAAAATCTATATATGTATATATTACGCTATCGTACGTGACACAGAAATCGCGATTATTTGTTAATTGTTCAATGGCAACGCCCGAATGAAACGCATCTCATTGGTTATTGTGTAAAAGTCCTGTGGCCTGATTTAGGCCAGGATTTTTTACATTTAACTGTTTGGTGCTGGCCTCTACAGGAATAAAAGCTAAACAAATGATGATTTTTTTTATTATAGTGCAAATAAATTGCAATTATAATTTGTCAACATTAACAATTAAATAGATATATTTTTATACATTTTCACTTGAAATATTGATTTTTGTAAGCATTTAATATTTATAATTTAAAAAATACAATTACCAGTATAAAATTTAAAATGCAAACAAAGCAATGATTTTTAAAAAGGGATTTTTAGTAAAAAGGGAAAAAGTAAGTGTAATAATTTTCCCTGACCGTTTCATTTTTTAAGCGTAACTGCTATACTTTTGAAATTTTAGCTCTTATTTAATTTTTTTACAATAGTATAAATAAATATTATTCAGGCTTTTTTTTATGAAGTCCACTCCATAGTTATATTTTTCAATGACAGTCTGCCGGGGCAACCCCAGGCGGGTCAGCTAGTATTTAATATTTTAATAAACGTAAGAAAAAAATTTCTTTTTGACAAATTTTACTTACATTTCAGAGTAGCTAAGATGAGTAAATACTTTTTAATTTTTAAATTACTTCCATTGATTAAATACTTTTTTATCTTCATACTTGCATGTGCCCTTATATACGTAAGTACAGTCGGCCATAAAGAGAAAGAGAGAACACCCCATACATTTTAATCAACAAATTATCACAGAAAAAAACGGACATAGCCATTCGACTGAAAATCATACCTTCTTTCAATTTATTTTTTAAAAAATATGCTTAAGGGGTCGTCTTTATGCTGAAATTGAACCAAACTCTGAAATTTTCCATATGAACACCTAATTCTGTTATCTTTGGGGGGGGGTTGGTAAATTTTATCTTAGGATACCAAACTAGAAGTATTTAATCTAGTAGTTTAGAAGTCGTGAACCTTTAAAGTTTGGAGCTCCTAATGTTAAATTTATTTTCAATCGTTGCAAAACACATTATAATGCCGGAAGTTTTTTAAGCACAACTCAAAAACCATTTATCGGAATGAGCTGTAATTTTGGATTCACATATTTGAAACTACTAAAAATGGATTTTGTTTTTTAAAAATATATAGGTTACAATTCTTTTTTTTTTTTTTTCCGAAAATTAATTTAAAAAAGTAGCCTGGATTCATCAAAGACGACATGAGACACCAGTCCTGCGTCATATACAGCATCCCTGTTTGGCGGCATCGTGGAAAACGCACATTGCCAGCTTGCATTCGAATCGTCATACTGTCATATCATCTGGAGTGACGGTATGAAGTGCCTGGATATACGTCTCGGTAACCTCTTGTTCGCATTGCCGGCAATTTCAACAGCAGCCGTTACATTTCTGATGTGTTACGGCCCGTGGTTCTGCCTTATCTTC
The DNA here is from genome assembly GCA_963931845.1 of Maratus michaelseni. NCBI lineage: Eukaryota > Metazoa > Arthropoda > Arachnida > Araneae > Salticidae > Maratus > Maratus michaelseni. The sequence goes on along the minus strand of OZ007591.1, from coordinate 345,351,430 downwards.
GATGCCTCCGCAACTCTACGTTTTATTAGGACAATGCACGACCGCATGTTACTCGTACTATCCTGACCTTCCTTGATACAGAACATGTTCGACTGTTACTCTGACCGGAAAATTCTCCTGATTTCTCACCAATTGAAATTGTTCTGTCAATGGCTTCTGAGCGACAGGCCCGCCACCACTCGCCCGACACTATGGTTGACGAACTGTGGCATAGTGTTGAAGCTGCATGGACTGATGTACCCGAATATGACATCCAATCTCTGTTCGACTCTATGGTTAGGCAGATAAATGCTGTTATTGAGGCCAGAGGTGGCTGCTTTGGGTAGTGTTTTCTCAGGATCTATACCTTCAAATTTTCTGAAACTGTAATCACCTGTCCTTCCCATTATAATGTATTTGTCCAATAAATATCATTCTGTTATTTGCATTCCTTCATGGTGTTGCATTTTGGATGGCCAGCAGTGTAGATAAAATGCTTAAGTGATACAAAGAGGAACACAAAAGGCTGATAAAAACCTTTTAATGATCGACATATGTTTCAGCGCTCATATACGGCGCCATTTTCAAGATATATAACGATAAACAAAAATATTCTCGCAAGTTTTTGAAAATAAACTTGAAAATATAAATCACGAGATCATATATGTAAAAAACAGGTGCTTGAAATAGTCAACTGTAAATGTGAAAATTAATATTTCCTTATTGCTTTTTTTAACTGAAATGTACCTCGTGCCAAAGTTTAGGTAATTCAAATGAAGCGGATTCATTGCAAATGTTCACGGTACGCATATAGATTTCTATTGATTCACGGATAACATCACGAGGTACTTTTCAGTTTTAAAAAATCAATAAGGAAATATTAATTTTTACGTTTACAGTTAACTATTTTAAGCTTTTTTACATATTATGATCTCTTGATTTATGTTTTCAAGTTTATTTTCAAAAATTTGCGAGAATATTTTTTTTTATTGTTATATATCTTGAAAATGGCGCCGTAGGAGCTCTGAAACATATGTCGATCATTAAAAGGTTTTTATAAGACTTTTGTGTTTCTCTTTGTATCATTTGAGCATTTTATCTATATTTTAATGAAAATTACAAGTTAAACTTTGAAAATTGAAAAACGCAGCAGACTGTGAGACCGCTAACAGCAGTTAAGGGTGAAGATTGGTTAAAAATTGTGAAAAACATTATCGCAAAGAGGTTCTGATGAAGAAAGATTTTGAAGCATATCTGACTTCAACTACGGTGAAAATTTTGTTGTAAAACGTAAGAAATTGCTTCCTATCTTAAACGCTGTTCTCGCTACGAAAGTTCTTTTACAAGAATTGAAGATAAATACAAGAATTGAAAAAACAAGAATTTACAAGAATTGGAAATTTTGTTCTGCCTGGTGCTACCTGGACCTCGTCCGAAATGTGATCTTTGAGATAAATGGCGACTTTCTCGCCAGTTTAGACGATCAAATTTGAAATTAACACCTCTTTGGATAATTTGAGAGATCATTGCAGCTAGATAAATTAGGAAGGGAAATTATCCAGAATATACACTGCTCAAAACAATTAAAGGATATTTGAAGTTTTATATAAAATAAAGATATAAACGAAATTTTTTTTGCAGAAAATAGAAGAAGAGAATCACAAATGCAAAGTTTTTTGGTTTTCAAACTGTGGAGTATGCAAATTTTGAGTTCGACGTCAAAAACGTCGCTTCAGCGGCAGCGAATCAAATTTGACTTTCAACTGGATAAAAGAGAATGAAGACAAGGATGATCGGCATTCAGTGATTGCTTTGTTTCGATGAGTACGATGTCTCAGCGAAGTCATTTGACAGATTCAGAAGCTTGGAGAATTGTTGGTAGGTTAGAAGGGGGCCAAACTCAAGCCGAAGTAGCGCAAGCCATTGGAGTGTCACAAAGTGTCATTTCCAGGATCTGGAACCGGTTTTTGGAGAGTGGATGTGCAGGCCGAAGACCAGGGTAAGGTCGTAGACGGGCAACAACGCCCAATGAAGATCGGTATTTAGCGTTAACAGCTCGGAGACACCGAAACATGAACGCTACTCTTCTCCAACAACACCTTCGCTCGGCTACAGGCACCACGATTTCAACTCAGACTGTCCGAAACTGGCTCCATGCTGTAGGTCTGTATGCTCGCCGACCGATGGTATGTGTTAGATTAACATTAAGGCATCATCGCGACCGCAGGGAGTGGGCAACCGAGCATGTCAACTGGAGGAGAAATGAATGGAGCAATATTCTGTTTTCTGACGAGTCCCGTTTTTCTGTGCATCCGGATAATAGGCGTATTTTCATCTGGAGGGACCGTGGCAGTAGGAATAAATCTGCGTTCGTGCACGAAAGTGTCAGATTTGGCGGTGGAGGAGTGTTGGTGTATGGTGGCATCTCCATTGACGGGCGCACTGACCTCTACATCATTCGAGATGGAGCTCTGACTGGTCGCCGATATAGGGATGAGATCCTCACACCTATTGTAGTCCCTTACGCTGCAGCAATCGGAGATAACTTCATTTTAATGGACGATAACTGCAGGCCACATCGTGAAAACCTGGTGGAGGATTTCCTTTTCGAGGAAGGAATCGTTCGAATGGAATGGCCAGCGTGTTCTCCAGACATGAATCCAATCGAGCACGTTTGGGACGCTCTAGGAAGACGAATTTCTGGCCACCAACAACCCCCACAAACTCTCCAAGAACTGGAAAGAGCTCTTCTGGAAGAGTGGGGCAGAATACCCCAACTCGTAATTATTAGCCTCATTGAGTCCATGCCTCAAAGGTGTTCAACGTTGCTGGCCGGCCGTGGAAACCATACCCCCTACTGAAAATGATTTTCTTTGAAGAAAACACCTTTTCTTATTCTTTTTTGCTCATATGCACAAATTGTGTTTTTTTCCTTTTGTACACAAATGCGCAATAAAATGCATTTTTTTCTGCCAAACATGTGTTATTTATTCTCATATAACCTACTATGTCTGTCGACCATGTATCAATCAGCTAAAAAGTTTCCCAGATACAAAATCCACCTAAAACTGCAATATCCTTTAATTGTTTTGAGCAGTGTATTTACCTGTTCTGATATGACATTATCTTTCCAGTTTAATTTTGCAGTATTATAAGAATGGTTTGTCAATCAATATACGGACACTTGTTGTCGAACATGCAGACTGCATTTACAAAAGAATTTTTTGAATAGTTAATATATTTTCATGCAACTTTTGCTGAAATTCAGAATACAATTTGCATGTTTTTATTTTATTGCTGTGTGCAATTTTGACTGTTCCCTCCTCCAACCCCTCATAAATTAACTTTTATATATTTTTATATATTGAAAGATTTTTTTTTTTTTTTTTTTTTTTTTTTTTTAAGAGATATTTGGTATTTTGCATATTTATTCATGAATTACTTCATACTTTAGTGAAATATGAATTTTTTTATTAGATTAGTCCTGTTTTGTTTTGTTTTAAAGCACAATAATAATTTTTTTTTTTTTTAATATTAGTTTGATTCCTCAGTTAGACTTGAAAGAAAGAATTGAAAGTCTTAAAGAAAGAATTGAAGTCGCTTTGACATTTAAAAAAAAATAATTGCTTCAATTTTTAATTATTTCTAAAAAACTTTTCCAGTTATAAATTGTAATGCAATATAGCTATTTATAGAAATAATTCATCTTAAACGACCCAATCAACAAACTGAAGTAATAATATAGTGCTTTAAATCAATTAAAAAATATCAAAAAGCATTAAAAAGTATTATATATATATATATATATATATATATATATACAAGATGTCTCAAAAACATTGACTTCGTCTTTTATTCATTAAATGTTGATCATAGACATATATTATAAATTACAAAATTATGTTAAAAAGAGTACAGAATTTTATGAAATCGATTAAAATTTTCAAGGGATTAAATTGGAAGAAATATAAATTTAAATTTTTATACGGCCCCCGTGAAACAAATTTTACCAATCAGTAAAATGCGCCCCAAACACTAATAAGGTCATGTACAAAATTTCAGTATTTTATCATAAAAAATCGCAGGAGTATGAAATGCTGACTTAAACCACTTTTCTATGCCTGGATATGAATTCGCAAAGGGTAAAATCATGTCGGTTGATCGCTTTTCAGGGGTCGTACACAAATTATGAAAGAAAACAATGATTTCATCAATAAATAATGCTATTGACCAATGCAGAGCACAAGCAATTTTCTCGTGTAGTGACGCATCTGTTGCGATTATGTAACCTATGATATATATATATATATATATATATATATAAAACTTTAAGTAAAATTTAACCATTGAAACATAAGAAACTGACCACATACACTGAAATCCCGATACCAAAGAGCCCTGTCAATTTACAAATTAAAATTGTAGTCCTAATAAATGTAACATTATTAATTCAAATTAAGAAGAAAAAATAAATAAATAAATAAATAAATAGAAAATAAGGAATGAAATATAAACCACACGAGTATATACACAAATAAAAGCTTATAAAGTAATTTACTTTTTCAAGGGCAAGAAAATCACATTTATAAGCAAAGAACGATTGTTTTCTGTATATGACACCAGCTTTTGCTAAATATAGTGCCATATCTCGCCCGAACAATCGCTGAAACAATATTGAATAACAAGACCTTTACAATGGAATATTATAAATTATACATACAATTTGAAAAGGAGTGTGAAAAAGAAGAAAAATATATATATATATATTACTTATATTAATAATATCCCAAGATATTTAGTATATTGTGAGCACATGTACAAAATTGTATCCAAAAGAAGAGGTTAAATTCACAGTTAAATAGAGAATCCTTCAGATCCTACAGTTACAGTTATTTTTATTTAACTACATAGACTACAATATTTTAAAAAATGTAGAAAAAAATTTATGATATACATATAAATAAAAAACATTAATTAATTTATTTTAATTTTAATTTAATAAATTAAAATATATAATATTACTTGATAATTTGAAAGTATTTCATAGATATTATTACCTCCATACTAAATTTCCAAGTTTTAATATTTTAAATAAGCTATACTACTGCCATCTATTGTAAAAATATTAGACTATTTTAGCATACTATCAAATTCATTATATAATTTACTTTTGCTGCTGACATCTGGTGTACAGATATTCTACTAAAACTTTAATATTGTATGTATAATTACTTATATGCAGCTGTAATGTAGTGTAAATATATTAATTTTACTAGTTAATATTAATGATATATATAGAGAATAAGAGTTACTAGTATAATATAATTTCTATTTTAACTAACCCATTTAAAATATATCTTAATTTAACCCAAACATTAATGTAGAATCCATATGATGCTTTCATTTTATAAATTAGTATTATACTTAGAAATAACATAGATTATTCAATATGGCAATGCACTTATTATAATTTAAATCTAGCTATTTAAATAATATCTACCATGAAAAAAAAATATAAAAAACATAAGGTACTTTTCGGTTAGCCGGGCGCCAGTGAAATTTATATATCTATGTATACATATATATGTATACATACACACATATATGTATGTGTATATATATGTATATATATATACATGCATATATAAATGTGTGTATGTATATATATATATGTATATATATGTATACATAGATATATAAATTTCACTGGCGCCCGGCTAACCGAAAAGTACCAAACATAAATATTAATTAAATTAAATGATCTAAAAATAAAATAAAATAAATAATATAAAACTAAGAGATATGTTTATTAGTGTACTATATTTAATAAATATTTAATATTTACTAAAATTAAATATGTTTAACATATTAATATTATATTGTATTGATTAACCCATTGTAACATCCTTGATAATTTTAACTTTTGTTACAACCCCAATAATATTAACTCCATATAATCATAACAACAATTATAGAATTCGCCCACATGTAAATTTTATTTTATGAATGACTTTTAACTAAGATGATCCTATGCAGCACATGCTCTTAATATGAGTTATAATTTAGCGAAATATATCAACAGTCAAAAGTTGAAAATTAACGTTAAATTTTAAAATATGAATGACATTAAACTAGGATAATCCTATGCAGCAACGCACACAATAGGATTCATAGTTTAGCCAAATATATCAACAATCAAAAGTTGATTATCATTTTTATCAAGGAGATTTTAACAAAAAAAAAAAAAAAAAAAAAAAAAAAAAAACAATACAGACATTTAACCCAAATTAAATCTATATTTATATGTGTAAAATTGATTTAACTAAATAGTAAGGATATCCATAAACTTGTGCAATTTGAAGGATATGTTTTAAATTTTGATTTTTAAAGTTATTTGAACAAAGATTATTAATTCTATGTGCGAAATTTAGTAAAATATTTACAAATACTGATTTATGCATACATGACAAATAGTTAGTAAATAAGTTAACCTTAAAAGTAAAATCATTTCGCTTGTCATAAATGTCAAACAAAAGTTTATTATCTTTAAGAATTATCTTAAGATCAAGAAAATTAATTTCATTATTTGCCATAACATTGAAACTATAAGTTAAATTTTTATGATATTTTATAGGTAATAAATAATTTGAATTACTATTAAAATAGAAGACAATAATGTCATCTATATAACGGTATATTTTACAATTATATACATATGTGTGTGTGTGTATCCGTGTGTGTGTGTGTGCGTGTGTATCCGTATGTGTGTGTGGATGTGTGGTCTGCATGTATGTTCGTGTGTGTCTGTATGTGTGTATGTGCGTGTGTCTGTATATGTGTGTATATGCATGTGTGTGAGTGTTAAATTCATCCAAAGAAATTTCTAAACTTTACATAATTTCATCTCTAATGAGAAATCATTTGGCAAAGTTCTTTTCAAGTCTGCCTAATTAATCTTTTTTGAGCACATCCCAACGAAAACATACGAAGAAGCTGACCAAAGAGAATTGAATGTCCAAAACAAATCAGACAGTGATTCCCAGCTTCTTGGCCAGTACCCAGCTTGACAACGTGCTTAACATTTTATTTGTTCCCACATCAAAAAAATTTTATTGGAATTCTTTCATTTTTATAAATGACAAAATATCAGATTTAAAACATTTTTTATGCATTCTGGTGATACATTTTGTGACCATTGTGTGTAGCAAGCAATTACTCATATTCATATACATATTTGTTTGCCAAATATGAAATGCCATGCCAAATTCTATGTGTTCTAATTTACTGCGTTTTCCAAACTCAAAATTATGTAATGTTTCCTTTGGGATTTATTGTGGTAATTGCTTCCTTTATCGCGTTTTTAATCTTATTTTTATTTATTTATTTTTTCATGGAACCATGTTTGTTGTTTAGATCTGAAATTGTACAGTCGCCTTCGATTTTTTTTAAGTGAATCTGGAAAAAATTCAATTATTGCAATGATGTTGTTGTCCGAATGACCCACTTGAATGCAATTGCAACTGATGTCTCATATTTTAGGCAGTGTTCCTTTTGAATTTTGCAAGAATATAAAGAAAGAAAAAAAATAATATATTAATGCTTACTTTTATAAATCATGCATATATTTATTAAACTATTTTATCATTTAAATTAATAAATAATAATATAAGCAACATACTAAAATAAAATAATGTATTGCAAGAAAATATTGGAGGCTTTCCACGTCAAAAAACTTTGAATTTATCTTATTAAACATTTTTTCTTTAATTAATATGCGTTTAGAGCACGGAATGAATTTCAGAGAGAGCAAAATAAAAATAAATAATGTTTTCATTTAATCATTTGGTAATTATCAAGGAAAGTTATGAATAAAACTTTGCTGTATAATTTTGTTCGAGCATTCTGTTTTCTAATATCGTAATTTCCTGCTTATAAACGATTGTAGGGAATAAATAGCATGTTTATAATTTTGCAGAGAATTAAAACCCTCAAACAACAAGCAGCGCTGTGTAATTTACGGATAATATTGCGCGCTTGTTAATTATTTTCGTACAAATATACAAGTACTAAGAACTTTATGTCCGTTCACTTTAACTATCAGAATTGCTGGTTCACTCGCATCATACATGTGTGGGTCCAGAGCTAGATCATGGGTTCAGCTATTCCCCCTAATTAGAATTTTTTTTTAATGAAAATTTAACCTTTTCTCAAAACATTAAATTGTACAAGAATAAAAATCACAGTACCAGAATACAATTTCTCTGGACACTGTTTGCATAATTACATTACTAGAAGTTCCATTACTTTTATAATACCCAGTAGCAGTCCCAAAGGTGGAGAGGAGGGGGATCATGAATACCATTAATTTGTATTAGAAATTAGTGGTATCCATGACCGCCCTCTCTGAAACCATCAATGGTAACACCCACTTTCAAAATCCGACAGCAGTAATTTTTTGTAGGGAATTCTCCATATAAATCCAATGTTCTAATAAATAAAATAAAAAAAAATTGAGATTATATATAAAAATAGTTGGTAATCAAAGCGACGGAGCCTTAATATGCAGGTAAATATAGAAGAGTTCAAGCACGCATAAAAGGGTACACAAACTTTAGCCCTCAGATTTGTTGTGCATCACTAAAATTATTTTTTTCTTTCTATATCATGTCATTTTTTTCTATATCATTCTTCATATATCACAGTAATAAATGTTATAGCTGTTGTAGGGAATATAGTGAGTGGAATTAAAGACTTTCACAGAATATTTTGAAAGCAATTCATTTATAGAATCTGTTAAAGCATAAAAGACCTTTCAATAAAAATAAAAACTACATGCGGATTTAGATATATAGCGACAACACTGGAAGGATAGATAAAACAGACTGTCCTTTAAAAGCAATATATTCTTTTGTGCGTGAATCGGGTAGATTTTATTCAAATATCAAAATTTTGTTACACATTTTTAACAATTTCGCTGATAGAAATGCTGAAATCCTTTTATGCCGTGAAAACAAAATCATATTTGAGAGCAAACATGAAAAAGGATTAAATGGATTAGCATTGTTATACATTCATATAGAGATATGACTGTAGAGCCCGACGAAGTATCAAAACAGTTGCAGAAAAACACTGCAACTATTACAACTATTATATTTGTAAAGATAATTTTCAACAAATTATGGTTTCTTTCTTTTGTTTTCTATTTTATTAATGCAATAAACGAGATTTTTTTTTTAATGTATCAACCAGATTATAAAGTTTTGTTAAAATCATGCAGGCTACACAACAAAGAATTACACCCTAACATTAATAAATTTTCCCAGTTTGACCGAATTTTATGTTATATAGCATTAACGTTACTAGACACTCATATATAGGCAATAATAAAGTGTAAAATACGCATCCAACGTTTCTTAGAGTTCCATTACCTGCGATTTATTATATTCAGCTGTTTCATATAACAGACCAGATGTCATTATCAAAAAGGCTATCTGAGTGAATTGTTCCCGCCAGATTTGTCCAGGATAGCTCATAACCTAGGTAGATCATTGCCAGCTTAAGCCAAAGGTCCTTGGTTCAAATCCTGGCCTGGACACTTTTTCACTCAGTTGGAAAATTACAACTCGCATTTATAATTAGTTTGAACGATTAATTACTCTTATAAATATTCTGTTAACTATTGCTAATGTTAATTGTTCAATTTATTCGAAACTGACTTCTTGAGTCTTTCCCATATTTTTAAAATTGTTATGCCGTTGAATGGATCCAAAACAAATCAATCATCCCATATTCATTTGGCCAGAACCCAGTTTGACAATGCCTGTCTAGATATATTGTTTGTTCCTATGTTTGGAATTTTCTTCTGGAATCCTTTCATTATTATTTTTTTCTTTTAATGACAGACTATCAGATTTTTTACAAAAATTATGCGCAGTGATGGCGTATTTTGCGATCCAATAATGGCAAGTAATTACTCATATTGACATGTATGTTTGTTTGCCAAAGTCGTAATGCCAAGCCAAATTGCACATGCTAAAATCCATTGCGCTTGCCAATGCCAAATACAAAATTGTATGACGTTTTCTTTGAAATTTATTATGGTGATTGCTTTCTTTATCCTTTTTTAAATCTCTTTTTTTTTTTTTTTAGGAAAACATATCTATATTTGTTTTTATAAATGCTGATGTTGAAGAGGGGAGCCTACTGTCTTTTGAAGCAGGGTCTGAGAAAATTCCAAATATTGAGATCCCCTTGAATGCTGTTGCGAGCGATTTCTTGTACAGCTCCGCGCAGTGTTCCATATTGGTTTTCAAAAGAAAGGAAGAAAATAAGTAAAGAAAATAGTTTTTAAACAAGTCATACGTCGAGCATAGATTATGAAACACTTTCCAACACGTCCAGAAAACTTTAACAAAACTTCCCCGTTTAATAAGGTGAAAGAGGATCTCTAAGCAAACAATTTGGAAAACGCATAACGCATTTGAAAACTCAATTTCAACAATTATCATCAATAGTCTTTTGCGCAGCTCTGTATGTAATCAAAAGATTTGTATATCTATTTATATAATACGCAAATGAGGTGATGATTCCGGGCAGAAACCATCCATCTAACAGCAATTTCCTATCAAATTTAAACATATTTTGTTATAGCAGCTGCCAACAATTAAAAATCCGCTATAAAATTCTTTCCATAACAATTAATTTTCTATTGAAAGATTTGCACGTGAAAAATGAAAATGAAATAAAAAGTTTCATGGATAAAAAAGAAGATGAATATGACGTCATATTCGAAGTATAACAGAGTTTTCCAAAGAGTTCTCAATAATACAAGGAAAATACATATGAGAAAGTACAGAAAGCAGGTGAATATGACGTCAGCAGGTGATTATATAACGTCAAATAAGTTTGAGAAACGTATTGAATCATGATAAAAACCCGATTATGTAAATAATGGCATATTTTAATATTTTGAGGTTCTTTGAATTCGCTTTCGTTATTTTAAAATCTATTTCACATTTGTAGATACGTGCGTGTATGTATGTATCTTAGAATTTCTACAAATGTTCAGGCCCCAGAACCCAGAAGAAAAAATGAAATAAAAAAGATTTCATATATTTAAAAAAAAAAAAAAATTCATATGCTTATATTTTTTACAATACAAGTCAGTAAAAGCTATTTGTACTGATATTGCCTTCAATCTATATCTGTTTTACTTTATTAATTAAGATAGATCTGTAATTTGTCCTCTGTTTTGTCATCTCATTTACATCAAATAGTAAATTTGTTGTTAAAACCCCAGAGTCGTATGCATTAATCAGGCCCTGAACTTAAGGAAAACTGGCATGAAATGTTATTGTCTATGAATAGTATATGAATATTTTTATCAATTATTTCAAATTTTTAGTGAAAACCATCATTTCTAACCACCGCACAGTGGGGCGTTTTGATGATCTACGTGGACAAAATTCATTTTTCCGATATTCTCGGAATTTAACAAGACCGCATATTCTGGTAGTTGAATGTCTCTTTTGTCGAGATCCGTACGATTTTTGTCGAAAACATTCGTGGTGTCGATTAACTACGACCGTAAAGAAGACATTCGCGCAATTGGTTTGAGGGTGTTTCAATGGTTGCATTTATTTCCCTATGTTCGAAAGCACGTCTTAACTATTCTGTTTAATGTGAGAAAGCACGAGTTTACTGAAAATATATTACATATTTGTCAAGGTAACATTTAACCTATTGTTGTTTGAAAATAAGCGCCATTAAACCAGTTTAAGTGCTTTTTTCAGAAATTTTGTTTTTGGATGATCCATGTTGTTGTTTACAAACTTTATCTTGACTTTTAATACAGTATTAAGCATTATTAAGCAATAAGATTTTTTTTAAATAAAAGTGTCATTCCTAAAGTATTGGAAATTTAAGAAAACTCCTGCGAAAGATTGCGAATCGTAAAGTTTTTATTAATAAACCAGCTTTATATTAACTTTCAGTGTATGTATTATATTTAATTAAAATCTTGCAAGTCAATTTTAAACCACTTTAAATTATCCGATTTATCTGAAACTTCATCTGAATTCATGTGTAGTTTTAATGATAATACAATATTATTATAATTTGACGAACGTAGAAGTTATACTGTTTCTACAGGGTTACACAAAAGTTTAGCTTATTTCTTGCAAATTAATTTTAAACCACTTTCAATTATTCGATTAATCGAAAACTTTCAATACATGTGTAGTTTCAATGCCAATACAATATTATTGTAATTTGAGGAAAGTAAAAGTTATACTGTATCTACAGGGCTACACAAAAGTTTAGTTGAAATCTTGCAAATCAATTTTAATCCACTTATAATTATGGGATTGAGCTGAAACTTGGCTTACATGTGTATTTTAGATGATAATTTAAATATATTATATTTTGAGGAACATAGCAGTTATGCATTTTTTACAGGGCCACACAAAAGACTGCGGAAAGATTGTTATTTATAAACACACATTTTAATTCAATTTCAACAAAATTAATCTGGATTATCGAGATGCTCAATACCATCATTTAAAGTGAAAATAAAGTGCGCAGCAGTTATATTTCTTTTAAGGGCCACACAAATAATTCGGATACATCACCGTCTATAAGTAAAAATTTTATTTCAAATTCAATAAAATTTATATAGGTTATTGATTTACGCAACAGCATTTTTTCAACTGAAAATATTTTGCATAGCATTTATATTTTTTACAGAGTCACACAAAACATAAAAGCTTATTTTTAAAAATATGTTTTTATTTTAAAACTTTTTTATTTTTCAGAATGACTACACAAATTTCTCGAAAATCTGTTGTTGACTTATGGGTTGCTAACCCACAAGAAAGCAAATTCGAAGATGTCCTTTCATTTTTGTTGGAAAAACTGGGGAATCCTCAGTTAACTGAAGACATTTTTAAGAGCCTGAAATCACATGTTTGGATATTTTGTTTTCAAATTCAACGAAAATGGTCAAAATCGGAAAGAAATAGACACCGTTTTTATCAATACAATTGCGCCTGGTTTTAGGGAACCTTACACCTACCGGACTGCGTTATTCAAGCAATAGAAAACGTCTTAAATAACAGTCGCATTAAATAAAAAATGTCTTAAATAAAAGCCACCCTGGTAGACCAGTGAAACCTTATTATTATTATTTTAATTATCATTTAATCATTAAGGTATATTAACTTAGAGTGTAAGTATGTATGTTTAGTTCAAATCTTGCAAGTCAATTTTAAACTACTTTTAATTATCCGATTAAGCTGAAACTTTGAATACACGTGTAGTTTCCATGACAATACAATATTGTAATATAAATAAATAATAAAATAAATAATAATAATAATATAAATAGTAATAATAATAATAATAATATAAATAATAATAATAATAATAATATAAATAATAATAATAATAATATGAATAATAATAATAATAATAATAATAATAATAATAATAATAATAATAATAATATAAATAAAAATATAAATAATATAAATAATAATAATATAATTAATAATAATAATATAAATAATTAAATAAACCAAATATTTATCACTGTTTCAGCATTTCATTAGTGATACATTCGAAAAACCAGCAAAACCTAATTAAACTCCAACGCAATAATTTTGTCCACCTAGATTGTCAAAACGCCCCACTGTGCACCGTCCTAGAACGGGCATTTATACTAGTATACTACATAGTATAATAAAATTTGGTTCAATTAGAAAACGCATAACACAGTTGAAAATTCCCCTTCAGCAATTTGCTACACAATTCTTCTGGGTGGGCATAAGAGATATACGGTAGTTTAGGTGATTCAGCAATGCATAAACAATCTATACTAATATTATAAAGGAGTAAAGATTGTTTGTTTGTTTGTTTGTTTGTTTGTAGGGGGTAATCTCTGGAACTACCGAACCGATTTCAAAAGTGATGGTGGCAAATTGATGGTGACAACCCCTGCTCCAACATAGGCTATATTTTATGGCTGTGCCACTAACCCCCAGGGGGTGCAGAAGCAAAAAACGTTCTAAAATTGCGATTTTTTAGCTATCAAACTGGCTATCAAGCCCTGAGAGCTTGCCAGCCGGTTCTGTATGTATGTATGTACGTACGTAATGCGATAACTCTTCATAGAAATATCCGTTTTCCTTCAAATTTTGTTTATAGGTTCACTGTGTTAAGGCGCTTCCCTGATTAGTTTTCGGGATTGATTGGTTAAGTATAAAGGGGGGAACGGGGGGATAATCCCCCCCCCTTAATTCATATAAATGGGTTTTTCATGCAGAATTATTCTATTTGCTTCAAAATTTATTTATAGGTTCATTGGGTTAAGACGCTTCCCTGATTAGTTTTCGGGATTGATTGATTAAGTATAAAGGAGGGAACGGAGGGCTAATACCCCCTTATTTTATATAAATGGGTTTTTCATGCAGAATTATTCTATTTCCTTCAAATTTTATTTATAGGTTCACTGTGTTAAGGCGCATCCCTGATTAGTTTTCGGGATTGATTGGTTAAGTATAAAGGAGGGAACGGAGGGCTAATACCCCCTTATTTTATATAAATGGGTTTTTCATGCAGAATTATTCCGTTTTCCTTCAAATTTTGTTTATAGGTTCACTGTGTTAAGGCGCTTCCCTGATTAGTTTTTCGGGATTGATTGGTTAAGTATAAAGGGAAGGAACGGGGGGGTAATCCCCCCCTTAATTTATATAAATGGGTTTTTCATGCAGAATTATTCTATTTGCTTCAAAATTTGTTTATAGGTTCATTGGGTTAAGACGCTTCCCTGATTAGTTTTCGGGATTGATTGATTAAGTATAAAGGGGGGGGAACGGGGGGCTAATACCCCCCTTAATTTATATAAATGGGTTTTTCATGCAGAATTATCCCATTTGCTTCAAAATTTATTTAGAGGTTCATTGGGTTAAGACGCTTCCCTGATTAGTTTTCGGGATTGATTGGTTAAGTATAACGGAGGGGGGAACGGAGGGGGCTAATCCCGCCTTAATTTATATAAATGGGTTTTTCATGCAGAATTATCCGATTTTCTTCAAATTTTGTATGAATATTCATTGTAATTAGAGATTTACCTGATTAGTTTAAGGGGTTCATTAGTTAACTATGGGGGGGGGGTAACGGGGGGATGACCCCCCCCCCTTAATATATTGTTTATTTCTTTATTTTTCGATTGGCTTATTTCAAATTCTTTGAAATAAGAGTATAATATACAATTAGTGTGAATAGCCTGTGAACTCAATGCCCTCAGTTTAACTGGGCAGTTTTATTTTTATTTTTTATACTGAAGGAGCTAGAAATTTGAAATTTGTCATTGTAGTTACTTATAAGATGTAAATGCTCTCTAAGAACAAAATAAAAAAGAAATTTAAATTTAAAAGGGTGAAATGAGCGAAAAGCGTTCTAAAAACAGTCTAAATTACAATTTCTATGAAATCTCTGGAACTACAGAACCGATTTCAAAAGTAATGGTGGCAAATTGATGGGGACAATCCCTACTCCAACATAGGCTATATTTTATGTCGGTGCCACTAACATCAATGGGGTGCAGGATCGAAAAATGTTCGAAAATTGCGACTTTTTTATACTGAAGGGGCAAGAAATTTGAAATTTAGCATTGTAGTTACTTATAAGATGTAAATGCTCTCTAAGAATAAATTTAAAAAAAAAATCGAAATTTAAATGGGTGAAATGAGCGAAAAGCGTTCTGAAGTCATTCTAAATTACAATTTCTATGGAATCTCTGGAACCACGGAACCGATTTCAAAAGTGATGGTGGCAAATTGGTGGTGACAATCCCTGCTCCAACAGCCTCTTTAATAAAAAACTATGCGTTGCTGACGACTGGGTTTTTCGCTAATTGTTGCACCAGATTAATCTCGGAAAATGAAACATTTGAAGTTACTGAAAAAAATGATAGCTCAAAAAGTATTTGTCAGAAAATTGTTAGACAAACTGCGTTTGAAAGGTAAAAAATTGTATTTTTCTTGATATAAATTTCAAATCTAATGATTATGCCGTTTTTCAAATATTGAATTTCAAAAATTACCAAATTTTCCAATGGAGTACCATAGCGAAACCTTCATGCGTAAAAAGATAATGATAAGGGCGACGTGTCCTGACGTGTATATTGGCACGAGTCACAAATTATAGTAGCCTTATTATTCTGTTAAAATATAAAAGTTATTTATGAAATGTCAATATTTTGTTTGATTAAAGGTTCGTTAAAAGAAATTGACCAGCGTAGCGGGCGTAGCTTGCTAGTATATAATAAAACTACATTGGTGTCCAAAAATTAAGGGGCAGTGACCGGAAGCTTTCACTTTTTTATATGTTTGTCGAATATCTACTGAAATTCTTGACGAATTGTCCTTGAACTTCGAGAATGTAAAGCACATGTTTGACATTAAGAACAGTAGAAACAGTATACTGCAATTAGAAGATTAATATATTGAATATTTGGTTAGATATGGGCATTTGTATAAATAATTTTTAACTGAGCATGCGCGAACTATACCAAAAATGTTTTTTCATGATTTGGTAGTCAATTCTATAGAGAAACTCGTGTAAATAGACAAGTCAAATATCATGAAAACTCAAAACGATATCGGCAATACAGTGAAAAAAAAATCTTTCGTATAGTTTGCGCATACGCATTTAAAATTATTTCAAACAAATGCCCATATCTCATCAAATATTCAATATATTAATTTTTTAATTGCAGTATACTGTTTCTACTGTTCTAGAAGTCAAACATGTGCTTTACATCCTCGAAGTGGAAGGACAATTCGTCAAGGATTTCAGTAGATAATCGACAAATCGTGTAAAAAGCGAAATCGTCCGGTCACTGCCCCTTAATTTTTGGACAGCAGTGTATATAACATCATATTTAGCTGAAAAGTTAACAAATTAACTCCTGAGATGGAAAAGGCAAGTTCGTAATAAAGATCTAACTTTGTGGTTTGCTGAAATATAAAATTTGATACTGGACATTTTTTTACAAAAATGCAAGCTGATGAGAAACTATAGTCAAGTTTCTGTAACTAAACATCATAATTTGTTCCAACTTAAGAACTTTAACATTGGTGAAAATAATGTGAATAAAATTTGAATAATGCTAAATACAAAATAACTACATTAACGATATGCAAAATTTGAAATATGTATAATAGTTTTCACTGAATATTTACAGTGAATATTTACAGACCCTAGAAACCTTATATTCAAAATGTTGAAAATTAATCTTCCCTCAAACATAATATTAAGAACAAAAAATACTAAAGCACAATAATTATACTTAATTATACTGAGTAATTCTAAAATATACTAGAATACACTAGAGAAATTAGTTTAGACTAAGGATGCACAAAAATACACTATACACAAAATGTAAAAAATTTATTAAGTTAATTAAATTTTCGTGAAATCAATGTACCTCATTGAGCTCATATACTTAATGAATGCATGATGTTGAGTAGTAAGTATTTTTAACTCAATGTTGGAGAAATACATCTCCTTTGTACTAACGTTGTATTCAACACTTTATGTAATGCACACAAGCACTAACAGGACTTCTCTTTTTATTGAGAGCAGAAGAATGAGGACAATGAAAGGGAGAACATGACTAACTGAAGCTCTGTGTATTGGGTGTCAGCAGAAGCAAACTTGTGCTATGGAGGATTATATTACAGTGGTGGCCAAAAGTTTGGACATATTTTGAAAGTTTCATGTTTTTCAACTTTGTGTGCTTGTAGAATATATTAATTTTCACTTAAATACAAACGTTTATATATCAAAGTGAAGGTAATTTAATGTAAAATTTAATAACAAAAAACAGTATTACAATATCTGTATTACAAAAAATGTTATGCTCATTTTAGTGGAACAAATAAACACAAATCGTTTTGAATAAGGACGTGTTTTGTAATAAAAGCGTACTAGCCAATCACAAAGACTGTTCTGAGGACCAATCAAATGTCTGTAACTATAGTTTAGGTTATTTGGATGGTAAAAGAGTTATTTTTGTGGAAATATTTTGCGGAATGATGCATACTAGTACAATTAAATAGAGTATTGCTGTTTTTGAATATTTAAAGTCCTTTTTCTTATTAAACTAATTTTAAACAATGTCATCAACAAGAAGAACTAATTCGACGTCTACAAAAAGAAGCCGAATTGTCATATTGAGAGAAAATGGCCTCTCTTATGCTGAAATTGCAAGACAAGTTGGTGGTTAAGTGACTTGTTCTGGTGTACGAAAGTTCTGTTTATGTTATGAAAAAACGAAATCAGTGGAAAATAAGGCCAAATCAGGCCGAAAAAAATGCACAAGTGCTACTGCCGATAGTAAAATTAAACGGCTATGCCTTCAAGATAGAAAAATTTCATCAGATGCCATTAGATGTGAAATGAATGCAGCGGGTATTGCAGTAAATTCAAGAACAATAAGAAGAAGGTTATCAGGATTTGGACTACAAGCTAGAATTCCAAGGAAAAAACCCTATTTAAATCAAAAGCTACGCGAAAAACGAGTTAAGTGGGCAAAAGAACACATTAAATGGTCAGAAAATCAATGAAAGCAAGTAATCTAGAGCGATGAGAGTAAAATATCGCTCTTTGGTAGTGATGGTAGAAAATACGTGAGACGTAGAGTAGGAGAAGCACTTCATCCTGATTGCATTGAAGCAACTACAAAAAACCCAACAAATGTCATGATTTGGGCAGTTATGTCTACAGATGGTGTGGGCCGAATTCAAGTGATTGATGGCATCCTGAATGCCAAAAAATACATCGAAACTGTCCTGGAACCAAAATTGATACCTTCCGTCAGGGATCCCAACAACGCACCATTTATTTTTCAATAGGATTGAGCTCCATGCCACACAGCAAAAGTATGCAAAGCATGGTTTCAAAATAAAGGCATAGATATATTACCATGGCCAGGGAACAGACCTGATCACAATCCAATTGAAAATTTGTGGCGACGTTTGAAAATTCTTGTACGAAAAAAACGTCCATCCAATAAAAGACAACTTATTGAAGCTATAATTGATTCTTGGCACCATGTGATTACGAAAGATGAACTCCAAACACTCGTTCACTCGATGAAAAGACGCTGTGAAGCTGTCTTAAAAAATAAGGGTTATCCTACTAAGTATTGATTGTGTATCACTTTAAAAAAATGCAAATCTAAGATAGATCTTACTATTAGTTGCATAACTTTTTTCGTAACACAGATATTGTAATACTGTTTTTATTATTAAATTCTACATGAAATTACCTTTAATTTGATATATAAACGTTTGTATTTAAGTGAAAATTAATATATTCTACAAGCACACAAAGTTGAAAAACATGAAACTTTCAAAAAATGTCCACACTTTTAGCCACCATTTTATATTAAGGGAGTAAAATTTTAACACATTCTCCTTGAGATTAGTATAACGTGAAGTTAAGTTCATTCACATGGATAAGTAACTCAAACTTTTGAATGTAACACTATAAGTAGAAACGTTAAGCATAAAATTAAAAATTTTCAGGATTAGACGCAGCACACACGATAACACACAGTTTTGGTTAGATAACCTGTTTTGAATTAAGTTAACTTCTTTAAGGGAGTAGTAGCGCCCTTAGGTTGAGTTTTCTTTCTTGATGTGAGCTTTTTTACATAGACTTTGTATGTTAGAAAATTACGATCATGGGCTGGATGTTGAATGAACTCGTCTATACATCGTGCAGCTTACCATCTCTGTGTAAGAAATTTTCTAGGCAGTTTTGCAACAAAGTTCGTTTCCACAAGGAGACACGTATCTGTCTGCTGAATCATGTACCTGTGCACAGCAAGCACAAACTTTTCCTTTGAGACATGCTCTGTCTACACGACCGAGCTCTGGCAATTGTACCATCTCAAACTGTGACATCTATCCAAACTGTGCAGCGATTAAAACCAAGATAAATTTTTCGTGAAATCAGAGAATTCAGCGACCATTCAGGCCCTTGCATGACTAAGTTTGGCCTTTCTGGAATATTAAAGTTCTGTATAATTTCAATATGTTTGAAGTATTAGCATGTGCCCAAGTATCTCTTGATTGCTGGATGGAATATGATATATTTGTAATCTTCATAATCTCGGACTGCCACCTCATCCACATATTTAACCTCTTGTATGTCTTCGTTTGTTTTTTTCTCTGGTATTGGAAGGACCAATGGAGCCCCAAATATAATGATTTTCGATAATTTCGGTTTTTTAATCTTTATAGTGAGTCCATCCACGCTCTCTATTTGTTTTAACTTTTCTTCCATCTTCAGAATTTCAGCTTTTTTTTTTTTTTTTTTGCACAAACAATCTCTACGCTCTTATCCCTAAAGAAACAATCTTTTATTGTTGGAAGCATATTCATGCTGATTGTGTTCAATACGACTCGGACTTCTTGCATTTCTATTTCTGTGTTTTTGGTTCCATATACAGGAATAGTTTCTGCGGGACCTTTAAAGAAGGGGCAACCATAAGCTCCGACTGATGTTTTTATTTCAAGATTGGTTCTAACATCTTGGTTTAGTGTAAGCTCTTTCATTTTGTCATTTATTAGTGAATTTACCTTAATCATTTGGACATCAATTTTTTCAAGAGTAGATTTTAGCAAACTGAGCTCCTCTTGTGTTTCGTTCAGTTCATCCTGTGACTCTACAGAAGCCTTTCTCTGTTTCCTTTACTTTCTGCTGAGTTTCCTATTGTCGACGTTGACTTTCTTGTAGTTATTCTGTTATACTTTTCTGGTCCTGACACTTTTGTTTTATCTGTTCGTTTTCGTCAATTATATCATCTAATTTCTCTTTTAATGTCACGTTCTCCTTATCTGGGTCTTCTGTTTTGGCCATCTTTAGCCGTGCTGTCAAACTGTTGAGCTCATCGTTAAGGTCTTCTATTTCCTCTTCCCTCTGAGATAACTTTTCATGACGAGTCATATTTCAGCTTAAGAAACTTTCTATACTTTGATGCCTCTTCGGCATTTCCATTACCATGACGTTTTATATAACCCAAGGTCTTATTTAGCAGTTCACTAAACGACAGGTCTTTAAATATTTCTAGTTTATAGGCTAGAAGAGGACTTGATACTTCTTTCTGTGAGTACTTTTCTTTGTGCTTATTATTTTTATTTTTACTTTCCTGTTTGTGCTTTGGCTGTGAGTTTGCCTGGTGTTTTTCATAATTTTACTTGGAAGTGTGCTCTTGGTGTTTTGAATATGGGGGTTGCTGATGCCACCGACGTTGACTCCTCGAACGTATTTGGTTATCCACTAATCGATAATGACAGCGAGTTTTTATCCAGTAGTGATGAGTTAGTGTGTTTTCCAGCCATTGTGCTAACTGCTAATTCTATTCAGAGATAATTTTAAGTCTAATCCTGGTATAGTAGACTATACTGCGATGATTTTAAATTTGTTTATGGTGTGATAGTGATGATGCTATAATTTATCAATACTTTGAATTTGTATTAAAACTTCGTATACATTCCAGGAACTGTCAATAATTGAAACTATAATAAAACCAAGTTAAACTATGAGATAAACGGCTATACAGGCATCGTCGGAGACATCCACCAGTCTCACTGAAGAAAAGGTTAGAAAGGAAAGATTAAAGAAAAAACATAGACCGAGGTCTCCAAGAATGAGTAAAAACAAACTTAAATGTGCCTAAAAGAGGAGAATTTTGAAAAATAGAACAGTACAAAATAAACTCAAAATATAAAGATAGTAATAGAATTATTTAAGAAAAGAAGAAGACAGTTTGTGATATTAATAACATATCTATCCCCCTGTGCTTAAATAAGGAAGTCATCGTCCGAAGCAATTTAATTGGATATGCATAATTAAGTTTATATCGAGTAAAAAACTGTAAATGTTATACACTTATAAGGTTAATTAGAAATATACAATATTTACAATGACTTGCAGAACTTAAAACAAGTTTACTGCTCTTAAGCACTATGAGGATCACGTAAGGTCAAGAATTTACAAATTAATGTCAAATGGCATCTTTGTGCTCATTGTAAAAAAATTTAACAGCGGGAGGTGTGGGAAGTTAACCAAATGGCACCATGTAAATCATATAAGTTAATAAAAACAGATTCAACTGAGAACATTTTAAATAATAATGGAAAGAACGGCAGTAGAAGCTTAAGATAACATAAAGAGATCATTGTGATCATACCATCAGTGAATAAAATATTTAGGGGGCCCGATTGGTAACTTAAGAACAACAAAGATTACTTGTAATTTTAACATGCAGACTTCTGTGCTGCAGTTTAAATTATGACAGACAAAAATCCCTGTGTGTCTCAATTTGTTAAGATGACAAAGATAGCACTTAAATAACAAGAGCACTCATGGATTCAAATATCTGAATCACTTTGAAAAGCTCAAGCCCCTCTAATAGATAGAAACAAAATTTCCAAGTGGCATCCCTAGGTTCCTTAAGTCATTAACATTAAGCAAATATGGATCTGTTCGTTCATAAAGAGATCATCGTGATGCTCGTGCCCCACTATTAAAAACTAACAAAAATGTCAAGTGGCATCCTTTGGATCATTGTAAAATCGACTTGTAAATAAGAGTACATCTCTTATTTCATTCATAAAGTACACTGTTATACTTATGTTACGTAATAGAACAAAATTCAAGAATTCCAATTGGCACCTGCAGATTCATAATCTAACTATCAATTAAGTGAACCATATTTATGACACATAAAAAACACATTTTGACATTCAAAAAAGACAACTAAAGATTCATTTAAATGCATGCTGAGACACTCATGCCCACTTAGGCTGTGAACAGACTTGCCAAGTGGCACCCCTAGATTCGTATAAAAATTAACACTTTAAATAGCATTTAAATTGAAAGTATAAAAAAGATGCACACCGGAAAGCTCAAGCCCCAATAATAGATGTAAACAGAATGGGCAAGTGGCACCTCTAGGTTCATTGAGTTATTGACATTAAGCCTATGAAGTAACTATCGGTTCTTAAAAATGCACATGGGGTGCTCGTGCCTTACTAAAAATACTATCAAAATGCCAAGTGACACCTATTGAATCAACGTAGAATTGACTTTTAAATTCTTAGCGGTATTTCTTGCTTCATACATAAAGTGCTCTGTTATACTCATGTTATTAAGTAAAATAGATTTCAAGAATGCCAAGTGACACCTTTGGGTTCGTATTCAAATTAACTTTTAAATAAAATGGCATCATTTTGATCATGCATAAAAAGCACACTGTAACACCCATACCTTACTATTAACAAAAACAAGAATACCAAACAAGCATTATGAGGATCATGTAAGGTCAAGAATTTACAAATTAATATCAAATGGCATCTTTGTGTTCATCGCGAAAAAATTTGACAGCGAGAGGATTAGGGAGTTAACCAAATGGCACCATGTGAATCATATAAGTTAATAAAAACATATTAAAGATATAACAACTAAGAGCATTTAAAATTATAATGGAAAAAATGGCAGTAGAAGCTTTAGATAACAAATTTCATGACAACAAAGTAAACGGATAAGCTGCATTAATAATACTATATAAACCAAAATGTCAAGTGGCATCTCAGGTTATATATAATAAAATTTCCATTGAAAATTGTGAAAACGATGAACAAACGTAAAGGGTTAAAAAGAATAATACACTCCTATACATATAGCAAAAGTAAACTAATGGAATGTGAAGGAAGATGCTGCGAAGAACAGGTCTATTATACGCAAAAAAAATCATTATAACAAAATTATTATAATAAATATTTTTATATTTAATTTGTAGTATTAGTTACTTTTACATCCAATGTAACTCCATGAGAAAACAAACTGATAGCAGAATATATTCAATCTAACTTTAACAATAAAAAAAAATACTTCAATACCTCCTATCAAGATAAAGCTTATACCGGAGCAAAGCTAAGACTCTAAAAACCATATACCGGGTGTTCTAAAATGGGCTAACTGATTTTAAAATTCAACAACTTCCAAACGGTGACAGATATTTAAAAAATTCTTACAGAGAGTAATGTAAGATGTCAGAAGTTTTTTTTACTGCGATTCCTTATTTTAGTTCGAATTACCAGCAATAGATGGCGCTGCGAGCGATAGGGGTGCAATTCAGGCCAAAACTAAAATCACCCAGCATTGATGCGAAGGAAGGGGGTTCAATACATGGAGTGGGTCTCATTCGCAAATACAATCTTGCTCTTAGGGCTCGATTCTGAATAAGATTTTATTGGTGAATGAGACCCACTCCATGTATTGAACCTCCTTCCTTCACACTAGTGCTGGGTGATTTCTGCTTTTGTCTCGATTGGATGTCTATTGATCGCAGATATTGCTGATAATTCGAACTAAAATCTGGAATCGTAGTAAAATAACTCCTAACATCTTATATTACTCTCCTGCAAGAATTTTTTTAATATCTGTTACCGTTTGGAAGTTACTGAATTTTAAAATCAGTCAGTTTATTTTAGGACATCCGGTATAGGTCTAAGTGAACTATGTCAATGTCAAACCGAGTGGGGAGGCCTACCTTTCGGCTTAAGCTCAACAAGCCCCGCCCAGTGTCTAAGTAAACATTTTTTTATTTGAAAAACGCATAATACATTGGAAAACCCCAATTTCAGCAATTACCGTCTATAGTAGTTAAAATATCCGAATTCTTTTGTGCAGCTCTGTAATATGTTCTACAGATTTTTATATACATACCCTGGTAACCCTGTTATTAGTAGATTTCAACAAATACTCATTGTATTCATATGTATTCAACAATACATACTCATTTCTTATTAATGCTGACATCGTAATGATGCGGGCAGCAATGTATTTTAAAATGGATAAATGTTGCAACAAAGGAGCTATATGTTTTCAATTAATAGTAAACAATCGTAACGTTATGTCTATGGGGAAAATGCAAGTTTTGGGCCGACGTTGCCAACCCCCCCCCCCCCCTTAGGGATCGAATTTTAAAAATTCAATGCCCAATTCATGTATTGCCCTCAGGAATACACATATGTTCCAAATTTTAAAGCTCTATGTCAACAGGAAGTGGGTGTAAAATGAGTAACAAGATTTAACTGTCACATACATAGAGAAATGTAAAGTAAAAGAAAAACAAGTAAAGTTAAAAAAAAACTATTTTTACTTTTATAGTTATTTTTTCTCTCTTTCTTATTTTTTTTTACAAGCAAGGAAGACCAAAGAAAATTAGCTTTGAGTTCAAATATCATGACCCATGACCAAAATGACCCACTAATCAAATTTTCTCGAACATGTGATCAAGCCCAATTGTCTTCTCGTGCCCGAAACCCGAACGATATAAAATTTAGTCAAAATAGTCTGAGCCGTTTTTTAAATAAAATTAGCTTGACTCACAGCAACCCAAAATGACCCACTAATCGAATTTTCTTGGACATATGATCTAGCTCAATGATTTTCTCGTGCCCGAAACTCGTAGGATACAAAATTTAATCAAAATCGTTAGAGCCGTTTTTTACACAAAATTAACTTGACCCGCGTTGACCCATTAATCGAAAGTTCTCGAACATGTGACCCAGCCTAATAGTCTTCTCGTGCCCGAAAATGGTAGAATACAAAATTTAGTCAAAATCGCTTGAACCGTTTTTTTATACAATTAGTTTGACCCTGACCCATGGTGACCCAAAATGACCCACTAATCGAATTTTCTTGAACATGTGACCTAACCCAATGTTTTTCTGGTGTCCCAAAACGGTAAGATACAAAATTTCGTCAAAATCGTTAGAGCCGTTTTTAAGATAAAATTTGCATACATATATATATATATACACACACAGACAGAATTTTTCCTCGTATTAGAATATATGATTCTAATAAAAAATTTAGTTTAACTATTAGACAAATGATAAAACTCATTATATTTTCTTTAATTTATAAATGTATCCCTGAAAATCATATTTTCTGATAGGAATTCTGAGTCAAAAAATAAAAATAAAATAAAATCAGATCTAAGAAGAGATTTGTGATGATGAAATTACTTCAGATTCGGAAATGCCAAGATAGTAAGGGAGAAATATATAACTATCCGTGACTGATACATTCTAGACACAGTATTTTGGGAGAAATAAACGTGACTTGAACCCAAATCGGAAGATCTTGTAATGAGTTTTGAACTGAATGCTGTACTACTATTAAGAACAGGATGAGAGATATACCATGTCACAGATGAGGAAGATGCAATATACCAGATAACTAACTGTGTGTGTAGTTACGGTATCTGGAAATATAAATGATCTCTGCGTTATGTACCGAAAACGAAAACTGTGACATTTCGAATCATATTGGCTTCAAGTATTTTTAAAACGAAATTTCTCCTAAGATGCTAGTTTTTTCATGTAAGACAAATCACAATTCGAATAAGACGATCAGTCGTATATCAGTTATTTTATGTATATTTAAAAATTTTCAAAAATGTTTCCGGATATTTGATTTAATAATAACGTTTAAAGCTGATAATAATAATAATAATAATAATAATAATAATAATAATAATAATAATACACTGCTTTATTGGCATATTTTATCTGCGCACCAGAGTGGTTAAGTTATATAAATTCATTTTTATTTTTATATTACAAATATTTTAAACTAGATGACTCGTGTGACTCTGTGATAATAACTTTAAACTAGATGGAACCCGTCAAAACTTGACGCAAAAAAATACTATAAAAATATCAGTAAAATAAGCTTCTTTATTATTTATGAAGGGTGCGTATAAAACAGCCTTTCAAATATTTTATTAAAATTTTTTTCCCCAGTCAAATACAGTACTATTTCCGATGCAAACTCCAAACAAACAATCCGTAAATAACTGTGTAATGCAAATCAGTTTGACATTACCACCATATTCCCCACGGCAAGAAAAAAAATTCATGGACCTATGAAGTATATACAAATAGTATATTCCTACGTTCATATCATATTCAGTAAACAACAGAACATAGTAAATAAAGCACACATCTCCCCCCCCCCTGTGATAATGCAACCGAATGAGCTCCTATGCGCATGTGCATTGCATCTGCCCAAAAGCACCGTCGAAATTCGACGTTAAAAAAGTTTTTAAATGATTAAATTAAAAGTTTTAAAATGTCTTCTTTAATCATTGTTCGTTTCAAATCCATATCTTCTTAAACGCATCCATTGTTTTAAGCTAATCAATTTTTATGCAAAGATTAAGAAGTTTTTTACAGTAATAAATCAATCTGCAGATGAGGGAGATTTTTAATGTTTTCAAGTGTAATTTATTTGTATGGTTTCTTCGGTTCCTTGACATAATCAGGATGATTATCCCTTTTCCATCACAGTCGGGGATATTTTTCCTCTTATACAGTTGGCAAATGTAAAAAAAATAAAAAAAATGCAATTCCTAGCATATCCTGATATCTGATGGAACATATTCATCAACGAATTCAACATATCAATTTTATGTTCAACATGAACTAAAAATAGTCTTTTTTTTCCCCCCCTGACAGATTTTTGTTCTATCTTATGGATAATCTGATCTTATATGATTTATCACTTTTTTTAAAAAATTATTATTCACTTTTTGTGATGGTTAGGGAAATCTATTTTCAATTGTGGCAACTTTCCCAGGGGCTATTTTACATTACTGAAGTAAACTGGTGGTCATTGATAAGATAGAATTGAAAAACTTTTCATGCTTGAAAATTATTTAAAAAGTCGTTAAATTAATCGCCAGTTTTCAAATAAATTTCAATCGAAAGCTAATTTTTTTCTAATTGATGATGTAAGAATTGAAATTGTAAAATGTAGTAAAAAATAGAAATTTGTAGTATTTCGAAGTGATGTAAGCGCGATGAAAGTTAAAGCGATAGCGCCTTTGTTGTCACAACTGTTGTACATTTCTAAAAATTGCCACTGTATTTTGGCTGGCGTCCAAAAGTGGAAAAACATTTTTTGACATCGAAAGAGAAATTCACAGTGAAAGAAATAGGACTTTGCGCTAATAAGGAACTGTTAAATGAACTTATAATAAATCTACCAAAATAATTCCTATGAAATATTAGTCTTACATTGTTCTTTCTAGCTAAAAATACAATAATTATTTCAAGATTTTTTTCTACTATAACACTATTTTTAATAATTTTAAATTTCCTGAAATACTTTACTTTTGTGATTTTTTTTATTAAAAAAGGAAATCTTCTATCCTATAATTTAAAAAAAAGCAATTGGTAACATGTAATCAAGGTATGCAATCAAGATGAAGAAATCAATGACGGCTCCAATTCTAATCTTTATAATTATGAATGCAAAAATGAGTAAAATTATGTTATGTTAACACAATCATATACATTTTTCTCTTTAGTTTTATCAGTGTTAAAATGCACTTCAAGCTAAGCATAACGTCATTTTCACCGGCGCAAACTTTTCACACGTACTTCATATACCTTACATTAATGCTTAAACACCATGCACACAAATACTAGGACTTCCCTCAAAGGGATTAGTCTGAGTGATATTGCTGAGAACATAAAGTTAACAATTACGATATAAAGAAGATATCAACAAGAATCTAAGTGAATATACAGCATATGATAGACAAGAGATAGATAAAGATACAACATATGAAAAATAGCAAATTAAATTATATAATTACAAAATATCATATATAAATTCATATACTGTTATGTTTTCATATGCATTTTTTTATAACATTTGGCAAATGATCTCATTTTCTTAAGCGGGAATTGCTCAAAACTTAAAAAAAAAAAAAACGCCGGATCTTTTAAAACGATATTTTTAAAGTCACATAATCAGATTTGCAGCCAATAGCGTATTTTAGCAAGCGTAGTTTAACGCAAATTTTATTTAATTTTTGCAACATTTTCTTTGTGACAAATATCTAAATAAAATATTAAAAAATAAAATATTAAATATTGAAATATTAAATCAAATATTTAATATTTGAATTAAAAAAATTTCCTTTGTTTATTTGTATAACTTTTTATAGAAACTCGTATACTTCAAACCACATTGATAACATGCTTTGCTACAAACGTGTCTACCAGTCTAACTACTCGTATGTCTTAGCTGTGTCTCTCTCCGAACTCATCTGTCTACTGTCTCTCTACTCTTCTGTATACCCGTCTCAGTATCCGTCTGTCTTTCTACCCGACTCTTTAATCATGTCTCTACCTGTCTCGCTTCCCGTTACACTACTCGTCTATCAACACGTCTGTCTGTCTATATACCCCTCTCTCTACCCGTCTGTCAAGTCGTCTCTGTACTCGTCTCTCTATCCACCACGCTACCCGTCTCCCTACCCATCTCACTACCCCTCTGTCAACCCTTTTTTGCACCTGCCTCGCTACCCGTCTGTCTATTCGTTTCGCTACCCGTTAGCTTATCTCTGTCGCTATCCGTCTCTCTACCCGTTTGTTTACACGTTTATCTATCTCTCGCCAACTCTTCCCAATATTTAAACAATTTAGTAAACGGAAGCCGTTTATCTGTTATTAAATGCAAACAGGAGTAATTTATCTAAAGAGTGTAATCAGATGCAATTTTTTTAAATACATACATAAACCAGCATAATAATTCACCAGTTTTATTTTCATAGTAGTTTATGTCATTTGACAGTAAATCTCAACTTCTTCAACCCGAACTGCGTCAAGCTTTTTAAAAAAGCCCCAAGGTCCGTACAACTGGGAAGGGGAATTGTCCTCAGGGCTATTAGATACATGTTATTAAGTTAAGTGAAAGTTTCGTAATCGGGTTCGCAGCCAATTTCTTATGTCAGAAAGGGTGGCTTCACGCCATTTTAAATTCATTTCTGTAACTTTCTTTTTCTTTTTTTGGTGAGTGGTTGAGGGGGGGGGGGAGGGTTCCAAATATATACACTTAAATTCAAACTTTTGCCCCCATGTTAATATTAGTGTTGTTTGTATTATCAATTAATACTTTGTTGATCGAGCTTCATTCGAAACAAATGTAAAAGACTTCTACAGTTTTTTTTTCTAGGAGAAAGTTCCGTAATCGGGCCCTAAGCTAACCGGGGAATTTAATATCATTATTGTTTCTAACTCTTATAGAGTTAAAACAATATTGTTGCTAGCATTACTCTTGTTTGTGACCAACCTCTTCTGTGTATCTGAATAGGGAAAAGTTCCGTATCATGTACAGGTTGGTGCCAAAGGCAGTTGTAGAATCTTACAAATTTTTCTAGAGAGCGGAAAAACATGTTTTTTAAAATATTTACAAATATACGTTTATTAAACCATGTTTTTGAGCCATTTTAAAAATTAATTTTAAAGTACGGTGCTAAAATAAAATTCTATTGCCATTTTCGATATTTTAATAAGAAATGAAAATACATAACAAACAAATTTAACAAAACTAAGCCATTTTTGGGTACTTCTCTGTTATCCCGTCGACCACTTTTCATAACAAAAAACTATCGCCAAACTAAGATTAAACGCCAAAAATACAGTCCCATTTACTTGATGCCAGAAGCATTATACGTATTTGTTATGCCATCAAGTGGTTTTTAATTCGACATTTGCGTGTATTTTTCATTATGTTTTACTGATTTATTAGTTATTTCATTCATTAAAGTAACAATTGTGTCCTTAAATTCTTATATTTTATTTATTTTGATATTTCAATGGCAACGTTCTCCCGTTTATTTAGCGTTACAGTTTGGCGATAGTTTTTTGTTATGAAAAGTGGTCGACGGGATAATAGAGAAGTACCCATTTTTTGTGATAAATAATTGTTATTGCCAGTGGGGCAAATTGTAAACAATTAATAAGCGAACTAAAAATATTACCGGAAAAAACTTGTGGGAATCTCAAGAAAGAAATATCTGATATAAATAGCATTTAAAATCTTAAAATGGAGAAGTGGTCCGTATAAAAATGCAAAACATTATACACCTGATATAAGAATTTTTTAATTTTTTTATATTTCCGAAAGCACAGATAAAAGGGTAAAAATCCCGGCACAGATGCCATATACTCACCACGTTGGCGCGATTTTTCCCCCGCCCCTTTGGCGAAAACTGTTTGTTGTGTTTGTTTACTTTTATTTTCTATTTTAATTCTATAGATTATTTTTATATGTATATCAATATTAATTTAGGCACAGATGTCGTATACGCACCAGATTGGCGCGATTTTTCCCCCGCCAATTTGGCGAAAACTTTGTTTTTGAATATTAGTTACAAATACCATACAATAATAGCATGTAATTTTTTATTTCAATATAAAAATAAAATAACGTAATAAATGAAATAGCTCCTATTATTCAAAAATGGGAAATAAAAATAAATAAATGGTAGTTTGATATAAATAAATATTGATATATATAATAAAAACAATTTATAGAATTAAAATAAAAAATAAAAGTTAATAAACAGCAATTGAAACAAAATAACCGGGTTACCATGTGAGGCATAAAATTGCCATTTTGTTGCAATCGCGCCAATGTGGTGCGTATATGACATCCGCGCCTTTATTTATATCAAACTATTATTTATTTATTTTTATTTCCTTTTTTAAAATAATAGAAGCTGTTTCATTTATTACGTTATTTTATTTTTATATTGAAATAAAAAATCACGTGTACTATTTGTCACACTATTTGTAACTAATATTCAAAAACAAAGTTTTCCCCAAGCTGGTGGAGGGAAAAATCGCGCCAACGTGGTGCGTATATGACATCTGTGCCTTGTTTCATTTCACATAGAGGTACTGCTCTATTATCCCGTCGACCACTTTTCATAACAAAAAACTATCGCCAAACTGTTAGATTAAACGCCAAAAATGCAGTCCCATTTACTTGATATCAGAAGCATTATACGTGTTTGTTACGTCATCAAGTGGTTTTTAACGCGACATTTGCGTGTATTTTTCATTATGTTTTACTGATTTATTAGTTATTTCATTCATTAAAATAACAATTGTGTCCTTAAATTCTTATATTTTATTTATTTATGTATTTTGATATTTCAATGACAACGTTCTCCCGTTTATTTGGCGATAGTTTTTTGTTATGAAAAGTGGTCGACGGGATAATAGAGAAGTACCCACACATGTATTGGTACTTTTATGTTAACTTGGCGCAGTTGATAAATCGCCAAATATTTTTCTCATAACATCTTCATATTGCATTCATTTCATTTAAATATAAATCTTTCACTGATTTCATTTGAAATACATACATTAAAAATACACGTCTTTCACTCATTTAATTTAAAATACACGCCTTTCACTAATTCCATTTAAAATACTAAAAAGGAAAAGAAAATAAGAAATAATGCCACAAATCGAAACCTTTTATTTAAACATCAAAGAATTGTTCCTAACATACACACGCGAAATAAAAAAGCTGCTAATGGTGTGATTTACGCCAAATCTCTAATACTAATACTACTCTTACTAATCTCTAATACTTTTCAAACAGAAAAAATTCCAAATTAACTTTCCATTTTTATTAAATTGAAATATATTTTATTGTGCTGAATATTAGTGCTTGCATATTTTTTTGCTCCATGTATTCCATGAACTTTTCAATTCCGATTGTCTACGAAAATCTCCCGCCGGTGAAAATGACGTACGCACAAAATTTAGTGACGTATGTACTTTAATTGTGCTTTTTTATCTATTTTTTTAATATAACTTCCAAACGGTTTGACACTTATTCTTGGTAATAAATAGACGACGTTGTCACCTTTATAGGTACCTGCTGTAAAAATTTGAACGAAATCCGTTAAATATTTTTTGAGTTATGCTTGACGAAAGGTTTTAATATCCATCGTAGCTATATATGGGGCAAAGTAATACTGCGCTGTGTATGAGTCTTCGTTGCACTCAGACAATAAATATATTTTGTATTTAATTGTAATGAAAAAATGGCATCAACAAAGTTATAATGCATAATGATAAAATCACGATAAAATAAACCAAATGGACAATATTCCCGTGACGTCACAATAAATATGAATTTTTATTCGCTTATAAAACACGCGGATAAGTATTTTTACCGAAATTTAACTTGCAAATTAACAAACTCGGCCTTAAAACCGCGTGCTTTTAATATTTATTATTTCTATTTTATTCAACCACATAGTTTAGAAAATAAACTCTGTGCTTCGGAACAGTAGGCGTTATCCGATTATGATGTCATTAGCAGACGTAAAAGTTTAATTGAAAATTACGGTTAATTAATTAAATTTTCGAACAAACGAATGCACGATAACAAATCTGTGTCCAAATGTCTTTCATTTAAAAAAAGAATGATGTAATTTGATGCAGTAGTTTGTTCTCACGGATTGTCGAAAGAAATCGCTTAGCGTTTTAAATATATAGATATGTTTAAAATAAATGTTGGATGATTTTATATTTGTAAACGAAAATCTTTCCAAACATATCTAATATTGGAAGCCCCACTGCCAAGTACACTCTCGAATTTGTATGATTTTATATTTTTTAATTAAAATATATACCCAAGCGAGCGTAGAGTTGGGGGCCCCCACTGCCCTCGGCAACGTACACTGGACGTGCTACGCTCTCTCTGTTCTGTTTGCGACACTCGAATTTGTATGATTTTATATTTTTAAGCAAAAATCTATCCAAACGAACCTGGAGTTGGGGGCGCTACCGCCTTCAGCAGCGTATACGTTCGAATTTGTATGATTTTATATTTTAAAAAGAAAATATTTTCAAACGAACCTGGCGTTGAGCACCTCACTGCCTTAGGCAGCGTACTTTACTGCATTCGGCTACGCATACGTGCTACTACGTGCTACGCATGCTCCGTCCTATTTTTGCAGATGAATCTCGAATTTAAATGATTTATATATTTTAACTCTTTTTTTTTTTCAAACAAACTAAGGGGTCCCGTTATAGTGATTGCAGATTTAATTTCTGACATTTAGATAACACTCTCAATTCTGACCAAAAGTTCCTGGGGGAAACCTAACTAAAAAACAGCACCCCCTAGTGTTAGCGATCTTCATGTAACTTATCTTGTTATTTTCCTCTACTTAAATAAAGAAATTTGGTTGACCAAAAACAAAAAACATCGAAATTGATTAACATTCTTAAACATGACATTTTTAACACAGCGGAAAAAAATCTACTTGCTCAATCCCTCGCCCTCTTTTAAAATGTAAAATATCTCTGAAGATATCTTCAGAAAACATGTTTTACTTACCCCTCATACGTAGTATAGGGTAAGTCTTGTAATCGTTTTAAAAATCAAAAAAAAAGAAATTTGACGGATTTACACGTTTCAGACACTGGAGATTCCGAAAAACATGTTTTTAGAAAAAAAATTTCCCATCTGTCTGTCTTTGTGTCTGTCTGTAAACGCTCTATCTCCCAAACAAATTGAGATAGAGACTTGAAATTTGGTATGTACTTAGTATATAATAATGAGAAGAAGCTTATTGAATTTCAGTAACCTCGATTATCTAAAACTATTTTTTCGGACTATCGAAATATTCGTTCTGATAAAAGGTACATACTTTTTTTCAAAATTGTTTATTTTAAGGAGTCAACATAAAAGACACTAAAAAAACATAAATTTTGCATAAAGAATGAAGTCGATCGGATAATGAGTTGCCGAGATATTTATAATCCAAATTTCCCCACTCTTTGATTTTACATGACCCTGTATTTCATTTAAGTTTCAACTCAAAGATATATTTTAATTGGAAATGAGACGCTTAATTTGACGCAGTAAACTCTTAGTTAATATGATTATCATTTTTGAAGTTATAAGGATGTTTCTTTTACGCAATTCCGTAATAGAGCATTTAAAGTTTATGACGTCATCAAGCCTGGATCGAGGCTAACGAAAAAGAAAGGCTTCCGCGGTGCTTTACGCGTATCTTTTTTTACAGACCGCGGGAGTCACGTGATGCTCGAATGCACCAATGCAGGTGTACGAAAAGAGCACACGTCACTCTAACGGTCTGTAAAAAAAGATAAGTGGAGTGCACCGCGGTAGCCTGTCTTTTTCGTTAGCCTCCGCCAGAATTTTATTCGAATTGCAATGCCTTTTATAAATAGTTTACACATGTTTTATTTTTATATTTTATATTATGCATATCCATGATGGGTAAGTATTACGATGCCCCCCAACGACTAGTTTTAAATAGCAATATTTTTTCAACAAAAGATTCTGTTACAACCACGAAAGTACACTGGCTTTGTAGGGAAGAGGGGGGGGGGGGGGGTATTATTATTTTCATCCGAGACATGGTATTTTAAATCTGCGGAAAAAACGGAAAGCATGAAAACTAATATGAAATCGATCTTTAAAAAAAAATATTTTTTTTTAAATATAAATATTTTTTAAACAATTAATACCGTTCAACCGAAAAGGTACCATGAATAAATGTTTTTTTCTACGGGACATACGGATGGCAATTTAAAACTATTGGGAAAAAACGGAAAACATGAAAATGAATATGAAATCGGCTAAAACAAACAAGGGTATGTTTTCTGTTTGATTGTTTGTTTTTGTAACAGTAAATATTAATATTTTTAATAGGCAATTTAAAACTATTGGAAAAAAACGGAAAACATGAGAATGAATATGAAATCGGCTAAAACAAACAAGGGTATGTTTTCTGTTTGTTTGTTTGTTTTTGTAACAGTAAATATTAATAATTTTACAAGGTACCGTTACAACCGGGAAGGTACCGTGAATAAGTGGGGGAGAGGGTTCTATTTCCATCCGGGACACGCGGATGGCAGTTTAAAGCTGCAGAAAACATGACAGTTTTAAATATAAACATTAAGAGCCTACGCTAGTCACGCGAAGAAACGTATCAGCTAATGTTAAGTCTATGGGAAGGTTATCGCGCGATTTCTCGCTCGCATTTTAATATTTTTAAATGATTCTTTTTGCATAGGATAGCTGAGGTCGATCTCTAACGTTGTTAGTTTTTACTTTTTTGATTTTGATTACGGTTTTTTTATATGCGAACATTTTCAATTTTGGAACCGGTTGGAACCGGTTCTGAAAGTGAAATTACCCTTACATAAAAAAAACTGGAACCAAAATCGAAAAAGT
Organism: Maratus michaelseni; assembly: GCA_963931845.1. Taxonomy (NCBI): domain Eukaryota; kingdom Metazoa; phylum Arthropoda; class Arachnida; order Araneae; family Salticidae; genus Maratus; species Maratus michaelseni. The sequence goes on along the minus strand of OZ007591.1, from coordinate 345,315,274 downwards.
AAAAACTAACAACGTTAGAGATCGACCTCAGCTATCCTATGCAAAAAGAATCATTTAAAAATATTAAAATGCGAGCGAGAAATCGTGCGATAACCTTCCCATAGACTTAACATTAGCTGAAGCGTTTCTTCGCGTGACTAGCGTAGGCTCTTAAGAATTGGAAAAGGTGTCTCCCATTTTTTAATGTTTATTTTTTAAACTTTTGTAATTAAATGTAGCATAAAAATTATAAGCTTATCTTAAGTTTACAAGCAAATTTTCTTTATATATATATATATATATATATATTAATATAAATAGTTTTAGTTGTAAAGATATCAACTAGAAATCACAATTTGTTTAATGAACATATGAAAATTAAACTGAATGTTGAGGATCCAAAATTTCAATCTAAATGCAATCTTTTTGCCCGATATAGTAAATTTTGACTTTTTTTTTCAATAAGGTTTATTCTAATTTCGTACTGCGATTTTTTTTTTAATTTTTCGCGATTTTTTTTTTTTTAAGTAGCCATTTCACCACAAATGATAAGTTTGATTTTTATCTACCAATATCTATTGTATACCTTATTCATCCAATCTTAAATTTTATATCCCTGTTTTATACCCCTAGCTTTCAGGAATCGGTTAAAAAAACATTCCAAAAATTTGAAATAGTTTTATTTAATTAATTATTAAGGAAAGTAAGGTTTTTTTGTGTCTAATTTGAAAACAAATGAACAAAAATACATAAAATTTAGGGGAATTGTACTTTAAACAGCTATTTCTCGAATTTTATTTAATTTTAACATCAAGCATGATTTACAAATAAAAAATTACATTTTTTTCAAAAGTCCACTTCTTGATAAAAATAAATAAATGGCAGTTTTTTGTGAAAAAAAAATAAATAAACGGATTTTAATAAAGCATGTGTCCGGCCCTGCTTGTTATGCATTTGTGGCATCGACTTTCCATACAGTCAATTAAGTTGTTGGACACTGGAATGGGAAACAAAGACCATACATGGAGAAACGCTTGTTCCAGCTCCGAAGATTGAGCTGCCCATTTCATTAGCTCCAAAGCTTGATCCTCAAGATATTCATCAACAACTGTAGCGCAATACGATCGGGCATTATCATACATTAACATTAATTTATCACCAATAACACCAGCATACGGTGTGACAAACGGAGCAAGGATCTTGTCCTTCGTCCCGATATTTCACAGCAGTCAGAGCTCTTCCATGGCATACATGGAGGTTACTGTGGCCACAGGAGACATTCCAGCCCAAACCATGATTTCACCTCCTCTATACCTGTGTCTTTCAACAATTTTACGTAGGTAGAATCTGATGCCTTGTTCTTTCCAGATCAACACACAAGCTGAATCACTCTCCAAAGCAAACTGGAGCTAGTCTGTGAACAATACGTAAGCCCATTGTTGTCTGTTCCAGGTAACGTGCACTCTTGGCTAAGCGAGCACTACTGTGTTGTCGATTAATAAGGCCACACACAACGGATCGTCTTACATAGAGTCCTTAACATGTTCACTGCCAGATTAAAATTACCAGAATTTTATTATATTTAGAAAGTTCAAATTAATACCAGAAAATACTAATAGCAATATTTACTTTATTTAATTACAGACATTTCGTGATTACATAAAAAAAATTCTTCCTTCGAAATTTCCGGTACGAATTCGTAATTTTAGATTGATAAACAACGAGTATACTCGTGGTTGGCAGCGAATGGTTTAATTGTGAAGACATATGTGCACCGTAGTAGAAACTATTGTATCCCTGGTGCCTTGCGATGATCTGAAATGAGCTGAACCGCAGTAGTGATGCTCCTCCTTCAAGCCAAAAGAGCTAGAAAGCGATCTTGTGCAGGGGTTGTAAGTTACAACCCCTGCACAAGATGTAACCCATGAATGGTCTAGAACAAGTCTTCTTGATACTGGATATACGTATTCAAATTATTCCCAGAGTCTTTGGACCAAATTACGAGACACATTACAACATCTAACAGCATCAACTTGTGATAACCCGATTTCCACCCATCCGATTGCCCGCCATCTTAACGAATCAGGTAAACGACATCTCTTACATATGAATAACTATATTTTAGGATCAACAATTGAAGATCAACAAGCATAAAAAAAATTCCACACAAATTTACAAAAGTAGGATATTCACAGTTTTTCTCACCTGCCATATAAGTGTCCAATTCTTTAAAAAAAATAGAAATGGGTATAATAGTTGCATGGTTTTATTGAAGTTACATAAGATCATTCATATAAACCATATTTTGTACATTTATTTTCATTTTTTAATAGTGAGTAGCAAATAACTGGTTGTACCATAACTTTTGGAGGCTAGTGTATTTATAATTTTGTTGTAACAATAATTAAATAATCATCTAAATTACCTATCGCCACACCAGAAAAAAAAATTCACTTCTTCCTCCCCTCAAAACACACACACACACACAGTTTAAAATCTTTAAAATTCTACTTTTTAAAGCTTTTATTGTTACTTTGTATCATCTAGGCCCCCTTTAAATCTCATGTCTCCCACACCCAGAAAAGGGGCTGAATTTTTAGGCATGGCGTGCACAGAAAAGAATTTCCTCTTTTTTGCCGTTTGGTTATTCTCATCCTTGATTTTCTGTTAATGGGGATTTTAGAAAACATAGTTATTTTAAAACATTAAAGGGGGAGATTTTACATTATTAATACTTAACTTTACTACAAAATAAGAAATAGAAGAGGTAATTTAGATGACTAATTAGTATTTATTTATTTATTATTACTAGAGAACAACAAATACAGCAGGAGATTTATTTTTAATAGAGTTTTAAAGATTTTAAACGTTGTATACTGGGAGGGGGAAGAAGCGGACTTTTGAGAATAGAAAGAATATTTAGATGACAGATTATCTATTTATTGTTATTAGAGAGCAACAAAAGAAACAGAATTTTTTTTAATAAAGAGATTTTTTAATTTTTAAACATTGTATGCTTGGGGGGGGGGGGACATTTCAGAGGAAGGGGATTTGTAATAAGGAATGGGTATGTTTACAAACAAACACTTCCATCAACCAATCTACCACTACATTTTTGTCGTAGCGATCATTGCAGGAATCGTCATAGCGACATAGGTCAATCATATCAAAGACCTGTTTAACGAAGACCAATCAAATTACCTAAAATCTCAATTATCTCAAGTGCACAGTAGGAGCGTGACCTGCGTTATACATGGCCGGTGCATGACGTTTAAAACGTCACATGAAGTGGATCATTTATACACGGTGATTGGTGCAAAACGGGGGGCGCGTCGCTTTGCACCAATGACCGTGTAAAAATGATCCACTCCATGTGACGTTTTAAACGTCATGCACCGGCCGTGTATAACCGCGACCTACGTTATACACGGCCGGTGCATGACGTTTAAAACATCACATGGAGTGGATCATTTTTACACGGTGATTGGTGCAAAGCGGCGCACACCCCGTTTTGCACCAATCACCGTGTAAAACTGATCCACTTCATGTGACGTTTTAAACGTCATGGACCGGCCGTATATAACGTAGGTCGCGGTATAACGCAGGTCGCGGTTATACACGGCCGGAGCATGACGTTTAAAACGTCACACGGAGTGGATCATTTTTACACGGTCATTGGTGCAAAGCGACGCGCCCCCCGTTTTGCACCAATCACCGTGTATAAATGATCCACTCCATGTGACGTTTTGAACGTCATGCACCGGCCGTGTATAACGCAGGTCGCGGTAGGAGTCATAAAGAACGAACAGGTTTTTCTTGCTATCCAACAGTAATTTAACCAACAGTGACGTGAGCTGCCCTTTATCTTATAAAGATGATTGAATATTTATTTAGTGTTAATAGAGAATAACAAACAGGACAGAAGAATTTTCAAATAGTGTTTTAAAGATTTTTTTTTTTTTTTTTTTTTTTTTTTTTTTTGTGGAGGGTGCTAAAAAATTGAATCCAATAAATGTCTAACGATGCTAAACGATTGGAAATTCAAGCGTTCGAATACGCCAACTGGTAGAGAAAAGATATAACTCCTCGCTTCAGGGATATCCCGTGCAAGCCCATTGCATTACATGTATTTTTAATTTTTTCAAAATGATTATTTTTTTGCACAATTTCAGATTTAATGTGATATTGGTGTTCTGTGTTTATATGAAAAGGTAAAAATTATCCGAATTTGAATGTCTAACACTTTCAAATACGTTTACAATAAATAATGATTTCAATGGCACTTTAGCATTAGTTAAAGGGACAATTATCCTGTAAACAAGGGCGGCGCTAGAGGGGGGGGGTCCGGGGCCCATGTGCCCCTATTGGGCATACCTGCCCCCCCCCCCCCCGGTTGGGGTCAAAATTCAATTATCGTCGGGGAAAATGTTTTGACTTTTGGATTTCAACCCGAGTCGGGTCGGGTTGGCACTCTTATGATACAAAATCATGTATTTGTAAATTAGTATACTCAAAATAACTTATTTTCTAATTTAGATTATTTTATTTCGGCTATAATGTCTTATATCAAAAATCTATTTTAAGTCTAATCAAAAGGCAATCTATTATCCTAGCTTTAACACATTTATTCTAGTACATGTAATATAATCGTTTCCTTTCGCAGTAATTAATTTGTTCAGGCCTTCAGTTGTCCGTGGTTTGTAAAAATAAAAAGAAAGAAAAATAATTATGTCAGTTTATCTGTTAGGTTACCGTGTTTCCCATCTCGATGCATTTCATTTAACTTAAACAAAGTCATCATAATGATCTTATTTTTGTTTCTGCAAACCATCTGCTCGTGTCCGTCGCGACGCTTTTAATTTTGCTGTTTAAAAGTTGTAATTTACTATTTGATTTCGGTTCGGCTTGGGTTGAAGTATTTTGAGTTCGGGTCGGAATACGAAGGACGAAACTTTTTTTAGCGGCCTCGAGTTGGCGGTAGAGTCCTGCATCGTTTCTTGCAAACTGAACACGACCTGGCTCGTGGTTTGGATCGTATTGGACTGACGTTAGTCTTTTTGTTGCAAGCTGGACTTGTACATTTTAACTGTGGGTCGGTTCGAGTCGAGTTAACGTTAACTGTTTCGGGTTGGGTTTTGACACTTCCGGGTATGTTTCGGGTTGACCCGATTTCTCAAAAGAATCCCCAAAATATAGCTTAAAATGAAAAACTATATATATTTTAATATTAATTGTTTCGAGAATTATTTTTTGTTTCGAGTTGAAGTATTTCAGGTTGAGGTCGACGAAAATTTTTTTGTCGATTTTGGGTCAAAAGAAATTTTTTCGTGGGATTCGGATTGGGTTTCAGGTTGGCTTTAAACGGAATTATCGAGTCTTCGGTACAACTCAACTTGTTTTAGATAGAAAAATAGGGCAGTTGCAATTGACGTTAGGTTAGAGGTCACATACTACAAATAGGCAGTTCTGATTGGTGGAACTACCCTGACCTCCAAGTCAAGTACAATGGTTGATCAGCTTATTGCTACTTCCCTATATATTTTTTTGAGTATGAATAATTACTTACATGTTTATTTTTCAACATAAAGGACAAAATCGGTATTAGAAATATGATTAAGGGCTTTTTTCCATAATTACATTAAGTTTTGATCAATTTTCTCCGATTGGGCTTTCGGATCGGGTTGAATTGAAATATTTTGGGTTCAAATTGAAATATTTCGGGTTCAGGTGAAAGTATTTCGTTTTCGAATCGGGTGGTGAGTGGACCAAATATTTTTGTTAGGCTTCGGGTTGTTTTTAAATAAAATTTGAAGGCCGCAAATTTGCTTATTACACGAGCAAGGCTCTCGTTGGATGTAACCAGGGGTCGGAAGTAGCGCGCTATAAGTTGCGAAACTACACTAGTCGTTATTTTTTCTATTAGTTTGTATTGTAGCGCGATACATTTTTAAAAATGGTATACGGTGCCGAAGGGAGCGGGGACCCGAGCCGGAGGTTCGTTCAGTTTGAAGTTTATCATATTCGAGGTCAAGGGCGGCGCTAGAGGGGGATCCGGGGTCCAAATTCAATTGTCGTCGGGGAAAATATTTTGACCTCGGAGTAAAATCCTGCATCCGGTCAGGGAACTGCCCACGACCATAACCGTCCAGAGTCGGGGCAGGTTAGTTTTTTAAAAAATGACCTGGGGTTGGTTTATAAAAAAAAACCAACTCGTGGGTCAGGTAGGTGCTGACTTATTTCTTTCTAAGCCGGGTTGACTAGAATTGTTTCGGTTTCGGGTTGAGTTTTGATTCTTGTGTGTCTGGCTTGGGTTAACCTGATTTTTCAGAAAACTGTCCAGAATATCAAAAGCTGTTCAGAATATCAAAAACTGTCCAGAATGTCATCTGTCCAGTTTGGTCCACCTTGTAGGGAAGACCATACCCCCCCCCCCCCCCCCCCCCCCACTTCGTAGGGAAAATCTTGGCGTCGCCCTTGCCTGTACCTATGACTGCGATCAGTGCCTCTAGAGGCCGTTTTAAGTCCCAATAAACATCGATCGCAGCGACATCTGCTAGCTCTTCATCAGAACTCACTTCTATTCTGATAAATAAAGGTACTTTATATGCTCATGATTCACTAAGCTACAACTAAAACTATTCCAGTTCAATGGTGTGATGGAATCAGCTTATAACTGTAAACTGCAAGTCACTGTTTTGTTTACATCACAAATGACAAATCAGAGAGATAGAAATAAGAATCTCTCTATCTTCCTGTGACAAATCATAGGTTTGCATTTATACTTTTGTTGTTCTTCGTAAGAATAAACAATAATTAAGTTAAAAGAACAACAATAATCTTTTTTGTCATAAAATCATAAACTTTTCTTTCATTATTTTAGTAAATATATTAGACGATTTGTACCAGTTTCGTTTAATCATAGCAATAAGATGTAAAAATGTCTCGCGCAAAAGCTAATATAGGAGAAAGCCCTATTAAATGTATATTTTTTAGTGAATTCCATCCAACTGCTGGGCCCAAAATTACGTTTCAGGTATTTCATGTATTAAAATTTAATCAGTTTTAATAAAGTAGTATATGTGTATTCTTTTGTATCGGTTGCTTAAATTGTAAATATGTATGTACTATTTGATGTAAACAGTACTACTACGTCTGAACATTATAAAAAATCATTGAGATTGCAATCTATTACAATTATATAGAATGTTAAAAACATTTAAAAGAACGTTTCTGATTCCATAGAATCCTTCATCAGCAAACGTGAAACTCATAAGAAATTGTAAAAAATCAACTCGCAGAAAACATTGCATCAGACAGTCAAGGTGTATGTTGTAGTTATATTAGCACTCTGTTCAGGGCCATCGCTAAGACTTTTTATTGAGGGGGGAGAAGACCTTAAATTGCCAAGTCAAATTTCAGTATTTGCCAACTCATTGAGAAGCAAAAATAAATAGTTTTCGCCAATTCAACAAGTTTGCCAACTAGTTTTATAATTTTGCCAAGTTACCACAATTATAAAATGTAATATAGTTCTTATTTGTAAAAAGTTTAATAATATTCCCAATTAGATTTATAACTTTTGCCAAGTCTATCAGAAATAGAAAGTATATTGTAGTTTTTATTAAAGTTTTAAACAAATTTGCCTACTAAAAGTTTTTTAATTTGCCAAGTGTAACAGCATTCGGGAACGTTTGGTGGGGGAGGCTCCCCCCCCCCATTCCCCCCCTTAGCGAGGGCCCTGACTCTGTTGGAATCGATCCAGCTTCATTAGTAGTTAAATCTGCAGGGTTCATACAGACAGACTACTTAGAAACTCCTTAGAAATGTAAAAATTTCCAAGGAGTACTTAGAACTCCTTCAATAAACAAAATACTCCTTAAATTATCACAAAGTATAATTTAGTGTTGAACAATGATTTAATTAACATATATAATGAGTAGAAAACGGAGAATCGTATATTACATGGTGCATAATAGTATAGCTTAAGCATGTATGGCTTGGAAGAGATTAACCTTTAAAATGAAAATCTGATGTTTATAAAGGTAGTGTTGAAGTGATTACTGTCATTTAAAAAAAAAGTTTAGTTACTGTATATTTTTGGGTACAGCTGTCATAGACGCACCGAGGTATCTTTTTGTCGCCAAAACGGTGATTTTATGCCTGGTGCAACCCAGCAATTTTGGTTAGATTTTGCTTTGTATGGTAACCTGGTAGAGCAGATTCCCTGTGTTTTATAATAAATTAATCATTGTGTGTGTTTTATAATAAAACAATTTGTGTGTGTTTTATATAATAAAATAATTTGTATGTGTATTATAATAAAGTAATTTGTGTGTGTTTATAATAAAAAATGTGTGTGTTTTATAATAAAATAAACTGTTTCATAATAAAATACAACTAACATGTTATTTTAGCAAGCTAGACCTAACAGATACCCCAAAATGGGGTTTTCTTGCCAAAATGACACTAAAAAAAACATGCCAACCCTGGTGCTTCTGCGACAGCTGTTTTTTTTTTTTTTTTTTTTACATGCTGTGTAAGTTTTTCATTCAAAAGTTAATTTTAAAATCTAGGTGCAGGATGAATATTTGGGATTTGACTGACCTCTGTATATAGGGCCATCGGCCAGTACATAAAATAATTCGCTGGCAATTTCGTATTCAAATTTACGAAACCAGTAAGCAATGCATTGTGAATAGTGTGTAATTTTAGCACTAGCTATTGAATTTTAATAGAATAAAATCTGTTTTCTGTCTAAATAAGGTATATTTAAAATTAGGGTGAGTGTGCATGTTAGATGAAGGCATCGCATACATGAAAAAATATGATAAGTCCTTTAAAGTTCTTCTACTCTTTAGATTTTTTCTAGACTCCTTGGATTTTTTTTCTTCTCAAGTCTGTATGAACCCTGAATCGGTAATTCTGGTGTATAATAATCGTGTCATTAACGAATTTCTTGTATTTTTTCAGATTCCAATTGCAGCAAGGGATTTTTTTTTCTTTGTTTGTCCACAAGGTTGTTATACATGCAAATAAAGATCGCGACATTAACAAATTTCATGTATTTTCATTTCTTTAACTTTGCAATGATTGTTAAATTTTTTTTTAATATTGATGAAATGTTGTTTTTTACTGCTCACTCATATTAACATATCTATATGTAATCCTTTTAAATTTGTGAAATAAAATATTTATATTTTATTTATAAATGTAACAGCTAAAAAAAATAATCATCTATTTGTTTAGGGTTTAATTTAAAAATTCTACATTTAAATTATTCTTAGCATTCTTTTGTTTAAAATCATCTGAACAAATGAAATTTTTGAAGTAAACAAAAATATTACGTCTGAACATATTTATATTTATATGAAAATTATTAAATTTACAGACATTACATTACAATTACATAAAACATTAAAAACATATTAAAATTGGAATTTTCGGATTTACATGAAAATCCCTCATCAACAAACATTTTTCTTAATGTAAGTCACAGTTCAAAAATATCAACACATAGAAAATGCAACATATCAAAATGTCGAGGCCAAAGTTACAGTTATAATAACACAGAGTATTCATTTGGGATTGCACCTGCTTCATTAAGAGGTAAATCTGTAATTTTCGTATACCATGCTTCTAAGAAAATACGAGTTCTGTAGTCGCTGCACCTCGATCTGATTACAAAAGATTCTTGTGTTTTTTCAGATTCCAATTGCAGCAAAGGATTTTTTTTTCTTTGTTTGTCCACAAGGTTGTTATACATGCGAATAGAGATCGCGACATTAACAAATTTCATGTATTTTCATTTCTTTAACTTCGCAATGATTGTTAAAAAAAAATTTAATATAGATGAAATATTATTTACTTATTTAATAATTTTAATATAAATATGAAATTTTGGTTCTTTTCCGTTATACCAACACCATTGTCGCCAAGCATAATAGCTGGCAAAAAATGAAATTCACATGAAATGAAACATTTTTTAAAAAATAGCACTGTTGGCATCAAATTGAGCATTTAAAGATATAACATTTAAAAATTAAAGATTTTCATGAACTATTTTACTGAATCAATACAAATATATACTTAAAATAAAAGAACAAATAAATATCATACAATAAAGTAATAAAATAAAACTCAATCTAACGTGCAGACATCAAATTGTAAATGTGTCTTAGCATTGCAGTAAATATTTCACTTTTTGAATGAAGGATTTACGAACCTTGGTGATGCACTTTTAAAGATTGAGATGATTTTATGTAAAAGTTGTTGACAAATCAGAGTTTGAGTCATCCAATTTTTATTTCGAGGAAAGTGTTAAAACTCGGATTTGAAAAGTAGATGCTACCATAAAATCTCCCAATATTATTTTTATATTTCTACTGATCTACGATTCTATGCTGAAATTCTGGCACCTTTCATTATTGGTTTCCTCTTCATATCTAAAAATGATTATTTTATTTAAAAGTTTTGTGTATCCCAGATCACATTTTAAAAATTTTGATGCATAAGCAAATTTAGCACTCTAAGCCAGTTCATGCAACAGTGTGTTTCTCAAGCGAGCAATATACATAACATGCAATTTGATTCATTTATTTGAAAGATGATTTATTTCATTTAATGTTCGAATAGACATTTAAAATACATAATTCACTATTTTCATGTTATTCTTATTAAACTTGGGAGGAGCTGGAAAAATCTTGTTGCACTGTCAAGGGGTTAACATTGTTTTCATTAGTACTTTTTAAATATTAGTATTTCATTTCTCTCATTCCAAATATGTAGAATGTGTCTGTATCACAGCCAATAAAAGTGAGAGGTTGCGATACTCCAATGATCTCTGTTGCTTTTCAGCCTATCTTAATCACATGACAGTTTGACAATTGGCAGAAACCAGCCTATCTTGATCATGTGGCAGCTAAGAAAAGTAGAAGTATCGTAACCTGTCTCTTTAGTTGCCTGCATGTATGTATTGATACATGTCCACGTTTTTCATAGAATAAAGACTTCAGATCTGTTAAATATCTGGGTTTTTTTTTCTATTCTTATCTTATATTGGGTATATTTGAACAATTGGTACCCTCCTTAATGGCTAACTGTAGTTACTTATACAGTTTTTTATGCAAATGTTTTTTGACCTAAAAATTTAGCACCCATTGTATCCAGGGCAGCCATTTCCGTGGACCCCACCCCCTTCATGCTTTGCCACTTGTTTTTGTTGTAATTTTTTCAAATAAAATTACATTTATAATAACTTTTCTCATTTGTCATCTGTTTGTTTTATTTAGGTACCAAATGATTATGTATCTAAGGAATTATTTGATTCTTATGTGTGCTACATCATACCGAAGCCAGAGCTTCAAAGGAAATTATTCACTGTGTAAGTATTACTTATGCTATAAATGAAATTTAAATGTAATATTAATATATCCAATTTTTAAAATGGTACAGAATCCACGGGCTTGGAATAAAAAAAATTTCTTGGATGAAAATTTGCTTGTACCACCATGTATTTGTAAATGATAGGCAGTATTTCTAACTCTTTTGAAAGGGAGAGAGAAATATATTCAGGACATTTTTTTAAATTGCTATTCAAATTAACCAGAAATATTAACACTTGAAAAAATATCATTGAAAGAATTTATGTTAGTAATTTCACAATAACAGTGTTAAATGTTTATTTTCACTAAAAAAAAAGGGGGAGAAGGGTAAATTTTTTTTCTTTTTTCAAATTTTATATGCACAGTTGTGTTTTATTGAGTTTCAATAGCAATTCATATTCATTTCTGCTTTTCTGGGCATAATTTCATAGTGGTCACTGCAGGGACGACATATTTGTACTATTTCATTCAACTGTTAAATGGAATAATCTCAAATTAGAGTGGAGTTATTTTACAAATAAAAATGCTATCTTACATTTATCAAAATAAAACATTTTATTAATATTAATTTACAATATTAAAATTTGATTCCAGGTTTTCTAGTCTAGGCAAACTCTGCTTTTCCCACTTGTTAATTATTTACTTTTAAAAAAAGTAAAATTCTTCAAACGCTTATGAAATTTCTTGAATAGCTAGGATTTCAGATTTTGAATATAAATCCTGCTGTAACGATCCCACTCTGAATTTCAGGCCCTGGTCCATCATATGCAATATCTTTGTTCGTGGATGTTACATTTTTACTATTAATTTCCCCCATCAACATTTTTCTATAGTGCAGTTAACACGTTAACTCCCAAATTATTTGAAAATGAGAATTTTTTTTAAATATTTTAAAATTACATTTCATGTATCATAGAGTAATTATGAAGTTGTATTCATTTACCGTAATTAGCAGTTGAGATAATAGGTGATCTATGAATAGATCGCTTGGCGCTTCTGCTAGTGAAAGAGCAAGTAACTTTCCTTTGATCTTATATTTAAAAAATAATGAATTTAATTAAAAAAAAATTAAATTTTTGCAAAATTAAAAACAACTAAAGAGATTTAAAAGAAAAAAATCTCATTTATTTTACTGATCTAAACTTAGTTACATTTTTATAGAGCAAATTTGCAATAGTTAAGTGTAATATAACGGAAAACATTTCAAACAAAGCATTACATTGCATTTTGTACAAAATGTAAGGCCTTTTCTTACATTGTTTAAATTGGCATCTTCTTTGGTTTTGTCTTTTACCTATAACATGGTCTTTTCTATCTAAATGCACATGGTCTATCACTTTTGGTCTTGATGACATCATCAGAGGTCTTCCAATGCTTTTCTTAGAATTTGTTCCCCACTTGAGGTACATACAACAATGTTATATCTTCAGATGTCTTTTATACTTTTCTTTTCACAGTTTGTTAAATTGAATAGAATATACATATTTATGACAGCCACATCAATAACTCTTGTAAAGATTGGCCAGTACTATATTTTGCCAGATTTGAATTGTATGTGTTTCTAAGAGTCAGTCATGCTTGTCGAGACCACCCATATTTTTGTTATACTGAGCTATTATAACTAGGTTGCAAAATTTGGGATTTTTCTTTCAAACCTTTTTGATGCCTTGAAACTTGGATTAGAGGCTCTAATGTAATCAAAGTTTGTTGCACACTTGTTGTCCTTCCATTTAACTATAGTTATTTCGTTATTTTCTTTGAAACAGTAGTCATAAGTAGGACGATTTTTGTTTTCTAATATCTTATAAGGCATTACAGAAATAGAAGCAGTTCTTTTGTTTCTAATTGTGCCCGTGGCTCTGAATCCTTGTGTTTTTAATTTGACCATCAGATCATAAGAATTTTAAAAATTGTCAAAAAATATAATGTGGCTATTAGGATCAGTTACTGGTTGTAGTATTTTTTTCACTACTCGTGTTCCAAACGATTCTTTCAAAGTTTCAGGAGAGTTTCAAAACTCTCCTTACTACAATATAAGTCAAAATTATAACAGTAGCCCTTTACTCCACACATGGCCCAAAATTTATAGCCAAATCGTATGGGTTTACCTATAAAAAATTGTTGAAAAAAATGGATGGCTCTAATATCTAACCATCATTTCATCAACAGACAGAAATTTATCAAAAATTCCGAATTTTTGAAAAAAGGGATGAATATGCGGGATTAATTTCCTTATTTTGAAAGCCCAGTCTGAGTTTTGTATTGCTGCATCATTATTGTTAGCAAAATGGATTACAGATTTAATTTCTAAATATTTATGTCGTGACATTGCATTTTTTACTATTGGTACTTTGAGATCTTCTTCCTCTGACCAGTAATCACATTCACTGGATAAAGTGTGGTAGCCAGAAAAAAACAATAAAACTTTTCAACTCATCAATTGTAACTGAAAATTCTGGCTTATTTTTCCACTCTTTTGCATATCTTTCTGTTTCATTTATTATAAATTCGTGAAATTCGGGAGTTAAAAATTCTTCAAAAATATCAAGTGGATTCATATTTCCTAAAATATTTGAAATTCTTTCAAGATTTTCACTGGACAAATTACCTTCTTCGTTAAAAGTATAAATAGGGCTATTTTTTGTCCAATTTGCTTTTGACTCCTTTTTTTATTTTTTCGTGCATTTTTTTAATAAATTCGAATCCACCAGTTTTTAATTTTTATTTTCATTACTGGCACTAGATGGCAGCTGCTCCATAGTATTAAGGCCAAAATCATTTATGATTTATGATTCATATTGTTCTTTTACCTCTATTTCTTCCACGGGTAAACAAATTTCTACATTACCTGACAGATCTTTTACCGATGGAATAGTCATTTCAACATCATCAAAACACTCTTCGTCAATTAACTCATCCACATCAGGTGGTAAAGCAATTATATCTGACTCAATTTCCTTAGAAAACATATATTTTAATGCTTCTACAGTGGTGTGAAACACCGCCCAGACATTCTGGAAGAAATGAAAAGGGGAAAAAAGTTATATTAGTTACCACTAACGTCTGGCATTCTATTTATAGATCAGCATGTTTAAACTTAAATTTTAATAATATAAGTTATTTTTCTAACCTAAATAATGCAGAACAATTAAAGTGGTATAGAAAATGTAGAACACATAAGAAAAGTATAACTTACTTAAAAAAAATTTTCCGTTGGATACAAAATCGAAAGCTGCACTGTGAAGCTTCAAAATGGCAAACTTCAGACATTATCTGCTGGACTCATCTGGAAAAGAATGTTTCAAAACTCATTTGGGGGTGTGGCTACACGTGTAAGGAAACCAGCCAATGATGATAAGAAGTGATTAAAAGATATTGTTTTCAGTGGGCATTCTGAAAAGTAGGTGATCTATAAATAGATCACTGGGGGGTGGTAACAGGTTAAATTCGTGTATGATTGTGATTGTCATTTCTAGTAGTCATTGACAAAAAGCATGTTTGCAGACACAAGCAGTATTTTCAGATTACGGAAATATAACCACTAGGGTGATGCTATTTATGAAAAGCAAAATATAATGTTTGTTTCTTTTATGTTTTCTCTTATTAAACTCTACTGTTCGTTCAAAATTTGTCTCTTCTTTTATATAAATGGCCATTGTTCAGTGATTAGATTTAAGTTAATATATAGCTTCTAACCTTCTGTTTATGTCAGTTGAGTTTGTACCATCGATTCTCTGAAGTGATGCTGAAGCTTTGCTGAAGAAAATTATGTTAACTATTTATTTCACAAAAATGATCGCTACCAGAGATCTTATAAGAAGTCCTTGGGCGTTGATTAAATTTTTACATTATTTTAAATGTGCAGATGGAAAACATGTTTAATATTTCCTGTTGACTAAATAAAGAAGATTTTTATTAAAAAGATGTCTTCATTTCATAACTTTAATTACATTATTACCAGACATTGATAAGAATAACAATTTTCTTATGTAATTTCTGTTTCTGAATTTTAAAAAAAAAAAAAAAAAAAAAAAAAAAAAAAAAAAAAAATCAAGAACCTACTTTTAACATTGCAATAAAATAAGATAAATGATAGGGAAGTAGGGACTCAATGTAATTGAGTATAGGTGTTCTATTTTATTTATTTTTGTGTGCATTCAAACCGCATTAGTAAGTTACCTGGATAAAACGTCACTCCACATATTACATCATGTTTCAGAAGTCCCGACCATTCTCATATGCCTTTTCACATATTTTATTCCGCTTATTGCGTCACTATTTTTTTAACTCCTCTGCTTAAGCCATCACTTTTAAGAATGCAATAGGCAAACTTGGTCCTATTTCATTGTTAAGGTTATCTCTAAAAACACTTCGTTTTTGTTGTGCATGGCTTTAAGTTTAATAAGATTCCCAATAACAGCATTTTTCCATACAAAGATTGATTGTCTGCCATATCAACAAATTCTCCAAATTTCCCTCTGCATGGACTGTTTGTTTCTTGGCTATTATATTTTCTGTTATCTAGTTAATGCCAAATACTTCATATCTGGTACGTTATACCGCTTTTACTAAACTAAATCTCTCATTTTTTTTTTGTTTATTGAAGCTATTTTTAGAAACTAAACAATTTCTTATTAAAAGCTAATCGAAGGGAAGAAGGTTAAAGATATTTATTATTCAAATTAAAACTATTTTTCTATGTTAAATTTATTAAATTCATATTATATATCTATTTCTTATTTACTGATAAAAAAATTTTCCTATTTTTATATTATGGTATTTTTTTATATTCTTTTTCAGTAATGCCAGAAAAGACAAGATAATTGGATATCCTATTCATATAGAGAACGCAAAATATCCCAGGAATCAGTTAATATTTAACCTTTGTTTTGTGTGTGATGCTTCTAAGAAAACAATGCAGTATGAACCATTGGTTAGAAAACTAGCTAACTACCTTGTCAAATTGGAAGTATGTATGTGACATTGTTAGATAAATTTATTTATTATATGTCTAGTAGTTACAAATATTTAGTATTTTATCAGACTACCTTGTCAAACTAGAAGTATGTATGTGACATTGTTAGATAAATGTATTTATTATATATCTTGTAGTTGCACATATTTAGTATTTTATCAGATTTGCCAAGTCTCCTGATTTTTACATATTTTCCTGTGCTCCTGATTTCCATGCACATTTTTCAAAATTCTAATATTTTATCCTCAATTGTACTATGATTGAGTGATAAAAATTGCAAATCAGGTACTTGTTATTTGGTATAATTGTTAAATAGTATTTACATATAGTAATATACACTCAGATTGATTACGAAGGATGAATCTTTAAAGCTTTGTGACTGTTCCTATGGGCATGTTTTTTTTTATTATTATTATTATCAATAATTTGTCCTTATCAGCCAGACTGCAAATTCCCCTCTCTAGTGTTAAACCTATAGGCTTGGAATGCATTCATATTTTTCACATTTCTCCTTTGAAAATTTAAATTTATACCACCTTCTTTTTTCTGTATACTCTTCTTGAAGGATGTTTCTTTCATTATTTAACAAAATGTTTCTAAAATACATACTTAGTTTTATATTTTAAGTGTTAAAATCTAAGTGAAACAGACGAGTTGTAAATAAGATTTTAACACATGGAAATAAAACTAACCATCTTTAACACATGAACTTTTAATTTTTGAACAACAGATTGATGTTAAATCTACAGTTTAGTGACTTTTGTGTGTCTTCTTCGCAACATGATCATCAAATTTCATAATTAACTTAACTGATAGATGAAAAATTTATTAAATATGCAAAGCTTTTTACATGAAATATTATTCTGAAATGAAAACAATATAATTCAGATCAATTGTGTTCGTTAATGATATAATATGATAATAAAATGCACTGTGATTGATTCATTATTAAATCATTTTATCCATACCATCATTCTGCAGACGGGTGAGTGATTTTACCTTTTATATTTTATTTTCGGAGAATTTGAATTTTGGTAAACAATTTTATCACTTTAAAATTTACTTGTGAGATAACTTTTTAACTTTAAATTTTGAATAATAGTGTTGAATCAAAAGGTACTTTGAATTATTTTGATACAACTTTTTTCAATTTTTATAATAATTTAAAATATTTAAATCCATGGCCTAATGTTAAAGCCACTATATTAATCTTCATCTCAGACCTGTTCTGATATGTCTGAGTAAGATATGAGATTGTGTCTGTAATGTTTGTCAATTTTAACTTCACTAATTATAATTAGATCCTTTGTTATTCTTCAATTATAGTATATTAAATTAATTGAATTTAGTTTAAGTTTATATCTTAGATCTCTTACCCTGATATATCATTGCGACTAGAGAAGTGCATGCAGTACCTGCACAAAATTGAGCTGAGCAAGAAAACATTATGTATGGACCTGTTTCTGATGAATAATACAGATATTATTCATACGCAGTTTTAGAGTTACAAAGAAGCCATCGGAATCATCACAAAAGAGCTTTCCTTTGCTCAGCTCAATAATGTTTGAAAATGATTACTTTTATGTTTTATTTACTTTGATTCACTTTATGTACCTTACAATATTTGAAAAAAAAATTGTTTTTATATTTAAGTATATTTCTAGTTGGAGGATAGCTTCTTATTTCAAGAGCACACTAAAGCTGAACTTCCTTCAATTATGGCCAATATAAGGGAAGAAGTCAACAAAACTGGAAAATGTTGCATCCCTATTAGTAAGATATATTTTATAATTTTTTAAGGAGCATATCAATATCCAAATTTATTTGACAGAGTAAGGCACTTACACTTACTTATATGGCCAAAAGTCATTGGACACTTTTGATTTTAGACATTTTTTCCAATATCTAGACGACTGCTTGATAAATTCTTCAGGAATATAAAAAATATGCATGACCTCTTTTTACAGAAAGATTTAATTACAAAGGCAATTAGAGGACTAACAAAAAATGGATTTAAAAAGAATATTTGCTATCACCCTGTAAAATAAGATGCTCGAAATGATCTGTAACCGTAGCACATGGCTATGTAGGTCCTGTACAACATCATTGTTCATTTTTGTAAAAGTAGTACATATATTCATGTAGATATAAAGGTTTCTTTAAAAAATTCAGGCAATTTCTGCTATTTTTCTTTTTTTATTTTAATATAGCATGAGGGATTTTCAACCAAATTTAGCACCACTTTCATGAAACTGAACAAAGTATAGTAGGAACAATAAACTGCAGTTAGAAATAAAAATAAAAATATCAAATATTTAATGAAATATGAACATTTGCGATCAGTAATTATTAACTGTGTATGTGCAAATGAATAACAAAACATTTCTTGCATAATTTAGTAGTCAACTATATATAGGACAGCTCATATAAAAAGACTAGTCGAATATTATGAAAATTCAAATGGTTATTGGTGGCATAGTGAGAGTTGAATTTCAGTTGATTTCTAAAAGTAACTGGACGATAAGGGATTTTTCACAAATTATCATTTTTTATTAATTGACTTCTAACAAAAGAGTATTTATTCAATGTATGTCCCGTCCATGCACAACATTTTAGTGGAGGCGTTTCGTAAATGAAACACATTTTTCATTTTTATCTGGTGTCTAATCTAATTCTAATTAAAATCAGAAACTTCTTTTTTTTCTTCAAAATTTCTGGTAGTAATTGAATAAAAAAAAAATGTGAAGTTTGACAGATATGTTTCTATGCATGCCTGAATGATTCATTCGAATAATCAAAGTAATCATTATGCCATTCACTAGTTTATAACTAATCATTTTCTTTTTCTTTTTACACTCTTTTATTTAACTCAGCTTGGTTTTTGTAATAGATTTTTAACTCACCTCCTGATATGCTAGAATTATAAAAATTACGTACAAAGGTGTATTTCCGATGGCAGTACAACATTTTAATATTTATAGAACTTGATTAGGAAGTAATAACTTAATTTTACAGGGTGGCTCCAGATTCTGGAAATCAGGGAATAATCAGGGAGGTTTATCAATCTGGAAAAGTCAGGGAATTTTGTAAAAGTACTTGAAAATCAGGGAAATTTGTCTATATGTTAAAATATTTGTGTTTTTTCATGAGACGGATTCGCTCTGGTTAAAGTGATCAGATGTACTCATTTTCTGTGGATAGTGCTTATATTGAAGGCAATTTACCCATTTTTGAAAATTTTATGATACATTAGCATAAGCTGACCAGGTTGCCAGCTTAATCCAGTTAGCTATCCCGTCAGATATAGATGTATCTCTAAATTGAGCATTCTTCAGAAAATGAGGAAATTTTCTGTTCGCCATATATTCATTGGCCATTATATGAAGTTGTTGGACTAAATTTTGAGTTTGGATTTATCAAACTGTGAACTAGTACTTTATGAATGTTGTACAATTTTTATGTTTTTCTCTTGTTTTTTCTTCCAGATGAGGTATTAGCGAGCTGGGTAAGTGTGTTATAAAAGGAGGCGGCATACATTAAAAAAATACCGTATGTGTATCGTTAATAATGGAAATCAGGGAAATCTGATAAAGGTAGTCTAGGATATCAGGGAACTTTCTTTTACAATTTCTGTAGTCATCCATCCTGTTTTAAGACTTTTTCCGTTAGTCCTCCACAGGTGATAAATTGTCCGATATTCTGTAAGGTTACAATTGTATACAAGTTGTGAAAACAATGGATTTAATGATGTGCCAGACTGTGTTCACCAAAAAAAAAAAGTCAACGGCTGTTAAGCTGCAACAGTAAAATATTTTATATATTAAAAAGTGGAAAATGTAAATAAAAAATATAGAATATTTTAATAATATATATAATTTGTATAATAATATATATAATTTATATAATAATATATATAATTTATATAATAATATATATAATTTATATTATAATTTATATAATAATATATATAATTTATATAATATATAATAATTTATTTGGTAATAGTTTTTTAAAATACGCTTTAATAAATTAATAGTTTCCTTAATATAAATAATCTAAAGGTTTCAAATCTTTCCAATCTAAAATGGAATGTCTGCAATATTTTTTGTATTAATTTTATCTTTTAAGATATAAAATAATTTGGTTTATTAATCCATTATTTGAAAAATAAATATTAAAAGAAATTTTTTTAATGTATTTTCTTACTTCTTTATTTAACTCAATTTCATTTTATATGTAAAGGTAAAATTCTGTAATCGATTTTCAACTCACTTCTTGATATGGTAGAATTATAAAAATTATGCACACATGTGTTTTTTTCTATGGCGTTACAACATTTTAATATTTTTAGAACTTCATTATAAATTAGCAAATTAATTTTAAGGCGTTTTTCTGTTAGCCTCCCACGGGTGATAAATTATATAATTTTATTATTAATTTATTATTATTTTATTTTTTATTAATCTAATATTCATTATGGTTGCAATTTATGATTTAAAACCATGATAAATCTTACGATGCATCAAACCACATTCACCACAACAGGCTCTGAAAATACAACAGTGATATATTTTGAACACAAAAAAGTAGAAAAAAATATAAATAAGAGTGTAATATATTTTTTTAAATACACTTTTTGATCAGTTAACAGTTTAATACTAATTAAATTAGGATTATATGTTGAGAAAACAATTTAGAAATCCTAAAAAGATGTTTAAATAATCCCTTTTTTTTAATTTCTTGTTGCCATATCTTAAAAAAGAAACAGAGCAAAAATTATATATATTTTTTATGAAATCACTAACTCGCACTTTCCACAAAGTGTAAAAAAAGGCTATGATTTTTCCATAATCTGGTTCGGTTCCCATGCCAAATTAATGTATTGTCACAGAATCATGAATGACAGTCCTGAAATTAGGTGTGATTTTTTAAGATAAACATTGAATTCTTAAAAATGTATTTTGAAAAACTATTTTCACTTTTATATTCATTTTAAAATTAAATTTTAGATGCTTCTAATACAATATACTTGAATGTCATTCGTGTGTACCCAATGCCACCACAAGTACAGGATCAAGATGTTCCCATTTTTACTGAGAGAAAATTTCCTATTCTCCCCACTGAATGGGATATTACAATGCAACAAGTATGTTACTTTAGTAGTTTTATTTATTTATTTATTTATTATATTAAGCAATTTTTTCCCTTGCTAATTATTCTTTATTTTCTTTCTTCTAACTATTAGCTTTCATACCTAATTCACTTTCACCTTCCTTTTAGCTTGCATATAAAAATATTTGTGAATTAAATATACATCAATATTATTAAATACCATTTAAAGTGGCCTCACAATTGACAAAATTTAGTCCAGTATGATTGTTATTCAGTAATGTCTTACTATTCAGAATCATTAGCTATTTTAATAGTATTACATTGATAGATCTTCAATATTTATTAATACTTTTCTCAGCTGTCAATCAGTCATAAAGTTTTCACTCATGGATGCATCATTTTTTCCATGATATGTATAGTAAGTATCTATCCAGGAAGCAGATGTGGCAGTTTAAAACTGCAGGAAAAACAAAAACCATGAAATCGGCATTCTGAAATTTTTTTGAAACAGTAAATATAAAAAAAATTTTAAACAAAAAATATCAATAAAACCTGGAAATTACTCAAATAAATAATTTGTTTTTCAATGCAGGAAAAAGATGAGGCAGTTTCAAATTGTGGAAAAAAAAAGGAGACATTTTATCCTTATTGCTCGAAGAATTAAGCAAGGTTCAATTTGTTGCAGATCAATCAGTGGAACTGCCATTTTGTGATTTAAATTAGTTTCTCAGCGAATTACAGTTTGATTTCTTTGCAAATGGGTGGGATGACTTCAATGTATCCCTAGATTTTTCTGTGCTGAATAGTACCGGTCTGGACCCTATATTTCTGATGGTTCCATAGGAGATAGCAGTACAGATAGTACATAGACGGATGTTTACATATTTTAATAGTGTAGATTTATTGTCATTTTTCCAGTGCCAAAGGCAGGGACTTGAAAAAAATATAATTTTTGATAATATTCGCCAATGATCATTAAGATATGATCATCTTAATGATAATTTTATTTTAAATAGACAAGAATAATAAAATATTAATCTAGTACATGTACCCTCTACTACTATGTACAAATCAAATGTAATATTTACATAGCAAAAATTATCAATTACTTCATTGTATCGATTCACTAAAAGATATTTTACAAGGATCTGTTTAGAAAGAAATTGGGTCCTTTAACATATTGAAACAGGCCCTTCACAAATTTCTTTATCTTAAAAAAAAAAACTTTCACAAGACTTTTCTCTCTCTAAACTGAACCTTTCACAATTTTAATAATTTAAAAGTAAAATCTGACTGTCACTTTTACATATATAAAGATAATATGTGTAATTTACATACATATATCTTCTTGAAAATGTGTAAACAACATGGATTTCAACAGTGATTCCATTCATTTTTGAAATTGTAGAGTAAATAAAATAGATGTAGATTTAGGAATGCACAATTAAGAAATACTTTACTGAATTTAATAAAATCTATATTTGTCTCATTATATTAAAAAAAAAATAATAATAAAATAAAAAATATATATACCCTATGTTTTAAAGAATTTTTCTACAACATGCTAGAAATGAGTTTGGCTTACATATGAATGTTTATTTATTTCTAAAAATTTGCTTAACGATTTAGGGGTTTTGCATATACACGAGTATATGGTCACTTTTTGTCTATGCCACTTGCAGCTTTCTTTTAAGCACTTATTACTTCCTAACCAACAATTCTACATTGCATCTCCTCTTGCTAATTTATGAATTACACTGTAAAATAACATTATGCAGTTTGACTAGTATGTGCTTTTTAACACATCTGTATTTGTAAATTTTATTTTTGTTATTTTATATGATTTTAATTATATGTTTACTTTTAATGCTTCAGTGGGATTTGATGGTAATGCTGGTAAGTAGCTGTAACACTAAATGGTACGTTTATTTTACTGTACTTGCCTAAATATGAAAAGAAAATATATTTATTATTTTTATTTATAATACAGTACTAATATTTTTATGACCATTTAATTCTTTTATTTATTTATTTTTATTTAGGATAACTGGTAAGTATTTCTAAGATCAAGCCCTATATAATAATAAAAATTGTAGAATGTTTAATTATTATTATTAGTAGTAGTATTTTGTAAAGTATAATTTTTTGCATTTCATTTTTTATTATATCAAATAAAAATAATTTATTTTGTGGTGGCTGGAAAAAATGTCTTACTTTCCTTATTATATTTGGTTAACATATTGCACAAAAATTTTCATACCAAGAACAATGTTAATATTTTCTTTCTTCATTGGGATTAAAAAAAAAAAAAAAAAAAAACTTAGCAATATCAATTACTTTTTAAGATTAAATAACAATGAATATTGAATGGATTTTTCTCTCCCATGTGAAAAATATTTTAACCTTGAAATTAAAAAAAATATATATTATTGCCAGAACAGATCTTTATAAAAGAAATAGAATTCTGCATCTTTACATAGCATTGTTAAAATTACTGTGTACATGTGAAGATAAAACTAAGAAATCTGGTTTATATTGTGGCTGAGATATTCAGATGTCA
Source organism: Maratus michaelseni (assembly GCA_963931845.1). Classification (NCBI taxonomy): domain Eukaryota; kingdom Metazoa; phylum Arthropoda; class Arachnida; order Araneae; family Salticidae; genus Maratus; species Maratus michaelseni. Next base: position 345,291,267 of record OZ007591.1, on the reverse strand, counting down.
GATTTATAGTTAACACTTTTTAAAGGCTAATAATGCTGTGTTTAGTTTATATCAAAATATGCAATGAAATTTCATTAACACATTTTAGACTAACAAAATAAATTTAAGATTTATTATATGAAATATTTTTATAATATATGTTTAAATCTTCTTACAATATATGAAATGATGCAGCAATAATTCATTTTAAATACAATATTTATATGAGTAAAGTTAAATTTAATGGTTCAGACTACAAAATAAAATAAAAAATGATGTATAAAATTCTGAACATTAATAATATAGATTTAAATATAGAGAATGTTGTTATTGTTACACGAGGCTTTAAATCACACTTTGCCTTCTGAAAATATCACATGACATGTGGTGAATGCAATTTTCTTTTACACTTTATGAGCAAGTCACAATCATTTCATACATTTTAAGCTTATGCTAGGTAACTAGAATTTCAGAGTTTATAGTTAGAAGGGATGGAATTTTCAGAGTGTTACTATCAAATGTTTTTATGTCTCAATGTTTTCTTTTGTATATGGCTTATTTTTATTATTGAATTTTTATTAAATGATATTTTTAATTGTCATTAAATAATTTATTAATTATTTTGGCTTCATCAAGATAAACTATGCAGGGAGATCTTCATTAAATTCCAAAATATATATATAAGTTTTTTGACAATATTCGCTGGAAACTGTGTTAAACAAGAGATCTATCAAATAATTTATGTTTAATAAGTCATATATTTCTCTTTTAGCTTCAGTATGGATCTTATTGCTAATGAGTTGAAATTAGTCAATTTACTATGGCAGTATTTTCAACCACTTTCATATTGAGTCAAATTACATCTAAATTGATTTACACAATGCAATAAAGCTGCAAGTATTTTAAACTCTCTACTCATATGAGTCCTTTTTTCAATTGTAGCAATCTATTCAATATATATATAGATATCAATATAATTTGTAGCCTTTTGAAAATAATTTTAAGTATGTGCAAATACCCATATGTTTACATGTATAAGATATTAATATAAAATTTTCATTTAGGAAATAATCGATACTCAATTTTATTTTGCTAAGTTTTTGTTTTTCCCAGCAGACTATTGGGTATATGATTTCTTTTGAAGTGGTATTTGACACTTTGCAGCATATTATTCCTTTAATTTTTACATGAAATAACACTTTACACTTAATAATGGGACCCCAGTTATCTCCCAAAATGGATTTAAAAAAAAATTAGTGCCACCTTTTTTTTTAAGGAAGAGGGGGGGGGGAGGGTAGGGGGCTGCCAAACTCAATCTTCAGAACTTATCCAAAAAAAAAAACATTTTTCTATATTTATATACATCATATAAATGGTATCAGTTATCCATAAATTTTCCTAGAATAAGAAGTTTTGAAAAAATGAACATTTCAAATTTTTAAAAATCAATATTTGATTCAAAGGCTGTTGATCTACACAAAATTACATTTGTATAGCTTTATGACCAATGTTGTTAAAATTTTTATGCTGTTATCATTGTTAGAATTAATAATTTTCAATATGAAATTCTAATAAGTGAAAATTGGTTTACTTCATTTTAGATTCTGCCATACATAGATGGCTTCCGACATGTGGCGAAGATTGCAATTGAAGCAGGTGTTGAGATTTCTCTAGTCAAAGCTTTTATTCAAAATATGGTGTGAGTATATTTTATTTTGGTCTTTTCTTTTAGCCTTTATCTAATTTAAATATAATTATAAAATGTAACAATAGATATCTGTTTAATGTCCCCATATTTCTTAAATAAATGACTTTAAGAGTTATTGTTAATATGTATCTTTAACAGATATTATGGAGTTGTTACCTTAATACCTATCTTCATGTATTCAAATGTCTACACACCAACTCCTAAACTTAATGAATTAGCTGAAAACAGTAAGCTTCAGGAAGAATGTACAAAATACGTTGCAAGGCAAGGTAATTATATTAATTTAAGAATTCCCTGTACCCAATCCTTTACAAACTGGAACTAGAGGGAGAAAAAAAATCTTTTGTGGCTCCAAAGTATTACATTTTTATCAAATTTGAGACCATATAAAATATCAGAATAATAAATTGTTATTAACTTCTCATTACTCTCATTATTCGCCTCTAATAGAATAAAAATTTTGTAGACATTTCTTACCAAATATGATTGCATATTTTTAAAACAAAAAGGACATTAATCATAAGTATGTTCTTTCTCATAATATTCAGAATTAAAATTAATGATTTTGGAGGAAATATAGTGCAATGTTTTTGTTGTTGTTTGTTTTTTTTACTAATTAATAATAATAATAATAACTCTTGTATACCTCCTTATGATTAATTGTAATTGCTCATGGTTTCATATGTTAAAATAATGAATGTTAAGAAGCTAAAGCTTTAATTGTGTCCATTGCTTGATTACTTACTAGAATTTAATAACAAAATAATAATTTGATGAAATAAGTTTTATATATATATATATATATTTATAATAATTGTGAATGTATATTTTTTATTTGATGATATTGTCTCAGTGGTGTCGGTAGACTTTTGAAATTGTGGGACCCAGACACTTTCAAAAGTGGGTCCTTTTTTACAAAAGTGGATCCCCCTTTTAGAAATAAGACATATTCAATGTATTTAATATAAAATATGCCTCTTTTGTAAATTATTTCAGTGGAAAAATTGTGCATCCTAAAAGGACCCATGACAATTTTTTATTCATCTCTTCTCCAATTTTTTGCTAAAAATGATGCATTATAGCGCATCCCCGGTATCACCATGTTTTATAAATTTAGTGCACATTTAATAAAGTAGGTAGAAAACTTACTATTTGAAATGCAAGTAATAGTAAAACAATAAGAACCCGATAGTGAAACAGATTTTATTTTATAACCCATCATTATTTGGTATCTTCCGAATATTTCATTATTCATCTGTTTTTCATAGCTCCATTGTTAGAATTTTCCAAACTTAATTTGTCAAACATTTCGTTTCATTGCCTTTTTTAAATATTTATTCTAATGCATTCTTTATTTATATCTTGTAATTTTCTGTAGGATGCCACAGGCCATTTTTTCGTTCTATCTTCATGCTGTACTGCCAGCTCACCCCAGAAACTAATGTGAAAACACTTTGTGTAAGGCATAATCCTCGAGCTATGGGAATTGATGAAAGGTATGTCCAAAATAACTGCCACACAGATTGCAAACTATAGTGCTACTAGTAATACATATACTATAGTTTAAAAATAAAACTCATTGTGATACATAGTTTAGACTTTTTATACTTTGTTTTCAGACTATTCATCATACTTTAACATATGTAATTAAGAAAAGTTGTCCTTTTAAACATGATAATGATTTAATTTAGTGGCTTTAATTATACAGGGTTGCTACACCACCTAAAGAACCTGGAAAAGTTAGGGAATTGGAAAATTGGCCAAATAAGTCAGGGAATTTCAATCTGTTTCCTAAAATCTAGAAGGAAATTTGATAAAATTTCCTTGTTATCTCTAAAAAAGTGTGATTTTGGGCCTACCAGAGATGAGAATCTTCCATGCTTTGGCAAATTCCACATTAAAAAAAAATTATCTAAGTTACTCTTTCTTTGGAAATTTCCACCTTCATCCTTCGCCCTACTCCTATCCACCGTAGGAAAAGTTAACAATTTTTAAAACTTATTATTCCAGATTTTAAAACTTTTTCCAGCAATGTTTTTTTTTTATTTTTAAGTAACAATAAATAATTATCACAAGCCTCCATATCCCCACTGAAATGTCTGCTCCCTCTCACCATTTGCCTCCTATTGAAAATAAAGTTTATCTGGACATTGATTTTGTGGTACAATTGAAGTAAATGGTGGCTCAATGCACAAATATTATATAGCAACTTTTTTACAGTTTGTGGAAAACTGCATTTCAAATCTTGTAATGATCATAAATTATTAAAAATAGCAATGCCAGTTGTAATCCTCAGAGTAAGTTTTAGTGGGATTTAGAAAAAAAGCTATTAATCATTATCAGGAATCAGGAAATTTTAGTGTTTTCAAGTAATAAAATATTTGTTTTACCTTCTGTGTAACCACTATGCACTACACCATTAGACTAGAATTTTCTTGAAATACACCTGGAAAAGTCAGGGAATTTCATTCTGCTTGAGTAGCAACCCTGTTATATTAATCTTAAATTTTTATTTGCATGACTTTATCTGGATGAGAAACACCATCCTGTTAACTCAAAGCAAAATTTACTAAAGCTTTCTTTCAGTTTCAGTAATTGATTGTCAAAAGATCCCTGAAAAATGCATAAACATCCTAAAATTTCCATAAAAATTCAGGAAAAATTCAAAAATCGCAGAGAACAATACTATATTGGACTAAAAAAAAAAAATTAAACCAGATTCCTTTTATTTATAAATGTCAAAATTTTCTCCAAAACAGGATAAAATGCTAAAATTCAAAAATCACACAGCACAAAATTGACTATATTCAGCTGTAGGATTGAAACCATATTTCTTTTATGAAATTCGAAAAAATGCTAAAAATCCCATACATTCTAAATATTGCTAAATATTAAAAAATCGCAGAGGATAAAATTTTCTGTATTGGGCTAAAAGATTGAAACTAAGTTCCTTTTATGAAGGCTGTAAAATCGTCACAAATGCGAAAAAACTCTAAAAATCGCTGTATGAATTCCAAATAAACTCTTTTGAAAAGAGGATAAAATTTACTATATTGGTCTAAAAGATTGAAACCAGATTCCTTTTAGTAATTAAGAAAAATCACACAAAAAGATTTAACTTTAAAAAATTCAAAAACTGGCTTCAATGTGCTTAACTTCACACATACAGATACTGCTTCCTACCAAATCTTGTAGCTCTGTGTGTAGTGCAGTGTTGAATTCAGGGGGTGACCCGGGGGGGAATGTCCCCCCCCCCCCGGAAGATTTGAGATTTTATGCTTTCAATGGGCAAAAAGTGTAATTTCCCCCCCGGAGCTGCAGAAATCCCTCCCGGAGAAAAGTGTCTGAATTCAACACTGGTGTAGTGGTCATTTCAAAACACAGCACGCAGACAGACAACAAACTTCTATCTTTAAATCTTATTATTGTAGATTTAAAACACTCAACACACAGTTCCATTTCATTCAAATTTGTTATACTAAATAGTTCCATGAGATTTAAATCTTGTGTATTGTAATGCAAAGTACAATTACATACATTAATACAGGAATTATTACAATTATTTACATTTTGTGAAAACTTTTTATTTTATTATATCAGGGGGACCTGCCTTCTTCAACCAGCCATTGTCTCATTGATTTTATAATCATAACCCTTCAGAATTCAATTAAATCTTCTACTTAAAATAATTAAAGTATTGATTTTATGATAATGACATTAATAAATTGTTTCAATGATTCATTGTTTTCATAAATATTTTATTAATTATTAATAATGCTAATTGTTCAATTATTTTGAAAATTTCTACTTGTGCTACTCCCATAACATTTTAATTACTATGTTATTGGTCTGCTTTATCAATATTCATATATCTGCATTCTCTATTCAACAGTGTAAAAATTAAAGTTATGCCATGAAATTTCCAGAAAAATAATAATGAATTAAGGGGAAAATGTCTGTAAAAAAGAATCATCAAATCCTTTTAAAAGGGATCAAAAGCAATAATTAAAAATATTTAAACAAAAGAAAATAAGAAGCTCGAGTTTTTATTTAATTTCGTAATACCCAGAAAAAATTTGTCCACATGTGTTAAGAGTTTGAATGATAATCAGTGAATATATAAATTATCATTGTTTCAAATAATGTTTGTTTAGACTGTTGGAAACATTCCTAAAGACAACTCAATCTTCAAAAAGTGACATATTTTTCAACCTGTTTGTAAATATGTAATTAATAGTTTTTTTTAAACAGGTTAATTAAAAAATATTTAATTTTTTTAATTTATACTCTTATTTACATATCGATAAACAATAAAGATTCTATTCACAAAAGAACTGTATTCAATCTTCTAAACAAAAATTGCTATGACATTAGTAAAATCTTCTATAAAACTGCTGAATGCTGCTATAAAACTGCAGTTTGTCCTGCTGCAAAACTGTAAATTCTGCTACAAAATTGCAGTTCAACCTGCTACAACAACAGGTTTTTGTTTTTCCGCCCCTTCATCATGAAACTTATTAACAAAAGTACAAAAATTATGCAATAAAAATATTAAATAAATTTGTCAATCTTCAACAAAATGTTTTATAATTGTTTTATGTTTTATCATTTTTCTAAGAAAATAATAGAAAATTAGAAAATATTATAAAGTCATTTAAAATATTCAGTGGTCCTTCCTGTCTAATCTTTTGTATTTGAAACTAAAAAGAGAAATATAAAACGTGTATCAATATTCTTCTATCAACTTTTGATAACTTTTCTGGAAAATCTGATTCTCAATTTAATTATTGCTAATTCTGAATGAATTAAAAATTGTCAGTTTAAATAAGATATTAGATTTTGATTAAAATGTGCCACAGAAATTATATTTCAATGTTATTGATAAAATATTTGAAATTCCTTTTTAATTGTCTCCATCTTGCTATGTTTAGAAATTTTTCATTTGTCTCATAAAGTATTTTGTTATATTTGCAAATGAATTTACTTTTATTTTCTTATGACATGCCATCTCTATTTGATACATTTTATGATCATGTACATATTTTTTCTTCATATCGTTCTTTCTTTTCTTTTCCATTTTTAACCAGCTTCCAACAAAGGAGGTTTTGTGATTTGTTTGTATATACAGTGCCGTAACTAGGCAGGTGCAACAGGTGCAGCCGCACAGGGCCCATCTGAAAGGGGGGGGGCCCAAAATGATGTGCATAAGAAATTATATTTTTTAACCCTTTCAGGGGCAAGCACTTGTGCTCTTGTAACGTTGAATTCCCACCGGAATTTAGGAAAGAATTTAGTTCAAAATAAGAATAAGCAATTTTTTAACTTTTTCTCGTCAAAGTTAAAAAAGTAAAATTTATTAAAAGTTTCTGGTTTAAATCGGATTAAAATTAAGTGGTATATAATATATACCGCTGCCCCTCAAAGGGTAATTGAAAAAGAAATTTCTGCCTTTCTACTGCGCGATTTGACGGTTAAGTTTTGTGTTATTTAGATCCTAGATGTCTCTGCTTATCAACATGAACATTCGAATTAATATAGAACTGATTTTTTCAACTTATCTATGTACCTGCCAAACTTATGCTAGGTTACAGTTTGAATTCAGTAACGTATACTTGTGTTTTCACTTATGTTTTTACCAAATGCCGGTTTTTTTCCGTTTTATTTTAACTTCCTTTAACCAAACCATTTGAAATATGGAAGATACAGTCTTAAAATTAGTACCTTTACGTCTCAAATTCTGCAATTAGTTCGAAAAAATATCGTTGTTAGCCCTTTGAAAAATGTTTGCAAAAAAGAGTCATTTTCGCAGTAAACATTTCCCATAATATGCCAACATTCCACCCCCCCCCCCCCTCCCAGGTCGCAATTTTAGGGACACCGATAAGCAAAAAATATGCCTTAATGCCGATACTTTCTTCTAATTGTCAGTGCAATCGGTTTTCAAAAATAGGAAAATTTTAACTCTTTTAAAAAATTCACGACCGCAGGTCACTTTACCTCTCGGAAGCGATATTTTTTCTACATTAAAAGTAAATAAACGTCCCTATTTCGACACAATCTTTTTACAGCATCTCGGCAGACTGGATTTACAGCTACTACAAAAGTTTTGAAACATTCGGGGCAGCACAAATATTTTTAAAAGAATTAATAAAATCTAAGAAAAAATCGACGAAAAAAGTGGGATATTTCGCTGGATTTGGCTTACATTTTCACTATTAAATATGCATATTGTTTCATAAAATGGTTAAGGGAACATCATATTTTTAATTCCTAAAAATTTTGAAAAAATTGAACGATAACCAGTGAAGAAAAAAAAAATCTAAATTACAGGACAACCCCCCCCCCCCCCTTTCCCCTTCTTTTATCGGCAGACTTCAGAATTAAGCATTGATTCTGAAAATCAAAATACGCAAAAAAAAAAAAAAAAAAAAAAAAAATCCTAAGCAACATGTACGCTGAATTAGTTTTCCAACACTGCAAACCATTTCAATAAATATCATCATTAACCTTATGAAAGAAAATTCATTTTCGAAAGCCAGTTTTGTCAAATTTTGAGGACAAGTAATTCGTGGGGAGATAAATGTTCAGGAACAATAAAATTTTTCGAAAAAGACTTGGGTATTTTCTTTTCCTTATTTCATGTAAAGTTTACTTTTAGTCATTTGGCAACATTGAACCTGTCTCGAATTCTATTCTGTTTTTGCTTCCACCGAGCTCTATGTTTTTATGCAGAAAGCGAAAATAAGTACGGAAATCGATTTTATTAAGTGGTCGTGCTTTATAACGGCACAGTTTACGCTTTTATCTAATTCTAATGTCTCTTGATATTTTTAATTTGTATTTCTTATTTATTTCTTATTCAAAGAAAAAGAAGTACCAAGAAATTTAAGGCCAGAATTTAAAGGTAAGTGAAATCATTGAAAATATTTAAGTATATAATCTTGGAAAAACTTTTGTAGAAGAATTATTATTATTTTAAATCTTATTAAAGGTAAACATATATCGAATTTGAAGGGTCCATGCAGGTTTTTTTTCTTTCTTGTCTCTCAATTTATAAAACAAGAAAATGTTATTTTTATGTAATTTATTATATTAAATTTTGTGAAGGGGCTTGTTTTATTAAAAGGAATTATTAAATATTTTATTTTATTGAATATATTATATTTTATATATATTATTTTATTAAGTGTTAAAGGAATAATTAAAAGGCCCCATTTTTGTTAGAGTTTCGTGGAGGGATTCTAAAAAGGCCCTGTTTCTGTCTGGATCAACCAACTGATTTGATTTAAAAGTTCTAAAATTACTCGCGTATTTTTAAATCTGTGAATGAAATTGTTGTCTGGAGACTTTTATCTGCTATTTCAACATCGTTAATTAAACGTTTCCTATATTTTGCTTGATAGACTTCATCCCATCTTCTAATCAATCTGGATAGCAAACAAATGGTCGCGACTTTAGAATTGTCTACTGGTGGTAGAAAAAAAATATTTGCTTCTATTTTTTTTTTCATCGCTTTAAACGAGAGGATTTATTGTTTAAATGTTTGAAACCTTTTACGATTCCTTTTACATTCGAGTGTTATGGCGACATTTTAATAATTAATTTCATGTGTAACAAATTTTTAGATTTTTAATATTTTCTGAGAAATGTTTGATTGGAAAAAAAACATTGAAATATGGCAAATAAAAGGCATCCAAGCAAGTGATATTTCGTCACACGCTTGCATTCGTTCTACAAAAAGTAGTTTATGTACGTTATAACAGTTTTATACTTGTACAGGCAACATGCTAACAATAATATTTTGTTTTCTAGATTAAAAATGTCTAAGCATTTGTCAGGTGCACAAAAGAGAAATATAAGGAAACGAAAATTGGAAGAATACAAGTCAATGTCGCAACAGTTTGGTAAATGGCTGAAAACCGAAAACTCAGAGAATAGAGGAAGTGTGGAAGAGGTCAAATCTAGCACTACTTCACAAGGTGATAAAAAAAAACACTACATTTGGCATCTACCCCGTCAATTAACGACAATTCTCCGATTAACAAAACTGATCCATTGCAAGAAAAGCTGCTTCTCAAGATATTCTACTACAATACCCTCATTATAATTCAAAAGAGGATGAGCCTGCACAAAGTACTGTCTCACAAACTGATAATACCGAACATTCTGCTGCTTCACTGGGTATTTTACTACAATTGCCCCATAATAGTTCAAAAGAGGATCAGCCTGTACAAAGTACTGTCTCACAAACTGATATTACCGAATATTCTGCTGTTTCACAAGGTATTTCACTACATTTGCCCCATAATAATTCAAAAGAGGACGAGCCTGCACAAAGTACTGTTTCACAAACTGATAATACCGAACAAAATATGTTCTGTACTGTTCCAGAAGAAATACTGCTTAATTACAACGATCCCCATTCCTGGCCTGCCGTTACTGGTAAATTAATACATTCTCTTGTCTCACATGGTGCAGATCAAGGCGACAACATTAACTTTAATACGTTAAAAGTAGACGATTCAGGTCGAAAATTTACAAAGGACTGGTTTTATGTTAAACAAATTAACGGAGAAACTGTTAAAAGAAAATGGATTTTATATTCCGTTAATCAAAATGCAGTATTTTGTTTTCCTTGCATGCTTTTTGGGCAAAAATCGCATAATCTTTCAGACCCACAAACAGGTTTTTATGATTGGAGGCATCTTCATTCGGTTATTCTCCGACACGAAAATTCTCCGGAACATCGAATTTTGTATGTGAAATGGAAAGTAATGGAAAAGAATATAAAATCAGGAAATGCAATTGATGATTATGTAATTAATTCCATTAACAAGGAAAAAATGATATGGCGTGAAATGTTGAAAATAATATTGGATGCTATTCTATTCTGTGCCAAATATAATCTTGCTCTTAGAGGTTCAAATGAAATTATTGGAGATCCAAATTGTGGCATTTTTTAAAATTTGATTGAAATTGCTAGCCATTATAATACTACTTTAAAGGAACATATTGAAAAACATAAAAAGGGTTCAGTGTCTTATTTCTCACCCACTATTGAAAATGAAATAATAAAATTAGTTGGGGACAAAACTAGAAATGAAATCATCTGCAGAATTAAGAAGGCAAAGTACAACACAATTTTATTCGACTGCACTCCTGATGTTTCAAGAAAAGAGCAAATGAGTCAGATTATAAGATATGTCCATGTTGACTGTAAAGGGAAGGTAATGATTGAAGAAAGCTTCATAAACTTTATTCAATCTCATGAAAAAAAGGGAGAAGGTTTATCATCTGAAATTTTGAATAAACTAAATGTTGATAAATTAGACATTCAGGATTTCAGAGGCAAGGATTTGACAACGGTGCCAATATGGCTGGCAAGTATATAAGGGAGTAAGTGCACGTATTTTGGAAATTAATGATTTAGCAATATTTGTACCTTGTGCAGCTCATAATCTAAATTTAGCCGGTGCCCACGGTGCATCTACAACTCTAGAAATGATTGCTTTTTTTTGTACTGTGCAGAGGTTGTTTAATTTTTTCTCATCCTCAACAATTCGTTGGGAAAAGTTTTTCTGATACAAGATGGTTATCAAAGGCCAGAGCAATAAAAGCAATGTATTTACAATTACCTGAAGTAATAGAAGGACTTCAAATGATTACAAATGATTTTTCGAATCCGGAAGCTGTATCGAATGCACAAAGTTTGATTCTGCAAATTAATTATAGGTTTATCTGTACACTTTCTATATGGAATAAAATTCTACAATGCATCGATCGAACAAACAAAGCATTACAACAGAAAGATTTGTCAATAGATATTGGAACAAAACTAATTGCTGGTTTACGTAGTATATTACAAGGGCTTCGAGATACAGGTTTTGAACAAAATATCCAGGAAGCACAAAGTTTGGCAGAAAAAATGGATATAGAGAAGGAATTTCTTAATAAAAGGAAAAGAAGAGTGAAGAAAATGGAAATAGATGAAACATCAGATGAAGGAAGTAAATTAACAGTTGAAGAGTTATTTAAAATACAAATGTACAGTGTTCTTGACAGTCCGTTGTCTCAGATAGATTTGCGTTATGAAAAAATGAGAACCATCTGTGATTATTTATGCTTTCTGTATGGCTCGTCTTTACAACATATGAGTGTCGCTGACTTAAAAAAATCGGCTGCAGATCTCGCTATTAAGTACAGCAAAGATTTAAAAAAGTACGACTTCACATGTGAAATTGAAAGTTTTAAGTTTGAAGTAACGGCTCTTATACAAAACATACAAACTGCATCTCCGCTTGATATTCTACAGACTCTTCATGATTTTGATTTAATTGAATCTTACCCAAATATCAGTGTCGCCCTTCGAATATTTTTAACTCTTCCCATTTCTATTGCTTCGTGCAAGCAAAGTTTTAGCAAGCTGAAATTAATAAAAAATTATTTACGATCAACTATCGGACAAGAACGTTTATCCAATCTGTCTATTATTTCAATAGAATACAATATAGTTAAAAATATTAATTATGATGATGTTATTAACGAATTTGCCGAAATGAAAGCCAGAAAAGTGCAATTAAAATAAAACTTAATAAAAAATTTTATTGTGACGTATTTTTTTTTTCATTTTTCCAAACCTAATTAATTAAGGGGCCCAAATGTGAATTCTTGCACAGGGCCCAGGAATGGCTAGTTACGGCTCTGTGTATATATATATATATTAGGGATGGAATGAATATCCAGTGAACATACTGTATCCGGCTGATCTAGCCAGTATGCTAGCTAATTGGCATTAGACGAATATTATGATTATCCTGCAATACATCTGGCCTGAAATTATAAGGCCATACTAAGCTTTTATTGCTCACTGAACTCATTTTTAAAATTTCTAAATTTTAAAGCTGATGGTTTAATGTTGTCAAATACAATGAATTAATTTATTAAACTAAAAATAATTTTCTATATTTCGGGGAAATTGTTTTTCTAAACCTATACAAGAACAAACAAATGAACAATTATAACAATTTGTACCTGTATATCTGAGTAACAAACACAGTTAAAAAGGCAAAAGTGAGAGAATGACTCACCAAAGAGGAAAAACCACTTTTTGCTATGTTAGTAGCAAGCAAGAAGAAGTTTTCTATTCTCACAACATAAAATTTGCTTTTAAAAGGTTAAGCGATGGATAGAATGAAGTTGTAGAAAAAAAAGGAGGGAAAGGGAAAAGCTTTAAATTAAAACATTCGGCTATAAATGTATTCAGTTTTTTTTTTTTTTCAATCTATTATTAATATTATATTACTACTTTTGTTATTATGTTACTAAGTTGCTATGTTGGTAGCAACTAGCAAGAAAAAGTTTTCTGTTATCACAACACAAAACATTTTTTTAAGTGGTAATAAAGCAATAAGAGATAATAGGGAGAATTTACAGCCTGAATATACTCTGTTAAAGAAAGGAAATAAAGGGGTAAAAGTATTAAATATTTTCTCTCAAATGTATTCAGTTGTAAGTTTTTCTCACAAATATAATTTACGAATTAGTTGATATTGACATAACTAATAATTTAAAATGATGTACAGTATACTCTCGATATCTCGAAGTCAAAGTGACGCTAAAAAAAATTTCGAGTTAGCAAATTTTCGTGATAACAAGGTGATAACCAAAACATAAATATTCGTGTAAAAACACAAGATACGGAATAATATTATAAAAATTGGAGTCATGATAGATGAGAATTAGTATAAATATGTAATGATAGTTGACAATAAATCTAAATACAGCAATGATAATTTTAATTTTTAAAATAGTAGAAAATTACATTAAATTGAAAATAATTAGTAAATACATAAATAAACTTACGTTGCTAAAATTTCTTTTAAAAAATCCAGTATCGTGGCCTGGCTATATCTCTTTTGAAATTGTTCTTCAACCAATTTTTCTATTAAAAAATAGCAGCAAAGTCATCGTTTTCCATGTTTTCCGAGAATTCCATGAAGCATCATAGTATGTGGACAGCATCTTTAGCTTGGACCGCAGTAATGCTAGGTGAGGTGGTAGTTCTAGAACATCCACTTCTTCCTCATCATCAGACGGCGGAGAAGAAATCGACTGAGAAATGATTTCATCATCAGTCCACAACCCTCAAACTTCAACGTCAGCATCTAATTAAGCAAAATCTTCTAAAGTTTTGTTTTTGGAAAGACTGTGTGATTTTGAAATTTTCCTCCATTCTTTGCACTGTATTTTATTTTTGGGTTCAGTGACGGTTTCCTGTTTCTCGTCTGATTCAATTTCATTTTCTACTTCTTTCACAAAGCCAGCTTTTCTAGAACAGTTTATGATAGTCTTTTGCGTCACATCCCTCCCAGCTCGGTTAGCCATCCTCATTCAATCAAGAATGCTTAATGGCATAATTTCTTCTTTCCTATCAATTGCATCTATGACATACCTGCCAACATCGCACTAAACTTCCAACTTCCGTAGAATGTAGGTTAATTTAACCGAGGTTAAACACGTTTCAAACCACACATTTTTTTAAGAAATGCATTCAAATTGGTTTCACGAAAGAACGCGAAACTAAACATATATAATTTTTTCAGATATACTTTCTGGTTACAAATGTCTTTAACCTGGGTTAAATTAACTCATATTGTACGGAAGTTTAGTTGAAAGTTGGCAAGTATGCTATGATCTTCTTTACAACCTCCTTCCTGTATCCAACTTTGAAGCTTTTGATTAACCCTTGATCGAGAGGTTGCAACTTTGAAGTGGTGTTTGGTGGGAGGAAAACTACTTTTACTGCTTTCATTTCTGAGATTATGCCTTGAGCCTTGCAATTGTCGATGAAAAGAATGATTTTCCTCTTCTTTTTGCACATATTCATATTTATTTACTTCAGCCAGTCTGAAAAAATTTGCTTATCATTCAAGCCTTTTTGTTTGCTTTATAATAAAGAGGAAAATACTCCGTTCGTTTAAAGCAACTTGGGCTTCTGGATTTCCCAATCATCAAAGGAATTATCTCCTCAGTCCCACTCATGTTGGCAGCTAACAGTAATGTTACTCACTCTTTACTCTGTTTTCCTCCATGACACATTTCTCCTTTGAAAACTGCTGTTTTGTCTGCCAGTGCTTTAAAGAAAAGCCCCGTCTCATCAGTCTGGGGAATATTCTTTCAAAAGATCAGAAGATTTTTAATCCATTCTGAACAAAGTTAATCGCTCACTGATTGACTCTTGGAGCAAAATTTTCAAAAAACAATATTGTGAAGTTTTTTTTAAAATTCTCCAGCCATCCACTGCTGATTTTGAAATCTTTGTGTCCCAGATTTTCTGCAAACTGTCTGGCCTTTTCTTTTAACACATTGCCTCCAAGAGGGACATTGCAATCTCCGCACTGTTTAAACCATTTTATGAGGCATTCTTCTAAATTGGGATATCCAGCCATTTTAATCTTCTTTGCAGTTCCTTTTTCCTGCTTGCAAAGTTTCTCAATTTTGTTTCTGTATTTCAATATTACTGATAAAGTCGATAGTGGAATTTTGAAGTCCTTTGTGATTTGTCCCTATTTTTTTACCTTTATCTACAGCCTCTAAAATCTCTACCTTTTTTTCAATTGTCAAGACGTTTAACTTTCGCTTAATGCTTGCTGTTTTCTTTTTTTCCATTTTTGAGACTAGAAATGGCGATTCACTGACACGTTTTATCATTTCACTAAAGTTTTTTGCTGACTGACTTAACCATCATACAAAGTAAATTTTAAACAATTTAGAACAACACACCTAAGCAACAAACATAAGTGACAAATGATTGAATAATTGAATTCTCCTTGGCAAGATACGTGAATTGGCGAAACATGTTGCAGATACATCTTCATCCACCCACTCCCTCCCCCCAAAATGCCACCCATACGAAAACGAAACACCTGTTTTCGCTCCCTTTGTTTGCCATTCAAATAACCAGATCAACTTATCGGAATCATCCCTGACCCCTCTGTGAGATAATGAAGGGTGTGAGAGATTCTTGGAAACATACACCTATTTGCTTCGACACAACTAAACAGTGATTTTTTTTTTTTTTTTCAGAAAAATTCATTTCTTACTTAAAAAATTTTCGACATAACAAGGTTTTGAGTGAAAACTCTTCGACATAAGAATTAAAATTAACATTAGATAAATATGTAATATCAAAGGAAAAAATAATTTTTCAACATATCAAGGTTTTTCGAGATAGCAAGAGTACACTGTATTTATAATATTGAAACTGAAACTGAAATAATCATAAAAACAATTGTTAATAGAAAATTTAAAAATAAGATAAAAAAGAAAATATATGATATTAGCTAACTAATCTAAATCCATGCCTAATTTCTTTAAAAATAAATAAAAATTTAAAAAAAGAGATATGAAATATGCTTCAGCCGGAATCCTGCCTGCAACTTATGCCAGATATCTGGTGTCCAGTATTTGTCCAAATTGACATACATTATGTTGTGTAAAATGAATGTGGATAACATTAAAAGGTAGTCACCCCCCCCCCCCACACACACACACACACACACAAAAAAAAAAAAAAAAAAAAAAAAAAAAACTCTTGTGCATATATATCAATGGATATATGTATCATAATATCTATCATGATATATATCTGATATTTATTTTGAAAATATCAAGATTTTTGATATTTTCATGTTTGATATTTATTTTCAAAATATCAAGATGTTTGTTATTTTCAATATTTGATATTTATTTTCAAAATATCACTGTGCAAGTTATTTTTGGTATTTTAAGTCAAAACAAGTTTAAATGAAATTTTCAACTGATATTGACTGTATCATTCTGTAGATAAAGAACATTTGTCTTCAGCAGTAACTTTTCTAGCTAAAAAAAAAATAAAAAAAATCTTATCCAAGCTTTGTTTGAAGTTTTTATTTTTAAATGTAGATTATATGGGACTAATAATTATGTGGGACATAACTAATTCAGGACAGATATAGAAAGATAAACTGTCTAATTTAGATAATCAGTTCTATACAGCTTCATTAGAAAAGAATCAATTTCTGGTTTTGGTGTTGTTGAGCTTAAATTGTACAACATGTTAAGGAATAAAAAAATAAGCTGACATTTATGTTTAAATTTTTCAATTAAAAAAAACTATTTTGTATTTAATTTTTTTGTTTTATAAATTTCTGATTTCTTGATAGTTGATACTGAATCTTATAGTTGTTTTTTAAGTGTATAAAGCAAATTGTTTTTGTTTTGTTGATTAGTTGATCTTCAATTTTGTTCAAAGCTAATGATAAAAGAAGAAAAAGGGGGGGGGTAGGCATTTTTAGTATATTGTTTAAGTTTTCATGTTAAGTGCAATATATTTTAGTTTCTAATTTATATTATGCTTGAAAATATTTGTTATCAGCAGTAATTTGACTATTTTGAAAATATCGGATATATATCAAAAATATCGGCTATATATCAAAATATTGGACATTTTTGAAAATATCATGATATTTACGAACCCTGCATGCTAAATTCTTTTGCTAAAATACATCAAATAGCATAAATAAGTATATTTTAAAAAATGAGCGATATCGTTTATTTACCAATCAGTATGATTGTGTTTAACAAAAATAATTTTAAAAAGTGTAACTATGTATCCAATTTTTATTGGAATTCCTTTAACTGGGATTTATTCTGTTGAGCTTTTTTCAAATAACAGACTAGATGTCATTTCCAAATAGTTGTCTGAGTGAATTGTGTTGACTGGGATGTCATCCAGATAGCTCAATTGAAAGAATATGGGCAATTAAAGCCAAAGATTCTGAGCTTGAGTCCCGTCCTGGACACCTTTTCATTCAGTTGGAAAAATTAGTACTTGAATATTGTAATATATTTTACATGAATATGTTTGCACAACTAACTGTAAGTTGTTGGTTAATAAATAAACCAACATTTGTAGTTGGTTTTATCTATTTATTTATTGTAATTATGTGTTTAAAACTCTATATATTGTTTGTGTTCTAAATATTTTTTAGATTAGTGTATGTGTCCTTCTTTATGTATATATATTTTTTAATTTATTAACTGAGTAAATTACAACTGAAAATTAATATCATTTAGAAAGCTTATTCAATTTGGTCTCATGAAAGGCATCATTCGTCAGCTTCAGAAGTACCCTATACATTTATCAACCGATACGGCAGTCAAAGATAAAGCTTTACTGAAGTATTTCAGTGGAAATTACAGTTTTGAAGAAATATGCTGCAAAACAGGTATTTTTCACTAATTTATAACAATTTTTTTTTTCTTCAGTCTTTACTTGGTTTTTAATACAAAATTGGTTTGGTCATTTTTCTTAATGTTAATTCTCGGTATTTTAAGTATTAACATTTAAAACTAATTATATCAATAATCTGCATATATATATATATATATATATATATATAATACCTTTGAATTTAAAAGACAACGAACAAGTTCTTTTATTAAATCTAACCAAATCTTTAATTTATAGATGGCATGTAATTAATTAATATATGGAATAGCTAACTTGAAATTAATGACATTTGAAGCAAGTTAAATTTGAAATGAATATTAACAAAGTATAAATCGGAATAACAAATGGAATATAGATATCAAATAACAATAAAAAAAAAAAAAAGCAACATGTAGATGTCTAATTGGCAGTCGGCAGAGCACCACGTGCTGCAAAAAAAATCATTATTTCATATAACAGACTTGCAAAATTGCAAAGAATTGTCTGTCACTGCCTATATAATGCATTGAAAGACTAAAACAAAAGAAATGCACAAGGAAACATAAGACAATCGAAAATTGTACTTACATTTTACATAACCATTTGGACAGAATTATAATCCATTCTTACACTTTGCGAGAAATAAAGAAGAAAAGAGAAGTGTTTCAAAAGAATTTACTTTGATAACCAACTTATTCTAAACAAATAATAAATAACAAAAATGAAGTCCATCAAAAAGAAACACCATCAGATTGGAATTAAGTTAATACATGAATATTTATATATTTGTATTATATAATGAGATTGCTACATATTTTGGAAATACATCTGAAATAAGCTAGCACTATATTGTTTTGTTTAAATGATTAAGAAACTAACTTCATTCACAAAAGATTTATTATATCTATTTTTTAAATAATCTATTTAGATGAAATCAAAGAAAGAAAGAAATTACCTAATATATTTATGATTAAGAAAGGAGGTCATTAATGTCAGTCAAAAATATATATATATCGCTATTTATAAAGAGCTGTTTGTCGATCACAAGAATAGCTCTCGCCAAGAAGTCTGTGCATGTCTGTTGCCGTGGATACAAGATTCGCTCATTTTCGACAGGGGAAGCCAGAAGATAGGCATTCACACTGGTTTACTGAGCGCCTTGAGAGCATGTTGGCGATGTTTTTATTATTATTACTTTTTTTTTTTTAGTTATTTTAATCAATTTATCGAGTGAAAGAAAACTATTTCATATATTATTTATATGATAATATTTAAATTTTACAAATGGAAATAAAATAGGAATCGATATGAATTAATCATGAAATTTATTGCTGTAAAAATGAAATTAACTTAAATAATTGTTTCAAAATTAATATTTTCATTAATGACATTCATTAATGACATTTCATTATTGACATTATTCATCAATGACTTTAAATTATTAATACAATGACTGAACTTCAGAGATTATTATAGATTTCAGCACGTATTTTCAAACAATTTGCAAGGACGTAGAAATTTTATCATTAAAAATATAAAAAATAATACCTTCTAAACTTTTAGAATTTTATTCAAGCATGTGAAAGTCCTCTGAATCACTCTCATCAGTCTCGGTTTTTTCTGAATCAGAATCATTGGTATTAATGTTAAATAACAGTTCATCCAATAAATCTTCTAACAGTCCATCTTTTCTCCAGTAATTATTTTCAACGTTTTGCACATGTTTGCAATGCGCTGTCCATTCTACTAAAGTAACCTCAATGATAGCTGTTTGAAGTAAATATTTTAGATAAAAAATTCATTGAATGTAAGACATTGCACAATGTGTCTGTTTTCCACGAAAATCCAATTTTTTTCTTTCAACACGGTAATAATTTTCTGAGAGATGGTACTTTTCTTTCTCTTATATAAAAGTCTTGAATCATTTGACGTATAACGCACTTGTCAAAGTCATCTATTTCGCAGTTTCGCTCACTAGGTCTTTTACGATGTTTACCAGTTGATTTTAAAACTGTCGATGAGTCCAATGCAGAAACTTCGTTTCTTTTTTTTTTTACTGTAGCTTCAGAAACTCCACTTGCTCGGGAAGACCATTTCAGAGCTTGTGGGAGCGGAATTAATACATCTTTAGATGAAGCTTCACTGGAACAAAATTCCACAACATTATATACGATTTTACGTGCTTGCGATTTCAAGACTTCACCTTTTTCTAAACTGAAAGAGCATCTTTCCAGTTTAACAAATTAGCAAAATTATTTAAACAAATGGGAACAAATCATTTTAAAAGCAAAAGCAAAATAAAAGGAGATATAAAATAATGCAACTGCTGTAGATCCGAGAAAAAGAATGACATGATCTAATCTTTTATTCCACCAATTCCTCATACACACGTATGCCCCATTCGAAATGGACAGGTCTTGTTACTATAGTGACCGCCACTAACCAGACTTTTTGGCGGGAGCTATTCTTGTGGTCGACAAATGATACGACAAATAGATGAAATCAAATAAATAAATAAATAAATTACATATAGGCAGGAAATCATAAGATTATAATGATTTGCAGCTGTGTATAAAAGTAAATGCTACATTAAAAATATTTACAGGAAACCAATGTTGCTGATTTAATTAAATTAGAAATATCCACTTACAGGGATGAGAAAATTAACTTTTATGAATTTTGTTTTTGGATAATGATCAAAGTGTTGACAGACAAATATAGTATATATTATTATAAACTAAAGAAGAAATAATATCTATTATTCAGGAGAAAAATATATATTATTCAAAATCTATGATTTCATATCTTATTTTCACTAATTCCACATGTGAACAATTTTTCTTTATTACAAATATGTTTTTAGTATTAGTGACCACTCATAAAAACAATAAATTCAATAACATTAAACATGTATAACTGTAATAATAATTGATAACATATATAAATAAATAGCATGGCAATGACCACAGATTTTTTTTTTTAAATTAATATATATATAAGCTAACATCCAGGGTCCCATCCTCCACTAATCTTTATTTTATTTATTTATTTTTGTGCAAACACCAAATTAGAGATATGTATATAAACACCAAAGTATTATTGAGTTAACCATATGATTAGGATATCCATTTAATTTTGCTTCATTACTGATAAATTTAATATTTTTATTTTTAAACATCTCTGAGCATAAATATTTTATTCTGTGGAGATAATTAAGTAAAATATTTTTGTATACAGATTTATGTAAGCATGAATGATAATTCGTAAAAACATTTACTTTAAATGGGAAATCAGATCTTTTATCATAGATGTTAAATGTTAATTTCTTTTTATTACTAAGCATAATTTTTAAATCAAGGAAGTTTATATCATTTTGACTTAATGTTAGTTGAATGGGATATTGAGTATGTAAGGATGTGTTGTTACAGTCATTGAAGTAAAAATTATAATATCATCTATATATGGATAGTCAACATAATCATTGTTATTTTCTAATGAATTCCTTTATTAATAGTATAAATATAGATCAGAAAGAACACTAGAAGCCATACTGCCTTGGGGAATTCCCTGCGATTGTTTATATAATGTGTTATTGTAGATAATATAATTATGATGCAAGGTAAAGTTCAATAACATTTTGAAAAAACTAACAGAAACATAGTCATTTAAATTTAATTGAGATTTGTATTCTTTAAAAAAATACACACATAGTTTTATGTAAATCTTTGATGTCTATATATATTCATAAAATCTTTTTAGTATTAAACTAGGGGGGGGGGCTCTGCCCCTTACGAGCTACGCTCACCGACCCCCATTCTGATACTGTAAACTCTAAAACCCACTTAATTTGACCTAATTTTAATGCTTTAAAATAATTGCGGAAGAATGATTTATAATTTAACGACCAGCTGTGATCTCCTGTAATCGGGTTTCCATTCATTTCCCTTTGATTGAAAGATTTTCTAGGTAAAAAGTAAGTGTAGTATTAGAATGTGTATATATCAAAAGATAATTCTGAGGATTTAAGTGTATCTAATCACGAGTTTAAAATGTTGAACCAAGAGTTGAACCAGGATTATTGATCAAAATTATTTCAAGACTGGAGATATGATTTTTTTTTCTTTATAGCTATGCTTTTTATGTGATTGTTTATGCATAGTGGAACATCTGAGAAATAAAATCTAATGGAACATGTGAGAAATAAAACCTGCTTATATCTAAAAGTAACCATATCGGATTCTAAACTCAGTAATAGTGAATGACTAAATGAATACCAATAGAAATTTCCCTGCTTTTTGACATTGTTTCATATAATATTTTTGTTACGATGCTGAAAGAATTTAAAGTAGAATTGTCTTTTAACAGGCAGGAGTTATCAAGAATTAGAAGAAAGAGTGGAGAAAGACCCTTCTGTTGTTGTTTGTTGGAAATAAATATTTAATGTTATACATTAATGTATTATATTGTATATTATATTTATAAAATATTTTTTTTTCTCCATTATTTTTTCTGTCTAATTTATTTAGAAGTTACATGATTTTACATTTTTATAGCATGAAACCTAAATTTTTTTTTTCAATTGTATAAGAAGATATTGATAAATGTTTAATAATCCAAAATATTGCTTTGATCTTGAGTTCACTTTTCATTTATTTTAATTTGGATTAAAATATTGAATAAATCATAAATTTCTATAGTAATCTTGGGCTTAACCCTTTAGCAGGCGGTGGTCACAAAAAAGGACACCTAATTTTAATTCCAAAACTGACAAACGGCACCAAAAATATTTAATTAAAATTTTCCTTTTATAAAGTACGGGAATATCAGCCAGTTTTTCTTTTCTAAGGAAATCGTTTGTAAAATCTGGTGTCAGTCCATTATTTCATTATTTTACAAACAGATTTATTCAGCGCCGGAAAGGGCTAAACAATAGTGGGCAACTTAATTGGGATAAGGCAATTTTTTTTTTCTAGAATTAGAAATTAAATGCCATATTGCAGTTGATTTTATCTGTATATTCTCTTTCAGATGCTTGACCTTGAATACTAGAATATAGTTTGGAAAGAAAACAACCATTTTTACTTCAATTTTGTGAAAGTTTAGTCTGTGAGAAGGCAATAGTTTGTTTAGCCGCTGTGAGAATGATTCGCATTCATTCATTTTTGTGTATGTAAAGAATTATATTTCCTCTAGAAAATAAGTAGAAATTGCTCTTTTTATTTGTCATATATTTTACGAATGTCAGAGGTCACACATTCTATGGCGACAAATTATTATCGCTTTCTCACACACTGACCATTCACAAAATTGTTGCAAAAATGGTTATCTTCTCTATAAACTACATTATAGTGTTCAATGTCTGACATCCATACTAGATAAAAGTAGATGAAATCGATTTGAGGTAGCACTTGGCAGTTAAATACAGTTTTAGAAAAAAATGTTTTGGCTCAATTAACCATTTAGCACTCTCCGTCACCAGACATGCAACTAAGTCATTTTTTTTTTCTAAATCTATTTCACATGTGGCTATTTTTTACACATGTGTTCTGCAAAAACATATCACCTAAATTATTCAAAATATTGTTGTACAAAATACACTTACAAGTTCAGAAAGAATCATAGAATTAACTAATTAAAGACTATTTTAGTCACTAAACAAGCCTGTTTAGCCATAAAAATCAGGCTGTTAAATGGTGACACTTCATTGTATTTATAATTATTCTCAAAAGTGTAAAATTTTAGAGCACTGAGATAAACTGAATGTTATTCTAATCTCATATCAATCTACAATATCTCGGCAATGTAATTTTAAAATTTAACTAATGCATTTGTTTTTAACCATAGGTATAACCCTCAAAACTTTTAAATTTACAATTTAACAGGAGTATCTTTTATCTTTTAATGTAACAATACTTTTAACTATGCAATTTATTTTGTTATAAAATTTAGCTAAATAAAATAGCACTTCTTGCCAGTTTATTTCAGCATTTGAATACTTTTAATAAGAGCAGGGGTCGGCAACCTTTTTCGGCTGCGGGTCACAAACAACCAAAATATGTGTATTAAGAGGACGTTTCGGGTCAGTGGTATTTTCATTTTAAAACAGCATTTTTTCGGTGAATAAATAAGATAAATTTTATTGAGGAAAAAATCGTCATGCGCAGGGGTGCAAAAATCTAGGCACCAATGGGCTGATTCCAACCACTAAATTTTATTAGTATTCTTCTTCAAATTTTATTAGTATACTTCGTCTAAATTTTATCAGTATTGTTATTAGGCGAAGAATACTAAAAATTTAGTGGTGCGAATAAGCCCACTGGCGCCTAGATTTTTGCACCCCTGGTCATGCGCCTTTTTAAACTTTAAACACATGAAATAAAATTATAATTATTATAAAAGGAAACATAACTGAATGAATTTTACTTTCTCTTCAATCCCCTGCTGCAAACATAAATGCATTATAACAAATAAGTGCAATTTTCTGTTATTTTATTTCATAGTTTGGAATTTCTGATTTAAAATTAAACCTTTTTAAAGTTCCAAAATAAACTAAAAATATTTTTTCAATAGAATTTTATATATATTTTTATTTTTTTCAGAACTTAAGTGGGTCACTTGATTTGTTTGACTTGTCTTTAGTTTTCTGAAGAATTCAGGGTTCATACTCATCAGGGGAAACCTGGGAATCAGGGGAAAGTCAGGGGATAAATTTTGTCTTAAAAATCAGGGGAATCTCAGGGGATTTTCCAAAAAATACCAAAAACCTGGGAAAATTTGGCAAAACAATCGGCTACTCTGGGAAATGAGGGCACTTGCTGCTATTCGCATGCTTTGTGAAGTAAAAGCATGTATCTGCAAAATGTTCAACAATTTGTAAATTTTGCAAAAAATTCTGTAACAAATCAGTAGTTTGTGCTTCAAAATCAGTTGTGAACTTGAGATTGGAACTTTCACAACTCTTTTTTGTGTGTAACATAACAAAATATTGATACCTAGAAAATTTTCTGCTGATCTGGGAAAAATACATACAGATTTTTTATGCATACATATATATATATATATATATACATACATATTTATTTTTAACCTTCTGATGTAAAAACTTAACTTTTGTGATTACCGCTTTATTTATTTATTTGGAGGGGGGGGGTGGTAATACTTACTAAGTTTTAAAAAATGTCGTTAATTGTCAACATGGGAAAATTATTAATTCTGGAAAATACATCAGGGGATTCTCAGGGGATTTTTTGAGGGGAAGTGAGTATGAACCCTGGAATTGTAAAATAAAGTATGGGGAAAAAAACTCTTCATGCTTTGAAGCATGAAAAAAACCTTAGCATTCTATCTATAAGATGTATTTCCCAGATTCTCAACCACAAAATTTACTTTTAATTATGTTTCTTAGTGGATATTACTGTTTAAGTTAATATAAAATAAGTGTTACATTTACTCCAAATTCTCTTCCATCTGCTTTTTCACTGTTTTATTCAACAAAACACTCTACCATGATTAAGAAATTTCAGTGTAAACAAACCAGCACTTATGTGTACATAATCACACATGTATACATAATATCAGCACTTATGCAATTATGTATCAGCACTTATGTACAGGGTGATTATAATTAAAGTCCCACTTTCAAATTGCTGTAAAAAAGGAACCACTTGTCAGAATGACTTCCAATTTGAACTGAATATACTGGAAGAAGGGGAAAAGATATGGCATAGGAAAAAAAAGTTCTAAAGTGTATCAATAGATGGCGCTGTAAGCGTCATATTATGCAAATTAAAAGACATTAATGCGTAATTAAAAACTGAATCATTTTTTGCTTTTTATGCGGCTTTTGACCCAAAGACAATTAAAAACCGATTTACCGATTTTTCCGATCCAATGTGCTATGACCTTGCCATGGTAGATAGGCTTTCCACTAGCAGTACCACAACTGTTGACTGATTTGGAAGTCATTTTTTCTGTCAAACAATTGAAACACTCATGCACATTGAACAGTACGGTTGGTTTACTGTGTAACTCATTCTAAAGCCGTCGTATTTCGATTAAAAATGTCACTTGTAGCCGAATCCACTTTCATTAGGCCACTTACAGCGCCATCTATTGATACACTTTGGAACCTTTTTTTCTTATGCCATACCGTTACCCCTTTCTTCCAGTATATTAAGTTCAAATTTGAAGTCATTCTGACCAGTGGTTCCTTTTTTACAGCATTTTGAAAGTGAGACTTTAATTATAATCACCCTGTATGTATTTATGATATTGCTTTTTCAGTTATAATTTCATCTGTAAGCAGTTGAACTGCAGCTCTGCTAAAGTTGTTCTACAGCTGAAGGAAAGGGATCACAAGGAAAAAAAACAAGAACGAAAAATCATGTGTCAAGCATAGATTATGTAACACTTCCCAACGCTTCCAGAATAATGTTACAAATCATTACCGTTTAATAAGCTGAAAGATAACATCTATGTAAACAATTTTGAAAACGCATAACATATTTAAAAACGTAATTTCAGGTATTTCCAACTTATATTTCCAACATATACAATATTCGGAAAATATCCGAATACTTTTATTCAGCCCTGTATAGGATCTATAGATTTGTATATATACTACTTAGGATGCTAAATTTTAGTTTAGTTCGGAAACGCGTAGCACAGTTTAAAATTCTCCTTCTGGAGTTTCTGTCAATAAACAGAAATGTGTTCGCGAACTTTTGTGCTGCCCTGTATAGGATCTACAGAATTTATACACACCAAGTAATAGACAAAAAGTGAGTTAAATTTAAAATCGTGTTCAGCAACTTAAAACGCACTTCTAGGAATTATTGTTAACAGACAGTAGAGAATTCTTTTGTGTGTCCCTGTAAATGAACGATGACTGCTATACACACAATATTCTGTAGTAAGCCTCTTGTAATGCACCTTAGTGATATATATAAATTTCAATGCGTTTAAAATAGTGAAACATTATTTAATTAAACCGCGAACGATTTTTCTCCATAGACGTAATGTAACGGATTTCTTTTGACTGTCCCTGTAAAGTAACTATAAGTGCTATGCACAGCATATTCCATATTAAGCTTCTTGTAATGCACCTTAGTGATATATATCAATTACAATGTGTTTGAAATTGTGTAACATCATTAAAATAAACCGCAAATGATTTTTCCTCATAGACCGTAATGTAACGGAATTCTTTTGAGTGTCCCTGTAAAAAAACTATAAGTGCTACACACTTCAGTTGAAATAGGGAACATGCTATAGATAACGACAATAACATATAAAAATTGCAGGGCAATCCGAGCATATTTACGGGAGTTAGAGCATGGACAGACGGCCATACGGCAGACAAACCGAAGTCATAAACACTTTTCAACTAGGTTGGAAAGTGCTAAAAAAGGGAGAAAATTCTAAATAACCAAATTGAAATATTGAAAAATGAAAACTATAAGGATACATACATGTGGTTTTATTATCTCATAATCTTGATGCGAAAATTGTGCGTAGCTTTAAATTTTACCTAAATTTTCTTTCAAAAGTACGGGTGTATAAAATATGTTGAAGTGCAAATTATGCAGTAAATATGGTATATTGTATTTTATTATATGTATGACTGTTTTTTAGATTACCTTTTGTGAGGGGGGGGGGGGATAATATTGGTTTTAAAAATGTCGTTAAGGAGGGATAAAATCTTAACGCTTCAAATAAAATTAAGTATGTATTTTAGAAATATTTTGACAACAAAAAAAAAAGGAGACATCTTCTTCAAGAGAGTAAACAGAATGAAGAGCTTCCAAGAAAAACTACCCAAACTCGAACTATTTTAGGATCAATGAAAAATCTTAGAATTTAATGTAAAAGTTACATTAAGTACATTTACATTAGCATAAAAGTTACATTATGCAAATCAATTAATGCAAAAACAGTCTTTCTATATTTCTAAAAGTTCTGCTTAGATAGATATGTATAGAGTTTTGAATTTTGCCTCCTCATCAAATATGCACGTATTAAAAAAAACTAAAACCATGCAATACTTGGAATGACTGGGATAACATTAAGAAGAAGACTGTCAGAATTCTGAGAAATATTATTGCTAATTTCATTTCTTAAATATTTTGGTACTTTTCGGTTAGCCGGGCACCAGTAATATATATACATATATATGTATATTCATACATATATGTGTATATATACATATATATGTATATTCATACATATATGTGTAGATATATGTGTATGCATATATGTGTGTATATATACATGTATGTATAGCACTGGCACCTGGCTAACCGAAAAGTAGCATATTTTTTGACTGATAATATGCTTTAATATGTTAAATATTTTTTTTTTCAACATTAGTTACGGACCAAATAAAATGAGAGTCCTCAAAACTTTTTGTAACTTATTAACTTTTTTCAAACAAAAGGCTGTATCAATTTTCTTTAATTTCCTTTTAAGCATCTCTAGCTTTTAATTTAAGGCTGTGATAGTCTTATTTCTATTTGTACTAAATCATAATGTGTTTAGTATTTTCTTCTAAATACTCCACCAACTTTAAACTAGGTAGACATGTTGAAGAAACATCAATGAAATTTAGCAATTTACTGTAACTTTTTTATTGCAAATGATACATATCAGTATCATTGTTACCCATATGTTTAAAAAAACTTCTATAAAGAAAAATCCATTTTAATCAATTTATTATTTTAAAGTATCTATCTTGTATATCTATAATATTCTATCTTGTCATTTTTATTACAGTAAATAAGGTTAATTTGTTTTTGCTGTTCTTTTTCTTCTTTGCCTGTATGCGTTTTAAATGAAGAGTACTGGCATCATTGAACAACATAAAAAAAAAAAAAAAAATCCATTGCATATATCAGAAAGAAGATAGTTAAAATTCTATATAAAATTTATCATATGTAATCATACACATATTCTGTACACATATGTTTTAATCATACACATATTCTGTACTACACAAGTTGTACATATTCTATATTAGAAAAACTAAAACACTATATATTTTCAATTTATATATTTATTGTTTTTACCTTGATCATACTGATTTAAAAAAGAAAAAATCATACAAGTTTTAAATTTTCCAAAAGGTCCTGCCAGGAATTAAATTCATGACCTCTCTTAACATACCAACTAAGCTATCCTGGACAACTCTGGCTAAAACAATTCACTCAGATAACCTTTTTGTCATTAACATCCAGTCACCATAACATGCACCTTAACAGATTAATAAATCTCAGGTTCAATTTTAAGTGAACTCCATTAAACAATGGATACATAATTATATTGGGTCATCCAGAAAGTTCTGTGTTTTTTCAAACTGAAGCACGATTTCATCTAGTTATTTTGCTACTGCTGATATGGAGTGACCTTGAATTACCCAGATATGTACATTCGAACTTTTTTGCTTGCTATGCATAATTCTCACTTGTGTTGTGTCATAATTTTTGTTTCAGTACAGTGCTAAGAATGGAGAACCAAAAAGTTTATTTTCGTCAGTTATGCTCTTTTATTTCAAGAAAGGTAAAAATGGTAGTGAGATTGCTCGCAAAATTTGTGCCGCATATGGACAAAGTACTGTTTCAGATGACACAGTTCGAAGGTGGTTTGTGAAGTTTAAAAGCGAAACTGTCAGTCTTGAAGAATATGCCCGTTCTAGACGACCATCATCTGTAAAGGAGGACTTTTAATAGAAGCTGTCACTGAAATTCTATGTTACACAGTTCAGGAGCTTTCGCACAGATTAAATATTCCAAAAAGTACAGTACATGATCATTGGATAGCTTAGTTTAAGAAGTCCTCTTTTACACTCCTTTGTGGTTGTCCAGAGCAGGAGGCTGAATTGAATCCCATTGAGGCTGAAATTTCCATGCTTAAACTTCTCAAACCACCTTTAAACTGTGTCATCTGAAACAGCTCTTTATCCATATACAGCACAAATATTACGAGCAATCTCACTAGCATTTTTATCTTTCTTGAAATAAAAGAGTATAATATGATGAAAATGAACTTTTTGAATCCATTCTTAGCACTTCACTGAAACAAAAATTATGACACAGCACAAGCGAGAATTATGCAACGCAAGCAGAAAAGACCGAATGTACATATCTGGGTCATTCTTTATTAGCAGTAGCAAAATAACTAGAAGAAACCGCGCCTCTCTTTAAAAAAAAAAAAAACGCAGAACTTTCCGGATGACTCAATACTTTTTTTTTTAATTATTATTTTTTTTACCTTGATTATCAGTATGATAATGTCTACTTTTATTTAACATTTTCCTTAGAAGGCTATCTCCATATTAAAATGAGCAAAAACTTTAATTTTTTTAATAGTAAACTTCAAATGTGACACTTTAATAAAATATATACACTCTTCAATTAGTGTATATAAAATTTTTCAGAAAAATTTCTGTCGTTAGTTCCAGAGATATTTAATATTTTAAATTGAGCTACTTGTGGAAAGTCAAATTCAATTTTCTGTATCAGCATATTTTGCTAACCATTTTTGTACGTGCAATGAGTATTCAAGGCATCAAAATGACATTTTCAAATAATTTTCAATAGAATTTTCTCAAATTTATAATTTTTCATGCTGAATTATGTTAATTATTTTATGCTGTTACATTATTTGCAATTCATTATATTCCTACTTGAGTGAAAATTTGATGCGTTTTTATTTCAGAACTTAACTGTCACACATCAATTTTATTTAAATATGATTATATGTTGAAAAAACAATTATGATTTTTGAAATAATTTTAAACTCTCTCTCTCTCTCTCTATATATATATATATTTTTTTTTTTTTTTTTTTTCAAATCATTATCACATAAACATTTGTTTGCTACAATAATGTAAAAAAAAAAAACATTTCCAGTAATTGACAAAAACTGAGAAAATGGAAGCATTACTATTATTGTAAATTGATTGCCCAAGCTTGACAAGGGTATATAAAATGAATTACAAAATGCATTAAAAATTTAAAGTAGAAAATAAAATACAAATATTTGAAAAAAAAATGTTTTTATTAGTGTACTTAAAAGTGGCAAACTATTTTATTATAAAAAAAATCTGGAGGCCAAAACAAAAATTGTAAAAGCATAAGGCATTGAAAAGAATACAATGATGAAATTAAAAAACGATGAAAATTGCGAGAAAGAAAATTCCTAAACATTACTTAAAATTTAAAATATATTATGAATGTATGAAAATTTCAATTTACTTAGAGTACTTCTATCAGCACCTCACACTTTTAAGATTTTTGTTTTTAAGGTTATTTTTTACTTTAAAGTACATTTTTTAATTCAGTCACACACACACCATTTTTATTGAAATATCTCGATACCTAATCCAACATAATCCATCCCGATCCTAACGCAACTCACGTCAGGATCAGGTGAAATATTTTTCTGGAAAAATTTGCCACACAGGTGTGAAAAGGTTCGCCATCCTTGATATAAACTTTAAACGATATTGGAGAGTTAAATTAAGAATTTGGGATATCCAAATTCAGTTTGTTTGAAAATAAGTTAGGAACTATCGATCTGAGCTTAATTTAACAAATATACTTGACTTCTTACTTAACATTAAAGCAGATTTCATTATCGTTAACATCTGTAATTGGATAAAGTTGTGTTAATACAACATAGACCTTACAAAAACTCCAAATATGACCGTCTAATTTCAAAAATTGAAGTTTTTCCCCCAATAGGTCTTTAACTAACAGTTCTTTAACCGTATGGCATACCGTAAATTGAAGTTTTTCCCCCAATAGGTCTTTAACTAACAGTTCTTTATTTGTATGGCTAAATAACGCGAATAATATATGCTGTAAAAAACGTCAGCAAAGGCAAAATAAGGATTCTCAACATCCACTAGAGATTTTGAAGTGTAGAACTGATTTTCACAATTTGCATTTCATGATGCATTAAAGGTTAGGCTACATGGTAAGTATTTCTGCTTTTTCATAACAGTAGCACAAACACAGATGTTGTTACTGTTTTTGCAATTGAAGGTGTCGGGGCAAGAAAGTGCCAAGCCACATTTTTGGTGAAATAAATCTAACTCTGTAATCTGTTGCTTAATGTTGTAAATTACAATATCCAACATATAATTTGTTTCTAATGTCACTTGATGGCAGCATATGTGACAGGTTTCGTTTGTGCTCCAGATGTTTATGCCCCCAATGAAGATAGATAATTTACAAAAAACGTAATAGTAACATCATTAAAGTAATGCCATATTGTTACTCAGAATATCTCAAATGTTACTAAGACATTGGTGAAAAAACTTTAGGTTATATATCTTGATTTGAGTATTGGGTCAAATTTTCAAATTGAAATATCTCAGAAGTTCAAAAAAGTGGCTTGGCACTCTCTTGCCCCGACCCCCTCAATTTAATGATGTTACATAATTATAACTTATACCGGTACTTTTATGTTAGCCGGGCGCCAGTGATATACATACATATATATTATATATACATATAGATATATACATATACATATAGATATATACATATACATATAGATATATACATATATATATATATATATATTTATTTATTTATTTATTTATTTATATGGATATGTATATATATATATCACTGGTGCCCGGCTAACATAAATGTACCCCTATACCTATACAGTATCAGAAAAATGCAAAATGAAAATTTCGGGGCGCACAAATTCAATTTACTGCACAATAGGTTGCAATTATATCAGAATGTATGAATTATCACAGGTCAAATTCATATTTTTTTTTTTCAGAAATTACGCAAAAGCCAAACTAACTTGTCAGATTTGATTAAAATAAAAACTTCATTAACTTTTACGCAATTATTCTAACTGATAAATAAATCATATGAATTGTAATTTTCCAACTTAGTAAAAGAGTACCCAGGCCAGATTTCAAACCAGGAACCTTTTGGCCAACTAAGCTATCCTGGACAAATCTGGCAGACACAATTCACCCAGCTAATCTTATTGATAATAGCATCTGGTCTGTTATTTTAAGCATCTTAATAGAATAAATCGCTGGTAATGGAACTGCAGTAAACTCTGGATACTTAATTACACTTTTGTTAATTTTAACACAATTATTCTAATTGATAAATAAATCATATGAGTTGTAATTTTTCAACTGAATGAAAAAGTGTCCAGGCGAGGATTCGAGCATTGACATCTTAAGCCAAAAGGTAGATAAACCTTTTCTATCTAAACATAGATTATAAATCTATCATTATATTTTTAAAAAATGGGTATGGTCCTCGCAGAAAAATCAATTTAAATTCTCTAACAGTGCTATAAGATGACGCTAAAACTAAAAGTCAACTATCTGGCAAATTAAAACGTGTGAAAATACAGAAAAAAAATAATTCGCTAAAATTCCACTATAAAATTATCTAAATTTGAGTATTTCCCTGTAGAAGGGTCACCTATAGGTTAAAATCATACATCTTACAGTACAATCGAACAACGCAAAACTTACGTAAAAATCAATAAAATTTATTTAAATTCGCCTTTTTTCATTAAAAACATGATATTCCCCTTTGTTCTGTTTAATTTATTAATATTTATTGGGTTGTTGGTCGTCCAAGTGTTAAATTGTGTCGTCGTAGGCTTCAACCGTTATTCAATAGCTTATTAACTCCGTCTTACAGTACTCACAACTTATGAAAAATCACTGTCTTCCCGTCAAAATGCCGTTTTTAACGCTAGGGGGCGCTGGAATTGGTCTTAAGAGAGGGGGCAATACGGGTTTAGGGGTAGGGTGCATGATAGAAAGGTGGGCAAGAGGCGACTGCATGGCGCACCCGTGCACCCGCCTTCTGAGCTCGTACTCATGTTTTCCTACTACTCACCATTACAGAAATTTCATTAAAATAACAAAAATATTAAAATATCGGAAACCTTTTTAAATTTCGAGGGTTATTATGACATAATAATGTCTTCTTTTTAACCCGTAATTCATGCTATTCTTGGAGGAATAGATGTGAAATATAAAAACACACAGTCAGATTTTAGTATATATAGAGGAACTTCGGGCATTATGGAGTAGTCGAGTAAAAAGGAATACCAAGGTTTCTTTATGAAGTACTGTCACCAAGCGGCAATATCATAAACCACTTAAGAGAGCGTTTGCAGAATCCCCCCTCCCCCAGAACGTGCAGTTCGTCGGTCGGCGTCAGGGCACGTTGTATGAATAAATATTTGTTTTCGTGTTTGAAAAGTTTCAGGAGATAATTTTTCAATATTTTTTATTCATTATTAGAAGTAATTTTTTTACATTGAAACTAAGCATAATGTACACCACATTACTAACAGTTTATGATGTAATACTCATTTTTTTAGCTCGAGATTCACACCAATAAACATAGGGTAATTTTTTTTCCAAACCGGTGTACGGGTATTTGAACGTTCTACGCGGCCAAAAGTGAAATTATTAAAGTAATAAGGCCGTTAAATAGAACGACAACCTGCGTTAGAGGACAGTTTCGAGAACAATATCCAACCATTTCCACCTTTCCCCCGCGCACGCAACTCATTCAATTTTAGTCGGAATTCGACCGTTCAACTTGTTGTGTGTGTCTGTTCTCGGCATTCGTTTAAAAACATTAACTTTGCAGTGAAATATTTATTATTTTACGTTTATTTTGAAAGTGTTTGTGATGGACCCTGATACAACAGGTAATAATGCAAAACTTTAATATATTTTTTTATTTTTTATCATTATGAAATTTGTACTTTGAAGGTACCCTCATATTAGGGTAAGATTATTTCTAAAATATTTTACTTAATCAAGGGTTTGTTGTAGTATCAAGTCACATCCTGTTATAATTTTTAACTGAATCGAAAGTTTGAAGCCTTGAGTTGTGAAAAATCAAAGAAACTGCCGCGGAAAAGCGCGGTTGTGTATGCGTTGGCGCTTTGAACTTTTTTTTTACCAAAAAAAAAAAATTGAATATCGGAAATAGCATTCCAAAAGAAAATATTTTTATTGTAGGTTCACAAGCTGCCTCGGGAGTAAGGATTGTGACCCGTACATATTTCTTTCATCGAATGCAGAGCTTTTATTTGTCCAATTTAGAAGATAAATTAAATTTCTTAAAAGATCAACTAATATCGGGTGAAGGTTACACAGAAGACCAAACTGAGAGCTTAAAACGCAATTTCGCGCCCTTTAAATCGCAAATTAAGCAGAGGTGGTTAAAATCCACAAGTCGATGCTACATATGTGGTGCAACTTCTAAGGACTTCAACAAAATTGATATTCAAAATGAAATTAATTCTAAAGCTATCAAGTTTGGCCTTTCAATTTTACACGCTTTTTTGAAAGCATTCTAGATTTGGCTTATAAGTTGCCAGTAAAGAAATATAGAGAGCGGAAGACTGAAGCAGAGAAAAAATTGAATTGGAAAAAAAAAACTCAAAATCCAGGAAAGATTTTGCGAAGAAACTGGTTTACTGGTAACATACCAAACGCAAATTTTACCAATGACGGTAATACAAGTAGGAGGTTTTTTGAAAACCCCCAAATTGGCTTTTGACATAACAGGCATTAGTTATGACCTAATATACTGTTAATCCCTTTCCGGCGCGGAGTAAATATATTTGTAAAATGATGAAACAATGTACTGACACCAGAAATTACAAACGAATTCATTAGACAATAAAAACTTGCTTAATTTCCGGTACTTAACCATTGACTAGTAATATAAATGGACAGCGGACTCCTTTCTTTTCTTCCGACAGACTTGAAGAAAATATCTTTCACCTTTCATCGCCAAAAAAGGGCGAAAGGGTGCCGCTTTCTGGCGGTAATCCCTTTCTTGGCAACTTTCTGTTTCCGTTCTCGTAATAAAAGAAACCTGCTTGGCATAATATTCCCCCACCACACCTGCTGGTGGGGAAGGACATATTTTCTTCAAGAAAGGGTTGCTGGTCCGCTGTCTATTTATATTTCTAGTCAATGTACTTAACAAAAGGAAAATTTTGATTAAATATTCTTGGTGCCGTTTGTCAGTTTTGGAATTAAAATTAGGTGTCCTTTTTTGTGGACACCGCCCGTTAAAGGGTTAAAAGTCATACTGGAGACAATTTCAAGCGGACATATAATTGATACGGAAACATACGAAAAATATGCATTAGATACTGCTCGTTTATATGTAGATTTGTACCAGTGGCATCCAATGACTCCAACAATGCACAAAATATTAATTAATGGTGCAGTTATCATTAAAAACGCATTATTATTGCCCATTGGACAGCTTTTAGAAGAGGCCGCAGAAGCGCGTAATAAGCATTTCAGGCTATACCACCAAGATTTCGAGCGAAAAATCTCAAAGGAAAATTGCAACAAAGATATTTTTAATCGGCTACTTTTAACATCAGACACTTTTATAAAGTAAAAGTAAGAAGGATGAACTCCTTTTTGCCAGAAACATTTGCTCTTCTTTTAACAATGTTCGTGATGATTCTTCAGAGAGTGACGAAGATAAACATTAGTTTTTAAAAATAAAGTTTGTGCTTTATTTTAATAAATCGTCTTTATAAATTTAATAAATGTATTTTTTCTTTCAATTGTATCCTTTAGATTAGATATATAACATAAATAGTCCAGTCAAATTAGGCAGATTTTGGGTCATTTTGGGACATAATTACGAAAGTATTGAAACTTGGTAATATTGTTTGGGAGGGTCTACTAATGAACATACTAAAAGTCCTGATGGATAGGGGGTGAGCGCGAGGGAGGGGGTTAAAAGAAGGTATAATTTTCGGTTTTTTGTTAATATCTCGTAAGCTATAAGTACTACGGAAAAGTTGCTAATACAAAAGATAAAGACAGTTAAATTCTCTACAAGACAGGTTTTATACATTTTCTTTAGAGTCCATCGTTAACGAGATAACCGCATTCAAAAATGAAGAAATTTGTCAAAAGTCACACCAGCGCCAGAGAGCGGGTCCACGGCACTTACATTACACCTTCTTAACCTAATATTAAACGAGAATTATTAAATGTTGTGGTCAGAAGAATGGAAACCTGAGCAATAATTTTATCAAATGACATTTTTTGTTAACATAAAACATAAAAAAATTAAAAATGCGTAAAATACAATGATATTGGAATAAACAACATACTCAAGTCCTTGATCATTTTGATTACCCCGGGTTAAATGGGGAAATTTCAAAAGATGTTGATTTGTGTTCTATTTCCATTAGGACATCCTCCTCAACAAGTGGTGGACTGTTTGAGCAGTCTCCATGGCAGTAGTGGCAGGCAGCAGTACATCTGATTCCTGCATCCACATTTGTTCCCACAACCGGTTGTACACTGGCAGAAGATGAGGTTTAGTACTGCCTCAGGGGCAACAGGATCGGTGATAAGCACTAACGTATGATCGAGCTTGCGTTTCCAACCCCAAATCTCAGGAGACAGTTCATTTTCCTGCCACAGATGTATCTGATGAAAAACCCGGTATGAGTATTGCTTCGCTGCTCCTTCGGTAGGAGACAGGGATGCTAATTATGGTCTCTTGTTTGAAACGGACTTTGTGAAGACATGAAACCTATGTAAGATGAGTGACGTTGTAGTATGGTGAGCTCCACTTGCTGACTTGACGAGTTTGAGTCACCAAAGACTGAATTTACACACTCTAATGATGTACGTCACATCAACATTTTGCAGATAGCAACTTTCCCCTCCCTGTAACAAGATGATGTTGTGGCACAGCCAGAGAACGAATGAGCAAGTAGTATAATGTGTTTGAGGCCCTTTTGCTGCTGTTGTTGTGATGAAAATACCTGAGTTACGACTTTCCCTTGGCCTGGTTTGTATAAGTATATATTTTTATCTGAAGGGTTTAAGGCTGTGAGATGAACAAGTATATCTACATCCTGTCCAACAACAGTAACGTTGTCACTCTCACTCAGTGCATCTATAGTAGTCTGAACAATCAGAGTGTTAGCGTCATTAGGGCTTTGCTGACATGAGACTCCTTTGTCATTTAGTTCAGAGGATATAATGAGAATGAACTTTGTCTTATTGTTCTTATTTGAGAGAAACTGATTTTGGGGCACACTGATGACAGTATGTTCTTCAAAATGTATGTCAACTGACGTTTTCACTGAGCACCTTCTATTTTGTTCAGCTACTTTGGTACTGTTTACAGTGTCAGTATATCCATCGAAAACAATTCTGCAGTTCTTTCCACAATAGTGTTTTGTAACGTACTTTATGTAGGTGTTGCAAATATCCGGTATTGTTGATCCCTTCTTCCACACCACTTTATGTAACAGGAAGCCACCATACACAACTATTGTTTGTTGTTGGAGGTCTATTATCTCATCTGATTGTTCAAATATTTGTTACAAAGCACTTTTCTTTGTCTTGCGCATTCCGCAATCATTGAAAAGAGAGAGAGGATAAGAACCAATTCATATTGTAGGTAATTTGTTAAATCGTCATTACTACATTTGCACAAGTAAATCCGTTGGAATATAACCAGAAGATCCACAGTTATAGTGGTATCATGAAATTTCATTGAATTATGCATACTATTGAGTGATTGTACTATACCTTTCCGAGTTAGTTTCACATCTGCGTAGCATTTCCCAGATACCTGAATCATCTTTTTCTCCCGATTTCCAAAACTTTGAAGCAGGTGACAGTTCCATCTCTAATAATCCCAGAAGCTATTTATATAATTTTATCTATCTGAGAAAAGGGCGGATGATTTTCAAACCAAGTTGAAAGTTTATATGTATCCGCAGCATCTCTATTCACCCGTATGCTCATTAATAGACTCCCCCGAACAATATTGCAAAGTTTCAAAACTTTCGGAATTATGTCCCAAAATCTGCCTAATTTGACTGGATGTATTTTAAACATTTTTCATTTTTGTAGGGTTTTAGTTTAAAAAAATGTGATTTGTTGAAGTTATACTTCAGGATTACATTCTCCTAAACACAACATTTATTAACGCTCGTTTAAGTTTAGGTTAAGTAAGTGTCGTAAGTGCCGTTGACTCGCTCTCTGGCGCTGGTGTGACTTTTGGCAAATTTCTTGATTTTTGAATGCGATTATCTCGTTAACTGTGGACTCTAGAGAAAAATGTATAAAAAACCTACTTTGTAGAGAATTTAATTCTTTTTATCTTTTAGCAATTTTTTCGTAGGACTTATAGATTATGAGATATTAACAAAAAACCGAAGAATGGTATCTTCTTTTACCTCCCGACCCTCGCGCTCACCCCCATCCATCAGGACTTTTAGTATGTTCATTAGTAGACCCTCCCAAACAATATTATCAAGTTTCAAAACTTTCGTAATTATGTCCAGAAAAAAACCTAATTTGACTGGACTAAAAATAATTTTGGCCGCGTAGATAACGCAAATACCCGTATGTGAGTGGTGTCGTGTTATGTGGAATACCAATATCTCTTAATACTCCATGATTATGATGGCCTAAAGATAGATCCTTATATTTGTGATTTGTGCAAATCTGGAGTATATTAACAGCATACCTAGACATTATATTTTCATCATGCTCTCATGATATCATTAAATCTGTTTTTCGTCAAATTTTGTTCGTTTTCTTCATTTTTAACCCATATTTCCCGATTTATCTCACAATACTTTCAAAATAAGTTTATTATTATAATTATTTGTTTGCAAGTGGAAATTTCGTAAAATAATTTGTGTCTATAAAAACTATTCGCAGATAGTTGAAATTTGTAAATTGCATTCAATTTTCGGGTTTCAAACAATATCGGGATGTTGTATAGCCCCAAATGTAAACAATATTCCGTAATACCCGAAGTTACTGTAATATTAATAGAATAGATATTTTCCAGTTTATCATGCTCTTTTCTTTTTCCTTTCTTTCTTTCTTTTTGAATTATTCGTTTTTAGCTCCACTGAAGGATTGCAAAACTCGGAAGTATACGTCAAGTGCAAAGAAATGATCCTTACTTATGGGAAAAAAATCTGCATTTTTTTGCCTGAGCTTGAATGCTAGTAAACAATGCCAAAACTTTGTAAACACATATTTTCCACCCGCGCTTTAAAAAAAATTAAAAAATAAAAAGTTCTTTGGGAGAGTTGCCAGTTGAAAGCGATAACGTAACATGGAATAGTCAATTTTCGTGACTCTCTAATTTAAAAAACTGGCATGCTAAGTAGCAAATTTTCCTTTTGACGCGAATTTTTCTGGAAAAGAAAAAAATCCACAAGGTCAGTATATAAATATTTACCTATAATGTTTACTAACATACCGTGCGATTAATTGGTTTATTAGTACATATATTTGGTTTAGAAGTAATGAAGGATATTTGACTAAATTAAAATAATAATAATATTGTATATAAATAATCAAAATTTAAAAATAATCTAAATATTTTCGCATTCACCCGTCATTTTGTGTACAATTTAGTCATATCAAGAGGTGTTCTGTGGTTCCAAATCCTATTTAAGCTATATGTCCTTGTCCCGGTCTATGCTTATCCATCGTTTACAAATAATAGTTAGTAGTTCCACCATTTATATTGTCTGAGGTTAAACCAAAGCATGTTCTCGAAAGCAGATACTGTTTACCAGGGCTGTAGCTAGAAATGAATAATACGTGAGGCTCAAGAAAATGTAGGGGAGGCTCATATGTTTTCTCTCTCTCTCTGACACATGCACGCGCAAACAAACACACACACAGAGATATATGATCAAAGTACTATATAGAAAGGCAAATTAGTGCATATTTATATTGTAGACACTATGTTTCTTATTAAACTGTTTATAATAGCTTCATTCTAATTCTATACTAAGAAAAGAAAAAGCTGCAGAATAAAAATTTCCAGTGTATAATTATACTGGTGAAATAATAAGTGATGATGTCAACAAACAAATAAAAAGCTTACAGTTCACCTGTTTCATAAAGAGTTGCGACCTTTAATTTTTTTCTGAATATTCTTTGCCCTTAAGGATTCTAAAGTTGTATTTTTATATGATAAGTAACATTAACAAAATCAAGGATGAATTTTTGATTTTAAAATTATTATTGTTTTTAAAACACTTATTTAAACTAGTTTAAAACACTTATTTGCAGTTTTTATACATATATTACAATTTAGTATTTGTGCCAAACTGTAAAAGGGCCCAAAACTAAGTTCGATTTTTGAAAAGTGTTTCATTTGGTGACCTTGGAATCTTTCCCAGAGAAGAGGGGGGGGGGGGGGGGTTAAAATTTTTTAAGGGGGACTGAACCTTTCCTGGCACCCCTCTAAGCTACGGCCCTGCTGTTTACTCCAGTAGATATGTGGAGCCCTTTGATTCTATATTTTTGTGAATTAAGTTAGGATGTTTAATAAAATGTAAGTAAAGCTGCAAATTCGAAGGCTTACAGGAATTCTATATTTTTTTAAAATATATTAGTTCAATTGCAATCAACATCAAAGATAGTTTTAGAAAACATGGCATATTCAGTTTTCTTCTTCTTTTTTTTCGGCAGCAATCGTTAACCCTTCTTTGCATGAGTTTTTCTTTTACAATTGTGTTTTTTTATACATATATTAAATATTAGACACTAGAAATTTTAAGATAGATTTTTAACTTTGTTCAGCAACATAGTTCACGGGAAATTTACTGGATTAATATTTCTATATAAATATAGTGGTGGCGAAG
The DNA here is from genome assembly GCA_963931845.1 of Maratus michaelseni. Lineage (NCBI taxonomy): Eukaryota > Metazoa > Arthropoda > Arachnida > Araneae > Salticidae > Maratus > Maratus michaelseni. Next base: position 345,249,628 of record OZ007591.1, on the reverse strand, counting down.
AAGTTGATTTATTAAAAGTTAAATAAAAAGTGATGGAAATTTACATCACTATGCAATTAAGGGTTAAATGATCTTTTCTTTATTATCCCTTCTTTAATCCTTTCTCTAATAAAGTATCATTCTTGATCCTGGATTGATACTTTTGGAGTACACCTGCATCCCACCACTTATCTTTGTGTATATTTTTCTTATGTACATAATTTAAGGCTGTTCTTAAATCCAAAAGAACTACTTTCTGACACATTTCTGAATTCATTTTTGTTCGGAAACGCGTAAAATTGGCAGGTGTTCTTATTCAGAAACTATATGTAATCGAAAGACGCTTTCCATTTTTTGGTAAAGATCTTTCAGAAAAAACAGTCTAAGTCGGCGTTTTGAACCGAATTCCAGACACGGTAGAACGAGAAAGGGAAAAATCTTGGCGTCACGCGACAAGAATCGCTTATAACTCGATAAGTAATTTATTTATTATAAAATGGAAAACGATTCCAAATCGCTTCAATAATTAGGCGTGCCAGTTTTAAGCATTTACGTTTAAAAATGTGTCAGAAAATGTGTTAGAGTTTCGCATTGTTGAGCAGGGAATTTGAGAACACCTTAAGTTTTTTGTTGTTGCTGTTATTTTAAAATAAAAATTTTGAAAACATGAAAAAAAATATATGTTCTTACTTGGGGATTCTTTTGTACCCTAGTGTAAGCAGAACCACTGATAAAAATAAATGTAGCATTCCAGAGTTAAAAAAAAAAAAAAAAAAAAAAAACATTTTATATAAGTTTTTATTGTATTAATTTATCGCCCTGATGATCTCCTTCCCTTCCTCTTCCATTCCCATCCCCACATACACAAGATGCTAAATTAATATAAAAATTAAAACTACGTATTGATACTTTGGCTTGCGTTATTTAACGCATATTATGTAGTCAAGTTTTCAATATTTAAATGCACATTGACAAGAGAGATAATTTTAAGTTGTTCACACTTCCTTAAGGTTCTCAAATGACCTGTTCAACAACGTGAAACTTTCTGTTCAGACACATTTTCTAACTCATTGTTAAACGCAAAGTTATAAAATTGGCAGGCCTGGTTATTGAAGCGATTTGGAATCGAAATGAGTTTTCCATTTTTTGATAAATAAATTACTTATCGAGTTATAAGTGATTCGTGTCATGTGACGACACGTTTTTCCCTTTTCTCGCATCGGGAATCCGGTTCAAAGCGCCAACTTTGACAGTATTTTCTGAAAGATGTTCTGTTTTTACCAAAAAATGAAAACATATTTCGATTACAGTTTATGAATAAGAACACTTGCCAATTTCATGCGTTTCCGAACAAATATGAATTCAGAAATTAAATGTTTTGGATTTGAGAACAGACTTAAATTGTCCACACTCCCTTAAAGTTGTCTCTTGTTAATATGAATTTTAGTGAAAACTTGACTTACATACTATATGCATAGTGTTCCTTGCGTTAAGTAACGTAAGCCACAATATTAATGCGCAGTTTCAATTTTTATATTTAGCGTCTTCAGAGGTTTAGGGCAAAACTTTTACTTTAAAAAAGGCACAGGCATAAGAAAATGGACAATAATTAAAGATAATTTATTAATGATTCCTATAATAGTGAATATCAATTTCTGGTAAAACTCTGTATTCTATATGACTGCACGCACAACCAATTCCTATATGTATACATGCACAACCGTTTATTAATTGTATTTTTTATTTAATTAATCCGATAAGTGTTTGTCTTTTTTCCTCGTAAAAGGCTGGTATAAGGGTAAAAGTAACATGTGCCGCAGGCGCCCCGCGCGGGACGCACCGCACACAATCGACCACCGATCCCAAGTCCTGAAAGACTTTTATTGCACCAGTAGCTTTGTCTCGCTACGGCGCTTCGGCCGGTCAGAGAGCCGCACCACACTGCGGACCCTCTAACCTTGAACCCACGTGAGACGACGCAGGCCGTTGCGACACGCGGTGAAACCACGGGCTGGTATAGAAAAATTTTGAAAATTGCTTCGATTTTTTTCTAGCAGTTAAGATAAATAAATATGTAAAGTATTTTAATAGTTAATATTTTGCATAGTTATCATTTTATGAAATCTGACACAGGTATATGCAAAATTATTGCTTCATGCTTAGGGTTTAAAACAAACAATAGAAAATGGTGTGCAATACATTATTAAATTGAAAAGAAAGTTTTTTGAGTTCTTTAGATGACATTACTTTTAAGGCTTTTGATTGAAGAAAACTTGCATCATCTTTTTTTCATAATTGGGAATCATAAAGTTCATTCCGTCACTTCTCTGACGCGATAGTAAAAACCTATCGATTGAACGTGTTTCATTTTACGGTTGAAATCTGGGGACTTTTCATTCATAAAGCTCGTTTAAGAGTTCAAGGTCTCTTTCTTTCACTATAGATGATCAATTGCAGAGATTACTTTCGGATTAATTTCAACAATTGTCAATCCTTATTAAGGTATTATCCCCTTAAAAGTTCTGAAGCATGAACATGGCCGGTCATAGAGAAGTTGTGGTGAAAAGAAACCGCACTGCTTCCCTCACGCGAAAACACCCCCTCGCTAATGTTAACCTTATGGGACAGTTATTTTACAATATCTCGTTTGCTTTAAAAAAATGTAAACTATTATTATTTTTATTTATTTTTTATTTATTTATTTATTTATTTATTATTATTATTATTATTATTATTATTATTATTATTGTCTGAGTGCAACGAAGACTCATACACAGCGCACTATTACTTTGCCCCATATATAGCTACGATGGATATTAAAACCTTTCGTCAAGCATAACTCAAAAAATATTTAACGGATTTCGTTCAAATTTTTACAGCAGGTACCTATAAAGGTGACAACGACGTCTATTTATTACCAAGAATAAATGTCAAACCGTTTGGAAATTATATTAAAAAAATAGATAAAAAAGCACAATTAAAGTACATACGTCACTAAAATTTTGTGCGTACGTCATTTTCACCGGCGGGAGATTTTCGTAGACAATCGGAATTTAAAAGTTCATGGAGTACATGGAGCAAAAAAATATTCACGCACTAATATTCAGCACAATAAAATATATTTCAATTTAGTAGAAATCGAAAATTAATCTGGATTTTTTTCTGTTTGAAAGAAAAACCCCGCAATAACTTGGTAGACTTGGTATTGGATATTTGGCGCAAATCTCAGCAATAGCAGCTTTTTTTATTTCGCGTGTGTAAATTAAAAAAAAAATTCTTTGGTGTTTAAATAAAAGGTTTCGATTTATGGTATTATTTCTTTTTTTTCTTCTCTTTTTAGCATTTTAAATGGGATTAATGAAAGGCATGTATTTTAAATTAAATGAGTGAAAGGTTTATATTTAAATGAAATGAATTCAATATGAAAATGTTATAGGAACAATATTTGGCGATTTATCAACTGCGCCAGGATAACATAAAAGTACCAATATATCAAACGGTATGTAGTATGTGAAATGAAACAATTATATTATAATCACCCATCGTACAAGAAAAAAAACTAATATTCTGCATTCAGAGGGAAAAATCCATCTCCTGTGCCGTAAGATTTGGCGAGTTCTTTTTTGGTGATAAGTTTTTCGATATGATTGTTGGGATCTGCAGGATTTGGCTTACTTTTTCTAAATCTTATTTTTTTGCAGATGTAGTATTATGTAAATATATATTTTTGCAGATATTTTTCTATTTTGTATATATATATATATATATGTATTGTAATGGCATTTGGAAAAGAGATTTTTACCTTTTTATCTGTGCCTTCGGAAATATTAAAAAAAAAAAAAAAAAAAAAAAAAGATTTACATATATCAAGCGTATAATGTTATGTTTTGCATATTTATACGGACCACTTCTCCATTTTTAGATTTTAAATGCTATTTATTATTTACTAGCCGTTTATTAATTGTTTACAATTTACCCCCCTGACAATAACAATTATTTATCACAAAAATGCCTCTTAGGTTTGTTAAATAAGTTTGTTTATGTATTTTCATTACTTATTAAAATATCGAATATAGCGATAAAATTTTATTTTAGCATCGTGCTTAAATTTTTAAGATGGTGCAAAAACATGCTTTAATAAACGTATGTTTGTAAATATTTGAAAAACATGTTTTACCGCTCTCTTGAAAAATTTTGTAAGATGCTAAAACTACCTTTTGGCACCATTTAAATTTTTTTTCGCCAACCGACATTGAATACGAAACTTTTCCCCATTCAGATACACAGGCAAGGCTGGTCTCAAACAAGAGTAAAGCTAGCAACAATATTGTTTTAACTCTATAAGAGTTACAATAATGATATTAAATGCTCCGATTGGCTTTGGGCCCAATTACGAAAGTTTCTCCTAAAAAAAAAAAAGCTGTAGAAGAAGTCTTTTACATTTGTTTCAAATGAAGCTCGGTCTACAAGGTATTAGTTAATAATACAAACAACACTAATGGCATGGAGGCAAAAGTTTTAATTTAAGTGTATATATTTAACCCCCCCCCAAAAAAAAAAAAAAAAAAAAAAAAAAAAGAGAAGAAAGTTACAGTGATGAATTTAAAATGGCGTTAAGCCACGCTTTCTGACATAAGCAATTGGCTGCAAACGCGATAACGAAACTTTCACTTAACTTAATAACATGTAGCTAATATAGCTTTCAGGGTAATTTGCAGTTATACAGACCTTGTGGTTTTTTTTTTAAAGTTTGAGACAATTCAGGTTTAAGAAGTTGAGATTTACTGTCAAATGATATAAACAACTATGAACACAAAACTGATGAATTATTATTCAGATTTATGTATGTATTTAAAAAAAAATTGCATCTGATTACACTTCTGTTTGCATTTAATCTGTTTGCATTGTTTGCATTTAATTACTTCTGTTTGCATTTAATTACTTCTGTTTGCATTTAATAACTGATAAACGGCTTCTGTATATTAAATGAATTGTTTAAATATTGGGAAGAGGTGGCGAGAGGTAGAAAGACGAGTAAACAAACGGGTAGACAGACGGGTAGTGAGATGGGTAGAGAGACAAGTAGCGACATAGGTAGGCTGACGGGTAGCGAAACGAATAGACAGACGGCTAGAGAGAAAGGTAAAAAGAGGGTTGACAGAGGGGTAGCGAGATGGGTCACGAGACGGGTAGAGACACCGGTAGACAGCAATGTAGCGAGAAAGGTTGCGAGACGCGTAGCGTGGTAGATAAAGAGACGAGTATAGAGATGAGTACAGAGACGAGTTGACTGACGGGTAATGAGATTGGTAGCGAGACGGGTAAAGAGTCGGGTACAAAAACAGATGGATAGTGAGACGGGTATACAGTAGAGAGACAGTAGAGAGACAGTAGATGGGTACGGAGATGGGTAAGAAGATGGGTAGAGAGGCGTATAGCCAGACGGGTAGAGAGACAGATAGACAAATGGGTACCGAAGTGGATAGAGACACGGCTAGACATACAAGTAGTTAGACGGATAGACAGACGGTTAGAGAAATAGATTGGCGGGTAGCGAGACCGGTAGAGAAATATAGAGACAGGTAGCGAGACGTGTAGAGAGATAGACAATCGGTTAGAGAGACAGGCAGAAGAACGGATAGGGAAACAGACAGATTGTGGAGAGACAGACAGACAGACAGGCAAAAGAAAAGTCTGCGGATTGGCGCAGTAAAGGCGCAGGGGGCAGAGCCTCCTAGAGAATAATCAAGAAGTATCTGTTAAGCTTAACTTTGAAATATATATAATTTTTCAATTTTGCCGATATGGAGGTTTAATGTAAAAGTTATTTTACAGAAGTCATCGAAAGATATTTTGTATACTTTAATAGTAATTTAGACTAAAGTTTTGCAATCTGGTTTGTAGCAAAGCATGCTATCAATGTGGTTTGAAGTGTAAGAGTTTCTATAAACAGTTATACAAATAAAAGATATATAATCAAGGAAGAAAAATTTTAATTTCACACACAAAAAAAGGTGCAACAATGAAATTAAATTTGCGTTAAGCCACGCTTGATAGAATAATCTATTGGCTGCAAATCCAATTACGTAACTTTAAAAAGCTTCGCGTTTTAAAAGATCCGGCGTTTTTTTTTTTCTTTTTTTTTTTTTTTTAAGTTTTGCGCAATACGCGCTTAAGAAAATGAGATACTTTCAAAAAATGAGAATATTTCAAATATTTTTCAGGTTAACTTGTTTAAGACAGTCAGTTTTATAGATATATCCTTCCTTAAGTACTTTCGCATGGAAATGTTTTTTTAGTGTGACATATAGCAGAGCGAATAGAAATACAAGTCTCATCTATGTATATAATCGAAAGAGTTGCGAAAAATTGTAAAATATATTATTAACCAGAAAAGTTGTAATTTGTTTTTTAAATATGAAAAAGGTTGTCGTAAACTGTTTAAAGATTATTCATTTAATAATTCCAGTTTGATTCGATTTGAAAGTTTTGATTGGGAACTTCTTTAAAATTTAATTTAAAAAAACACCTTTTTTATTAATTTTATTTTTTAATTTTACCTCTATTACTTTTATTTTTAGTCTACAACATGACTTTTCCAAAAGACAAAGAAAAAGGGGCAAATAAACTAACCGCGAATGGATTATTAGTAACAAAATATGAATTATCCCCCTAAAAAGTCAAATTGCTCCCTAGTGGGGCGCCACCTTGGGAAACACTGATCTACACACTTGAAGGATGCAAAAAATGTAAAATTAAAAAAAAATATATATATATATATAATTTTGACCCAAGGAAGTAGAACCCCACATCCCACCCCCTTAACTCCTTCAGGGACAAAGTACTATTGCAGCTAAAATATTGAAATGATTGATTGACACCAGTATTCACGAACGAATTTATTTTAAAATAAGTAAAAGCTTTTCCTCATGTACCTTATAAATTCAAAATTTGATTATAAAATTCTGGTGTCATTGTGGCATTTTGAGATTAAAATTAAGTGGTATATATAATATATCGGTGCCCTTCAAGGGGTTAAAGACTTTTTTTAACCTTTGAAATAAATGTAACGGCCCAAAAATGTTTCTCGTCCCCGGAACCATTTAATAAGAAGGTCGGTCTAGTTCTAAAGAGCTGCTAGTCCCGAATTATCCCTCCCTAGTTGGTCTAAGTAAATTCTTGGATCAACAGTCCTTGGAGCTTTCTTGAAACTTTTCACATAAATATGATATTTAATCTACACACACAAAAAAAAAAATGAATAAGTTAAATTTCTCTTAAATATCTAAAGCACTTCTTACTTTGCCAACATGTAACAACCCTGTCCTGCTTTCTTTCTCTTCTCGCTCTATTTTTCAACCAGTCCTAAATAGCGGTGATAGATTGTTGCTAACTAAATGAAAATTACCGGGCAAAGAGCACCTGGATTAAACGATTTCTTTCTTTAACCGTTTCACAATGCATGTCAAACATTAAATCGCATAACAAATTATCCAACGCGAATTAAATTTCAGGCACATTGATTGTTGGCGAAGTACAAAGAAGATTTGTGGCCTGACGATGAGAAAATTTAACGGGATAAACAAATAAACATGCTGATTTTCTAGAACATTGTCTTTCTTTGCATATAATGAATAATGGTTTTTTCATTGACCATAAAGCCTTTTTGTTTGCAATGAACTAATTAAAATAAGTTCAGTGCAGTGAAATCAACAAAGTAACTCAATTCATTGTGTCTATTTGTAGCTATTTAAAAATATAAAAATTAAATAAAATTAAGAGAATTCTCATCTCGAGAATTTACCTGCACGTTTAACATTATTTTTTAGGGTTTTAAAATTAATTAAGTTAGTTGTCCTCTTTTTTTTACTTTCTTCTATCTTTACAAGAAGAAAGTATTGGATTCATGAAAATTTTCAGCTTCCGGTTTTCGACGGATTTATACGTTTTAGAAGGCCCTGAACACGATTTGACTGTGTTTAGAAAATGTCTGTCTGTGTGTCTGCATGTGACAAAATTTTGTGGACGCTCTATATTTCAAGAACTAATGCATTGATAATGCATAATGAATGATATTTTTGATATTTTCGATATTTAGGAACCTTGAAAATACCTGATTTTTAACTTTGAGGGCCCTGAATAGCTGCCCCGTTTGGTGGTGTGATAATCAGGCCCTAGATATAATACAGGCTTTCAAATCTGTAACAGAAATAATCTAATTGTATTTACTCTAAAACATATATCTATTCCAAAGATATTTCAGAACCAATTATTTTTTTCCTTCTCAATAAATGCATATTTTAATATGAACTTTATTTGAACAACTCTTTGGATTAATTTATAATGTCCTTAAAACTAATCTAAAATATCAGATATATATAAAATATAGAATATAAATTAAAATATCGGATATGTTTGATATTTTTGAAAATATCAGGATACTTCCGAACATTGAAACACCTGATTTTTAGCTTTGGGGCCCCTGATCAGCTGCCCCATTTGCCGGGGCAATAATCAGGCGCTAGATATAATAAAGGACAGGCTTTCAAATCTGTAACAGAAATAATCTAATTCTATTTACTGTAAAACGTGTATCCCTTCCAAAGATAATTCAGAACCAATTATTTTTTTCCTTCTCGATAAATGCATATTTTAATACACTAACTTTATTTGAGCAACTCTTTGGATGAATTTATAATGTCCTTAATTACTTAAAACTGTAATTAATCAAACCTTTTTACTTCTTCTTTTTCCAGTTATCAAGGTCTGTCTGAAATACTATTTTCATTCACAACTTGATTTATTATTAAAGGAGGTATGGGAGGGGATGGTTCATCCTTGAAATTCTCTTCCTCGCTTTGAAATTATTAAATAAGTTCGTTGATCAAATCCTTCTGTCCCAATTTCAAAAGTTAGGAGACGCGAAAATCAGGTCACGCGAATTATCACGTTACTCGAATGTGGTTCGAGATTCACATGTGTTCATATTAAAAATATAAAAATTTTAAACGTTATCATTATCACCTCATTTAAAGAGCACCCAGAAGATAAATTGCTTTCCAGCCAGACCCCTCTTTCTCGCTAATTTGTTCGTTTTATTAAGTTATTTAAGGCAGTTGGTTCTCAAAAAAATATTTTTTCTCACTCAATAATGCGAAATTTTCTGACTCATTACTTTCTTGTATCTTTACAAGAAAGTATTGGATTCATGAAAATTTTCGATTTCCGGTTTTCAACGGATTTATACGTTTTAGAAGGTCCTGAACACGATTTGACCGTGTTTAGAAAATATCTGTCTGTATGTGACAAAAATTTGTGGGCGCACTATCTTAAGAACTAATGCATGAAATTTAATAAAACTTTAGATGCAGTTAGATCTTGATATAAATTGATGATGATTAGTTTTTGGTGTAAATCGTCCAACAGGTGGCGCTGCTATGCTACAGTTTTTACGATTTTTACTATAGCTAAATCTCAAGAACTAAGGCACATAATTTCATCAAACTTCAGATTCTGTTAAAGCATGACATAAATAGTCGCTGATTACGTTTTGGTGTAAATAACCCACAATAGAGTAGCAATAGGTGGCGCTGCTATGCTACTTTTTACATGATTTTCATGGTAGCTATATCTCAAGAACTAATGCACAGAATTTGATCAAACTTGAAATTCAATTAGACGTTGACATAAATTGTTGTTGATTAGGTTTTGGTGTAAATCTTCCAAAAGGTAGCGCTGCTATGCTGCATTTTTCATGATTTACTCTATTTTAGCGATAGTCATATATCAAGAACTAATGAACGGAATTTAATAAAACTTTAGCTTCAGTTAGATCTTGATATAAATTGGTGCTGATTCGTTTTTTGGTGTATGTGAAACCTATATATGAAACAGAAGAAAGTTTTGGGATTGGCACATCCGACTAGTTTTTAAGTTGGTTTTCGAATAACCTGCTCAACAATGCGAAACTTCCTGACACATTTTTAAACTTAAAGGCATAAAAATGGCAGGCTTGACTACTGAAGCGATTTGAAATCGAAATAATTTTTCCATTTTTTGATAAATAAATTACTTATAGAGTTATAAGCGATTTTTTTGTTCACGTGATGACAGGTTTTTCTCCTTTTCGCACTGTCGCGTACCGAAATTCGGTTCAAAACACCATCTTTGACAGTACTTCTTGAAAGATCTTTTGCCTATGACAATGGAAAACGTTTTCCGATTACATATAGTTTCTGAATAAGAACACCTGCCAATTTCATGCCTTTTCGAACAAAAATGAATTTAAAAATGTGTCTGAAAGTAGCCTCTTTGGATTTGAGAACAGCCTTAACTCCTTGGGAACGAGCGACACGTACACGTGCCGCATAAGATGCTCAGAAACTTCGATTATATTCCCACCAGTTATTTTTTATTGTATATAAGCTTTGAATCATTAAATATTAGAATTTCTGCGATTCAATTAGGCGAAAATTTCTGTTTTAAAAAACCGGTGGTATAAGATTAAAAATTCTGTAAAGGACGCTTGTCGCGAAGGGGTTAAACGCAAAGTCATGGCACTTGCAAGCCCTGACTATTGAAGCGATTTGAAATTAAATGCTATTTTCCATTTTTACTTTCTTCTATCTTTACAAGAAAAAAGTATTGGATTCATGAAAATTTTCGACTTCCGGTTTTCGTCAGATTTATACATTTTAGAAGATCCTGAACACGATTTGACCATTTTTAGAAAATGCCTGTGACTCTGTCTGTATGTGACACAAATTTTGTGAGCGCTCTATCTCAAGAATTAACGTACGAAATTTAATAAAGCTTTATATTCAGTTAGTCCCTGATATAAATTGGAGCTGATTAGTTTTTGGTGAAAATCGTTCGACAGGTGGCGCTGCTATGCTGCATTTTTCGCGATTTCCGTAATAGCTCTATCTCAAGAACTAATGCTCGGAATTTAATAGAACTTTATATTCAGTTAGTTTCTGATATAAATTGGTGCTGATTAGTTTTTGGTAAAAATCGCCCAGCAGGTGGCGCTGCTATGCAGAATTTTGAAGGATTTACATGATTTTAGCGATAGTCATATCTTAAGAAATAATGCACGGAATTTAATAAAACTTGAGTTTCAGTTAGACCTTGATATAAATTGGTGCTGATTCTTTTTAGTGTATGCGAAACCTGTGTGAGATAGAAGAAAATTTTAGGATTGACACATCCGATTAGTTTTCATCAAACTTCAGGTTCAGTTAGACCTTGACATAAATAGATTCTGATTACGTTTTGGTGTAGATATCCCAACAGGTGGCGCTGCTATACCACTTTTTTCTCGATTTTTGCGATAACTATATCTCAAGAACTAATGCACGGAATTTCATCAAACTTCAGATTCTGTTAGACCTTGACATAAATAGATGTTGATTATGTTTTGGTGTAGATATCCCAACAGGTGGCACTGCTATAGAACTTTCTTCTCGATTTTTATGATAACTATATCTCAAGAACTAATGCACGGAATTTCATCAAACTTCAGTTTCTATTAGACCTTGAAATAAATAGATGCTTCTTACTTTTGGTGTAAATAGCCCAAAAGGTGGCGTTGCTATGCTGCTTTTTTCATTATTATCACGGTAACTATGTCTCAAAAACTAATGCACGGATTTTCATCAGACTTCGATTCAGTTAGACGTTGACATAAGTTGTTGTTCATTAGGTTTTGGTCTAAATCCCCCAACAGGTGGCACTGCTATGCTGCATTTTGCAGGATTTAACACGATTTTAGCAATAGTCCTACCTCAAGAACTAATGCACGTAATTTAATAAAACTTGAGTTTCAGTTAGACCTTGATATAAATTGGTGCTGATTCTTTTTAGTGTATGCGAAACCTGTGTGAGATAGAAGAAAGTTTTGGGATTGGCACATCCGACTAGTTTGATGCATGATTTGAACGGGTGAGTGGCAAATGATAACATAACAAAATTAAGAAAAATGAACTCAGATAGTTTAATTAATAATAACTAATAAATTAATCAGTATTTTTCTTTGAATTTTATAGGATGAATCCTCTTTGACCACAGACTTACAATTGAATAATGGTGAACATTTCTCTAAAATTGATAGTTCTTTTACGTAATTTTTTGTGCTTCCTAAACATTTGCATCAGCTGGAACGTTATCCTTTTCCCACTCACCCATTCAATTACTTATCGAGTTCTAAGCTATTCATGTCCCGTGACGATAAGATTTTTTTTCCCTTGCTCGCGCTCGAAAATTAGATTCAAGACGCCCACTTGGCAGTATTTTCTGAAAGATCTTCTGTCTTTACCAAAAACTGGAAAGCATCATTCGATTACATAGTTTCTGAATAAGCACACCCGCCAATTACCGTAATTTCCGGCCTTTAATCCTCGGATCAAACAATTCAGGGTCAACCCAGATATTTTATTAAATAATTGAAGCCAAATATTTATAGTGATCTAGTAAGTTATATTTTATAAAATAAAATTTTTGGGTTGAAACAGAATTGTTTGATCCGCGAGGCCGGAATTTACAGTACATACATTTCCGAACAAAAATGAATTCGGAAATGTATATCAGAAAGTAACTCTTTTGGATTTGAGAAGAGCTTTCAAGACAAAGACAGACGAGTGACTTTTTTTTTTTTTTCACGGCACGAAAAAAATACACATCACAAGCTACGAAGTTGTTTGTCTTTTTACTTGACTGCAGCACACCAAAAGCTGATTCTGTGTTCGCCCATTTATATACTTGTAAGTATTTATGTATGATGTTACGCTGTAGAACAGTGATTCCCAAATTTTTTATGCCTCGTGTACCCCTCGAAGAAATGTGTGTTTCGCCTACCCTCAATTGTAGTACTACAGTAGAGCGCCGATTATCCAAACCTGTCGGGACCGGCACTTGTTCGGATAAGGAAAAGTTCGGATAATTAGACAGGCAATTTTAGGGATGTTCCTGACAATGCCAAAATGATTAAAATGCATTTTAAAAGTCTAACAGTTTTTTTTTTTTTTTTTTTTTTTTTTTTTTATGGGTCAAATGTATGTTTTTAAAAATATAGTAGATTAAAAAAAATATTTTTCGTGTACACAATTTTTCTTAACATTTTAACAGGCTTAGCAATGTCTCGTTTAAAAATTGTGTTTTTTCTATTTTTGTTATTTTTTATCTTTAAAAAAAATGTTTGTCTTTTTTTTTTTTTTTCTTTTTAATTTTTTTGGTCATTTTTAGCTCACAGGCTATCAAAGCCTGAGAGCTTATGTGCCCGCCGGTTCTGTATGTACGTACTATGTATGTATGTATGTACGTAACGCGACAACTCTTGATAGAACTAACCGTATAGTGTAAAGTCTCGATATATCGTAAGGAACATTTCTTCTTAAAAATTGCCGAGGTATAATGGTGCAATGCGTGTGCTGCAATAATCGTAAGTTCGTTTCCTGTTAAAATAATTAATCCATACAAGAGGCATTAGATGAAATCAAGTCTTGTTATCCATGGAATTATTTTTATTAAACCAACACATCGACACAAGAAAACAGAGAGGGTGGCCTTCGCTTATTCTACCAAAAATTTTACATCTTTATCCGACAAAAGCGAGAGCAGATCTGCTCTAATTTTACAGATACATTATCGCCAACATATTAAATGTAACATGCCAATCCGTACATTTCTAGCCAGGCATGAACCGTCAAATTTTGACAGTTAGCAATAAACCAATATTGAGCATTTTTGAATAAGAAATGAAAGGATACCATAATTTGGCGGAACATCAATTTTTGTGACTTTTTAACTTACACCCGAGCGTTGTTTTGGGAAAATTAGGCATGTGTTATTACAATCTAACGAAAAGAGTTTATAGTTTTGCAGCAGTCAAATTATGAAAACGGTTCCTGCATTTAACACAAGATACGAAGAAAGACAAAACAACATATGTTACGGTCATCTGCAGTACATTGATATTCGAATTGAAACCGCATGAGAGAAACGTACATTTAATGTTACGAAGAAATATCTGGGAACATTTTAAGCTAGGAAGAAATGATTGTTTTTCGGATTAAAGAATAAAAAAATTTTGAATACAGAAATTAATTCACATAGAGAAACTTGAAGATAGGAAAATTAAATTTTAGAGTAAAACACAAAATATATATGATTCTATATCATATATATCTCCCCTTTGGCAAAATGAAAAAAAAAATGGCGCTGGCAAGAAATGCATTGGCATAAACACAAATAAACACAAAATATTCAAATAAAATGAAGACGAAGACCACCATACACAATACAACATATAATGTAAAGTAATATAAGGTTATAGCAAGTACTTGTAATATGTAATAGACACAACAATGGTGCCAGGTATACCATTATCATCTATAGACATAAAACGTCTCCAAAATGTCAAGTCTGATAATTTTTTTATAAAAAGGCTGCAGCATATAAATCAGACATAGTAATCAGACATTAATAAGATATATCTTTTTCTTTTAAAAATTCACGTCATTAAAGACGGAAGGCCTATAAATTCTTTTCATGGTGTACACATTCAAATATAATATACGCTAGCAATAATAATAGAAAACATAAAATAATTTATGCTTTACCTACAGGTTAACCGATGTCAAGTGGTATTTCTTCGAAGCATATATTTCAAATACATAAAAATCATACTGATAAAAATAGCAAAATTATATTGTTCTCTTGAAAATCAGTACGTAAACAAACAATGATAAGTAAGATAACATATATATGAATATATAAAAGTAAAATTTTATGCATATTTATGGCATGCATTTAATCATCTTGTAATGTTCTTACAAGAAAAATAAACTCTTTATACTCTTTATACGTGTAAAATTGATATGCATACAAAAATAATATATACAATATGGATGCAGATATGGATACTGAATTGGGATCTATAATTTTATTCACTTTATTTTTTTTAATTTATAAATTGGAAGTACAATTCGGATATTGACATGAAAATCTTAATTAATTTAGGCATGAAAAAATATATGGATACTGCCAATTTGCAATATTTTTTTTTAAACAATGCAACAATTAGAGGTGTTGCCTAAAATGCCAAACGCTTATGTATCTAAACTATAAAAAAAATCTGAAAAAAAATCATGACTTAAAATAGACTGAAGCCAAAAAGTATTGCCAAAAATTATTGTGTCTACCAGGCAATATAATTAACTTTTAGGAAATTCCTATCAAGAACTAGATATATGACTGGTGTATGAGAATAGAATTTTGACATAACAATTCCAAAATCACAAGAATAATGCATTAAAAATGTAAATACAGTAGAAGTATTTTATTAACAGGAAGAGGTATGTAAACCTTGATGATAATTTTTTTTTTTTTTTTTTTTTTTTAAAGTTTAAAGTGACCTAAAAATATAAAGTGAAATGAAAGGTAAGCATATTAAGCCTCAAAGTGAATTCAACTAGTACGTGTGTTAGAAATTTGAAGGTACAGACCTATCGTCCACCATATGAAGATGCCCTGAAATTTTCATATGACAGATCTGTAAAAGGAAAATGTGTGTGGTGTGGAGCACTGATCAACATCACCTATAAGCAAATGATACTTACCAAACAGATACCTAAAATTAAATTAGAAATGTAAAAAGGGGAAAGAAAGAAAAGAAAAAATCATGTTCGACATGTTTAAAACTGTACATGTTTTCTTGTACATGCCGTAACCATGGTGTGTACTTGTTTGTGTCAACGATGAAAGAAATACAAAGTGAAAATGAGTATGTATAAAATGTATATAAAAATTAATAATAGCAAAATGTAAATAACTTGTAAATATACAATAATCAGAAAGTATGAGAATAAATTGCAAAAAAATATACCTGAAATACGACATACTGTAACCGTGTTATATTCAAAGAGAAAGTACACCAGTACATATACTTTATTTAAACATAATGAGATTGATAGGTGAAATGATAAATCTGAAACATTAAAATTGAATTGTATTGCATTTTGAAAGATTTATCAGTAGTAACATGTAATATAGAAGTGTAAATAGAAATGTAACCTGAAAAGTGACAAAAATAATAGAAATATAAGTATTTTATGTTTGAAAAGATATTTGAATAACATGTGTGTCTTGAATGCGATACATAGAAAATAAGTTAAAATAAAATTTGTCCAACCATTAAAAAATCAAATAAACATAAATGTTTACTGTTAACTTGTGAAAAAGAAGAGACATTAAAAGAAAATCCAACGGTATGAAGAGTGTACCCAAAACAGCTATTTGTGCCTAGCAATATTAAGTACAACTAAAGTGTATATGTATAAAAAATAAAGGATGAGAGAAAAAAAAAATCTGGTAACAAGGTACCAGCGCTCAAAAAGTTATATATCTGAAAACAAGGAATCAGACACGCCAAAATAATAATCTGATAACAAAGGTATCAGCCCTCCATAAGTTATGTATCTGAAAACAAAGAATCAGACTCACCAAAATAATAATCTGATAACGAGGTATCAGCCCACAATAAGATATGTTTCTGAAAACAAGGGAATCAGAACTCCATGACGTGAAATAAAAAGAACAAAAGAAGAGAATAAAGATTTACCGCTGGACTGTACACTATAAATATATAGCATAATTCACAAGAAGTATCGTCAAACTGAGAAAAAATACAAAAGCTACAAGAAGACAGTGAATTGAAATACCGATGAGCCGAAAAATACGGTGAAAACTTTATCCAGACAATTGTATGCAAAAAAAAATTAAATGATTTTTTTTTTTTTTTAAGAGAAAAAAAATATGTGTGAAATGTGAATTGGAAAAATTTAGTCATAGAAACATGTATGTTGAAATGACAATCTCACATGTAGAACATATAAGTGAAAAACTTTTGTAAACTCTTTGTATGAGAAAAATTTTGTAAAACTGTGAAACATACGTCTGCGTGCAAGAATGTACGACAAAAAGAATTGCGCAAATATCCACCAGTACACGAAGGGAAAAAAAAAGAAAAGATCCATTGTACAACTATGTAATTCGAATAACGGTGAATACTCCCAAAATACTTCTTGTTGAATGAAATCGTTGACAAATTTAGAAAGACACAAGAATCCGAAGCATGGAAACCATAATTCCACACAAGAATACCACACAAGAAAATTATTTTTTGAATTGCAAAATTTGAAATTTAAGCAAAACAGCTTTGGATTGTTTTATACTTTAACCGTTTCATCGTTTGAAGATTTTCCAATATTTCTATAAATATGCTTGTAAATCCTAGAATATATATATTTTTTAATCTCTATTTGATGCTATAATATCTTTTATAACTCATCATTCTATATACTGTTCAAAAAAGTATTATGTTAAAAATATTTTTGTCTACAGCCATTTTAACATGATTACATGAAACGGAAAAACACGGAGAAGATAGCATTTTCAATGCTGCCATATCACGAATTCTTCTTCAATACATAAGTTGCATAGGATTAGCATTCTCCTGTCGTTCCAACCATTTCATAGCTGTTTCCAAACATTCACAGCCTTCATATGTGATGAGTCTGGGAATCATTTTCATAACATTCATTTTTATTTTCCTAGATCCACTGATCTGAAAAACGTTTTCGATTTCAAGGGCTGTCCTGAAAAAAAAAAAAAAAAAAAAATCAAAAATCAAACAAAAAAAAAAGGGGGGGGAGTGTTCGGATAATTGAACAGTTCGGTTAGTTGGAATTCGAATAATCAGCGTTCTACTGTACTTGTAAAAATCAGGAATAGAAAAATAGAAACAAACAAAACAATGATTACAATTTTCATTTTTTTTTTTAATTTAAGGGGAGATTGTATTTCTTTGGCCTAAAATTTACGTGGTTTTTACGATTTTTTATATATTTTTTCAGTTACAAAGAAAAGAGATATTAACCTTCAGACTTTTTGCATTATATTTATTGACATTTCACTTATACATTTAAATTTTTGTGTGTAACAAAATGAATAATACGCCTTGTGCGACAAGGAGTACCCGCCGTTTTTCTCCGGTCACAAGCATCCGAGGGGGTTAGAATGACAGTTGGAGTAAGTCAATATTTAGTAATTTGAGAAAGGAAGGGTTTTGTGAAACTTGTCGTACTGCCGTTGCATTAAGTGGTCCAACTTGTTTTGCCCTCTAGTGACTCCCTAAGTGAACCAGGCTCGGACTGGCCCGCCGGCCCATCGGCCCTATGGCCGGTGCGCCCTCAGTCCGGGAAAATTTCGCGCCCTTAAGCTGCTCCAATATCTTCTCCTTTCTATACGCATACATTCTGATTAGAGTACTAAATTTTGAGAATTTTCTTAGGAATATAATCATCAGTTACTAGACAGAGAGCAAAAAAAGAGGGATTTTTATTATCACAAAGAAATTGCAGATACATTGAAGGAATTTGCAGAATCGGAAACTAAAGCGGCGTGTTTGCATACGATTGAGGGAGAAAACATGCATCTATAGGAAAAGTTTTAATAGCCCTGACGCGCTGCCCTGTTTCTACTAAAGCTCTACTATTACGCCCAGGTACTACTCCCGCGCCCTGAGAGAGATTTTTATCATCGGTTCTTAGAATGAGATCTTTTAGGTGTTAATCTCATATGAAATATTTTGCGTATTTTCCGTCCCTTGGCTGTTAGTAAATACCCAAGGAGGTCACTCGACCTAAGTCCCTTTAAAGCCGTCTTCTGAATGCACCCTTGAATCTATGCTTTTCGAAAAAGAACTTGATAAAAGAGAGAGATAAGTATTAGAAGGCAAAAACGTTTTGTGTGGATTTTGTTGTCGACTGGAAAATATAACCTTTCTTTTTGAGGAATACAAACTTGATGACACTCCTGGATTCCAATTCTGCAAGTTGCGGGAACCCGCGGCCAGTGTTTTTTTTTCTTTTTTTAAACCGACCATATAATTTTTGGATAGTAATCTTAGCTTTATTTAATGACAGTCTTTCTGTAATTAAATAACTATTCGGAAATTCTGGTGTGCATTTTCAATAAAAAATTGTTTTATTTAATCACAGAAAAATCGATCATCAAATAAAGCGATGATTACTATTCAGAAACTACTGTAGATTTTTTGAATTAAAAAATGTTGGCTGCAAAATCCTGTAGCTTTGAGGATTACGATTCCCGGGGGATTTCTTTCAATTATGGTAACTTAAATATTTCATTTGATTTTTAATTATGACAATAAATTGGCAAATCGTGGAAAAAGTGTGCTGAGAAAAGTAAATTTACTCAATTATTTTAATGATTTAAGGCTACTAACTATTTTTGATCTCCTTTTTCAGTAGAAAGCTTTTTATAGTGCGATTATCAATTCAGCATCTTAAGGATGCATAAAGTCATTTTTAAGCATACAAAATACCTCTTCCCCCTCCTTCCTCTCCTTATCCCAAGTGCTGCAAGTGTAATATTATTTTCACAAGCAAGTGTTATTTCCCCATTCAAAATCCCTATATTTTGGAATTCAAATACTGTTATAATACGTAGTACTTTTTTAAAAGAAAAAAAAATCAAGCATGAGTTTTAGTTTCAAAATTTCTATTCACATACGGAACGTACATTTTTGTTCTTGATATAAATATTTTTTGAATGAAGTTTGCATATTGAATCTTTATTTGTGTGTATGATGAGACAGACACATTCAGGGAACCCATTTAAAGATGCTACTTTGCTAAAGAAAAAAATCTGTAGTAAATAAACAGCATTTGCTGTCAGATTATTTCAGAAATTGCATCTATACTACGTTCATAACTGATTTGATAACTAATTCATATTACATCAAAGAAATATATATTTTAAAAAGAGGTTGGAGCTCTTAGCACTCATATTGTTCATCTTGATAGTCATAAAATTTACTTGCGTAATAGTTTTAGTGATATTTATTAAAATACAAATGGTAAATAATGAAACATTTCTCAAACCAAGGAAACCAAATTATAAACAATTTTAATCAGTAATTCTAGAACTATAATTAATTTTTGCCTAAAAAAATCAAAAAATTATTTGAAGTTTCTAATTTAAATAGGATAAATTATTAGCATATTTTACCATTATTATAAGGGCAGTTTTGCCTGTAAACATAACTGTTGTTCAAATGGCAACTCATATCTTTAGATTAACGATCAGCCAACCGTTGCGTTGTTTCAGGTGCAGTATGAGCTATTGGTCCAAATAACAGGCAAATGCTTGACAATGTAGGCGAGACAGCCAAACTCAATCGTTAGCCAACGAAGCTAGAAAACAATGGACTAATGATATCCCAACAATTCTGTGTTTCTTGAGTGAAAAAATAATTGTTTAAAAAAGAGAAGAGTTAGTCAAGTCATATCTCACAGCACGATGACAGTTAAAAAAATCATAAATGTCGTCAAGCTTGTAATAAAGTCTGAAATTGCTAAGAAAGTAAAGCAAGGTTGTTTTTCTTTCTTTTTTTGCATTAATGGACACAACTATGGATATATCAAGTTAGACTAATGTGTTAATTTACAGTACAAGACAAAAAAAAGTGATCGCCCCTCACCAATTCCTCTAAAAATAATTGTAAAAAATGTATAAGTATTAATCGATTGGAAATAATGTCTAGTAATTAATTCTATTCATAAATTACGTTTCAGCGGTCGTCTCCAAATTAAAAATTATACCAACTTTGAATTTTTTAACAATAAAATAACACCCCATTTTAGTTATTTGGATGGAGAGGGCCCGCGAAAAGGTGTATTTTATATACTTTGTCTTAAATCTTCATAGAGTTAGCAGAGTTTAAAGTTTGAGGATGCTGATGATAAATCCATTTGACAAACTTATAAAAATCATCCGATTGATTTTTATTATTTTTTAATAAAATACACTTAATACAGGGCTCCTACAGTTTCAGGGAAATACCAGTATTTTCTTATAGAAAAACTCGGCTTATGTAATCGTGCGATTGCATAAGGGGAGATTTTCTCTATGTAAATACTGGTGTATATCTGGCCTAAAGTCAGAGAAATTCCCTGACCTGTAGGAACCCTGTAATAGACCCAAACATATTCTAGGTTTTTTATGTACATTTTAAGACATTTTTTTAATTATCAAAATTATTAATAAATTCATATTAAACATTTATGAATTATGACCTAAATTATGTTTTGTATGAAAAAACCATAATCATCAAAAACATCTGTGTGTAAGTTTACAGCTCATTGAATAATTAGTTTTCAAGATATAGAGAACCTTCCAAAAGTTTAAATCTAAAGGGACCGTCTTCTGTTTTCACAAGATCCACAGAAAATAAATCGTAGAGACACTTACCAGAAACATTTTGTAGTCTTTACTCTTTTATAAAGAAAAAAATTTCTGTATAATCTTACTGGTGACTACATGAATGTATTCAGTATCTTTTATTGTTTTCCTGTTCCGAAATTTTTAGATAAATCCCTAACACATTTTTTTTTATAACTCTAAGAAGATTTAAGAGAAATACTATCGTCCCAGGTTGCCTTGATCCAGGAAACTCAGAGATAGTATCAAAAGTGGATGTTACCATTTGAAATGAACGGCGTGCATTTTTTAATATGCAGACAAAATTTATGAATATAATTTAATAGTAGACATTATTCCCAATAAATTGATACCTATGCATTTTTATACCTTATTTCCAGGATAATTAGTAGAGGGTGATCACCCTTTTTTCCATGACTGTTCTAAGGTATCTATTGACAAAAGAATAAAGTAGGTAAGTTCAAGTCTAGAGTCATTCTACTACAAGGTAATCTGTGTTCAACTTTTTAGAGTTTTTAAATATTACATGAGATGTTATAGAAAATTGTGTAGCATTGTGTAGATTTGATGTAACTTCAAACATGCACGTGGACTATAGCGAAGTCATCTATCTAGACTCAAAGATATAATATTAAGCCATTTTCTTACTTGGTACTGGTACTATGCGAATGTGTTAAACCTTGTCAAGTCAGATACAACACAAGTAAGAAAAATTGACTTGCGTTTGTTAAAATGCTTGCGCCCTTTGAAAATCTAAGGTCTGCGCCCTTTCCCCTGACCCAGTCCGACCCTGAAGTGAACCATGACTTATTTGACTGTCGCACTGAACAGAAATTAATATACGTTCAGTGAAAATATGGTTATCTAGATTTTACCAAGTTTTAACTTACTGCACTGTTATTCTAAGCCCTTCATTTGAAAAAAAAAATGTCTTGCCAAATTATGAAAAGGCTCTGGAGCTTATTCTAACATTTAGTTTAAAACGTTGATATTTGAGAAAATGGTGATCATTTGAACAAAAAGGTCATTTTTCGCGTTTTTTTAACTTTTGCGAGCTTTAAAAAAAAAAAAAAAAAAAAAAAAAAACTACTTAATGAAACTTATAATTTTTGGTGGTATAAGCTCCAGCGAAAAAGGATTAGCTTTCTTTTAAATAAAAAATAAAGAAAAATCGGTCGAATAGTTCTCGAGAAAAATGGTCGTCCAGCCAAAGAAATAGAACATGTATCTATTTTATATTCTTTGGTCCAGCTTAAAACACATGGTATCGAGAAAATGAGCAAAAATTAGTGTTAGGAATTAGAATATCGCGAAACCGCTTTATCTACACACACTTGAAGGATGCAAAAAAAGCGAAATAAAAGAAATTTTGACGAAAATTTTGACCCAAAGAAATCGGACCTCCCCTTAATCGTAGTGCTCGAACAGAAATAAACCCCGATTATGGAAACGGGACAGGCATTCCGATTATGAAATACTGTTAAGAAATATTACTATTGTCAATAGAAAAATTTAAAAATCTACCGCATCTGGACATCTTCCTCCAGCAGGAAAATATATATATATATATATATATATATATATATATATATATATATATATATATATATATATATATATATATATCTTTTAAAACAAAAATTAAAAGGTGCGTATTGACCTCAGCCCACTCCTGCAAGTAAATAAATTCTGCCAATAAAACATTATTTTGTGTACATTTAATCGTAGTGCTTTTAAACTCTACATTTATCAGATGAAACATGAACGCTCTTGATCCACAGAAATTTCGAGTCTCGATTCTGGACTTCCCTCTTGTGAAACAGTGACAAATGACAATTCAGAGTCACTGAAACTGCTTTTAGAATTTTAGATGTAATACCCATCATCTGCTGACGGCATTCCGAATGCCTGTTCGTGCGACTGTTCATGTATTGTTACAGGTTGTTTTGTTTATTTTCGCCAATCTAAATATAAACAAATCCAAATGCATTTCATTCGCTTTTCTAAGAAACGAGAAAAACATCACAAATTGTTCCAAAGTCAACAAACCAGCTGTAAATATATCCCGAGTATCATTGAGTTCGCTCACCGTTTTCAATGGTTTGGACGTCTGCTGGCCTCCGTTGGGGTTGACGGTATAGATTGGGCCAACGAACCGGCTGTTGATCGGGCCAATTATAAAAAATGCTGACAAGCCAACAATTGGGCATGTAGTCACTTAGTATTTACGTATTGCTTTGACTTTAAAAATTCAATGTTTGTTAAAATGTATTATTTCAAATTTCCTAATAAATATTTCCTAAAATATATCTTGAAATACTAAGCAAGTAAATGTTAAATTTTAAATTATTTATAGTTTTATAATTTTAAAACTGATATTTAAAGACAAGAATTTAAGAGCTAATGCTTAAATATTGTCTGTCTATCAGGTTCTGTTTCCTAACTTTTGTAAAATGATGCACATCCCCACAGATTTTGAATATGTTGTATAAACTACAGTATTTCCCCTCCCCCTTTATAAAGCTTTCTTTATCTCCCCACCTCGACCCCCAAAAAATCCAACCCCCCCCCCTCAAAAATTTTACCCTCTTCTCTTACAATACGGTCTCGGGATAAGGAACCTCCACCATCTCTTATCTATACCCCTCCTATTACAGTGCACTTTCGGGAGGAGGAGGTGCTCCACCACACCACCGGCACCTCAGCACTTCCTCCTGGTTTCGGAGTGGCCTTTCCCCTCTACCCATTTTAAAGCAAAAAGTTTATTTTATTTTATTTTATTTTGTCTTTTACGGGAATGCAACGAAAATGTAATTGTATTACTAATCTAATAGTTTCCATAAAAATTCTGAAATTGCTATACGAAATTCTAATATATTTTTCAAGTAGAGGATAATATTTCTCTATTTATAAATGGTCATCCTATTAATACACGTTTTCTTTACAGTGATACAAAACGTCGAGGTATCTAAGGCGGTTATTGTTTAAAAAATGCATGTATTAAAAATCTTAATCCTTAAAATTGTTCTTTTTATGAACTTTGTATTTTTTAACTGTCAAAACCATTTTTGCAATTAGAAAGTGGCATTTTTCTGTAAAATAAATTATCTTTTACTGCCACTACAGACAACAGTTCCTTTTCTGTCATATTTGTGGATTTTTGTTTATTTATTTTAATTATTTAATTAATTATAATTTTAATACGCTGGGCAGTTACGTTGAGGATTCCTATTCCAAATTCTGAGTACAGTGGGTTTTGAACGCTGGAAGAGAGTTCAAGGAAGAGAGAAGGGCATGAGACTCTGGATTTTGAAATTTCATTTAAGTTTTCTTCTTTTTTTATGATTTTGAAAATAATTATTTTGTTTAAGTTGAGCCAAGAAAAAATATTAAAGAATTAATTTTAGAATACTGAAAAGGAAAATGTATAGAACATCTGGTAGTCACCGTCACCGTCCATTCGTGTCTCGAAGTGTTCTTTCAAATTATTTTTAAATGTGTATATATGTGCTAGAGGTCTGCACGGTCTCGGCTGGGCCGGCAAAATGAAGGCAAACTTTCAAACAGGCCGGTCTGGCATAATACATATAATAATCTAAAATACATATAGATATACAGTAGAAATTTCCCCTAAATATGTATGCAGCATTCTTTAAAAGAATCTTAATTGTATATTGAGAAAAATCGGATTTTTTTTGTAGAAATTGAGTCTTGCCGGGCCGAGCTGTGAACTGCAAAAATATAAACAGGCCAGATCAAACGTTTAGTTTTTACACCGGGCCGGGCTGAGAAGTTTCGGCTAGTCCAGACCTCTAATAATGTGCGTATGGAGTGGGGGTGGTGGAGGGTGAGTAGAGTCATCATTGACATTGGTGTAAATAATAAATAGAAATGTATATGCACGTGCTAACTCCCGTTTCCGCAAGAATAATCAAAATCTTATTCGTTACCTGCTCGAAACAAATCAAAACAAACCTTACATGCTCCAGCGAAGACGTGTCACTAGGAAAATTGCCAAAACAGCTGAGGGACGCAACCAGCCCCAACCTAGACCTGAAATTCAGCATGGAAAATACTCACATTCGGTATTTTCGGAGCTGAGAAGGAAGAGGAAGGACCTTCCAACAACTATTCTTAGTTGCCGAAGTGAATGTGAACGTTCGTTGGGAAACCTCTCTTCCTGTATCGAATTCCTGAAAATTTGCCCCATTTGTTCTTTATCGCCCATTCAGCAAGGTAAGCAAGACCCTCTACTTATCTAAGCTTTACATCGCATGTGCTGTCACTTTGTTCGTCAAATGGAAAACTCGCTGATAACGTAATAGATCAGTAGCGAATAATTTCCCAAGATGCGTGACCGCAGTAAGTAAAGATTACTACATATTATCTTTAATACACGTTAGTAAAAAGAATCCGGCTTTAATAGTTTTAGCGCAATATTGTAAATGTTGTCCTCTTTCCAATAAAGTTTATTCGGAATTCATACAGCTTTTTTTTAATATAATTTATCGCAAGATTTTTATGCGATTTTTATAGAATTATTTTCGTGTTTCGCAGCGATTTTTTGACATTCACAAAAGAAATCCTGTTTTAATCTTTTAGCCCAATATAGCAGTAAACTTTGTCCTCTCCGACTTTTGAAATAAATTTTTGCGACTTTTAGCGTTTTCTCGCGATTCTATTTTTCTACATTATTAAATAGAATCCAGTTTCAGTCTTCTAGTCCAATATATAGTAAATTTAGTCCTCTTTTCAATAAAGTTTATTCGGAATTCGTGCCAGCGATTTTTAGAGTTTTTTCGCGTTTCGCACTATTTTTTGACGGCACCGGGCAACGCCGGGCGAATCAGCTAGTTATCTTTAATAACGAAGCAGAAGAGTGTCTGAAATTTACTGTTATATGCGGACTTCATTAAAAACGATTAGAGGAAGAGCCAGGGATTAAATTTTGTAGAAAATTAAGAAAGTATTAATAATATTTGAATATATATATATATATTTAAATAAAATGAATTTTAAATTAATTTATGCATGTAATATAACTTATTTTTATTAAGTAATTTTCATTAATATCTTTTTTAATTAACCTTAATTTTTAAATCACATTACCTTTTAATTAATAATTATGAACTAATTGCGATTTCTATGTAAAATAATACTCAAATAATAATATGCACATGTAACAGAACAGTATAGTTTGCATTATTGCCCGCGGAAGCATTTTTGATGTAAATTTCCATAGCACTTCAAATGCATTGCATACAACACATTACTTTATATATACAAGGGGATCCAACCCAGTCTTCCCGGGTTACAGAACATAAGTAAAAACCATTTTTTTTTAATTGAAAACTCTAATAGATTTTTTACATTTAATATATCTATATTGCCCACTAACAACAAATATATATATATATATATATATATATATATATATATATATATATCAATTATGTATTCAAATAAAAATTAAATTTATTGAAAGCGATACTTTCGTATTAGCCCGCATGCCAGGAGTTAATAGCCGAAGAAATCACCAAACATTTTTCTACTTATAGCAGCCTTTTTTATTCTGATATTTTCAGTGGTTTAAGCGTAATTCGATTACATGTGTGTTAAATGTGTGTTTTAATCATATTATTTTTTTTTTTATTATTTACTGATTAAATTTTAATATCGTTATTTAATATTAGTCGGAAACCATGCTAAATGCAAACAGGGCTTTCGCAATCGAACTGCTCGCGATAGAAATCGTTTTGAAAAAAAAAAAAAAAAAATGCTTTAAAATTATTTTTAAAAACATAAAAACTCAATAAAATGGAATACAGATTTAAAATAACATGCATTTGAAAAACTTTTTTTTTTTTAATTCGACGGTGTATTCAAATTATATACATATTAGCCGCATGCCAGCGGTTAATAACAAAGAAATCGCCAAAGATTTCACTATTTATAAAAAAACATTTTTTATTCTGATAATTCTAACTGTTTAAGCGCATAGTTCGATTACTTCTATTAAATTTGTGTTGTATATATCTTTTTATGTTTTAGTGAAGTTTTAATTTTGATATGGAATAATATCGCGAAACAAATGCTGAACTGCTTACATTGTTTCAAGTGCAAACGGGTTAATCGTCTGCAATCGGGAGAGTTAAAAACAAGTGGGTAAATGTGATCGAAGATCGCACAAAATGTTTCGTTTAATATTCCTTTCAAAACACTTTATCCTTTATTTAATAAATCCAAATAAATTTCATTTAAAAAAAAAAAAAAAAAAAAGAAAGAAAGAAAGAAAAGAAAAATAGTCATGTTTTTTATAAAGTAAAAATTTACCGGTCTATTTTTCTCGTTTTTTCGAAAATCTGAACCAGTCCGATAGCGGGCGAAGCCCTCTATTATACTCTGTCATAATAATATCTGTCATGTAGACTAAATGCGATATTAAAAAAAAAAAAAAATCAATTTTAAAATTAAACATGTTGTACACCTTCAAAATGTTAAAATATGGGAATATTTCCATAATCGGGTTTTTATCATGATTCAACACGTTCCTCAAACTTTATATTATATCCTCAACTTTATACTATATGTAATATTTACTATTATCTATATTACTCATATTGATACTCGCTTTGTATTATTCTCAACCATTTGATTCCGTCATTAGAGAATTTTCTTTTTAATTCTCCAATGACGTGATATTAATCTGCTTTCTGTACATTACACATACTCATACTCCTTATATTATTGAGAAATGTTTGAAAATTTCCGTTTTATTACCAATATGACGTCATATTAATCTTTTTTTCAATTGGTGAAACTTTTTATTTCATTTTAATTTTTCACGTGGAAATCTTTCAATAGATAATTAATTACTGTAGAAAGAATTTTATAGTGGATTTTTAATTGTTGGCATCTGCTATAACGAAAAATGTTTAAATTTAATAGGAAAATGCTGATAGAATTTTGGTTTTTTATCTCTACATTTTTTTTTTTCAAATTTTAATATTTTGAGCTTCATAGTTGGTATTTAGCTATAAGTACACAAATTTCCATGCCTGTAAGTTATATAGTTTCTGAGAACGGCTCTGTGACGGACAGACAACGGAGCTGGAGTAATAGGGTTTCGTGAGATAGACGAAACCCTAAAAACTGCATTTGAAATCAATGTAGAAACAAAATTCGAATAGCAGTGTTTAGTAAAAGAAGATCGAATTGTTTCATTGGAGTAAACAAATTTAAACTGTGGCCACATGACGGGATCTTTCTAATGAATGAAATTACGTCAGATGTTAAAAAATAGGCAGTGTTCCAACAATCACGAAAAGTTTTCAAAGAAATTTCAAATAAATAAATAAACATGAACTACATAATGGTTTAGCCTTTAAAGACGGGGACGGTTTGTTTGTAAGTAACATAAAGACACGGATGGCATGTATGCGCCATCGGTATATTTAAAGCTTAAATATCAATTTTTTATGCTAAAGAAGAATATTGGCTAATGTCTAGTAATAGTATAAAAGTAATAGACATCACATATTTTTTAAATAAAGGATTGATTACGATAGAAAATAGAATAAATTATACAAATACACATGCGGCCTATTTCGTACACTAGTGGTGATTTACAAACAAGTGGGTAAGTGTGATCGAAGATCGCTCAAAGGGTTTCGTTTAATATTCCTTTCAAAACACTTTATCCTTTCTTTAATAAATCCAAATAAATTTCATTTAGGAACCCCCCCCCCTCCAAAAATACAAACTCATGTTTTTTGTTTTTTATAAAGTAAAAATTTACCGGTCTATTTTTTCGTTTTTTCGAGTATCCAAACCAGCCCGATAGCGGGCGAAGCCGGCTATTATATTCTGTCATAATAATATCTGTCACGCAGACTAAATGCGATATAAAAAATAATTTCAAAATTAAACATGTTGTACACCTTCAAAATGTTAAAATAGGCGAATATTTCCATAATCGGATTTTTATCACAATTCAATATGTTTCTCAAACTCATATATTTACTATTCTCTATTACTCATATTTATACTCGCTTTGTATTATTCTCAAACATCTGAAAAATTCGTTAAACTTCCAATAGGACGTCATATTTTCTTTTTAATTCTCTAATGACTTGATATTAATCTGCTTTGTGTACATATACATACTCATACTCCTTGTATTATTGAGAAATTTTTGAAAATTTCCGTTTTATTGCCACTATGACGTCAATCATTTTTATTTCATATTAATCTTTTTTTCAATGGGTGAAACTTTTTATTTCATTTTCATTTTTCACGTGGAAATCGTCTAATAGAAAATTAATTAAGTAGAAATTTTGTAGAAAGAATTTCATCGTGGATTTTTAATTTTTGGCATCTGCTATAACGAAAAATGTTTAAATTGAATAGGAAAAGGCTGTTAGAATTTTGGTTTTTTATGTCTATTTATTAAAATAATACGAATTTTTCAAATTTTAATATTTTGAGCTCTTTATAGCTAGTATTCAGCTATAGACACAAAGTTTCAACTCTGTAAGTTACATAGTTTCTGAGAATAGCTCTGTGACAGACAGACAACGGAGCGGGAGTAGGGTTTCGTGAGATGAACGAAACCCTAATAAAAATTAGAGTAGACAGAGCAGAAGAAATTGCGAACTTCGAGTTCAAACATTTTTTGAACATTAGAGTGACTTAGGGAAGAGGGTAAATAAAGCGCAAATGTTAATCACATAATTATTTTAAAGTTCACAAATGTTATTTCACTGATTGGTGCACTCTAAACGCAGCTCGTGCCTTTAAAGGTTAAAATTTCTATCAAAAATAGTTCCTTTGTGTCCGTAGTGAAAAAAATAAGTTACAATTAAAATCTGAAAAAAAAAAAGAAACAAACAAACAAAAGAAAAAATAGTTCCAAAAATTCTTTTAATTAAAAGTATTAGGATAACACTTAATTTTGACATTATTCCAAATCTCTCAATGGCTTAAACACGTAAGTCATTTCTATTCTTAAAATGTAAATCTGATTTAAAACCTGCCAAAGAATTCCATCAGAATATTCTTTAACACATGTTTACAGTCCGTTAAAAAAAAATACACCCCTCGCTATTCCCAAGTCGTTTATAACTAAATCAAAATATATGTCATTAGTCATGAAATAATACTATAGTAAATCTGCAGATCTCTGGCTGCAAGATCAACTGCGCAAGCCACATTCTTGTTTTGATCTCACTTCACATAATATCTGATACCCTACAATCCGCAATTTAATTATTTTAAGTTACATATATTTATGAGCATCATATAAAATTTCTGAAAGATTCAGAGAATATAACTTTTAGAAACTGTTAAATCTTAAACACTATTTCATGCAATAATGTTCTCAAACTGCTTATTCTTGTAATTTTTAGGTAGATTTCGTAAGAAATACTACCTATTACATTCTCCCCTAAGTTGGAATTTTCGAAAAAATTTTGCAGATCTACGCCGATCATGACTCCCAGAACCCAAAACCACCCACAGTTCAAAACTTTATATTATCTATCTATCTATGTCACTTTTTTATAGACACGATAACTGCAATAATTCTGCACAAATCTCTTCCAAACTGATACATAAAATCAAGGGGCATAAAATCTCAGTCAAGTTCGTTTAATGAGCAAAATCGAACCGGGGGGGGGATGCGGGGGGCTTTTTGTGAAAACAGAAAAAAACCCATAATTTCTTAATTATGATACGTAACGAATCCGTTTAAAATTATTATTACTTCTAGGAAAAGGGCCGAAAATTTATGTATGACAGATTTTTGATATCATTAAAAATGGCCCCAAGGGGGGGGGGGGGGTTAGAAGAAAAAAAATCACAACTTCGTCAATTCACAAGATATCAAATCCGATTAAATTTATTATAAATCCTCTTAATATTATATATCTAAAACTTTTATATTGACAAGTTTTGTATAGAACCAACCCTTATAGCCCAAAAAAAAAAAAAAAAAAAAAAAAAAAACTCTGCCGGCTCCGCCTGCAAACAAGTTAGGTTCCGAAGTGGGCGGTTCCAACTACCGCATCATGGCAAAAAGGTCATTTCTTCCGCAATTCCCAGCAAACAGACGCCCCAAGGTCTGCGTCTTCGAAATCTACCTGTGCCTGTAGGCCGAGTCGTCATGGATTTTTTTTAGAATAAAAAGTACGTTTTTCGGGGAGGCAGAGTAGATGTCTGCATGGACCCGAGCCAATTTTCATTCACGAGACCTGGAACGGGCCTGGTATTCACTCTTTTCGGGCCGGGCACGGGTCATACTTTCAACTGCAGGATCGGCCCGTGCTGGGCCTAGCCATCACTCTTTCCGGGTCGGGCCCAGACCTAAAATTTTTCTGCAGACTCGGGCAGGGCCGAGTCAGACTTCCTTTTTCGGGGCCAAGCTAGGCCTGGACTTCATGGTTTCTAGAGGTCTTCACGGGCATGGGCCAAAATTTTCAGGCTCGGTCTCGACCCAGCCCGCATGAAGATCAATGGCCCAGCCCGACCTAGTCCGTACAAAAATCAGTAAAATGAGGCGCGACACAATAATTTTTGCAAAAAATTCATATATTTTTAAATGGTCATTATTATACAATTAAAATTCTCATTAAAGAAAAAGAGCCCCAGCCATTTTCAAAAACAAATGAGAATAATCTACAATTGCACGGTCTTTGAAGTTATTATTTGAAATGCTATTACTTAATTTTTATGTAACTTTTTAAAAATTATGCGCGTGATCTTTTATTTTTACTTGGTTGTTTATTTTCATATTTGTAACCATGGAGTAACTCGAGTCACAATTTCGGTAAGTTAAAAGATGCTGCATCGTTACATATTGTATTTTCGCGTGTTAGTATCTCTATGGTTTCTCTTATTATTAAACTTCAAAGACCGTGTGCAATGTAGAATATTCTCATTTGTTTTTGAAAATGGCTCCGAGTGAGCCGAAACATGTCATGTCAACAATCTAATAAAAGTTATTTTACTGTATATTATGTTGGTAATTTACACCTTTTAGCATTTAAAAGAAATATAATACGTTTGTTGAATGGAATTTGATTCAACAAAGCAGTGGATTTCGATAAGCTAAAAACACTAATACTGATTTTGGTTTTGTTTCATAAAAGTGGCTAACATAATTGATTAGTGATTCATATAATCCGCAATTACTGTATTTTTTTAGCACTGTGGGAGGGTTTTTAACCCCCCCCCCCCCCTCCTTTGCTGCGCCACTGCATAATTGGATGACTGTCAATTGACGTATTTCAGCAAGCGTGATTTGGCGACATAAAGTGGTTTTTATAACACCCTTTTAATGGTATCCACATTCAATTTAAACCGTATTATACATAAGGATCAATCACGTTTGACGCCAACATTATCCCGATTACAGAAGATAAGCTAATTTGCTTTTTTTTTTTTTCCCTAACTTTCTGTTTAATCTTTCGTAATCGGAATTATTTTAATGTTCTTTTTAGGTAGATTTCGTAAGAAATACTACCTACTACATTCTCCCTTAAGTTGGAATTTTTGAAAAATTTTTGCAGATCTACGCCGATCATGACTACCAGAACCCAAAACCACCCTAAGTTCAAAACTTTATATCTATCTATCTATCTATGTCACTTTTTTATGGACACGATAAATGCAATAATTCTGCACAAATCTTTTCCAAACTGACACATAAAATCAAGGGGCATAAAATCTCGGTCAAGTTCGGTTAATGGGCAAAATCGAACCAACGGGGGGGAGAAATGGGGGGGGGGGCTTTTTGTGAAAACAGAAACCCCCCATAATTTCTTAGTTATGATACGTACCGAATCCGTTTAAAGTTATTATTACTTCTAAGAAAAGGGCCGAAAAGTTATGCATGACAGATTTTTGATATAATTAAAAATGGCCCCAAGGAGGGAAAAGGGGGATTTTAGAAGAAAAAATTACATAACTTCGTCAATTCCCAAAATATCAAACCCGCTTAAATTTATTGTACATCTCCTTAAAATTATCTACAACTTTTATACTGATAAGTTTTTTATAGGACCAACTCTTTCAGCAAAAAAAAAAAAAAAAAAAAAAAAAAAAAAAAAAAAAAAAATTAAAAAAAAAAAAATCCTTGCTGGCTCCGCCTACAAGCAGATGTGAAAACAGAAAAAACCCATAACTTCTTAATTTTTATACATATAGAATCCGTTTAAGGTTATTATTACTTTAGGAAAAGTGCCAAAAATTTATGTATGACAGATTTTTGATTTCATTAAAAATACCCCCAAGGAGGGGAGGGGTGAAATAGGGGTATCAGAAGAAAAAAAAATTCATAACTTCGTCAATTCCCAATATATCAAATATGCTTAAATTTATTATAAATCTTCTTAATATTATCTACAACTTTTATACTGACAAGTTTTTTATAGGACCAACTCTTACGGTAAAAAAAAATTAAAAACAAAAAAATCCCTGCTGGCTCCACCTACAGGCAGAGGTATATTTCGAAGTGGGTGGTCCCAACTGCCACATCATGACAAATAGGTCTTTCTTCTGCAATTCTCAATAAACAGGTGCCCCACGGTCTTCGTCTTCGAAATCTACCTGTTCCTGTAGGCCGAGCCGTCAGGGATATATATATATATATATATATATATATATATATATATATATATATATATATATATATATATATATATATATATATATATATATATATATATATATATATATATATATACTGGGTACTAAAGGTTTTATATTTTCTGAATGATTCAACCAAATGTAACACAAAACTATACAGTTGAATCCGGATACCTGTCCAACATATATCTGCCAAATATCAAGGTAATTTTGAACAAGGATGAAAACAGCAAGTATTCAAAAAAGAGGAAAATATAGGAGGATTTTAAGGAAATGTTAAGAAAAAAAAGAAACGTATACACATCTATTTTTATTTAAGAATATTTTATTAAGATGACAGAATAAACACCTGACAATGAAAATTTGTTCATCACACTTTGGCCGTGATTTTAAGAATCTGACGTTATATGCGAGCATGACATTTTAAGCGAGTGACGGTTTAATGAGGTCTTGCTGTATTTACAATCCATAAGATCCAAATATGTATTTATAGATATAAATTTGCAGAAAATTTGTGGGAGCGGTAAAAGGGATCATTGGACGCAAATGCCGCCAAGAGACCGTGGTTGACGACCCCTACTCTACAGTATAACTCATAATGCTATTATGGTATTTGTACCATTTCAAAAACTTTTTGATTTTGCGTTTTAAATTCCTGATTGAAACGCTGTCTTTTCCTTAAGGCTGTTCATCAATGAACTCTCCAATTCTCCTCGCTAATGTTAAACCTATGGGCGTAGGATGCATTCGTATATTTAAAATATATCTACATGAAATTACTATTTTTAACTTATTTTTCCCATGTACCCTTCTTAAAGGATGTCTCTTTTATCTTAGTTGTCAAAACATTTGTAAAATATATACTTAAGTTTTATTTTAAGTGTTGAAATCCTAACGAAACTGTAAGTAAGATTTTAAGTATATCTTTTAGAAATATTTTGACAACTAAGGAAAAAAAACGAGAGATGCTTTAAGAAGAGTACACAGAAGAAATATTATTTTCCTGAGGAGATATTTTAAATAGATGAATGCATTCTACGCCCACAGGTTTAACATTAACGAGGGGAATTGTGTAGTTCACTGATTAACAGCCTTTCGAATATTTTAGTTTTAAAAAACATTACGATTCGTTTGCATGTTTAGGTTGGCAAAATGCTCTTAATTGAAAGCTAACAAATATATTCTTCTTTCTATTTCTTACAAATTAATCTTGTGATTATTGTTTCACAATATTAAATGCTTCCTTACCTCCCCCCCCCCTCCCCCTCTTTTAAAATGCGAATATGATACAGTTTCAAGATGCGTTGCTGACGCAACACGAGATGATATCTGGAAAAGTACAGAGGAAAAAAAAAATAGTCTGGTAAATTCGTTAACTTTTTGAAATAATAAATACGTATTGATATTTATTTTAAACCAAAGACATCATCATTGGAACAGAAATAAGCACCAGGAATAAGTGGATATTTTTTGTTGTTTTGTATTTCGGTTTGGAAAGCGGATTGAAAAATATAAAATCTGCAGAAAAAAAAAAAACTAAAAATATAAAATCGGCATTCAGATTTTTTTTTTTTTTTTTTTTTTTTTGAAAAGGTAAATATTAATATTTTTTAAAATAAAAAAAAATTGTTAAAAAAGCAAAAGTTCCATAAATAAGTTTTTTTTTTTTTTAAATTTATTCAAGATAGAGGATTTTTTTTTTTTTTTTTTAACTTGTACAGGCCTGACTAATGCAGGGGCATGTGGGGCAGCTGCTCGGGCCCACATGATAATAATTAAGATTTTCGTTAAGAGGCTGCCAAATGGTTAAACTTGGCCAAAAGTAACCCAAAACCATTTTCAAAGATTTGGGAAGGGTGTGCGATCCTCCCCATCCTCTCACTGTTTCCCATACTCCACGCCGATGGCACCCTCCCCCCCCCCCCCAAAAAAAAAAAAAATACGAGTTACATCATCAGAGAATTTATGATTAAAATTTTATTATAACAACTTAGTATTATAATAACTTATTATAATAACTTCAACCATTGTTTTCAAGAGAAATCCATTATTGACGTTTTCCTCTTAGCGAGGCAAGTTAAAATCATTTATGATGACCATCTGGGGGCATTTTTCCTTTAGACATCTTATGACATATGTAAATAAGCAAAGGGAAAGTTTCCAAACAAATAATCCCGTCAAACAATCCATAATTTTTTCTACTAGTTTCCTATTAGTTTTCCTGGTAGTATTTTTCTTAAAGTTGTAACCATCTTTTTTCGTGATACCCTGTATAAAGTTGTGAATAGTACCTGGTGCAAAATTTATCATTAAATGCAATGGGTATAAAGTTTAGTACTAGTCACTTCTCCCCAAAATGATGCTTGCCTTGAGGTCCTATAGATAGTCGTCGAGTCCTGAACTTGTAAATACGCGGGCCATAAAACGAAACCGAAGTTCGGAAAATGTTTTTAAAAAGTAAATAATATATTTTTTAACGCATAACACCCTTAGGACCGGGGAAATACTAAGATAAGTGTCTGTTTTTTATTTTTCGTATTTCGACGTGAAAAACGAATGCGGCAGTTTCAAAGTATGGAATAAAGGGAACGTTTTTCTCCGCTTCCTTACTCTCTGTGCGAAGAAATTCGGAAATGTGGTTTGAGGCTACACAACTGCGACAGTGCACCATTTTGCGATGTTCATTATGCTTATTAATTAATATCTTGGTTAATTATCAAAAAATAAATAATCACTGACGGCTCGGCCTACAGGGACAGGTAGATTTCGAAGACGCAGACCGTGGGGCGAATGTTTATTGGGAATTGCAGAAGAAAGACCTTTTTTGACATGATGCGGCAGCTGGGACCACCCACTTCGAAATATACCTGTAGACGGAGGCTGCAGGGATTTTTTTGTTTTTAATTCTTTTTTTATGTAAGAGTTGGTTCTAAAAAAACTTGCCAACATAAAAGTTGTAGATAATATTAAGAAGTTTTATAATAAATTTGAGTGGATTTGATATCTTATGAATTGACGAAGTTACGATTTTTTTCTTCTTAAACCCCTATTCCCCCACCCCCTCACCTTGAGGCCATTTATAATGATATCAAAAATTTGTCAGACATACATTTTTGGTCCTTTTCCTAGAAGTAATAATAACTTTAAACGGATTCGATATGTATCATAATTAAGAAGTTTTTTTTTAATGTTTTCACAAAAAGCCCCCCCTCCTTCCATTGGTCCGATTTGCCCATTAATGAACTTGACCGAAATTTTATACCGCTTGATTTTATGTATCAGTTTGGAAGAGATTTGTGCAGAATTATGGAAGTCATCGTGTCCATAAAAAAGTGATATAGATAGATAGATAGATAGGTAAAGTTTTGAACTGGGTGTTGTTTTGGATTCTAGGAGTCATGATCGGCGTAGATCTGCAAAAATTTGTCAGAAATTCCAACTTAGGGGAGAATGTAATAGGTAGTAATTTCTTACGAAATCTACCTAAAATATAAGTCTCAGGTGTATTCGAACCTACCTTCGTCTATCCTCAACCAAAAGTTTTCAAATTTCTACACGTGGTAGATTACCCTAGCTACCGCCAGCACCGACAGACAGACATCTTTCTTTTATTAGTATAGATAATTAAGTTCTGAAAATATTAAAATGTTGTATTGTCATCGGAAACAAATCTGTATGCATAATTTTTATAATTCTAGCCTATTAGAAAATGAGTGAAAAATCGATTACAAAATTCAATCTTTACACACAAAAATCAAGTTAAGTTAAATAAAAAAAGTTGGAAATTGTACGTCAAACGTGACAAACGAAGTGCGTTCGCACTATAATTAGTTTCAGTGAAATGAATTATATCATCTGTTATTATGATGTGATTCATTTCCGTAATAAAATAAGTACATTTTATCTTTTGTTGACATTTACTGAAAATTCCAATGGGAAACTTATGCGTCGCTTTGAAAACTTCAGAACTTGAAATCTCTTTTTCCAGCATTTAATATCTATTTCTTCGGAAACATCTATCCAAAAAACTGTCGGTAGATTATAGGATTGCTATAATTAAACAATTTTTCGTAAAAAAATTTTTAGTAAACAATTTTTCGGCTTTAAATTCAGTAGTACGGAAATAATAAGACTACATCTGAAATAGGGCGTAAACATATG
The DNA here is from genome assembly GCA_963931845.1 of Maratus michaelseni. Classification (NCBI taxonomy): domain Eukaryota; kingdom Metazoa; phylum Arthropoda; class Arachnida; order Araneae; family Salticidae; genus Maratus; species Maratus michaelseni. The sequence goes on along the minus strand of OZ007591.1, from coordinate 345,211,540 downwards.
GTAACCTAAGAATCATTACCTGTCGTGGGATATCATTGAATTAAGTACGTATGATAGGATTTAATAGAAAGAAGAATGTGACTATAACTTGGTCATAGAGGTTATAAAATGTCATATTATGACTATAACGTCATACATGTCAGATAACTTGGCGATACATCTCGGTCGCTAGACGATTAATCCTTGGAAGCTGCTATAACAAAGAAGCAGAACCGATTTAAAAAAATTCAAATTACTTAATAAATATTTTCATTAATATCTTTTTAAGTTTTGATTCCATTTTCATAAAATTAGAAATGACAAAATTCTGCAACGGTTATATATATTAAACTTCAAACCATTCAGTTGGGTAATTTTTGCGCTGTTATATATGCGAAGAGACGGACGGACGGACCAGACGACGACTATAGGTGCTACATATTTATATAATTACAAACGCACCTAAAAAGTATAAAAATACCGTTAAAATGGCCCTAATTAAAAGAAAATGTGAACTATAATAAAAAAAATTTACAATAATCCATCTGCTAAATGTTTTCGGGTTTATTTTATTTATTTATTTATTTTTCCGGTAGGGTGAAATTAACTTTCCGATGCCAAAAATTATTTTCTACCTCAATTAAAAAGAAGGCATTACAGAAAATAATCACATTGGAAGGTAGTTAAATTTTTGGCAAATCCAAATAAACTCACTCTCAAGTTCAGGAGGGGTGGTGAGAAAATTTGATATCAAATAATCAAGGTCAAATTCAGCTTGTCTCTTTCTCTCAAAATAAAAAAACTAAATGAAATTTAAAGCGGTATTCAAAAAAAATATTTTTCCACGCTCAACAACTCAAAATTTTGAGACACATTCCCAGACTCATTTTTAAAAGTAACAACAGGAAACTTGGTGGCGTGATTTATAAAGACATTTATAAGGGCCCCATGTTTTTATTTTTCGTTCAATTAATTAGAAATTGATTTACAGACAATTATTTTCACAGTACGATCATTTTTTTTTTTTGTTTCCAGCGCTATCGCTTCTCGAAATTCGGTTCAAAATGTCCACTTTGACAGCATTTTTTAAAAATATATTCTGCCTTTATCAAAAAATCGAGACAGTGAGGACATTATAAAGTTTCTGAATAAGAGAACCTGCCAATTGGATGCATTTTAGAGCAAAAAGGAATTTACGAATGTGTCTCAAAATAAGCAGTTTGGATTTGAATACACCCTTAAAATAAGTCAGGAAATTCTTCCAGATTTCAGTTCTGCATTAGAATGATTTACTGTATGGTTTTTTTTTTCTTTTTCAACATAAACTAAACATTTAAAAAAAAAAAAAAAATAACGGAGAGTCTTTCCATTTTGATCTGAATGAATATTTTTAGACACAATTTTAACATGAATGCTGTTTTTTTTAATGTAATTTTTTAGGTACGTTCGTAATTACATAAATGCGTAGCACTGGTCTGTGCGCAAAAATTACGCAACCGAATGTTTTCAAATTTTATATATATAATCGTTGCAGAATTTTGTCGAGTCATTTCAAATTTTATGAAAATCGAATTAAAACTTAAAAAGATATCAATAAAAGTTTTTTTCATTCTATTAAATCCTATGATACGTAATTAATTCAATGATATACCATGATAGGTAATGATTCTAGGTTGCCTTGGTGATTACGTCCTATTTAAGATGGAGTCACATTATTTCCGTATTACTGAATTTAATAACCGAATATGTATACTAAAATTGTTTAATTATAGCAATCCTATAAGCTACCGACAGTTTTTTGAATAGATGTTTCCGGAGAAATAGATATTAAATGGAAAAAGATTCCAAATATGGATTTCAAGTTCAGAAAGTTTCAAACAGGGGTCGGAAAAACTACTTTTTTATTGTAGCGAACTACAACATACTTGGTCGAAAATGTAGTTAACTACAACTACAACTACTTGTTTTAAAAAGTAGCGACTATACAAACTACTTTTCAAAAGTAGTCACTACTTCGCTACTTTCAAATTTTGTCAAAGTGTTCAATTTACGCTAGAAATTGAAGACACGGATTAAATAATAAAGTGACCCCTCGTTATATCGCGTTTACAGAGATACAATTAAATAAATGCGACATAACCGATGACATTAAAAAATTAAGAAAGATACCATCAAGGAAATGTTTTGTGTTCGTCTCAAAAACATTAGTTTATACACACTTAACAAATTCCGTAGCAAAATTAAGAGAGATATTATGATCTAGAAAATTACAGAAAAACAACCCTAAATGCAAACAAATAAATCAATCTGTGAATGGAGAAATTCCGAATAATAAGAAATCCGGCGTTAAAACATCCAGGCATCTTAACAAGTAAATAGACAAGTGTTGTGTTGCCAATAAGAAAATTAATTCCTTTGGTGGATTAGTACTTGATTTCAGCAGCAAGTGTCGATGGAAAAAATCTATGACTTCATGCGATGCGTTTCTATACACTGCAGCTGAGATTTGCCATTGCGATTCTAACAAAAGAAACGAGTTTCGACCACGTGATTTGCAGAATGGCACTTTTTTTCTCCTGAAGTAGCGTTAAAAGTAGCGTCGGTTCTCGCTACAAACTACTGATTTATTGTATCGCGCTACTCGCTACACTACATTGTTCAAAATGTTAGCGCGCTACACTACAAACTACTGTAAAAAGTAGCGACTACAGTAGTTTCGCTACTTGTAGCGCGCTACTTCCAACCCCTGGTTTCAAAGCTAGGTTTAAGTTTCCCACTGAAATTTTCAGTAAATGTCAACATAAGATAAAATGTTGCCAACTTAAAATATACTTATTTTATTACGGTAATTAATCATATCATAATAACAGACGATATAATTCATTTCACTGAAATAATAATGATGATTTTTTTACATTGTCTTGTATTGGATATTTGCGCAAGTATAATTTTAATGCAACAGAATTGTAATCAATTGTTTGTAAAAGTGTATTGAAACTGAATTTCATAAAAAAAATTGATACAGTCAAAGCACCTTATAACGAAATCGAAAGTACTCCAAAGATTTGCTCGTTATAACGTGCCTTCGTTAAAACGTTATAACGAATTATTTCGTTATATAGTAAGAACTCCAATTACCCCGGCTAATGTGGTCTGTTCGTAATCTGAGTAGGCAGAAGTCCATATAATGAAGACAATCATAAAAAGGGCGTTTTATTATACATAAAGATATATCTCTTAAAATTACTTTTGTTTAATAAAAAAAAAAAGCTAGGCCTTATGTATTCATGTTATATTAAGCCTCCATAGTAATGATCAGTTTGACTACAAACAGAAAAGTGAAGAAAGGTGTTGATTTAAAAAGGAATTACGAATAAATACGTAAAATTCATAACACAGAATTTTTATTTTGTGATGATAGAGATTTCAGATAATTAGAGTTTTGTTGTACTATTTTAAGTGCTATGCTACACATAAAAAAACCGAAAAATTTAAATGTAAAAAAAAAATATTATTTATTAATTCTCTTAAAGGGCAGTTTAGGTTTGAAGAATGGAGTTAACAAGCTTTGCTTTCTTTTTTCTTAACAGCATTGTCTAATTTTGTACACCCTATTTTGACAACATACATGATAATTTCATTCGTTAACAAGTTTTCATTGAGCACGTAACACACAATTTTCTGTAAATACTCAAGTGCATCAGATGGTAAAAGTTTTTCTCCAGCTTCTATGATTTCCCCTTCTTTACTGACACTGCCAACGCACGACGCATCTACTGTACTTTCTTTTAATGATATTCTCTTATTTGAATTCTTCATTTGCCGTTATGTTTTCATCAACATTAACGTATTGATCAAATTTAAAGTCAGATTTCAAAGGATGAAATCCGTCCATCTGTATCTTCCAATTCAGGAAAAGAAACAATTTCATTTTTATTTGATGGCGATGGAGAAAATGTCGAATCTGAAAAAGTGTTAACGACAGAACATCGCACCAAGCTTTATTTATCATATAAATTGCTTTCAGCTCTTCTATTTGTGTTTATTTTGTATCATCTGAATTCACGATTTTTTTTTCACAAGCATCTTCGCATATTTCGTTTTAAACGAATGCATAATTCTTTGGTCTAATGGTTGTACTTTGGATGTAGTGTTAGACGGCAAAAAAGTTAATTTAATACATTTAACACGAAAAGAAGTCACTTTCGAAGAGACGTTGAGACGTTGTCTAAAATAAGGAGAACTTTTCTTTTGGCTTTTTGCATCTATTTGTCAAAATCTAAAATACATTCTTTAAAAACGCATTTCACCATCCAAACTTTTCAATTATGCATGTAGATTACAGGCAAAGTTTTTATTACGTTTTTGGGGATATACCGTGTATTCTTTGCTTTTTCAATTACAAGAGGTTTTCGCTTTTCAGAATCGTCAGCATTACATCATAATGGTAGTGAAAGTCGGCCTTTGCTTATTTTCCCACCATAACAAGTTTCTTTTTTTAAATCTATATTTTATCCGGCATTAAACGAAAAGACAATTCTGTTTCATGCATATTAAATATATCTTTTCGATCGCAATCCTGAACAATGTTTGAGTTTTCGTTCTTCCATTCTTCAATTGTTTCTTCTGAAACAGACGCTGCTTCTCCACATAATTTTTTACACACAATTTCATATTTTAATTTACTCAACCAACTATCATTTATATTAAAGTCTTTATATATAAGTTTTTCGGCAAGCGCATACACTTTGTATTGCAAATTACATCCACTAATATGGATGTTTTGGAATCTCGCATCTTTAAACTATGAAAATAATACTTCCTCCACATCGGCATATTTCGCTTTGCGTATGCATTTAAATGATGAGGAAACTGCACCCATTTTGAATATTTTATGATTTTTTCTCAATTTTTCAATTTTGTGCTACCTGGAATTCCAAATTTTTTCGCTACATCTCTTTCTTTAACGTAATTTTCGATGCATTTTATAACTTCGACTTTCTCTTCTAAACTCAAACATTTTCTTTGGCCAGACATACAGGCCCTGACTATCGCACGGGCACCCGGGGCCCATGCCCTGGGCACGAAATTTCTGAAGGGCATGAAATTTTTCATAATTTCATCTAAATTTCCATTAAAAAAATCATTTTGTCAACATTTCTTTTAGGGCTTTTGTCTGCACTCAGTATCAGCTTAATTTTATTATTTAATATCAATAACATCATTATTAAGTAGACTTCTTATCATTATTTTATAGTAATTGATGTTCTGTTTTTTTTTTTTTCTAGTCATTCAATTTTATCATACTGCCCATTTATTTGAAAAATGACACAACTGAAAAAATGTGATACTTGAGATTAAAATACTATAAGTATATAATAATAATATAATACGATAAAATGACAAAACTATATCTCAATCTATGGTTAAAAAAACACATTTCAATAAACAGAAAAAAATATTTTATTTTTATTCCTGGAACCGTTTTTCAATTTTCCGCTAAATGTAATTTTTTGAGTTGACACTTTTTGAATAAGCGTGCAACATGTTAAAAAAAATAATCATATTAATTAGTAAATTTATCAATCTGGGGGGGGGGGGGGGCACGAAAAATTGAAAGTGCCCTGGGCACGAAAACTTGCTAGTCGGGCCCTGCAGACATAGCCAGCTTACAAAAAGTCTTAAAAATTAACTTGCTATAAATTTACAGGAAAAGTAAATGTCAATGAAATCAGTCATCAATGAAATCCGTCATCAAATAAAAAATAACATAATTCCAGTTCAGCTAAGCTGTCGCCGCTCTGTCTGTCTTAAAACACTGCTCCTCCCCAAATCTTTCTTGGAAGTATTGAAAATATGTGATTGGCCGTAGAGAAAAAGATTGAAGGTTATCTCATTAAAAAAATAACTGGCATTTAAAAAATAAAAATCTATTTTTCGGCCATTTTTTAAGTAAAAAAAAATTACAAATTCGCTATATCGTTTGTTTCTCACTTTTCATGCTCGAATTCGTTTCGTTATATCGTGCTTTTCGTTATAATTATTTCGTTATATCGTTTTGATTTCAGTATTCTTTAACAAACAGACCAACTAAATGGATATGAGCATTTCGTTGTATCGCGTTTTTCGTTATATCGTAATTCGTTATAAAGTGCTTCAACTGTATCTATAATATGAAAATCCGCACATAAAATAAATTTTGTATTCGTGCATTTTTGCATAAGAGTGCAACAGCTATTGCACTAAGATCTGAATATTTATAAAACTAGTTATAGTACGAACGCACCTCATTTGTCACGTTTGACGTACAATTTCCAACTTGTTTGATTAGTATGAGTTATCATGATTTGATGATGATATTCTCTTATTTGTTTGCGTGTGTTCTAATTTGTATAAAAATACACCTGACCCGCAGACGCAGATTTTCCGTTTAAATTGTTGAGTTTATGTATAAAATTTACCTTTCTTCACACACTTCGTACATGTTGTACTTTCAACAAGTTTAATCAAAAGAAAAAAAATCGAATTTACCGTAATTTATGAACAATATTTTTTGTTTATAATGCAGGAGATATTTGGAGTAGCAACCTTGAAAAATCTGATATAACTGTTCGGCAGTGCCAGATTAAGGTTGAATACACCGACGCGACGGAGTGCGGGACTTTTTTTCGGCTTGTTTGATGTGTGAATTCTTTTGTCGCACGTCCAGAGAATGCGATGATAGTGAAGGAAGGTCCCAGACATGTTTATTTCCCTGGGAAGAATTTCTTTTGTTGACTTTGTTTTGCTTCGAACCTTTGAAGAGTAATTGAAGAAAAAGTCACAAGTGACCATAGAGTCAAAGGAAAAGAAAGGCCAAAGAAATAATGTATGGCTCTTGTCACAGTATTTGGTCTATATGCAGCCTGAAAAATCGGGGAATCTAGGCAATTCTTGTCATGAGGCCATCTTTCTCATCCCCAAAACCAGATTTTTTTTTTTTTTTTTTTTTTTGGGGGGGGAGGAGACTATGGTATTGGGTAGTTCATTAGGACATATGAGTCAAATATACTGTGTACCCACAAAAGTTCTGCCCCCCCCCCACACACACCCTAATTAATGTCGAACTGTGACAGAAATGGTCATAAACATTGTGTCTAGGTACAGTAAAGTGTCTATGCGCTACGCAATGAGACCGCTTCTTACAGCGCCATATAGCGGCAAATTGTGGTGTTGGTGTTCCTATTTCGGAAATGGTATGAGATACTGGAAAAAATCAATTACAAAGTTGTAGAGCGTCCTCGAATTAGTATGAAAAGATGAGGCCGCGCACTGAGGCGATTCAAGCAACATGAAGCGTGTCTCATGAGAAGAAACAGGTTGAAACAAAGAAGAAACCTGTTTTTTAGACGCACTTCATGTTGCATGTGTTGCCTCAGTGCGCGGCCTGCCTTACATGTAAAAGTACTACATTAAAAGCATTGAAATGTTTTTTTTTTCTTTATGTCCAATCACCAGATTAAACATGCGACTAATTTCATGCAGAAGTGTGGCATTATAGGGCAAATACACATTTACTAACAAAACTAACACAATTAAGGTTGTAACATAATCCAGGAATACATTTAGAAATATTTAGAGTATCTATTCTCTTCGATGGGTTATAAGCATCATTGAGACACATGGCGAATGCATGATGCATTGCTGCAGTTACCTAAAGCAGATTTTTTCTGCGCCCTTACAAATGATAGCTTCTAAAGTAACAAAGTTTAAACCAAATATTTTCTGACCTCGCCCCTCTTTAAAGCCGGCCCAGGCCCAACATTGCTGCCGATGGTGGACACATCTTATCATCTACATCCTATTAAGTATTGGCATACTTAATTTGATTTTCTTATTTTTAAAAAAAAAACTGTACTTTGCTTAAAAAATAACTATACTTATTCGACGCTTATACGTAAAATGAAGATTATGACAATAAATGGAAATTTTAGCACCATAATTATTAAATTTATACATGTATAAATTTAATAATTATGGTGCTAAAATTTCCTCTTGTGCACAAGAGGGAAGAAAAAGTCTTCTCTTTAAAGAAAGTTAATGCCTTTAATAACATTGTTCTCAACGACCTCAAGATAACATATTTTTTTTTAAAAAAAAGACAACGTCAGCTACACAGCCTATATATAAAAAAGTTATTTAAAGCTCAAATTCTCCAATGAAGTATACTTTCTGCACTACTATCTTTTGCTCTACAGTAATTATCTCCTCTGAAGGACTAAGTACTCTTAATGCTTAAAAAGTCTGTTTACTCTATAAAGAACTTCTGCAGCATTGTTTCAGGAAAGCTAACATGTGGTAGAGAGGGTATATGTATGTTTTTATTCCAAGTGTCATGTAGTATGTTAATAAGGCTAATAAACTGCTTTGTTTATTCAAATATCTTTGAAATATTAAATGAAATGTTTTGAGGTAAGCTTTTGCAAGCATTTAGAAACAGTTTAAAAGAATGATTAGCATTTTAGCTATTGTAAGAAATCTTAGTAAAATTTTATTGAAATTGGGTCAATTAATCAATAGGTTATGTTTGGAGGTATTTTTGGCTCATGTATGGAATGGATGAGTTTAAGAATTTTTCTGCTTCATATGGAACATATAGTAAGTTTCTAAAAAATACTGATGAAAAGTAGTTGATTTTACCTATTTTTTTTTAATCAACTAGAAAAAAAAAAAAATTCAATAATATTTTAGGGGATAGATTTTTAATTTTTTTTGAAAAAAAAAATGGAAATAAAAACATACAAACAAATAATTTTCACAAATCAATAATATTTTTTTAATGCAACTCATGCTATTAAAAAAATATATAATTAAAAGAAATCTATTGTCCACAAATTAATTTTTAGATAAACAATTTCTGTTCTTTTTCTTGTGATTTTAGTTGAATCAAGAAATCTAATTATTTTTCCCCTCTTAATGATCATCAGTGAAAATGACTTATAAAATAAAAATATAAATTATAAGAGAACATCAAAAGTAAACCAGAGGCAAAAATTGGACTTTTTTCTTAATTTTACTATAACCCACTATGTGTGTGAGAGACAGCTTTAAGGGCCCAGATGATATCTCGGCAGTGTGAATGAAGCACAATTTTATGTAGTGTTATTTAATTTTTAGTTAGTACTTAGTTGACCAAGCTCAACTCAGGACAAATGAGAAAAACTCCTTCAGCAGTTGTTTTTCTCGAGAAACTTCCATAATCGGATCCAAAGCCTTTTGCCATATCCTAATAATATTATAAATCTGATTGTGTGCAAATGTTAGGCTGAAGCCAGTGTCAAAATGGAGCATTTAATGATCCTGTATCTTTGCATATAGGCTGATTATAACCCTCATATGAACATAGGCTGGGTTTTGTTTATTTTATTCAAATATTTTTCTTAATAATTCAAAATTTCGTTATTTTCATTGAGAATAAATGGACATTTTTTCGTATAGCATTTTAAAATGGTTAAATTTACTTTACCGTTGCTAATACTTTATCGTTGCCAAAACTAATTCAAAACCCGAAAAAATAATTTTACTCACCAATTTAGTTTCAATTGAAAAATTTTCACGGGAAAAATGAAAATGAAATAAAAAAAATTAAAGAATTAAGAAGAAGATTAAATAATATTATTAGAAATAAAACGTACTTTTTTTAGTTTTTGATAATAATACAAGGTTTCAATATGCGTAACCATAGGAAACAGGCGAATATGACGTCATTTATTGAAAATAAAGCGGATATGCTTTTATTGGTGAAATAAAATGATCTTGGGTTTTTTCTTCACTTTTTTCTTTTTTTTTCTTTTGTATGGTAACAATACTTGCAGTTTTACCGTCTGCGCACGACTAATATAACTAACTATACCGTATTTTTTATTTAAATTTTAAAAAAGTAAAAAGAAGTTTCAAAAGAAAATGGTTAGCAAATGTCAATGATATGCTCCGCAAAATTATCCATGTCGTAAATGATGTCATGGATCGCGAGAAATAGTGATTTTTCATTCTTAAAACTAAAAGAAATAACTCGATTACCTAAAAAAAAAATTACGAATGTTAATAGTTCCATTTTTGTTGATAAAACCTAAAGATTTAATATTATTTCGTTAAAGTAACATAATTTTCCCTATGCCAGTATTGAAATTAATTGCCTAGAAAATAAAATTAACAAGAATTATGTCATTAAAAAGGGATTTCTCTGCGGAAAAAGGAGACGTCCTATTTGAAATAAAACGGGAATTTTCCAATATATTTTAAAATGAGTGTGAATCAATTCCTTACATTAATAATACAAGGATCAATAAGTATAGAAAGTAGATGAGTTTCACGCCATATTTATAACGAAAAATTTAAATGTTTTGTTATCTATACTGATTATTAAGCATGAGTATCCGTTATTTCGTTCCGCATGAGTATCCGAGTTTTCTGCTAAAAATCACATCATAATTTTAAGAAAAGGAAAATGAACACGAATCTATTATATTAAAATCTGACCGTGTGTTTGTATTTCGCAACTACTCCTAGACTATCGAACGCAACGCGATTTACTACCGGTTAGTTTACTACCGGTTTAGCGAATACCGGTTATAATTGATCCGAGAATGTCACACAAACTCTCAGAATTAAAAAAATTAAATTAAATGCCATTTTTTTTAACGAAGTTTCTCTAAAAACGGAAAGTAACTTACTCCATATTTGTGTATAAAAAAGGAGAAATAAAACAGATCAGTATATTTTTTACACCATTTTCTCATTAAAACTGAAAAACAGAATTTATTTTCACTTTGAATAGATGGTGAAAACAAAATCTTGATTTCAGTAAATTATCCGAAAAATACAAACAAATTTTCACATATTCAAACTTCATGAATCAATTTATTCTGGAGAACAAAAACTGCTTGCCAATATACTGTCATTTAGAAAACAAGATTTGTTTCAACTATATATTAAACCAAGGAGGCAGAATTGAATTTAAAGAAAAAGCATATACTATTTCTAATTAATGTTTTTTTTTTTTTTTTTGAAGGATGGCTGTTAAAACGTTTCACAAAGGCGTTAAAAGTAAAATTGTTTATCAGGTAAAATTGACATTTGTTTTTACCCAATTTTATTTGGCCCTCCTTTTTGCATTGGTTGCAATTTCATTTTCGCGATTATTTGGCACAAAATTTCACTTTTTTAAGACTGAGTTATGTCAAGGTCCCTATAATAATAAATACCGTATTGTCTCCTATGAAATGTGATAAATAGTAGTTAATTATTAACGTTTTTAATTATTGGGAGTAAAATATTTTGCTTAATTAATGTATTTATTCTTCTTTTAATGTTGCGTGAACGAAGTCACGGGTAACAGCTAGTTTAATATCAAACTCTCATACAGTTAAAACAATATTGTTGCTAGCATAACCCCTGTTTGACACCAACCTTGCTTGTGTATCTGATTATGGATTGTTAACTATTTTCCCTCTACAAAGAGAGGGTATAACATAATAAACTGTTTCATTTCCATTTTTGGCAGTTCTTGTGCACTTTTGTACTTTTTGCAATGTTTCCCTTTTTACTTGTGCGAAGAGCGGTTATTGCGTAAAAATAATTTTCCAAGCCAGTGATTATTTTCCACCCTGTCTGACTGATTTTTAGATCTAAGTAAAATAAAATTTTTTGATGTGCTTCAGCTGTACAGTGTGCTAAAAAGATTAAGGTGAATTTTGCAATCACAATATAATTTTTTTCCCCCACAATACACATGCGCAAGTCTGCTTAAATTTTGCCTTACAATAACTTAAAGAGTTTTCAAGTGTACTTTGTTTATTCAAAAAGTACTCTGAAAAGTGTTTTTGTTTATAAGGAATTTTTAAGTAGTTTAAGATGTCTGGATACACTCTGCATCTGCATCAATAATGTGATTCATAATTTTATTATATTTTATGTAAGTATTTACATAGAAAATAGAAAAAAATTAAATAGTTTCCCATGAACTATAGGCAATTGTCCCATTCTCCTCACTCTAGTTATGACCATATAAGATTTTAAAAAATTATCTACATTTTCAATTACTTTTTGTCACATTAACTTTATTTTACTATAAAATAATAATATTTAAACAGAGTTTCCCCCCGTAAGTTTCAGAAGGTTGCTGCACTCTGCCTGCCCTTTGATTTACAAAATAGCACACTGCTTGCCCTTTGGTTTATAAAATAGCACCCTTCTTGCCCCTCAGTAAAAAGTGTACTTTCTCCTTTTTGCATTAAACATTTTGCATTCATTGTAAAAATTGACTCAATATTGTCTTGAAAAGAGTGTTCTTCTTTTAAATATTAAAAGTGGCTTTAAAAACCAAAGAAGTGAGTTTAACAATAAAAAAAAAAGTGCCCTTAAAAATCTGAGAAGTGCCCTCAAGAACCCAAATAGTGCACTTAAGAATAAAAAAAGTACCCTTTTCTCGCCAACAGCACCCTGCCCTTTTTAAATCTGGGGAAACTCTGATTTAAATGTATGTATTTATATATTTATATAAAAAGATTTCATGCTTATATAGCTGAATTTTATTTATAGGTGTTCCGTCCATAATGTCAGAGAAAAATGTGCCACGATACATAACAGTTGAAGGACTACGGTTTGCAGAAGGATTCGATCCAGAGTCTATTAGATCAGCCTTATCTTATCAACCTCAACCCTACGATGTTTTTGTAGTCACATACCCAAAATGCGGCACAACATGGATGATGCAGATAGTACTACTTATATTACATGAAGGACAATTACCAGAAAGTACCGAGGAGTATTTTGCTTACACACCCTATCTAGAAATGCTAGGAGCAGAAGCTGTCGACAAAATGCCAAGACCATCTCCTATACGCTCACACTTACCTTTTGAGATGATTCCTTTTGCTAATCATGCAAAATACATATACGTTGCACGAAACCCAAAAGATTGTTGTATATCACTATATCATCACACTAAAATGTTCCCATCATATGGCTTCCATAATGGATCATTTGATGACTTCTTCAAAGTCTTCTTAAAAGGAGAAACAGATTACAACGATTACTTCGATCATCTTCTATCTTGGTATGAACACAAAGATGATGAAAATGTTTTTTTCATAACTTACGAGCAACTGAAAAGTGACACAAAAGGAGCTGTTTTGCAAATAGCCGATTTCTTAGGTGAACATTATGGCAAGCTCTTGCGAGAGAAACCAAAAATACTCGAAAAAATACTTCATTACAGCAGTCATGATTTTATGCAACAGGATACATTTGAGTTGTGGAAAGAAGCTCTGAAAATAACACCCGAGGCTTTATCTGATGCGAACTTGCCACCAGGACTCTTATCATGGGCGGAAAGTGCAGTGGATTCTCATTATGGTCAACAGAGTAAAATTCATTTTGGCAAGCGTGGTCAGCGTTTAGATATACCACAAGTTAATGTTAGAGATCTAATGAGAAGAACAAGCTTGTTTGATTGGGACACAACTCTCAAGCCAGTGCAACAGCAAAAACTGAAAAAGAAAATTTTAGAGAAAACAAAAAATTCACAAGTGATGGAACTGTGGAGAGAGGAGGAATTTATGAGTTCTCTAACAGTATAAATTGTGAGTTTTTTTATATTAAATGTTTGGACACAGTTTGGTGATGATGACTATTTAAAGTTGAAAATTTTTAGAATATTTATTTACTTATTACATTATTTTTTATGAGCTGTTGTTTCTGTATAGTTTAATGAAAATAAATGTTTAATAAAGTTTTAAAAAATGTATTATATATTTATTTTACTTTAATGATAAAAAAGATACTCTTTTTGACAAATAAAAATGTTAAACTAATGCCAAAATCATAAATTGCTGATACTAAAAATGAGGCAAAATAAATTTTTGTTTAAACAAATACAAATAAAATTAAAATATAAACTAAATGTTTAATATTTTGAAACTCGACAGAAATTGTTGATTCAATATAGGGTGCAAAATCTTCAATTTATTTTAAGAAATAACCAAATAAAATTAAACAAGATTGAAAAATCATGCTTCAAGCATAGATTATGTAACACTTTCCAACGCTTCCAAAATAATTTTAAAAATCATATCGTTTAATAAGCTGAAAGATAACATCTAAGTAAACAATTTGGAAAACGCATAACATATTCAAAAACATAATTTCAGGAATTTCCAACGTATACAATATTCGGAAAAATATCCGAATATTTTTATTCAGCCCTGTATAGGATCTATAGATTTGTATATATACTACATAGGATGCTAAATTTTAGTTCAGTTAAGAAACGCGTAGCACAGTTTAAAATTCTCCTTCTGGAGTTTCTGTGAATAAACGGAAATGTGTTTGCGAACTTTTGTGCTTCCCTGTATAGGATCTACAGAATTTATACACACCACGTAATAAACAAAAAGTGAGTTAAATTTAAAATCGCGTTCAGTAACTTAAAACGCACTTCCAAGAATTATTGTTAACAGACAGTAGGTAATTCTTTTGTGTGTCCCTGTAAATGAACGATGACTGCTATACACACAGTATTCTGTAGTATTCCTCTTGTAATGCACCTTAGTGATCTATATAAATTTCAATGCGTTTAAAATAGTGAAACATCATTTAAATAAACCGCAGACGATTTTTCTCCATAGACGTAATGTAACGGAATTCTTTTGACTGTCCCTGTAAATTAACTATAAGTGCTATGCACACCCTATTCCATAATCATCTTCTTGTAATACACCTTAGTGATATATATCAATTACAATGTGTTTGCAATTGTGTAACATCATTAAAATAAATCGCAAATGATTTTTCCCCATAGACCGCAATGTAACGGCATTCTTTTGAGTGTCCCTGTAAAAAAACTATAAGTGCTACACACTTCAGTTGAAATAGGGAACGTGCTATAGATAACGACAATAACATATAAAAATTGCAAGACAATCCGAGCATATTTACGGGAGTTAGAGCACGGACAGACGGCCAGACAAACCGAAGTCATAAACACTTTTCAACTAGGTTGGAAAGTGTTAAAAATACAAACTTGACTTCAAAGTCAGGCACAAAAATATTGAAATAAAATAGACAACTGAATTTCTACTATAAGTTAAATAATTCATGTTCATTTACAATGAAGTTTTTAATTCTAACTCTTTCTGAAAGTTTCTTTTCACAATTTCACTTTAAAATTTCCAAAACTAAATAAGGAAATTTTAAAGAACTAAATCAGAAATGTGTATTAATTTAGAGGTATATAATACTCTTTTTTTGTGTGTGTGTGTGTATGCTGTAAAATTTTTTAACCAAAAATTCACTTTAAAAATTGAGATACACATGATACATGAGGATTTGAGATATCACTACTCATCGAATTTAAAGTGAAGCAACACTGCCTCAAATGATTCAGTGAACATTTCTCATTTTAATTTAAACAATCATGCTTTGTTAAAACTGCAGTTTTAATAACTATCAGATTTTAATAAAATAAAATCTGTTTGAAATGTTTATTTTTATGTTTTGTAAGCATTTTTTTCCCCAAATGAGACATTAAACAGGATGCATTGTTTTACACAAAAACACATAAGAATATACAGTATACAATATAACGAAAAGATGAGTTTTTCCACTTTTAGTGGCAGAAAATTCATAAAATTCAAAGCATCATAATGCAGTACGTTTTGTCATCCAAAAATGGAATTTTTATTGTTTTATTTGTTAGAGCATAGAGAAAAATTTTCTAACTGTAACTTAAAGGACCCAGGGACCATGTAAAATTTTAATTTCGCAACTTTTTAAAGAATAACTATTTTTTTAATGTAAATGGATTTTCATATCATTTGAAGACATTTTTGCAATGGAAAGCATACCTATAATACTAATGGTTTAGGATTTGGTCAATGATAAGAAGTAGTGATGGGCGACATCGATCTTTTTAATCGATTTAATCGATACTATGGCCAGATCGATGTAATCGATGTTATCAAATTTATATCGATGTCGATCTTTTTTATCGATTTAATCGATAATATGACCAGATCGATTTTATCAATTTTTTTATCGATGTCTTTACGAATATTACCGTTCGTTTATTTTCTTTCAAATCACTGCAGATCGATCTTATCACCATCAGAGAATAGCGCCTAACGGAAATCTAATAGATTATAGATCGATCTCTCTAGCACTAAATTCCAAGTATTTATTCTTTCACTTTGATTATTTTAGCGGCACTAGATGACCAATAAGAGATGAGCAGCTGTTGCTCTCAAATTTCGTATAAGTAAGGGATTCGCGTCACATTTCGGGTTGGGGGGTGGGGGGAGAGGCGCGAACAAAATTAGGAAATATAATAAGCCGATTTGTTTGAAAGTTTACGATATTTTATAACGCATAACATAGATTTTAAGAATTAGATACCGTCAAAAATTATGGGGAGCAGGGGGGGGGGGCGTTTTGACCTTTCGGGAGGGGCGCGAACACAATTAGGAAATACAATAAATAAACAACCCGACAAAATAAATAAATTCCTTCATGTCGCAACGCGACCCGAACCTAAAAATTCGATGTTAACCAGTAACCCAACCCGAATAAGACATAAAAATTCCATCGAACCGTAACCAGGTCCGAACCCGATAAAATGAATTCCTTCTTGTCGCAAACCGATCCGAACCCGGAAATAAGTTAACCCAAAACCCAACCCCGAACCAGGAAAAAAATTCCATCGAACCGTAACCCCTATCCGAACCCGAAAAATAAACTTCGTCATCACGCAACCCGAACCGAAACTGAAAATTTAAGTTAACCCAAAACCGACCCGAACCTGAAAATTGAAGTTAACCCGAACCCGTCAAAAATTCCATCGAACCGTAACCCGATCCGAACCCGACAAAATAAATTTCTTCGTGTCACAACCCGATCCGAAACTGAAAATTTAAGTTAACCCAAAACCTGACCCGAACCTGAAAATTTAATTTAACCCGAAACCTAACCCAAACATGAAAATTTAAGTTAATGCGAAACCCAAAGTCGACACGCAACCCAACCCGAACCTGAAAATTCAAGTTAAACCGAAACCCGAACCTGTCAAAAATTCCACCGAACCGTAACCCGATCCGAACCCGACAAAACAAATTCCTTCGTGTCGCAATCCGACCCAAACTAGGAAAATTAAGTTAACCCGAAACTTAACCCAAACCCGACAAAAAATTTCCATCAAGCCGCAACACAAATTGAAAACATTAAAATAATTTCCATTGTCATGCAATCTGACCAGAACCTGAAAATTTAAGTTAACCCAAAACCCAACAAAAAATATCCATCGAACCGTAACCCGATCCGTACCGAAAAAATAAATTCCTTCGTTTCACAACCCCATCCAAACCAGAAAATTTAAGTTAACACGAAACCCTACCCGAACCCCATGAAAAAAACTATCGAACCGCAACCCGATCCGAACCCGACAAATTAAATTTCGTCTTCACGCAACCCGATCCGAAACTGAAATATTAAGCTAACCCAAAAACCGATTTGAAAATGAAAATTTAATTTAACCCAAAACATAATCCAAACCTGAAAATAAAAGTTAACTCCAAACACAAAGTCGAAACGCAACCCAACTCGAAACTGAAAATTAATGTTAACCCGAATCCCGAACCCGTCAAAAATTTCATCGAACCGTAACCCGATCCGAACCCGACAAAATAAATTCCTTCGTGTCACAACCCGATCCAAGCCAGAAAATTCATTTTAACCAAAGACCCGACCCGAACCCGATAAAAAAAATCTATCGAACCGTAACCTGATCCGAACCCGACAAATTAAATTTCGTAGTCACGCAACACGATCCGAAACTGAAATTTTAAGTTAACCATAAAACAAATTTGAACCTGAAAATGTAATTTAACCCGAAACATAACCCAAACATAAAAATAAAAGGTAACTCGAAACACAAAGTCAAAACGCAACCCGACTCGAAACTGAAAATTGAAGTTTACCCGAAACTCGATCCCGTCAAACATTTCATCAAACCGTAACCTGATCTGAATCCGACAAAATAAATTCCTTCGTGTCACCACCCAATCCAAGCCAGAAAATTCAAATTAACCCGAAACCCGACCCGAACAAGATATCAAAATCCATCGAACCGTAACCCGATCCGAACCCGACAAATAAATTTCGTCGTCACGCAACCTGAACCGAAACTGAAAATATAAGTTAACCAAAAACCGATTTGAACCTGAAAATTTAATTTAACCCGAAACCTACCCCAAACTGAAGATTGAAGTTAGCTCGAAACCCAAAGACGACACGCAACCCGACCCGAACTGAAAATTAAAGTTAACCCTAACCCCGAACCCGTCAAAAATTCCATCGAACCGTAACGAAATAAGTTCTTTTGTGTCGCAACCCGACCCAAACTTGGAAATCGAAGTTATCCCGACACCCAACCCGAACACGACAAAAAAATTCCATCGAACCTCAACACAAACCGAAAGCACCAAAATAATTTCCGTCGTTATGCAACCCGATCTGAACCTAAAAATTTAAGTTAAACAGAAACCCGACCCGAACCCGACAAAAAAAAATAATCCATCGAGCCGTAACCGAATCCGAACACGAAAAAATAAATTCCTACGTCTCGCAACTTGACCCGAAACTGAAAATTGAAATTAACCCGAAACCCGACCAAAATTGAAAATTTAAGTTAGCCCGAAACCCGACCCGAACCCTACAAAATTAATCCATCGGACCGTGATCTGATCCGAACCCGACAAAATAAATTCCTTCGTCTCGCAACCCGACCCGAACATGAAAATTGAAGTTAACCCGTACATTGCTGAATGAAAAATAATTATAAAATATATGCAATCTATACTTAGAAAATTTGTTTTCGTTTTGACTGCAAATTGTTTTTTGTATATTTTTATGGCAGAGGGCAAATTTTATCTATAAAAAAGAATGTGTTTATTAACCTTAATTATCAACAAGGCGCATAAAAGAAATCTATCAATAAAGCAGTTTTCTTTTTTTATCCAATTCATTCAGCAACACATCTTCTCTGCATAATGATGGAAAAATATTAAAAATTTGCCACATCTACAGTTTTCATAGACAAAGAACTTTTCTTATTTATTTTTATAATATTTTCATTCAGTAACAAATCTTCTACGTAACGTTGAAAATCAACAAAAGTCCGCCTGATCTGTAAGTGTCATTATTGCAAAAATTTTCTTACATATATATTATAATAATGTTTTTTAGTACCGATGTTATCTGAGTAAAACTGAGAAACATAAAAAATCCGCCTCATCTGTAGTAATAATTATTACAAATTTTTTCATATATATTTTTTATAATTGTTTTCATTGGAAACCCATCTTCCCTCATTAAAGCTGGGAAAACTTTAAAAATCAACCTCATCTGCAGATTTCTTTAATATAGAAATTTTCATA
This sequence comes from Maratus michaelseni, assembly GCA_963931845.1. Classification (NCBI taxonomy): domain Eukaryota; kingdom Metazoa; phylum Arthropoda; class Arachnida; order Araneae; family Salticidae; genus Maratus; species Maratus michaelseni. Next base: position 345,192,095 of record OZ007591.1, on the reverse strand, counting down.
CATATTTTTATAATAATATCATATATTTTTTATTTTTTTTATAACAACCTATCTTTTCTACATAATTCTGAGAAAACATTAACAATCTGCCTCATCTGCAGATTTTATTAATACTTCTACACGGGATGGTTGTGAAAAATATACCCTTAAAACAAAAATGAAGTATTCACTAATCTTAAATTCTCAGACGCGTTAATGAAATCTGTCAAAAAGACAATTTTCTTATACATTTTTTATAAGCATTTGAAGTTCCTACTCCTATTTGTTATACTAAAATTATGCATAAACATTTAATACGTTGGACGTTTTGCAATAACCCATGATTAGAGTCCTTCATAGGGTCCGGAAAAGAGTTTTCCCCTAAATCGACCCGACCGCGTTGGCGCTTATGTTCCTGTTTCGGATCGGGCTAACATACAATTTTTAGAGTTCGGATCGGGTTACGTTTGATGGTTTCATTTTGTTGGTTACCTTCAATTTTCAGTTACGGGTGGGATTGCGAGACGACGGAATTTATTTTTTCGGGTTCGGATTCGGTTACGGCTCGATGGATTTTTTTTGTGGGGTTTGGGTCGAGTTTCGGGTTAACTTAAATTTTCAGGTTTAGATCAGGTTGCATGACAATGGAAATTATTTTATCGTTTTCGGTTTGTGCTGCGGTTCGCTGGAATTTTTTTTCGGGTTCGGGTTGAGTTTCGGGTTAACTTCCATTTCCAAGTTTGCGTCTGGTTGCCACACGAAGGAATTTGTTTCGTCGAGTTCGGATCGGGTTACCGTTTGATAGAATTTTTGATGGGTTCTGGTTTCGGTTTAACTAAAATTTTCAGTTTGGGTTGGGTTGCGTGTCGACTTTAGGTTTCGCATTAACTTAAATTTTCATTTTGGGTTAGGTTTCGGGCTAAATTAAATTTTCAAGTTCGGGTCGATTATTGGGTTAACTTAAATTTTCTGTTTCGGATCGCGCTGTGACATGAAGGAATTTATTTTGTCGGGTTCGAATAGGGTTACAGTTCGATGACATTTTTGACCGGTTCGGGATTCGGGTAAACTTAAATTTTCAGTTTCGGTTCGGGTACGTGTCGACTTTGGGTTTCGAGTAAACTTAAATTTTCAGGTTTTGGTTAGGTTTAGGGTTAAATTAAATTTTCAGGTTCGGGTCGGTTTTGGGTTAACTTAAATTTTCAGTTTCGGTTAGGGTTGCGTGACGACGAAACTTATTTTGTCAGGTTCGGATCGGGTTACGGTTCGATGGATTTTTTTATCGGGTTCGGTTCAACTTGAAATTTCTAGCTTGGATCGGGTTGTGACACGTAGGAATTTATTTTGTCGGGTTCGGATCGGGTTACGGTTCGCTGGATTTTTTTGTCGGGTTTTGGGTTAACTTAAATTTTCAAGTTCAGGTCAGGTTGCATGACAAAGGAAATTATTTTAATGTTTTGGGTTTGTGTTGCGGTTCGATGGAATTTTTTTGTCGGGTTCGGGTTGAGTTTCGGGTTAACTTTCTTTCCCAAGTTTGGGTCAGGTTGCGACAAGAAGGAATTTGTTTCGTCGAGTTCGGATCGGGTTACGGTTCGATGGAATTTTTGACGGGTTCGGGTTTCGGTTTAACTTAAATTTTCATGTTTGGGTTAGGTTTTGGGTTAAATTAAATTTTCAGGTTCGGGTCGGTTTTTGGGTTAACTTAAATTTTCAGTTTCGGATTGGGTTGTGACAAGAAGAAATTTATTTTGACGGGTTCGGGTTAACTTCAATTTTTAGTTTCGGGTCGGGTTGCGTGTCGACTTTGGGTTTTGAGTTAACTTCAATTTTCAGGTTTGGGTTAAATTAAATTTTCAGGTTCGGGTTGGTTTTGGGTTAACTTAAATTTTCAGTTTCGGTTCGGGTTGCGTGATGACAAAGTTTATTTTTCGGGTTCGGATAGGGGTTACGGTTCCAATCATGGATTAATCATTGAATCATAGGGGTTACGATAACCCTGAGTAATGTGGATCTAATCCAAGGAAAAAGTGTTTTAACTGGAAAAAAAGCCGAAATTTTTTATTATTGTTCATAAATAGTGGTGACAAACAGTTGCAGATGTAATACCAATGGTTATTTATTAACCAAATGACTTGGAAAGAATGTCACAAAAGGTCCCGTTCAAATCTGTGCATAACTAAGAAAGTTATGATTTGACGGGGGGAGGGGGCAGGGGGAGCAGAAAGGGGACGAACTTGAAAAATACACAACTTAATGAACTAACTAACTGGCCTTGCCGGCTAGCGGGCCCTTCATTTACATCGGCGCCTCGAATTTTCTAAAACCTCTAATATGATAATCCTCGAACCGAACGAAACGCCAAATCGGGTAGCCGCTGCCTTTGGCACCGGATAATCCGATAATTTGTACATCAAATAGTGTAAACCTCTAACCGAACGAACCTCCAACCCGGGTCGTTCTAACGTTCAGAGACCTTTCCAACGATATATCAAATGAGGGGTTTGTGCAAAATTTAGATAAGTATACTCCTTGGGGGTGGTAAAGAGAGGGGATGAATACCGGAGATGCATAATATGATTAAGCAGTCACAGACCTTTCGAACGATATATCACATGAGGGGTATCGGCAAAATTTAGAAAAGTGCCCCCGTGTGGGCAAAACACGCCCCCCCCCCCGCCCCCTGTTCTTAAATAGTGGTGACAAACAGTTGCAGATATAATACCAATGTTTAGTTATTAACCAAATGACTCTGGAAAGAATGTCAGAAAAGGTCCCGTTCCAATCCGACCATAATTTAAAAAGTTATGATTTCGGGGGGAGGGAGACTGCCCCCTCCCTTAATTTTTATCTCACATTCAGGATCTTTTATTTTCGACGGCTTAGGCATTAGCCCTACTTCTTTCTAAATTTTTATTAAATTCGGACAAGAAATTCTAGGACATTTCAATCATCTGGGGGTGAATGCCCCCCCCCCCAAGACACCCCCTGAATTCAACACTGCCTTCTTCCCACTCCACCCCTTGTTTCCCTTCCCTACGCGTATCGCTCATATTTTGAATATTATTTATTTTCTGAATACACTCTTAGTACCCCTACCTCTAAACAGAAAAGATAATTTTACCTGGAAAGAAACAAAAAAACTGCCTTGAAACAAAATTTGACAGTAGCTAATATATTATATACTGCTATGCTAAAGAAATGAGCGCCAGAAATATCGATTATTATCTGCTAATTCCCATTATCACGATGTATGATCAAATTTTCTGCCATTTGATCGATAAATTTAGGCGTTACTCTTTTTAAGCTGTCTGTGTAAGAATCGATTCTAAAACATCGATACTAGAATTTGTTAATCGATTATTTTTTTAATCGATGTTGTTTTATACAATATCGATGTTGATCGATTATCAAATTTTTCAGAATCGCCCATCACTAATAAGAAGGGACACCCTGTATATACAGGCAATATTAAATATCACAGCTCACTTATGAATAACTATTTCAATGAAGTATGAAGGACAACATGACAAAACAGTTAACCTTTCATGTTTATGGCTGCAATTGTTCTATCAAGACGTCCCCCTAAATTTTTATTGTTGCCAAAAATGGGTGGACCTCCTGTCCCATTTAGTGAGATGACTTTCCATACCACAAATTTTAAGTGGTATGGAATTGAAATTTTTTTAAAGATAACAATAATAATTAGTAATAATAACAGTAATAACACTATTAAAAATACTTGATATTCTATATTCATATGTTGATATTTTATATTCTATGAAGTATCAATATGTTTTGTTTAGTATATATTTCTGAAGAAAGGGAAGGGGGAATCTAGATTTAAGGGAGGATTTTTGAGTATTTCTAGGTATTTACAGCTGAAATAATTTATCATATTTTAAGAATACTGATAGGATAAAAGCCCCAGTAATTACTTTTCAGATATAGTTAAACACCAATAACTCTACATCTTAAGATCAACAGTTAAATATATCAATTTATGAAGATATCAATTAAGTCAAGTTTCACATTCTCAATGATTGCTGAAAAATGTCTGATATTACATCTTAAGATCAACAGTTAAATATATCAATTTATGACGATATCAATTAAGTCAAGTTTCACATTTTCAATGATTGCTGAAAAATGTCTGATGTTACCAATAACTTTTTTTGCAATCCACAAATACATTTTTGGTTTTTTAAATGGGTTTACTGATTTACCATTTTGTGATTTTTGCAGTTTTTCAAACCTTCTGAGTTTTCAGCCACAAGAAATCTTGCTCAATTTCTTATCTTAAATGATCTTCCTATTCCTTTATCCCCTTTTATTTTTTTCAATGCAAAAGCTTTGTTTGGTTTGATAAGCAAATAATAATCTGTGCCTCAGCACAGATGAAATCATTTGCATTTTTATTGACTTAAGAATATTAATTGTATGCAATCAACTCTTTCTAATCGGCAAAACTATGGACTAAAACTTGTGGAGATTATAGGTTGCTATTTGTTTACCTTTTTCTTTTGCAGATACAAAAAAAGAGTTGTCATTATTAATGCATGAATGTGTGTTATAATGGAATGATGATGATTTCAAATATGTTTTGCAATATCACTCTACATTAAATAAAGCTCATAAATTTCATAAAAGTAAATAATGTAAGCACAATAAAATAAGCATATACACTTATCCAAATGCTCATTCATCTCTGATTAGTTTTAATTTTATGAAACAGTGTACTGTTTGTCGACCAAAAGAATAGCTCCCGCCAAGAAGTCTGGTTAGTGGCGGTCGCTATAGTAACAAGACCTATCCATTTTGAATGGGGAATACACGTGTGAGGAATTGGCGGAATAAAAGGTTACCCCACGTCATTCTTCTTCTCGGATCAGCAGTTGAACGTGTTATCTTATTTTTGATTTAATTTTACTGTTGCTTTTTAAATTATTTGTTTCCATTTGTTTAAATAGTTTTGCTAATTTGTTAAACTGGAAGGATGCCCTTTCAGTTTAGGAAAGGTGAAGTCTTGAAATAGCAAGCACGTAAAATCGTATATAATGTTGAGGAATTTTGTTCCAGTGAAGCTTCATTTAAAACTGTATTAATTCTGCTCCCACAAGCTCTAAAACGGGCTTCCTGAGCAAGTGGAGTTTATGAAGCTACAAAATAATAATAATAATAATAAGAAGAAGAAATGAAGTTTCTGCATTGGGCTCATCGACAGTTTTAAAATAACCTAGTAAACATCGTAAAAGACCTAGTGAACGAAACTGCGAAATAGATGTCTTTGACATGTGCATTATATGTATAACACTTCAAGACTTTCATATAAGAGAAAGAATGGGGAAAAGATGGACTGTTAGAGGATTTATTAGACGAACAGTCATTTAACATTAATACCGGCGATTCTTGATTCAGAAGAAAGCGAGACTTTTGAGAGTGATTTAGAGGACTTTCACATGCTTGAATAAAATACTAAAAGTTTAGAAGGTATTATTATTTTTTTTATTTTTAATGATAAAAAAAATTCTCCGTCCTTGTAAATTGTTTGAAAATACATGGTGAAATTTATAATAATCACTGAAGTTCGGTCATTATATTAATAATTTAAAGTCATTGATAATTATTAATGGCTATGAAAATATAAATTTTGAAACAATTATTTAAGTTAATTTAATTTAATTTTTACTGTAATAAATTTCATGATTAATTCATATTGATTCATATTTTATTTTCATTTGTAAAATCTAAATATTATCATATAAATAATATATGAAATAGTTTTCTTTCACTCGATGAATCGATTAAAATAATTACAGAAAAAAAAGTAATAATAATAAAAACATCGTCAACACGCCCTCAAGGCGCTCAGTAAACCAATGTGAATGCTTATCTTCTGGCTTCCCCTGTCGAAAATGGAGCGAGTCTTGTTTCCACGGCAACAGACAGGCACAGACTTCTTGGCGAGAGCTATTCTTGTGATCGACAATCAGTAATTGTTATTTGTGTCAATTCTTTAGATTTAGGTTTAGAAATATTAATTTGCAAGTTATTAAAAAATATGATTTTCTGTTTATACAATACGACTGTTTTGATAAAAAGTTATTGTAAGAGTATTTTTTTTTAAATTATTAATTGTTTAATTTATTGTTCAGATTAAATTGAAAATTCAATTAAATTAATGCAAAAAAGTAACTTTTTGTAAAAAAAAAAAAAAAAAAAAAAAAAAAAATGAAAAACAGATGGCGGTATAGAATTTCTTAAAAATCTTAATAATTAATTTCATTGTTTACATCTGAAAATGCATTATGGATTAAAATGAGTTGGCTGTATTTGCAAAAAGATTTGTAAAATAGTACAATTTAACATTTTTACTTAAATATATCAAATAAGCAATTATATATATATATATATATATATATATATATATATATAAATACATTGTTATCCAAAAATTAAAGGGCAGTGACCAGACGCTTTTGCTTTTTACATGGTTTGTTGAATAACTACTGAAATTTTTGACAAATTATCCTTGAAATTCAAGGATGTAAAGCACATGTTTGATTTCAAGAACAGTAGAAACAGTATACTGAAATTAAAAAATTAATATATTGAATATTTGATGAGATATGGGCATTTGTATGAAATAATTTATAACTGTGCATGCACAAACTAAACCAAAGATTTTTTTTTCATGATTTGGTAGTCAATTTTATAGAGTAACGCATATAAAAAGACCAGTCAAATACCGTGAAAACTTAGAAAGATACCAGCAATACAGTGAGCTAATTGACAAATTTGGGGGGATATCCCATGGGATTTCCTCCCGGCGATGGGACAAATCTGACTGGTCTGAACAAATCCCGTGGGATTTCTCCCGAATTTGTCAATTAGCTCACTAATGCTGATATCTTTTACAAATATACATAATAGTTTCCCTATACTATTCTGATATAAAAAAAAATTCTCATTGCCTTTGAACTATCAGTTAAATTTCACCTTTACATATCTTTGAAGAAGAATAAAATTTCAGGTTTTAAAAAACCATTTTCATATTGTTATTTTCATCACACAGGCAGCATCATATTTGTGATGAGATAATCTACTGATACATTATACATAAGGTACATCTTATGATGTATGGTAATTATCTAGGATAAAAACTTTTTAAAGTTGCAGTTTTTTAGATTTAAAACAAATTACGAATATTTGAAAATAGCAAGGTAAAAAAACTGATATTTTGTAGTATTTATTTATTTTGTTGAATATTTAAAAACAAAAAGATAAAATTAAGGCACAGTAATTTTATTTAAAGTTTTTTTTTTTTTTTTTACGTGTGTGTGTGGGTGAAATATTTTTGTATTTGGTATTATTGAAATCATCGTGAAATAATTTTACTCTCCCTCCTTTATATATGCATGAAATATTTGTGATGTAAGCAAATAATTTTGCTGTGAAAAGTTATTCTAAAGAAAGGTTGCACTTTTTAGAGTAACTGAATAATAGTTATGCATATGAAAGATACTTTTCAAGATACTGGTAGGAAAGAAAATAAATTAAATGACTTAAAAAAAAATGATATGATTAAATTATAGATTCAGACAAAAAACATTAAAATTTGAAAGTTTCTATATTTTGATTAATAACCATTATTTTGGCATTTTATACTAAAGAAGGAAATATAATGATGAACACTAAAATATTCAATGAAACAGTAAAATATTAATACAAAACACTGTTATAAAATATCAGTATTTATTCATTAAATTAAATAAAAGTACATAAAATATACAAAAATAGGTCTAATATCAATAAATATTTAGTTTATTATTTAAAAATTTATAATATTAATTAATCATTTAAACTTGTGACATCAAATAATTTTGTACTCTGTAGCTTTAGAACCTGAAATAAATAAATCAAAGTATACATTAAAATAATCTGTTTATAATGAACTATTTTTTATACATTTACAAACATGCTAAAATTCAGATAACTCTATTAGGAGTACTATAATAAATGTTAGTTGCAATTAGGCCTGTGAGATATCTGAAATTTAATATCGCAATACATCAACAAGTTAATATTGATATTGGTGACATATTGCAATACTAATTTAAAGAGGGGGAGCGAGGGACATTTACTATTTTTGAAAGATAAATAATACTGTACCAGAAATTTCAAAACAAAACAGATTAGAAAGCAATGAATCATTGTTTTTTATCTATTTGCTCATACAACATAATTTATATTTTTTATTTAAAAAAATCAAATATAGAAAAAATGAACCAATTGACCAATACCCTATTTGCATTTACACTATTACTTTCATAAAGTGGTTTTTAAAGACAGTATTTTCCTTATTCTTCTCATTTTATTGTATTAATCTTTTTTTTTAAAAGCTTTTCATTTTCATTACCATTTAATTTTGGGGTGTACAAACATCCTGTTATTGGGTTCGGGTTAACTTGAAATAAAATTTTCAGGTTTGAATTGCATGAGCAGGACTGTAAAGCAGACCTTTATTCTGAAAATAATCATCTAAAATATCAAGAGGGGGTTTAAATGCTTGAAATGTTGTTGACTTTAAGAATTTAAAAAATATCACAGAATTTTAAAAAGCGTATGTTTTATTACAAAAATTAATATCGGCAAAATTGCAATTTAAATTGTTCTCCAATCCTTTTAGTTAAATATTATTGAGTTAAATTCTTTAATGTATCTCTTATTTAAAAAAAGAAAAAAAAATATTCTTGTTTACCGAATTACTGATAGACAATACACACCTTGTACAGAAATTTAATTTCATGATAAAATTCACTAGAATAAGGAATGTTAATTTCAATAATTTATTGAAATTGCCCATAAAAGTTTTCAATTTATTTAAAATGCTTTCATATCACCGGGACAATGAAATATTTTGGAATCTATCTGATTCCGGTCACTTATTTTAAGGACAGATATAAATTCATTAGGAGAAACGCATGTTCTAGCTATCATTATCAGTGCTATCATCAATAACATGCACACATTCAAGCTCATGCTATTGGCCATGATATATCAAGGTTGGAAAGTGCTTGACACATGATTTTTCATTCTTGTTTAATAAAGTAAAAAAAAAAAAAAAAAACTAAATAAAGTAGCAAAATATTTTCATTATAATAAACATGTTTTTATACTCATTTTATATTTCTTCTGAAATTCATTAAAAAAAAAAAAAAAACATTCCTTTAATATTCCCCAGAAATATAAAAGAGGACATTTCTCTAACAAATATAACAGATATTTATTAGCCAAATAATAGAGGCTACCAGTAGAAATTTTGAAATTGACTACATTATAATCAACTACCAAACTTTACTGAAAGGATACAGGGTGACAAAGGCTGATTATAAAAAAAAAAAAAAAAAAAAAAAAAATCTCTTAAATTCATTTTTTTTTTTCTGCAATTATTTGAAATAATACGTAGCACACTTTTCTTTTTTTTTTTTTTTTTGTGAAGAAATCCCAAAGAAACCAGTACAAGTATGTAATAAAAAGTATTTAAATTATAAGATACTGTATTTAGCAGATTAATAAAAATTTCAGCAAATCAACATAACAGCCATACTTAAAAATTCTTGAGGAAAAATTAAAGAGATTTGCACTGCTCCTAAGACTTAAGCAAACTGATTTTGCTTTATCTAAGTAAGCAACCTGGAAACAATAAGTGGCTTCTTATAAGTCCAGATAATAATTCAAAGAGTTAAACTACAGAAAATGTGCAAATATGAAAAGAGTTTCAAATTTGAATTGATCAACAGATTAATATTCAGTGAGGAATTCATTAAGAAGCTAAACTATTTCCAAAACTCTAAAAATACATTATTTTTTCCATTTTAAATGCATGTTAATCATACAACATACAACATTATAGCTTTATTTTTGCACATTAACTTCATTCATTTATTTACATTTTGCATTGCCGAACAATTGCTGGCCAAACTGTTCAGATAAGCCTCATGAACTTATATTTCTTTCTAAATGCTAAAAGGTGTAAATTAACAACATAATATAAAGTCAAATAATTTTATTAGGTTTTTGACATGTTTCGGCTCACTCAGAGCCATTTTCAAAAACAAATGAGAATATTATATAATTGCACGGTCTGTATATTATGTTGTTAATTTACACCTTTTAGCATTTAAAAGAAATATATAATTACACAGTGTTATAATTTATTATATTCTCATGAACTTAGTTGACAGATGTTTGAGTTTGCCTGAGAATGCACATGCATTTTGTTGTATTGTGTATAACATTCAAAATCATTGGTGATCCACTAGTTCAAAATCACTAAAAAACAGTCGAACCACAAAACGAAAAAAAAAAAAAATAAATAAAATAGTTATCTGTTGCACTAGTAGCTAAAAGTTATTAATTTTCCTTCTTCTCTTCCTCCCATACCACTAAGAGTACAGAAAATTAGCCTCATCAATCAAATATCTGCAAGCTTTTAACTTTTAAAATATGCATGCCAAAACATACATTTCTTATTTCATAATAAAATATTTCAGCATTAACTGATGTGACTCCTTCTATATTAATTAAGGAAAGTCATGGGCTTATTTAATTAGATGAAATTAAAGTGATTGCAGAAATCATTAAAATAATTGAACTGTAACTGATTTAATGGTAATATATCACATGCCAGATATACAGGGTGGTCCAAAATTATTAAACGCATTTCATACTTGAAAAAAAACTAATGAGGTAAGACAATTTAAAACAGTTTTATACAACATTTTAAACATTAAATAAGTTTCACATAAGCTGGTAGATGGTGATTATTATTATAGCACTATGGCAAAGTTATTATTACAGCACTATAAAAACTATCCAAAAAGATTTCTGAAAATCAGTGGCAGCAAAAGAAACTTTGATTTTATAAATGGTTCATTAAATCTAAAAAAATATATTGGTTTTTCATGTTTCAAAAGATAAAGAATGCTTTTCAGAATAATGGGTAACTTGAAAGAAGTTATTGTACATTTTGTTATTGTCATCTGAGCTTGACACTAAATAAGTAAAAATATTCAATACAATTAATATAAGTAGAGCTATTTAATTATACCTCTGAGCAAAGTAATATCCTGAACAAAACAATATTTTCCCCGACTTTGCAGACATATAGATATATTTTTTGACATTAACTGCAGTCCTTGGACACAAGATTGATTGTAATATTAATATGGACAACATTAAAATCAAGATGATTGTACATTTCTTGATGATTTATAAAAAATATGTAAACATAAAAAAAATGTAAGCACTTCCTTTAAAAATTACAAAATAATTTTTAGTGAAATAATTCCTAGTGAACAAACAAATAAAAGCACTCTTTTTTTTTATGAAATCTTAAGCTATTAACAATTCAAATGAATATAATGTAAATGAATATAATGTCAAATAAATTTAACAACCTGAAAAGTGTCAAATTTATTCAATTGATAGAGGACAGATTTTTTCATAAAGTATTACACCAGTTAATGTCCAAATTAATAATAATAGAACTGAACCTGTGGGACCCATGCGAGGATTTCGCACTGCAATCCAAATTTTTTTAGCGTTGTAGTATTTTTTAAATATACATTTAAACTTTTAAAAGAAACATTAAGAATAAAAATACCTGTAAACTACATTGGTACAGATGTCGCAAACGCACCGGGGTTTCTTTTTGGTGCCAAAATGGAGATTTTATTGCCTGGTAGGGTAACATGGTGACTTTTGATTTATATGGGAACTTGGTATTTTATAGTAAAATGAAATGTGTATGTAAATAACTTAAAAATAAAATAATATAAAAATAATTAATAAATAAAATTAAAATATGTGTAATAAAAATGTGTGTGTTAAATAAAGCTGTGTATAATAGTAAAATTAAATGTGTGTGTTTTAAAGTAAAAGTATAATACAATTTTATTATAAAATAAAACTAACATGTTTTTGCAAGCTAGGCCTAACAGGTATTCAAAAATGGGGTTTTCTTGTCAAAATAGCACCACAAAAAAACGTCCAACCCTGTTGTACCTGCTATATCTGTTCCCTAACATTAATTAGTCAAGCCAGAATATCAGCTCATTTATTCCATCAAACTTACAAAAAGGCATGTGCAAGAGAAAAAAAAAAATTGAACTATCTGTTGGAATACAACGTTCATTTTCTCCTCTCCGCACATATGGCGCATGCGCGTACAGTTACGATGATGATGCTCCGGAAGCAAGAGCAGTTGTTACTTTAAGAAAGATGTCGGCGCTCAGTCGCATACGAGCTGTATATATTTTGTCTTCGTTTAGTTGTAAATAAATGTCTTATGTCGTGCTATTCTGCAAACTCTGCTTGCCTCATACACCTACAAATGGTTATGGGCCCAACACGCTTCCACTGCGCTATAATTAGCCGAAATTATTCTTAATTCGAATATTCGAAATTGGAACTCTTAAGCCTAATCGAAAGTAAGAATTGTTCTTCATTCTGTTTATTATTTGCATTATTTCTGGCTGTGAGAGACTCTGCATAATTATGTCTCATGTAACAACAATTGAAAAGCTCGGAAAAGATAATTTTGATAGCTGAAAGCTTCAAATCGAAGCTGTATTAATCAAAAATGATCATTGGGATTACGTAATTGGTAAAGAAATTAAACCAGCTGAAGGAACCGCCGAAGAAAAGAAGTGGCTCCAAGCTGATCAAAAAGCTCGTGCAGATATAATTCTTTCTATAAATCCTAGTGAACTGAGTCATATAAAGCATTGTACGACTTCAAGAGCTGTATGGAATAAGCTGAAAGATGTTTATGAATCGAGGGGACCCGCGAAAAAAGCAACTCTGTTAAAACAACTTCTGTTTAGAAAAATGTCCATAAATGAAACGATGGCTGATCATTTAAATATTTTCTTCGAAATAGTTGATAAACTGAAAAATATGGAAATAGAAATCGCGGATGATTTATTATCAATTCTACTTCTATATAGTCTTCCTGAGAACTTCGAAAATTTTAGATGCGCTATAGAATCCAGAGATGAGTTACCTAAATCCGAATCTTTGAAAATTAAGATGCTAGAAGAATGGGATGCAAGAAAAGGGAAATCCACTCAAGATTCACAAAACGCATATTATATAGAAAATAAAAGAAACAATCAAGAACAGAAGAAGAATGAAAAATGGAAAATGAATCCAAATAAAAATTTTTCCTCAGAAAGGTGTTACCAAAATTTCAAGTGCAATTATTGTTCGAAAATCGGGCACAAAGCTTCCGAATGTAGAAAGAAAATAGCTGATAGAAAGCTTACATCTTTAAATAAAGGAAATCAAGGATCGATGATAGCCACTAATTATGAAAAACCGACTAGTATGGCATTTAATGACGCATATCAAGAACCTTCTGCATGGTGTTTGGACAGTGGGTGTACATCTCATATGTGTAAAGATAGAAATTTATTTTCAGAGTTTCATCCTCGTACGAATTCTACTATGCAGCTTGCAGTGGATCAAACAGCGAAAATTACAGGAATAAGAACAGTTTGCATTACAGTACCTAACGGGGGTGGAATTACTAATCTCACACTCAAGAACGTTCTGTGTGTTCCAGAATTAAAGTGTAATTTGCTCTCAACATCTAAAGCAACAGCCAATAATCGTTCAGTGATTTTTAAAGAACGATTTGCTAAAATCATCGAACCAAATGGTTCTACATTAGTACATGCTGTCCGTCATGGGGATTTGTATTACGTATACCCAAGCATCGAGAGAGCTGCGATAGCAGAGGTAAGTGAATTTCTAAAATGGCATCTTAAATTAGGTCATTTAAATGAGTCTGATTTAAAAAGACTTAAATCAAAGAATATGGTTAGAAATTTAAATTTCAATGATAATGAGTCTCTTAAAGACTGTAAAATTTGTATTCAAGGTAAACAAACTGTGCGTTCTTTTCCTAAAGAATCAAACTTTAAAAGTGACGATTTATTGACTCTTATACATTCAGATTTGTGTGGTCCTATGAGAGTTCCATCCCACGGAGGATCGCGATATTTCGTTACTTTTATAGACGACAAATCACATTACATTGAAGTCAGTTTTCTGAAAACCAAAGATGAGGTTAAAAATGCATTTGTTAAATACAAAGCAGCAGTTGAAAACCGTGTAGGAAAGAAAATAAAAATTCTTCGTACGTGTGGTAATTTTACCACATTCAGGTTCCGTATAGCGCAGTTTATTTTTTGTTTTCCCTTCTCTCTCCTTTTATTTATTTATTTTTTATTTGCCTGGCAGACTTTAATCATAGTTTTCCTTTTTGTTTAAAAATTATTATTTGATTAAGTTATCCTATTTAGCCCATCGGCTTCAAAACGTTTATTTAGTATTCTTTATTTTCAATTTCGTCTTTGTGACGTCAGGTTGATTTCATTTCATTTTTAACAAATCAGATTCATATTTTTTTCCGTTTGTTTTAAATTTTAATTATACCCTCCCTTTGGCATATATTTAGCCCTATGTTGGCATTCCTTTATTTTTTTTTACATCTTCTCAATGAAGCTTCCGTGCGTGTATTGGCAGTTGTCATCTGTTTGGCGAGTTTTTCCATGTTACGGCAACCCTGTCCTTGCGCCAATGATAGGTTCACATTTCCTTGGAATTTCGGAGTTGTTCTTTGGTTTTGTTGTTGGAGATGGAGTGTATTATAAAATACGTAATTTTGTGTGTCATAGATGCATCATATACATATTAGATTATGTTATGTCAGCTTGTATATTGTAATAAGTATGATGTGGACCTCAATCTGGTTAATTTTGTCTTGTTCGTCGAATTTTCAAGGAAAAAATGTTTAAAATTCATCAGCTTTCCACTGGTTAGTTACGGGATGGAATTATTGATAAATTAACATATATATTGGTCCAGTTGAAGTGGATATAGCCAAACTAATATTGGCATATCACGTTAAAAATTCTCACAATTTGTATTAAGAAAATAGTGGTAGCAACATGAAGATTATTGATAAGTATAATTTTTCTTGTTCTTATTTGGTTTTACATCGCATTGATATACCTTTTTTTTTTTTTACAAGTTAAATCTGTTTCTGTCGCACAAATAAAGCAATTGGTGTATTATATATAAAAATATATTTTACTTAACCTTTTATTGTTATTCAGTGAACATATTTTTGAGGATAAAATATATCTATTTTCGTCAAAAGAAAAATAAACTGTTCCTATAGTTAATTAAGTATCCCTTTTTTTTTAATGTAATGTTGTTGTTATTTTGTGGATAAAAATTAAAAAATATATTAATCAACTAAGTTATTTTTTTGAGCATAGAATCCTCTGAAGAAACAAAAATAGAAAATATATTCTGTGTGCTCAAATAATTAAAGATATATGTTCTTAAAAAAAATAAAGAACAGATACCTGGGTATACTAGAACATTATGAATTATAATGCAGCTCACCCTTTATTCTTTGAACTAAAAAAAAAAGAATTTAATAAAATCACAACACTTGGTGCCTTGGCCACTTTCTTTAGAGGATTTATTATTATTATTATTTGTGTGCAAATACTGAAGAATTTTTTTTTTTTTTAAATGAAAACGAAAGTTGTTCTCATTGATGATGGAACATGGATTATTTTCCATTTCAAGATCATTTTACGTTTTTTTTTTGTGCCTGGCTTCTTAATAGAAAAATGTTCTTCCAATATTTTTTTTTAGAGAAAATTTGTTTATTTAGGCTGTGCTCTTGAATATAGTTGTGTTCTTAATAAATATACATATATGAAGTAGAACCGGTATTAATCTAAGTTTAAAAAAAAAAAAAAAAAAAAATCTGAGTGTTTTATCTATATTTCTGTTTTAATTCACAAACTTTTTGCAACATGTCGAAATCCAAGAACGCTATTAGTCTAAATATTCAACCATTTGATGGTAATCCATCTACTGTCGAATTTTTTTTCGACCAGCTTGAAGACATTCAACAGCTAAATAATTATAGCGAAAAAGAAATGCTAGCACTGTTTAAAACGAAACTCCTTGGCCCTGCTCTTCATTTTTATTTAGATTCACAATTTAATACTCAAACTAAAAAATTGGCAGACATAAAAACTGAATTTATCCAGTTTTTCGCTTCAAAGGAGAACAAAAATTTGGCCTTTCGTTCATTAGATAAGATGAAATTGGAACATAATGAATCAGTTAGAAATTTCTCATACCGATTAAACAAGAATCTAAAGTTAGCTCATCCAACAGTTGATGATGCTTCGCTCCAAATTTTGAAATTCACATATTTTATGAATGCTTTACCCAAAAATATTCACGTAAAATTATTAGAGGAAGGTATTTCTGACTTTACTAATGCTCTTTCAAGAGCTGAACAATTACAAAATATTTACAACTTCACTGAATCACCAACCACCCCTGCTCCTGTCACTTTACCTGTATATAATATGGAACATTCAAATAATTCGTTCCCTAATCCCGGTGCATCTGATTATAAACATTCTGAAACTAAAAATAAACGAAAGTCATTTTGTGATAGAAATTTCTCTTCCTATGGCAAACATCATCCAAAACAAAATGTTAACCAAATTACGTTTAAAAAACCATTCTATAAAAGAAATCTTCGTAATTCATTTCGTCATAGGACTGTAAATCAATGTGCTTTTTGTGGACGCCAGGGGCACTTAATGAAAACATGCTTTGAATTTAAAAATTTTGTTCAAAATATGAACCAGGCTAACTCTCATAATGGTGTTAACATGCTTCAAAATACTGCTAATGAATACCAAGCTAATCAACAAAATACTCATGAATATAATGATGGATTTTCTAAAGATAAGCGTTTAAACTAATGCAGGAGGCAGATCTATCTGGCACTCTGTCCTCCAATACTTCACATTTGCCAGAAAATACCTCAAAAACTCAATTATATAGAGTTACTTCTCAAGGAATTTTATCTTCTGAGAGTATACTTAAAAATGACCAATGTTTACCAAAAAATGGTATGCTCAAAGATGCAGAATCACAGACTATTTTTCAAAATGAAAATACTTATGATTATATTACGAATTCTGGCAATTGTTCTCAAGTCGATAACGCAAATACTTTAGTTGCTGAATCCCAAAATGATAGTGATGCCATTGAAAACTATGTAATTTATAGCACATTTAATTACAATGACTCTCTTCCTTGTATTACCTTAAATGTACAACATCATAATGTTATTTCTTTGTTAGACACTGGGTCTATTATTTCTTTAATTGATCAACAACATTTCAATATGTTAAAACCCACTATAAAATATAAATTTCTCTCTCGAAAAGTATCTATTTCGACCATAAACTCCCAAGTTGAATTTTTTGGATGTATTCGTTTGTCTTTCAAAATAGACAAATTGTTTTTCAATCATGTATTTTATATTACTAACATACGTAATAGAAATTTTGATATCATTTTGGGTTATGATTTTATTTGTAAATATGGTATTTCCATAACACCATCCTTTAATTCCATTCTACTGAAAGAAATTCTTGTTCCGTTAGTAAACAAACACCAGATATCCAATGATTCTCATATGGATCAGGCACAAGTATTTATGTGTCAAAAAAATGACGTTCCTATTACCTCTACTTGTACTATGGACCCTCAAAGTATAAATATGTCTGCACCAGTAAATGATTTTAGTGAACATCAGCAAACAAAAATTGACAGCTCTGGGATTGTTCATGAAAGTTCAAATTCCCCCCAAAATAAGTTAAAAATTTCAAACTTTCATAAAGTAACTATTCCAGCCAACACATGCATGTACATGCAAGCTCAATATTCTTCACAACCTGAGGAACATTTCATGTTTATTCCAACACTAAATAACCGTAATATTGTATTTATGGAATCTCTCCATTCCTTATCAGCCATAAAAAAAAATTCTTTTCTGATTGTAGTACAAAATATTTCAAACAAACCATTTCACCTCAACAAGGGAACTGTCTTGGGTGTATATGAAAATATTGATGAAAAAGATATTCAGCCTTACGATTTTAATGATGAAGCTGATGAAATGTGCAATTTAATCCAACCATCAGAAGACATTATAAAAATGAGAATAAATGATTTAAGTCCTACAGACTTTAAATTAGAACATCTTGATAGCAAACAAAAAGAGACTCTATTGTCCTTGCTATGTGGAAAAGCCCAAGCATTTTCGAAGTCTCTGCGTACTCTTGGTCATACTGACCTAGTCATTCCACAAATAAGTCTACTTAATTCGCATCCTATAAAATCTCTTCCATTTCCGGTGCCACAAGCATTAGAGGAAGAAGCCTTAAAACAGATTAATGAGATGTTAGAAGCTGATATCATTGAGCGTTCCAATTCATCTTGGGCATGTCCCATGTTATTGGTTAAAAAAAAGTCAGACCCATCAAAGCCTCAAAAATATAGACTCGCCTTAGACCTCCGTCTACTAAATGCTGTAATTATTCCATCTACCTATCCTTTACCTAAAATTCCAAATTTACTAGTTCAATTGTCTAAAAAGAATTTTTTTACAACGCTGGATCTCCCTTCTGCATATTGGCAAATAGCTATGCCCAAAGAGCTACAAGATAAAATGTCGTTCACAACTCCATTTGGCGTTTTTACCTATAAGCGATTAATGTTTGGTTTACGCACAGCAGCGTCTACATTCCAGCAACTTATTGACACGATAATTCAATTATCTGGTGTAGATGCTTATGCTTATCAAGACGATATTATTGTTGGAGCCAACTCATTTGAAGAAATGATCCATAATTTAAAATTACTTCTTGATACATTCATCAAATACAACATAACATTATCACCTGAGAAATGCTCATTTTTTCATACCAGCATAGACTTTTTAGGTTTCCACATTCAAGAGCATAAAATTTTTCCTATTTCCAGCAACATAATAAAAATTACATCTTTTCCTCATCCCAAAACCAAGCGACAAGTTAAAGCTTTCATTGGTGTATGTTCATTTTATCGATCACTTATTCCATACTTTGCAGATCTAATTAGCCCTCTACTCGAGTTAACAAAGCCAAAAACTAAGTTCAGTTGGCAATCTGTACATGAAAATGCCTTTCAAACAATACAATCATTATTTTTTAAGAAGCCCGTGTTAAATCTACCTAATTGGGATAAAGAATTTATTGTTAATACCGATGCTTCACAAACTGCGATTTCAGCTGTCCTCATGCAGGAACAAGATAATTTAAGGGTACCTATTTCATATTTTTCAAAGGCTTTGTCTGATGCTGAAAAAAAATTCCCTGCCATAAAATTGGAATTGTATGCATTATACAAGGGTATCACCTCATTCAAGTATTACCTTTTTGGAAGACATTTTCTCGTTCTATCTGATGCTAAACCACTTGACAACTACAAAAGTTCTTCTTCTCCTGCAGATGTCACGACCAGATGGCTCATGGAGCTCTCTCAATTTTCTTTTTCCTTTGCTCATATACCAGGCAAAGAAAATGTATTAGCGGACTTTCTTAGCAGAACTGCTCAACCACCTACACAGGACTTGACATCTAATCCTGAAATTATAAATTCTGAAGAAGTTCTACCAGTAACGATGAATATAAATGATCTACACGATGAAATAGATGGTCAACTTCAATCAATCAAATCACTAGTAGAATCACATCCCACAAAGCTGGATAAAGTACCACAGCAACAGGAAGATAAGTGCCAAATTAATTGCTTGTCACAGGCAAACTCATCTACTCAAGATCCATTATTAGAAATTTCAGATGCAACAATAGCAAGTGAACAAACCAAAGATTCAAATTTAAATAAAATAATACTTGATTTACAACAAAATATTAATCTCCAGAAACACAAGGGTTATTATATCAATCCAAATAACAATATTCTTTGTTACAATAATTTTTTTCCTGCTGAAGAAATTGATCTGCATCGTGCTGTCTTACCCACCTCATTGATTTCCAAAGCACTTACCATTGCTCATATTACTCATCCAGGAATAAACAAAACCTTACAGAACCTCCGAAAACGTTTCACATGGAAAACAATCATTGCTGATACTCAGAATTATATTAATTCATGTGAACTATGTCTTATTCACAAAAATCGCAAGAAGAAAATTGCTCCATTTATGGCTGCTCCTGTTCCAACTGCTCCAAATCAAAAAATATCATTAGATATTGTTGGTCCTCTCAATAATCACTCAAATGTCCTAACAATAATTGACCACTGTTCTCGTCATCTAGAATTGGCTACTCTTAATAATATCTCTGCTCCAACTGTGACCAATGTTCTTTTAAACTACATTGCTACCCATGGTAGACCTGATATAGTATTGACAGACAAAGGATCCCAGTTTACTAGTGACATATTCTCGTTTTTTAATAAAACATTAGGTATCAAGCTGAATCACATCACAGTGGCCCACCCAGCCGCAAATGGCCTTTCAGAGAGGGTGAATTCTCAAATCAAATCATCACTGAATACTATGACTTCACAAGGTTTTGACACCAAAACTGCTGCCAAGATACATCAATCAATATACAATGCTACAGTACATCCTGCCACCAAATTCACTCCTAATCTTATTCATTTTGGGCGTGAAATTAATGATGTTTACATGAATTATAAAGGCCACCCCTCTTGGAAAATTCTTGACACCGCCCATGACATCTACAAATTAACAGATCTCTTGGATAAAATTTATTATCAATCCTATCTCAATAATGAAACAAATCGTCAGAAAGTCTATGAAAAGTCTAGACAACAGCACAAATTTTCAGATATAAAAGTCAATGACACAGTATTCATTACACTCCCTAATGTATTCAAGAAAAAGCCTCAAGGTCCATTCATAGTGCAAAAGATAATTTCACCTGTTTTACTGCAAATTGTGTCACAAAAAGACAGCCGTTCCTCACCTATCCTTATACATACCAACCGAGTAATAAAATTACATCCTAGAGCTCCTAAACTACAAGATACCACACAAGCAATTCCACAAACTGACAGTAACAATAATTATCAAGCTGCAACTACATCTCAAAATTTCTCTTCTACCAATCAACAGTCCAGCTCCTCTTATGCTCTACGACCTAAGCGACCAAAATTTGTGCCACACAGTGATGAACAGTACGGATAATGGTAAAGAATATTTCGGAGAAGAATTTAATAAATATATCGAAGAAAGCGGTATAAAACGAGAATTTTCCTCACCACTAACTCCGCAACAGAATGGTACGTCAGAGAGGGCCAATAGAACTTTAGCTGAAATGGCGAGGTGTTTACTATTACAAAGCAATCTCCCACAATCTTTTTGGGCCGAAGCCATTAATTGTGCGGTATACATACGTAATCGCTGTCCTTCGCGACGTTTAAGCGATGACAAAACACCCTACGCAGTATTTTTTGGCATCAAGCCAACTTTATCATATTTTAAAATATTTGGCAAAAATGTTTTGTACTAAATAAAAGACAAAGTAAAGGAAAATTTGATCCTAGGTCAGAAGAGCATATTTTTGTTGGATATTCAAATGAATCAAAAGCGTACAGGCTGTGGAATAAGAATTCCAGAAAAATTGTTATAAGCCGAGACGTTCGATTTATTAACGAATTTGAAAACAATTTACCTTCAAACAGTGAAATAAAATTAATTTTTCCCTTTTCTCAAAATAATGAAAATAAAACAATTACGCAAGAATCAGAAACATCTTCTCCTCCCGTCAAAAATGAACCAGACAGCTGTGGCGACAGTGATGTTGATATGCAATCGGATGAAATTTCCGACCCCCTTTCTTCCCCTACAAGAGCGCACGGCCGGCCGAGAAATATAAAAACTGGTAAAAAAGGTAGACCCAGGAAAGAATTTAAAATGATAATTCCAAAAGAAGAAATATCCCAAGTTGTAATGGAAAATTTATTTTCTGACTCATGTCCGGAATTTTCTGAGGCTTTAAACGGGCCTTTTAAACATGAATGGATAGATGCAATGGAATTAGAATTTAATTCTTTAATGTAAGAAAATGCATGGCAAATAGTTGATAGGCCAAAACATAAGAAAATTATAGGAAGTAAATGGGTTTTAAAAACTAAATATAAACAAGACGGGTCAATCGAAAAGTTTAAAGCGAGATTAGTTGCAAAGGGGTGTTCTCAAAAACCAGGAATTGATTTTGAAGAAAATTTTTCGCCTGTAACCAGATTAAGTTCGATCAGAACTGCGATCGCTTATGGTATTCAAAATGGTTTTACAGCTTATCAATTAGATTTTATTATGGCTTATGTAAATGGTGATTTAACTGAAGAAGTATACATGGAGTTACCTGATGGTTTTAAATATGAATCTAATGTTGACAAAGTTTGTTTATTAAAAAAATCCCTCTACGGATTAAAACAATCAGGTCGACAATGGTTCAATAAATTAGATGAAAAATTAAAACAAATGAAGTTTGAATCACTAAATGCTGATAAATGTGTTTATTTTTCAAAATCTCCGATTGAAGCTATTATCATTGTTTATGTTGATGATCTCATAATTCTTACTAAATGTAAACAAGATTATGAATATATTAGAGATGAATTGTCCAAATCTTTTAAAATGAAAGATTTAGGTTTGTTACACTATTATTTGGGCATAGAATTTATGCAAAACGGGGACAGTATTAAAATTACTCAAAAGAAGTATATTGAAGATATTCTGAGCAAATTTAATATGCAAGAATCAAAATCAATATCTACACCTTTTGATAACAATGTGAAGCTTACTAAAGATATGTGTCCCAAAACTGAAGAAGAAAAGTCTGAAATGAATAATATTCCTTATCGTCAACTAATTGGTTCTCTTATGTATTTATCAGTAGCAACTAGACCTGATATAACTCATGCTGTGAATTTTCTAAGTCAATTCAACAACAATCCAGGCAAACCTCATTGGATAGCTGCAAAAAGAGTTTTAAGATATCTAAGAGGTACTCAAGATCAAGGACTGATTTTTAAACGTGATACTAAGTCCTTAGTTGCATTTGTTGATGCTGATTGGGCTTTAGATGTCAATGATAGAAAGTCCTATACTGGATACATTTTTAAATATGACGGTGGTGCTATATCTTGGGAATCGAGAAAACAACGAACTGTTGCATTATCCACGACTGAAGCAGAATATATGGCTTTATCAGAGGTTGCTAAAGAGACTTTACATCTCAGACGGTTCTTAAATGAACTTTCTCCTGAAATAGTGTCTGCACCTACTTTAATATTCTGCGATAACCAGTCTGCTCAAAAATTAGTAAGAAATCCAATTTATCATTCTCGCACAAAACATATTGACATTCGCCATCACTTTGTGCGCGAAATATATGAGAATGGAGATATAGAAGTTAAATATCTAGAAACTGAAAATATGGCAGCTGACATTTTAACAAAAGCTTTAAGTGCCTATAAACATAAAAAATGTTGTAATTTAATAGGACTAAGTGTTTAAAAACATTCAATGTTATTCTGTATCCTTTTTCCATATAAGTTTAAAGTATATACTGTTTGTAATTGTAATTTTATATTTTGTTTCTTTGTAATTTGCATAATAGGAGAGTAATTAATGCCTTGTTAAGAAAATGCACGTTGTAAGGGGGGAATTGTTGGAATACAACATTCATTTTCTCCTCTCCGCACATATGGCGCATGCGCGTACAGTTACGATGATGATGCTCCGGAAGCAAGAGCAGTTGTTACTTTAAGAAAGATGTCGGCGCTCAGTCGCATACGAGCTGTATATATTTTGTCTTCGTTTAATTGTAAATAAATGTCTTATGTCGTGCTATTCTGCAAACTCTGCTTGCCTCATAAACCTACACTGTCGTATTTTAACTGCATAAAAAAAAAACATGGGACAATCCATGGTGTCTTTTTCTCCTAAACATTGCAATTTCAATTTTGCTTTTTAATCATAAATATAGAATAAACACGTGTGGAGATGTCGCACTTTATCTGTTTTGTGCTATTTATTTTTTTTTTATAATCTTTATTGAGCGTGATATAATCCAGAATTTTATTTTTGTGGCAACACTAATTTGAAGAAAACCTTTCATTTCATTTATGAAAACAATGCTGATTTAATTTTTAATTATCAGCAAATTTTATTAAAAAAATATGTTTTAGGAAAATGTAAGTATACTATGTCAGAAGCCAGTTCAAAATCCTTTCATATGGCATTTCATTCATCGTTCTGCGTTTCGTATTTTCTTAGAAAAAGGGATGTTGACAGGAGAAACAATACATATGATTGTTACTTGTCATATATTTTAGTATATAAAAGATCCTGATTAAGTTAAGTGAGAAATTTAAGAAATACACCCTTTAGTTTTAAAATTACAGCCCAACCACAATTAGTAGATTCTAAAGGAAAAAACTATGTTGGAAACAGGATTTTATATCTGTCCTCAAATGAAGATGCTGAGCATTAAACGGTTAATAAGGTTCTTAAAATGCAATTTAAAATGAGTGAACTATAAATTTCTTTATCATAACTAACTAAAACACCTTCTTACTTCATTTCCCACACTTGTCCAACCAGGTAATAAATATCTTGCAAATAACTCAAGACAATGAGCTCCATCTTTTACATATGGCTTTAGTATTTCTAAAAACATTAAAAATGAAATATAAGAAGTAACATTTTATAATCAAATGTATCTTGCATGAAAAGGAGACATGGCTTATAAGAGAATGAAATGAAATATATCTAAAATAAAATTTAGCTCGGCATATTTAATTTGTTTGAAATCACAGAAATGAAAATGGTTCAGAATTTCAATATATATATATATATATATATATAACTGAACTTCTATTTAACAAATCTTGTGGCTTCTCCCCCCCCCCCCCCACCACCACCACCAAATTCAATTGATATATTTTTCAAAGTAGAAAATTTACATCATTACATCATTATTAGTTCTGGTTTAACTTTTAAAGTGTTGATATTTGCAAGCTTCTATATATTTTACATACACCAATTCTGTTTTTTTTATTATTATTAAATAAAAAAAGGGGGCTTTTATTTCAAAGATTACAGTAACAGCATTAAAGAAATCCGTAATCTGACTTCAAACACAATATTGATAAAATGAAACTTAAGTTACAAAATTATTCACATTTTTGAAGTGATATAACACATTGTTATAAACATCTAAGAGTTTCATCCCACATGAAATTATTTTACAACATTAATCGCTCTTCTTTGATACGAATTTTCAGGAGCTATTTTATCTGTCATTTCAAATTTCTTTTATAACAGTTAAAAAACAAAGTACATCCACTAATGTTCATAATTAGAAGTTTCTAATGGATGATTGTTCTATGATGATTGAAAGAAAATGAAATCATTTTTCGAAGGTTATATATAAAAACAAGTTTGGTAAGTTGAAAACAAATAAAACTTTGAAATTTTGGTCTGAAAAAAAAAAATCATTACATAGAAATTTGTTTAGAGATTTTTTCTTGTGTTATTTTGTTAAAAATAAAGACTCCAAAGATTCTTTTTTTTTTTTTTTAAATGGAGAATTTTGTAAAATGGAAGTTTGCTAAATATAAGTTCAACTGTATATTGCTGCTTATAAATAAATGATAATGTTAATTCCTGAACTCAAGACAATTATTCATTTAAATATTTAAACTAAAACATTAAAAAATATGTAAACACAAACAATGGAAATGTAAGGAGAAATGCCCCCCTTCCCTCTCCCCATCCTACAAAAAAATGTTATCGTGTCTATAAGTTTTTTATCATTTTCCTTTATTGACATCAACATATCTTTTTTTGTACACTAGGTAGCTTATACTATTATAATTTATAGTACTTAAAAAAGACAACAAATCAAGTAAAAAATAAGTAATAGAAAAGGCTGTGACCAAAATAAATGTGAAATTGAATAAACATTGAAACACACATTCAAAGCACCTATCACTCTGAAATACATAAGAGTTGCCAATTACCAGAGATTTCTAATTTTTTACTTTTATTACCTAATTTGGTAATTTTATAAAAATAAATAAATAAAATATTTGTTTTCTTGAGAAAGTCTATTAACAATATATATGTGTGTGTGTGTATATATAAAAAAGTATTTCCTTCTCAGTTTTATTGTAATGAGATTTTTTTTTTACATAAAGACTTAATTATAATTCTTTTTTTTATCCATTCTAAGTTATGTAAACAAACACTGATCAAAGTTAGTTACAGAGAATAAATTAATTTTTGCAGCAAAGCAATGAATGTTTAGAAGTCAGTGTAAGCCAACAAAATGTTCGATCCAAGATATTTAAACTTTTACAAAGGCAGATGAAAAATAAATAAATAACTGTTATTTTGCTTAAAAAAAAAAAAAAATGTAAAAAAAGAAAAAAAAAAAAACATGATAATAAATTAACCTTAGCTCTACAGTGTTTTTCACAAGTATGAGCAAAATAAATACCATGATTTTTATTAACACCATAATCAATAATTCTACTTATTTATTGAAAAAAAACAAAAACAAAAAACGATAGTGCCTTACCAGTTAAAGGAGGTTTATGAGAATGAATACTGCTTGGTATACTGACAATGAGCTTCTTCGAATCTATTTCTTTAAGCGGTTTTATGTTCGTATCATCATCATCATCATATTGAACTCTTCCTAGAATGAGATTTTCATATGGTTTTTTATGATGGGACTCGATGGGGTAAACAAAATTTCCTTTTTTCGTTACCTACAAATAATACATAAAATTTAATTCAAAAGCATTCAGTACATTCAAATTTATGTGCACAATGAAACTTTAAAACTACGAATTTGAGACACAAGAGAGAAATGATTATAGTTAAAAACAGGAACTGAAGTTTAACTTTTTGCATATTGTTTTGTAATATAAAATCTTTAAGCACAAAATAGCATAATGGTGAAACTTTAAAGCAGTAATTTTTAAGTCTATTCTAAAATTATAATTAGTATTTAAGCATTGAATTATTTAAAACAAACACACATATAAACAGTGTGTCCAAAAAGTCTGGACACGTTCAAATAACTTGAGAATTACACATCAAATTGAAAAACGGAAAAATACGTGCTCAATATTTTTGAAAAATCAATTCAGTTATATCAAAGTTGCCCCCCAACCCCTGGGGGCAGAGGGAGAAACTTTGAAATCTTAAATGATAATCCCTATTTTTTATTGCTGATACGGATTCTATGAAAAAAAAAATACATAACTTTTGTATTTAATATTTTATCTGGATCATCATAGATGGCACTGTAATCAAGCATAATGCAGTGTTAAACTAGAATCCTGAATCATGAGAGGCAATAGTAAGAGAACAGATTGCCATTCACCAAAATTTGGGAAGAACTTTGCTTTGCTACTAGAAATAAAGATCCGATGAGTCCCCAAAAAATAAAATTGTTTTACCCTTTTTTTTTGGGGGAGGGGGGGGGGCAAAAATGGAGCATTTAACCCATGTGGGGCAAAAAACTCAACTTTTCTTAAGTAGGTCAAATGGGGTATTGTTTATTATGTATTTTTAATTCTGAATCAAATTACAGTATCCACAAATCAATACGATGTTTAGTTACAAAGTTATGGCAGGTTTTATGAATAAAAAGTTGAACATTCTACTTTATTACATGATAAATTTAAAAGGCAATTTTTGCTACTTTGATGACATTTAATAAGCTTAAGATTATTCAGTATGATATAAAGAACATGTTTTGAACATAAAATAAGTGTACTAAAGTTCAACTCTCTCATAAAGTATAAATTTGGATTTTTTATTAATAAAACTTGCAGTAACTTTGCAGTAATTGATTGTATCAACTTGTGAATGGTGTCATTTGATTCAGAATTAAAAATATATAATAAACGATACATCACTTGGCCTACTTCAGGAAAGTTGAGTTTCTCACTCCCTATGAGTGAAATGCCCCACTTTTGTCCCCCCCCCAAAAAGAAAACAACAACAACAACAACACGTAAAACAACTTTATTTTTTGGAGACTCATCGTATCTTTATTTCTAGTGCCAAAACAAAGTTCTTCCCAAATTTTGGTGACACATATTACCTCTTATGATTTGGTGATCTTGTTTAACGACACATTTTGCTTGATTACAGTGCCATCTATGATGATCTGAAAAAATGTTATATACAAAAGTTATGTATTTTTCCCCATAGAATTTGAATCTGCAATAAAAAATAGGGGTTATCATTTAAGATTTCAAAGTTGCCCCCTCTTCCCCCCTAGGGTGTGGGGGTCAACATTGATATCACTGAATAGATTTTTCAAAAATATTGAATACGTATTATTCTGTTTTTCAATTTGATGTGTATTTCTCGAGTTATTCGATCGTTTCCAGACTTTTTGGACACACTATATATATATATATATATATATATATTTTAATTTCTTCTTCTTTTAAATAAGTTTTTGGTCTCTATATTCAGTGTGTTGAGGAATACTTTCTTTGTCAACTAATTATTACTTTCTTATATTGTCGATTATTTATGTGATTTGATGGTTATTATTCAAAAAGTTTTATTACATATATATAGAGAAAAAAGGGAAACTGATATCCCATAAGAAAAATAAATCTGAGGACTAAATTGATGTGGCACTACATTATATACAATAAAAATATGGCTTAAAATATACTTTTATATATAAAAAAAACATATGAAATAGAGAATGCATGTTCTTATCAGAAAAACTGGAATTTCAGCTTTTAAACAGAGGGCAAGGGTAACAAAAAAAAGCTAAAATTCTACTATATTATCAGAACACAATTATTCAGTACAAATTAATATACAAAATCAGGCACAAACAAAAAATTTTTAAAACATCCAATTTACATTTTTAATCCCTTCTTATAATATTCTTGAAGTTATTTATTTTATGTAATGGACAAACTTTACACTTACTTAAGATAAATATAATTTCAAATATTAAGACAAATAATTGAAATTTAGTCCAAATAAATAAAAACAGGAAACATAAAATGTCATTCTAGGCAAAAATTTATCAGGCTACATAGATTTTATTCGGCTAATATTCAAAGCAGCTTCACCAGAAGCAGAGTGAATGTGACTGAGGTTTTTATCTTCCCACTTACTGAGAGAAAGTTGCATAATTAAGTGAAATGCATAATAAGAAAATTTTACTGCCTCATTACATAAGCTAGCAACAACAGTTTCAGAATCACATATAAAACAGTTGGTGTTGATGTACTCTTTTCTAGAGAACTTCTGAGGGGAATTCTGAAAACTTTTAATTGTTTTGTTAGTTAAACTAAAAATTGATCATTCGGAAATTAATAAAAATTACAATAATTGTGTAATTCCGCAAACAACAACAACAACAAAAAAAACCCAGCTGTCATTGATGTAACTTTTTCTCAAAACCTACTAAAGGTGATTTTAATGGCAGAAGCTAAACTAATAAGTTGACTGTTGAGCAAGAAAAAAAATTAAAAATGCAACAGTTTAAAATTTGAATTAGTTTAAAAAAAATAGATTTTGTTTTTTGCACTACTGCATTTTTTTTTTTTAATTTCTTGTTGAATGATTCATTTAATTTTTAGCTTCAGCCAAAATTATTTTTTCTTCAGTAGCTCTTGAGAAAAAGTTACATTAATATCAGCTAATTTAGATGTGATTTTTTTATTCATGTTTTTATTGTATTTTTGATTTTAATTCCTTGCCGAACTATCAATTTAAAAGTAGATCTATGTAAGGCTAGTGAAGATAAAGATCTAGGAAAGTCACAAAGACAATCTAGCAGAGATAAAAAATTTTACTGAAGAATCCTTTGCAAAAAAACTGCCTCTTGTATTTCATTATTTTGTTACTGTGATGTTAAAGTGTGTGATCTTATAGAATTTTCAGCAGTTGTGAATATCAATAGTAGAAATAACCCCATTTCGTACCTTCAAGGTTAAAAAACATTAAAAAAGGTTTTTTTTTTTTTTACTATATACAAATTATCTAGTCTAAATTCTCACTACCACCATGAAAAATGTAAATGAAGTGGAAAAATTAATAATATTCTTTTTAAAATAAAAAAAATTCTTTATTTGATCATTGTAATTGGTAGTATATTGATTTTCCTCTTGATACTCTAAAAATATTTGTATACAGACTTAATCCACCTTGGAGAAATACTTAAAAGTTCCTTGCAAGTGATCATCTTTAGTAAATTTATTAATAATGGCAACCTCTTCAGTTAAGCACCAACATCACCTCAGCAATTGATGATACAATTTCGACTGGTTTTGATCCATATGATCAGAAATCAAATTTTATAAAATGGGGTCCCAAAAATAAAATCAGGAAATTTTTTAGATTATATGTTGAAAACAAAAATAACGGTCAAAGCAGAATGAACATAATAAGCTAAATAATATAATATAAGCATAATAATAAGCCAAAAATGTGCTATATCATCCATGACATGATCGACCACAGCCACGATCATGGAAAATTTACGATAAAAATGATGTAAGGGCACTCGAGAAAAACAAAAATTGATCCCACGGCGAACAAAGATCCTAGTTGCAAAACACAAACAATGTGAGAAACCTCATAGTTATGTTTGCCACAGCTGACTACAAAGAAGACAAGTTGGAAATTGTACGTCAAACGTGACAAATGAGGTGCGTTCGTGCAATAGCTATTTACATAAATATTCAGATCTTTTCTGATTTTTAATTCTGTGAAATGAATTATATCGTCTGCAGATTCATTTCTGTCATAAAATAAGTATCTCGGTCGCTTGACGATTAAACTTCGGAAGCTCCTATAACAAAAAAGCACCGATTTAAAAAAAAATTCAAATTTCTTAATAAATATTTTTATTAATATCTCCTAAAATTTTGATTCGATTTTAATAAAATTTGAAATGTCTCGACAAAATTCTGCAAAGATAATATATTTTTAATTGCAAATCATTCGGTTGGGTAGTTTTTGCGTTGTATATGCGGACAGACGGACAGACCAAGCAACGACTATAGGTGCTACGTATTTATATAATTACGAACACACCTAAAAATGATTATATTGCTTTTTCTTTACCTTGAAGATAGGTGCATTTCCCACTTTTAGAGGTTTTGGTCTTGTGCACTACTTACAGCAGCATTCTATGCAGCAATCAGCAGCAGTCTGCTATGATGTTTAGTGATCATATCTAGTGTCTTTATGACAAAATTTATAATTGAAATATTAGAAATTCTGATGTCTTTGTGACTAAATTTGTAATTTAACAATCAGTCATAAATTCCCAATTTGTGTCAAAACTGCACATGACAGAATTTTTTTGAGTAGTTTTCCTGAAATCAGTATAAAACAATACATCAGAAATCCATCACTTTAAAGTGTCAGTTCCTTCCTTACAACCTTAAATAAATGTCAGCATTATTGTTTACTAAACTGAGTTATGTGATTAAAAGTAGGGAAAACATTTGCTCATTAAAAATAACTTACTTTACACCAATGCCACATAGATGAGAGGACTACATTACACTTTGGAAAGAGTTTTTCCAACACAAAAGAGGCAGCTGTAGAACTATTAGTGATCCAGACAACAATGAGGCACCCTGGATTGGCAAGTTTTTCGAATGGTAAAGTTTTTAGAAGCTCATACTCTAATGAATGATAACTACAAAAATTAGATAACTTTTAATACAAAGAGAAAAATGAGCTAAATTTCACATACATATTCATTTTATGTAAACATTTATAAAATCCTAATATCAATTTTAAAAAAATCTTATACTATTAATTTACAGATTTCTTTTCTCTAAAAAAAATGAGGAAAGTATACATAACTATTTTTTATTTAGTAATGTTTTATTTAGGTGACAGAATAAACACTTCATAATGCAAATTTGTTCACCATACTTTTAGGAATCTTCTATGTTTGACATAACCTGATCAATACAGAACAAAGTCAAGGATTAGTAATGAATTTAACCACTCATTTCACACTGCAACAAAAATTAAAAATTCCTATAAAATTTTTAAATAAAACTTGTAGATTCGAAATAATGTATTATTTTATTTACTTTTACTCATGAGAATTTACTAAAGTAAGTATAACACAAATGTTAACATCTATGCAGTAGATGAAAAGATTGAAAATAGCAAGTCATGATACAACTTTTCGGTGACATATCATAGGGAAAGATGAAATTTCTTTAATAATAATAATAAAAGAAAAAAATGGAAGAAATAATGTTGTAAAATATGCAGGTTAAGTCAAATATTGGGAGTAACCTGTAAAAATTAATAAAGTTGAAATCATTTTCTTCCATTCCAATGATGAAAGCTGTTAAAAAAAATTCTACAGATTAAAAACAGAAAAAATGAATGAAGAAAAAAAAAAGAAAGAAAAAGAAGAGGAAAAGGACAAATATGTAGAAGATTTTCATACTTGTTTCAAATACTTGATTCGTGAGTAAAAATAATAAAAACATTTTTCTTTTCTTTTTTAACAAAATGAAGCTTTTACTATATATAAAAAAATGTAAAGACATTATATTCTAAAAAAAAAAAAAGTAAAGATATGATCATAAAACAAAAAGGGGACTATCTGTAAATTGTTCCCATGTAATAACAGCTTGTAATAAACAAATAGGAAGCATGGACTTTTTACAAAGGGTGCTACAAAATTATGAGGAGATATTAAAAACTAGTACTTTCATTTGTTTCATTGTCTCCTAGACCTTACATTTATAAATTCTTGAATAGTGTACTGACTTGTTCAATCAGCTTACATCCTCTTCTCTTATGGTGAAATGAAGATTTTAAAGTGTGGAAGACCATTTAACGCAATTGAAGCAGAGCTTAAATGAAAGGCAAAAGTAAGCTGCAAAATCCCTTCCACCCAAAAGATTTTAGGTGTAATTCACAGATCTTAACATTCCAAATCAATTGAAATATGCAATGTACAATCTTGTAAAGTTTGTACAAGGATGAAATGTTTAAAATGGGATGTTCCATATCGTCTAAACAAAAATAATTGATTTATGAAATATCTGCCTTTTTTATATTATATGCCATAATTTATATGTATAGGATTATGTAATGAGTAACAAATTAAAAATTCCTCAATGCTTTTGTTTTTTAACTGCAAAACATGCATACAATTATATATATACATATTCAAGAATCCAAAATGTTTTTCTATAATACAAGTATAATTCTATACATTTATAAAGTGTAGCCATTTGATGCACTTGATATATTAAATACTTGATACATTACATACAACAATTGAGATGGGGATTTTTTAAATATTTTTCTTGTTGCATACATAGTTATTAGAATAATTATTTTTTAAGTTTGGGTGATTTCTTGGATGTGGATTATTTTAAAGACAGTCAGACAGGTTTATTTTTGGAGTAGGGTTTATTTTTTAAATAAGGCTTATATCACAAGCATCCTTGAAAAACTTGCAAGGACTTAATTTCTGATTAACGTATATACTCGCATATACATCGACCCCCTAACTTTTAAATGCAAATTCTGCAAAAAATTTAAAACCCGCGTATAAGTTGACCCCCTAAGATTTTACTTCAATTTTGTATAAAATCAAGCCAAAGATGGGACAAAAACACATGCTCCATATGGTAGGAGAGATTCGCCAATGCAAAGTGGTAAGTAAACAAAAACAAATCTATGAAATATTTTTTAACGATAAATTATTATTATTTGTATATTTTAACTATTATTTTATTATTCTTAAACATAAAAAGCCAGAATTTTGGCAGTATTTGAAGTTTTTTTGTTGTTTTAATTGACTCGCGTATAAATCGACACCCGCAATTTGCTTGCCGAAAATTGTCAGAAATACCTTGACTTATACGCGGGTATATACGGTAAGTCTTTTTTCTGTGAAACACGGAGCAATGGCTGTAAAGTGATCAGTATTTAAAATTGATTTTATTAAAATATAAAAAATCTGGATAAACTGCAGGAAAATAAAAATGAAATAAACAACATTTATATAAACTATAATATAATAATACAGTATAACATAAAAAATAAATGCATCACAATTACATTACAGAATCACTGATAGTGTGATACATTCTATTTATTATAATCAATATCTCTTTCACTCACATACATCATCTCTCTATTACAGACAAAGAAAATAAAAAATATATAAAGGGAAATCAACAGCATCAAATTTTAAAACAGAACTTCCAAAATACCTGCTTTTGCGTTTAACAGATCTGTTAACCCAAGGTGGATCGATTACAATTAAATCAAACTTTTCAACTGTGGGGGAAAAAAAGCGAATGAATAATAATAATAAAATAAGCAATGATAAAGAAAAACATAATATCAACATATTCCAAAATATAAAAATATTTTAAAGCAGTTTTCTAAGTATAATGATTTAAGTTTTCATGTAGTTTCAAGCTGACATTTGAAATAAATGAAAATACAACAACAGAAAAAAAAGAAGGATCAGAGAAAAAAAAAAAAATTAGGATATTGGAAACCAGTAAAGCAAATAGTATTTAATCTTTTTATTTGCAAAAATGAAACAACTGTGAGAGTTTTTATGCTTAAAGTACTTTAACATAATGAGTAACTTTTTAACTCTAAGCTTAAGTTTATTTATATATTATTATAAGAATTTTTCATCTAATCCACTTCTATACACAGTAGACCTGCGATTTTGTGACCATTGGATGAGGTTCTGACCATTTTCTAATACTCACAATATTTTTTTCCTTGCACAATTTTTTTTCAACTCACAGATAATCAACATCGTGATTTAATGATCTTCCTGTAAACATAAAGTCCACTTTTAAGTGAAGAAAAAACAGCTAATCAAATATTTCCTTCTTCTGATCCTTTCAGACATTGGCCAACACCCTCCCTCCTTTCCCCTCCACACTGTTTTAATGACAATGTACCTAACAACAACTCTGTTAAATTTTTTGGAAATTTCTCTCCCTTTTCACCTGTAGCTTTTTAGCACAAGCTCATTGATCTCTTTACTTGCGATTGGTTGGCTAGGTATCACCACATAAGAGCAAATGCACACATCATGTGATGGGATAATCTCTAGATGTTCAATCTTTTCGGAGTTATTACAATGACACTAAATCATTTGCATGGTCTTTACTGATTTTTTTGTTAAACATTTTTATTTTTCAATGGTTTCTATTGTAACTAAAAGATCGTTTTATATCCATCGGAGTGAAGGTGAAAATTCTTAAAAGTGTGGACAAGCAAAATGTGAAATTGTCAAAATGTTTAACATCCCCCAAAACACTCTTTTCATAATCCTAAAAAATCATGATGCCATAATGAAAGCAAAAGACTCTATACTGCCATACCAACTGTATAACAAAGAGGCTAAATATTCTGTATTAAAGAGGGCTCTTATTGACTAGAGGGAGAATAAAAGGTCAAAGAATAGGCCAATTGATGGTAATTTGTAAAAGGCTAAAAGCTCGAGTATTTTCAGACAAGTTAAATATCAATGAAAAGTTCAAAGTCTCAGATGGACGGTTACAAAATTTCAAGATACAGATTGGATTAATCTTCTAAAAGCTGTGCAGAAAAATCTCTTCTGTAAATACACTATATTTCCAATGATGACCGGTCACTTGCGATTTTAGACGTTTTGTTAAATATCTGTAAAGATACATGAGGAATTATCCTTAAACTTCAGGAGTGTAAACAGCATGATAGACGTCATATATTTCCGCGAAGATTTTTTTCCCGAAATCCCATAAGGGGCCGTCAACAAATTGAAGAAAAACGAATATCTTTTGGATAACCCTGTAAAAACTAATATTGCAAATGCATTCAAACTGTAGATTATGATTAAGTGGTTTATTGTAATAATTTGGGTTCATTTGTATGAAGATAGCATGTATACTCGAAGATAAATTCAGGTTTTTATAAAAACAGTCCCAAATTTTACCAAGTTTTTTGCTTATAATTTGCAGAGTTTTTAATGTAAAAACAAGTTATTTTCAGAAAATATGACAAACAAAATTGTACACAATTCCCTGCAATCAGAATTAAAAAAATAATAAAAATTGTATGAAATATGAGCAGGTTTACTAAATATTGTTTCACTGCGCATGCGCGAATTCCATCAAAATGTACTGTGCATAATATATTAGCTAAATGTATAGACCAACTTTTATGAATGTCTCAAAAACATAGCTTGAAAGTTCTGATAGTAATCGTCGATAGAATAAGCTCGAAATTCGCTGTTCCCAATAGGAATCAAAAAGATGAGGGGTTGTATCAAATATACTAGCTTATGAAAGTTGACATAATAAGTATGAAGTGTTTTTCATTCTATATTTGATACAACCCCTCATCTTTTTGCTTCCTTTTGGGAACAGCGAATTTCGAGCTTATTCTATCGACGATTACTATCAGAATTTTCAAGCTATGTTTTTGAGACTTTCATAAAAGTTGATCTATACATTTAGCTAATATATTATGCACAGTATATTTTGATCAAATTCGCGCATGCGCAGAGGAACAATATTTAGTAAACCCGCTCATATTTCATACAATCTTTATTATTTTTTAATTCTGATTGCAGGGAATTGTGTACAATTTTGTTTGTCATATTTTCTGAAAATAACTTGTTTTTATATTAAAAACTCTGCAAATTATAAGCAAAAAACTTGGTAAAATTTGGGACTGTTTTTATAAAAACCTGAATTTCTCTTCGAGTATACATGCTATCTTCATACAAACGAACCCAAATTATTACAATAAGCCACTTAATCATAATCTACAGTTTGAATGCTTTTGCAATATTAGTTTTTACAGGATTATCCAAAAGATATTCGTTTTTCTTCAATTTGTTGACGGCCCCTTATAGGGTTTCGGGAAAAAATCTTCACGGAAATATATGACGTCTATCATGTTGTTTACACTCCTGAAGTTTAAGGATAATTGCTCATGTATATTTACAGATATTTAACAAAACGTCTAAAATCGCAAGTGACCGGTCATCATTGGAAATATAGTGTATCAAATCAGTGAGTCAATGGAGAGATACAACACTGAAAAAAAATGTAAATAAATGAATACAATGAAGGTGACACATTTAATGCTCACGAAACTGTTTTTTTTTTTTTTTACAAGTAGCTGCCAGAGAGATCATCTGTTTTTAAAGATAAAACATGTTCTGGAGCAAAGTGGACAAAGCAAATACTAACTGATCCGCTAGTGCTAACATGGCTGGAATAAAAAAAATTTCTTTGCTTGTCAAAGGAAATTCTAAAGAACCACGTTGTTTTAAGGGAATGAAACCATTACCTGTAGTTTACAAAGTCAGTAAAAAGCAAGGATGACATTGGAAATTTCTGAAGAATAAATCAAGCAGCTAGACAAAAAAAAAAAAAAAAAAAAAAGAAAGGAAGAAAGTTCCTATTAATCATCAATAACTACATGGCCTCTGGAAATTAAAAATCTAGAAGCAGTAAAGATTTTATTTCTTCACCCGAATGTTAAAACTGTTTTACAGCCTAAGGATAAAGGTGATATTATACAGTGTTTCAAAAAAATGTACCGAAGAAAACTAGTCAACAACATTCTAATCAGATTAGAAGAAAACAAAATGGATAAGATGAATTTGTTAGAGGCTATTCATATAGCAAAAGCTGACAAGCAGTTTCTCAGAACACATCTTCCAATTGCTTCCATCATGCTGGACTTTTAAAGAAACAAGCTTGTGAAACTGAACCTGCTGCCGAGGGGTCCAAAAAAACTGAACATTGAAATCATCAAATGCAAGCATTACAAAATGTTGTTTTGCCAGAAAATCATATATTTGAGGATTATGCTGTCATTGACGAGAAGTTAAAAACTGAGGGAGAATTTTTGGAAGATGACTTAATGTGCAGCTTCCTCATTCCTGAACAGGACATTCGAAATAATTCTTCCAACGAGGAAAATGATGAAGTTCCAGAAACAACTCTCACATTAAAAGAAGCAAAAGATACCATAAAGATTTTGTGGAACTTTTTTGGGAAGGAAGAAAATTCTAACAACTACTTTCAGAAAAATCAACAGCCTCGAAAGTGGCATTCTGGAATTTTCCAGCTACACTTCCAAAAAATCTTATTTTTTTATATCCTTTCCAAAAACAAATTTCTAGTCTACCATCTTCAGTAAATCAGGATTAGTATAAAAAATTGGTAGCAACTTATCATTTTAAGAAATACTTTTTTTAGTTTTAAAACAGATACATATTTATAAGTAAATGAAAATGGAAAATTATGAAAGAAGCATAGATTATGAAATACTTTTTAAGATTAACAGAATATTATTAAGACATTTTATTTTTTTTTAAACAATGAAATGAGATACATCTAAATAAACAATTTAAACAACACATAATGCAGTAAAAATCGATTTTTAGCAATTGCTGTCCCTATCTGGTAAATGTGTATGAATTCTTTGATGCTGCCCTGTATATGATCAATAGAATTTACACATGCTACATAAGACATTAACCTTCTGAATACCACAATAGCCGGTGCAACCCACAATAGCCCAGGATAGCTGAAAGGATTTTCCTTCCCCTTAAATGGGTTGGGTGATGTCAAGGGGATGGTCTCTCTCAGTGATGGATGGGGTAATGTGTTGGCATTTCTGGACAGTACAGAAATAAAAACAATAGCCGAAATCATCCCAATGCTGTGCAACCCACAATAGCCCAGGATAGCTGAAAGGATTTTCCTTCCCCTTAAATGGGTTGGGTGATGTCAAGGGGATGGTCTCTCTCAGTGATGGATGGGGTAATACGTTGGCATTTCTGGACAGTACAGAAATAAAAACAAGATTGATTTTTTTTTCAGTAACTGGAGCAATGATAAACAGCAATGGTGTAACACCTGTCGAAATTTGAATAAAGGGAGAAGGCAGTAGGGTCATTTCCACTACTAACCTAATGAAAAATGGGGCAATGAATAAATCAGTATTTTGGGATATATTGTTGGGAATCTAAGGCCATTCAGTTTTTTAAAGTTTGGGATTTAAAGAGTTAAAAATTTGATAAGTTTAAAAATGCATACCACAGCTGAAAATGCACTTTCAGCAATTCCAGTCAGTCCTATAACTGATTTTTTTTTTGTGTGTGTCTGCAAATGAACGATAAATGCTATGCACTCCATAATCTATAGCAGTGGTTCCCAAACTTTTGGGCTCGCAGAGCCCTTTTTAGGAAGAATTTCTAATGCGGAGCCCCTAAATCCCACGGTATTTTAACTGCACGGTAAATCTAAACGGTATTGGTTTACAAATTAATGTTTTTTTATGTCTATGGAGCAGAGAAAGATCTGTTGGATAAGAGTCCGAACCAGTAGTTTCCAACATGGCGTCAAGGTTCTCAGTTTGGCCCTATTCTTGATACTGAAATTCTGAATTCAGACTAGAAATTTTGAAAATCAAATTTTCTATTTTTTAACCCTTTAACAGTTTTATTTAATATTACTATTATTGGACATAAGGACTAAAACCACTTTTTGTGTATTAAAATATCTTCCTTGTATAATCGAGATATGTCTGCCAAATACAGCAAAAATTACAGTTAAAGATTTGTGATTTCTGAAAGCTTTTAGTAACGAAGAAAACAAACTCTTCTTACACGAGAGACGTTCGAGTAATAGTGTTAAGGGGTTAATGATATCCATTTTTAAAATAAAAAATATTCTTTCGGAATTTCTAGTATGAACTGGAAATGAAAGATCAAAATGGTAACCCTGTCTGGGTCATGCATTACATTGGGGCTTACGTGAAACTATTATTATTTATGGCAAAAACCACACACACACACAAAAAAAGGTAAGTTCTGCAGTTTTCGTTTACAAAGATAGACTTTTGTATAATTCCAATAGACTACTCGTGAAAAGAGAGAAAATGTGTAGGCCCAGTCGCCCATGAGTAATTATATAACACTTTTTTGATAGTCCCACCCACCCATAATAGAATCATGCAATTGCGGTTTCTTTTTCCGTTCTTCTTTACGTTTCTAGTGCTTCTAAATATGCAACGAAAACAAATCGCCTCTGATCTTCTTTTGAACCATTTTTAAAGAAATACATTTAGAAACAGATCATCGTTTTAGTGATTAAGTGGGCGGGACAAAATCTATAACCTGTATTGTTAGGTACAGCATCGTTCACATTTCTTCTACGTTTTATTTGAAGTATTTAGTTACATAGCTTTGAAAGAAACTTTCTTTCACCATTGTTTTTGTCTCAAAATAGATATACGGTTAAAAACTACACATGTTAAAAGAACTGCAAATAGTAGAAAAACTTTACTAACAACACGGGATATATGGGTAGGGTTATATTTATATCAGGGTGGGTACTCATTGACGAAAGATCTAAGCAAGGGGTGTAGCTGAGCAAAAATTTAGATTGTTAGTGTGATGACAAATGTAAAGAACCAATATATATTTTTTAAATTGCTACAGCCTTATTTCTGATCGAAAAATGTGGCATCATAACATAAGAATCTTAGCCAATGCCGAGACAAATTAAAATAAAATTTTAAAGAGTGGTTGTTAAGTGATACAAGATGTTAAAAAAAATACGTTTTCAGCAATATACATTGCTTTAAAAATTAAGTACAATTATGTAAAACAGCATAGAAAATTTAAATAACTGAGAATCAATAAAAATAAAATAAACAGATTAAAGGAATTAAAGTTACAAAAAGAAAAAAGAAAACTATATACACAATGTATACATATGTATTTCGTAAATACATATGTTGCATTTTCGCGAACAGGGTGTCAAAATTAATTACAACTTTTGAAAAACTGAATAGGTTAAAAACAATTGAAGCGGTTTTAAATTTTAAACTGGAATAGAACTTGAAATTTGAGATTAAACCACTTAAAATTAAAATATTAACCAAAAGCGAAAACCAATTATACGTCTGTCACTGAAACAATCAAAACTTAGTAGCACATTTCTTAGTAAATATAACAAGTAATGGAGTGTAAAATACCTCATTTTAAAGATCTCAAAGAGTGAAGCGAAAGAAAATAAACAATGTGACGCACACTTACTTCATTAGGAAGTTAGAACCTTGTTACTAAGAGAAAAGGAACTAAGTATAAACACATGAATAGGCGGAGCTCCAAAGAACAAATCTTTTCTCCCATTTGTTCGGCAAGCTGAGCTAACAGCACTTGCTCTCTCGATTCACATTGTGCATTCGATTCAGAATACTGCTTCTTTTAAATTTATTTTGAATCGAATTTTTAAAACACATTAAATGCAGAAACATAAAATAGAGTAGTTCAAACCAAAAAATATTATATAGAAAATAAATACATCTATAATGCAAATTTTTATATGATTCAAGAATATATATTATGGTATTTTTCAACCCAGTGATAGATGTATTTATTTTTGACACACACACACAAATTCCTACATACTTTCGAAAAGTTTTCCCTTCCAATATACTAATTTCTTTCATGTTTTGTTTTATTTTCCTAGAACGCCACGGAGCCCCTGAAAAGTTTAGGCGGAGCCCCAAGGGCTCCGCGGAGCACACTTTGGGAACCTCTGATCTATAGAAAACATGTTGTAGTGCACCTCAGTGATTTTTAATTTCATTATGTTTTCAGTATTGCAGCATCATTAAAATGTAGCACAAATGTTGTTTCCCTATAGATAATAATGTAATGGAATTATTGGTGTCCCTGGAAAAATGAATATAGACAATTATTCTATACTCTTGAGAAAACATGCTGTACTCCACCTCAGTGATGTATATAATCTCATTGCGTTATAATATATTATATAATATATATTATAATATATAATCTCATTGCGTTATAATATATTATATAATATATATTATAATATATAATATATATATATATATTATATAATATATATATATATATAATATATAATATGTATATATATATATATATATATATATATATATATATATATATATATATATATATATATATATTATATATATTATATAATATATTATATATTATATACTATAATATCTTATATACTTAATATATTATATATTATATATTATAATATATTATATACTATAATATCTTATATACTTAATATATATTATACTTAATATATATATTATACTTCTATATATACTTATATATACACTTATATACAGGTATATCGTAGCATCAATAAAATCCACCACAAACAATTTTTCCCAATAGATCCTAATATATTGCAATTCTTTTGTGTGTTCATGTAAACAAACTATAAATGCTACACACTTCATTTTCAACATTCTTCCTTTTCATTTCACACTTCATTCTATTGTGAACTTTGATAACATATAAAAATAACATGGCAATCTAAGTATGTTTATGAGAACACAGACAGACAGCACAGCAGATGGGCAAACCAAAGCCATAAACACTTTTCAACTATGTTAGAAAGTGTTACAATGAAAGAATTATAAAAAATTCATATATTAAACAAAAGACTAATTACAAATATTTACAAATATATTTAATATCATACATGTGAATGCTTCAGAAATACACTTAAACTGGAATTAGTAATTTAAATTACTTAGTAAACAATAAAATAAACAGTGATATTAATACAGTAATTTCTCACTTATACGTCAGTGCAAGGGACTAGCCATAAACAACACATAAACACAAGAGACGCATAAAATAAATTAAAGTAAAAATTAAATTTTAAATAAATGTTAAGACAAAATTAATCTTTAAATGGCTAAATAACATGCAGCATAATAAAACAAGACACAGATGTCATATACGTGCCACATTGGCACGATTTTCCCCCCTGCCAA
This sequence comes from Maratus michaelseni, assembly GCA_963931845.1. Taxonomy (NCBI): domain Eukaryota; kingdom Metazoa; phylum Arthropoda; class Arachnida; order Araneae; family Salticidae; genus Maratus; species Maratus michaelseni. Next base: position 345,149,227 of record OZ007591.1, on the reverse strand, counting down.
TTTGGCGAAAACTTTGTTTTTGAATATTAGTTAATAAATTGTTGTTCATTTACTTTTATTTTTTATTTTAATTCTAGAAACTTATTTTATTACGTATATCAATATTTATTTATATTAAACTATCATTTATTTATTTTTATTTCCTTTTTTAAAATAATACAAGCTATTTCATTTATTATGTTATTTCATTTTTATAATGAAATAAAAAATGATGTGCTATTATTGCATGCTATTTGTAACTAATATTAAAAAACAAAGTTTTCGCCAAATTGGTGAGGGGAAAAAATTGTGCCAATGTGGTGCATATATGACATCTGTGCCTAAAAGAAATGCGATCTACTGAGATTGTTAAAGGTTTATTAATTAAAAATTTTAATTAGATGCCTTATGTTTTAAATAGTCTAAAATTGAAGTATGTTTATGAGCTTGATGTCTGTTTCTAAAAATAGCTTTTTCAAGTTCATTGAAATATGAATATCTTGAGCCAGATGCATCAGTTTGTTGGATGTAGTGATGGAAGGTTTCCAGATCATCTATTACCTTTCCAAAAGTCGGTAGACAAGTTTCTATGTTTTCTTTGTTATCTGATTCATCTTCATTGGCACCATCTTGCATTTCTGTGACTATTTCTTGTATGTCACCTCATTTCTGCTGTTATTACATTTTCATCAATATCTACAAAATCATTAAAATTAATAATGGCATTCCATTCTTCGTCCAGTACTGGTTGATCTTTAGCAGAAGATGTATCATTTTAAATTTTTTTCAAAATAAAGCCTGCTTTTTAAAAACAGTTCTGATTGTGTATAATGGGGAGAAATCTCCAGGAAAACTTGAAATTTCTTCGACACATAAGTGAGATATGCATTTCATGTTGAATGCATAAACAAAAAAACAAAAAAAACAAAAATAATAATAACATTGCATTGCTATATCTTTATCCAGGACTATCGAAAATCAATGTATAACTGAGAGAGATGCATAAAAGAGGCGACACATAAGTGAGAGATTACTGTTTATGAAAATATATGTAGCAATCGAAATTCAGATTTAAAAAAAAAAAAAAAAAATTAAGCACCTGTAGCTTCAATAAAAGAACTGATGTCACAAAGATGAAATTTACATTCAGCAGGAATCACATACTCATCATTGCCAAATCTATGAATCAGAGGATCTGACGAAGGATTCTCAAAATGCAATTCTGAACTTAGAACTAAAATGTGAAAAAAAAAGTTTTATTAATGCAATAAAAAAAGACAGGAGTACAATGTACTCCAGGTAATTTGTACTCAGTTAATTTGAACTTTTGGTTAATATGAACTAATCATAAAATCTTTAAACCATTGTATTTGAACTAGTGTTAAAACTAGTTCATTATATTGAACAAATAATTATTAAAATCTTCAAAAAAGGTTGAGATTCTGCCAGAGAATTTTGATTCTGGGTCAGATGTTAACACTCCCAATGTATCAATGAATAATTAGTACATTTACTAGCATAATGATTGTACAGGGTGTTTCACAAAGGACCCCTAACTTTAAAAATCAATAACCCGGAAACGGTGATAGATAGAAACATGATACCAGTGGTATGTTTATTAAAAAAATCGTAAGTATCTTATACGTAAATCTCAAAATTTAGTTAAAAATACACCGATAGATGGCGCTGAGAGCATTAAGAATCCTTCTAAAGAGAGTTCAGAAGCATAGAAAGAGCCGTCGAAGATTTCGCCATTGAAATCTGACCGCTATTTTTGTATAGTGAAAATAATTCGCATCGGCCACGTTGCCTGTCTGTTGAACTTTTTTGAAAAGCTCACGAATTGTTTTTCCATCTGGGCCTTTTGTGACTTGAAATTGCGTTTGAAAACTTCTCCTTGTGGCAGTAGGACTCTGATTTAATCGGTGGTACTCCAACACAATAAACACACGTTTCTCCACGGTATACACCACTTTCGGAATTATTTTCACTATACGCTAATAGCAGCTAGATTTCAATGACGAAATCATCGACGACTAGTCTTTCTATGCTTCTGAACTCTCTGTTGAAGGATTCTTAACGCTCTCAGCGCCATCTATCGGTGCTATTTTTAACTAAATTTTTAGATTTACGTATAAGATTCTTACGATTTTTTTAATAAACATACCACTGGTTTCATGTTTCAATCTATCACCGTTTCCGGGTTATTGATTTTTAAAGTTAGGGGTCCTTTGTGAAACACCCTGTATATTGACAATATTTTGAAAAGTTTAAGTTTCAACAGAAAAATAATCACATGTTTATTTAAAACAGAATGATTTGGGTCAATACTGTAGAAATAACAAATTACAACAAACATCACTGGACCTATTTTCTTTCAAAAATCTTTTTCACTTATATTTTTTTATTTAACACACATTTCAATTTCTGATGAATTCAATTTCATAAGATACTTACGATTTTTTTAATAAACATACCACTGGTTTCATGTTTCAATCTATCACCATTTCCGGGTTATTGATTTTTAAAGTTAGGGGTCCTTTGTGAAACACCCTGTATATTGACAATATTTTGAAAAGTTTAAGTTTCAGCAGAAAAATAATCAAATGTTTATTTAAAACAGAATGATTTGGGTCAATACTGTAGAAATAACAAATTACAACAAACATCACTGGACCTATTTTCTTTCAAAAATCTTTTTCATTTATATTTTTTTATTTAACACACATTTCAATTTCTGATGAAGGTAAGCTGTTTAAAACTTTTTAAAAATAATATTCCTCTGGAGTATTTTATTTAAGAATGCAATTTTTTTTTTTCACTAAATATTTTTAAAGGATTGAAAGTTATAGAAAAAAGTACTTTTTTCTTACACCTTAAAAAGTCATTCTCTTTATTAGTATCAGACTAGCTGGCTTCGCCCGCCAGCGGGCCCCTAATTTACATCGGTGCCTCGAAAGTTTTGTATTCTCCGGCTCGCATCCCCCTCGATCCGAACGAACCTCCGACCCGTGTCCCCGCTGCCTTCGGCACCGGATAATCCCTTAAAGGATTTGCACATCGAATAGTATAAACCTCTAACTGAACGAACCTCCAGCTCGTGTCCCCGCTGCCTGCGGCACCGTATAGCAGTCGTGCTGTGCACGCGCTGCAGTATACGTTAGTTCCACCTTCCGCCACCAGGTGGCGCAATCCGTTTATATGATCATAACTGAAATCGTTAAGACTTTCGATGTCGAGTCGAATGAGCCATACCCCGTCGTTTTCATGCCCGTAGAACCGAAGATAGGAAAGCGCCCCCTGGTGGTGAAAAAACGAAATAAAATCGGTAAGCTCCATCGATGTTGAGTCGAATGAGCCATACCCCGTCGTGATCCTTCCCATAGAAACAGAGATAGGAAAGCGCCCCCTGGTGGTGGGAGTCAGAGCAAAAATCGATAAGCTGTAGTATCCTCTATCGACGTTGAGTCGAATGAGCCATACCCCGTCGTGATCCGGGCCATAGAAACAGAGATAAGTAAACGCCCCCTGGTGGTGAAAAACGAACTAAAACCGATAAGCTCTAGTCGAATAGTATAAACCTATAACTGAACGAACCTCCGGTTCGGGTCCCCGCTGCCTGCGGCACCGTATAGCATTCGTGCTGCGCACGCGCTGCAGTATACGTTAGTTTCACCTTCCACCACCAGGTGGCGCAAACTGTTTATACGATCATAACTGAAATCGTTGAGGCTTTCGATGTCGAGTCAAATGAGCCATACCCCGTCGTAAACCGGGCCATAGAAACAGAGATAATAAAACGCCCCCTGGTGGTAAAAAACGAACTAAAACCGATAAGCTCTAGTCGAATAGTATAAACCTATAACTGAACGAACCTCCGGTTCGGGTCCCCGCTGCCTGCGGCACCGTATAGCATTCGTGCTGCGCACGCGCTGCAGTATACGTTAGTTTTGTTGGGGCCGTGGTTAGTATACTTGTTAAAATAAAAAATTTATACTAGTTGCCAAAAATGTGTGCAAGTATGGATTAAGTTCATTAATGGATGCCAAATAGTTCAAAAACAGTTTATTAAAAAGAATTCTTGATCAAAAGTTAGTAAAACAATAAAGGTCATATTACTATCACAGGTTTCAAACTCACTCAACATAGCTTCTGCAGAACATGAAGAAAAATACTTAAGTGGATGGCTGGTTTCATATCAAACTGGAGTATTACACAGATTCTAATTCAATATACTAGATGCCATCAAGAGCTGGACCAGCCAGGCTCATAATATTGGACAACACTTTTTAACTTGAGATTACCTGTGCTCACATTACTATGCATCTGCCAACTGTGGTGAGAAGTCAAAGACACAAGAGCTTAAATACTGCTGAAAGCAAGGTCAAATATGCAGTTAAAAATAATTATGCAAATATTTGATACTGTAAGGCAGTGAAAACAATTAACTGGAAAAATGACTGACATGAAATGATTTTTCCTGCAACATGTCAATCCAACCATGAGAACCAACCAACCACTTTCACAATGTAAACACAGTCATGTGTGATGTGGCAAATTGCTTATGCAAGCACAAACTCAGTACTTTATAAAATTAAATGTTCATTGTTGCATATTAAGTAAGTAATTTATATTTTTAAACATATACATTAACTATTTAAATACCTATAGCAATTTAAACACTTAAAAAAAATACAAACAAGTTAACTATACTTGTTATTACGATACTTAGTGTTAATGGTTGAGCAGAGACACTGGGAAAACTAAATGGGAAAATTATTGAAACATTTTATAACATTATTTTATTTTAATTTAACATAACTTATAAATGCATTTAATAAACCTTAAACCAACAAATGCCCCCTTTTCCCAGAGTCTCTAGCTCAGCCAAATAACCATTTGCAATAAAAGTAAAACCTTTCACTTGGCAAAGCTTTTGTAAACATATCAGCTACATTTGCTTTACCTGAAACAAATTTAAGCCTAAACTTATCTAAATTTTCTCTGACAAAATAAAATCTTGTATCTATGTACTTAGTTCTATTATTCTCTACACAGTTTTTAGAAAAACATATTGCACTCTGATTGTCACAATATACATCAGGTTTACTAAAGTTTAAATCGAGAAATGACAGGCAATTTCTAATTCTCAAAATCCAGTTAAGTTCTTTAATGGAATCCGACAATGCAACATATTCAGCTTCCATACTCGACAATGCAATGCATTTCTGTTTACCTGAACTCCATATTATTGGTACTTGATCTACGAAAATGACATGACCACTAATAGACTTTCTATCTATTATATCTGACGCCCAACTAGCATCAGTATACACAGTTAAATTGCTGTCAGAGCTTCTAGAAAGATTTATTGCAAAGTCACTTGTATAAAAAACATATTGTAAAACCTGACTTAAATTTTTCCAATGGGACCATGAAGGATTACTTAAAATTGAGAAAGAGCTATTACTGAAAACAGAATGTCAGGTCTGGTTCTAGATGCAAGAAATAAAAGGCTTCCTATCAGTTCCCTATATGGAATATTCTTGGCTTCTTCACCCTCAATGGTCTTGTTTAAGACAACACCTGGTGTAAGTGGCAATTTACACTTTATTTTGGGAATTTCTCTGAATGTTTCACTTAACTTTTTAATGTACCTCTTTTGATGCATATGAACTTCATTGTTAATTTCTTCAAATTCCACTCCTAAGAAGTTTTTAATTTTTCCCAACACTTTAATTTCAAACTTTGTTTTAATCAAATCAATTACTTCTTTTAATCTATTTTTATTTTTGGCAAATATGGCCAAATCATCAACATATACCAATATTATAATTTCAGACTTATAAGTATAGATGCAGTTACAATCAATTTTATCAAACCCTAATTTAACAAATGTATCATCTAGTTCAACATACCACTCACGCCCGGCTTGATGTAAGCCATATAAAGCTCTCTTTAACTTCATTACATAACTTTCCTTTCCTTTTTCAACAAAACCCTCAGGTTGGTCTATGTAGATTTCCTCTTTCAGTTTAGCATATAAATAAGCACATTTAATATCCAAGTGTTGATGTTCCCAACCTTTTATCATAACCAACATGACAAAGAAAAATCTGACTAATGAAAAAGATATAACTGGAGAGAAAGTTTCAAAGTAATCCACACCTTCAACCTGCCTGAACCCCTTTGCCACAAATCTAGCTTTAAAACTTTTTATTTTCTCATTTTCATCTTTTTTAATGGCATAAACCCATCTACTACCCAATACTTTTACTTTTTCAGGCCTGGGTACGAAGTCATATACTTCTCTTTCTTGAAGGGTACCAAATTCATTTTTCATGGCTTCTAACCAATTATCTTTTTCAGGCAATTTTTGGGACTCTTTATAGGAAGATGGGGTCTTTACTTCTACACAACATGCCTCTAATTCTGAATCCTCCCCCTCACTTTCATCTGCACTTTGAGTTAATTCTTTATTCTTACCTTCAGATTTGAAATTAAATTCATTTGGATTATAAGTTAACCGATTTTCTTTGCAATATTTTTCAACCTCATTTTTACTTCTCAATTTGACTCCTCCCTTTTTGGGGTAATAATACACATCTATTCTACCAGCACTTTTCCCTTTCTTTCTCTCTACCTCTACTCTTTCCCAATTTGTAACAGATGATGTGGGAGGTATATCCTTAGATTCTGAAATGTCCTCATGAAAATTTTCAAGAATTTTTACATTTACCAAATTTTTACTTTCTTTGTTATACGACTTAAAATAAGGGTTTTCCTCATTAATTCTGACATGTTTGGTTTCATCAACTATAGTAGTTCCAGGGTACCAAATTCTATAGCCCAGAGTAGCTGAGGCGTATCCTACCATAACCCCCTTTTTGGCTCTTTTCTCCAACTTATTTCTATATCTACTAGGAATGTTAACGAATGCTGTGCTTCCAATAACTTTAAGATGTCTCACTGAAAAAGGTTTACCTCTCCAAACATTAAGTGGGGCTTTTCCTTTCAACTTACTATGAGGGAATCTATTTTTCAAATAATTCTGGGTACTGACCAATTCTGCCCATAATTCCTGGGGTAAATTTCCTTGCTCTATTAACGATCTTATGCCTTCCAAAAGAGTTCTATTGTAGCGTTCAGCCACCCCATTCATTTGCGGCGAATATGCATTCGTCATTTCACGCTTTATACCTTCCCCTCTCAAGTAATTTTCAAATTCATTTGAAAGAAATTCTCCCCCTCTGTCAGTTTTGATTCTCTTAATCTTTTTACCCATTTGTCTTTCCACAAAAACTTTAAAATTTCTGAAATTTCTAAATGCTTGGCTTTTATGACTTAGAAAATATACAAAAGAATATCTAGAAAAATCATCTATGATTGTCATAAAGTATCTAGCACCACCTAGAGAATTAACCGGAGCAGGGCCCCAAATGTCCATATGACAGAGTTCAAGTATGTTTGAAGTATTTATATCTCTTTCTTGAAAACTTACTCGCTTACTTTTTGAAAAATTACAAGTTTCACATTCATTCATTTTACCAGAGACTTTTTCTATACCATAAGCATTTCCTGACCTGGCAAATTCTAGTAAAGATTTACAGTTTAAGTGCCCAAAACGTAAATGCCAATTTGTTACATTATTTTTAGCAATATGTGCCCCCAAAACTTCACCTTTTCCACAATTTGCATTTATTGAATAAAATTTATTTTTGAGTGGAACTCGTAACATCTCCCCATTAGTATCAGATATTTTTGCTTCATCACCTGTAAAATTTACATTTAAACCTTCAATACATAGACATCTCACTGAAATTAAATTACGACACATTTCTGGAGCATAATACACATTTTTCAATACAAGATTAAAAGAAACAGTACCTGGATTAATAATCAAATTTACGTTACCAATGCCAGAAATCCTCGTGTTACCCTTAGCAGTAATTGCCTGGCTTTTGAATTCACGAAAGTCCTTAAACACCGCTTTTTCTTTACAAAAATGGTCTGTTGCTGCTGAGTCGATGACAAACTCCAGGTTTAAATTCTCGCTCATCATTGCAGCGGCAAAATGGGCTTGACTGAAGTTACGGCTGCTTTTCTGTTTGTTCCATGAGCCACTTTGGGATCTGGAATTCAATCTACAGAACTTTTTCAGATGTCCAGGCTTTCCACAAGAATAACACCGTCTTTCTTTTTCTTTATGTATGGATAAAAGGGCTTGGTTTCTTGGAATCTCAGTAGATTTTGACCTTTGGCGATCATATTCAGCAAGTAGTTGCTTTCGGACCTCGTTCACTGTAAAATCGGCATCTGGCAGTCGATATAGTTGTATTACCAAACTTTCATAGCTTTCAGGCAGATGCTCCAGGATTTGGTAGGCAACTTCATCAGGTGGGATTTCTTTACCGGCTGACTCTAAGTCCTTTGAACTCTCCAATACTCGGTTAATGTAGGTCGCCATGGAATCCATTTCATTATATTTAATATTCATAAATTTTCTTCTTAATGCTGCAATTCTAGCACGACTACAAGGTTCAAAAGTGTTCTTTAGTAACACCCAGACTTCTGATGGTGTTTTGGCATCATATATAATATTTTTCAAGTTTTCCTCGATACTTAAACACAAAATGGCCAAGGCTTTGCTTTCCTTTACCTTATCCACTACAACATCTGCTTTGAGAGCTTCATTCGTCACTTTGTCAGAAGTAAAATCACTTAAGTTCTGACTTATCAAAAACAAATTCACATTGAATTTCCATGACTTGAAATTCTCTCTATTTAGCTTAGGAAACGAAAATGAGGAATAACTTATTTCACCAGTGGCAGCCATTTTTATCTCATAAAGCAGAGCTCATCCAACCACCGATCTGCTACCAGTTGTTGGGGCCGTGGTTAGAATACTTGTTAAAATAAAAAATTTATACTAGTTGCCAAAAATGTGTGCAAGTATGGATTAAGTTCATTAATGGATGCCAAATAGTTCAAAAACAGTTTATTAAAAAGAATTCTTGATCAAAAGTTAGTAAAACAATAAAGGTCATATTACTATCACAGGTTTCAAACTCACTCAACATAGCTTCTGCAGAACATGAAGAAAAATACTTAAGTGGATGGCTGGTTTCATATCAAACTGGAGTATTACACAGATTCTAATTCAATATACTAGATGCCATCAAGAGCTGGACCAGCCAGGCTCATAATATTGGACAACACTTTTTAACTTGAGATTACCTGTGCTCACATTACTATGCATCTGCCAACTGTGGTGAGAAGTCAAAGACACAAGAGCTTAAATACTGCTGAAAGCAAGGTCAAATATGCAGTTAAAAATAATTATGCAAATATTTGATACTGTAAGGCAGTGAAAACAATTAACTGGAAAAATGACTGACATGAAATGATTTTTCCTGCAACATGTCAATCCAACCATGAGAACCAACCAACCACTTTCACAATGTAAACACAATCATGTGTGATGTGGCAAATTGCTTATGCAAGCACAAACTCAGTACTTTATAAAATTAAATGTTCATTGTTGCATATTAAGTAAGTAATTTATATTTTTAAACATATACATTAACTATTTAAATACCTATAGCAATTTAAACACTTAAAAAAAATACAAACAAGTTAACTATACTTGTTATTATGATACTTAGTGTTAATGGTTGAGCAGAGACACTGGGAAAACTAAATGGGAAAACTATTGAAACATTTTATAACATTATTTTATTTTAATTTAACATAACTTATAAATGCATTTAATAAACCTTAAACCAACAAGTTTCACCTACCACCACCAGGTGGCGCAAACTGTTTATACGATCATAACGGAAATCGTTGAGGCTTTCGATGTCGAGTCAAATGAGCCATACCCCGTCGTAAACCGGGCCATAGAAACAAAGATAATAAAACGCCCCCTGGTGGTGAACAACGAACTAAAACCGATAAGCTCTAGTATCCTCTATCGATGTCGAGTCAATTGAGCCAAACCGCGTCGAAATGTGACCCATAGAACCCGAGTTGGCTGAAAAATCATTTGATTACACCTTCCACCACCAGGGGGCGCAATGTGTTCTATACGAATGTTATAGAGGGTCCTTATTACTTTAATTCTGATGTTTGGAATCAGTTTGGGGGAAATTCGTAACATAGTTTCTGAGTTATAGGAACGGACCACAGTTAAGATAAAAAAAACTTGAAGGGAGGGGGGGGGCAGGACACTGCTTTTCCTTAAACAACTAAATTAGACTGCCGGAAAAAAAAAATCTCATGTCTTAATTACATAAATCGTCCGGATTCGATAACGGGCGAAGCCCGCTTTTTACTAATCGAAAATAGTGGTTATTTTTCTATACATATAAACAATCAAACGTTTAAAAATGTTAAATTTGTTGAAATGGAATTGGTTTCCTCAAAAATAATACAAATGTACAAATATGTCTTAATTACAGCAAACGTCCCGATTCGATAACGGGCGAAGCCCGCTTTTCCTTATCATAATATCTGGTTGCGACTCTAAAAGAAAAACGTAAAATACTCGTCATGCAGTTTTTGGATGCGGCCTACTTCTTAAAATCGTAATATATAGCGGGCGCTGTGATGGAAATCTTTCTTTTGCTTTAATTATACGAATGGTGATTAATTATACAATTAAATAATATATCGGTTCGTAATGGAGATATGAGAATAATTTTTAGATAACCTGAAAGCAGAATCAATTTTGCGTCGTCCTGTAAAAGTTAGGAATTACTGCGCCCCTTAGATTCTGAGATTGGGCCCCCCTCTGAAAAGTTAAAAGAAAAAAGCGGGGGGCGGGGGGTTGGCGATGACACTGCTTTTCCTCAAACAACTTATGTAGACTACCTGAGTTCTAGTTCAAAGACAGTGAGCTGTAGAAAAACTTAAAACTAAAAAAAAAAAAAAAAAAATCGATAACGGGCGAAGCCCGCTTTTTCCTATCATAATATCTGGTTGCCACTCTAAAACAAAAACTTAAAATACTAAAACTTAAAATAATAATGCAGTTTTTAGATGCGGCCTACTTCTTAAAACCCTAATATCTAGCCGGCACTGTCATAGAAATCTTTCTTTTGCTTTAATTATACAAATAACGATGATTAATTATACAATAAAATAATATATCGGCTCCTAATGAAGATATGAGAATAATTTTTAGATATTCTGAAAGCAGAAAAAATTTTGCGTCGCCCTGTGAAAGTTTGGAATTACTGCGCCCCTTAGATTCGGAGATGCCCCCCACCCTATGAAAAAACGCAGTTGAAAGTCACGTGACTAATTTATCTCTTTCAGAAATGACTTTTTGTCTGGGTTGAATGTTGAAATAAAAAAGCAGCTGTCTCTTTGGAATAGAAATAAATTCATTTGCCGTGTCATTAATGAGTTTTAATTGATATCTTTAAAAATTACTGGTCGATTTTTACGAATTTTTTTTTGTTGAATTCGCGATTTTTTTATACACGTGTTAGCAAATTTTCGTGAATGTAGAGTCATTATTTCCACTCGTTTCAAAAAGGAATGGGATGATTTGATCTCGGATGTGTTGACCCGGCATTCTTTACGGCAACCTTTTTCCCGTCTGGGGTCGATGTTGGATGTCTGGTCAGTTTTTGGCCGAAATAAAGAAAAGTTACGGTCCGAATTTCAAAAAATTTGACATTTTGGAACGACAAAAATCGGCCGCGTGTGTACCCCGATTTTCGGATCGATACCTCCGGTAGATTTTTTTTTATTCGATGATGCGTTAAAAAGCGACAATTTGGATGTCTGCGATTATCAAAACGGAAATTTTTTTCGATTCTTTTTCAAGTTGGGTTTCGGTCCGTAATTAAAACAGTTTCGTCAATTAATAACTCCCCGGGTCCGGGTCGGACTCCCGACCCGGCCCAAACTTGACTTCCGCGCCTTTTTTCCGAATTTTTTGGTCCGCGTCCGCCTTCGGTGCGTCGATTCGTCCCGGAGCCTTTGCGTGTACAGACCGGGAATGCACAGACGCACACAGACGTTTACCGTTCTTAATATTAGGGATAATTCGAACTTTTTTTTCAGTCCTTGAGAGTTTGAATTAACAAGCATCTATTGCACAATGAAAAAGAAAACATCTACAAATGCAGGTGATTTTGAAAGATATTGTTATAGCTAATGAAATGCAAAAACTATTATGACATTATTATATAACCCCAGTCAAAAATGACGGATTGTTGATCTGTGTTCCATTTTCATAAGACTTCATACAAACAAACAGCAAGAAGATTTTATTATTGAAAGGTTTCTATTGTAGAAAAGTACATTTTAAAGCCGGTAGATGGCGACAAAACAATATTTAAAACAGAAGCGTAATACTGGATCAATTACTGCAAAGCCTCCCTACGAAAGAAATCACCGCTATTTATGAAAAAAAAAGTGTTTACAGAATACATGTTTTATATGAAATTATGCTGAACAGACTTGGTTTGTGGTAGAAGAAATTATCGTTTAGTTGTCATATGTTTTTCATTAAGCCTAACATGGCATTTAGCTACGCTCGGGTTTGCAGTTCCAAATCGATTCGCCCTGGAAGGATTACCTACACTATACTTTTTCTACACTTACAATACCTTGTTCAAATATAATTAAAAAATGACTTAGAAATCATACTTGTAATAATAAAAAAAAAATATCAAGCAAATCAATAAACATACAATATTACCTGGATTAACATAAATCATAACATCTTTTGCTGCTTCACGAGCTTTGCTGTTGTTTTCAAACCATTCCATAGGGGTTATTTCAGAATCTTCGAAAATGCAAGCTATTTTACCAGCATTTATAAGATCCTTAATATTCTTTTTAATAAAATCCTGCCAAAAAATATCATTATTTTAGATTAAAAAAAAATTAAAAAAAAAAACACATGTGTGATTGTTTCTTTTGAAATTAAAACAAAAATAATTTCAACTAATGGGGTCAACTGACCCTCCTATTACTATTATTCTCAGTGAAAATTTCAGTTTTTCTCAAAGGTTTCGGGGAAAAAAAAAACCTTTTGACATTGTATAACTATCTGCATTAGCAAAAGTTTCATTACTTTTGTAACACCCACTTTCAAGCAGTAATTTTTCATATGGAGTTCTCCATATGTGGGGTTCTGCACTTTGACAGAAGGTGAATGAGCATGCAATAGCCTCCAAACATAGATTCCAAAGAGTATACAATATATAATAGCAGTATAGATATCATAATTCCCCTTCAAAATATACTGAAATTTATGCCAAAGCTAAATTTGCTGCAGCTCACATTACTGAAATTGCAAAACCGAGAACAGTAGGTAAGCAAATAAATATATCAACATTAAAGCACCAAATCTTAAAGAATATATTAGTGTAATGTATTTTTGCTGACTTTTGATTCATTTCCGAATTATCAAAAAAAATTTCACAGAATAAACATGTAAAAAAGCCTTTTTAGGTGCGTTCGTAATTACATAAATACGTAGCACCTACAGTCGTCATCTGATCCATCTGTCTGTCCGCATATAACAGCGCAAAAACTACCCAACCAAATGGTTTGAAATTTAAGATATATTATCTTTGCAGAATTTTGTCAAGACATTTTAAATTTTATGAAAATCGAATCAATACTTTATAAGATATTAATAAAAATATTTATTAAGAAATTTGAATTTTTTTTAAAAATCGGTACTTTCTTGTTACAGGAGCTTCCGAGGTTTAATCGTCAAGTGACCCAGATACTTATTTTATTACAAAAATTAATCTGCAGACGATATAATTCATTTCTCAGAATTAAAAATCATCAAGATCTGAATATTTATATAACTAGCTATAGTACGAACACACCTCATTTGTCACGTTTGATGTACAATTTCGAACTTGTTTTAACACATTTTAGCACCTGGACATTTCATACAAGATATTGAAAGCAATTCAATTATTAAAAAAAACAGTTAAGGGACAAAGATTTTCCAGAAGCAATAAATGAATTAATTGCAAGCTTAATAATATTTATGGGCAATGTTGAAAAAATGTAGCATAAACTGACTGCCCATTAAAAGCAACAGATAGTTTTGCATATTCATCGAATGGATTTTATCCAAATATCAAAATGCTGGTATACATTTTAACAATTTTGGCAATAAAAACATGTACAAATGAGAGGTCCTTTACTGCACATCACATTATTTGAGAGCAAACATGAAATAGCAGAGATTAATTGAATTAGCACTGTTAAACACTCATAGATAAATGACTGTAATGTAAAAAACAATAAAATATATAAAACATAAAAATGCAATTATTAGATTTCAACGTTGTTATGATGCTTTGAATTTTTTTGTAACAATAATTTTAAACAAAATATGATCTATTTCTTTTTTTCTTTACTATTTCTTTAACGTAAGTGAATTTGAGGTTTTTTGAATGATCAACAATCCCATGATTTGTTAAATTTACGCTTCCAAGACAATTATGTTTTAATGACCTCAAGTTTTTATTTAAAAATATTCTTCATTCCCTTTTCATTTGTATATTTTATTCAAACAAAAACATATTACATATCTTTCAAAAATTAGATTTGTTCTCTGAAGATGGGTTTAAAATACAGTAGCCCGTCAATATATGGTGCTTTGTTATATCACTCATTCAGATATATTGGTTTTTTTCATGTCTTCCCAGTGAAAAATATATGTTCGACTTATAATGCATTTTGAGTAACTTTATGTAATAAATGTAATTCCATATTGTTAATTTTATTGAGAAAATTGTAATATGCATGTAAATAACCTTTTGAAAACAAATATTAAACATTTACTTGTAGGTTATCATTTTCCCTAATTTTCACTACTCTCAATACATCATGCTTTTTTTCTTGTATCCCGATAGCTGCAATATAATGAGGGGCTAGTGTATTACAAAGTAGACAAAATGGCTGTAAACATTTTTTTTTGCTGTACTATTTAAATCACATTCAAAAATATTCGGTGATCTACCAGCAACTGACCACAGGCCAGGAATTAATCAATAATGCAGAAATGTGTAAAAAAAAAATAGAATTAATGCATGGGTATTCTAACTTTGACTGGTCAAAATTAAAAGTGACTGTTCTATCAGTTGATATAGTAGCCCAAAGAGGTAAGATACCATAGAAATAGGTTGTTTCTCAAATAAGCTTTGGTTAATTTAAGTTTCTGTTCAGGGACGTAGCTATCGTGGAGAAGTTGGAGCAAACTGCGCCAGGCGCACGAATCTCAAGGGCACAAAATTTGATAGAGCAAAATAAAGATTTGTAAAAATATTTCCAATTTATTTTTTCATTATTAATTTGATATTATGGATGAATAAGAACTGTTACAATCAGCATATTCCTATGATATTTTATCTTGTTTTTAACCTCAACTATTTTGATTTAAAACATGTTTTACACTCAGCTAAAAAGAATTACTTCTATTTGCGAAGTTTAATTTTAATTCATGCTGTATTGCAGCCTCAAGTAACTTCTCCAACACCGCTTCAGCATGCCTGATTTTTTTTTTTTTCATTAACTTTGCCACGGATGACAGTTGAAGATTTTCAAATCTTAAAATAATCAAAACTTATTTACAGGGTTCTCATCGGTCTCTTTATTGGCTACTACTATTTCCAATCCAATTCCTGGCACATTTCTATTCAAAATGCTACAGAAATTTATCATGATGATGACTGTATGGAAATAATGGTAGCCAAAAAAGTAACTGCTGAGAAACCTATATTTAAGATGTAACAGTTATGATCCTTAGCTATTTAGCTATGTTACAGATTGAAAAAAAGCAATACTTTGACACTTTCAAGAAAATTATTGACTATTTTACAAACAAAAAAGCATCAAAACGAAAAATTAGAAGTTTTTTTTTCTTTTGGTGGAAACTAAACATGCACATGCTTTATGAATACAGATTTTTAAAAAAAAATAATAATAATAAGAGCCGGAATTAGGCATATTCCGCATCCGCATGCGTCCACGGCGATAAAATTTAAAGGGAGGGGGAGAGGGAAGAGACAGTTGAAATTTTGTGCGCATTGTTTTCCAGAATTTGAAAATATGACAAATCTCAAATGCAGAATTTATAAGCATTTTTTTTTTAAAGGTGTGAAAAAGTTAATTATCAAAGCAGTGTCCCCTGCTTAAAACCTGATTATAAAATGAAAAATATTAAAAAAAAAAAAAAAAAAAAATCTGAAATTACTCCACTCAACTTTCCAAAATACTATGTGTTCAAATATATAGTAATATAACAATAAATAAAAATTTAGATCCTAATTTTCCAAAGGCGAAATATTGCCATTGGTAATGAAGATATTTTAAAGAAAACGTGCACATTCATCCATAAATCCTAAACATTTTTCTAATAATAACTTTCAATAAATTTTCAATCCGCCCGTGCTGAAATAAGGCTTATAAATTAATAAAAATAAGAAAAAAAGAATTTTACTAAATTAATTCATATTTACACAGGCTTGGAGTGACCCGCTGGGCAATCAGGCTGTGCCTCGGTGCGCACTCAACAAGTAAAGCTGCGTCCTCTCTCAGGTGAAACTAATACTAGTTACAAAATTTGCTGCAAGCATTAGATTTAAACACTTAAATTATTTAATATTTAAAAAAAAAACAAAAAAAAAACCTCTATGAAGAGTTTTTTTTTTTCCTCTTTGCAAGCAAAAGAAG
This sequence comes from Maratus michaelseni, assembly GCA_963931845.1. NCBI lineage: Eukaryota > Metazoa > Arthropoda > Arachnida > Araneae > Salticidae > Maratus > Maratus michaelseni. The sequence continues at coordinate 345,132,526 of OZ007591.1, read as the reverse complement.
CACTTTTAGGTAGATTTCGTAATAAATACTACCTATTACAATCTCACCTAAGTTGGAAATTTTGAAAAATTTTTGCAGATCTACGCCGATCATGACTCCCAGAACCCAAAACCACCCCCAGTTCAAAAGTTTATATATCTATCTATCTATCTATCTATCTATCTATGTCACTTTTTTCTGACCACGATAACTGGAAAAATTCTGCATAAATCTCTTCCAAACTGATACATAAAATCAAGGGTCATAAAATCTCGGTCAAGTTCGTTAATGGGCAAAATCGAACCAAGGGGGGGAAAATGGGGGGGCTTTTTGTGAAAACAGAAAAACCCTCATAATTTCTTTATTTTTATACGTATCGAATCCGTTTAAAGTTATTATTACTTCTAGGAAAAGGGCCAAAAATTTATATATGACAGATTTTTGATATAATTAAAACTGGCCCCAAGGGGGGAAAAAAGGGGGGGGGGGGTTTAGAAGAAAAAAAATCATAGCTTCGTCAATTCACAAGATATCAAATCCGCGTAAATTTATTATTAATCCTCTTAGTATTATCTAAAACTTTTATATTGACAAGTTTTTTATAGGACCAACCGTTATAGCAAAAAATAATTAAAAACAAAAAAAATCCCTGCCGGCTCCGCCTGCAAACAAGTTATTTTTCGAAGTAGGCGGTTCCAACTCCCGATTCTTTTCGAAACTGATACATAAAATCAAGGGGCATAAAATCTCGGTCAAATTCGTTAATGGGCAAAATCGAACCAAGGGGGGGGGGGATTTTAGAAGAAAAAAATTCGTAACTTCGTCAATTCCCAAGATTTCAAATCCGCTTAAATTTATTATAAATCCTCTTAATATTATCTAAAACTTTTATAGTGACATGTTTTTTATAGGACCAACCGTTATAGCAAAAAAAAAAAAAAAAAAAAAAAAAAAATCCTTGCTGGCTCCGCCTGCAAACAAGTTTTGTTTCGAAGTAGGCGGTTCCAACTGCAGCATCATCGCAAAAAGGTCATTTCTTCCGCAATTCCCGACAAACAGGCGCCCCACGGTCTGCGTCTTCGAAATCTACCTGTGCCTGTAGGCCGAGCCGTCAGGGATTTTTTTTCCTTGAAAGCCTTTTTGTTTCAGAGGAAAATTCAAATCTTTTAAAACCTAATGTATATTCTATCTGTCTTCAGCCTCTCTGGCACCTAAGAGCATCACATCTGCTTAAAAAAATACATATATATATATTTTTTTATTTATTTTTGTTTTCTTTGTATAATTATTTATTACGGATGTTTATCTGAAATGTGTAGGGACATAAATTCAAATGTTGTGAAGGTAATTTTCACAATATAAATGTTTATTATGTAGATTTCTGTGCCTGATGCACAAAAATATTTACAAAGAATATTTTATTTTCAAAAAAAAAAAAAAAAAAAAAAAAAAAAGACTAAGTCAAACTTTTTTTTTTTTTTTTTTTGTTAAAAATTACATTTTAATGAGAAAACAAGAGTGTTTCAATACTGTCTATAAAATAAGATAATCAGAACACCGGTAACAAATTTTGTATATACTTTAGAGCAGTGCTATTCAAGGCGGCGCCCTTTTGAGGTGCTTTTTACGCCCCTTCAATGGATGTATTTGTCGTAAAAAGATATTTACGAAGACGCCCTTCATGTTCACGTTCTGAGCGAAAATTTTGCAGATTTTATTTATATTTTTTAAATACTTCTTGTCGTTCAAATGTTTTGAGATTTTTATAGGTGATGTAATTCCAATGTACTAAGAACGTGTAAAAATATTGTGTTAAAATATCGATGTTTAGTTACTTTTAGCGTAGAAAAAAAGACTGTCTCTGCAAAGCATGAAGTGGCCTGCAATTGCAAATTTTTAATAAAGGGCTAACATTCGTAATTTTGAAAATGAATATTGCACGGTCATAGAGAAGGTGTTAGCTTTAAGGGAAGTTTATACTTCTTTGGCCTAAAATTCACATGATTTTTACGGTTTCTTTATCAGTTACAAAGAAAAGAGATATGACCTTCGGACTTTTTGCATTATATTTATTGACATTCCACTTACATATTTAATTTTTTGGGACGAGATGCAGGTGCGTGTCGGGCGTCCATTTTTCGCCGATCACAAGTATTGAACACAAATTAAAACACCAAATTATGAAAGGGCATTACATTCTTTGGAGCTTATACCAACATTTAATTTAAAAAGTTGATTTTTAGCAAAATGGTGGTCATTTGAACAAATAAGCTGAATTTTTTTGCCTTTTTTAACACTTTCCAACCTAGTTGAAAAGTGTTTATGACTTCGGTTTGTCTGCCGTATGGCCGTGCTCTAACTCCCGTAAATATGCTCGGATTGCTCTGCAATTTTTATATGTTATTATCGTTATCTATAGCATGTTCCCTATTTCAACGGAAGTGTGTAGCACTTATAGTTTTTTTACAGGGATACTCAAAAGAATTCTGTTACATTGTGGTCTATGGGGGAAAATCCTTTACAGTTTATTTAAATAATGTTTCAGTGTTTGAAACGCATTGAAATTTATATATATCACTAAAGTGCATTAGAAGAAGCTTAATATGGAATAGGGTGTGCATAGCACTTATAGTTACTTTACAGGACAGTCAAAAGAATTCCATTACATTACGTCTATGGAGAAAAATTGTCTGCGGTTTATTTAAATAATGTTTCACTATTTTAAACGCATTAAAATTTATATATATCACTAAGGTGCATCACAAGAGGCTTACTACAGAATATTGTGTGTATAGCAGTCATCGTTCATTTACAGGGACACACAAAAGAATTCTCTACTGTCTGTTAACAATAATTCCTGGAAGTGTGTTTTAAGTTGCTGAACGCGATTTTAAATTGAACTCACTTTTTGTCTATTACTGGGTGTGTATAAATTTTGTATTTCATATACAGGGCAACACAAAAGTTTGCGAACACATTTCCGTTTATTGACAGAAACGCCAGAAGGAGAATTTGCTACGCGTTTCCTAACTAAACTAAAATTTATCATCCTATGTAGTATGTATACAAATCTATAGATCCTATACATGGCTGAATAAAAGTATTTGGATATTTTTCCAAATATTGTATAGGTTGGGAATTCCTGAAATTACGTTTTTAAATATGTTATGTGTTTTCCAAATAGTTTACTTAAATGTTATCTTTCAGCTTATTAAACAGTAATGATTTGTAAAGTTATTTTGGAAGCGCTGGAAAGTGTTACATAATCTATGCTTGACGCATGATTTTTCGTTCTTGTTAGACCTTTTGTGAGCTCTAAACAATAATTAATCAATGAAAATTATAATTTTCTGTGGTATAATCTCCAGCAAAAACAATTAGTTTTCTTTTAAATAATAAGAAATGAATAAAATCTGACGAATATTTCTCGAGAAAAATGGTCGCACAATTTGAAGAACATGTTGTCAAGAAAAACAAGTTTAAAGTTTTATGAAATAGCGTTCAACGAGCAAAAAAAAAAAAAGATGGCAAGAAATTGGAATATTGCGAAACAGATTTAGGACAACAATCTACGCATTTAAAAAGTGCCAAAAATAGGGGAAAAAAAATCAAAAATTTTGACCCACAGAAGTAGACCCCCCCCCCCCCCCCCCCTTAAGTATGTATTTTTCGTTAAACCGTACCTCTGAAATTGGACCCGATGCAAAGTTCAACAAAAGGGAGAAAACAACATAGTAAAAAAAAACTTTTTCAAAGGGGTTAATAATTTTTTTTTTTCGGACGAATTGTGGCGTTTTAAACATGAAAGTAAGAAATTTAAGAATATGTATTTCATTTTTCCATATTTCCAACGGTTTTGCCGATGCGGATTTCGAGAAAAGTCCGAAATGAAAAGCAACTCTCGTACTTTGGTTCTTAAACGGGGTTTCAGAAAAAGAAAATGGCGAAATCGAAGTTCGTTGAAAGGGTTAATATTAATGTGTTTCCGAACGTACTGCGGCGTTTTAAACGTAAAAGTACAGCATTTAAGCACACGTCTTCCGTTTGTCAGCATTTCCAACGGTTTGCCCAGCATGCGTTTAGAAAAAGTGTGAAAAAAAGTGGATATCACACTTTTCGATCGTCTGCTTACTAACTTCGGAAAACTCAGAACTGAGCAAGAGCGGGAGGCCAGTTTGCAAAATGCTTTTTGATGAGTTTTTATATAATATATCGGCGAATTATAAAAAAAAATAAAAAATCTGAGCTTTAGGACTTGCTTTGAACTATCCTCATCTAAATTTTCAGACTTCTGTGCGCGATAGATTTTCGTAGTCATCCCCCCCTCCCCCACGCACAAACAGACACACAACTTCTTTCTTTTATTAATATAAATTATTTATTTGTTATTATTTCTATTTAGTGCGTTAAATATCTGGTTGTCAAAATACTTTGACTTTCAAATAAAGATATGGTTTTAAATCAAAATAAAAATACATAATTTTAAAATTTCAAAACAAAATTGTGCTGAACTTTTTCGAGTGACAAGAGGGCACACCAACTTTGTTTGCTCCAGGGCGCTGAATATGTAGCTACGCCACTGTTTCTGTTGCTACTGTCTTGATGGCAATGTTTAAGAAAATGTTAAAGTACTGTCGGAGAAGCTATTTGAAGTTGAGACATAATTAAAATAAGTTAAAAAATTTAGCATGTAGAAATAATTTCTTTTAATTGAATATAAAAACATGTTTTTAAAAGAAGTTGAGATCCAAAACTAGGTGAAATATCGGAGGGATATGCTGATTGTAACAGTTCTGATCCATTCAGAATATTTTTATCAAATGATGTGACAATATATGCAGGTGTAAGTACTTAAAAACTTTACACAAATGTCAAAGCAATATTTAAAAAAAAAAAAAAAGTATAATTTTAATATACAGGATGCCCTTCTTTTATCGTTTTCCGATAGCTAATTCCTAATCCATCAGTTTTAGATACATATACTTTCGATTACAAAAATATTTCAAATATTGTTCTATTTCATTTTACAAACTATTTAAATCAAAGTAATTATTTTCGTAAATGCTACAAAATCAAATTTTATTTTGTACTAAAAGTTATATTCAGAAAAATATTATCAATGTAAGATAAAAATGTCCATTCCTTTATGACCTAAACTTACCGAGTTATAATACTTTGAATTTTATAATTTCTCAATGTTTTCTTCATTTAAAACATGCCTTTTCACCCAAGTTTAAGGGATGATACAGAAAATTAGATTTTGCAATCGCTGTAATTATATTTAAATTTCACACAATGAGGTAACCTTCAGAGTTTTTATAGTGCTCTACTAACAGCTTTTGTGAAAAAAAAATATATATACAGTACAGAACCATTTATCCGGAATGGTCGGGGCCAGATGTATTCCGGATAACTGGTTTTTCTGGATAACTGGTTGGACATTAAACAATACCTGTTTGATGAGATTTGTAGAATATATGTGGCTGTAACATTGCTACTGATTTTAAATTAATTACTAGATTACTCTGATTAAGGCTCAGATCCTTTCAGGATCAAAGATTAATCAGAATTTGAAGAAAGCAAATTCTGGCAATACCTTGGAAACAATAATACTGCATAAAACTCAAAATGCTCAATATCAAACTAAACAGGCTTTCATTTTAAATCCAAGATATTGATCAAGTTGTACAATGTATGTGGTTATCTATCAAGCAATGAACATGTCAAACTGGCACTGCATGGCACTTTTTTCTGGAAAGATTCTGAAATCAGTCAATTGGAAATATCATTCCGGATAACTGGTTTTCCGGTTAACTGGATTCCGGATAAATGGTTCCATACTGTACATATAAACTCAAAAATATTATTTGTAGTTGTGTAATTGCTTATATGTGTATTGAAAATGTGGGAATTATCCAAAAGAAGAAAATATTTTTTGAAAATTTAACAATTTGTGAAATATTCACGTATACTGTGATCACAGATATGTTGGGAATGAAATTAGATCTTTTGTAACCCCAAGAAACTATTTTTTTTTCTTTTCAAAAGTGTCAAAGTGCAACACTGGGGCTCCAAACCTGGCTTCAGTCCATGCAAATTTGTACAAAAAGTATTTTACAAGTATTTTATTGAAAGGATATAAAATAACCAGCAGCTGAAGGCATACAAATTACTTAGTAAAAGCTCAACTAACAGGCATGCTCGGGAAACGGCAATTGCTGGATGCTTAAAAAGTCTGGATAATTGAGCACTACAAAATCTTTCATAAAATAATGGGGGGGGGGAGGGCATCGATGCAACAGTGAAACATGAAAATGATATTTTGATCTATTTTCCAGTCATCGGAAAGTCGATCAAATAATTCTTTTATTATTATTAAATTTGTATTTGATAAAGTTATTTTTGCTAAATTAAAAATAAAAGTAAACAATGTTTTATGTTAAGATGTAATTTTTAAATTTATTTATTAATCTTTTATAACATTACATTATTTATAATTAGACATCTTATAAAGATTTTGATTTACAACTAAAATGAATAACAGAGGCTGCTCTTACTTCATGTGCTAATTAAAATAAACCTCAACATGAAAACTAACAAAACTAATGAAGTCAACTAACCAACTAGTGTTCCTGTTAAACATTTCAGAACTCTTTTTAAAAGTGAAAAATTATCTCTGCCTGGTGCACCATATTAATAAATTAATCATGGATATCGCCAATAATAAGAAACCAGAAAACAAAGTTGATTCGCAAAAATATAAACATTATATTCTTCAAAGTCATCCAAGCTTTTTTGAAAAATTAAAATACAGCCTTAAATGTTTCAATATCTGCTTAGTAGCCAAACCTCCTCAGAAATTAAAGAATATAATTTGCAGTAAAATTGACCCAATTAATGTTGAGAATTATTCAGGAGTATATGAAATACCTTTTATTAAAGAAGACGGATCTAAGAATTACTATATTGGCATGACCGGCAGGAAATTTAGCTACAGAAAAAAGAAGCATATAGCTGATATTAAATATAATAGAAAAACCACAGCCCTGGCAAGATTATATCAAGAAACTATCCAAATAAATTTCAATGAAAGTAAAATAATTTTTCCCTCCAGTCTATACTATCCATCCATAATAAGAGAGACCATAGAGATACTAACAAACAAAAATACAATTATGTAACATTGCGGCATCTTTTAACTTACCAAAATTGTGGTTCAAGTTACTCCATGGTTACAGATATGAAAATAAACAACCAAGTAAAAATAAAAGATAACGTGGTAATTTTAAAAAAAGGACGTGAAAATTAAATGATAGTATAAAGACTGTGCAATTATGGAATATTCTTATTTGTTTTTGAAAATGGCTCGGAGTGAGCCGAAACTTGTCAAACAACCTAATAAAAGTTATTTTACTATGTATTTATTATGTTGTTAATTTACACCTTTTAGCATTCAAAAGAAAAAAAAGTAGTTGTAGTTCGCTGCAATAAAAAAGTAGTTTTTCTAACAGCTGCAACATCCCTCATTTCTCTTGGACTGGTTAGTTTAGGTGAGCCATGGGGACAAAATTAAGACTGGAAATATTAAAAACATGTTGGCCTCTTCTGATCTAACTATGAAACTCATAGGCCAATGAAAGTTTAAACACAAAAACAATGCTCTAATCTACAACTAGTTATAATATGTCAAAAAATGTACCATGAGCAAGAACGTGTCCAGATTTTTCTTAGAGGGTCCTGTTTTTGTGAAATTGTGAAGTTTTTTTTATAATTTGTGAAAATTCTAGACATAATTTTGTGAATTTGAAATTATTGTTATATACAGTTTCCTGTATATCTATCCTTTACGTATAAAAAAAACTAAGTAATATGTTCTTTGATGAGTTCAATTGTTTTGCGACAGGTCAAATTTTATTTTTAAATGATAAAATTTGTGAAAGATACAGTTTGGAGATGGAAAAATTTTGTGAAAAGTGTATTTTAAAGTCAAGGAATTTTGTGAAGGGCTTGTTTAAAGATGAAAAATTTTGTGAAGTCATTAAAAAACAGGCCGACTCCGACTATAGCTTGTTTTTTAGACAGTTTGAAGTGAAATTATACCAATTATATGTAATTTTAAATTTATAAACTGAATTATTATTTTTATATTTGGACTATATATGCAAGGAAACCCAGATTAAACAGTCCCAATATACTGTCCAGTGTACAGCATATAAATATGAAAACTGTTTTTAATTGAAATCTCTAGTTTATATTTATATTTAGTATATAGCTTGTTACAAGATGTTATTTTTCACAAAAATAACCTTTACTTTTTACAAAATGGGGCCTAAGAAAAAAAAACAGCATCGACCACTGGGTTGATATGCACATTATATGCTTCAAGGTCAAACAGGAATGCAACAGTAGGCTGCAATGTTGCCAGTTGAGGTTTTTTTTTTATTCTGATTGCTTCATTGCTGCCACTTTTTTTTAAATAGTAATATTTATTTCCTTTATTTAATGACAAATTTAATAAAGCGACTATTACTATTTCAAAACAAGACAGCAATGAAGCAATCTGAATAATACGAATCAACAGGCAACACATGTACTTTAGCCATCCTGGAGTCGGACGCTTTAAAGTTTCAGGAGTCCGAGTCTGTCATTTTTCCTGCCGACTCTGCAACCCTGCCTTTTACAGGCAGAAATTTTTCCTAAACAGATAACTGATGAGGTATCAGAAAATGCTTTTGGAAATTGGATAAAAACTGTAACCAGCTACTTTTCGAATCCTTAAAACACCACTTGATTTCCATTTCCTTATCAATGTTTGACTGGAAAAAGTTTCATGAGATACCAATAATCAGCAGCAATATCCCCGATAGACACCAGAGAATGAATTTAGGAGTCTTGATAGACTTCAGGCTATTTACTTTATTGAATAACTTCTAGCAGAATAAATAAAAATTATAATTTTTTAATGATATTTTCTTAGTTAAATTTCCATTTTAAAGCAATATTATTCTAGAAATATCTACATTATTGATGCAATCAATTTATATGCATTAATTATAAAGTAGGTACAATACCCCTCCCCCCCTCATTAAATAAATAATAATAAATCTAAATGGTGGTCATTATATCAATTCTAACAGTCGCAGAGAAAAACAAAAATAGCCATTCAATTGGAAATGTTAAAATACATATAAACATTTATTAAATGCTACATATATATATATATATATTTAGTTATATTTCAAATAAACAGCATCTAACTATACATATTATTAAGTAAAAATACAAGAAAATTAAATATAAATCACCCACAACTATTTCTGGATACTCCAACGTGTTTTTTGAAGGAATTTTCTTCTTTTTTTTAGTTTTCTTAACCTATAATGTACATAAAAAAGTGTGTAAAAATAGTGACATAAAGAGAGAAAAATACTGTATGTTATTCATAACATAGATTTGAATGCATCTAAAAGTATGTAGTAAAATAACTATTTTGCATAGCCTGTACAGGAACTTGCAATTTCAATGAGAGATTAATGCATGAGATTGATACTAATATAGATCAGATTAATACCACAAACACCTACAAAAAAAATATTCTTAGAGCTATTTGCTTTTAAATAAGCTTCAGTTTTGTTTTGTGAAATTCGATTGCCTGAAGCACCTATTCAGGGTTCATGGTAGGAAAATCAGTAAGGTGAGATTTTCAGATAAGATCCGAATATTTTAAGTAGTATGTTCAAAGAAAAAAAACATTGACAAAATACACAAAACCTGGCCAATACATTTTTTTTGCAATCCTCAGCAAAGTCTGTCTGAGAAATGTATCTATTGAACAAGACAAACTTTGTGAAAACTATGTAGCTAATCTCACTAAAAGATCACATTTAATTCTTACTGAGTCAGTAATACTTTGCATTTAACTAATCATTGCAAAATGTAAAAGAAGAAAAAAATATTGTAAAATTCAAAACTTCATTATAATGAAATTTTATGAGCTAGCAGACACATATTGATAGTACTAAGGAGTTTGTTCTAAAGCAGCATTTTCTAAATTATGGTACATGAACTTTCAGATAGTGGTACGTGAAAGTTATACAAAAAATTATAATAGAACTGAAAATCACACTATTTTAGATTCAGAGATCCCTGACCCATCCAACAAGTCTGTCAACGTATGGCAATAAGTTATGAGTACTAAAGATTTCTCCTTAAAAATTATTAATAACCTGTAATAAAATATTTTGACAACTTTAGCGATTTTCATAGTATTTCAACAAATATATGCAATTTTTGTTAGTATAAATTGAGTGAATCTTGAATTAAAATATGATGTTACATTTACATCTCAGAATTTGATAAATCAAATATAATTATGGATAATCTGTAAAACTTCAAAACAATGAACTAAGAAAATAAAATGTTTTAGACACAATATAACAGAACAGCCCGCGTATACTGTTCTTTATTCAAATGATGAAAATATTAGAAAGAAAACTAATATATTGTTTATGCAACAATGAAAAGAAAAACTAAACAAAAGTTACTTTAATCATTTAATATAAAATAAAGTTTTTAAAACTGCCCAGAGATTAACATGCCAAAATCGTATTTAGAATAATAATAATAAAATGTGAAATACAGCATTCTGGTGTAAGATTTTTCTCTCTGAATATAAATTTTTAATGCTCAAAACTTTGAGGTAAATCAACAAGATATTTTTTTGAATATAAAATAACAAGATTTAAAAAAAAAAAAAAAAAAAAGGGAACATCATCCTGGTTTAAAAAATAATTCTAAGTATTTTTTTAAGTCTTAATAAGATATTATATTGTCTTAATAAGAAATACAAAGTAAAACATATGCAGCAATTTCAATATATATTAATGCGTAAAATAGCATCTATATTTTCATATATAATAGAAAGAATGACTTATTTTAAATGATTTAATAATTCTTAATCAATAAATATATTCAATGAATACCAATCCCTTAATGCCAGGGGAAGGGAATAAGACACATAACGATGAAGTTTAATTAGAAAATTACTCCCACTTTCATTACCATTTGATTTCTGAGTAAGACAAAATTGACAAGAAAAAAACATATTAGCATACAAAATATTTTATTAAAATAATAATTCACACGAAAATTTATACATTATTGACATTTTAGGTAGCATATAAAATATTTCATTAAAATAATAATTTATACATATTGACGTTTGAGGTCAGCACTCGATTTTCCTGTATTTTTTGGCATTTTCTTATTAGTCGAATCTTCAATGTCTTTAGCTTTATAATAATGAGGTGCAACTTCAAGAAGCCATACACCTTCTACTTCAATAACTTGCCTCATGTACTCTTTTGTTGTAAACACTAATTCATGATAAATTAACCACCTAGGCAAGTCTTCGAAAAGAGCACTGTTAGGATGAATCATGACAGTCTGTTGTTGTTTAGCAGTTTTATACTGCCCGCTTTTTGATAATCTAGCAGTATGGTAAAAATATCCAGCAGTGATAGCTTTACGTATATTAACTGTGTCCAAAGGATTAGATACCAGCTCAATTTCTACTCTGTCCATAAGTCCTTCAAGTTGTTCACGCACATCTCTAGCCCGTTTCATAGACCTTACCTGTATATAATTCTCGTAACACCATAGCTCACTATAGTCTGTCTCAACCCAATTATTATACACATTCAAAAGAGTTATATGATCCCCACCAGGACTGAAAAAGTTTTTTCTTGCAGTGTCTGCATGAACAATTTTATCTTTGGGGCGATAGAAAATAGCATTGTTTATAGATAACATGGCTGCAATGGAAAGAATTTCTTCAGAGCATTTATACTTCTCAGATGCTAATAGCATTTTGGACATCATAGGATCGACTGGAAATTCAGCCATTCTACGTCCTAATTTTGTAAGTTCACCTTGGTGATTTAAACCACCCAAGGCATAGAGCTGTTCGAGAGCTAAAACCAGACTCTCGTGAGGAGGAGGATCAAGAAAATCAAAGTGTATAATGTCGTTAATACCTAGCGATTTTAGAAGGAGAACAGCATTTCCTAAATTTACACGTTGAATCTCTGGAATTGTGTTATCCTCAAGTTCATGTTGATACGCCCATGCAGTGTATAAACGAAAACACTTTCCTGCAGCAACACGGCCAGCTCTTCCGGCTCTTTGATTTGCAGATGCTTTAGAAATCGGTGTAACAACTAAAGATTCCATTCCAGTTCTTGCATTAAAACTATTCTGTTTACAGAATCCAGGGTCAATAACATAAATTATACCATCGATGGTTAATGATGTTTCGGCAATATTTGTAGCTAACACAACTTTACGGGAACCTGGAGGAGTGGGTTCAAATATTTTAGCTTGCATGTCAGAAGGCAAATTAGCATATATAGGTAAAATTATCAATTCTTTCATTTTAGAACCAAGCTTTCTTGTTCTTTCCATCAGAAGCTCATTACAGATTTCTATTTCTTCTTGACCTGTCAAAAACACTAAAATATCACCGAGTGGCTGAGTAAAATGAATTTGTAAAACTGTCACAACACAAGCATCCAAATAATCAGCTTCTGGAGCTTTAGTATAAAATATGTCGACAGGAAACCTCCTGCCAGGTATTCGAAAAATTGGAGCATCATCAAAAAATTTTGAAAATTTTTCTGCATCGAGTGTGGCACTAGATATTAAAAGTTTTAAATCTGGCCTGAATCTAGCAATATCCTTTACCAATCCAAACAGGATATCGGTATGAAGTGTACGCTCATGGGCCTCATCAACAATTATAACACTGTAAGATGCTAAATCAGGTTCTGATAAAAACTCCCTCAACAACATCCCATCAGTCATATATTTGATCACAGTTCTTTCTGATGTACAATCTTCAAATCTTATACTATAACCAACTTCATTTCCTAATTTTACAGAAATTTCTTCTGCAACTCTCGCTGCTACACTCATAGCAGCCACTCTGCGAGGCTGGGTACAGCCTACCTTCTTTTTATCGCTAGTATAACCAGCTTCATGTAAATACTGAGGAATTTGTGTTGTTTTGCCAGATCCCGTTTCACCTTCGATAATAAGAACATGGTATTTTTCTATGGCAGTTAAAAGGTCTTCTCTGAACGGATAAATAGGCAGGCTCTTTCTCGTTTCCTGAATACTCATCTTTTTTCTGTCATACTCTGATATTTCTTCGGACGGTTCTGGGGCTTCTTTAGATCCAGCCATTGTGATAGGCTTTACAAATTCAATGGCGTCTTCAAACACAAAATCATAGTCTTTTACTTTTTTTTTAGATTTAGCATCAGCAGCACCAAATTTCATCTGTGCAAACCCTAATCTCTCTTGTTCCCATTTCATTTGCTCAGCATTTGGCGCTCTTTCTCTATCATCCACTTCTTCATATTTTTTTATTTGTTCTTTCCTAGAAGCTTCCGGCATATGGTATCGTTCAATTTTTTCCATTTCTTTTGCTTTATCATGTTGTTTTGCAAGTGTGAGAATTTTCTTTTTATATTCCAAGTCCTTTCTTTCTCTGCCTGTTAATTTAACTTCAGAAAAAAGATATTCTTCATCTTGGATGTCTCCTTCCAGTTCAAGTAATTTGTCTTCTTTTCTCTTGGCGAGATACTCTCTTCTGGATTCAACTCTTAATTTAGGAACTATTTTCTTCCTATCCTCAGCTTCAAAACGCAATCGTTTAGCAGCTTCCTCAAACGCTTTGCGATCTGATTTTTCGACAATATTTCTCGTCTTTTCTTTATCTTTCTTTTTTAATCGTTCTGAAAATTCATCTCTTTCTTTCAAATCTTCTAACCTTTCCCTTTCCATTCGTTCATAATCACTTTCGGAATCATCTGATTTTTGTTTGGCTTCATTTCTTTTCATCACACGGGAATTATCATCAGAGTCGCTGTTTGATTCGTTTCTCTTGCGCAAATTCTTTTTTGAATGAGTTTTTTTCTTTTTAGCAGGTTTACATTCCGGGAGATCTTCGTCGTCATCAATTAATTTGTAACTCATGTTCCTTTTTAAAGCTTCAACAATCGCTCTTTCATGAGCTCTAGCAGGTTTTTCTTTTACTTCAGCATGAGGTACTTTATTCCATAAGTCACTAGCAAATCGTGTAACAGATGAATTAATACTTAACGTCCTTGTATCTTTTATTTTATCAATTAACATATCGACACTGGAACTTTTTGTAGCAAGGTTATACAAAAATTCAGCAGTAAATTTATCACTGAAACCAAGTAATGTATGCAACTCATCGCTTATCCACTGCTGAACGTGGGCCATTTTTTTTATATTTGGTATGACAGTTAAAAAATTATCTCACTAGTTTATACAGTTTTACATGTTTATACACACACGTCTAGATATGTCAACAAAACAACAAGACAGCAGGAAGCAATACAGTTACAGTCAAAGCCGAATATATTTATCCAGCTCTGGTTACAGTTAAAGTCGGAAAAGTTGAGTGCTTTTTTTTTTTTTGGTGGCTTGGATGATGTTAATTTCATTATGAATTGATGAATATATTTTTAATTAAAAATATCGTTATAAATTATCCCTATAAATTTAATAAAAGAAAACTTATTTACAGTTCTTTTCTCTTGAAATCAGTAGTTTACAGTTTCTCATCTTTTTCCATCTTCACCCTTTAGTGCTGCCCTCTACACTGAAGATTGTAAATTAGAAATTCAAAACGTAACATTTACATGTAATTTGCACCCTAATAAATGTTAATTTGCACTGAAAATTACATGCAAAAGTAATGTTTACATACAATTTTTTGGTTGCAAAAAGCTTTGCAATTGCAAGTGTTACGTTTGCATGTAACCCTTGGTGTGAAAAAATTAAGCAGATCGTTTTTCTTCTCTTTTGAATAGAATTTAAATAATCCTATTTAAAATTTTAATTAATAATTTGTCTATAGGCCATTTCCAAATCTTGAATGAATTAATACTTAAATTAATTGACAATACTACTAGAATTTAAAAGAAATGAAATTTTTAACGTTATTTTGAACTCCTTTTAAATGTATACAGTAGACTCCCTTAAATCCCCATAGCTTAAAATCAGAGGTTGTGCAGATTTTTGGTCACTGTTTTGTTTATATTTTTAAACAGTAATTTGAATTTAATAATGTACTCGAAAGAAAATGAATGCTTACAATAAAGTAGAATAATAATAAAAAAGAAATTTTATTATATATTTTTTTAATAGTAAAAGTAAAGGTCAAGTAAATAATTAATAATGCATAACCAAATATGCATGATGATGAGATAATTTTTTTTTCTTTTGAATTATTCAGTGAAACTCTCCTTATAAATATACACTAATAATTCACATGAAAATCTTAAAATAACAAAGTTTTATTTCATGTTTAGCCAAACTTAATAACCAATATGCTTGATTAATACACAAATGTATTTGGTGAAAAGATCGTGATTGTTCAGTGAAACTCTCCTTATAAATATACACTAATAATTCACATGAAAATCTTAAAATAACAAAGTTTTATTTCATGTTTAGCCAAACTTAATAACCAATATGCTTGATTAATACACAAATGTATTTTGGTGAAAAGATCGTGATTGCCACTGATATTAGCGCTATCTTGAAATTTTTTCAAAAATAAATTTATGTTTCCTTCATGAGAGAACATGAATTCAATCATATTAACCAGAATTCCATATTAAAATGTGTACAAAATGATATAAAAACAAAAAATAAAATTTATATTTTTCACCTACATCTTAACTGTAAGTTTAATTGTTTACATCTGAAACGATGTGCAAAATTCAGGCATTTTTGGATTTTAGGGAGTCTACTGTATATATATTTAAATCTGTGTAAGATAATAACTATATATGCAAAAAAAGCATGCATGTGTGACGTTCCTTTACAAGATAAAATTATAATGCCCACCCCTCACATTAACAATTAAATGCTTTAGCAATTATTGTTACCCATTTTAAAACAACATTTAAAATATTTTTTTTTTTCAAGTGGTTACATGAAAAATAGCAAAGTGTTTCAAATATAAGCAAATTAAAAATAATATTCCGAATTTATTGGTAGGAAAGGGCGGACAGTAAAAATAAAATAAAAATACTATGCAACAGAAGCACTAGTGGCGTAACTAAAGGATGGCTGAAGTGCAATCTATGTGTGTTTAAATTTCTTGTATAATAAAACCTTGATGTTTCTTTCGCTATATTAGTTGAAGAAAAATCTCTCTTTCTCTAAAATGAATATTTTTTTTCTTTATATTGTTTGAGTTTTTATTACATAAGAAATTCTACTAAAAGAAATATATCATGATATATTGATCTTCTATTTTAAATAAAGTATCAAAGGGGAGAAAGAATTATTATTTTCCTGCAAATTGAAGCTTTCGGTACTTTTATGTTAGCCGGATATCATTGATATATATACATATATAGATATACACACATATTTATATGTATGTGTATATATACCACTGGCGCCCGGCTAACATAAAAGCACCAAACTTTCATATATCTTGTATAATAAACAGAGGATATATCTTGAAATATTTGTCAAAAATTAACTTGAGCCTAGAGTTTAGTTTTTGGATTTTTAAAATAATAATTAAAAGAAAATAAAGTAAGTTAAGTATATAATTAAAGTAATGCCCATGAAAGATAAAATCTCTATAAATCTTTGCATATATAATCAAGAATAAAGTCAGTAGGGGTCACAGGTACTGTCAAGAGGTAGCAGTAGCAGGGGCAGCCCATTGTCCCTCTCTGGATTTTAAAATGTGATTAACTATTTTTTTTTTCCAACTTGGTTCATGTATGCAAAAATGGACTTTTGTAAAATTTTTTTACTCACTTCTTGATATGCTAGAATTTATTAAAATTATGTACATAAGTGTATCTCCGCTGTCAATACAACATTTGGTACTTTTATGCTAGCCAGGCGTCAGTGATATATATACATATCCTAATAATATTATAAATCCGATTGTGTGCAAATGTTAGGATGAAGCCAGCGTCAAAATGGAGAATTTAATTATCATACATCTTTGCAAATAGGTGGATTATAACCCGTAAATGAACATAGACTGGTTTTTGTTTATTTTATTTAAATATTTTTCTTAATAATTCAAAATTTCATTATTTTCATAGAGAATAAATGGACATTTTTTTGTATAATATTTTAAAATGGTTAAATTTACTTTACCGTTGCTAATACTTCATCGTTGCCAAAACTAAATCAAAATCTGGAATAATAATTTTTACTCAACAGTTTATTTTCAAATGAAAAATGAAAATGAAATTATTTAAGAAACAGAATATGAAATGACGTCATATTAGAAATAAAACTTGAGTTTTCAAATATTTGAAAATAATACTAGGTGCATAAATACGAGTAAGTATGAAAAGCAAGCGAATATGATGTCATAGATCGAAAATAAAACAGATTCGCTTTGATGTTGAAATAAAATGATCTTGGGTTATCAAATTATTTGTGATTAATTTCTCTATTTTTGTTTTTTTTATATTTCACATTAAATGAATTATTTTAAATGTATGTGTTGTAAATTAAAGTTCTGTGTTTTAAATGAAATGAGAGAAAGATTTATATTTTAATACGAATTCAATACGAATGATGGTGATAGGAATAATACTTGGCGGTTTATCGTCTGCACACGGCTAACATAAAGGTACCATATTTTTAATTTAAATTAAAAAAAAAACATTGAAAAGATATTAGACGGCAAATGTCAATAATATGCACCGCAAAATTATCCATATAGAAAATCAGACAATCTTAATAAAAATTATTTTTTAAAAGAAAGTTGCATTTTTTTCATAAAAGCTAAAGATTTAATATGATTACTTCAAAGTAATAGCATTTTTCCTCTATCATTTTTCCACAATCAAAACACATTTGTAAATGGTCGTTTCGAACCGGAATTTAATTTTACATTTCTTTTAGGTTTAAAATAGTAAAAACTTTGTTGTCATTTTTAAATGTAGCTTTTTGGTTGAATCCTCAAACAAGGGCGATGCTTGGCTGCGTCGAATTTGGCAAAGCGATAAATGAGTTTTTCTTGCTACCGGTTTGTTCCTTGCATTTCTTCCCCGGCTACTACGGTTTGATCTAGAAATTTGATTGGTTTATGAGTGAATTACGTTCGTTTGGTTGGGTTGGTTGGTTTATTGTGTGCCGTATTGTTGGATTCAGAGAGTGATGAGTTAGATAGAGGTGCACTATACCGTAAAAATGTTTTTGAGAATGAAACCGATAATTTTGGAATTTATTAGGCCCAAAAAAGGAAGCATACACTGTTAAAAATATCGTGAAAAATTACCTCTGTTTTTAAAGGCTCTCTATTTTCTGACCAATGAGAACGCCAAGGGCGTTCATGTAGCATTCTCATTGGTCAGAAAATAGAGAGCCTTTATAAACAGAGGTAATTTTTCATGATATTTTTAACAGTGTATGGAAGAAGGGCTGAATTTATTGGACAGTGAGAGGTTTTCAAATCAAGTCCCAAGTTGTTTGGGCCGACTTTAGTGTTGCATCACGGCACATCGCATGTTTATTTTTGTTTGAACTCTGAGATTTGCGAAGTGAAGTGAATTTAATCTTTTGACGTGTTGTTTTTTTATGAAGAATTCGGCGAAGCGGCAAGTGTGAATTTGAAATAGTGTGTGTAGTGTGTTGTTAATGAAAATTTAGGATATTTTAGGTGTTTTTGATAGATTATTTAGAGGTAAATTTGAATTTTGTCCTCTTGAGTGAGCAGTTTAAGGGTTTGTTTGTTTGTTTCTTGAGAAGATACATCTGACTTGTGTGCTTGACATCAAGTGCCTGCTTATATCGTCAATATACATCAGTTTAAGGGTTATTTTTGTATAAATACTGCTGCCTCATCAGAAGTGATCAGCGATAGTGATTATGACAAACCGAAGCCTTAAAAAAAAGGGTAAATTTGAAAAATAAAAGTAAGTGAATTTTTATTGATTTTATTTGATAAGTGTGTGTCTTGCATTTTAGATATTACTGTAGAGGTAGTTTCGTGCATCAAGTGTTGTTTTTTTGTTTTTGATAATGTGTACAGGATACATACATAAGTTATTGATTGCTGTGTGAACGAATTTCGTACATTCTAGAGATTGCTGTACAGCGAGTTTCATGCATCCAGTGATGTTTTTTTTCGGTTAATGTACGCGAAGCGTACATACATAAGTTATTGATCGCTGCAGGAATGAGTTTCATGCATTCTAGAGATTGCTGTATAGCGAGTTTCATGCATCCAGTGATGTTTTTTTTCGGTTAATGTACGCGAAGCGTACATACATAAGTTATTGATCGCTGCGTGAATGAGTTTCATGCATTCTAGAGATTGCTGTACAGCGAGTTTCATGCATCCAGTGATGTTTTTTTTCGGTTAATGTACGCGAAGCGTACATACATAAGTTATTGATCGCTGCGTGAATGAGTTTCATGCATTCTAGAGATTGCTGTACAGCGAGTTTCATGCATCCAGTGATGTTTTTTTTCGGTTAATGTACGCGAAGCGTACATACTTAAGTTACTGACCGCTGCGTGAATGAGTTTCATGCATTCTAGAGATTGCTGTACAGTGAGTTTCATGCATCCAGTGATGTTTTTTTTTCGGTTAATGTACGCGAAGCGTACATACATAAGTTGCTGACCGCTGCGTGAATGAATTTTACGTATTTAAAAAATTAGGAATTTAGAGATTTTGTCCAATTGTAATATTTGTGCTTTGTGGCAAAGAAGTGATTATTTACACAATTTGTATGAGAGTTTCTTTCACGACGTAAACGTTGTTTTTATTTCGTTTTGTTGCAATTTACAAAGTTTAAGGGGTATTTTTTGTTAGGAAAAAATTGACTGTTAAATTTGCGAATTCTTTGTAAAAATCGGGAGGAAAGAATAGTTAAAAATTTGTAAAAATGGAAAAACCTGGAAGAAAAAATAGCTAAAAATTTGTAAAAATAGAAAAATTTGGAGGAAAAAATAGCTAAAATTTTGTAAAAATGGAAAAATCTGGAGGAAAAATAGCTAAAAATTTGTAAAAATAAAAAAATCTGGTGGAAAAAATAGCTAAAAATTTGTAAAAATGGCAAAATCTGGGGGAAAAAATAGCTAAAAATTTGTAAAAATGGAAAAATCTGGGGAAAAAATAGCTAAAAATTTGTAAAAATGGAAAAATCTGGGGGGAAAAAATAGCTAAAAATTTGTAAAAATGGAAAAATCTGGGCGAAAAATAACTAAAAATTTGTAAAAATGGAAAAATCTGGAGGAAAAAATAGCTAAAAATTTGTAAAAATGGAAAAATCTGGGGGAAAAAATAGCTAAAAATTTGTAAAAATGGAAAAATCTGGGGGAAAAAATAGCTAAAAATTTGTAAAAATGGAAAAATCTGGGGGAAAAAATAGCTAAAAATTTGTAAAAATGGAAAAATCTGGAGGAAAAAATAGCTAAAAATTTGTAAAAATGAAAAATCTGGGGGAAAAAATAGCTAAAAATTTGTAAAAATGGAAAAATCTGGAGGAAAAAATAGCTAAAAATTTGTAAAAATGGAAAAATCTGGAGGAAAAAATAGCTAAAAATTTGTAAAAATGGAAAAATCTGGAGGAAAAAATAGCTAAAAATTTGTAAAAATGGAAAAATCTGGAGGAAAAAATAGCTAAAAATTTGTAAAAATGGAAAAATCCGGAGGAAAAATTAGCTAAAAATTTGTAAAAATGAAAAATCCGGAGGAAAAAATAGCTACAAATTTGTAAAAATGGAAAAATCCGAAGGAAAAAATAGTTAAAAATTGTAAAAATTAAAAAATCTGAATGAAAATATTGCTAAAAGTATGTAAAAATGGAGAAATCTCGCAAAAAAACTTTTCAAAACTTTGTAAATAGCAGTAAAACGAAATAAAATCAGTATTTACTTTGTGAAAGAAATTGGCCTAGGAATTGTGTAAGTAGTGACTTGTCTGCCGAAAAGTACGTGTTCTGATTGGGTGGAATTTGGAGGTTGCCGTTTTTAAGGTTGGCGCGCGTCAAAAAAATTGCCAAATCGGGGGTCGCCCTTGTTTGAGGATTTTGCCAGCTTTTTTTATAGTTCTGTTCCATAATAGATTTTTATAAACTCTTGCAGGTTGAGAAAAATGACATAGATTTTAAAGCAATGTTTAAGTAAAATTACAATATTTTTAAAAACTTAAAAAACAACAATGTTATCGAAACGAAAATCAATTTCACCAACAAATTCATGTAATGCAAAAGCAAAGAAGAAATCAAAAAGTAATGAAACTTTTCTTCCAGCCGAATTATGTAAACTTGAACAAGCCGATCGTGCCAGTTCATAATATTATAAATGTGAAAGCGTGTTGTATATAGTAGAAAAGGTTTTCACATATAGGTAGAAAATTTCCGAGAATAGGAAGGTTAGGGATCTGTAATCGGGTCCATAGCCAATTTGCTTTTTTTTTATCAAGTGAAATTTGGCACAAAATTAAATACATTGTTGTAACCAGATTTGTTTTTGCGTGGTAAATACTTAATGGTATTTTAGATGATCATTTCCTCGCTCACCTTTGATGCCAACTATGACTGTAAAACAAAATAAAAAATATCAAACGATAATTTTCTAATTTTCTTATTACTTCATGTTGTAAATAGACACCCTGGTTCATCCTTTAAACCTGAATTAATCATACCATTGTCGTCCAGTTTATAATCTTAATCCTAACCCTAATTGTATCCTATCCTAATCCTAATAATAACTTTAAACAATATTCTTTGAAAAGAATATGTAAATTAAATCAATATCCATAAGTGAAATGAATGGAAAATAGAATAAATAGAAATGGCAAAATAAAATAACAAGAAAGTACATTTATTCGACACTTAACCCTAGAAAAAGCGTAAAAAATTTCAAGCGCACGAAATAAATTAAAATAATCCTATGTATACTAACAAAAATTTGTAAATTTAGATCATCAGATTGGTGTTGTCGGTAGTTATTTGTTTAGACTGTCCTTGACACGATAGAAAAAATATAGAGGTTAAATTGGGCAGAATTTAAAGTACTTTGAAAAAATACCTTTCACCACCTTTATTTATATTTTAGAATCGCATCAGATTGTTATATCTTTATGAAACATCTATCAATGTATAAAATCCACAAGCAGTTTGTTCAATATTTACACCACTTAGCGAGAAGCACTTTATTTAATATATACATAAACAAAACATAAAATAATAATGTAGTAAGAAATATATAACACATGTCTATACAAATAAACAATATAATAATGCCCATTTAGAAATGAATACATATACAAATCTCACACCAAATACCACCTAAAATGCACTGTTGTATAGAAGAATTCTCTCAGTGTTATTTTTCGTTTTACGAAGAGGGATTCGTTGATTTTCACGATTTTACTGGGCCCTTCTTTTTTCATTGGTTGTAGCTTCATTTTCGCGATTGTATATATTATTTGGCATGAAATTTCACTTTTTTAAGACTGGGTTATGTTAAGGCCCATATGTTAAGATCACAAAAATACATGAAATTTGTAAATGCGGCGATCACTATACCGCATGTGTGATCGCTTTGTGAACATGAGACTTCCATGAAAACTGCAATCAATTAATTTATACTATTCTAAAATAACAAGAGTATCCACTCACATACATAAAAAAAAAGAAAAAAAATCAAGCTTTAAATAAACAAGCAAATGATGAAATTTTTTCAATGCCTTTTTTCTTTTAATATCATGACATAACCATTTAATGGCATAAGTGTTATCTAATCATATATAAAAAAAATGTTTTAAATAATTAATAAATTATTAAACATCATTAAAATACAAATAAACATCGAATGAAGAATCACTTTATGACGTAACAAATGCGCCATACGTAACAAACACGTAATCACAAAAAATATCATTGCTCAGCCTTTCCAACAATAAAAGAGCAACATCTGGCTGACTATCGACGATTTGGCAAGATTTCGCCAAATGGTGGTGTCAAATAGGAACCAACCAAAATATTTATTGGCTGTTTTTGTCAAAATCTAATTGAATTTTGATGTATGTTAGGAAAATATTAAGATCTGACAATTTGTGTTTTAATTGCTGGATCACTCTACATGCTTTCACATCTACGTATGATTAAGTAATTATCACTGGAACAGATGTGTTACTATCACGCTAAAATGTAAACAAAAGATTGGCGACTGTTTGTTTGGCGCGATTTCCAAGACTGCGCCAAACGAATAACTTAATACAATGGCTAGGTTGCCATTAAAGAAAAAAATCCCCTAAATTTGGCGACTTTTTTCTTTTTTTTAACCGATAATTTTTTTTTTTTTTTTTTAGCGTGAGTGTAAAGCATCTAAGCCTTATCACTCACACAATACTTAATTCTACTTTCTATCATGTTATCTTGTAATGTACATATCCACAACTCTGAGAACTCACTTTTACCAATTGCAGACATAATTAATTAGAATTTTTCAGATTAAAATATTATCTAAATTATACATAAATTGAATTAAAATACAATACAGATACAAATTTAAGACATGATATTTTTCTTCATACTATTGGCGAGGATTTTAATTTCAGAGATTTAGTACCATCATTTTCTTCAATAATGTTATTGCAACATTCATTATTTAATATATATATGTATAATAAGTAAAATCCACCTTTGCCTACAAATTATTGAGAAAAAAATCCAGGAATAAAATTATAGATCTACCTCTTTTATGTTTTCAAGAAGCAATGTTTGACCATGTTTTTTCGCCTGACTATCAGTAAAAAAAGGAGTTCTAATATCAAAGAATGATTCTTTTAATACAATACGTCGTTCAGGGAAATTCTCTGAAGAAGCGATGTCGTAAATTCTATGAAAATATGATTTAGAACAAATTAAAAATCCAAATTTGTTTTGAGAAATGACAGACATTTCTTTAAAAAAAAAATACAAGAGATCACGAATTAAAAACACTTGGAATACGAAACAAGTCAACGACTATAGAAAAATCATAGAATTATTGTAATCTGTTTTAAATTTACAAAATTCAAGCTGTATAGTAAACGTGTTCAAGATTAAATATAGGGAGGGTGCGACTTTGAGATCTGTAACCAGAGGCTGTTGACAATAAACATACTCGTCGTCGTGCAGTTTTAATGTTTATTTACATTTGTCTCATTTGGTTGGTTGGTCGCAACTTGAGACTTGCGAGCGGCGCAAGTGCAGGGTTTGCGGGTACAACAAGCAAATACAAGTAAAACATTATCCGTCACTACTTGGGCAGGCATTCAGGTGTCTTCTCATTTGGCTTCCACCCTGTGTTTAGGATCTTAAACTAACGATCCTCAAACTACAGCTCCTAGAATACACTCAAACTTTGGGATCTTACTTTATTTGTCAGTCTTCGGAACATGATAGCGATTACACAAGCGACTTAAAACCATACAGAACTGTATGGTTTTTGAAATTGAATTTTCTACTTTTCCGCCCATCATCATCAGTGGGAAAAAAACAAAACAAGATAACATATAAATAAAAAAGACAGAATTATATAGCCATGAATTCTAGTTTCAGTTTCAGGGGAGTTCGGCAAAGATATTCCAAATATCGCTGAGAAAAATATTGCTTGGAAAAATTGTACAGACTTTATAAATGCCGGTAACTTTGGAATTGCTAGGAGTTTAAAAATAAAACATTTCGTTTGTTTTTAAATGTAATTAAATAATGCAAATGACAACTAAGTTATATTTACGCTGTTTTCGTATTATTTTCTGAAATATATATATTTTAAATATTCATTTTTATGTATTCGAGTACATAATTAAACAAATGCACTTTTATACGAAAAGGTTTGATTCTTATAAGCCGCGGTAGAAAAATAGTTAAGAATCAAATTTATATACGCACATGGGCATACGCAGGATTTTGTGTGTATGTGTTGGGGGGGGGGGGCTCTTGTTGGCTTTGCTTGGCAAAAACGCCGGCAAAGCGGCAGGAGAGAATCATTACACCTCTCTGGATCTTGCAGTTTAATTAACCATTTTTTTAATCTCTGATTATGTAAAAGGGATGATAAAAAAAAGACTAATTAGAATAATTAAAAAATAAGATAAAAATGAACTAAGACTTTTCGTCAGCGGGCGGTAGGGGACCCTTGAACACCCGGTAGAAGACGGTGACAATTTTGAATGTTTAATATTTATTAATTGTTAAATTTCTGTGTTGCTTTTAATTTTGCTATGTTTAAAAATTATCTTGCACGCGGTGTTTTGTCAAAAAATCTTAATTTAGTTTATTTCATGTTTATATACTTCATTTCAAAAAACACACTAAGCTGTAGACCACAGGCACATTTTTTTTCCAAAATCTTACCCCTCACTAGATTTTTTTTTCTACTGGCATATCTCTTAATATTTTAAGTTATATTTCACTATTTTCTTCAGAGGCTTGCGTGGCCATTTAAGATATCTTAGACCGCCGTTTTTGAGGTGATACCCTCCCGGAATTGAATACCTGTCCACAACGCAAAACTCATCTTAGATAACTCACTGAACATCACCGTGTCCGAGATCTGAACAAACATAGAATGTGAGCATGCGCATAGGTTAAAGGCAGCCTCAACAACCAATCGGCCTCCAGAGCCAATGAGGGTGAGTGGTACTGGCTGTACCTAGCAATAGAAAATTCGAACACACTAAGTGAGTTTCTGGAGCTCCCTCAGTGAATTTGGCGGTCTAAGATATCTTAACTATCCGATCTGAACGTAGTATAATATTTAATTAGCTTGTTATTCTTAAAGTTTAGTTGGATACTTTTTTTTTTTGGGGGGGGGGGGAGTTTTTGTTAAAATCTTATTAAAAAATACATAATGTGATTTTGTTTTTATTAAATACAACCAACTTTAAATAAGTAGTAGCATTTTAACGACGATCTAAAAATAAATATAAAATAAATGCAGTATACACAAATATTTCTAAAGATTACTTGCAATATATATTTATTTTCTAATAAGTAGTTTTTTTTCCTTAGACATTTGCAACTTTTGTTCTGCATAATAGAAAACATATAAATATTAAACCCTAAATGCTTTCAATAAAACAAAATCAGTTTTACCAACGCAACACTGGTATTTTATTAAATTTAAAAATTAATTTCCTATAATTCAACATTATGGAAAAATGCAGTGTCTGTTTAAATTATGAACAATTATAGTATTATTACTTTAATAAAGATGCAAAAATTAAAATTAGCAATAATGAATTCTTAAAGAATTAATATTTTTTTAAAGGAAAGAGAAGGTGGGAATTTAAAATAATTTTTAAAATTATAAAAAATTGCACAGTTATTTATAAACAAATATATTTTAATGAATCATCTGATAAATGGTAAATGATGTTTAAACTTGAGGATTTTTAATATTGCAAAACTTGTATTTTCATTATAAATACTGTAAAACGCATATAAGGAAAGGGCAACTGACGTCACTGTTGGTTAAATAACTGTTGGTTTGGGAGAAAAACCTGTTCGTTCTTTACGGCTCCTACAGTACACATGAGATGGAGCGATTTGATTGGTCTACGTTAAACTGGTCTATGATATGATTGGCCTACGTCGCCATGACGATTCCTGCAATGATAGCTGCGACAAAAATGCAGTAGTTGATTGGTTGATGGAACTGTTTGTTTGTAAACATGCCCTTTCCTTATTAATACGAATATTGTAAATGTACAGCGAATAAGCAAAATTAAGGGAAACATAGTAGGCAAACTATAATTGGCAATGAATTGCCCAAATTTAGCATGAGTTCAATTTTCATCTTCCTCAGTATTTTTAATTACAGTGCAATTGTAATAACAGGGCACAGAACAGCCAAACTGCAGAAAAAAAAGATTATTTTTTTCTTTGCCTCCTGTCTCTCCACCCCCTCTCCCCTCCCCAACCACCAATGACCCAAAATATTTCCTCACTCCTTTTTACTTTCTTTTATATAACACAAGAAAAAAGTATTAGAGTAATGAACATTTTCAATTTCCATTTTTTTTATGAACCCGCTGTTTCAGGATGCTTGAATACGATTTGGTAGTTTTAGGAAAATATTTGTCTTTCTATGACACAAATTTTGTGGATTCTCTAACTCAAGAACTAACGTACAGAATTTCACCAAGCTTTGTTTCAGTTAGAACTAGACTCAAATTGCTGCTGATTAAATTTCAGTGTATCAGTGCCGGATTAAGCATTTCTGGGACCCGGGGCTACTGGAAATTTCCCTTCCCCCTCCCCTGCTTCTGGAAATTTTGTGCCCCTTTCCCACGATACTGAATATTTACCCTCCCCTCACACATATCTTTGTTTTTGTTTTTTTAATCCTGAAATACAAATCTCAAAAATTGAAATACATAAGGGCTTGAAATTCAATTTTTCCTAGGATTTTGTCTCCCTCCTAACATTTATAAATGGAGGAGAATTGAACTGTTTGGAAGGGGAAAAAATCTTTAAACCCCACTATTATTTTACGTCCTATTTCAAGAATTACATTAGTACAGACATGACAAAATACCATTGAAAGAATTTAAATCGACAACTCAGAATAATTATACAAAATGTTCATTTTTATTTTAAAAAAGGAAGAAAGTCAAGATTTGTATACACAATGTCTATTTTTCAACTTTCACCAATGTTATGGACCCTTAACAATTGGGTAGTTAAATGAATTTCTGAATTTAGATTTTATTCGATTTTGTGTGCTGAAGCCTCTTTCACAAGGTACACTTGTGACACGCAGCTCAAGAGCTACTTTTATAATTTTGGAAATTATCGGAAACTTAGTGTTAACTGTCTTAAGCATTTTTTAGAAAGCGTTGCTAAATCTGATGTGTTTTTCATTTTTAAACATTTGCATGAACAATGCATATTTGGTGTGATGGCATTATCAATATCCATTTCTGAACAAAATTATTTTATTTTATCCATAATGAAATAATAGCCAAAAGCGGAATCACTGGTTTTTTGTTTGAATGAATTGGAATTTTAAACCAATGTCCAAAGTTTGAAACGGAAACCGTCGATTCATTTTTTTTTGTTATACGAAAAAATGTACATTGACTTTAAATTGTCAAGTCCTAATTTCTATGAATACCAAGATCAACAAGTTTGTTCTTTCTAAATATATTTCCTTAGAGTTTGGGTCAGAAATTTATTCATGCATGCATTACAAGATCTTTTCAGTTCTTCTAATCCCATTTTTGTTTAGTGTTCGCTGTAGGCCAATTACGATGAGCGCAGTGCTCGGTGGCCCTTACTGCCCCTTTGATGCTTTTCCTTTTTCGGTCGCGGAAAAAAATCGCGAAACTCGTCGATCAGTCGAGGGGAAAAACATGAAATTCGTCGATCTGTCACGGGAAAATATCGCGAAATTCGTAAATTGGACGCGGGAAATTATCATGAAATCCGCCAGTTTGTCGCGGAGAAAAATCGCAGAAATTTTCAGTCGGACACAGGGAAAATATCGTGATTTTCGTCGATCTGTCTCAAGAAGAAACCGTAAAATTCGTCACTGTGTTACGAAAAAAAAATCGAAATTCATAGATCGGTCATGGAAAAAAAATCGTGAATTTTGTTGATCTGTTGCGGGAAAACGCAAAATTCGTAGGTCGATCGCTGGGAAAAATCGTGAAAATTTTCAGTCTGTCGCAAAGAAAAAGCATGAATTTCGTCAATCTGTCCCAAGAAGAAACCACGAAAATCTCCAATCGGTAGCAGAGAATATCGCATAATTTGTCAATCGGTCGCAGAAAAAAATCCCGAAATTCGTCGATCGGTCGGGGGGGGAGGGGGATGAATCGGGAATTTCGTTGATCTATTACGGGAAAATATCGCGAAATTCGTGGGTCGATCGCGGGACTTGATCATCGTTTCAAAAAGCAAATTTCTTTGGAAAATAGGAAAATTTTTGGGTGGTTTATTTGGGAATTCCGCCCACGACATTCTTTTGGGCGGGATTTCAAAATTTTGGGCACGAATCCCGCCATTCCGCCCTCAAATTCAAGCCTCGTAAATGTTGTTAATCAAAAACTTTTTTAAAATCGTCAATAGGTCTCTTAATTAGTTTGTTAAAACACATACAATTAACAGCTACTTTATAAACATTAAAAGAAAATAGAAATATTTCAAGCGTATAAAAACTGACTTCATTTAAAATAATTTTAATACATCTTTTTATTGATACAAATAAGTTTAATTAAATATTTATGTTTGTTTTAATTACATTTTCGTTCCTGAAAATTAAGTTAATAATAAAAAAAAAATCCTTGCCTTTAAATTTGTAAATGATTGCAGAACATCATAAAATGCAATGTGTTTTGTGATGTCATTTTCTAGTGACATTAGTGTTAAACCACTAAGTCTGGGCTCCAGCATATAGACTACCGTTGTCTGTTCTTTATTAATTTGAGTTTAGAAAATTATAGTTCTGCTTCACAGTTTGTAAGCGGTATTACTAGATATAATTGGAATGCAGTATATACATTTGGAAAAACAGATATTAATTGTTTATCATTGATGTATTTCACAGCATCTTGACAGCATTGGATATAGACATTTCTAATAAATTCCGAGAAATGTATCATTTATATTCTTAAATTTTCGTCAAGATCCTCGTTATAAAATGTTAAGCAATTGTCTAGAGAATCTTCTTCTATGATGTTTGAGGATATACTTTCAATTAGAAAATTAAATAATGAAACGAAATTTTTATATACAAGCGTGCGATACATCAAAGAAAAGAGTAAAAAATCCTGGTTACAATTTTGTTTTCTTAAATTTGTCTTATTTTAGTTCATATTATTTGTTTTATGGTAACAGTACTGTAACCGGAAGAGATTAGGAGGAAAAGTCAGTCCGTCGGCAAGCGCCAAGGAACCCATCTCAATGAAAGAAAGGGTGAAATATAATCCTATAGAAAAGGTAAAAGCAAAAACCAGAAGCCAAGACTTCCGAAAATGACTAAGATAAATACTATATCTAAAATGGGGGGAGGAGGGATAAAAATAAAATAAAATAAAAAGGAGGTGTAATTACATTTTAAGGAGAGAAGATATAATGGAGGGAAAGGTGCAAAAAAAAAAAAAAATCGGTCCATCCACAAAGCAAAGTACCAGAAGTAACAATTATACATACTAAAGAAGGGAGTGTGCAAAACAATGCTTCAAAATTTAACAATTCATAAAAGAAATTAAGAAAGTGCACTTACATAATCATTTAACTCATTGAGTAAGATATAAGTATGAACTTTGGTTAAAACCTTTAGCAGAATAACATATCTAATAGAATTGCTAAAATGAAAAATTCTGATTAAGTTCCAAGCATTAATAACGTAGGAGATTGCAGCTACATAACGGGAATTTGGAGAGGCAGCGTTAAGTCATTATAGAAAAATCATTTAGACTATAATTTACCAGAATTCAAAACGAGTTTTTAACAACCAAGTAAAAGTAAACTAAATAAACTAAAATAAAGTACATCGCCACGGTATATTAAGATTTTTAAGGTAAAGCAACGGAATAAGTGTAAATTAATTTTGAACTAGTGAATGATATTAATAATCAACAGAGTCTTAAACTAAATATTTTCTAAAGTTTTGGAGGGGAGGGAAATATTGGACCTTGTAAAATTTGTATAATTGACAAGAAGAGCATATTCTTTCTCATGTTGAAATTTAAATGGGAGATAAGGGTTAAGTTGTAATTGGAAAATGAGCAATGTCTATTATTATAGTATTATTCAAATTTGAAGAGGAAGAGGGTAATTATACCTTGTAAAATATTAAATAATTGAAAAAGAAGGGCATCTTCTTTCTCATGTTAAAATTTATCGGTGAAGGGTAAGTAGTAATTGAAAATTGACAGTGTCTATAATTTAACTATTTTACAAGATTAGAAGAAAGGGGAGGAAATTGTACCATATAAAATAACAAAAAAACTCTAACGTCAGGGGTGCAACTTTTTTCTCATATAAAAATTTAAAGGGGAGTCAAGGGTTAAGTAGTGGTTGGAGAGAATTACCGTTTAAATTAAATTCTAAATAATTGAAAAAAAGAAGGACATCTTCTTTCTCATGTTAAAATTTATCGGTGGAGGCTAAGTAGTAATTGAAAATTGACAGTGTCTATAATTTAACTATTTTACAAGATTAGAAGAAGGGAGAGGAAATTGTACATTTAAAATAACAAAAAACTCTAACGTCAGGGGTGCAACTTTTTTCTCATATAAACATTTAAAGGGGAGTCAAGGGTTAAGTAGTGGTTGGAGAGAATTACCATTTAAATTAAATTCTAAATAATTGAAAAAAGAAGGACATCTTCTTTCTCATGTTAAAATTTAAAAGGGAGATAGGGGTTAAGTAGCAATTGTAAAATGAATGGTGTCTATTATTATACTACGTATTATTAAAAATTTGAAGGAGGAGGGGGGGATGTATTCCATGTAAAAAATAAATAATTGAAAAAGAAGAGCATACTCTTTCTCATATTATAATTTAGTGGGAATATAAGGGTTAGGTAGTAATTAAAAAACAGACTGTCTATAATTAAACTATTTTGCATAATTAGAAGAAGGGAGGTGAATTTTACCATATAAAATAGCAAAAAGTTCGAACGTAAGGGGGCATCTTTTTTTCTCATATGAGAAAAGAGAAAATTTAAATGGGATAAAAGATGTTGTTCAGTAGTTGTTGAAAAATGAATTATACCTATTATTATGCTATATTTCAAAAAGAGGGTGGAATTGCCATTTAACTTAAAATCTAAATAATTGACAAAGAAGGGCATCTTTTTTCTCATGTTAAAATTTAAAAAGTAGATAAGGGTTAAGTAGTAATTAGAAAATGAGTACTTTCTATTATTAAAACATTTTTCAAAATTTGAAGGAGGGGGTAGGAGAAGCACTCCATGTAAAGTGATAAAATTATAAATAATTGAAGAAGAAGGACATCGTCATTCACATGTTAAAATTTAATTGAGAGACAAGGGTTAACTAGTAATGGGAGAATGAATGGTGTCTATTATTATACTACTACTAGCCGCCACTGGCGACCAGTTTGGTCGCCCTTAAATGTATGTTAAGCATCGTAACAAATTATTTTTATTCATAATTTATTTTTTTCCTTAATCCTTCGCCAAACCGGAAAAATCTAATAGACAAATCAAGAACTTTTGCGATCGTAGTAGCATTTCGCATATTTTTTGTTGTTATGTATTTCATCTTTCTTGACAAAAACTGCTTAACCCACTTTATAATAAATTAATCATTGTGTGTGTGTTTTATAATAAAATTGTGTGTTTTTTAATATAAAATAAACTATTTCATAATAAAATAAAAGTAAATGCTGTTTTAGTAATCTCATGGGATTTTCTCGCCAAAATGGCACAAAACAAAAATCGCGCCAAACCCCGGTGCGTCCATGACAGCTGTTCCAATTTAAAATACATGACGTTCACATTTTTCTTAATAAGAAAATAGATAAATAAAAAAAAAATATCATAAATCAAAACATTTGATTTCAAAATTAAAGTATCGTTTCTAATTTGTACAAGCGAAAAATAAAAGCTGACAATTCATTTCGAAATTTGATCCATTAAATATTATTACATGAGTTCAACTTACGTCAAGAAAAGATCCGGAAGGAAGTTGAGTTGTATAGAAAAGAAATATGGTAAACACTGACTGTCTCACTGGTGCGGATTATTTTTTTTACACCAGGCAGCGGTCCAAAAATTCATGGTTTAATATTTTAAACGTTCACAACGAATGATTTTTTTTTGTTTATTTTTATGGATAGAGAATTTGAACTGCGAGCCTAATTTAAACTGAAGTTATTGCAGAATGTATACATAATTGAACGTAAATCATCTCTCAAATATTAATTTTTTTGAACGATCTTTCTAAAAATGTAACTTTTATGCAGTTTTATTCGAAAAAATAATTTTGAATAAAAATGGCCGCCTGGCATATTTAAAAGTGAAGCGGGCATCCCGGAACTGTTGATGACAGTCACATGACTTACGGTTTTATTATAGAGATTCAAAATTTGAAGTGGGTGGGGGAAGTATTTCATGTAAAATAATAAATAATTGAAATGAAGGGCACCGTCTTTCTCATAGTATAATTTAGTGGGAAGATAAGTAGTAATTGGAAAATGAACAGTATCAATAATTAAGCTACTTTTAAAAATTAGAAAAAGGAGGGGGGGGGGTTACCATATAAAGTAGCAAAAAAATTCGAACGTCAGAAGGCAATTATCCTTTTTCATATATGAAAATTTAAAGGGGAGACAAGGGTTTTAAATAGTTGTTGGAAACTGAACAGAGTCTATTATGCTACATTTAAAACAATTAAAGAGGGGGAAATTACCATTGAAATCAAATTCTGAACAATTTAAAAAGAAGAGGGTCTTCATTCTCATGTTAAAATTTAAAGACGGGGTGAGGGTTACGTATTAAATGGAAAATTAATAGTGTCTATTATTATACTAATATAGAAAATTGTAAGAGGGCTGGGTCTATTAAAACAATGCTATGCACACCATATTCTATAGTAAATCTCTTTTAGTGATATGTATCAATTTGAATGTGTTTTAAATAGTGTAATATTATTAAAATACGCCGCAAACGATTTTTCCCCCGTAGACCGTAATGTAACGGAATTCTTTTCAGTAGGCGAACCACAAATACTACACAGTTCATTTTAAATACCAAACATGCTGTAGTAAACTCCAATAACATATATCAATTTTATGGCGATCCGACTGTATTTACGCGAGTTAGAGCACGGACAGATGACAGACAGACAGACAAACCAAATTCATAAACACTTTTCAACTATGTTGGAATGTGTTAAAAAGATTGAACAATTCTGCCTTAAAGATATCTGAGAAACACAAGCTAATGGAAATAATTTATCCGCAATTTTCCCAAGACCAATAAATACATTCATACCTTCATAAGAACAATAAAATAACAGAATGAAAATAAAGAATACTTTCGGATTATTTCTTTCTTTCTTTTTCTTTTTTTTTCCTGTTGTCATATTATTATATGATAAATCTCTAAGACAAAATAAAACTTTTTGTTTTGTTTTGTTTCAGAAATGCTAAAGAATGGCTTTTTTAGTACGCGGTTTCAAGTTCATTCGCAACTTCAGTAATCCTTAAATTGATTTTAGAGCCACTGATGCACATCCATCAGTGCGAAGAGCATCGTTATCGCAGGAGAAAAAAATGTGTTTCAGGGAAAGAAGTTACCTCTTCTATATATCAATAAATATTCTGTAGAACAAGGAGAAGATGTCTCTGCCAGAAAAAGTAAGTAAAATTGAGTTTCTTATAAGCAATGACAGAGTGGCTATAATTTCCGTTTGTTGGAAAAGTATTGTCATCAAAAAGTATATATACATAGGACACTCTGATTATGGAAGATTACTCAATTTAAATG
Organism: Maratus michaelseni; assembly: GCA_963931845.1. NCBI lineage: Eukaryota > Metazoa > Arthropoda > Arachnida > Araneae > Salticidae > Maratus > Maratus michaelseni. Next base: position 345,097,990 of record OZ007591.1, on the reverse strand, counting down.
CAGATGTATTTAGTTAATTCTTAATTATGGAAGATTCCCCAGTTGAAATAATTCTTTAACGACAGAATGGTCGCTATTTTTATTTGTTGGAAAAACGTTGTTGCATATAGTGTATGCACGCTGTATGTGTAATAAGTATGTATATATAGAAAGTATATTGTATGGTTGTAAATATGTTGAACGTCGGAAGTAAAAAAAATATATATATATATATATATATATATATATATATATATATATATATATATATATATATGATGAATATGTGTAAATATGGTAGTAATGTATTATGTATGGAGTTATTAAGGAGAGGTTCTCTTAAAAAACATAAAAAAAAAAAAAAATCGATTTTTTTTCTTTTTTTTTTTCATTTTAAAATGCTTAGGATAAACTTTCAAAACCGTTTCTTCTTTTACACAATATTTAAGTTGACCCAAACAGTTAAGTGACACAACTGACAAAAATGCCAATCTAATCTTTAGACATTTTTTTTTTTTTTTTTTTATGAAACAGGCTTTATATATATATTTTAAGTCGGTGTACTTCCTTACGCTTAAACCGTTCAAGCTATGAACATTTTGTCTTTGAAAAATGAAACTAGACTTTCTTAATTGGAGAACAAAGCTTAAAAAAAAATTTAAATTTTTAATAATTCCGATTTTTAAACAGTTTTGAAAATGAAAAATTAGTGCCAAAATTGAATAAAACATTAATTGAAAATTAATTGAAACATTAATTGAAAACGTTAATTGAAAACATGAATTGAAAACTGAAACTTGAAACCGCTGCAATTTTGTGAATTTTTTATCTTATGAAATTTAGGTTTGATTGACATACAACTAATTCAATATTAGGATTTCCAGTTGTGTAAGTAGTTTATTTTTTTTTAAATAAAAAAGTTGGTACTTTTCCGTTACACCAACAAAATGCCAAAATTTATGCTAATACATCATTTATTTCAACCCAAACTGTGCAAAGGATTATTATTGCAAACTGTGCCAAACATTATGATTCGCTATTTATTGAACGGGAACCATTTTTTATTATTATTTAATTATAACCACACAAAACACCTTAATTTACTATTTTTCGAATATAGTATATGAGGTGGTTAGAATGACAGTGGAGTAAGTCAATATTTAGCAATTTGATAAATGAAGGGTTTTGTGAAACTTGTCGTATTGCCGTTGCATTAAGTGGTCCAACTTGTTTTGCCCTCAAGTGACTCCCTAAGTGAACTATGATTTATTTGACTGTCGCACTGAACAGAAATTAATATATGTTCAGTAAAAATATGGTTGTCTAGTTTTTTTCTACTCCACTGTCATTCTAGCCCCCTCATATATACAGTATGCCCACTAAAGTCCCTTGCCATTGCCACCCTCTTAACTTCGGAACGGCTGCTGCTATATTCACAAAATTAGTGTATAGGTATAGTAAAATAGCGATGCACTACTCAATGAAACCGCCTACGGCGCCACCTGGTGGAATGTTGCGGAGTTAGCATTCCTATCTTGAAAACGGAAAGAGATAGAGAAAAAAAGTGATTTACAAAGTTGTAGAGCATCATCGATTTAGTACGAAAAGACACATTGTGGATATTAATGCGAAGAATAGAACGGTTAAAACACGCATTTGTCTTTTCGTGATTTCCTACACTGTGACGTGCCAAAACGATCTTAGAAAGAAAAAAAACAACTAGTTATAATAATATACCTTTATTTTAGATTTTCAAACTTCTCACCGTCAGCTGCAATGCATATTTGGATGTTTGTTTGAATTTCACGTTGCACACGTTGGAGCATAGATGGTGACACGTTGGCGCAAGCTTCCGTAATAGCGTCGTTTAATATCCTGCAATGTTTGTGGAGGGGTCGCACAGACCTGCTGTTTCATAACTGGTTGTTTCTTTCTTTCTAAGATCGTTTCGTCACGTCACAGTGTAGGAAATCACACACACACACACACAAAAGCGCGTTTTAACCGTTCTATTTTTCGTATTAATGATCACAAGGTATCTTTTCGTACTAAATTGATGATACTCTACAACTTTGTAATTCACTTTTTTTCTCTATCTCTTTCCGTTTTCGAGATAGGAATGCTAACTCCGCAGCATTACACCAGGTTGCGCTGTAGGCGGTTTCATTGTGTAGCGCGTGGCTACTTTACTATACCTAAACACCACTGTTATGAATATAGCAGCAGCCGTTCCAAAGTTAAGAGGGTGGCAAGGGACTTTAGTGGGCATACTGTATATTTCCATTAAGTTATAACTTATACATTTTTCGCTGACGCTGAGGTGAATTTTACGATTTGGTGATTAGCTGATGATGAGGAAGCCACAATAAAATATCTTCAGGGCTATGGAATTATACATAAAAAAGTTTTTTTTGCAAGATACTTGCTACGAACATTTCACATAGTAAATCACAAATAGAATTTTGCTGATCAGAACACTGGGTTCATACCCAATCTGTTGAAAGAATATTGTGCTTCGCAAAATGACATAGTAAAAGACTGTGTGGCACTGTCCGTCATTATTTTCAGTCCTATCTATCTCACAGCGTTCACGTGGCGGCGTTTTTACTCAAAAAATGAAATGTTCACTGCAATGCTAACAGACATTTACAATGTCATACTTGCAGTTTAAATGGGGTTTTATTTTATTATTTTGTTACGCAGTATTTACAGTAGACTCCCTTAAATCCGCATAGCTTAAAACCAGAGGTTGTGCGGATTTTAGAATTCTGTGGATTTCTGGTCACGGTTTTGTTTACATTTTTTTAAACAATAATTTGAATTTAATAATGCACTCTCGAAATTATAATGAAAGCTTACAATACAGTAAAATAATAAAAATTAAGAAAATTTAATTATCTTTTTTTTTTTAATGTTAAAAGTGAAGGTCAATTAAATATTTCATAATATTTCATGAAATAATTTTTTCTTGAATTATTCAGTGAAAGTCTCCTTATATATATGCACTAATAATGCACATAAAAATCTTAGAATAACAAAGTTTTATCTCACGTTTAGCCCTACTTAATAACCAAAAAGCTTAATTAATACATAAATGTATTTGGTAAAAAATACCGTGATCGCCACTGATATCAGCGCTATCTTGACATTTTTCAGAAATAAATTTATGCTTCCTTCATAAGGAAAAATGAGTTCAATCATATTAACCAGATTTCATTATTAAAATGTGTACAGAATTATATAGAAATTTTAAAAAACTTAAAATTTTCACCTACATCTTAACTGTAAGTTTCATTGTTTACATCTGAAATAATGTGCGGCTTTTAGGGTTGTGGATTTGATTGAATCTACTGTATTTGTTTTTTTATTTTAAGTATATATTTGTATTGATATAATAAAATAGTTCGTGAAAGTCTGTAATGTCCAAATATTAAATTTTTTAAATGATAATTTTCGCATCAACAATGTTAATTTTTTTTCAAATGTTTCATTTGGCCTCAACTATTACGGTTGTCAACAATGGTGTTGGTATAGCGGAAAATAAGCCAAAATTTTACGTAAATAGTCCTTTTTACTGCATTTTTACATATGTCATTACATTTTATTTATTTTTTCTCCTTAAATTAATTAACTTTTTGGAAATCGGGTCATTACATTTATAAGTCACACTTTTAAGAAAAGTGTGGGGAAAAAAATAACATTGTTGAAAAAAGTTCAAAAGTGGGAGAAAAGTGTAATTTTAAAATTTTATTATTATTTAAAATTTTATTATTATTGGTTAATTTTATCATTCTATTTATTTATTTATTTATTTTGTTAAATCATTTTACTCCATAAAGCCATTTAATAATATGCCAAAAAGGTATTCTAAAATACTCAAATAATAAAAGAAAAAATAGTTCAAAGTGTACAGAGTTCCTTTGAGATAGTAAAAATTCAACTAACGGTAATTTAAATAATCTTACAAAAATAGCCAGTCATTCCATAAAGCTACAGAATTTTTCATCTTGTGAATACACTTCTCAGAAAGTAAATAAATGCAAAATATTTCTAGGCATTCATAAAATTTTTTACTACTCTATTTCATTATAGACAGAAAAAACTTTCTAAAAACATTCTATTATCTGTGCAAAAGTCCAAAGTTGTTACTATCTTCCGTTTTTTCCCCCTTTCTCACCAAAACAAAGCGAGCAATGAAATTTACGTTAAAATTTGTTATCTGAAGGTATTTCAATCTAGACTTTAATCTAGTAATCCGTGTGTTATCAACAAAAACATTCTGTAATTTACTGTTATAAGTTAGATGAATGCAAGAGATGGCTTAATGTTTACAACTCCAAGGTAAGTCCTCAGAAAGTCTTTTTATTTTTGCGAAGTTTAAAGTTTTAAAAGAAATAAAGCTAAAATGAAAATAAAAATAGTTACAGATGTTTTTGATAAAGTTTTTGTTACCAACAATTATACAAAAATTAATATTTTAATTTATTTCAATCCATTTTCATACTTTGTCTCAAAATATGTGTGAGCCCCAGCTGGATGTTATATTAAAATATTTCAGTAAGAAATACTGTTAATGCAAAATTATAAAATTGAACGTATTCGAAATAAAATAGGTGATATTATGCAATAAAGCAAAACTATAATTAAAAAATAGTTGTATAAACATAATTTCAATTTCGAATTTGGCATTTTGAAAATATGTTGAAACTATTAAATTAAGAAATAAAATTATTTAAAATAGATACTTTTAATTAAAATATACATACAAAAACACTAAAAATATCAATGTATACGTTTTTGATGAAAACTTCATCCCTCTTCAGTAAAAATCACGAAAAATCACAAAAACCAACTTACCCATGTGAAACATATACATCAGAACATCTATTACAGTTAATTATAAATAAAGTTAACATTTTTATAAAAGAATAGAGTACACAGCTGGAATATTTCCAGCTTCATTAATTGGATTTACAGCTGAATGCGTATGTCAAGATTCCAGGAAAATTTGGCTTCTATAAACATTACAGTTCCGCTCAATAAATCATTAGTTTTTGTAAAGTCAGGTGAATGGAAATATTCCAGCTGAGTACTCTATTCTTTTATAAAAATGTTAACTTTATTTATAATTAACTGTAATAGATGTTTTGATGTATGTTTCAAATGAGTAAGTGGGTTTTCGTCATCTTTAGTGATTTTTTGTAATTTGCACTGAAGAGGGATGAAGTTTTCGTCCGAAAGGTATACATTGTTGTTTTTAGTGTTTTTATATTAATATTTTAATTAAAAGTGTCTGCATTTTAAGTAATTTTATTTCTTAATTTATATTAATCAGACGTAATGTTTTGCACCACTGAACACAAAAGAAAAATTTGTTAAGTATTACTCATAAAAATATGAAAAGGGTGTAGAAATAAGCAAAAATGATTAAAAGTATGCGGAAAAATTTAAAAAAATGCCTGTAATATTAAAAAAATTTAGGATTCATTTCTTGCGCGAATTGAAAGTGTGATACGGTTGTATGGTAGAAAGAGGACCGGTGAGTTAACACTCCGTTCTATTATGGAGCTCAGTGGTTTGCATAGTTTTATTGAAACTATTAAAGTATCCTATATGCTACATCGGAAATTAAGGGGATGTTCTCACGAGTCCCGATACGGCTGGATTATTAGGACATTTTCGGAATTTATTTGTTTATGTATTTATTACACATTTTTTCTATACATTTTTCATAAGCAGTTCCTATTTTTATATTAAAACTATGCATAAACACTCACTACCTCGAATTTATTGCAATAAGCCTAGATGAAACTAGGTTGTTTAGACAAACAAAAGGCTCATTTTCCAATTAGCCTAATGCTGCAGAGGCTCTTTGCAGTAAGCCTGAACAATATCAGGTTGATTAACAAAATGCAGCTGATACCCCCAATTAACCCTGGCCATTTGCAAACAGCCAAAACTTTTGGTAAAGAGTGATTTTTCAAATAGTCTACGACATATAAATTTCTTAAATGATTTTTTTTTTCTACCTTACTTAATATTACTCCGAATTGTCGATACGTTTCTGATTTTTTTTGTCTTTCTTTCAGTTTAGTTTAGGCAAAATGTCTATATTCATGGATCAGTTTTCACTGAAAAAGAAAAAATAATAATTGCGTGAATAAATGTTTTCTGGAAATTATTTTTAAAAACTGGAATACTTAAAATAATAATAATAATAATTGAAATAGTTATTATAGGGTTCTATTAGAAATTAGAATATGTTATAGTGCACATATGTTGTCAGTATTACGGCAGTATATGTTGTCAGTCTATTTTTTATAATGTTTTTTTTTAATGTTTTTCTAATTTATAATGTTTATTTTTTTATGACAATACAATGAAAATATAGGATTTTTATGACAATATAGTAAAAATAGGATTTTTATGACAATATAGTAAAAATAGGATTTTTATGACAATATAGTAAAAATAGGATTTTTATGACAATATAGTAAAAGGGACCCACAAATGAATTTGAGGTCCTTGGTCCCTCTCTAAAGCAAAGCCACATGCAAGGCTTGAATAAAGCATGGACCAACTGATCATGGTCCTAATGCCCCCTGATTTTGGAGGCCCCCAAATTCGATACGTAATTTTTGTAAAGCGGATATTTTAAATATTTTTTTATATTGTGCTGAGTATAATCAATATTTTTTAATTTTAGAGTCGAATAAGACTAAACATAAAAAAATACATTTGCCTAAATATGTCTCTATGTATTCACATACATATGTATTCAAAGGCATCGGAAATGTTTATTTTTTTATGACAATATATAAGAAATAAAGGATTTTTTATGGCAATATAGGAAAAGGGATCCACAAATGAATTTGAGGTCCTTAGCTCCACTTTTGCTTGATCGGCCCTGGCTATACACGTAATAATTTTATAACATAATATATTTTTAATTAAAGCAAATTTTAATTTTGACAGTCAAATGAAGATTATATACCATTTTTAGCAATGTCTCCATAAAATTTATTTACGAAAAAATAATGTTCATCTAAAATTGAGTATACTAATGTGGGGGGGGGGGGGGGGGGGATTGCTAATAACTATTACTGAGCAATTCTTATTTTGACTGCATGTTTTAAAATTTGTGTAATGTAGTGTAACATATTATATGTAAACGGCTGAGAAATATTCCTATTTTTTTTTTTTTTTTTTTTTTTTCTGTTTTGTACAGATAAAGTATTTTCACAACAATCATAAAAAAATTATCTAGTTTACCTAAATTAAAAAAAAAAACTCATAAAAGCGTTGTATTCTTTTATTGCTTGCAAATATCCTGGCTGTCTTAAAATAGGATGATAGTAAATTCTGAGAATCTGTTTATCTTAGCGGGAGTCCGTTTTAAGAAATGACACTGATAACAAACATTTCTTTCATTGTAAAACAGTTAAGCGGTTTTACCTTATCTAAAGTATGTGTGTATGTAGCGGAAAGGGGGGGGGCTTGAAATAACATTAGAGCCTCGATTATCCGACCCTCATTTAACCGAAACTCTCCGTAGACCGACGTCGGTTTCCTGACTTCGTGACAGAGCTGCAAGGCAAAGGATGGCCAATTTACGCCAGATAAAGCTTCCATTTAAATCATTGTAAGATTTTTGTTTCAAAATAAATTTATTTTCATGTATAATTTGAATTTAGATATTTATTTAGTAGTTTAAATAGTCATAATAGTAGTTCGATGACGATGTTACATATTAAACATATGTTCCATAAAAGCCAAACAATAGTATAATTCCAATTCTAAAAGTCTCAAAATAAAGCTGTTTGTACCAAAGTTGTAGCTTTCTTTTTGGAAAGGGGAGGGGGGGGGATATACATATTAATTTTTATATGAACTTAGTAAATATCGATGCGAAACCCTATATTTCCTTTTTTTCAATCGATTTCTTATGCTATTAACAAAATTTTTCATTGGTTTATCTTCAAAATCACGTTAAATATAAGTTTAAATGTGTTCAGGTTCTATGACAATATTGAGAAGAGCTTTTTGAAAATTGATGATATTGCGGCTGAAAGTGTTAAAATAATGATATAACAATTACTTGTTAATGAGAGTAGTTATACTTATGGTGAAATTTATAAATTTAGCGTAAAATTTCTGCATTTACCATCCATGAAATGGCACAAATAAGTTTTTTTTTTTTTTTAAATTTTAGTCTAAAGTTTTGTATAAGGGTGGCAATTTTACATATTTGCTAATAACTTAAAAAATTGGTCAGACATGTATGAGAATTTATTTTGAGGGTTTTTTAACTTTGTGATTATAGTGATGATGAAAAATTGCATGTTTATATTTATATTTTTTAAATATTCGCAACATTAATTATTAATTAATATTTCAAAAAAAATTTCAACAAAAGTATTCATGTGCGTTATTTTTAGGCTTTTATAACGTATCATATAAAATAAAAAAGATGAAGGTACATAAATTATTGTTCAAATTATGTCGAAATAACATACGTTTATGTTAACATTCATGCATCAATAATTCATTTTTAATTTATTAATCATTTAAAATTGATAAAAATTCCACGTTTTTGGCATCTAGAACTTAAATATCTATTTATTTATTTATTTATTTATTTTCACAAATAAACTACAAATGATTCAAAATTCGGAAAAGTCCGAGATTCGGAATCGCCGAGGTCCGGAGGATTCCGGATTTGGGGCTTTGTATACATTTTTTTTATAATTATCTATACTCTTTTCTAGGTCTGTTTCCCTTTAACACTATTTCTATTGGTATCAAATGACACCCTCTTAACTTTTTTATTTATATTCATTTTACATGCAATTTTTAAATCTAATAAGTATAAAAAAATAAGTTTTAATGTATTAAAACTGATTTGTGGATGTTTTAATCTATAAATTACAAATACAAAAATAAATAAATAAGTAAATAAATAAATAAATAAATAAAAATAAATAAATAAAAATAAATAAATAAATAAATAAATAAATAAAAATAAATAAATAAATAAATAAATAAATTAAATAAATAAATTAAAATAAATAAATCGAAATCTTTTAAAAGGTGTCCTGTAACACCAGCATAAATAGTTTTAATGTTAAAACATATTGTTTTCGTTATATTTTAAATGCAAATTAGTCACACATTTTCCCAACTTGGTGGATCGTTTCCCCACCCATCAAAACATTGCCCGCGATCCATAATATGGGGTCTGTCGGATACTACTATTACATCTTCTTAACTGTCAAACTGAAAAATATTATTGTTTTTGAAATGTAAATTAAAAAAAAAAATCATTTAACCAGACTGTCTTATATACAGAGTGCGTCAGAAAAATGTATACACACTTTGAATGATTATAACTCCAGTTTTTATCCGCATATAATTAATATTTAAATTACAAAATAATCTACATAAAATGTATAACTTTTCCTTCTACCGCAGATGTTCAAAATTATTGCCGTTCTGGTCAATACACTACTTATAACGGTGTGGCTATTGATTCACAAACTTCAACAAACATTTCATTTGGTGTTGTGGCGCATTCTTGCTCATTTGCGGTTCTGGAACGCTGTCTATGAATATCCATTCGTTTCAAACCTACCCTTTATTCGATGAATTGTAAGTCGCATAGGTGATCTGCCTGAAACTTCCTGCGATATTGTTTTTCTACTTCTGCTACATTTTTCTACTTACAATAATATTTTAAAATGAATTTTCTGTTTCCAAAAGTTAATCTCGATCCACTCATTATTTCCAATTAATGACACTTTGGAAAGAAAGAAAAATTAGAAAGTTATGACCCATTAAACAGTGTTATGTACACATTTTTCTGACGCACGCTGTATACAATTACATTTTGTTTTTATAGGGATTTAATGATCAACATTCATTAAAAATATAAAGATAAAAATAAATTTATGAAATATGATATTTACACTACGATTGTTATTATATTACGATTTAAAAAAAATTCTATCATTTTTCTTTGCTCTAATTCTCTACACAGTCTATTGTTCGCACTGAATAAATAGATGTTTACAGATTCATTTTGTAGTTTACAAACATCAGGGAAAAAGACATAGCGACTTAAGGTTCTGTAACTTTATTTGGCACTACATATACTATTTCTAGTGATTGACGGATAATAGATACTGATGGTTAAAAGAGTGTCTGATAATAGATGTTATACTGTGTATGTATATACACAGTAACTTTGAATTCAAAAGACAACGAACAAGTTCTTTTACTAAAACTGACCAAATCTTTAATTTAAAGATTATCTATGGAATAACTAACTTGAAATCAAAATCTAACCTATTTGAACAATAAATGACCTAAACTTCAATTTAGAGACATCATATAATAAATTTCATCATACATTAATCATATAAAAATTGCAAAACACCAAAACGAATAAAACCCATTATCAAATTTCAATATAATAGGGAACAAACACATATTTAATGGCATTTGAAGCAAGTTAAATGGAAATAAATATTATCGAAGTATAAATCAGAATAACAAATGGAAACAAATAACGATAGAAATTTAAAAAAACCAAAGCAACATGTGCAGTGCCTGATTTACGGCAGTGCATTCGGGGCACGGGCCCAGGGCCACCTGATTTTCAGAGGCCCCCAAATACTACTGAATACTTTTCAATTATTGGCCGAAACAGTTTTAACTTTTAAAAAACTAGATTAATATGGAAAACTCTGTTTGTCAAAGCTTGTCCATGATTTGTCAAAGTAACTTAATTTTTTGCTGATTGTTTTTTTAACAGTTTATGTGCAGGAATGTACAGAACTCCGTTTTTGGGATCGCCATAATATTTTATTATTATTTATTTTACCTGTAAGGCCCTCATAGTTAACATGGACAAAGCTATGTGGTTCTGCTAGTTACTTGTATGAATTTTGTTTTTATTTATTTATTTTTTCAGTGAAAGTTTGTATTGGAAAGAAAAAAAATATTTGATTAATAGGATATGCTAATATTTTAAATAATCTTAGTTCTGCGGTAAATTTATTATTAGTTGTTGCATATTTTATCATTCCAGATATATGGAATTGCATAGAGAAAGGTAATCAGCCCCACACAGTTTATAATAAAATTCAATTATTTTTTTTAAATTATGAAATAATTATTTAAAAGTAAATTAATGATTATAAAATTTAATTTTTTAAATTGATATTTTAAAGAAATTATTAAAGTTAATAGTGTTTATCTTAATAAGTACTGCTTTCAATATTATTTTTTTTACTCTATACATTGGTGCAAGGGGGCCCCCATACGCAACTGTGCCCAAGGCCCCCAAATTTATAAATCGGTCCCTGAAAATGTGGATGTCTAATCATCAGTCGGCAGAACACCACATGTCGCAAAAAATGCATTATTTCATACTGACAGGCAAAATTACTTATATATACCGGGTGATTCAAAATAGAAGTTATAGCTATTTACCTTAAATCGCTGATGATATAGAAACATACTTCCAAACACAAAAAGTATTAAAACAAACACATAATTTGCAAAACAAATTTTAAAAAAAATATTTCCCACATTTTTTTACTCTTGAGAAGGGGGCTGATATTAAGATATTTCATTCAGTTGGTTGTACATTTAATGTTTCATTTTTGCAACAAATATAGTTAAATCAATTGAACTTTAAAAAAAATAAAAATAAAATTCAAACAATATAATTCTTAAACCATCTTAAAAACTTAGATTCCGTTCAAACGAAATCGAAATAAATCTTTTTCCATTTTTAAGTTTTCCAAACTGCAAATATTTGTATTGTAGCTTTGTATTATGTTTATGATGGGTGTATACAAAATGATAATCCACATGCAAAATACAAACCTCTATAAAAGTCTGAGATTTATTTCGATTTTATTTGAACGGAATCTAAAATTTTAGGGTGTTTTAAGTTTGTTTGAATTTTATATTTATTTTAGCCTTTATATATGGTATTTTTTTAAAGGGTCTGTATACATATTAAAATACGAAACTTCTTTTATTATACGGTCCCTGGGTCCTATAAGTTATATCTCTCTATATTAAAAAAAAGTAACCACCGCGGCCGCCGCTGTCAATTAAGATTTTGTGCCTTGAAGTCTTTCTGGACTAATATCCAGAAAACTATTGCAAATAAAAATTTAAAAATTGGTGGTTTTATAAAGAAATGTTCGATAAACACGCTGAAGTAGACAGTTTTTAAATCGAAGAATTATTTTAAGAGATATTTAATATTAAAGTTGGTCAAAATAATTTTCTTATAAAAGTTTTATAGAAATGAAAACTATGCACAGGAATTTAACCATAATTTGTAAGGATATAGTTTAAAAGGTTGCGGTGTGCAGACTGCAATTATTTTTTCAATTTGACTCATTTTTTGAGGTTATATTTCAATTTTTTATTCAAAATTTTCATTATTTTGACGAAGATTTATTTCATATTTCATAAATTCCATTATTTGAACCGTTGCCAATTTGTAAAATAGCGCACGTAATAATATTCCCTTTCAATTAAGAAATGTATTTACAGGAGACTATTAAAAACAGAAAGAAAACTTTAAAATAATTTTTAAATGATCACGTGTTAAAAGCAATAAATGTAGAAAATGACGTAATAAAAATATACTTGCGCGTGAATATTAAAAAGAGAAATACGAGTAACTAGGGAAATTTACGTCACATTTAAAATGATCAAATAACAATATTTCCAAACAATTTCAATTAATAATTATATTTTCATGAGAGATCAATTTATTTCGACATATCTTTTACCTATTATTGCAAATTTTAAAACAGCGTAAATAATAATATTTCCTTTCCAATGTCAAAATTCTTCTATTTGTTTATTTGGTGTTACAATTTAACGATAGTTTTTTTTATTTTTTATTTTTTATTTTTTTTAATGAAAATTGATTGACGGGGTAATGGAGAAGTATCAAAAGACAAATAAGCGTTGAATTAAAAATTCCCCGATGAAAAAACTAACTCGTGTAACGCATCTGATGTCAACTGAAAGTCACGCACGATTATGCACGTTTGGCGTTAAATCATATATTTTGGTGACAGTTACAGTTGTAATCTGTTTCAACAGCGACCTTAAAATCCGTCAGTGAAAGGAAAATGAATGGAAACCCTGTTACAGCAGATCGCCAATGGTTGTTTAATTATAATACAATCTTCCGTAATCGTTTTAGAGATGATCAAATCAGAGTGTTTTTAAATCACGCGGTGTCAGAACGGGGGTTGGCGAGCGCAGCTCGTAGGGGGCAGAGCCCCCTAGTTTATAAAGATTTTCTCCGTGGTTTGACAAGTAAGACAGCAAAGATTCCATTCTTGTATGACCAAAACTCACCGAATTATGATACTTTGAATTAAAAAAAAATCTAGCACTAATTTAGTTAGTTAACTAAATTCTAGCACTAAAAACAGACAAGCTATTTTTTAGTTATTATTACTATAAAATCGTTTTCCATAAAAATGGTACGTGCTAGCGCGATTTCGATATTATATTTAAACCGGGGAGTGCATATATAGTTTTGCAGAGAGGCAAATTTTTATTTTTTTTTCGGCCAGTGGTTATTATTATGTTGTCTGATTTGAGAATGGATTTTTGTTTTCCTTTCTGATTTCTTCCCCCTATTATGTTTTTTAAATATTGATAAGTATTACATAAAAACAAAAATACCTCTTTTTTTCCAGCGATAAGATTTTTAACACCTGATCGATATCATCTAACAAATATTCGCAATCGTACATGACACTACAAATTTATTAAACAATGAAACAAGGATAAAGATGCGTTAAGAACAATAGTTATTTTATGGCATTTATCAACGGTGTGTTGCGTTCGAAATTTGAAATAACAAATTATACCTTTTCACAAAGGAAGTAGAACAAAATACAAGGTAATTTTTTTAATATAAAAAATAAAACAGAACATGAAAAAGCCCTTTCGACTTATACTGGGAAAAAAAGGTAGCATCTCTATTCTTTGTTTTTAAGAATTCAACTAATTTTACTCAAACTCACGAGGTAAAATGTGTGGAACCCGATTATAGACGATTTCCAGCTTGAGTCCATACTGCATTTGAATTTGAATTTCAAAAAACTAGTCAGGTATCGCCAAGTTGCCTTCATTTATAGCGACCTATTTTTGTCGCTAAATTTGGCGATATTTCGCAGAGTATCGCTAGGCTTGGCGAGAATTTGACGATTGCGGATATGACTATGTACTTTTAAGCGTATGGGAGTAGCAACAACAGTTACAGCAATTAAAGTAAATTTGCGAGAAACCCGTTTTCTATAGCTTATAAATAAAACCTGATTTTGAAAAAATCAGCCACACCTAGAATTTCAAATTGTTATATTACAGTCATTTTTTTAAGATAGAAGAACAATTTTGTACTTATTGATACAAAAAATACTCCGTAAAACTTGTAACAAGGCCGAACACTTAGGGTGTATTTCGAACAATTCTTTCCAGGGCAATCACGTGTCCGACAATAACTGCAGAAATTATCCAGAAAAATATTCAAAAATGGAGTATGTTATGCAAATTGACCTTATGGAGGTACGCACACGGATTTTTTTAATTTGAAATTTGTTAAGTTTGATTTTTTGAGTGTTTCATGAAAATTACGTTATAGTTAATTTCTCCGCACATTTCCCACAAAAACATTAAAAAATGCAGTATTAAATGCAAATTAACCTTATGGAAGTGCACTATAAAAATTGAAAAATTTGAAATTTGTTAAGTTTGGTTTTTTAGTGAAATTGTCTTGGCGAATTATTAAAACTTTCGTGAGAATGTTTGATATGGCAAACCTAAAAGTACGTAAATATTTCTCCAGTACGATGACAGATGGCGCTACAATAGCTTTTCAAATATTTTTGTACATTGTTAGAGGAAAGGTGGAATTGTATCCAAGGGTCACGTCATTGGTCACTTTGTTAAATTCTTACATCCAATTGCCTGTGTGTCAGTATAGGCGTGGTTTACGAAATTTCTAATGTTTGTGAGCTTGTTGAAAGACTTAGGGGAGGGGAGTTTTATATTATTTAGGTTTCAATAACCTTTATTTAATCTTTTGATTATCATGGAAATAATTTTAATGACTTTTCTGATAAAGTTTTGAACGAAAAAAAGTTTAATCTTTTGACTTTTTTTTTCTTTTCTGCGTTGTTGATGAATGTTGATTGATTGATGGACAGGGCTTCTAGAGCCTGTGCCATTCTGGTTTGAATCATTGAACCTGTTGATTGCGTTTTAAAAGACGGAAAAGAAGGGGGTTGGGGGTTATATTATTTATATTTTCTCATGAACTTTTGGTCAGAATTGAAAATTTAATATGTCTAAATGTCATAAATTAAATTGGCAATCATTAAAACGGAGGCCCCATAGTTTGTTTGGATAGATTTTTGTAAAAAAAAATTAAATCATACAAGTTCGAGCGTGTACACTGCCGAAAGATATAAAATAAAATCTGCATATGTACTATTACTAAGCATCAAAATACATTTTTTAAATGTTGAAATGCGTAAAGCGAAGGGAATACTTGAAACAAAATAGAAAAAAAAAAAAAAAAAAAAAAAAACTAGTCGGATGAGCCAATCCCAAAACTTTCCTCTATCTCAGTCATGTTAATACTTCAAAATTCGCTATCACATCGTCAATAAAATCAATATTTTTCGTCATTCTGTTGTACATCAGCTGCTTGCGAATCGTCGGGTTACCGGGATGCGATCAACTGATGTATACTAAACTACGAAAGTGCTTCTGGTCTGAACCGACAGGAACAGATAGCCTCCCTGTTCCTTGGTTTTACGATTTTAGATAATTTTACTGGAAAACACGAAGGTAAAATGCGTGGAACCTAATTAAAGAAGATACAATCCCAGTTCTCGTCAACATTGAATTTGAATGAGAATATCGCCAAATTAGTCCTCTACAGCCAAGTTGGCTTCATTTATGGCAACCTATTTTGGTCGCCAAATATCGCCAAGTGTGGCGAGAATTTGACGTTGGCGAATATAAATATATAGTGATAAGTATATAATAGGAACAATGGTTACAACAATGAAAGAAAATTTGCCGAAACCATGTTAACTAAAACTCATAAATTAAACCCGTTTATGGATGAATTCTGCTGTCTTGTTTGAAAATGTCAGCCACCCTAAAATTTCAAAACGCTATATCTCAGCCATTTTTTAAGATAGAGGCAAAACAAAAATTTCTCCGGATTCCCCGGATCAAGGCCGAACATTTAACGAAAAAAACTTTTAAGATTTCTAATTTTTTTTACATCTTTTTGAATTTGAAATCTTTAAATGTCTATCACAGCGCCTCCTTTCGTCGAAATATCCCAAAATTCTAATAGAACCTGCTTGCCATAGCCAAAAACATAGAAAAAAAATGTGGTTCAATTTGAAGCATAACTTCATACACTTTTCGATGATACAATGAGGACGGACAGACCAACAGACAGACATTTTGTAAAAACATGTTTTTCGGAATCTCTAACCCCTAAAACGTGTAAATCCTTCGAAAACTTGAAGTCGAAAATTTTTTCGATTACAATACTTTCTTCTATTATAGATAGAAGAAAGTAAAAACAACAGAAATTACGTGTTTGAGGCTGTGTGTGTGTGGGGGGGGGGGGGGGGTAGAGAAAAAAACAAAGTTTTTTTGAAAGCAGTTTTTTTTTTTACAGATTGAGAGTGACGCATGTGAAATCTTTTAGGCACCTTACTAAACAATGTTAAACAGTATTTTAAAGGTATTAAGAAGGTATTTTAGGGTTATATGTACAATTTATTTTTTTCCTCTCTCCAACTTTATTATTTATTTATTTATTTTATATACTATCAAGCGCGATAGGAGGAAGCATAAATTTTGGCGAGAGAGGGTTAATTTACTTGATTGATTAATGATTTATTATCTCTAGAAAGCAGCAAATTGGGTATAATTTTTATGCTATGAAAAAAAAATTATGATTCTAAATTTTTTTACATGCTTTGGAGGGGGCAAAGGGGGGGAGGGAAGTGTCAGATAAAGACGTAACATAGTCAGACAAGACTGTATTTTGCTGAAAAAAAAATCGTGGTCGGATAAAAAAGACATATTGAGAAAAGTATGCATTTAAATGCAAACAAACGAAGAACAATGAACTTTCTGCCACCAAAACAGTGAAAACGTGTCCGTGCTCTACGCTGGCCCTGTAGTTTGAATAAAATATGCAGTAACAGAATGCAATTTTTTTTCGTTTTCTATTATTTAGGTTTTCTTTTGAACTTTTTTTCAGAATTGAAAGTTTAATATAGCTAAATATCAGTGGCGTACATTGAATTGTGTTGGAAACAGAAATCATGTTTCACTATAAGGCCGTAGCCAGAGGATAGCGGGATGGGACCGCCCCTCCCCCCCCCCCCCCGAAATAAGTTGAAAAGAGCTAATGGGTTTTACTTACCCATCATACGTAAGTCTTGTAATCGTTTTGAAAATCGAAAAAAAAAAAAAGAATTGACGGATTTACATGTTTCAGACACTGGAGATTCCGAAAAACATATTTTTTGGAAAAAAAAATTCTGTCGTCCTTCTGTTTGTGTGTGTCTCTGTGTGCGTGTGTGTGTCTGTAAACGCTCTATCTCCCGAACAAATTGAGATGGAGACTTGAAATTTGGTATGTACTTAGTATGTAATAATGGGAAGAAGCTTATTGAGTTTCAGTAAGCTCGATTATCCGGAACTATTTTTTTCGGACTCTCGAAATAAAGGTATATAAAAATTTTCGAAATTGTTTATTTTAAGGAGTGAATATAAAACAAAATAAAAAAAACAGATATTTATAATCCTATTTTCAACACTCTTCGATTTTTCATGACCCTGTATTTCATCCAAATTTCAATTGAAAGATATATTTTAATTGGAAATGAGACGCTTAAACCGACGCAATAAACCGCTAGTTAATATGACTAAAAGTTTTGGAGGTATAAGGATGTTTCTGTTACGCAATTCAGTCATTTAAAGTTTATGACGTCATCAAGCCACGGTTTTATTCGAATTGCAATGCATTTTATAAGTCGTTTATACACATGTTTTATTTTCATATTTTATGTTTTGCATATCCATGACAGAGGTAAGTATTACGGTGTCCCCCAACGACTAGTTTTCGTATACTTCCATTTAAAAGACAGTCATTGTAGCTTAGTATCCCGGGGGAGCTTAAAATGTATAAAATTGCCCTCGAGCCCTTAGTAAATAATATAAAGTATATTTTGGCTACGATTCTTGTTTGACATTGACTTAATATTGCTTTAGAAATTTCAAATAAAAACTTTTTTTCTGGCGTCATAAGTGTATTTACAATTTCTCTGAACATTTAAAAATTTAATTTATTATAGTGGCGCCCAAAATGTTTTTGCTTCTTTATATATGTTTAAACGTTCAGATGGATATTTTAATTTTATGATTTTCTTATGTATAAAATCTCATTTTCTTTGGGATACGTACGTTTTTCATGTTCTCGTGCAGAATTAGTTCATGTTTATTTAACATCATATTTGAGTCTGCCAAGTTACTTTTTATGAAAAAATTTCAATAATAACAATAATCCAACTTCAATTCCCAATGTTTCTCAATTACTGTATGCTGAGAGTAATGCAATTGAATTCCTTTGTGCATCTCTGCAAATAAATGATCGAAGCTACACTATCCGTATTCTATATTACTTGGTAGTATTATTGCTCAGTATCACATAGTAGTATTTAATACTGCTGCGTAGGATTGGTAAATTGTATTCTCAGAATTTGTATTTTTGGAATTTTGTATTTTCAGAATTTGTATTTCAGTATTATATAGTATAATTATTGCTCAATATCACGAAGTATAATTTAGTAATGCTCAGTATAATTAGGTAAACAAACCTGCTGGTCGGGGCTAGTTGAGCTTAAGCCGAAAGGTTGGCCTCCCCGCCTGGATTTACCTTGACCTTGTTTACTTAGACTTGGGCTGTGGCTTTACTGGGTAGTGAAGGGGAAACTACAAGTATAGGTTGGTGCTCCTGCTGAGAGTTCTTGTTTACTTTTAACGTCACATTTCACCTCATTAAACGGTCAAGTTTTGTTACAGTATTCTGAATGTGTTGGAAAGTATTACATAATCTATGCTTGATGCATGATTTGTCGTTCTTGTTTTTTATTGTTATTAAGTTATTCTTAAACAAATAGATTAAATAAATATATTTAATATCACATTAATTACATTTCTATTCTATTGTTATTTTTCAGAACCAGCTGGCAATTCTTATTTAAAAGAATGTGATTCGTTTTGGAAAAAAACATTACACTTCTTATTGTGATAGTTTAAGATCTCCGAATTTATCTAACGACAATAAAATGGCTTCAAAAGAAACTATTCTAGAGGACGAAGACATGGAGAATATTCAACTTCACAGGGCGCAAAGTATGATAAATGAAACCGTGATATTAGAAAAAATCGTCAATGTCGAAAAAGAAAAAATAAATCCAGTGCATGAATATATCGGAAGGCAAGTTCTTTTCGTACGTGCGAAACTGATGCAAGTATCTGCGGAATTAATAATGTTTATATACATGTTCTCATATGTTTTACGAAGCACTACTTCAACAATTATGATCATGGATAAAGTCTGTCGAGTCCATCTTGGTTATCCAGACGATATTTGCAAAAATCTTGGGCTATTCCCTACCATAAACAACCAAGTGGAAAAAATGACAAACAATTACCATCTTGGTCACACTCTTTTGCAAATGGCTCCATCAGCTTTTTTGGCCCTTTTTATAGGATCTTGGAGTGATAAATACGGTAGAAAACCCCCGGTAATACTGGCTTTAACCGGAATTATTCTAGATGGATTTGGAACACTAGCTTGTGCTTATTTTATGCATAGCAGAGTTGAATTTTACTTCATTCCTGCCCTGTTTACTGGACTTTCAGGTGGATTTATTGGTGTTCTTATGGTTCTGTACAGTTATGCTTCGGATATAACAAGTTCCGGTAAAAGGACAATGAAATATGCTTTTATGGAAGTTGCTTTCGGTATTGCCATGCCTCTAGGACAACTTGCTGGCGGCTGGCTCTTCGAGATTGCCAGTTATACTTCTGTGTTCGGGTTATCTCTGTGTGGGCACATTTTAGGTCTGTTGTGCGTTATTTTCTTGTTAGAAGAGACCACAGGTTTAGATAATAAAGATAGTCTATTGGAAAAGTTCAAACGTTTTTGGACGCTGAAGTCAGTGGTGGACAGCTTTAGAGCGACTATAAAGAGGCGTCCCAATCAAGGAAGAAAACAAATATGGCTGTTAATATTGAGCTTGAGTATAGCGATATTCAGCTTTGCATGTAAGTATTTTTTTTTCCTCTTACATTTTACATCAGCATTTAAAAAGAACACTGAAGTAATCTAATGCTAAACTGTATAAGTTTTAAGTTTGAAACATTAAACACTTTAACCTTTTGCACTTCTTTGTCGAGTGTGACTCGACGTGGTTTTTATCACAGAAAATGCCATGTCGGATACCACTGTTTTCGAATACCAAGCGTTTTTTTATAATAAATTTCTGTCATTAAATAAAGAAAATATTTCTATTCGTAAACAATGGTACTCAAAATACGAAAGACTTGGTAGGTATGTAAGCCCTTGCATTAATAAAATTTTTAGTGTAAAAGGTTAATAATAAAATTAATATGAGCATTTATTAAAAAATAGAAAAACAATTTTAGAAAATTTTTGGTCTTTTTTTTTAAAGATTTTATCATAAAAAAATCAGATTTTTTTTTCTTTTTTTTTTTTTTTTTTTTGAAATAATAAATATTAATATTTTTTAAACGAAAGATACCGTTAGAACCGGAAAGGTACAGCAAAAAATTTCGTGTTTTATGGTTCATAGTACCAAATCACGGTTGCAACTACTACAATACCAACATTTTTTTGTCCAAACTCTTTGAAATTTTTATTGGTGATAAATAAAACGGTTTTACAGCCCGTGTAAAAATTTCGTGAAAAAATATTGTTATCTAGTTGTAAAAGAAATGTTTTCTTCTCTGTTTTTCGTTTGTTTGTTTGTTTTCGTATCGGCTCCTTTAACATAGCAATAAAAAAAATGTTTCTCATCTTCCGAACTCTCTGACATTTCAATGGGTTATAAATATAACTGTATCCAAGCTTCCTTTAAAATTTTGCAAAAAAAAAAATATATGCATATTTAGTAGTGAAAACATGAGTTCTTTAAAAAAAAAGCTTTAGCTTTCAACCTCAGAGCAAAAATAAATTAGTAGATCTATGCTTTCAATGCAATGGTATGGTTTCATCCATTTTCAATCAACCCTTTTCAACCTCCCTAGGCTAAACATGTGAGGGTTGGGTTAATCAACCAGGTTTCCCGTTTCTGAGGGTAAAAGCTTTCAAAAAGACGTTGACGCATGCCCAAAGAGACGATTTTCATGTGGATTTGACAGAATGCGCTTTTCGTTTTAAATATATAGATAAAATATGGGGGGAGGGTACCATATTCTGCAATAAAATCATTTTTGACAATTTTGGACGAGTGCCCTTTCTAGAATGACTGATTTAATTAATCACTGACTTCCTTTTCAGCAACGATGGGCATCATGTACATCTATGTCCATCACCAATTCCAGTGGAAGAACTCAACGTATTCGACAGTCTCTGCAGTGTACTCAGTGGTCGGACTCGGCCTATTGATGGTTATTGTACCGATAAGTAAAAAGAAGAACATCGGGGATCCTGTGCTTGGAATTGCTGGATCAGTATCATTATTACTTAAAAACGTTGGTTTGGGATTAGCGAATAAAGTATGGATTTACCATGTAGGTAAGAAGGAATTTTTATTCACCATTCTTTTATTTTGCTTTCATGTTCAATTGATAACAGCTTTATATCGTCCAGAATTAACCGATTCTATTTACAGAGTGTCTACATATGGACGGGTGGTTTTTAAAATTTAATAACTAGTAAAATGTGACAAGAGAACTTATTGAAGCAATTCTTGTAGGAGATGCATCGGCTAAACAGAGAATTTTTTTTATCACGCTTCCTTTTTTTAGCTCCAAATATCACCGATAGATGGCGCTGAGCCATCTCAAACTGTTAGAACACTCAAATCAACGTATAAAAATGGATGAAAGTTCCCTCAGCTTTTAAACTCCATTCTGTGTAGCTGTTGCAATGCCAAAAACGTTTTGAGCTTTAAAATTGTAATTTTTTTTCAGCAGTATTGCAGTTTGAGACAATGCAGCGCCATCTAATAGTGATATTTTGAGCTAAACCAAGGAATTGTAGTAAAGAAATTCCCGGCTTCACACATTAACCTCTTGCAGGGAATAACTTTAATAACTGTCACCGTTACCGTTTTCTTCTTATTGGATTTTTAAAACGTTCAATCCCCATTTTAGGCAATGTTGAATTCAGACGATTTTCTCCGAGAGGGATTTTTGCGGCTCCCGGGGAGGGGGGTTGGGGATTGTACCTTTTAACCATTAAAAGCGTAAATTCGGAAATCTTCCGGGGGGGGAATTTAAATGTTCCGGGGGGAATGTCCCCCCCGGGCCACCCCCTTAATTCAACACTGAGGGTATTCTTTATATATATGAAGGGCTCTAAGGAAATGACAGCATTTGTTCAAACATCACGTAGATGGACTCTGTGAAGCTGTTTAGCTAAAAAAATAATGAATGAATAAAAAATTAGCGTATTTATGAGACAAGGAAGTTTTGGTTGTTTCCTAGAAACAATGCTTGTTCAGTTTTTTTTTCTTCATGTTTCTAAAAGTTATAAATTTTGATCAAGTGTTGTTTTGTTGGGAACTCTTTATATACAAGGTGATTCAAAATAACTATTAAATAAGTTGCTAACAGATAGAGAACACTACTATAAGCAATTTCTAAATGGGAAAGTAGGGTCGAAAGCCATTTATTCATTTGAAGTAGTTAAGATTCCTGGCATCGAAATGGCGCTCTGCTTTTTTTCTAATTCTAAAATATATTGAAAGAAAAGCACTTCCTTACGGATAGATTAATTATTTGATTAATTTGCATTAAAGGTAGTCAAAACAAGAATACCCCAAAAATTTATTATGAAAACAATGTAGCGCTGGGGTTGGTTGTACAGAAATATGTTATGCACAAGAGTAGCTCAATTATATCGTCTGCTATGAGCGAAATGAACATGCCTTTTTTTTTTTTTTTTTTTTTTTTTTTTTTTTTTTTTTTTTTTTTTTTTATTACGTATTCCACGTTTACAAATGCGAATTTTTTTTCTACACTAGACAGCACTGTAAAATTCACCATGGAGGTCTTGCTTTGCGAACGATTACGTCCATGGTTTAATATTTTTGTGACTCATAATGAACGATTCTCCTGTGTTTATTTACTCTAATGGATTGAGATATTAAGCTGTTAACGTAATTTCCACTGAATTTATATCAGAATCTATGCATTTTTTAATGCGACTCGTCTCTCAAACAAACAATTTTTTGAACGATCTTTCTAAAAATGTAACTTTTATGCAATTTTATTCGAAAAAAATAATTTTGAATAAAAATGGCCGCTTGGCATATGAAAAAAGAAGTGGTTTGCCCGTATTTGTTTTCCCCAGTCACCTGACTTGCGCTTTTATTATATAGATTACGTACGGTAGGATTTAATGTAATAAAGAAAACTTCTATTAATATCTTTTTAAGTTTTGATTCGATTTTCATAAAATTTGAAATGGCTCGACAAAATTCTACAGCGATAATATATATTAAATTTCAAACCATTCAGTTGGGTAGTTTTTGCGCTGTTATATACGGACGGACGGACGGACCAGATGACGACTACAGGTGCTACGTATTTATATAATTACGAACGCACCTAAAAATGGATTATTCTTCACTGTAAAAAATTTGGTGTAAAGTTCCTGAGAAAAGCTGTGACAGCTATTCTGCCACAAGTTTTCCCAGGAATTTCACCAAAGAAATGCCAGGAAACTTACACAAGTCAGTTACACACAAAACCTATGGAACTTTACACAGATCACCGATAATTTCTTTTTTTCAATAATTCCGAAAAGTTATACAAAAGTTCAAAAGTATACCTGAAATAACTAAGGAATGTTACACACAAAACATATGGAACGTTTCACAGTTGATCAGTAAATTCCACTTTCTCAAGTATTCCGAAAAGTTACACAACATTGTGGAAGATGTCACACCAGATTTCTTGGTATTCTCGGATCAGCAGAAATAATCCAACAAAACCCAGGAATGTTACACAGTAAACGTCAGGAACATTACGCAGATTTTTTTACAGTGTTCATTCTGTTTATCTGTTGAAACATTAAAAAAAAGTATGGGTTTTGAAACTGAAAGGTTAAGAGCCTACACTAGTCACGGAAAGAAACGCTCAAGCTAATGTTAAGTCTGTGGGAAGGTTCTTGCGCGATTTCTATCTCGCATTTTAATATTTTTAAATGCTTTTTTTTTTTTTTTTGCATTGGATAGCTGAAGTCAATCTCCAACTTTGTTAGTTTTTACTTTTTCGATTTATGTTGCAGTTTTTTTTATAAGCGGCCATTTTCAATTTTGGAACCGGTGAAAACCGGTTCTGAAAGTGAAAGTACCCTTATATAAAATAACTGGAACGAAAATCGAGAAAGTAAAAACTAGCAACGTTGGAGATTGACCTCAGCTATCCAATGCAAAAAAAAAAAAAAAAAAAAAAAAAAAAAAAACATTTAAAAATATTAAAATGCGAGCGAGAAATCGCGCAAGAACCTTCTCATAGACTTAACAGCTTGAGCGTTTTTTCGCATGACTGATGTAGGCTCTTAAATTGAAAACTACTAAAGTTTGAGATAGCTCTGCGCCATCTATCACTGATATTTGGAAGTAAATCAATGAAGGGTAGGATTGCATTTTTAAATCGTTCAGTCCTTTCCAGGGCATCTTGTATGATAGCTGTTTAACCCTTTCCGGTACAGACAAAGTCTGTTCGTAAAATGAGAAATTTCTGACTGACACCGGAATTTACAAACGACTTTTTTAGAAAATACGAACTCCTTATTTTAAGCTTTCATTATAGAAACAAAATTTTATTAAAATATTCTTGATGCCGTATGCAAGTTTGGAATTAAATTTAGGCGTGCCCGGAGTAGGACCACTGTGCCGGAAAGGGTTAAATAAAGTTATTCGACAGGCTTGTAGCTTAATTACAGTATGCTCCCAAATCGTCCGCCATCTGAATATCAATAATTTTAAACAGAAAATTTCATGGTAGGTTTCTATAACAAATTTACCTCCGATGGTGGTTTCTGCAAAATTTGCTAGGAAAATCTAAAAAAAAAAAATTCTAAGAAAATACAAGTATTCAAAAAACGGACCATTTCGGAGCCCTGTAATTAGTTTATTTTGAATCATACGTATTTCAGTGAAAAAAAATTATTTTTTCCTATCAAACGATTATATGTTTGATCAAATTTTGGTAATTAATAAATTGTAATTTGTCTTAGGAGACAAAGTTTCATGTCAATTTTTATTATTTTTTTCTTCTCATTTAGCAAGCTTTCTTGGGCTATTTAGCAGCTTATTATCACTTGCTGGAAGAGCTAGAGTATCTAAAGTAGTTTCTAAAGATGATTTGGGTAAGTAATTTTTATATAAAAATAGTATAAAATAACGATAATTAAAAATTTTAGCATGCTAACATATTACATGTTTTTCCTACACAAGGTAATCACAATTAAAGGTCATCTTTGAAATCGCTATAAAATTAAAACTGTCGGACCAAACATACCCAATCCTGGAAGTGTTACATTGGAGATTATAAGATTCTATATCATATATATATATAATTTTTTTTTAATCAACAATTTTTAGTTTCAAAAATCACCACAATGGAAAAAAGGCCCTATTTTCGGAATTATTTGTTATTATATTTGTTTGCAAATCACTTTGTACATCAGTTATACTGTAAAGAAAAAAGACAGATGTTACTTAATCCAAGAAAATATAATATAACCATGAACGAAAACATACATTAACCTCTTCTGAGTTACTAATGATTCCGAAAAGCGTTTTTTATCTTTAGAAACCACAAAAACAAATATATTTCCATTATCGGTATTCCCAATTATGGAAATTCATAAGTTTTTGACACATAATAAATCGAAATAAAATTATAAATTAATGATTTTCGCATTTTTTCCTTTGTGCCAAATTTTAAGATTCTAGGTCAACGAGAAGTATTCTACAGGTTTTACTCTTAAAAACTCTAGAGTACTTCCCGTTGACCTAGAACTTTTCTATGTTGGTTTATGTGATGTTCCATAATCGGTGTTTCCAAAAACGTTGTTTTAAGACCGTACCTTTATTTATTGCATTAAGTTAGAATTTCGAAATTTTTACACAACAATGGGACCATGGATATTATTATTTGATATCAATTTTAATTTCTCAACTGTTCCTGAGAAAAACGGTCTTGACAGACAGACGGACAACAAAGCGAGAATATAAGGGTTCTGCTCATACCTTTTGAGGTACAGAATGCCAAAAAAGTAAACATATTTTAAAGATAGATATAAAAGAAAGCCGAAAAGTGCAACTTTTGTTCTCATTCAGAACAAAAACAATCATCATTTTATTCATGCGCGCTGACTGTTGGAAATCATGCTGTGGAATAAGAAGCAGGAACGGATTAAGGCACTTTGGGACTCTTGGCACAACATTATTTCGCTCCCATCCCCAACAACATTTTTTCAGATCGCTGACCAGGCCCCTACCTGCCGGGCTATAAGGAAAAGCCAGCTGACGTCACTGTTGGTTCATTTACGGTTGGTCAGCAAGAAAAACCTGTTTGTTCTTTATAACTCCTACCGTACACATGAAATGGGAAAATTTGATTGGTCTACGTTAAACTGGTCTATAATATGATTGGCCTACGTCGCCATGATGATTCTTGCAATGATAGCTACGACAAAAATGAAGTGTTAAATTGGTAGATAGAGCTGTTTGTTTGTAAACATGATCTTTCCTTGTTGCCCAGCTGAACGATTTAATGCCTAGCAACGGGGCAAAGTTTCTCTTGATCGCTGCATGGAGGAAATCTACTTGATTAGCCTTTAGGTCATCGTGACTGCAGTGCTTTGTTGCCTTCGTTTCTTTTCATGGGTTTTCCGGATGCTAATTAAAATTTTGCTGGGTTAATTCGGCACTGCATAGAGTAGCGATGTCATGATGGGTCGATGTGAGATACTGGATACCCCCAACCACATTATAAATAAGCTGGAAGTTCAACATCTGTTACTCATCTCCTTCTCCCTTCGCCTACTAAAGGTAAAGTTTGTACGTATAAAGTAGAAAATTTCGAACCATAGTGGATTATATTTCAATAAAAAAAATCTTTCATTTTTACCATTATGCATTTCCATTTATCAAGCGTTGTCATTATAATAGAAAATCTTGTTAACGAGATATTGTATGAGATTTGTTGCTTGAATTGAGTAAATATAGCAAATAACAATATGCTTATGCAAGTGAATTTTGGTTTATCATTTCACAGTAATTTTAAGAGAATGGTTGAACAAATAATTTTATTAAAAATATTCTTAAAACATTTTTGATTATTATGTCTTGCTTATATATAGGGAATTTTTTTAGATTAAAACTCCTGTATTTCTCTAACTACACTCCCCCCCCCCCCCCCAAAAAAAAAAAAAAATAAAAATAAAAAAAATCTGGCAGCCGTAATGTAAAAAGCACATGCCTATACTGCGCTAGGCCAAAATAAGTTTTTTGAAAAAGAAAACTTCGATCCTGAAGACACTGAGCTCAAGAAATAATAGGAGAGCAGGGCTATCCAACGCCGCATCCTTTGAAGATTTTCTTGGTACACTTTCCAATATTTCTATTTACTAGCTTTTCTTAAAAATAAAGACTCATTTTGAAGGTTGCTCTCTTATTATATTAGTATAATTTTTTGTATTGAGATTAATTTTGCATACTATTGGCTAAACACGATTAAGGTTTCTGTCTCCTTACCCTGCAAAAACGTCGTTTGAGATAGGTGTCCTCTAAGAAAAAAAATACACTTCTAAGCTTCCTAGGACTTGCGGTTTTTTTATTCTGTAAATTATTTTTAGATGAAATTCCTGAATCATCGGGGCCTTATGGTTACCACTGGGAGATATATGGACATCGTTGAGATTCATAATTGCCATTTTAGCTTGTTTTTTTATTCAAAATATCTACCGCTATTTCCGTATAGTAATCTTAGTTTTATTTAATTCCTGATATTCAGTAATTAGGAAAAACGAAGATCAGTATTCGAAAATAGAGGTAAATATAAAAACGCGATAAGTTGGGGACACTGATAAGACGTGCGTGTGTGTGTGTCTATAGTCTATACCACCTACTACAGAAAGATAATGTTGTTGCATGTTTTGAGTCATGTGAATAATGACACCCTTCATTGTTTTCCACTAGCTGAAGTGCGCTCCGGCTTATTAAAAGGTTGGACAGACCTAATCTTTAGTATTGCCAGATTTGTCTCCCCTAAAAAATGAAAGATTTTTATAGACACCAGTTTGTTTTTTGTTTTATAACCCTACCCAGAGTGGCTAGTGGTCAGGGAAAAATACAGTAAAAAAGAAATGAAAATTACCAGTATATTCTTATAGAAAAATTCAAATTGATTATTTGATCGAATAATCAACATAAATTTTTCTATAAGAATATACTGGTGTTAATCACCTTTTTTACTGTATTTTTCTCTGATCACTAGCCACCCTGCTACCGTTATTTTTTTACATCCTGATTAATTAAGTTAATTGGGTCAATAATGTCTTCCTTAAATAATTTTCATTAAAAACAATTATTAATGACTATAATTATTTTCCAATTGAACTATTTGTATTTATATTCTATCAATACCGTTTTCATTTAATTTTGGAGTCATTTTTCCCATTATTATTGTAGCAACGGAAATAAATCAATACATCTTAAAGAAATCAGTAATGGTCATGTAAATTTTAAAGACGGACACACTACAAAAATAAATGTTTATATTTAAAAATTTGTATATAGAAATGTTTGTATTTCGAAACATTTGTAGTTTAGTTTGTATTTAGAAGCATTTGTAGTGTAGTTTGTATTTAGAAACGTTTTTGTGTCAAAAAGTGCTTCGAAAAGTGAAATATTTGAAGCAATATTTGAAAATGTAAACTGAGAAAAATTTCTGAAATTATTAAAAATCAGATTCGTAATAAATAAATAAATAAATAAATAAATAAATAAAAATGGAAGAAATCGTTGTACGAGAAAGGTTTAAACGTACAACTTACGGAGGAAATGTACAATCTGCAAACCTTATCTTATCAGTATCTGATTATGGCCATTTTTTAAAAAAACTTTTCTTATGTCGAAGGCTATTGATCATTCTCTGCGATATCTCGTAATCAGTAATGAATTCGTTAATTTGTTAACTCTTGATGCACAGATGAAGATAACTAAGAATTTTACTTTAGCTAGATTTGTTAAGGCAACAAATTTAGCAAGGGTAGATTTGTGTGTGTAAAAAACTGCATATTATGCAGTTTTAAGAGAAGTATTCTACAATAACTTCTATGTAATTCTATAAAGTATCCAATATTTGTAGACACAAATATTTCATTTTCGTGTCACACGAAATTATAAATTACTGAATCAATTCTGGTTAAGGAACTATGTGCCGCAATATTTAACTTTTTATTTTTCTGTTTCTGACCGTAACGGCTTATCAATTTGTCGATAAAATGTTACCAAAATATTATATACAGGGTGTTCTTTTTTAAAGTGACAGTGTTTGGAGCGTCCTGTAGCGCGATCTAATAGCCGAAATGGCACCAAACTTGGTATTTAGACTAATCAAGACATGGGAAAAAGGATTCCGTGAAAAAAAATTTAGTTTCAAAAATCGCCGCTAGGGCATTTTGTGGCGCTGATAACGAGCTTTACAATAACGAGAATTAGCATAAAACACGGGTATCAAAGAAAAATGCAAATATTGTGCAATGACAGCGCCAGTAATAGGGGCTATAAAAGCAAGTAGTAGACAGCTCCGACAAATAATCTCAGCTGAAGTAAACGAGCTCCAGTGGACATGCCTCTCACGTTACCGGAACGTGCGTTACTGGTGAAGCTGTATTATATGAATCAATGTAATGCATCCGCAGCTCTTCGGGAATTTCGAACCAGAAAAAAATTACTAAAGGGGCCTTTATCGCTGAATGGTCTTAAGAAAATGATTAAGAAGTTCGAGGAAACGGGGTCACTGACCATTCGCGCTGAGAGAGGACGTAAACAAGTATCAGAAGATGTAATAACAGATGTGGTAACTGCAATTGTCGAAGGATCGCAGGGAACCATTGCTGGTACTAGCAGCGCCCGGGGTGTAGCTCGACAATTGGACATGAATTATTCCACGGTATGGAGAGTTTTGCGGCGCGTTATTGGATTTTATAACTACAAAATCAGCCTCTTGCACGAACTGAAACCAAGTGATTATGATAAGCGAGTGACATTCGCTATATCGTTTCTTGCCAGGTAGAAATTGATGATGCTTTCCCATGGCACATTCTGTGGGGAGATGAGTACCATTTTTATCTCAACAAAATAGCCGAATTTGGGCTTCTGAGCATCCCCACACTGTGCATGAAATCCCATTAAATTCCCCAAAAGTCACTGTTTGGTGTGGTTTCACAGCCGAATTCATAATTGGGCCATTCTTTTTTGAGACCATCACTCCGACAGGACCCGAAACGTGCACCATAAATGCAGAAAGGTACCACGAAATGCTGCAAACGTTTGTTATTCCACAACTTCAGCAAAGAAACCGTCTCCAACAGACAATCTTTATGCAGGATGGTGCTCCGCCACACATTGGTAATAAGGTAAAGCAGCTGTTGCGCCAAACCTTCACTGATGATAGAGTCATAAGTTGGAGTTTTCCAGTTGCATGGCCGCCTCGTTCCCCTGACCTCACGCCATGCGATTTTTGGCTCTGGGGTTATTTGAAATCTCAAGTTTATGTTGGTGGAGTATCAAATTTGTCTATTCTAAAGGACAACATAACAAAGACAGTGCGGAATATTCCTCGTGATATGTTACGTACGGCTGTGGAGAACGTTGTGCACAGAGTGCAGCGTGTTATTTCTGGGAACGGTGCTCACATTGAAGGTGGTCTAATTCCTCACCGGGGAAGTTAATGTAGTAAATAAACATTAATAATTTAACTGTACGATTGTATGTGTTAGTATTTTTCTTTCCTCACATTTTATACATTGCAAAGCGCCACAAAATGCCCTAGCGGCGATTTTCGGGACTAAAATTTTTTCACGGAATCCTTTTTCCCATGTCTTGATTAGTCTAAATACCAAGTTTGGTGCCATTTCGGATATTAGATCGCGCTACAGGGCGCTCCAAACACTGTCACTTTAAAAAAGATCACCCTGTACAATACCATCAAAACTTTATTTGACTCTCTGGTCCCAGGGTCATGTTGCGTACAATGCCTAAATCCAATCAAGCCGGCTTCATCCTCGAAACATTTCTTCCCAGGGCTTCGATTAAAGTATGAGACAACAACTGGAACGTGGTCCTGGGGCTCCAAATTTAGTATGCAATTTTCGTAAAGTTGATATTTTAAATCTATTTTGACTTTGTACTGATTATAATCAATGTTTTGTACTTTTAGAGTAGGATAAGATTAAAAACAAACAATGTGGGTATCTAAATATGTATTTATATATTAAAATGTATATTCTAAAACATAGAAACTGTTTATTTATTTATTTTTTTGTGACGGTATGGGATGGGAGGCCTCGAATGAATATCAGACGCTGGGTATCGGTTTCGCTTGATCGAGTCCGTCCTGTTTCTATAGCAAGAAATTATTCAGTTGATTTAAAACAGGATAGTCAGTTTTTGAGAGAATTAGGCAGTATATCTATATTAGGCATAATTTCACGACCCAGTCGAGCTTTGTTCTGAAGAATGATGCAGTGCCGAAACTAAGAGTGGGCAGATGGGGCATGTGTCTCGAGCGCCAGAACGGACGGCGGAGCAGACGCCAGATGAAGATTTGGTTTGTTGTTTGATACAAAAAATGTATATGAAATTTGGGTAAAAATATGTTGCAGCTGGAAAATACATGGTGATAGGTCATATAAGAGAGGTCAATTTCGGGAAAATAAATCCTAAGTATGATGCAAATATACCCAAGTATTTTGTTGGGACTATGGGAGTTATGCAGTTTAGAAATAGGATTAGGGAGAAATTGAGTTCGCCTGTGACGGTGGCAAGAAAGTTCAGCACTCAGATGAAGAAAAATAATAGAGTAAATTGGGGGGCTAAATGCCAAGAAAATGAAAAAGGAAAATCAGAGTTAAAAGGAAGGGAGTGTTCTCCTTTCAGAATGGATCACAAAGAGAGATTTAATGAAATCAAACGGGATTTTTAGCGAACAAATTATGGCGATAAAGTCACGAGGTATAACTGTAGTGTCAAAGGAATTTTATGATACAAATAATTCAGATAATGTTTTTTTTCTTCTGAGAATTCGCTCAATTATATTTTATTCTAAATTTGGGGGAATTGTTTATTGTAATATCTGTCTTGTATATGTTTATCATTGTTATTTATTGCTAAATAATTTGTGATAGTATAACTTCAACAATTAAATAATTGCATAATTTCGTACGCATGCTTTCTGTCTCGAGAGGTTTCCAAAATTAAGTTTTTAAATAAAATGTATTTAAGGAAAATTGTATAAGGCATTGTGTTGTATATAGATTTATTTTTATTTTTTTTTTTGTACTATAATAATGTAATTTGTAAACTGTATTTAGTATTATATAAGTATAGTCTATTTCAAAATTATTTCTTTTGGTATCAAAATTATAAATTATTTCTAGAATCATATTTAAATATTATTAGGAAAAATTATAAAAATCATGTTGAAAGAGCATTCTTTCAATACTGAGTATGGGGAAAATTTTGTGTTCTGTAGGGATTTCATATGCAATACAAATTTCTATGAAAATGTATGTTAAGATTTATGCATAATGACCTCTCTGGAAGTTTATTGAAGTGGCTTATTGTGTAATTCTCCCAAATTTCGAATAAAATATAATTTAGAGAAATTTCAGAATAAACAAAATCTGAATTATTTGTATCATAAAATTCCTTTGACACTAAATTATACCTCGCGACATTACCGCCATATTCTGTTACATGACAAATTTCTTGCAGAAATTTTTCCTTTGGGGAAAGGAGCTGTGATGGCCTGGGACCATCATCATAATTCAGGATGATTGGATTAAAGTAATCCCAGAATAAGAGAAGTGATGATTCTTGAGTGGCACCTATTGTAAGAGGATTTCTCTAGCTAAATAGATATCTTTTGTTCATCTCAAGGAAGAATGAAAAACCTTTTCATGCTTTGTATAGCCTTTCTAAGTGTGTGTGGATTTTTCTAGAACAAGATTACCTGAAGGGGTTTACCATGTGCTAGAAATCTATTCGTAAGAATAGGATAACAAAGAAATGGATTTCGGAGAACCGAGAGTTTAGAATAGTGTGGAGAAGAGAAGAGGGGTCAGTCAATCAAGTAGTATCCGAGAGGTTATGCAGACGGGAGAAAGAAATGACTTTTTTCGACATTGGGAAGCAGACATGTTTCTGTGTTCTGAGTAGACGGATCTTCGTTTCGGTGATAAGAAAGCAAGGGTTCCTTGGATGTACAGGGAAGCTCTTGTAAAGTTATCTAAAATTTTATTATCATGTTTTTAAAATTGTTATTTATTGAGTAAAACTTTTTCGTTTAATACAAACTGATATGTTTTAATTATATGTATGTGACCACGATACCACAACACCTAAGCCCAAAGATCACATGTGGGTTTAGCTTTGCACATTCCTCTCCGACAAGGGTAACTTCAATAGTTGTCACCGTTTACCTGTTAATAAATATTTTAACATCACCCTGTAATTTGATTGAAGCTGATTGTATTTCCGAATTTGACTAAAAATTATCGACCTCTGATGTTGTTGGCGTAAAACATAAAATTTTTTCACAACATCCTAATATTCGAATTTTTTTTAATTACAGGGAAAGTGTTTGCCTTCATGACTACTGCAGAATGCTTATTACCCATAGCAACAACGGCTGTGGTAGCCCAAGTTTTCAATGCTACAATAACTTTTTTCCCTGGCTTGATATTTGTAGTAGTGGGAACTTCGTTAGTTATTCCTATTGGAGTATTTGTGTAAGTATTTACGAAATTTCTTACATTATTTAAAAAATAGTAAATGCTTTCAGTTAAAAACTAGTTGGGTGTGCCAATCTAAAAACTTTCTTCTATCTCATGTATGTTAATACTTCAAAATTTTCTATCACAGCGCCAATAAAATCAATATTTTTCGTCATTCTGTTGTACGTCAGCTGCTTGCGAATCGCCGGGTTACCTGAATGCGAAGCGCCCTTCGCTGCCCGAACAGCCAATGTACAACACAACTACGAAAAATATAGAAAATCGCATCAAAGTTACTATCACAGTGCCCTCTTCCGGCGGATTAGCCCCATATTCGACTGGGACCTGCTGGTCATAGACAAAAACATATATATGAAATTTGGTTCAATTCTACGCGTAACTTCACACACTTTTCGATAATACAATAATGAAAATGGAACAGAAATCGCTATCACATCGCTCCTTACGGCGGAATATCCCAAATTCGCCTGGGACTTACAGGCCATAGTCAAAAACATATATATCAAATTTGGTTTAATTCTATGTCTAACTTCACACACTTTTCGATGATACAATAATGAAAATGGACAAGAAATCGCTATCACAGCGACCCTTTACGGCGGAATATTACCAAATTCAACTGGGACTTGCAGGTATGTGTCAAAATTTTCTATATATGTAAAAAAACATACATACATATTTCATATATACACACATATTTTATATATATGTCAAAAACATATATATAAAATATGGTTCAATTCTATGCATAACTTCATGCACTTTTCGACTATAACTTCATACGCAACGAAAATGTAATAAAATATGCTATCGCAGCACTCCCTTAAGGCAGAATGTCCCCAAATTCAACTGGGACCTGCAGGCCATAGTCAAAAACATATAATATAAAATTTGGTTGAATTATATTTATAACTTTATACACTTTTCGATGATATAACGATGAAAATGGAACAAAAGTCGCTATTACAGCGCTCCCCCCCCTCCCTTTCGATAGAATATCTCCATATTCAACTGGGACCTCTGGCCATTAGCCAAACACATATAAATGAAATTTGGTTCAATTCTACTCATAACTTCATATACTTTTCGATGATACAAAGAGGATACACACACGGACACACAGACATTTTGTTAAAACATGTTTTTTGGTATCTCTGACCTTTAAAACATTAAATCCGTCGAACACCAGAAGTCGAAATTTTTCGATTACAATACTTTCTTTTATTATAGATAGAATAGATAGAGTAAAGTAAAAAATGCAAAATATATTCCATTACTTCGCAATTTTTATAAAAGTACATTTAAAATATTGAGAAAACTAAAGCCTGGCTTAATTTCCAGTTTGTTATTCGTCATTGATATTAGAAATGGTTGGCTAATTCATTAAATATACGTCGATAAAAATAAAAACGCATATTAGTCTGATTGCATATATTATTATTTTATTATTATTATTTATTGCATATTTTAAATATTAGAAGAAGGTGCCCTCACCAAGCTTGGATGATAAATCTCCAGGTATAATAAATCTTATACTCCCTCTCCAGTTTTCCATATTAATTTATGTGACTGCAAATATTTGCTTTACATTGTCGTAGCAAGCAAATATTCATTGTTACGCCATGGTTGATAAATTAAAAGATGAGATATCTAGACATAAATTAGTTTAAGCATTCGTCAACAGAAAAAACAGTTTAAAAATTCCAGAAAAAAAAAACATAAATTTTCATGAAAAATTCATTTTATATAAATTTAATTTTTTATAAAAATATATAAAGTTCAAAACTGCAGAATTCATAATTCTGCTTTAAACTTGTAACGTGTCAAAAATATAAAATGAATTAAAAAAGAAAAAAAGGTAGAAAGCGTGAACACTACCTCAGCTCTACGGAGATCAGTCACACACGTTCAAATTACACTGTAAAAAAAAAAAAAACGGTAAAAGTTACGGCAAAATTTGCTGTCATCTTATGCACCCAAATTGCCAGCATGTTTTCCTGTAAAATTTAGCATGACTACAGTCATTTGTACAATAAAATTAGCGCATAATTGCATAGACTTTACTGTAAAATTCCAAACAAAAAAGTTTTTAAGGCACATTTTGCTGTTAATTTACAGTAAATAATTATGGCAATTTGGGTTCATAAATTTACAGAACATTTTGCTGTATATTTTTCCGTTTATTTTTTATTTTATTTTATTTTTTTTCAGTGTAATTGGTATTTGAAACGTATCGATTGGTATATGAAATGAATTTCTACGAAATTCTATCCTATTCAATTCTTTTAACAGATTAATGCAAAAACAATGTGGAAAATACTTAAAAATTCAGAAACAAAAATTCAAAAATTGCTCGAAAAAAAAAAGGAGATTGGGGAAGGGGGGGGGGGGTAGATTTTTCCGTGAAAGATTTTCATTCCGGTTAGTTATAGGTGTACTTTAGTACATATTTCTCCTTTTGATTGCTAGATTTTCCTTACACACATATTTAAAATTGTCTGTTGTTAAAATAGTACTTACAAGTGATAAACTGTTTATATTTAAAAAGTAGCAGCTTTTAAATGCAAAAGAAATTATTAAAATACATTTTACTGAAAAATGAGATATTAAAAAAAATCCTTTAAAAGCAGAATATCTATTTATTTTGCTTCAATAATTGCAATA
Source organism: Maratus michaelseni (assembly GCA_963931845.1). Lineage (NCBI taxonomy): Eukaryota > Metazoa > Arthropoda > Arachnida > Araneae > Salticidae > Maratus > Maratus michaelseni. The sequence continues at coordinate 345,060,960 of OZ007591.1, read as the reverse complement.
TATTTTTTCATATATTAAAATAATAATCTGGTATTTTTTACTAAGAAGATTTATGTAAATAAACACTGTAAAGTTGTAAACAAATGAATTTTTTTAAGTAGTGATGAAAAGTTAACAATAGGATTTGATTTTTAACAAATTGATGCAAAAACTATATTAAAAATTCAGAAAAACAAACATTTCGGAAAAAAAGGATTTTTATTTTAAATTCTTTTTTATAATAGATGTACTTTAATATATATTTCTTTTTTAGATTGCTATATTTCCCCTCCCCCCACGCACATATTTAAACACAATTTTTTAAAAGTTTATTTTTTCTAAAGAGAAATCAAAAACTGTTTGTTTAAAAAATAGTAGCATTAAAATGCAAAATAAGTTATTAAAATATATTTTACTGGAAAATGAAATAAATTAAAAAAAATAACCTCTAAAAGCAGAATTTCTATTAATTTTACGTCCTTATATTAAAAATTAAGCATTTTTTTAGTAAGAGAATATATGTATGTGTGTATAGATACTGGAATGTATATGTGAATAAATTCTGTAAAACCAAAAAAAAAAAAAAAAAAAAAAAAAAAAAAAGAAGAAGAAGAATTTGGTAAGCAGTGGTGAAAAATTAATAATGGACGTTGATTTTATATAAAAATGATTGAAAATTCAGAAGAAAAAGAAAAGTCAGATGTGTGTGTATGGGGTGGGGGGTGGGGGGGTGCATTCCTGTGAAAAAAAAATTATTACTAATTTTAATAGTTATATCTCATATATATTTCTGCAAAGATCTCTCCAAGCGATGGAGTGGAGATCTCTGTAGAGTCTAGAGTGACGTCAGAAACTAGAGTTTTGACCGGAGTATAGATGGTCACCAGTGGCGTAGCCAAGGGGGGGGTCCAGGGGGTCCGGACCCCCCCCGAACCCCGACCGAAGAACTGGTTTACTGAATCATAGATACAACATTAAAAACTGATAAGACGGAATCGCAAAGAAGCAATGAAAAATTCCGCTTTAGACAGGTGTTTGTCTTAGCAAGTATTATTTAAAGGTATGTTTGTTGCCCGGGCTATGAAAATTTTCTGTTTAAGACAGGTTTTTGTCATAGACATGTCCCATTTTGTCAGGTATCCTCTAAAACTGTTATAACGTATCCACTCTATAGTATACTTCTGAAAAGCATAAATGTATTACTATAAAATCTTTGATGATGAGAGCTTATCTTAAACAGCAAAAGTTCAAGGTTCAACGAAAACAACACTACATATTATATTAATACCTGCTAAGATTTGAAACCTATCTAAAATGGATTTTATTCTGGTTGTTATTCCTTCTTGGCAGGTTTTCTATGAACACGGAATCCTCTAGTAAACGAAAACATTTCATGGTCTCGATGAAGGAAGGATAACTATACAAGTATACCTGATATGACGAAAATCTATCTACAACGGAATATTTTAACGATCCTTGGCGATTCCGTTTTCATAGGTTTTAATGTAACTAGATTAAACGCAAAAATTCTTCAATAGAGATTTCGATGGCACCAACTGTTGCCAACACTTACGGGAAAAGACGAGTTTACACGAATGCAATAACAGCACATCGATCAGAGTTTGGCGACCTTATCTTTGTTCATTTATAATTTTATATCGAGCAATATTATCAATTACTTTAAATCTGCTGGCTGGAATTAAAAAAAAAGTAACTTTATTATTCGACTAGATATTTGTGAATTCTTATTCAACATTACATTACCACTGTCAAAATAACTGCATCTGAATGTGATTTGTCTTGTGCTGTAAAACATGCTGATGATGTCATTTTTCAGCTTTATGAAACTTTACAGTAATCAGTAAGCAAGGAAGAGGAGACTAGTGTTCAAAAGTTTTCTGACCTGTTCAAGACAGCACAGTCCTTTGCTAAAGAAAACTCTGACACAATTTTCTTTATTCACACATATTACTTGTCATGTTGACCACCAGATACATCTCGCTCAATGTCAAACCTGAAGAACATTTCGGGAGATCAATTTTCATCCTCTTTTTGATACTTTTATTTCTGATCTCGTTATTCGTTAATCGTTAAAGAAAAGAACAGAGGGATATTGAAATATTTTGATGTTCTTCTGGGTTTGTACAAAATAATGGTGATTCTTGTTATTAAACTTTTCAACCTGAACTATTTTTAATAAACTGTTAATGGAATATCACGCTGCTGTATATTATTTTGAAGGGCAGGTTTTTACCTACTTATTTAGTATTATAATTTTGTTTTTCGTTATTGTACAGGGATATTTAAGACAGTTATAGAACTTTGGAAAATTTCATACGATTTTTTTACTAATTCAAAATGGTACGAAAATCAGAGAAAACGACTTGTATATCAACCACGCTACAGCGTTGAATTCTGGAGAGCAGGGGTGGGGCATCCACCCCGGAGCATCGAAATGACCCCTCGGAAGATTTGAGATTTTATGCTTATTAATGGTCTAGGAGTGCAATCTCTCTCCTTCCTGAACTCCACAGTGTGGGAAGGGGAGACCATTCAGGAGAAAAATGGTACCCTCTGCAGAAATCCCTCCTGGAGAAAAATGTCTGAATTCAACATTACATTTGTCCGAAGTACGACTTGCCAACTCACAGTTTAACACTGTTTTCAGAAATTTCATGATGGCAATGAGAGTTTTGAATTTGAAGGTCGTAGGTGGCATTTGGTTATTAACAATGAGAAATTGAAAGCAAAGTTTGAAGCTAATTCACGTACCAAAGTCTGAAAGATTGCTGCTGAACTTGGAGTACGTTCTATAAGTGTTTCCAACCGATGAAAATAAATTGGTTGAAAATTAAAAAGCAGAAACCATCATTATTTTTTACACAATCTAATATTTCCCAAGATGTGCTAATTCATCATAATTATTTTTTTTACAAAAATTAACATATTTTAAGTCGACCCGATATCGGAAACAACAATTGAGGTCGAATATTTACTTTAGTATCAAAAGTGGTGAAACTTGAAAAAGAATTATGGCTGTTTTAGACAATTGTAACAAAATAATTTTTCCCAACATCAACTATATTTGTTGCGCGGGTTTGTTACATTACTAGCTTCTGTAACCGAAAACACAAGATTTTTTTTCTTAAAAATTAAAACCTTATCTCAGAAACTCCCATGGTGAATCAACGGCTGACGGCATTGGCAATTATGTCAACACATTATTCAGTACACCTATTACTGCACAAGGTCTTAATTCAATGACAAGAAATTAAACATGAAAACTGAAAAAACAATTTCAACCAAATGCTGTTATAAACTTAACCATTCGATCATAACTTTAGCGTAATCAAATGTTTATGTTGCATGAAACTTGATTTAAATGCATTCTCTTCAGTGTGTGCTCGTTTTTTTATATCATAGTGTTTGTAAAATCTTTTTCTTTGGTAAATATTAATGTAACTTCATTGTATTATTAGCTACAACGATAGATATTGATCTTACTTTATTTTACACATGCTATTTTTTAAATTAAGAAATTGATAAGGAAATACCTAAATTCTTAAAGTTACTCGAAAATACTCGTATTGCATATACACACACACAGTCAATCCTGTCACACTTTACTTCAATAAGACGCGTTTGTTAGGATCTCGAAACTTTTCCGTTTTAGACAGGATTCCGTTATAGGAAGTTTCCGCTTTTACAGGCTTTACTGTATTTATAAGTAGGGTAAAACCTGACAAAACGAACTCGGAATCACAGAAGAACGGTGAAAAGTCCCGTTTCAGGCAGGTTTTGAGCAGATTTAATTGTATGGTTATCCATATCAGGACCATGTAATGCTTCCGTTTAAGACAAGAATTTGCTATAGACAGGTTTTACTATACATATTACATACATAAGTTATATTTGTATACATACAGCAAATCCTGGGGAAACGAAACCTGCCTATAACGGAATGCTGACTTAAACACAAATATTCATTCGTCAAATAGAAAAGAATACCATACACCAGTTAAGACAAAAAACTGTCTAACACGGAATTTTTTACCACTCTTTGCAATATTATCTTGGCAGGTCTTACTATATATATAAGCTGAAGAAAAATTCTGGACCCCTCCCGAAAGGAAATCCTGGCTACGCCACTGATGGTCACGTATGACCACTACAACATACTTTAAAATCATCAAAAAGTTAGAGCATGTTTGGCGTTCCCCGTGTAAATTTAAGAGTCAACGCTATTCAAGATATACTTACTGTCACTATGCTCATGATTATACTTTTTCAACCAATTCTTAAAAAAATTGTAGTGCTTCATTAAAATTCATTATTAAATTAAAAATGAGAAAATGCCGGTAACGATTAACGGGGATGGGGTGGGGGGGGGGATAAACATTTTTTTTTACTGCCTACTGGAAATTTTAGCTGGCTACCAGATATTTTCCAATATATAGAGCTTTGGTTATAAGACAAAAATATTTACTTGAATCATTTTACATGTAATTATATGAATCAATTTTGTTTTAGGTGGCTCTATCGTTTACCACCTGTAAATTACGAAGAAATGGAAGAAAAGAACCAAGAAGATTCTAAACCGGAAAAGACTGGAGCAACGAAATATTAACTATTTTATTTATATTTATTATTGCACTTGTATAAAAGAAAATAAATTGTTGTGATTTGATAAAAACAGATATTTCATGTAGTACACATCTCTTATTGATAAAGACCACTGAGTATCAAATTTACAGTTTTTACGCACTTTAAAATCGTATACCTCTTTAATTAATTCTTGTGACAAAAATATTCACAGCATATGCTAACTAGAAAATAAAAATACTCTTTCATGTATGAATTTCTCTTCGATTTGTAGAAAAATGCATTTTGTTGACAACTTTTTTTAGGAAATACTAGCGGCCCGCCTGGCTTCGCGCGGGTGGACAATGCGTCCACTACAATGTAGGGTATGAATGAGTAGGTAATTCAAAAAAATTGTTCTAAATCGGATAAAAATGGGAGTGAGACAAAACTGCAGTACTTCTAAATTTTAAACTTTAAATAAAAGTTTGTAAAAATGTGATAAATATTCTTTTTTGTTTATGTATATATTGAAACTAATAAATTTATTTTAATATAGCAGAAAGGCTTCGCTCGAGTTAACCTTGGCCTTTCGGTTAACACAAGTAAAAGTGTAATATCCTAAAAATATGCCGATCACAATAGCGCATTCTGGTCCATAAACCGTCAAAATGACAATCAGAAAAAAACTTATCTTATTTTGACGCAATCATACTAAATCCCGCAACTTTACAAATGGCTAAAAAAAATGTCGAAATCTTTAAAGTAGCTCTAAAATCACTGAAAAAAAACCCACTGCTTAAATCACTGTTTAAAAAAATTGTAGCACATTGGATTAGCTGTATTTTATGCTTCTACGTAAAACTGCAGCTGAGATATGGCGAAATGACTTAAAATTTTCGACCCTCATTAAACCCCCCTTAGTGGTTGAATTACTAAAATCACCGAAATACACGTTTAACTATTTTTTTTAGTAGATTTCTTAAGCTGAATTTCACGCTCCTACCTAAAACTGCTATTTTCATATCACCCTAAAACATTCGATCCCTGATTTAAACATCTTAATGGGTGAATTGCTAAAATTACTGAAATACGGGTTTAACTATTTTTTTAGTAGATTTCTTTTCCTGAATTTCGCACTCCTACCTAAAATTGCTGCTGAGATATGGCGAAATGACCTAAAACAGGGGTTCCCAAACTATGGTACACAAAGCTCTGGCTACTGGTACGCAAAAGTGCGATGCTACTACGTAAAATGAAATACCAGCATAATTTTATAAAATCAAAAATGGCATGAATTTATCACTTTGGAAATTTTCGAATAAAAATTAGAAGCTGTAAACGCCTTTTTGTTGTTGTTGTCATTGATGGATATTTGTATAGCAAACTTTCTGAAATCCGCACACGCTGCTTATGATACAACCAGTTTTCCAGAATTAAACACATGTAATTATAACATTTATATGGAAAAAAAATAAAATTAGTTAATAAAGACTTAATTGAAAAATTAATCAATGAAACAGTTTTAATTAGCAGAAAAACTGTTTTAAACATGTTTTTAAATTGTATTATCTGAAGGTAAAGTCTGAATCCGTGAAAGAAGGAGGAGCTTGTTGGAATAGGAGGAGTTAAAAAGTTTTTTTTTTTTTTTTTTTTTTTTTTTTTTTTTCCAGAGTGTAATATATATATTGTACTAGTTATTTCAGTGTTAACGTTTTATTTGAAACATAATTCATTATTTATTTAAGTCTGTCAATTGAAATTTTCTCTTATTCTGTACTAAATGTGTAAGTTTCTTTCTATTTCATGTAAATCGGTTTTTAATACAATAAAGTTATTTAAAATGGTGATTTGAAATAGAACAAAATATGGGAAGTTCCACTTTCACATTCCCCCAACCCCACACCTATATTACGCTTGAAACCTGGTGGTACGCGGAAGTATGGACTTTGATTTACTGGTACGTCGGTCTAAAAGTTTGGGAAAACCCCTGACCTAAAACGTTCGCCCCCAATTAACACCCTTAGTGGTTGAATTTCTAAAATCGCTGAATGGCGTGTTCAACTATTTGTTTTAGTAGATTTGTTATCCTGAATTTCATGCTCCTACTTAAAACTGCTGCTGAGATATGGTGAAATGACCTTAAACATTCGACCCCCCCCCCCCGCCGCCCTTTTAATCCCCTTAGCGGTTGAATTTCTAAAATCACCGAAATACCTGTTTTACCATTTTTAGGTAGATTTCGTAAGAAAATACTACCTATTACATTCTCCCCTAAGTTGGAATTTCTGGAAATTTTTTGCAGATCTACACCGATCATGACTCCCAGAACCCAAAACCACGCCCAGTTCAAAACTCTCTCGCTCTCTATATAGAGAGAGATAGATAGATCTATCTATCTATATATCTATCTATATCACTTTTTTATGGACACGATAACTTCAAATATTCTGCACAAATCTCTTCCAAACTGATACATTCAATCAAGGGCATAAAATCTCGGTTAAGTTCGTTAATGGGCAAAATCGAAACAAGGGGGGAAATGGGGGGGGCTTTTTGTGAAAATAGAAAAATCCCCATAACTTCTTAATTATGATACGTATCGAATCCGCTTAAAGTTATTATTACTTCTAGGAAAAGGGCCGAAAATTTATGTATGACAGACTTTTGATATAATTAAAAATGGCGTCAAGGGGGAAAAATTGGGGTTGCAGAAGAAAAAAATTCATAACTTTGTCAATTCAAAAGATATCAAATCCGCTTAAATTTATAATAAATCATCTTAATATTATCTAAAACTTTTACATTGACAAGTTTTTTATAAGACAAACCCTTACAGCAAGAAAAAAAATAAAACCAAAAAAATTCTGCCGGCTCCGTCTACTTGACACAAATAGATTCCGAAGTGGGCGGTTTCAACTGCCGCTTCAGGGCAAAAAGGTCATTTTTCTGCAATTCCCAATAAACAGGCGCTCCACCGTCTGCGTCTTCGAAATCTACCTGTGCCTGTAGGCCGAGCCGTCAGGGATTTTTTTAGTAGATTTCTATTCCTGAATTTCGCGCTCCTACTGAAAACTGCTGCTGAGATATGACGAAATGACCTAAAACGTTCGACCACCACTTTAAATCCCTACGGGGGGGGGGGTGTTCAAAAATACTTTCTTATTGCTTGCCTAGGTCATAACAGCAATCTACTGTCCACATTTCGTGATCCTGACTTTAGTCGTTTCAGCTTTGCATTGATGAGTCAGTCAGCCAGGTGCTCTCTCTTTATATAATAGTATAGATATTCACTGCGAAGCTAAAGTATTTATTTATCTTGCAGCAAGATGAATTAATTTGAGCTTTAAGATATTCCAGGACACAAAAATCGTTACATTTTAAGTAGATTTTGTAAGAAATACTACGTATTACATTCTACCCTTAGTTGGAATTTCGGGAAATTTTTTGCCGATCTACGCTCCCAGGGACTCCCATAACCCAAAACCACCCCCAGTTCCAAACTTTATCTATCTATATATCTATATCACTTTTTTATGGACACGATAACTTCAATAATTCTGCACAAATCTCTTAATTTCATAAAATCGAGGGGCATAAAATTTCGGTCAAGTTCGTTAATGGGAAAAATCGAACTAAGGGGGGGCTTTTTGTGAAAACAGAAAAAACACCATAACTTCTTAATTATGATACCCATCGAATCCGTTTAAAATTATTATGACTTCTAGCAAAAGGGCCGAAAATTTATGTATGGCAGATTTTTGATATCATTAAAAATGGACTCAAGGGGAGGGGGGGAAATAAGGGTTTTAGAAGGAAAAAATTCATAACTTTGTCCATTCACAAGATAAAAAATCCGCTTAAATTTATTTTAAATCCTCTTAATATTATCTACAATTTTTACATTGACAAGTTTTTTATAGGAGCAACCCTTATAGCAAGAAAAAAAATCCTTGCCGGCTCCGCCTACAAACACATCTAAATTTTGAAGTAGGCGGTCCCAACTGCCGCATCATGACAAAAAGGTCATTTATTCTGCAATTCCCAATAAATAGGCGCCCCACGGTCTGCGTCTTCGAAATCTACCTGTGCCCGTAGGCCGAGCCGTCAGGGATTTTTTTACTCTTTTAATTTAAAACGTGCTCTAAAGTTTTTAGAATAAAATGAAGCAGACCGCATGTAAATAGGATAATCATATCAAAATATATAACCCCCTTTTATGTTGTGCTGTCTGTAGTCACTGGCCATTCTTTTAGAATTAGATGCATTAATTTGACGAATACAATATTTCGAGATTTGTCATATTTACATTGATATATCTAATTTTTTTTCTACGAAAGATACAGTAATGGGACTTTGTACAATATTTTTCAGTTATATATTCTTTAAATTGCCTTTCGGAAATTTCAATCATAATAGTACTTAAAAATATATCGCATTTTAAATAACCAATTCTTTTTTTTTATTTTTTTAATCTCGAATTTGTGTTTTTATAATTAGAATAAATGTCCATGTACTTAAAAAAAAAATTATTGCTTAGGCAGTAAAGATAAAACCAATAATCCATTATTTAAACAAAAATTAAAAGAATACTTTTAAAAAATTCACGAAATAGTTAAAATATTTATATAACAAAATAAAATAAAAAAAATTAAAATAATAAATTTATATCCCATACTTTAATTTATTCCATTGTGAAAAATAATACATTACAGTACAAAGTCCAAAATCCGGAATCCTCCAGACTTCAGCAATTTCTGATCATTCGCAGTTTGTTTGTCCAAAAACAAAAAAAATGATATAACAAGAACGAAAAATCATGCGTCAAGCATAGATTATGTAGCACTTTCCAACGCTTCCAAAATAATTTTACAAAACATACCGTTTAATAAGCTAAAAGATAACATCTAAGTAAACAATTTGGAAAACGCATAACATATTTAAAAACATAATTTCAGGAATTTCCAACAGATACAAGTTCCAACAGATACAACAGATACAATAATCGGAAAAATATCCGAATACTTTTATTCAGCCCTGTATATGTTCTACAGATTTGTATATGCTAGGATGCTAAATTTTAGTTTAGTTAGGAAACGCGTAGCACAGTTTAAAATTATCTTTCTGGAGTTTCTGTCAATAAACGGAAATGTGTTCGCGAACTTTTGTGCTGCCCTGTATAGGATCGACAGAATTTATACACACCACGTAATAGACAAAAAGTGAGTTAAAATTAAAATCGCGTTTAGTAACTTAAAACGCACTTCCAGGAATTAGTGTTAACAGACAGTAGAGAATTCTTTTGTGTGTCCCTGTCAATGAACGATGACTGCTATACACACACTATTCTGTAGTAACCCTCTTGTAATGCACCTTAGATATATATATATATAAATTTCAATGCGTTTAAAATAGTGAAACATTATTTAAATAAACCGCAGACGATTTTTCTCCATAGACGTCATGTAACGGAATTCTTTTGACTGTCCCTGTAAAGTAACTATAAGTGCTATGCACACCCTATTCCATATTAAGCTTCTTCTAATGCACCTTAGTGATATATATAAATTTCAATGCGTTTAAAATACTGAAACATTATTTAAATAAACCGCAAATGATTTTTCCCCATAGACCGCAATGTAACGGAATTCTTTTGAGTGTCCCTGTAATAAAACTATAAGTGCTACACACTTCCGTTGAAATAGGGAACATGCTATAGATAACGACAATAACATATAAAAATTGCAGAGCAATCCGAGCATATTTACGGGAGTTAGAGCACGGACAGACGGCAGACGGCCAGACGGCAGACAAACCAAAGTCATAAGCACTTTTCAACTAGGTTGGAAAGTGCTAAAAATGAGAAAAAATGAAGATATTTAAAAATCTCAACAGTATGAACTATGAGTCTTGAAAAATATTGTTTTAAATCAGAATGTGCTTTTAAATTATTTTGAGTGGTGTATTTTGTCATTCCCATTTTACACAAAAACAGGATTTAACTTTGAAAGTTTCAACAAAATATTCTTTCTATATCATTGTATCAAACTTATAGTAGCAAAGGGCACTGGGGATTTCCCCCCTCTCTGCACAGCTGTTAGAAAAATATCGAAAAAAAAAAATCACCGTCAGACGAGGCATCATATAGTATTCTTTTACCAAACATCTGAGGCTCTGGCACCCCTTCTTTCAGAGAAGTGCCATGGCACTTTCTTTGACACAACAACAACAAACATCTAAAATTGTACTGTATAATTTAATGCAATTTCTAATACCATATCTTTAATAACCACATGGATGCACATTTTTAATAAAACAATTTATTTAAAATACAAATTTATACATTCTATTTCACAATTTTACGCATGCATGTAATTTATTTTAGCATAGTGATCGCAATATAGAAAACCATGAATAATTTCTACTTTTTCCGAATTACACTTAGAGTAATCATTTTCAGGGTCAGCGACTGGTTCGCCAACACAGACATGTTGCAAGGATTTACAAGATTTAAGCAGTGAAATGACGCCTTTGTAAGTAACATTAGAAGCACGAAGACAAACTTTCTCCAGACAAGGCAAGGCATCCGCTGGGTTCTCAAAAACTAAATCATCATCTTGCAATAAAGTAAAACACATATATAATTCAACCAAATGGGATCCATAATTAAGCACTGCTTTAAATGCAAAATAACCAGTGATTGTGCCTTCCAAATCTAGAACTTCTAAGTTAGAAACAATGGAAGGATGAGTTTCAAAAGTGTAATCACTTATGCCACTACCAGCTAAACGCATTTTTTTCAGATGTGGCACTCTTGAAACAAAAGAGTCATTAAGAAGCATTTGGGTGGAACGGCTGATGTCTAACACTTCGATTTTCGAAAGAACCGCATCACTTATGTCAAGCATTGTCACATCGTTTAAGGCAGCATGATGAAATACCAGTACTCGGATATTTGTCATCAACTGCTCGCATATGTACAAAACTGCACGAGAAGCATTAATGGTCATGAATCTAGCACGGTGAAAAATGAGCACTTCAAGGCTTGGACATCTTTCTTGCAATATCATTGAAAGGTCTCTTAAATTCAAGGCCCAAGCTTCTGAGTATGTAAAATTTAATCTAAGATGAGTAACACATGACGGGAGCATTTGAACGAATTTCATGGCTGCTTCCGACATGGATCCATACAAAAGTGAAAAACTGACATCCACTCGTCTCCAAAAAACTGGATACCTTGTTATTGCAAGCCATTTCTTACATACTCTGTAACAGGAAAAAATATATATGTTAATCTAAATAAGCTTATTTACTTAAATATACTTAATATTTCTATCTAAACCAGGACTTCCCAAGCTTTTAGATACCACTAAATTTAACTTAATAATTTTGCCATACCACGTTATCAAAAGTAATTCTAACATTTAAATTTGTACAATCATATTTAATACTTTGATTACTTTATTTTACTGGCATTTAAATAGACAGCAACAAAACATGTTTATAATAAAATACAAAGGCTCGTTCATCAAAATGTCAGAAAAGTTGTTCAAAAAAATTTCTAAAATACGAAAATAACCGAAAAATTTGCACAAAAACTTTTATAAGTTTATAATTCTTTATTTATAAATGATAATATATTTGAAACTTTTTATGCAATATTTATGGTTACTGCTTGTTTTGTAATATGAATAATATCATTATAAATTGTTTTTGAGGTGAAAACTAGATTACTTATGACCTGCATATCTCTATCTGCCAAATATGTCAGTTGTAAAAGTGAAGAGGTTTCTTTAAATGTACTGGTGTCCAGAAATTAAGGGGCAGTAACCACACTGTTAAAAAATTTTGTTTATTGACAGGTTGACTTCCGTGAATTTTGATCAGAAAGTTTCCGTTTTGTAGAAAAATGGAATCTCTCCCGTATATCTGTTGCTACCCAGCTAGAAAAAGTTTGCACAAAAAAAATGCACAAAATCCGAGTGCATTTGGCACCTCTACTTATGCATAAAAACTGCAAACTGAATTGTGCACAAAAAGTGCATAAACTGTATCCCTAAATTGTACATTTTTTAGACTTTTAAGATTACAGAGTTTAAAATACGGAATTATTAATGTAAAAATCTATCATCCAATGGGATTGCAGTATTTTTGATCGCCACACATGCGCTTAAACTCCTTCGCGTCTGTATCGCTCCATTTATGGACTACAAAGACGGAACATTCCTCAAAAAACAGAAACATTAAGGCAACTCTGCTGCCAGTCCTTTTTCCGTAAATTGACGGAATTTTTTTTTACAGTAATTTTTTTTTCAGACGTTTCGTCGAATATCTACTGAAACTCGTGAGGAAATGCCCGAAATGTCCTTGAACTTTGAGGATGTAAAGAACATGTTTGACTTCATGTTTTTTAGTGAAGATTTTGTCGCCAGGACAACAAAGGGGGGGGGGCAATAATAATTTTAATAATAGAATAATATTTTCGATCACCCAAGTAACAAAATGTTACAAATGGTCTGTCACTGTAGCAAATGACTATGTAGGTCCTGTTTAACAACAGAACATCCAAGCTTATATGGGATTTCCTTACAATTTTTAAATTATTGCTGTAACTTTTTGAGTTTTCACGATATTTCACTGGTCTTTTTATATGAGTTGCCCTATAGTATTGACTATCAAAATCATGGCAAAAAATCTTTGCTGTAGTTCGTGCTTGCGCAGCTAAAATTTATTTCATAAAAATACCTATATTTCATCAAATATTCAATATATTAATATTTTAATCACAGTATACTATTTCTACGATTTTTTGTCAAGTTTTTGGAAAGCGGTGTTAAATTCGGCTGAAAACTCTGCGTGCTATAAAAAAAAAAATCTTTTGAAGTTTTCACAGAAACGTTAACATCTTCACGAATATACGTGCTATGCTTACACAAATGTTAAACAGGACCTACATAGTCATTTGCTACAGTGACAGACCATTTTTTACATTTTCTTGGGTGATCGAAAATATTATTTTATTATTAAAATCATTATTGTCCTCCCCCCTAATTGTCCTCGCGAAAAAATCTTCACTGAAAAACATGAAGTCAAACATGTTCTTTACATCCTCAAATTTCAAGGGCATTCTGGACATTTCCTCATGAGTTTCAGTAAGATATTCGACGAAACGTCTGAAATTGGTCACTGCTCTTTAATTTCTGAACACCAATGTATATCTAGAAATACTTTTATACTTATTTTTCGTTGCAATTTAACATTCTTCATTTTCCAGAGAAAAAGTTTATTATAGGATGAATTAATTGTTGCAAAGAGCTCCCAGGGCTACAAAAATATGTGTTGCGGGCCGTTAGTTGAAAACACCTGTTCTAGATCAGCTAATTTTTGTTTCAGATATTAATTTTTTTAATTTCTTTTTAACATTAAGTTGAAAATTGCTTATCAATAGTTTATCTATCTGTCTGTCGTCTATCCGTGCTCTAACTCGCGTAAATATACTCGGATTGCCTTGAAATTGAAATATGGTTTAGGGTTTACTATGGTATGTTTGGTATTGAAAATGAAGTGTGTAGTATTTATGGTTCTTTTACAGGGACACTCAAAAGAATGTCGTTATATTACGCTCTATGAGGAAAAATCCTTTGCGGCATATTTTAATGATGTTACATATTTTAAACACATTCAGATTGATACATACCACAGAGGTGCACTACAAGGCGCTTACTGTACAATATGGTGTGCATAGGATGTACTGTTCATTTACAGGGACACTCAAAAAATTCTGTTATGTTACGGTCTATGGGGAAAAATCGTTTGGAGCGTATTTTAATGCTGTTTTACTATTTTATACATATTCAAATTGATACATATCACTGAGATGCTTATTGTAGAATATGCATAAAATATATCATTTATAGGGACACTCAAAAGAATTGGTTACAGTAACTCTGTCTATGAGCAATAATTACTGGTAGCACGTTTTCAGTTGTGGTACACGTTTTTAAATGTAACTAAATTTTCGCATATTAATTCTAGAAATCATATACAGAGGGCTGCTCAAAAAATCTTACGTACATTTCCGTTTATTGACGGAAATTGCTGAAGAGTTATTTTCAATTGTGCTATGTATTTCCTAGCTGAAGTAAATTTTAGCATACTGTGCAGTATACATGCAAATATTTACATCATATACAGGGCTGCACAAAAGAATTCGGATATTTTGTTTGACTACTTGCAGACTTTTTGTAGTAAAACAATTTTATTTAAAAGGGCTTGGAGTTTCTAAGAACTTAAAAATAAGGAATTTTTAAGGACTTTTTAAGAACCATGGGCACCCCGATGCAATAAAAGATGTTTGACGAATTTCGTAAATAAAATGAATATAGTCAAATTATGTCGGTTCCTCCCTTTTACAAACATGCAGGAAGGAATAAAAAGGCCATATTATCGATAATTTCATAATACAATCGAAATGTGTTTCACAGTATAGGATTTTATTGCTAGCACAATCGATTATCCCTATTAATTCTGATTGTATCGTATTGCACAAGAATTTCTTCGGTTAAATAAGACAAAAAAATTCTGTTCAAAATTACCGATGACAAAATTTTTAAAATTATGTAAAGGACGCTCGTCGCAATGGGGCTTACAGTTAGTTGGACCTGGACGGCTAATATGCAGAAGAAAACCTTTCTTTAAACGTAAAGAAGAATAAAGTAAAAATCATGGAAGAAGGAAATATATTAATAAGTTCCGTCTTCCATGGTAAAATGACATTGAATGAGATGAGGTTAAGACGCTGAGGAAGAAAAGCAAAATACAGTAGTAGATTTCGATTATTTAGGATATCGTTTAATTGAGACAAATTGTGAAGAACAAACGCGAAAATATGTTAACTTTACTTCTGGTAGTTTTGACAGCCACTTTATCGGAACAAATCCTGCTAAAACCGATGTGCTCAGTTAAAAAAAAATAGAATTTATTTAGTTTCTGACGTCATTAAAAATATTTCCTACTTAAAACTTTTAATAACACAAAAAAAAATATGTACATATATCATTAAAAAAAAAAGTTACTTTTTTCTTACCGTCCAATTCGACATAAATCTTCCCGCTTTAGATATCCAAATATTTTTTCCAAAATTTCTTCGGGCAAATCGTCTATATTCGAAACTTCATCATTCGATTCTTTAACCTATAAAGAAAGATCCAAAACATTCAAATAACTGAAATTAGAATTCGAAGTTTACAACAAAACAAGAACTGCTCCTGCACTTTTGTATGTTTCATAATTTCGGTTCCAGTTGACTCATGCAGTATATATTTTTTCCTTACACTTTTTTTTTTTTTTCAGTAACAAATATATATCATTGAATTTAGTGATGTAAATTTTTAACCCACAAAAATGTCGATGAAAAGTTACTCTTCAGATAGTAAGAAACATGACTTTTCGATAATTGTGCTGAACATGCCCCGAACAATACGCAAATATGACAGCAAAGATGTTGGACCGAGTACATATACAAACTAACATTATATCAGTACTCAGTCCTACTTGTTCATGGTGACGAAAACAATGATTACAATTATCCTAGTTTAGTGGGGCAATTGGAATGATCAGTTACCCCGACTGACCAGGGGTAACTGGAAACAGAATGGGGAAGAGGGGGAATTGGATGGGGCTCCGAGGGGGTGATTTGCACTCCTACATATCATTAATAAACATAAAATCCCAAATCTAGAGGGCTACTTGGTTGGTCTAGTGGTTAAGATGCTGCCCACTAGACGAAAGGTGCCGAGTTCGAATCCCGACTCCGTCATGGATGTTTGTAGTGGGTCAGATTCCATTTTAAATGTAGGTCCCGGTCTGTTTAGAAATTTTGTGCAAAAGATGACTGTAGCATCTGCAATCAACCAGCCCAAATATAGCGGAAGAGAAGGGGAGTTTCTATGCTTCAGCGGGATGTTTCATCAGGGCCAAACGACTGAATTAATCACTGTTTTATGAAAAGTATAATAAAATTAAATGAAAAGGAAAAAATAAATCGCGAGAAATTTGAAAAATATGATTGGATTAAGGGCCGCTTCGCTGAAGCTCTCCGATCGCAAAATCCCGTAGGTTAAGAGGCTACTTCACTCAGGCGAAAACACCCGCTCGCTAAATGTTAATCCTATGGGGGAAATAATTTACTATATCTCGTTCGCATTTCAATATTTTTAGATGATTTTTTTTTTTTTTTTTTTTTTTTTTTTTTTTTTGCATTGGATAGCTGAGGTCAATCTCTATGCTCGCTCCTTTGTATTTTTTCGATTTTTGTTGCAGTTTTTTTTTTATTAAGATACTTTCACTTTCGAAACCGGTTCCGATAGTGAAAGTAACTTAATAAAAAAAAAATTGTAATCAAAATCGAAAAAGTACAAAGGAGCGTGCATAGAAATTGACCTCAGCTATCCAATGTAAAAAAAAAAAAAAATCATCTAAAAATATTGAAATGCGAACGAGATATCGTAAATTATTTTCCCCATAGGATTAACATTAGAGAGCGGGTGTTTTCGCCTGAGTGAAGTAGCCTCTTAACCTATGGGAAAACTTAAAAGCGCGATTACTCATTAGTATACCTGATATCATTATTAGAATACAGTTTTCACCCTCTGAAACTAGACGTCGGATGTCAAGGATGTGCGTTTTAAAAAATTATCTCAGTAAATTGTAAGTATTTTTAAGAAGATGATAAAGGTTCATCAAGTAGAAATTTCAAAGTTTATAGGGATTTTTTAAATACTTAAAATTTAAGGAGACAGTTTTTAACCCTTTAAGCGTTAGGCCCGTGTTTTTCCGTTTCATGTAGTCATGTTAAAATGGCTGTAGACAAAAATATTTTTAACATAATACTTTTTTGAACCGTACATAGAATGAGGAGATATAAAAAATATTATAGCATCAAACAGTGATTAAAAATATATATATATTCTGGGATTTACAAGCATATTTATAGAAATATTGGAAAATCTTCAAACGGTGAAAGGGTTTTAAAAATGCGCATCCTTGACATCCAACGTGTACTTTCTGATGGTGTGAAAACCGTATTTTAATAATTATATATTAGGTAATGAGTATAATCGCGTTTTTAAGTTTTTCCATAGGTTAACACAGGATTTCGCGATTGGTGAGTTTTAGTGAAGCGGCCCCTTAGCATTGCACTAAAGAATTTGAAGACTGACTGATAACTAGTTTTAATCTGTGTCTGGGGAATGGAAAATGAAACTCTTAAGATTAATTTAGTTTGTTTAATATTAAAAAGGATTAAAAAAAAAATCCTGTTATTTACCATGATATTGTAACAACAGGAGAATTAAATAACAATAAAGCAGTATACAATTTTTTTAACGAAAATTAATTATATTCCCACTAGGCTCAAGTGCGGATCTAGAAAGTCTTCAAGAAGGTGGAGATATTACAAATTTATGGTTTTCACTTAAGGTGGTTTTGAAACGACCTGCTCAACAACGCGAAACTTTCTGACTCATTTTTGAACGCAAAAGCATAAAATTGGCAGGCCTGACTATTGAAGCGATTTGGAATGGAAATGAGTTTTCAATTTTTTGATAAATAAATTACTTATCGATTTATAAGCGATAAGTTTCACGTGACGACACGTTCCCCCCTCCCCTTTTTTTCGTGCCGCAGATTCTGAAATTCGGTTCAAAACGCCTACTTTGACAGTATTTTCTGAATGATCCTGCCTTATTTACCAAAAAATGGAAAATGTCTTTTGATTACAAAGTTTATGAATAATAAAACCTGGTAATTTCATGCGTTTCCCAACAAAAATAAATTACAAAAATATGTCATAAAGTAGCTAGTTTGGATTTGAGGACGGATGGATTTACAATCCTCCTGAACAATGAACAACCCTGTAAGTACATATGTAATAGACGCTCGATATAACGATAGTTCATTATAGAAACTTTATTATTATAACGACCGATTGAAAAAAATCACTTATGTAAGCATTCATGCAGAATTATTTTTACATCCAATAGAACGACCAGTTAGACCAAAGCATTCCAATAACAAGACTTTCCAGCTTTTCTAGCAATAGTTGTTTAATATTTTTTGTGTTATAGCGTTAGAAAAGATTGAGGATGTTTTAGGACATAGAGTCTTTCAAAAAAAGGAAAAAATATCCTTTTCCTTCTTAAGTTTATCGATTCTTTCTACGTTCATAAATGAAAAGTATCGACAGGACTTATTATTGTCCTCTATAACAGGTTTTGAGCACAATGGATCTTTGATGTCCAGAATTATTGCAACAGGTATTTGAAACAAGTGGTAAGTGTGATCGAAGATCGCACAAAGGGTTTTGTTTATATTCCTTTCAAAACAAATTTCATTTTCAAAAGAAAAAAAAAGTAATGTTTTTTATAAAGTAAAAATTTACTGGTCTATTTTTCTCGTTTTTTCGAAAATTTGAAACGGTCCGATAGCGGGCGAAGCCCGCTATTATACTCTGTCATAATAATATCTGTCATGTGGACTAAATGCGATATTAAAAAAAAAATCAATTTCAAAATTAAACATGTTGTATGGAGACCTTCAAAATGTTGACGTCAGATTAATTTTTTTTAATTCTCTAATGACGTCATATTAAGCTGCTTTCTGTAATTACACATACTCATACTCCTTGTATTATTGTGAAATATTTGAAAGTTTCCGTTTTATTACCAGTATGACATCATATTAATCTTTTTTTTCAATTGATGAAACTTTTTATTTCATTTTCATTTTTCACGTGGAAATCTTTCAATAGAAAATTAATTATTGTAGAAAGAATTTTAGTGTGGATTTTTAATTGTTGGCAACTGCTATAACGTAAAATGTTTAAATGTAATAGGAAACGGGTGTTAGGTTTTTCGTTTTTTATCTCTCTATATTAAAATAATACGATTTTTTCAACTTTTATGATTTTGAGCTTCATAATAGATATTCAGCTATAAGTACACAAAATTCCATGCTTGTAAGTTACATAGTTTCTGAGAACCAGCTCTGTGACGGACAGACAACGGAGCGGGAGTAATAGGGTTTCGTGAGATGAACGAAACCCCCAAAAGGTTTACTGCATATAAAACTGCCTTTTTTTTATTACTAAAGTAGTTCAATAAAGTAAGGTAGATGTGCCAGTAATGTCCTTAAAGAATTTCTTAAAAAATATTTTTAATAGTTATAATTATTATATTCCAGTTTTTTTTTAAATTATACTAATATGCTATCAACAATACTTAAAAGAGCTTACACTTTTCGCTCGAGCTTACACGCACCCGCATGGTAATTCTAATGCCAGTCCTAGGATCGTTCTTTACAAATATCTCGCATGCATTTTAATATTTTTAAAGATTTTTTTTTTCATAGAATACCTGAGGTCGATACTTAACGTTGTTCGTTTTTACTTTTTCGATTTTGGTTGCAATTTTTAGGGTTCCGTACTAAAAGAAAAAAGAAAAAACAAACAGAACCATTATAAAATCACTCCTGTGTCTTATAATGGTCCGTCTTATAAAGTCCGTCCGTCTGTCACCACCCTTTTTCTCGTAAATTATGGGACGTGGAAAGTTCAAACTTGGGAAAGTTATAAAGCCTTTTTACCCACATATTTTCAGATTACTAGCGATTCACAAATATGTTTAGGGAAAATTTAGGGTGGAAATTAAGTTACTTGAAAAAAAAAAAGTTTTCTTTTGTGTATTATGTGTGGTATTTTGTAAAAGATCTCGTAATATCGAACTCAAAAATAAATTTGTTTTAATTTTAGGTATTTTATTTTCAGAGATATCGTCGAAAATGTACTGAAAAAATCTGTTCGCCCCTTTCCCCTCTATTTCCGAATCTACTGAAACTAAAATTATGAAAAAAACAAGAACGAAAAATCATGCGTCAAGCATAGATTATGTAACACTTTCCAATGCTACCAAAATAATTTTACAAATCATACCGTTTAATAAGCTGAAAGATAACATATAAGTAAGCAATTTGGAAAACGCATAACATATTTAAAAACATAATTTCAGGAAATTCCAACGTATACAATATTCGGAAAAATATCCGAATACTTTTATTCAGCCCTGTATATGATTTATAGATTTGTATATATACTACATAGGATGCTAAATTTTAGTTCAGTTAAGAAACGCGTAGCACAGTTTAAAATTCTCCTTCTTTAGTTTCTGTCAATAAACGGAAATGTGTTTGCGAACTTTTGTGCTTCCCTGTATATGATCTACAGAATTTATACACACCACGTAATAAACAAAAAGTGAGTTAATTTTAAAATCGCGTTCAGTAACTTAAAACGCACTTCCAGGAATTATTGTTAACAGACAGTAGAGAATTCTTTTGTGTGTCCCTGTAAATGAACGATGACTACTATACACACAATATTCTGTAGTAAGCCTCTTGTAATGCACCTTATAGTCCAGGCATTAGGGGATAAAAAGAGCAAATAAAGGAAAGTTTTGGTGTAGTTTCTTTTTTGGGGTCCCTTTATGTTTTTTGGGTCGCTGAACACGAATCCGAGGTTTTCCAACAAAATTTTTTTCGGGAAATATGTTTTTTTTTTACAAAAAACGTGTAAAAAACCGGACTTTTTTCCGTTTTTTCAAAATAATTCCAAAATTGTGCATTTTACGTGAAAGTCGGCAATATATGAATTAAAGAAAATAAAATTTCCTATATTTTATGTATTGAAAGTTTTTTTTCTCTGATCAATGGTTTAGCCGTGAGAGTGCCGCAAAACAGGGTGTTAAAAACAAAAAACTGTAAAAAAAACGGGAATTACGGTAGTGTATGTCGATGTAACATAAAAACTAACCATTTTACGCAAACGGTAACCATTAATGATACTAAAGATTATATGTTTGACTGTATTTTATGCATTTGAGGTAGAGGAAAAGTGCGGATCCTGCGCCAGGGGAAGGTGGGAGTAGTGGAGCAGTTCGCAGTAGAAATAGCGCAAAAAAGGGCCTTGCCTTACAAAAATTCGGGTAGTTCTGATTTTTGGGCATGCTTTAAAGGTTGACCCTCTAATAAAAAAACCAAGTTTTCGACCTTCTAGACCTTGTGCGTTTTTCACAATATTGAAAAAACTAATATTTTTCGGCACTTTTTTTTATTTTTCTTAAATAACTCAATTTTAGTGCATTTTACAGAAAAAGACACTTTTACCATTTTGTAGAGCATAAAATTCTCTACAACATGCAGTATTCATGTTTGTAAATTGTCCAAATAGGGGGTAAGATACGGAGCCGGGAAAATACGGTTAAATTTGGAAAAAATGTAAAAATCCACAAATGACGTTAGTTTTTGCCGTATCTTACCCCCTATTTGGACAATTTACAAACATGAATACTGCATGTTGTAGAGAATTTTATGCTCTACAAAATGGTGAAAGTGCTTTTGTCTGTAAAACGCACTGAAAGTAGGTTATTAAGCAAAAACTAGCGTCATTTGTGGATTTTTACATTTTTTCCAAATTTAACCCTATTTTCCCGGCTTGTATCTTACCCCCTATTTGGACAATTTACAAATATGAATGCTGCATGTTGTAGAGAATTTTATGCTCTACAAAATGTTGAAAGTATTTTTGTCTCTAAAACGCACTAAAAGTAGGTTATTAAGCAAAAACTAACGCCTTTAGTGGATTTTTGCACATTTGACCCTATTTTCCCAGCTCCGTATCTTACCCCCTATTTGTACAATTTACAAACCTGAATACTGCATGTTGTAGAGAATTTTATGCTCTACAAAATGGTGAAAGTGCTTTTTTCTGTAAAATGCACTAAAATTGAGTTATTTAAGAAAAATAAAAAAAAGTGCCGAAAAATATTAGTTTTTTCAATATTGTGAAAAACGCACAAGGTCTAGAAGGTCGAAAACTTGGTTTTTTTATTAGAGTGTCAACCTTTACAACATACCCAAAAATCAGAACTACCCGAATTTTTGTAAGGTAAAATGCTATTTCTACTGGACTACAATGTTACCGCCTCTTAGAATACGAGCTCTTCGGAGGAGTAGCACCTTCGACTCATGAGAGTAGCTGGATCTGCCCCACTGCCCCCACCTTCCCCTGGTGTCGGATCCGCGCTTTTCCTCTACCTCAAATGCATAAAATATAGTCAAACATATAATCTTTAGTAACATTAATAGTTAACATTTGCGTAAAAGGATTAGTTTCTATGTTACATTGACATACAGTACCGTAATTCCCGTTTTTTTACAGTTTTTTGTTTTTTCCACCCATTTTTGAGGCACTCTCACGGCTAAACTATTGATCAGGGAAAAAAACTTTCAATACATAAAATGTAAGAAATTTTATTTTCTTTAATTCATATATTGCCGACTTTCTCGTAAAATGCATAATTTTGGAATTATTTTGAAAAAACGGAAAAAAATCGGTTTTTTTACACGTTTTTTGTAAAAAAAACATATTTCCCGAAAAAATTTTTGTTGGAAAACCTTGGATTCGTATTCAGCGACCCCAAAAACACAAAGGGACCCCCCCCCCCCACCAAAAAAAAAAAAAAAAACTACACCAAAACTATCCTTTATTTTCTACCAACTATTAGTGATATACAGGGTGATTCATAAAAGATGGGCAGAACTTTAAGGGGTTATAGTACACTTAAAGACAAATAATATTAAATAGGAGACTAAGGGTCCCAGACGTATTCCCAAGGAGATAGGGGGCATTAAAGTTTAGGGTCCGAAATTTCAAATGATTATAAAACATGGAAAAATTGGTCGATTCGTTTGCGGTTTTTGCAAAAAATTTTCTTTATGCCAGTATTTTCTTGAAATAAAATTTTAAAGTTCAATTTCAAAAAATGCCGATAGGGGGCGCTTTAGACTTTGGAGTAACAAACAACTATTTTTTAACGTTATTTTTTGTATTTCTTTAAATGATTTCGAAAGCTTAGACTTAAACTTAAATTTTGATCTAAAAATCTGAGTCCTAACGAGTAGTTAAGTAGCGTAAACTGAAATTTGAAACCCTTCTCCCCCCAGAACAAAAATCAGTTATTCCCGATCTTTGTGTCGTAGATTAGGCTCTAACTACTGCCGCGTTTTGCTAAAATTATTCTTTATGTCAATATTTTCTTGAAAATAAATTTTAAAGAAAATTTTCAAAAAATTCCGATAGAGGGCGCTTTAGACTTTGGAGTAACGAACAACTATTTTATACCGTTATTTTTTGTGTCTCATTAAATGCTTTCTAAAGCTTAGACTTAAATTTTCAGCCCAAAATCTGAATCGTTAGACGTGGTTAAGTTTCTGGGGAGAGGGGTTTGAAATTTCTACTCCTGAGAACAGTTCAGTTTACCATGTCCACACATTGTGTGCTGTGATACGAGGTAAAAAGACACAAATTAGGATTATGTTACCAAAGCATATTTATTAACATGTAATCACAATAAATGTTCAAAATTGTGACCACCAGAGGTTATGCACGCAGAACAACGGCGACGAATGGAACGGCGAACATTCGCGAAAACATCAGGCTTTTCGAGCACTTCCCCTACAGCGGCGGAAAGTCTGGCGACCAGTTCCTCGGGGGATTCAATGGGTGTCTCATACATAAGAGCCTTCAATCGTCCCCAAAAAAAGAAATCGAGGGGTGAAAGATCTGGCGAGCGAGCAGGCCAAGCAACAGGACCACCTCGACCAATCCATCTGTTCGGAAATGTGATGTCCAGATAGTTGCGGACGTCTCGTACGTAATGGGCTGGCGCTCCATCGTGCTGGAACCACATGACCCGCCGGATGCGTGGAGGAACAACGTTTAACAGGTCTGGCAGCACATGTTGCAGAAATGTGAGGTATGTTTTACCGTTGAGGCGTTCAGGAAGAAGGTACGGTCCGATTAGGTGGTCTCCGAGGATTCCTGCCCAAACATTGATGGAAAAGCGTCTCTGATGAGCATGTGGATACGTAGCATGTGGATTGACATCCGCCCATACATGTGCATTGTGTGTGTTAAATGTACCTTCACGTGTGAAGGTACATTCATCGGTGAAAAGCACAGTTCGTCCAAAATGTGGATTTAGCGCGTTCTGCTGCAGAAACCAGCGGGCGAATTCAATACGATTTGGATAATCCCCTGGAGACAGTTTCTGGACTCGTTGCACATGAAACGGGAGCAAATGTTCATCCTTCAGTACCCTCCAAGTCGTGGACTATGAGGTATCCACCTGGCTAGCCACTGTTCGTGTACTTGTACTTGGCTGCGCCGCTACTACATCCAGAATGGCTTCTGCAACAACTACTGATTCGTCCTTTTTTGCACGACCTGCATTCGACCGGGAAGCGAGAAATGATCCCGTCTCACACAACTGTCTGTGCAAGCGCTCGAAAGTTTTGCGGTTAGGCAACCGCCTGTTAGGAAATCGCTCTCCGTACATTCGTTGTGCCTCTGCACCATTTCCATCTGCCGCTCCGTAAATTAAATGCATCTCAGCCTTTTCCTTATTCGTGAAGGGCACCATCTTCCGATTCATTACTACAGCGACTTACACTTGACTCACCGTTCAGTGGTTTTTATGCCTGAATCGTGTCGAAATTTTGCATACGTGTTCTTCTTCTTCCCCATTTGACATTTGCATACTTTCTGTTTCCTTCTTCACCCGGTGACTAGCGTCAGGAATGGAGCTTTAACGTTTGCATGAGCGACGTTTCCAACTGTGCCAGTGCCTTTATGAGTGAATTCCGACTATGCAGTCCTTGACGAAAGTTGTATTTTTGCCTCGTATCACAGCACAGAATCGTTGGGCATGGTTAAGTAGTGCAAACTGAACTATGTTCAGAAGTTGAAATTTGAACCCCCTCCCCTCGCTACTGAACCACGCTCAGCGATTCAGATTTTGAGCTGAAAATTTAAGTTTAAGTCTAAGCTTTAGAAAGCATTTAATGAGACACAAAAAATAACGGTATAAAATAGTTGTTCGTTACTCCAAAGTCTAAAGCGCCCTCTATCGGAATTTTTTGAAAATTTTCTTTAAAATTTATTTTCAAGAAAATACTGACATAAAGAATAATTTTAGCAAAACGCGGCAGTAGTTAGAGCCTAATCTACGACACAAAGATCGGGAATAACTGATTTTTGTTCTGGGGGGAGAAGGGTTTCAAATTTCAAATTTCAGTTTACGCTACTTAACTACTCGTTAGGACTCATATTTTTAGATCAAAATTTAAGTTTAAGTCTAAGCTTTCGAAATCATTTAAAGAAATACAAAAAAATAACGTTAAAAAATAGTTGTTTGTTACTCCAAAGTCTAAAGCGCCCCCTATCGGCATTTTTTGAAATTGAACTTTAAAATTTTATTTCAAGAAAATACTGGCATAAAGAAAATTTTTTGCAAAAACCGCAAACGAATCGACCAATTTTTCCATGTTTTATAATCATTTGAAATTTCGGACCCTAAACTTTAATGCCCCCTATCTCCTTGGGAATACGTCTGGGACCCTTAGTCTCCTATTTAATATTATTTGTCTTTAAGTGTACTATAACCCCTTAAAGTTCTGCCCATCTTTTATGAATCACCCTGTATATAAATTTCAATGCGTTTAAAATAGTGAAACATTATTTAAATAAACCGCAGACAATTTTTCTCCATAGAAGTAATGTAATGGAATTCTTTTGACTGTCCCTGTAAATTAACTATAAGTGCTGTGCACACCCTATTCCATATTAAGGTTCTTGTAATACACCTTAGTGATATATATCAATTACAATGTGTTTGCAATTGTGTAACATCATTAAAATAAACAGCAAATGATTTTTCCCCATAGACCGTAATGTAACGGAATTCTTTTGAGTGTCCCTGTAAAAAAACTATAAGTGCTACACACTTCAGTTGAAATAGGGAACGTGCTATAGATAACGACAATAACATATAAAAATTGCAAGGCAATCCGAGCATATTTACGGGAGTTAGAGCACAGACAGACGGCAGACGGCCAGACAAACCGAAGTCATAAACACTTTTCAACTAGGTTGAAAAGTGTTAATTAGGAGTGGTAGCAATTTATATAAACCTGGCAGGAAAACTATAGCGATTTCCCTAGGTAACATAGTTTTTGAGAAAAATGCATTTTTCTGTTACACACAAACTTTACTTTTCCGGCTGTCAGCCGGGGAGTTGAAGGGGCGCTCGAAGTATTTATCGACGCAGAATCATCCAAGGATATAATGATTTTCGAAAAAATTTGCCGGTAATTAGCCAAGATATTATTTAAGTTACTTAAAAAAACTTTTATGTATATATATATATACATCGTGTAGGGTATCGTTCGAAAGATCTTGTAACATTGAACTCAAACATATATTTGTTTTAATTTTAGGCATTATATTTTCAGAGATATCGTCGAAAGTATACTGGAAAAATATGTCCCCCCCCCCCCTTCAATTTTCGAATTTACTGAAACTAAACTTATGAAAAAATTAGGGGTAGTAGAAGTTTATTAATTAATAAATAGTAATTAACACATTTACTGTACGGAACCCTTTGAGCGCGAGTCTTACTAGCACTTGACCGATTATTTTGTATGATTATAATTTTCATAATTTTTATAATTTTCAGAACCGGTTCCGAAAGAGAAAGTGCCCCGCATATAAGAGAACTGTAACTGTAACCAAAATAAAAAAAAGTACAAACGCATAACATTAGATACTGACCTTATCATATGCCAAAACTATTTAAAAATATTAAAATGCATGCGAGATATTTCTAAAGAACGCACCCATAGATTTAACATTAGCTGGAGCGTTTCTTTGCTTGACTAGTGTAATTCTCTTAACCAATCTTATATATGAGATTGGACAATAGTCATAGTCAGGGATCGTAAAAACTACTTTTTTATTGCTGCGAACTACAACTACTACTTGTTTAAAAAAGTAGCAACTACAAACTACTTTACAAAAGCAGTCGCTACTTCGCTACTTTCAGATTTTGTCAAAAGGTTCAATTTACACTGGAAATTGAACACACGGATTAAATAATAAAGCGACCCCTCGTTATATCGCAATCGAGGCATTAACACTAGAACTACCGGAAATTTTACTCAAGTTTTTTAAAACTATTTCACACCAGAAATTTTATTTAAAACTACTTAACTTATTCATTTAACGTATTTCTGTGAGTTTTATATTTAATTTATTTTAAAAAGAAGTTTCTGGTTCCAGTTGGAATATATTCATTTGGTAACCGTCAAAATGACGGCTCATGGTAATTCTAGTGTTAAAACATTAAGAAAGATAACATACAAGAAAATGTTTTGTGATCTCCAAAACGTTAGTTTATACACACATTACAAATTTCGTAGCAAAATTAAGAAAGATATTATAATCTAGAAAATTATAGGAAAAATAATTTTAAATGCAAGCAAGAAATAAAGCTGTAAATAAAGCTATTCTGAATAATATAAGAAACCAGCGTTAAAACATGAAGACCTAATAAAGAGCAAAATAGACAAGTATTGCCAATAAGAAAATGAATTCTTTTGGTGGGTTAGAACTTGATTTTACCAGCAAGTTTCAATGGAAAAATCTGTCACTTCATGCGATGCGTTCCTATACATTGCAGCTGAGATTAGTCGCTGAAATTCGCAAACGGTTGAGCCGAACAAATTTTGCAAAAAAGAAGCAAGTTTTAGTCACTTGATTTGCAGAATAGCACATTTTTTCCGGAAGTAGCGTTATAATAGCGTCGGTTCTCTCTACAAACTACTGTTTTTTTTTTGTATCGCGCTACTCGCTACACTACATTGTTCAAAATGTAATGCGCTACACTACAAACTACTGTAAAAATTAGCGACTACTGTAGTTTCGCTACTTGTAGCGCTCTACTTCCGATCCCTGGTCGTGGTCATAGTAAGTAATGAGACCATTATAGTCACATTTCTCAATGTGAATAAAAATTTAACTGTAAATACAAACAGAAATAAATCAAAACAGCCTCTATTTCAGTAATGGACACCATCTATTCCAGTAATTGCCACTCTACAAAAAGTAATATAGATAATTGCTTTTATGATTGTATTTATATGGATTCAGAATTTAGTGAAAGCATACTAATAAAAAAATAGTCATTTTCAAATAAATTTAACAGGATAGCAATAATTAATATAAATATTTATGAGAAAAATTAATTGTTCAAATTAATTATTGTCATTATCACAAGATCCACATTTTAACCCTTTCCGGCACAGTGGTCCCACTCCGGGCACACCTAATTTTAATTCCAAACTTGCATTCGGCACCAAGAATATTTTAATGAAATTTTGCTTCTATAGTGAAAGCTTAAAATAAGGAGTTCTTATTTTCTAAAAAAGTCGTTTTTAAATTCTGGTGTCAATCAGTAATTTCTCATTTTACGAACAGAATTTGTCTGTGCCGGAAAGGGTTAATTATTTTAGATAGAAGATTTAAAATACTTAATTTTAGACAAGTACAGTAGTCAAATTAATAGACAATAAGGGGAAAGGTTGTTAAGAAAAAGAAAAACTAGACGTTGGGGGCCACCGTAATACTTACCGATCATGGGTATGCATAATATAAAATATGAAAATAAAACACGTGTAAACTATTTATAAAATGCATTGCAATTCGAATAAAATTGTGGCTTGATGGCGTCACAAACTTTAAATGCTCTATTACTCCAAAATTGATAATCATATTAACTAACGGTTTACTGCGTCAGATTAAGCGACTCATTTCCAATTAAAATATATCTTTGAATTGAAATTTGAATGAAATACAGGGTCATGAAAAATCGAAGAGTGTGGAAAACAGGATTACAAATATCTCGGCAACTCATTATCCGACCGACTTCATTCTTTATGCAAAAGTTATGTTTTTTATTGTCTTTTATTTTCCCTCCTTAAAATAAACAATTTTGAAAATTTTTATATACCTTTTATCAGAACGAATATTTCGAGAGTCCAAAAAAAATAGTTCAGGATAATCAAGGTTACTGAAATTCAATAAGCTTCTTCCCATTATTACATACTAAGTACACACCAAATTTCAAGTCTCTTTCTCGATTTGTTCGGGAGATAGAGCGTTTACAGACCCACAGACAGACAGACGGACGGCAATTTTTTTTCTTCTAAAAATATGTTTTTCGGAATCTCCAGTATCTGAAACGTGTAAATCCGTCATTTTTTTTTTTTTTTTTTTTTTTTTCAATTTTCAAAACGATTACAAGATTTACCTTATAGTACGTATGATGGGCAAGTAAAAAATGTCTGGGAGTATCAGTGCATGGAATCGTAAAACGTATTGTATGGATGTTTTACTTACAATAACTAGTAATACAAATATGAAAGAAATGAAACTGCGGGTTGAATGTTTTAAATATAAAGTAAAATGATTTCAAAATAAAACTGCAGACTGCAGAACTGACATTTGAGGCCTTTCATCTGCAGATTTACCAATTCTATTACTACTATAAATGCAATTATCATTTATAGTAGTATTTGTTGTGTACAGAGTTGTTTTGTCTGAGATGAATAATAAAACATTGAAGACAAAAAGTAATGGATTTTTAAAACCCATGTGACTTTAAAAAAATGTCTTTATTTGAATAGAGATAGCTTTTTGAGCCCTACGGCCCCTCCTTTTCCTATGCCCTTGAGCTTTTAACATTATTCTCTTTTTCCTGATTGGTTTGATTGATTGCCAGATTATTAAATATGAAAATCAGTTATAAAATAATTAAAATCTAATTTAATTTTAAAAAAATTATTAACCCCATGAGTTAATTAAAAGCAACTTTTTATAAAAATTTTGTTTTACTACATTCTAGTAAATAAAATTAAAAAATAAAATTTAGTTATTTAGCTTTTCCGTTAAAGTAGCTAAACACTTTTAGTATTGAGCATTTCTGGAAATTGACTATTCCAGTAATGCAGGGGTGCAAGAATCTAGGCGCCAATACTAGGCTGGTTCCCACCACTAAATTTTATTAGTAATCTTCGTAAAATTTTATTAGTATACTTTGCCTAAATTTTATCAGTATTCTTATTAGGCGAAGAATACTAAAAAAATTGTGGTGGGAATTGGCCCATTGGCGCCTAGATTTTTGCACCCCTGCAATAATGGACACTGGTACTAAAACCTTATAAATAAAAGAAATTGTGTAAATGGCCATTAGTATATTAAATTCACACTTTTATATTACCTACTATATAAATTAATTAAGTGAAACCAGCTCCTGGTATGTTTATAAATATTTCCACTGAAAAACTGTTAAACTGTGAAACATTTTCTGCTTCCTGATTGGTTTAATTAAGAGTCTCAAAAATAACCTAGGTTATAAAACATGCAAGGAGGAGTTATGAAAAAAAAATATATTAAAAGCTAAATTTTTATTGGTTATTTTTTTATAAACCAAAAAATTTGAAAGGTGTCCGTTACTGGCACATCTACCCCTACCCTATATTTTGAAACTTATTAATAAAGCCTTAATTTAGGCTGCCTGAAAACTGATTCTTACCATTTTAATAGGTAATTTTTAGCCGTCGGACTCATTCATAGTCTCCAATTTTTATTCATTACATAACTGGAAAAGTTGTAACAAAATATTTATTTAATACTAAATCTTTACTACTTTTCTGGTATTAGTCATATTTTAGAATTTTTATGCAATAAAGAATAAGAAAGATAAATGTATCCGTTTTAAGCTCTTAAAAGATTAAAAAGTCTTAGATATGTCAACTTGAACATTTTTTATCATCGTCCAAGGGAGGGGCGATCGCCCTGCTATTGACTGGGCTGCGAATGCTTCTTTATAATTATTACTAAGAATTTTATGCAAATCATTTTTTTTAATCTAATAATAATTTGACCAAAAAAAAATTCTCATTTTTTCTCGTAAAAATTTATATGCTATTTTATAAATAAATAAAATCTTTGAATATCATAAAAAAAATCCTATAACCATTTACTTAAAAACAAAACAAAAAAAGGGGAGCATTAAAGAAAGACATTCAAATTTTCTCCCTGTCTTTATTTTAAACCACAGAGCGATCAAAATCTATAGATATTTTTTTATTTAGAAAATGACTCGATTTTGATTAAAAAACAAGTTTTCATTCTTGTATATACTTCTTCTTATAATACTAATGAAATCAAATACAAGTCAATAATTGTTAACAAAATAAAACATAGATGGAGCTACCATCCTGAATAGAAAATTCGTCTTTTTTAGTTGTGTAAAGATAAGATAAGGCTTATTATTTTTCACGCTTCTAAAATACTTTTGATATAAAAAATAATGAGACAAAACAACAGATTACTTACTTCTTCTGAAGACAATTTGAGTCTTTTATTCATTTTTTCGGGGATGCCACAGTAGTTAAAAGATTACAGCAACATTTGCAAAAAAAATTACGATATGAGACATGAGGATAGGTACTTGACGTTAGTACCTGGAAAAATCAGCTCGCAAGCAACGAATCGCAGTGAACCAAACCAGCTGAAAAGCTTCGCCAACGCCCTGATGCAAAAATCCAGCTCCGTGTTACAAATTTTTCGTTGTCTGAGATCGGACTGCGCACATTTTGTTAGAACTAGAACCTCCCAATGGAGCAGTTATCGTCAGGGCCGCCGCGCCGCTACATTACGTGGGGTCCAACGTATGCTGCAATACTGGACTAATAAATTTATATAAAATATAATACAGATAATAAAATGTAAAAAAAAAAAAAAAAAAAAAAAAAAAAAAAAAAAAAACCCACAACTTTCGCATTTATTGTGTATAATTAGTTTTATTTTCGCAAAATATATTTTCCTTTGCAATATTTTAAATATTTATTTTTTTCGTTCACGGTTATTTTCAGGATCATCAAATTTATACATTCCCCGACAATTATATTAACTTTGCGTGTAAAAAATAAATACTCACTTTTTTCTCATGTAGAAACTTTTAAAAACAAATATAGAAAAAAAAATATTATTATTTTACGGAGAGGAAATTTTATTTCGAATTGAATAAAGGGGCTCGAGGTCCTTAATAAAACCTCCATTGGCGCGAACAGTGTTGAATTCAGACACTTTTACTTGGATTTCTGTGTCTCCGGGGGGGGGGGGGGGCATTACAGAGTTCCGGGGTCGAAATTGCACTTTTTAACCATTAAAAACATAAAATCTCAAATCTTCCGGCGGGCGGATAATTTGAATGCTCCTGGGGGAATGTCGCTCCCCCCGGCCTGAATTCAATACTGCGCGGGGCGCTGAGCAGCCGCCCCATTTGCCCGATACTAGCGCCGGCCCTGGTTGTGATCTCCACTTCTAAAAGGGGCTCCAAAGATAGAAGTCAATTTTTTATTGTACAAATTAATTCAAATTGCCGCCTAAGTAAATATTTGCGCCAGGGCCTCACTTAAACTTAGTCAGGGCCTGCCTCGCGTGTACGTCAATTTTCAAAACATATCAACATAAATTTCAATAAAGAAATTTAACAATTTAAAGATAAAATCTAAACAAAAAATGCTCTACTAGAATGTTCCAAAAAGGAGAATTGAAGAAGTAATTTCTTTTTTCACCAGGACGACTCTGCCCCCCCCCCCCCTTTCAACCACTACTCCTGAATTCCTCCCTCGTTTAAGGTAGATTTACTAAATTACATTTTTAAAAAATTGCTAAAGAATTATTAATTTTTCTGAATTAATTAACATATTCAGACATTCTCTTATGAATTGTAAAAGGAAAAATAAAAGTACCTTTGTGTTAAAAGAATTGAAATGTGTTAAATTTTCAAAATCAGAAAACTTTCATATTCAATTTTAATAATATCGCCATCCTGTATCTTACGTTGGCGAAACTTTGCCAAAGCTTTATCGTTTGTAGACTCTCATTGGTTGCTTGCGAGCCGAGCTCACCAACTGCTAAGCTCTATAGTGCGACATCCAGATAGTAAATCATTGCCCTTGGCTACATTTGAATGAAACGCTGCGGTGAGGTGTGTGACGGCATCTCCGCTTTCATTCTTCTTTCGCGGGCTCTTCTCCGTATGAAATGTTCATTATATATTATCATATTTACTCACATAATTTGCGCCCCCCCCCCCTCAATATTTGAAAGAAAATATTTAAAAAAAATGTAATTAAAAAATTGTGTATAATTTTCAGATGAAGTATTTTTGGGATAGTCTGAACTAATGAAATATGATTTTCTGTTACTTTAACCGCATATGTCAGGGCCAAAACTAACTTTTTTTTTTTTTTTTCTACGGGGGACAAACATCGATTTTGGCGTCCCCCAACTCCTACGCATACAAAGAGAATTAAAAATATGTAATCATAAAATACGTAATAGTGAACGATATAATAAGCTTTGTCAAATATTTATTCAGTAAAACCTGTGAAACCGGAATCGAAAGAAACAGGAAAAATTTCCGCTTTATACAGGTTTTCGTTTTAGAAAATAGAATTGTTGGTATTCTTTCTGTTGGGACCACGTAATTTTTTCATTTAGACAAGATTCCGTTATAGACAGATTTCATTTTCACATATTTTGCTCACTTATATCGCTCTTCCAATTTACAGACTGATATGTCTAGATGCTTTCCTGAACATAACGCTAATTTTCAAAATTACACTGACCTAGAACAAAAACAAAAGAAAACTTTAAAGTTTTAATTAAGTATTTTATTTTGTGAATTTTCCACTCCTTAGAGTTTATTGTGTCCCGGGCAGTCTCGGTTTTTCTTTTGGATTTTCCAGCCGCGAAGTATTTACCCAAATGTCATATATATATATATATATATATATATATATTATCAAACGACAAACCAAATGTTCATTTGGCGCCCCCTCCGTCTTCTGTTCTGGCGCCCGGGGCACATCCCTCCCCCACCCCCTAGTTTCGGCCTTGGCATATGTTCAGCAATTTTGATTTCATAACCGGATATAAAGTCAACTTTTAGTTTAGTTCTGTGTATCCATGAACCTATTTGGTTCTTTGTTTTCTGTGACTTTTCTGCCCAGTAACTGCACCAACGAACTTGATATATTAGAGCAGCTATACTCAACCTGCGGCCCGCGACACATAATCATTAATCTCTATTTATAAAATCAATTGAGATGTGGATAAATTATTTTAAGACCTTCACTGTTCTTTTATATATTTTCATTGGAAGACAAAATCTGCCCTGTTATTTATAATCACTAATTTAAAATTATCTTAAAACATGTTAAAGGCCGTTTCGTTAGTCAAAAGTTCTTTTTACATGTAGTTTGTGCTATACATGAATTTGCATGAATACATTTGTATACATGAATTTGTACTATAGTGGTGTATATGTTTCTTAATCTTCAACACTGAACAAACATTATTTCAAATTAATTAAATTTGCACTAAATATTTAAAAAAAAATAAAAGCTAAGTTTATACAAGTACTAGCAGAACCACCTGATTTTGCTCATGTTAATCACTATTGACTTTAATAATTTCTATAAAATATCAATAAAAAATTTAAATTTGATAATAATTAATTTATTTTTAACTAATTATTTCAGAATTATGAATTTTTAATTGAATAGATGCTTTATAATAAATTGTGTCGTGCTGATTACCTTTCTTACAGATAAAATAAATAAAAATGCAATAATATGGCGATCCCCAAAACGAGCTCTGTACATTCCCGCACATAAATAGTTAAAAGACAATCAGGAAAAAATGAAGTTACTTTGACACAATCATAGAAAAAAAATAAAAATAAAAACATGGCTTCGTAAATGAGAATATGCATTTTCTTTGGTACATGTAATAGAAATATATTCGCTTTTTCCTGACAATACGAAAAAAAAAATAAGAAAATAGTGAAGCATTTAGCAAAACTCTATTTCGTATGGCATCTAAATATATTATGAAATTAAAAGAAAAAAATTCCTTGGAAAAATGTCTTATGTTAAATATCTAATTAAAAATCAGCAATAGTTGTCTTATTCATCTAATCTTCCATAATCTGGTTCATAGCCGACTTTGGTGAAAAAATCACTAAAATAGCTCTAAAATCTCTGAAATACGTGTTTAATTATTTTTTTAGAAGACTGATTTAGCTGTATTTTACATTCCTCCGTAAAACTGCAATTGAGATATGGCGAAATGACCTAAAACTTTCGAAACCCCCATTTAACCCTCCTTTTGATACTATAGACGCACCTCAAAATCATCAAATACAGAAAAAAGAAAAGAAAATTCAATTATTTAATGAAACCTAATTTTTTAAGGCATATCCATAAGAGCATATAGTTGGGAAATACTTAGCATTAATAATTAAAGGTAAAATGGTTACAAAAAATTGTTTGCCTTTGGGCATAATAATCTAAAAAGAACAAGGTTAAACAAGAATTAAAAATGCAATATACTTTTTAAATGATAAAGATAAATGAAAATATTTCAATATAATAAAGTAATTAAAAATACATGTTTTAGACAAAATATACGATTTTATAAAAGATACAATACAAACACAACAGAATTTAGAATGAAACGTAAAATTCCTGCTAAAAAATTAACAAATAACAAATATAATGGCTATTTTAAATTGTTATTTTTAATTTGTATTTTAGTGCAGACACAATACTTTATGGCAATATTTTTTGGCTTCAGTCTATTTTAAGTCATGCTTTTCAGATATTTTTATAGTTTATATACAAACGTTTGGCATTTTAGGCAACACCTCAATAGTTGCACTCTTTCAAAAATTTTATAGCAAATTGGCAGTATCCATATTTTTTTCCATGCCTATATCCAGATTTTCATGTCAATATCCAAATTACATTTCCAAGTTATAAATTAAAAAATATGTATATATCCCAATTCAATATCCATATCTGTATCCATGTTGTGTATATTATTTTGTATGCATATCAATTTTACAAATCTACTTTAGCCTTTTTTTCTTTTTTCTTTTTTTCTTTTTTCTTTTTTTTTTTTTTTTTTTTTTTTTTTTTTTTTTAGAACAGGATGATTCAGTGCATCTGATACATATGTATAAAAATTTCACTTTTATAAATTAATGTATATTATTTTGCTTCTCATTGTTTATTTACATGCTGACTTACAAGAAAAAATAATATATTTTTGCTATTTTTATCAGTATGATTTTTATGTATTTTGAAATATATGCTCTAAAGAAATGCCATTTGGCATCATTTAACCTGCAGGTAAAGCATAAATTATTTTATGTTTACTGTTATTATTGCTAGCATGTATTATATTTGAATGTGTACACCTAAAAAAATAAGAATTTATAGAGACCTTCCATTTTTAATGACGTAATTTCACACAAAAAAAAAAAAAAAAAAAAAAAAAAAAGAAAGAAAAAAGAATTTTTATTAATGTCTGAATACCAATGTCTGATTTATATGCTGCAGCCCATTATCAAAAATTATCAGACATAGCATTTTGGAGACATTTTATGTCTATATAAGATATTGGTATACCTGGCACCATTGTTGTGCCCATTAAATGTTACAAGTACGCTCGGTTATAATCATATATTGTTTTACATTTTTTATGTTGTATTGCGTATGGTGGTCCTCGTCTTCATCATTATTTTCATTTGAATAATTTGTGTTTATTTGTCTTTGTGCCTATACATTTCTTGCCAACACACACACACACACAAAAAAAAAAAAAATTGTTATTTTGTTGAAGGGGAAGATATATATGATATAGAATTATATATATTTCATGTTTTTATTCTAAAATTTAGTTTTCCTATCTTAAATTTCTCTATTTCAATTAATTTTTTTATTCAAAATCATTTAAACTTTAATCTCAAAAGTAATCCTTTTTTCTAACTCGAAATGCTCGCAGCTATTTTTATCTTAGCATTAAATGCAGTTGTATTTAAATTTCATATGGTTTCCTCTCTACATATTAATGTATTGTCCGTATTCTTCGAAGCATCTGCCCTTTACCTTTTTTATTATCTTATGCTAAAACTAAGCGCCACATTCATTAAATTGACAGCTGCATAAATACACAAAATCAACAATTTTAGTTCGCCTCTCATAACACGTTCGTTGCTTTCTCAAAATAACCTCGGGTTGTCTGTTGAAAATCAACAAATTGATATACACCAATTTCTGGTAAGCCTTCACATTTCTCAATTCAAACAATCTTAATATTGGTTTATCTCTAACAGTGAAAGTGTGATGTATTAAGCCTGGCCAGATTTGTATTGTTTTGGCATATTTACATTTAAATGTTGGCAATAATGTCTAAGCAAAATTTCAACTGATCTTATCTCGCTTTTGACCGAAAAGGACGTAACTTTTGTGGAATAAGCGAGGCCATCCTCTGTTCTGATATGTCTATGTTCTGATATAATAAAATAGTTCGCATGAATAGTTCGAATGACTTGTTTTTCATCTAATGCCTTTTGTGTGGATTAGTTTAATTTCAGGAAATGAATTTACGATTATTGCGGTACATGCAATGCACCATTATACCTCGGCACTTTAATAACAAGAATTATGCATTTTTTAAACATATCTGGACTTCATCACATTATGTCAAAAAACTATTGAAAACCTTGTCGTATGATAAACTCATTCAACGTTGTGCGTTTTGTATGTGCATAGAACGGTTGGAAGCTGACATAGGAAATAAAATATATATCATTGGACCAGCACGAGAGCTTCGCACTTCAGTCTAGTATTTTTTCGCAATATCTAATATTTTTTAGATGTAGATTTAAACTTTTAAAGAAAAAATATGGATAAAAATATTTGCAAATAACATTAGTCAAGTCAGAATTTCATCGAACTTATTCCATCAAAGTTACAGTGCAAAATGATCAAAGATAGCCAGAAGCCGGTTCAAAAACCTTTCGAATGATACCTCATTCATCGTTCTGCGTTTTGTCAATCTATAGGAAAGGAAGGTTGGCAACAGAAATAATATGCAAGATTTTTAATTTAAGTGAACTTTTCAACAAAGCCTTTTGACGCCAATCTTGTATGATGTGGCAAAAAAATCCCATCCAATGATACCTCATTCATCGTTGTAAGCTACATATTTAGTTGAGTAAAGGGTTGCTGACAATAGAAATAATACATATGATAATAAAAATGTAAAGAAATGGATTATGATAATGAGAATAAAAAATGTTTTTCTGTTTTGAAAGTCAAGTTTCTAATTATCTTATCACCAATTCTTACATGCGTTATCCCGTTATACATTGTGATTGCCATCTTGGATCTTTATTGTCTAAAGATTGCTTAGGCAGTACTTTGTGATATAAAACATCAAAATTGTAAGTTGACTTACTTGCTATCTATGTTCGATTTTTACAAAAAGAGATATTTTTTATCTATTTGTTTTTCGATATGGAATAATTTGAAATAGGACGAAAAATGAATTCGGAAAATACACCCACCACAGTCGAGAATCGTAACTTTTTATAGGAATTTAAAACTGGGAACAATGAGAGCTGCTTTAGTTTTAGTTTTTATAACAGTGGCATGTGGAAAGCCAACAGGTATGTACTGGATTTCAGAGTACTTTAAAATGCCATGATTAATTTAAATTAGGGATGCATCGAATATCTCTCTCCTGCCGGATATCCTGCTAATTCGGCACTCAAACCAAATATTCGGTCTGGCCGAATAATTTAATATCCGGCTCGGTTGCCGAACAGTGACTCATATTTTAAATCCTACTTTTGACATTATCAGAAAAAGTTAGTGTAAAAATTAATTTGCTTCTTACTAACATTATCCGATTAAAAAGAATGTTAACAAAAATAAATACTCATACATTTTCATAAAAATGAATTTATTAAGGTTTATATTGAAATGAAAATATAATATTTGAAATATAACAACTAATTATTTATTATTAAATTTTATTAAAGGCGTGTTATAATGTAGGTCATTAGGCGTTTAGCATTTTCAAGCCTGAATGCTGTTAGGTTTTTGTTAAAAAGTATGCCCTGCTTCTGAGAATAAGCGTTCACTCTTCTGGTGGGTTCTTTTTCTCGTGTTTTCAACATTTTTAAAGTAAAAATGATTTTCTTGAATATTTTGTCACTATTTTGTCTATGGATGGAAGCATAGAAGACCCGCTGTGATAAAATAATATTGGTCATGACAGGGCTTGACAAATGCAGTCGCCAGGTCGCCACTGGCGACCAACTTTCTTTTTTCTGGCGACTACGTTATTTAATCTGATTGAAAAATTATAACTGTGAGTTTTTTCACAAACGTAATTAGTTTTGATATTTCTCATATTGAGATTTATTTTATAAGAACGTGAATATTTTTATTATTCCAGCAGTCTTATATACATAAATAAGCTCGGTTTTTTACAATCAACAACATGTTTACGGCAATTAGTTACCTACAATTTATATTAAGAGCAGCATCTATTACTCATCTTACTTACTTATTTGGTACTTATTTGGTATCATCTTATTTAGTACTTATTTGGTAAAAATAAGTTCATCAATGACAAATTTGAAATTAATAAAATCAGAATCATTTGGCTGACTTCGACAGTAAAATAGGCAAAAAATTGTTTTCCTGCTTCACTATTTTATTGATGCCCTCCTCATCAGATATATATTTTGTAGCACTCAACTATTCGGACATTTGATGCATTCGGCAATCAACATTTCCCGAACGTGCTGGTTAATTCAACCGTTACAGTATTTCTTTTTCTTTCAGAGTTATATAATTTTAATTACTTTCATTAAATAAGGTATAGTTAATATTATCTTTCTAAATTATGTACTATTCTAAACCATAGTTGCCAACCTTCCGATTTTTTGACTACCAGTAAAATCTTACAAAAATTTTCGCTTTATTAAATGGCCGAAATTGTACGATTCAACAAAACAAATATTTTCTGATAAAAATACTGGCATGAAAAAAATCGGGAGGTTGGCAACTATGCGAAACTATGTAACTGATACTTCTAAACAGTGCTTGGTATTATTTTTTCTCAATTAGTTCATAAAGAAAATTGTGTTTTTTGAACGGTGGAGGGGAGAGGGTGGTAAATATTTTTTACTGGCGACTAGAATTTTTTACTGTCTACCAGATTTTATCAAATTTGTAAAGCCCTGGTCATGAAAATAATTGTGCGACATTCTTGAAAAGTGCACTGTCTTCTTTGTACTACAAAACAAGATACTTGCAATGAGGAGCTTGATAATTTTTAGAACTACGGTAAATAAATTCTTCTTCTAATTTTATTCTTAAAATTCACTTTAAGACTTCATGATAATAAAAGAAAGGTAGAGAAAGTTTGTCCTACCTTTTGAATCCGCGAAGGTGTAGTAAATATCCAACTTGCGAATTAATCCAGCGATAATGCACATTTGAAGTAGATATTAACAAACACAATCTTGTTAAAATAAAGTATGGCTTCATTGTATAATTTCTAAGTTAATTATTTAATTACTGTTGAAGAAAAAAGAAAGATTAATTTTACATTATAAAATTTACATCACACTATAAAAAGTTAACACATTTAATTTTAAGAGAAGTGTTCAGCAGGTCTGCATTAAATAAAAGTTACTCAGAGACTGAAGTATTAGTTCTTGGATGAGAGAAAAAAAACACAGTCAAGTCTGCGTCATTTAGCCTTGAACTCTTGAGGTTACACGTGTAAGTTCTTTAATGAGAATCTCACCGAAAACAGAAAAGTACTTTGTCAGCGCACACGTGTTTCGTTTCACCAGCTTGAAGTCGGATGGATGAATATTCAGGCTCACAATAATAGATGAAATTTTTATCCCAGAAATCACTCTTCTAACACCCCTGCTTGATTTCTGAAGTATAAATGTTCTTGAGATTTAAACCTGTTCTGTGTTTTGTAAAGTCAGGTTTGGGAAGGGGCTTCGTTAGAATGTCAGCTGTCATAGTTTTGGTTGGGCAATATTGTAGTTCAATTATTCCCTTTTCCTTAAGATCTTTTATGCTGTTGTATTTTATATCGATATGTTTAGTTTTCGAATGATGTTTATAATTTTTAACCATGTTTATACAAGCTTGATTATCTTCGAATAAAGTTATGGGCAAATTTTGTTGTAGATCAAGGTCCTTTAGAAGATTGATAATCCAAACTGTCTCTTGTGCTGAAGTTGCTGCTGAGATGTATTCAGCCTCAGCGGATGATAAGGCAACTGAATTTTGTTTCTTAGTTGACCAGGAAATTGGTGTATTTCCTAATTTACATAAAATTCCCGTTGTTGATTTACGGTCATTTTTATCCCCTGCCCAATCGGAGTCAGCATATGTTGTTAGTATTGGCTCATTTTCTTTACTAATAATTAGTTTTAGTTCTTGTGTTGTTTTTAAATATCTAATAACCCGCTTTACTGCGTTCCAATCCTTTTCTCTGGGTTTTTCGTTTCTACGACTCAAAATGTTCACAGCGGCGGCTATGTCTGGTCTAGTTATTGTAGCTATATATAACAATGTTCCGATAGCTTGCCTATATTTACTGTTATTAGAAAGTAAATTTTCCTCATCAATTATGTTTAAGTACCCGGGTTCCATCGGAGTATCACAGGGTTTCGCTTCCTTTAAATCGAATTTTTCGATCAGTTCTTTTATTTTGTTTCTTTGATCAAGTGCGAAATTTCCTTCTTTACTTCTTTTTATGTTTATCCCCAGATAATAATTTACAAGTCCTAAATTTTTGACTTCATATTCCTTTTTTAGTTGTTCTATTATTTCATTTATTTCTTTAGTTTCCCCTGAAATTAATAAATCATCAACATATATAATGATGTATGTTGTACTTTCCTTTAATTTTCGTGTGAAGAGACATGGATCGGAGGTGCTTTGCACAAAACCAAGTTTAGTTAAACTTTCTTCTAATTTAATGTTCCATGCTCGTGCGGATTGCTTCAATCCGTAAATTGATTTTTTTAGTTTGCAAATTTTATTTTCCTCTCCCGGTATTACATGCCCTTCTGGTTGTGACATATAAACTTCCTCTTCTAAATTTCCGTGGAGGAATGCAGTCTTAATATCTATATGATTAACATCTAAATTTTTATACGCTGCACATGCTAGAAACGCTCTTATAGTTGTATACGTTACTACTGGAGCGAAGGTTTCAAAATAATCGCTTCCGTATTTTTGAGAAAAACCTTTGGCTACAAGACGTGCCTTATATTTTTCTATTTCATTATTTTCATTATATTTTTTGGTGAATACCCATTTATTCCCAATTACTTTTATTCCAGGTGGTGGATCAATTAGTTCCCATGTTTTGTTTTTTCTTAATGAATTAATTTCTTCATTAGTTGCTTCGTACCATTTGTTTCTATCATATGGGTTTTCGATTTTCGCTATATCTTTCCACTCTGTTGGTTCAATATTTTCTTTTTGTATTTTAGTAATATAAGAGAATCTATCGGGTGGAACTCCCCTATTTGATCGTTGAGATCTTCTAGGTTCGTTTTCGTTTAAATTTTCCTCATTGTCTGTTTGTTTATCTTCCTGCATGTCTATAAAGAATTTTGAGGAATCTCCCCCTGCTTTTTCAGGTTGTTTCTGAACTTCTAATTCTTCTCTCATATCAATGGATTTTTTTTCGTTTTCATTTGAATTAGAGTTTTCTATAAATTTAACAGTTCTTGCCCTTATTACTTTATTATTGCCAATGTAGATCCTATATCCTTTTGATCTATTATCATAACCGATAAATGTTCCTTTTATTGCTTTATCATCGAGTTTTCCTCTTTGGGATTTATCGAGATAAGCATAAGCTTTGCAGCCAAATATTTTTATGTTTGATAAATCCGGTTTTTTGTTTGTCCATAGCTGGTATGGAGTTGAATTGTGTGATTTTGTTGGTAATCTGTTTATAAGATACACAGCTGTATTTAAAGCTTCGGCCCAAAATTTATTTGGCAGCTGCGCTTCCGATAATAGGCACCTTGTCATTTCGACTAAAGTCCTATTCTTTCTTTCCGAAACACCGTTCTGAGGTGCACAATGCGGAATAGTGAACTGGTGATGAATACCTTCATATTTTAAGAATTTTTCTAATTCTTCGCTAGCGTATTCACCCCCATTGTCTGATCGGATTTCTTTAACTGTGCGACCGAATTTATTTTTCGTTATGGCTACATATTCTTTCACTTTGGTAACTACCTCACTTTTATTCGATAAAAGAAATATCATTGTGAATCTACTAAAATCATCTGTGAATGTGAGAAAATATTTCTTCCCTCCTATGCTTTCTGTTTGCATCGGACCACATACATCCGTATGCACCAGATCGATCGCCTTCTTAGCTCTGTTCTCACTCTGTTTTGGATACGGTGCATTTGTTAGTTTTCCCTTTATACAACTCTCACAAACTATGTCATGTTTGCAATTTTGAATTTCTAGACCTGTTGCTAAATTGTTGGATAAGAGTTGTTTAATTGAATTAACATTTCTATGACCTAATCTCTTATGCCAAAGCTCAATGCAGTTTTTATTCTTGCATTGTTCAGCAAAATTGACATAGATTTCTTGCTTAGGTTTATATAGGTCAATTTCATATAAATTTTCTCTCTTTTTTCCTTCTAAGAGAGTTTTTCCATTATAGGATAAGTTACAGGTGTTATTTTCAAACATGAATTCATAACCATACTTTGTGGCTTTCGTAACCGACATTAAATTTGATTGAATATCAGG
The DNA here is from genome assembly GCA_963931845.1 of Maratus michaelseni. Classification (NCBI taxonomy): domain Eukaryota; kingdom Metazoa; phylum Arthropoda; class Arachnida; order Araneae; family Salticidae; genus Maratus; species Maratus michaelseni. The sequence goes on along the minus strand of OZ007591.1, from coordinate 345,016,692 downwards.
GACATATAAAACGTCCTTTAAAGTTATGTCATTTGATTGTGTCCGTAATTTTATTGTACCTGTCCCGTGCGATTTTAGTGTTGTTCCGTTTGCTATCGTGACAGTATTTTTGTTGTTATTGTCAATGTCAACAAATACATTTATGTCATTACAAATATGTGAACTGCTTCCAGAATCAACAATCCAAGTAGATTTAGATTCATTATGTGCGATTAATGATAATTGCCTTTGAGACATTGTTTTTTCGTTTTGATTTTCTTCGCTTTTACTCTCTTGAATTTGTGTGTTTTTTTCTGCTTTAGTTTTCGGAGTAAAATTACTTGCTTCAAAGCATAAAGACGAATTTTGTCTGTATTTTTCATTTGTTTGGTTCTTAGAATTTTTATTCTTAAGAAACCAACAATTTTGTCGCACATGGTTTTTTCTTTTGCAATTCGTGCAAAAAAGGTTTTGTTCTCTTTTTGGATATGCCCTAGTGTTTTGTTTTTGTTTATTAAATGTTTTGTATACATTTTCATGCGATGAATTGGAGCTTTCTTGTCTCCTTTGAAATTCATCTGTTAGTTTTCCTTTTATAAATTCCGAATTTAATTCTGTCTCTGATCGGGCCTCTAATGCCGTGATCAGAGTATCATAGCTAGGTGGAAGGGAGCACAACAAAAGTGCAGATAGATGAGAGTCCTTAATCTCTTCTCCTATTGCTTTTAACCTATCAGCGGTTTCTAATATTTTAACAATATGGTCGTTCATATTACCATTTTCAACTAGTTTTATACTATATAGTTTTCTTAGCAAATATAATTTACTAGATAAATTCGCGCGCTCATGTATAGTTTTTAATGCTAACCATGTAGCTTTAGCTGATGTTTCGTTTTTTTATGTAAATCAGCTGTGAGTCTTCTAAGCTTAAATTTATAATAGCCCTGGCTTTATTGTCTTTCTTCGTCCATTCGCCTGTTAAGGGGTTTGGCGGATCATCAGTTATCTGGTTGATTAAATCCTCTTTCATTAACAGCATCTCTACCTTGAACTTCCAAATCGCATAATTATTGGAGTTCAGTTTTTCTATGCTACACATTTCTTTCATATTTGAAGCCATGATGTTGTATTTTTATTAATTTTACTAATACTTTTATAGTTTCTATTATTTAAAATATAGTTTTTTATTTTATTTATTTTTCTTATTAGAGAGCGGTTTTACCGTGTTCATTCCTCAGCGCTCATAATCTGATAATTTTTAGAACTACGGTAAATAAATTCTTCTTCTAATTTTATTCTTAAAATTCACTTTAAGACTTCATGATAATAAAAGAAAGGTAGAGAAAGTTTGTCCTACCTTTTGAATCCGCGAAGGTGTAGTAAATATCCAACTTGCGAATTAATCCAGCGATAATGCACATTTGAAGTAGATATTAACAAACACAATCTTGTTAAAATAAAGTATGGCTTCATTGTATAATTTCTAAGTTAATTATTTAATTACTGTTGAAGAAAAAAGAAAGATTAATTTTACATTATAAAATTTACATCACACTATAAAAAGTTAACACATTTAATTTTAAGAGAAGTGTTCAGCAGGTCTGCATTAAATAAAAGTTACTCAGAGACTGAAGTATTAGTTCTTGGATGAGAGAAAAAAAACACAGTCAAGTCTACGTCATTTAGCCTTGAACTCTTGAGGTTACACGTGTAAGTTCTTTAATGAGAATCTCACCGAAAACAGAAAAGTACTTTGTCAGCGCACACGTGTTTCGTTTCACCAGCTTGAAGTCGGATGGATGAATATTCAGGCTCACAATAATAGATGAAATTTTTATCCCAGAAATCACTCTTCTAACAGAGCTTTTCCATTTAAATTCTGAAAGAAAATGTTTGTCTTAGGAAAAAGTAAGTATACTGCTGTCCAAAAATTAAGGGGCAGTGACCGGACGCTTTCGCTTTTTACACGGTTTGTCCAATATCTACTGAAATTCTTGACGAATTGTCCTTGAAATTCGAGGACGTAAAGCACGTGTTTGACTTCAAGAACAGTATAAACAGTATACTGCAATTAAGAAATTAATATATTGAATATATGATGAGATATGGACATTTGTATGAAATAATTTTGAACTGCGCATGCGTGAAATATACGAAAGATTTTTTTTTTTTCATGATTTGTTAGTCAATTCTAAAATTCTATTGAGCAACTCATATAAAAGACCAGTCAAATATCGTGAAAACTCAGAAAGATGTCGGCAATACAGTGAGCTAATTGACAAATTGGGGGGGGGGGGAAATCCAATTGGATTATAAGGGATCCCCCCCCCCCTCCCTAATTTGTCAATTAGCTCACTGATTGCCGACATCTTTCTGAGTTTTCACGATATTTGACTGGTCTTGTTATGTGATTTGCTCTATAGAATTGGACTACCAAAAAATGAAAAAAAAAAAAATCTTTGCTATAGTTCGCGCATGCGCAGTTAACAATTTTTTTATACAAATGCTCATATCGCATTAAATATTCAACATTTAATCTTTTAATTGCAGTATACTGTTTCTACTGCTTTTGAAGTCAAACATGTGCTTTACATCCTCGAAGTTCAAGGGCAATTCTTCAAGAATTTCAGTAAGATATTCCACAAACCGTGTAAAAAAGCGAAAGCGTCCGGTCACAGCCCCTTAATTTTTGGACAGATGTGTAATAATGTGTATATAGGAAAAGAACAAAGCCAGTTCAATAGAATGTTTACTAATTATAAATACCACAGATTTATAAGTAAGAAACACAGATAAATTACTTAAATGTTTATCTTTTTATATACAATGACCCTGAATAATAATAAAAAAAACTACTATGTACATTAAAATAGGAAAAAAACAAAACAAGATTAAATTTCAATATTTAAGTATTACAAAGCATTTGTTTTTAAGTAACTTTAATGTAATAAATAAATTTAAATTTATTAGTAATGTTAGAATGACAAAAATTATGATAACGTTTGTCTTTAAGAAAGCGTAAAATAGAAATATTACTATTGAAATTGAAAACGAGAAAATATTCGATCGGATACTGGAATGTTCGGTAAAATTTTGCACCGGATATCCGATATCCGACAAAAATCCACATCCGGTGCATCCTTAATTTAAATTTACGTAATTTAAAAATTTAATGTTTTATATTTACATGTGTAAGTAATTTAACACTTAAAGTGAAAGAAAAAAGTAGTATGCTAAAATTAAAATTTTTTGTTATTAAAAACTTCTCATTGAAAAAAAAATTTAAAAAAAAATGTTTAATCGCACATTTGTTAGTAATACAATTTCCTCACGATCCACTGATGTTCTAATAACTCCATTTTGTGTTTATGAAAATAACTGGAAAAAAAAAAGATTTAGTGGGTAATATTATATGATTGTTTTACTAACTTCCACTGAACCGATTTACTTCAAGTATTACTATCTTTTTCGATTTTGAAAAGAATACACTATCTTACTGATATTTAACCTAAGAACGCGAATAATCTCAATTCTGCTCCTTTCTGATTTTTGTTAAATTTCATTCATTCGTTTTATGCTAATTATTATTATGAAAACACAAAGAAAAAATCCCAAAAACACAATTGACTTGTTTATTTATTACGTACTAGCAAAACCCAAGGTTTTGCGTGGGTTGTTAAAATATGCCAAGTGGGTATTTATGTACCTACTTACATTAGAGGAACTTATACTGCTACGGATAATTTAAATGTCACTAATTAAGTCGCATGAATTAAGTCCATTTTGAGGAAACCTAATTCTTGTACTGCTTTATAGGTGAACATGAGACTTGAATTTATGAGCAAATGTTCAATCCAACCCATTTGCAACGCGATGCTGGTACTTGTGTTTTTTACTTAATGCTCAGAAAAGTTGTATCTGACATTGGCATGACAAAAAATAATTGATTTTTCTCTTCTTTACATTAAAAAAATTAAATAATAATGATAAAATAATAATGATAAAATAATAATGATAAAATAATAATGATAATAATAATGATAAAATGTTCAGAAAAGTTGCATCTGACATTGGCATGTCAAATACTTGATTTTTCTCGTCTTTACCCCCCCCCCCCCACACACAAATAAATAAATAAATAAAAATAAAAATAAATAATAATGAGAAAAAGCAAATCGTTTGTGGTGCATCTGCATCTTAGCAATTACTCCTATGTTTAATTTAAAGTTTCTAGACTGACAGTTTCAGGGAAATCACACTGAAAATAAAACTGTAGAATGTTTTCCCCCGTTTCGTCCATTTTAATTATTTTTTTCTTTTCTTTTTTTAAACCTTTGTTTGGTGGAATCACCACCAAATAGAAGCCTCCATATCAAATTAAAAATTTCTATCCCGATAGTTTTTGAGTAATCATGAATATAGAGTGTTTTCCAATCACTCCATCCTTTTAAATCTCGAACATTTTAATAAACGTTCTTACCAAGCATTTACTCCCTAAAAGTAATCACCATATCAAATTTCGTATTTTTAGCATCAACATAATCAAGGAAATGCGAATTTTAGAACGTTTTTCATTTTTGAATCCTTTTGAGAGTAGTTTTTACACAGGTAAAATATAGCCTTTTTTTTTAAAAAAAGCGAAGACTATCATCATTATTATCCTGGAGAGTAAAATTTAAAATCGTTCTGGAACTAGACAGTAGCTCCACAATCATCGTTATTTTAACACGTTTTCCACTCATTTCACACTTTTAAATTTCGAAATATTAGAAATATTATTTTAAATTTAGATTATTTTAGTAACTATTCTTAGCGAGCATTTACATTTAAAAAATAATCCATATTCCAAACTCCAAGTTTCTAGCCCCAACAGTATCACAGCAATCGTAATTTTAGAATGCTTTTTCTGCAGTCTTTTAAATTTTGAATTTTTTAAAAACTGTCTTGTGCGAGATTTTACGTCTAAGTTTCTATCTCAAGCATAGCATATAAATCGTAATTTAGAACGTTTTCCGCTCATTTCACCCTTTTAAATTTCGATTTTTTTAGAAAATCGAGATCTATTTTTAGCGAGTATTTACATAGCTTATGAAAATGATCTACAAAATGATCTACTTTTAACTATTTACAGTGATAAGATTTTTAGCTATGACTATTTTTATTCATTAAAAAATGTAAAATTTTGAATTTTTACAAATATATTTTTTTCACATGGTTTATGAAATAATTTTGACCAAAGAGTAGATCATTTTAAAAATACATATGTGTTTGTTATCTGTATCAAATTTCATAAGAATCCATACATACGTTCTGAAGAAATTATGCGCGCAATGACTTACGGAGTAAAAAAAACCCAGCTATTTTAATTTCAACAATGTACAAATTTTGAAAAAACTAGTCTGATACTAATGGTTTTATATTAAAAAGCACAATCTGTTTACTCAATATTCAAAATTTCATGTTTAACCCTTTCAAGGGCGGTGTTTGCAAGGCGCGAACGCTTAATTTTAATTCCAAACTGCCAAGTGACAATGATGAAGAGCCAAGTGACACCCAGAAATTTTTAATAAAATTTTGCTTTTATACTATACGCAAAGAAAATCTTTTAGTTATTTTCACGTAGTAAATTCTGGTGTCAATCAAATATTTCAACATTTTAGTAAAATAAGTAGTACTTTGCCCTTGAAAGGGTTAATACATAAGGTTTTGAAGATAAATTAATTCAATAAATTTGAACTAATTAATAACTTTGAATGTTTTTTTTTTAAATTTTCGGCCAGTTTAATAGGTACAAGACCACTTAAGAGAAAAATACAGGGTGATTCGAAAAAGGTGGATCCAATTTACATGGTTACGATCTCAACATATTTTGGGTCTTTACGTGTTGGGAACCTGCTTAGCACATCTTGTTACCAAGTGTGTGCCGTGGGAACCTCTAACGACAACCACACACACGCACACACAGATATATATTTAAGCTATGACAAAAAATCTGTTTCGTAGCTACAATTTGGAATAGTTTATGGGCTTCGTTCCATTTTTGGATGATATCTGAATATCGCATTAAATTATCGATTAATTAATTATTCATATGTTTATTTTTTCTATTTTGCAGGAACAATTCATGATCCAATGATCAACGAGGGTCTGTTTGAGGGAGACATTATGGGTATTGATCCCAACTCAGTAAGTAATGTTAAGTCGTATAATGTATGTGATATTAATTTTTAGATTGTTAGAGAAACCAATGTATTGTTTTATGTGCTTTTTAACGAAAACAAAATTCTGAAAATTATATACTTTTTAACAATTTTTATCTTAGAAACGTTCCATTTTCTTTTTTATCCTTAGAATTATTATTTTCTTACACTGAAAAAAAAAAAAAAATTGTTGATTTTACAGTGTTACACTGTAAAACCAACATTTTTTTTCAGTGTAGTACTAATATAATTGCATAGATGCCAACCTTTCGTTTTATTTTTAATTCGATAATATACATACTTTGAACCAATTTAAAAAAAAAAAAAAAAATGTTAGCCCTATTCTATGTAGTATGTTGTTATATGTTTTCATTCTTTACATAGAATTTCTGGTGGAAGTATATTTATTTGGCATGGAACAAAAAACAAAAAACAAAAAACAACGAAGAAGGTTGGCAAATATGATAATAGATATATTAATATAAATACAGCGAATACCGCTTATATTGAAGCTGGATAGAGCGTGAGAACTACTTTATAACCTATTTGCTTACAACATTACTAACTTTACTAAGAAATTCGTAAGAGGTGCTACACTTGAAAAAAAAAAAAAAAAAAAAGAAATGTTTCATGATCTAGCAAACTTTTACAAAAATATAACATAATTTTTTCTGAGTTATCAACGATTCCGAAAAGCGTTCCTTCATCTTCAGAAACCTCAGAAACTAATAGATTTACGAGAATTAAAGAAGCATTTCTGAAACAAAAGCTTCTTTTGCTGCTCGTTCACCCCTTCCCTCCTCCCCCCCCCCCCCCAAAAAAAAAAAAAAAAAAAAAAACATTTCCGCGTAGTTTTTCTAGTAATCAGTTTTCTCGATAATTTTTTTTTCATGCTTTCAATTTGCAAGTAAACATTTTCAACCGCGTAACAGGTTTTATGTATGTGAATATAACAAAATAGTGTTAATTTTTGATCATGATTAATGTTAATGCTGTTAATTTAGCACGTTTGTCTGTTAAACATTAAAATGTTTACTTGAGAATTGGTAGCATCAGAAAAATCGATATTTCATGTTGAGAAAACTGATTAAGGTATCCACACATTCGGGGGTGATTTTTTGAAAATTTTGAAAATTTCCCTTTATACCAATTTTTTATAATGACATTTAAGATAAAACTTCGGAAAAATAAAAATAAAAATTTTAGCAATTACACAGAAATAATTTTTTTAAAGTGAAAAATAGTCAAAATTATGTGAAAAATCGACATTTGCGCAAAACATGATAACTCAAAATCAAATCAATTCATTCACATTTTGTAAATTGTATAATAAAGATAATAACTTTCTCTAGGGCATATACTATTCGCATTGTAACAGCATCTCTATGGCAGATGCTGTGGCACTTGAAGTACTATTGTTATGAAGGATTCGTAAAATTTATTCCAACTTTTTAATTAATACCAGTGTAAATATAAAACTAATTAATATATTATCATGATTGTAGTCTATTCCCTCAATAAACATTTGTAAAATAAGCAAAAAAAAAAAAAAAAAAAAAAAAAAAATTCAAGGCATTTTTAGCATAATTTTTTGCTATAGTATGTTTTGCGTACAATAAAAATCTAAAAAACTTTATTTTGAGAAAAAGCTAAAAATAACTTTTAAACACAATACTTTCTATAAAAAAAAATTATTATTATTTAAAGGTTTAATTATTAACTTCATGTATTTTCTTGGATATATAATCCAATTTAAATGTTAAATCTCAAGAAGAATGTAAAAATTCATTTTAGATTATTTCTGGTTTGCAGAACGATACTTCCGGCTGTAAAAATATTCAGCAAGCTGTAACAGATGTAACTTTAAACGACTGTAACTGGGATTGTAATTAAGATTCAGACACAATTAAAGCAGAATTCGACAGTTAAAAGATCGGATATTAATGTTATTGAAAAAATGAAAAATCGATATTTTTTATCGAAAATGACGTTTTAAAGGTGTGTGAATACCTTAATATATTGTAAAAAATATTAGGAAACTTTATTTTTGTTTTGTTTTGTGGGAAACGGGCAGTAAAAGAAGCTTTTGCATAAATACTTCTTTAAATCTTAAAAATCTATTGGTTTCTCAAGGTAAAGGGATGCTTCTCGAAATCGTGGATAGCTCGGGAAAAGGTCATATTATATTTTCGTGAAGTTTTTGCTAGATCTAGAAACATTTCCTCTTTATTTACAATGTAATCCTATAGGGAATATATAGAATGTTGTACAATAACGGAAACAACTATTTTAATTTCAAAATAATATTATCAGTTTTTAATTAGATTTCTTTAATTGTGTTTTAAGTTATATCATTTAACAGTAATTGTACTAATTCATAACCATTGCATGTGTGACCGGTAATACGTTAGAATAAAACTATCGAATTTCACTTTAATGTGGGTCAGCATTTTATGTGATTATTCACATCTAATTTTCTAGACTTTAATGAATTAACATAAAAAATTACATACCTTTAGTTTATTTTAATTTTTGAAAACTAAACTTCATTATTATAAAATTTATAAATTAACAAACATTTCTTCGCTTCATAGTTAATGAACTATATTTTATGGTGAATTTCACTGATTTCGTGTGCACAAACGAGTTCGATGTGCCTCGTTTTATCTATATCTTTGTGGAGGAGTATTTTATCGTGGATGCATTAATGAAAACGATGTTTTATAGTACTGAAGTTATATAAAAATAAAGTACAGACTGTGGTATTTTTCAAAATTAAGATTAAAATTTTTGGAGATATTATAAGTCATAAAAAAATAAGGTGGGTGAACTAAAGGTGGCCAGTGTTCCTAAGGGAGCCCACTCCTCAAAAGTAAAATTGATTTAATTTTTAGTCACAAAATGGTGCTACTGCATTGTTAATCATGATTCTGCAGTGCACGTGGTTGAATTTAAAGAGATCACCCTGTTTCTCCGACATTTTATGCAGTGATTTCACTTTTGAGGAGTAGTCGTTCTAATTTCCAGGTACAAAGATATTTTAATTTACACGTGTTTAAATTCTTAGAACTTTAAGTGATGATACGTTTTCTAAAAACTTACGTCTTTCTCTTTATTCATATTTACTTCAATTCTAAGAAATGTAGCATATTAATACTTTTACGTCGTGTAAATGGCGACTATACGTATGATCCCGAGGTGGCTACCTTAGAAAACAAATGTGGAAATCAGTGTAGTAAAGGTGATTTTCAAAATTTCTACACAAATATTAGAAAAAACTTATTACCATTTATTGTTAACAGCAGAGATCACTCAAAAGAAGTCAGTAGCTCCCAGAAGAAAATCCCTGAACTACCATACATAAAAATGCTTCAAGGTCTTTTCGTGTCATAAGATAAGAAGATTGAGAAGAAAAACTCGAAAGATATCAAAAGAAAGAAAGGATCACCATAGCAAAATAGACATATTAAAAAAATATTAAGCAAAACAGTTTGCCGAGCATTTTTTAACATTTTAAAAGTGATTTCAATACATAGGCCACCTTTAGAACACTATGCGCCAAAGGTGTCCCACAAGTTACAATTTTGAAATTGTATTATAAAAGTAATTAAATTTTATTTTACAAAGAAAAGTATATTTGATATATGGTAGAGATAAGTGTAAAATTTTACAAACAAAAATTCCGCTACGCACACCCAACCTGAAAATCATAAAAACTCCTGAAAACTTAACTATTTGGCTCACCTACCTTACACAAAAAAAAAAAAAAAAAAAAAAAAAAAAAATTTGCTTATTTTAAGTACCATTTTTTTACAGTGCATTTTAGTTAATTTAGTAGTTTTATTTTGTTAATATAGACATTTGTTTTTCGCTTTCTTCATTAGGATAGGAATGCTGTCCCAAAAGATTCGATGAGATGGCCCGGAGGCGTAATTCCTTTTGAAATACATCATACTGTCAGTGAGTTCTTTAAAAATCAATCAGTCACTTCTCATTTAATAAATACCTGTACACTCTGTAATAAGGAAAATCCACACACCTAAAAATAGTGGAGGGGCCCTCTGCGATAACGAGGAAAGTGAAAAATGGAGTTTTCAGCTATAAGGCATTTAAATTTAACTTTCAACATTTTAATTTAGAAAATCACTTCTTTGCATTATATTCCTATTAAGACGAGTTTTCTAGCATCTTTTCTTTTCTTATGATCATAAAATTTATATTTTCCTATATGCTGAATAATACATTATATAAATCTGAAAATTGAACACTTACCTTATTATTGCATATCCTGTGGTTTTGGGTGAAAGAAAATGTACATTTGGAACAATTAATGGCTTTTTTTACAACTTTTATATAGTGAACACAAGGGTTTACAAAATATGAAATCATCTTATCGTTTTTTGTTTAAAATAAGAACGAAAAATCATGCTTCAAGCATAGATTATGTAACACTTTCCAACGCTTCCAAAATAATTTTACAAATCATTACAGTTTAATAAGCTGAAAGACACCATCTAAGTAAACAATTTGGAAAACGCATAACATATTTAAAAACGTAATTTCAGGAATTTCCAACATATACAATATTCGGAAAAATATCCGAATACTTTTATTCAGCACTGTATATGATCTATAGATTTGTATATATATTACATAGGATGCTAAATTTTAGTTTAGTTATGAAACGCGTAGCACAGTTTAAAATTCTCATTCTGGAGTTTCTGTCAATAAACGGAAATGTGTTCGCGAACTTTTGTGCTGCCCTGTATATGATCTACAGAATTTATACACACCGAGTAATAGACAAAAAGTGAGTTAAATTTAAAATCGCGTTCAGCAACTTAAAACTCAGTTCCAGGAATTATTGTTAACAGACAGTAGAGAATTCTTTTGTGTGTCCATGTATATGCACGATGACTGCTATACACACACTATTCTGTAGTAAGCCTCTTGTAATGCACCTTAGTGATATATATAAATATCAATGCGTTTAAAATAGTGAAACATTATTTAATTAAACCGCAAACGATTTTTCTCCATAGACGCAATGTAACGGAATTCTTTTGACTGTCCCTGTAAAGTAACTATAAGTGCAATGCACACACTATTCCATATTAAGCTTCTTGTAATGCACCTTAGTGATATATATCAATTAAAATGTGTTTGAAATTGTGTAACATCATTAAAATAAACCGCAAATGATTTTTCCCCATAGACCGTAATGTAACGGAATTCTTTTGAGTGTCCCTATAAAAAAACTATAACTGCTACGTACTTCAGTTGAAATAAGGAACATGCTACAGATAACGACAATGACATATAAAAATTGCAGGGCAATCCGAGCATATTTACGGGAGTTAGAGCACGGACAGACGGCAGACGGCCAGACAAACCGAAGTCATAAACACTTTTCAACTAGGTTGGAAAGTGTTAAAAAGGTCCTCATACTGCACGCAACCCTAATATCAGATTTTGGAAACTGAGACACGTGAGAATTGAAAAAGTTTTTACAAGTCATGACGGACGATTCGGATACGAAATAGATCCTAAGGAATAGCACGGTAGGTTAACAAGCCTTTTTACATGTTTTTTCAGGAATCAAGGTAACTAACTCCACTTGCCTTGTTATTGCAGAGGACCCCTCAATTAACGAATTGTGGTGAAATATATACAGGAAGCATAAGAAATATATCCTTATATCTATATCCTAAAAAAATTGCGAACGGAGAGAGTTACACATATGCAAGTGCGATGACGATATAATAAAATGACTATGTCTGATAGCAGAACACTTGAATGGTTAAATATGGAAATTATAGACCCTATCTTGACTCTATAATTGCGAGAGATAGCGAAAAAAAGTCAATACAAAAGTGTAGAGCGTATGAAAAGTATTGAGTGATTTAGTATGAAATGCCGTCCTCAAAAATATCTGTATTAGAAGTCCTAAGGTAGTGATATGCGATTCTCGAGAATTCAACAATCGAGAAAAATCGTCATTGTAAAAAATAACAATCGATACAGTCACCGATTAATTCTCAAAATCTACAATCTAGATGTTCTACAATCGATTATAAAACCGAGAAGCTAAAATCAATAATTGCAAAACTTAGCTATTATTCTGGCAGAAAATTTGATGGTAGTGATGGGGCTTGCTCGATAATTCTACTATAGCGATGATTTACTGTCGTTCGTAAATCTGCTTTCAGCTTTTCGCTAGGGGCCATAGTTCCGGAGATTTAGGAGGCTTTTGCCCCCTCCACTTTCCCCCTCCTTAATTTTGATATCACATTATGATTTTTCACGTTAAGCACATTGGACCCCAGCCTTTCCTCCCTTTAATTTTTTGTTTAATTTATATAGTAAATTCTATCTAAAATACAGTTACCCGCTCTTTTTTTACTCATGCCCCTCTTCCTCATCTCTTACTGTTTGAGGCGAATCGTTCTTATTTTGAATATTATTTTCTTCTCGGAATTAATTTTTGCCTCCCTCTCTTTACCCCTTCGGCAACTGGGCTCCTTATGGCAAGAAACGTTGGACCCATCCATTTCTCAATTGCCCCCTCCGCCATTCCTTATGTATATTTTATGACTAAAATAAAACTTCAATGCTCTCTACTTGAAGGGTATCTTAATACAGAACTATTAGGTCGCCGTCCTTAAATCTTCCTTTAGTTTTTCTCTAGGGACTATATTTTCCACGATTTAGGGGGCTTTAGCCCCCTACTTTTCATGTCCCCTCCCACGCTTAATTTTTTTCTCACGTTCAAGATTTTTCATTTTAAGCACATTGAGCCTTAGACCTTCCTTACTCTACATTGTTGTTTAAATCTTACAGTAAATTCTAGCTAAAATACAGTTAGCTCGCTCCTCTTTTTTTGCATCGACTCTTCGCTATCCCATAGCGTTTCAGGCGAATCATTCTTATTTTGAAGATTATTTTCTTCTCAGGATTCATTCTTCTCCTCTTCGGCGACTTGGCTCCTATCGGACATCGGTCTTTATAAATATATAAAGATCGATGTCCGATAGGAGCCTATATATATTATTATATATATATATAAGCTAAAATACAGTTATCCCAGTCTCTTTTTGCCTAAGCATCCCCCCTCTTCCTTATCTCTTATCGCTTGGGGCGAATCATTCTTATTTTGAATATTATTTTCATCTCTGGAATTCATTCTTTTCTCTCTCTGACTCTCTCAAACCTCAATCAAGAGCAAATCATTGAGATAGCAGAATTTTCGAGCCATGTATCGCTCGAAGATTCTGTGCTCGATAATTCTGTTATCGCAATGATTTGCCTTTGATTGAGGTTTGAGAGATACAGAGAGAATCACTCGGAAATTCTGTGCTCTATAGTTTTGATGTTCGAAAAAAATCTGATTTGATCTGATCAGTGATCAAAGATTTGATCTTGATTGAGGTTTGAGAGAGATAGGGAGAGGCTAGAATAAATTCTGAGAAGAAAATAATTTTCATATCGGTAAAGTTACAACTCACCGATAGTTCATTCTTTTCTCTCTCTCACTCTCTCAAACCTCAATCAAGAGCAAATCATTGAGATAGCAGAATTTTCGAGCCATGTATCGCTCGAAGATTCTGTGCTCGATAATTCTATTATCGCAATGATGTGCCTTTGATTGAGGTTTGAGAGGGACAGAGAGAATCACTCGAAAACCCTGTGCTCTATAATTCTGATATTCAAATTTTTTTTGATTTGATCTGATCAATGATTAATGATTTGATCTTGATTGAGGTTTGAGAGAGACAGGGAGAGGCAAGAATGAATCCCGAGAAGAAAACAATTTTCATATCCGTAAAGTTACAACTCAACACATTCTTAACGAAATAGCGATTATAATCAAATAATAATTAATACTGAAATTTTATCAAATTTATCAAAAACTTATTAATTCGCTATGAGCACAAAATTTGATATTTTGTGCTCATAATTCATTAATAACTTTTTGATAAATTTGATAAAATTTTAACTAAAATTTTTATTTGATTATAATTGCTATTTCGTTAATGACGTTTTGAGTTGCAAAATGACGCATTTTTAAGTTTCTTTGTGTCATTAAAAATACTTTTGAGTTGTACTTTACTATTTTATGTAATAATAATTTTTGTCATGTTTTTAAATCAAAAGTTATGATGTAAGGAAACTCCGTCAATAATTTATGGAACCCTGTATTTTAATAAGGGGGAGGGGGCTGAAAAAAAATTTGAATATAATAACTATGAGGCATATCAAATTAAAAATCATTACAAACAGAAACAAAGGATATAAATTACAGCTCTGTAAGTCAAATAGTTCTCCTTACACAGAGCTTTTAAACATGTGAAAGTCAGAGAATTTCCAGAAATTTGTAGATTTTTGAAAAGTAATAAGTTAATAACTCCTAAACAAAATGACCAAAAAATCTGTAACCTCATAGTTTCCACATTTTTAACAGACATAATAAAATGACAAAAAATCAGAAAATATAAAAACATCAAGGTCCAACAATATTTTTTTATCTTTATTGTTATAGGTTACTTAATTTGACCATGGAATGGAGCAATAATGAAGATAGTGCAGCTAACTTTTCAACGGCCTTCTTTGCTTTGTGCGAATATGAGCTAACGTTACACAAGTATTGGAATTGGACAATATCAAAAAAATGTTTCCTTGCAAATTTCCATGTATTTTTTTTGAATATGTAACAGCTTGTAAAATACATAAATTGTAAAATGTTTAAATTTAATAGACAGGTTCTTACTGTTGTCTAATTTTCTCGAGATGCGAACATTCAATGTAATCGATGCATTATTTTATTTATAAGCATTTATTTTATTTATTTTTACTTATTTATTAGATTTTTATTTATAATTGGGAACCGATTAATTCTACTGAATTTATTATAATGTGGAACATCGAACCTTTAAAGGTCAAATTCATTATTTATAAATAGATGCACCAAATCGATGCCTGCATTAATTATAAACATTTCGTCACTTACATAAAATCATTCATGTAGAATAAAAGAGTCAATGTACACCTTTTAGAGCAAAATATTTCACGAATTATATTGTATTTAATTAAGAATTAGTGTAAAACTATATAGGTTAAAGTAACCGAATGCCGACACCTTAAAGGTGAACTTGAAAAAATAAGGCTTTAAATGATTGTATAAATTCGTAATTGGCGCCATAATGTCAAAAAATTATTTCGTTTCGAGCTTGGTAGGCCTGTTCGGGTTCGATGAGATACCAGAAACAGCGAGCTGAAAAATTTCAGACGTATGTCGAAATTTCGATGGATCACTTCTTTTTGCTTACCAGTTTGGCCAAGGAAGTAAGTTGACTAATTAATATTTTTCGTTTAGTAACTAGCAGTATAACTATAACCATTGTGTTTTTTTATATAAGTGAATGTTGTAGATTCATAATTCAGTATTGAAATCGCTCTTATTATATAAGATTTGAAGGTTAGGCCCCTGTTGGCATTAGGAACCTTGATATCAAGTTGGTTCCTAATGCCGACACTCTGTCAACATAAGAGGATAATACTCAAAAGGGCGTGAACCACATGAATAAATTGGGTTTTTCGCAAGGATTCGTTCTGTAGTTGAATCATTGATTCCCTATAACAGGAACCTAATTTTTTAAGATTCCTCTGTTTTGAAAGATGCCTCTGTTTTGGACGATGACCCTGTTTCGAAGATTCTGTTGTGCAAGTTGTTCCTGTTGTTGAGAACCAATCAGTTGATTTGATCAAAGTTGGTGATTTTCGGATTATTTTGATTAGTAGTAGGAAGAAATTAGATAATACGAGCAGAAAGCAAGCATGTCAAAATTTAAAAATATTTTCTGACGATAAAGCAGAAATGCTGCTCCTACATGTCTGCAACAGGCTTAAAACTGTATTTTCGAATGGAAGAAAAATTCTGGTCGCAATATCCACTGACCAACTAATATGTAAACTTACCCCTGCTCTTGCTTTTGCGCGTGGTACTAAGTGGTAGTAATTTCAGAATTCATTGTCAGTAGATTGAAATGTGGTCATTTTAATGCCAGTATATTTTTAGTTATTCTTATTATTCTCATATATGGTGTTATTACACATGCAATGTGTGATTTTTGAGCTCATTAGGATATCATTTTGTTAGAAAATATCGAATACAGCTTGCAATATGTTAAAAAATTTCCTTAAAGTGTCGGCATTTGGGTACTTTAGTCTAAATATATATTTGCTTTTAATCGAAATACATTTCCCCTTTTATAATAGAGGAATTTCTGGGTGACGAGATTTTGGAGGCCATGGATGATATCATGAAAGCTTCTTGCATCCGATTCGTTCCAAGAACACCAGAGCACAAACACTATGTCAGAATTTTCAGAGGAAATGGGTAAACAAGTTTTCTACTTCTTGTTCAAGTACTTTTCACTTTGTATAGATCATGGCTTTTACCTATCGTTCAATTATGCAAAATTGTTGCTATTGAAAACTACAAATTTTTAAGAGATATCTAAACTCATACGAAACTCGCAAACTGATCTAAAGTTGGTTAAAGTAGGCATCTTGAATCCCGATATAAGGCTACTGTCTGATGACATGTTGCGTCAATACTGTATTTCTGTAATATCCGCAAAATATATTGTTTCGATTTCAAGATTCGTATGCTTGAAAGCCGATAAGAAAACAGTCTTTTAGACGTCATACTATTAAGAATATTCTAGAAAGTACATGAATTTACAAGAATAAGTGAACACTACTTCGAAAACTCGCAAATGCCTCAAACGTACAGCTAGAGAGCCGCAATCAGGCATTGAATCAAATACGATAGAAATTACAGAAATAAATATTTTGAAGCAGAAACATCGAATGCCTCTAAATGAACACCTTCTTGTTAATCTAACACTCGAAGTCAATTCGACTAAATACGCCTCACTCCGCATCTTCGGTTCTTCCTTTTATACTACAAACAACGCCGACTCGTTCATAAAATTACGAACGCTTCTAACGAAACTCCACCCACCCATCATGCACTTACACGAAAATCAAAGCCACTCTATTTTCACCTTTTCATTTATGCTAATTAGAGATGTTCAAGATCGAACAATGACTATCTTACTAGTGAGAGAAGCGAAAAGAACCAAACTTTGTTATTTGCGTCATTCGAGACCAGCTAACAGTAGCCACGCTCCACGGTCACTCTAAATTGCCCCTCATTCCAATGGGAAAAGCACGCTTTGTAACAATATCGTATGAAAAAATTGATGCATTATGTTGCACTGAATTGGAAATAAATGACAGTTATTGAATTTGATTTATCTTTAATTAACAATAAATGTTAAGTTGCTGCAACAATTTATTCAAAATGCATCTTTCTTGAAAAAGTCATAAATGTTTTATAACATTATAGGTTTTTTTTTGCAAATGTTGGACGATACTGGTGCTCCGAAAGCTCAAGATTTTAAGTCAGATTAAATTGCAGTGTTAAGCGCATCCTTTTTTTTTTCGTTTTTATTTAGATTTTCGCAATTTAAAAAAATAGCATAATTTTAATCATATTTCTTTTCCATTCTCGAAATTTCTGGGATTTTTTTTAGAATCTTTGAAAATATGATTTGTTTTACGTTTATTCTGAGTCATTGGCATAAATTGTGATACCCGGTGTTCATTACATTAAAATCTGATTCGGGTTATTCGTAAATGTCCCCTCCTTCATACCCACCTATACCTACGTTTCGTATACAGGGCGATTGAGAATACCTGTTATTTGGGCTGTGAATCATCAGGTCCTACCACTATCGCTTCAGTTTTACATATTTTATTAGAGCATATGTTTATTTATGTTATCGTAAATGTTACTTCACATAATTAAAACAAACAAATGTATTTTATTACGTCATGTTTACACAGATTTAAAAGTTATATGCTAGAAAATTATTCTATGAATTTATAAAAAGACGACACAAGTTCCAATTTATGAAGAGACAGCATTCAAACAAACTTTAATTGAAAGAACGACTTTTGCTCTATTTGATGAACTAAATATGGAAGTGAAATTTGGAAGGGATTATATATACGATCAAAGCAAAATTGATAGCGCAATTTGAGACATCTAGTGTTATATTTGAGTTTAGCTTTACAGACGGTCATGTTAACAGTTCTGAAAGCTATTCACAATAATACCAGAGCAGCTTCAACACTATATCATAGTTGCCAACCTCCTGATTTCTTTCATACCAATATTTTTATGTAAAAATATTTGTTTTATTTAATCTTACAATTTCTGCAATTTAATAAGGTGCAAATTTTTGTACGATTTTACTGATATAAAAAATCGGAAAGCTGGCAACTATGCTATATATATTGTATAACATACTAATTTAGTGTATACATTATATATATATATATATATATATATATATATATATATATATAAAATTTCAAAATATAAAGAGTTTGTTTGCATATGATTTTGCAGACCTATACAGTACAATTAACTTACTGGACTTAAAGGAAAAGGTTATAGATTTTTATAATAAAAACAGCAATATAGATAGCGATAAAGATTGGTTTATTAACTTGTTTCAGTTGGTGTGCAAGAGAATTACTTGTATGAGGGGAGTAGAGTATTTAAACAGATCCGTGGAATCCCAATGGGGGGGGGGAGTTGCAGTTCAATTTTAGCTGACATCTACTTACATATATATGAGAATAACAATAATTTAAATAGAGACATATTGAGTTATAGATATATTGATGATGTTATAATAGTTGGATTAAATAACGAAAATGTAAACCTAGATTTTAAATATTATCCAAATACTTTAAAACTAGAACTCTCCTCCCGGAATATTAAAAACAACAATTATGTGAATTTAGTGTTGGAGAATGACAATTTAATAACAAGGGCTTATGACAAGAGAAAAGATTTCGATTTTAAAATTTTAAAGATCTTAAATTTTGAATCGAACGTGCATATTTCAGTATTTAGAAATGTGTTTACAAACGGTTTAGTTCGTATTGAAAGGTTATGTTCAAGATTTGGCGATGCGGTTGGCGAGTTCATGGAGTGGATTAACATGGCATTGATGCAAGGTTACCCTGTGAACTTTGTAAGGAGAAACATGATCATTTTTATAGGTAGAAGTAAATATAGAAATGAAATGAATTCATTTTTGAATGCTAAAGGTGGTCTTGATCAGTTGTTGGATGAGTTCAGATAGAGTCGGTTGCTGCTGTGTGTAGCTTGGTGTTTTGGTTGATAGTTTGAATTAATTTGGTCTCGGCAGGAGAAGGGGGACGTTGTTAACGTAGAAGCCGGTTTTAACCCTGCAGTGCATGTTGTTAGCCATGCCCTCCTGCCTTCAGGTTTAATTTTCCTGGTATTGATTTTTCGTTAGTATTTTGAGTTTGGTTATATTTGTTTTATAGTTTTAATTGGTTATAGTTTAGTGTTCAGTTGATATATTGTTATTTGTTTTTGGCTATATAGTGTGGTTAATGTAAATGTATAATTGTGTTTTAGTATATATATATATATATATATATATATGTATGTGTGTGTGTATATATAGTTTATATATATATATATATATGTGTGTGTGTGTGTGTGTGTGTGTGTAATAATAATAAAGAATTTTCGCTCTTTTACCTTAATTAATTTATTTCAAGTTCTTACAATTCTACCTTTTTCCTCTGTCTTTAATAATATCTTAAATATAAGTTATATTTTAATTCTATATATTTAATCAACATATTCCTTTAATTCTTATTCTAAAAACCTTAATCTGTTAAAAGCCACACTTCTTTGCAAAAACCCCTAATTTATTCTTTCATATTTTGAGACAGTAAATTTTTATTTCTTTAGAACGTCTCATAATATCATTTAAATTTTTATTAAAATTATCATTCGATATCCCATGATTCATTTAAACTCCCGCGTCTATCTATTCACTTCAAAATTATGCCGAGTATAATAAAGAGTCTCACAGCTTTGCAACCCGCTCATTGGTTAAATTACCCCTGCATTGGCGAAAGTTTCCTACGCCTTGCCGGGTATAAAACACGTTACACAACCTTGGAGCTCAGAATTTTTACGTTTTTTGCCCTTCTAAATAAAACCCGTCACTTGGAGGAGAATATCTTTGATTTGGTGTACTTCTAATTTTATAACATCTTCATTTTTCTATGGCGTAGCACAGCCCAATTATGAATTTCTAAACTGGATATTAGTGAAATTGTCTTTGATTGTGAAGTATGAATAAATTTATTGATGATGATGCAGATTCCTTTTTATTTTACGGGAAAATACCAAGTGTATTTCAAACATCGCCTTCCATCGAGATTTTATTCGACTGCTAAAGAATGAATCTAAATATACATCGTTTACCAGCATTAATACGTCAGTGGTTTGTCGATCTAATTCACAATGAAATGGAAAAGCATTTCATATATATATATATATATATATATATATATTATACTACAATACTACATATTCTATTATATATATGAAACAAAAAAAAATTCACCGTTGACCTCATTAAAACTATAATTCTGTGTAAATCCCACTATTCTAAATTATTTTCTCGCTCCAGTATTTCGATTGTCAAAATTACATCTAGCAAAATATAGTTTATTCCAAAGTCATTCTCTTAAAAAAAAATTGCGCTGATAGATGCTCTATTAAAATTACGCACTTTTATTTCTTTAAATAAAATGCATCCTAGAATTTAATTCTTCTAAAAAACACCAACCTCCCAGCTAAAAATATTTTACTCTTTTGAAATAACAACCTATGAATTTCTTTTCTTTATTTTTTATTTCCCTACGATTCCTGACAAAATATTACTTCTCAAATTATGAAAGACTTTAGTCTCAATGTAAAAATTATTTTGGCATATTGCCATACTTGATAAAACATATGTATTTCTTTTCTCTTTGATCTTATTTATTCGAAGGAATTAGATTTCGAGTTTGTTCTAGAACATTGGTTTGGCGCGCTTTTTTCCAGCTCACGATAAGATTACTTCTATATTAACGCGCCGAAGGAATTAAGCCGTGAGCGTTGATTGGTCGAGAGACATCTTAGTAAAAATGTATTCTGGAGCGCTCAGAAAATGATATACGGCGTTTTCCCGCGTTTTGCGGCAGAAGGTTCCGGGATTCGGCGGTGTATGCGGCCCCGACATGCCTGCCTGATCATAGAATGTTCTCCTTGGCCGCCGGTAAATTCGAAAAACAACTGTCTTCTGTTTTAAGATCCAAGATGTCTTCTTATATTTAAAATTTAATCATCAAGTAATGCCACGATATTAAAATTAGCAAGTATGGAGTGAGATTCAAATAGAGTAAAACCTAATCGATTCATCTTTGACTTTTCGAATAAAAGTAAAAAGGAAATGGACTGCTTCTTATCTGCCTTCTTTTACATACACATGAAGTAAGACTCGGTGCTCGACTGAAAATTTCCTGAGGTGGAAACCAGTGCCTGGAGTATGAATCAAGTGAAATTGTGACATATATATATAAAATTCGTGTGCGATTTCTTAAAAAAAATCGTAATAGTCTATAGGATTTGTAATAGAACTTTGACCTTTAATTACTCAGGCCACAGAGCTAATTTCAAAATTCGAGACGCGTTATTATTTAGCTCTACGTTGGTGGTACATTTCATTGTAATTGATAAAGCTATTGCCGAGAAATTTTGTACATTTCGCGGTCGCATTGGAATAGATATACAAGATGTTTCACTTGCTTTCGGTTCACTGCGCTTTAATAATGTAGATAGGTAGATAGATTACTAGCGAGATATTCTTTAAATGATATCATATTAAGCGAATTCATCTGTCTGTGATATTTAACTACATCAAATATGCAAATATATTTTGTATATAAAATGCAATTATGTTTTTTTAGGTGCTGGTCTTCCGTGGGATTCGTGGAGAAAGGTATGCAGGACCTGTCCTTGGGTTATGGATGCGGGGACCACGCGACCATCATCCACGAGCTGATGCACGCAATTGGATTCCACCACGAACACAACCGATCGGACAGAGACGATTACCTCACCATCAATTACGACAACATTCAACAGAGTGAGTACATCGCAAGCAGTGGCGAATTGGGTGTCTTAAAATGTTGGTTGCCTAAAACAAAGCGGGTCCACCCAGAACCATCACGGACGTCTTAGGGATGGGGGGGGGGGGGCAGGATTTTCAAATTTAATTCTAGTAATAACTCCGTCTCAGGCAGAATCGACCGGAACCGAAAACATTTTCCACCGTAGACAATAGTCTGCCTTAGAGAGAGTTCACAGTGTCGCCGAAAAATGAAAATCTTTCCGCATTAGACAGATTTCCGTCTTACACAGAGTCCGTTTTAGACAGAGTAATTCCATTTTCTTTTTTTCGCATGGTTAAAAAATATTACAAAATTTATTCTTCTTGAGTGATCTAAAATAATTAAACAGAAAGAGAAAAAGGAACAAAAGGTTTTTCATTAAATGGAGTAGACCCCAGAACTCCCCCTCCCCATGGAAGATATTTTTTAGTTCCGCTTTTCTTTATACATTCATGTATTTAAAATTTATTTTAAAGACGGGATTAAAGAAATACATCTTCCGTGGTGGAAAAAAAAATCTTTTAATTTTGAATAAATCCCATAAAAGCTTATTTTTGGATTATTACCACGATACCATTGATTTCATTATTATTACGTCATCATAATCACAATAGAAAAAACTTTTGTCATTTTCATATTTTGACCCTTACGTAGTGTTATTGTATTCAATGCAGATTTTTAAAAAATATAATACACACATATTTAAAACAAGAATAGTTATTTTATATTAAAACTAGTCGTTGGGGGCCACCGTAATACTCACCCATCATGGATATGCATAATGTAAAATATTAAAATAAAAATGTGTAAACTACTTATAAAATGCATTGCAATTCAAATAAAATCGTGGCTTGATGACGTCACAAACTTTAAAGGCTCGATTACTGAATTGCTTGAAAGAGGTTTTTCCTTATAACTCCAAAAATAATAATCCTATTAACTAGCGGTTTATTGCATCTGATTAAGCGTCAAATTTCCAATTAAAATATATCTTTGAAGTGAAATTTGGATGAAATACAGGGTCATGAAAAATCGAAGAGTGTGGAAAATAGGATTCCAAATATCTCGGCAACTAATTATCCGATCGACTTCATGCTTTATTCAAAATTTATGTTTTTTTATTGTCTTTTATATTCATTTCTTAAAATAAACAATTTCGAAAATTTTTATATACCTTTCATCAGAACGAATATTTCGAGAGTCCGAAAAAAATTGTTCCGGTTAATCGAGGTTATTGAAATGAAATAGGCTTCTTCCCATTATTACATACTAACTACATACCAAATTGCAAGTCTCTATCTCAATTTTTTCGGGAGATAGAGCGTTTACAGACACACAGACACACACACAGACACACACACAGACACACACAGACACACAGACGGACGGCAAATTTTTTTTTCTAAAAATATGTTTTTCGGAATCTTCAGTGTCTGAAACGTGTAAATCCGTCAAAAAAAATTTTTCGATTTTCAAAACGATTACAAGACTTACCCTATACTACGTATGATGGGTAAGTAAAAATAGTAATTAATTTATTAGATACTGCCATGTCAATGTCAATGCCAATGTCATCTTAAAGTGAATCACTGCCATTTTTTGTTTTTGCTCTTTTATTAATAGTATATATTCGGTGATTTAACAGTTTTAAAACTTCAGGGGGAATTTCAGGAAACTATGTAATTTTCTTGAGGCTTCAGTGACGGGATTCTGGATGTGAACTAATTAGAAGACTGTGCATGATATTTTCATCACCCTTTACTCTTGATACCTTTCTAGAGCTTTCCAATTGAAAATTCTTAAACTCTTTGTGACGAGACTCTTGTGCTTCTTCCCACATATGACCGATTGGTAATAAAAAATTTTGTATTATTTTTGAACCATGTAGTGCTACAGGAATTGAATACAAATTGTATAAAGACCCATACATGGTTTGCAGTTTCGTCATAGTAATGCTTAAAGACAGATATATTTATCTCATATCCACATGTTAATGTTCGTAGAATTACACAAAATCACTCAATGAGAGCTTGATCAACACCTGTTATGCTAGAGGCCTGAGTAGCATTCTTAAAAAAATCGTCTTACTATCTAATAACTAATATCGTCTTGCTAAAAAAAAATCTATTTCCATTATTACTATTGCTTCCTCCTTGTTTTGAAGTATCTAATAACAATCTTGTTTCAGATCAAAATCTTTCAATTATAATTTTTTTCTTTCTGCGATACTTCGTTTTTCTCGAGGTTTTCGGCACTGCCTTTCTTTACACCCAATCTATAACCAAAATGTAAAAAGCATTCCATAAATCTTATCTGTGCATGTAGTGTCGATAAGCCCCCCAAAAATGTGTGAGCATTACTCAATATATCTTCGATTTCTTTTCAAGTTATTCATAACCTTGGATGTTGCTTTACAGATATAGCATTTTTGGGTTGCTTTATTTGAAGATAGAATTTTGCACTCTTTGTCATCTACCATTGTTTCTTCTGTGATCTATTTCATATGTCTGATCATCTAATTCTACTGTAGTTGGCGCAAGAGCTATAATTTGATTTCTGACATTTTCAAATTCTTCCGTTATTGACTGATCAGTTTCCTTGATGAACTTAAATTTTATGGGTCTACAGTAGTATTTAGATGACGGGTGTAGATTTTGCCATAATAAAAATCTCTGATTTTTTTTCATTACAGCAATATAAAATATGTAAAGGTCATTAGAATTTTGAATCTTCAAAATTGTCTTCATTTGATTTTTGCTTGTATCTGCTTTGTCCGCCGCTGCCTCCGAGATGGCGCTGTGTGCTTTTTTTATTAAACGAAAAAAATATACTCGAAATCTCATGAATAATTAAAAAATTACTAATTAAGCCGCATTTCAAGTACACTTCATTCTTATACTGCATTAGGTGAACACGAGACTTAAATGAATGCGAAGAACTAAAATTAATTCCAAATAAATGGTAATTTAGAATGTATTTTGAAGGCTTTTCATTTCATTTTTCCATTTGAAATTTCGAATTTTTTAGAAACCGTTCTTAGCGAGCATTTGCATCTTAAAAGTAACTACCATACCAAATTCCACGTTTCTAGTTATCCAAGTTTCTATAACAACTACATCACAGAAATCACAATTTTAGAATGTATTTTTGTTTCTGCGCAATTTAAATTTTCTAAATTCTTAAAAACTGTTGTGTGGATGAATTTATATCTCTAAGTAACTATCATGTAAAGTTTCAAGTTTCTGTCCCTAACAATTTCAGATAAATAAAATGTTAGAAGGTTTTTAGAACATTTCCCGCTCATTTCACCGTTTTAAATATCGATTTTTTTTTAGAAACCGTTCTTGGCGAGCACTGAAATCCTATAAATAACCACCTTGCCAAATTGCAAGTTTCTAGCCCAGCAACATAGACAAAAATCCCAATTTTAGAACGTTTTTTGCTTCTGCATCCTTTTAAGTTTCGAATTTTGTAAAAACTGTTCTGTGAGAGCATTTATGCATACCAGACATGTGAAAATTTAAATTTATATGCCTAACAGTTCTGAATAAACCGTAATTTAGAACGTTTTCAGCTCATTTCACACCTTTGAATTCCGAATTTTTAATCAATTGTTTATACTGTGCATATGCATCGTAAAAATAACCCCTGTACTAAATTTCAAGTTTCTATCCTGAATAAATCCAGCTGAATTGTAATTTAAAAGTTTTTAGAACGTTTTCCGCCCTTTCCACTCATTAAAATTTCGAATTGTTTAGAAGCCGTTCTTAGCGAGCATTTAGTAATCACCCTGCCAAATTCCAAGCTTCTATATCTACTGTATCACATAAATCGCAATTTTAGAACGTTTTTCGCTCCTGCACCCTTTTAATTTCAAAGTTTCAGAAAAGTGTTCTGTGCGAGCAAGAAATATTTCTGTCTAGAGCAACAGCCATACAAAAATTTAAGTTCTACCCTTAACAGTTCATAATAAATCGTAATTTAGAATGTTTTTAGAACGTTTTCCGCCTATTTCATCCTTTTAAATTTCGAATTTGTTAAAACCATTCTTAGCGAGCATTTACATATTAAATATAACCACAATGCCAAATTCCCGACTTATATAACAACTGTATCACATGAATCGCAATTATAGAACGCTTTTTGCTTCTGCACTCGTTTAAATTTAGAATATTTAGAAAGCTGTCCTGAGAAAGCATTTGCGTTTTAAAAGTAGCAGCCATGTCCAATTTCCAGTTTCTATCCCTAACGATTCCAAAGAAATCAAGCACAGAGCAAATAGAGAGCGAAACTTTCTTTTAATAGTATACAGAAATATGGTAATTCTGTCCAAATTTAAAACATGAAAGAAATAAAAGAACGCTTTTAAAGTGAAATCTTTTAACTCAAATTTCGAATTGAAATTGATTTTTATTTGATTGTATATTCTTTTACTTTTCAGGTTGGTGGTACGCTTTCAGAAAACTGCGTCCCGAAGAAAACAGATTGTTGTCAGACTTTGACTTTGATTCTGTCATGCTGTACGGCCAGTACACATTCAGCAAACAACCGGGTGAACTGAAAAGCATGGAAGCTAAAGACGGAAGATTTATGCCTGCGGCCTATGATAAGCCAGGTCTCTCTAAATCTGATATCTATAGATTGAAAACACTGTACGAATGCAAATAATAACAAGAATAAAAGAAACTGTATCATGAGAAGATTGTAGATACGCGCTAGCTGGATTGAGATTAATAAATCATCATAAATGTAGGAATTCATACGTTCAGTTTACGAAAATAACAATTTGAGTATATGAAATAAAGTTTCTGGTGTCCAGGGTGATGAATAAAAAAAATTCTTCTTAGATTAAACTAAATGTCTTTTAATTCTGGGTTAAATACAGAGTAGGGAAGGTGGCCTAAAATGATCCTAACGGGAAAAACGATCCACGTGTGTTTTCTTCCAGCCAGGTCGCGCTATCTACAGGGTAATACATAAACTAGTTGTCATAAGTAAAGAAGAAGCAATGGTGGTATTGAAGCGATCGCAGTATTACGTGTCTGAATTGAATTCTTTGAAAAACTGGTTTTTTATAACATCTTTCATAAGGTAGGCACTAACTTTCATATTTGTTTAGATATACAGTATTTCATGTACAGAAATATGACTTGGTTTACTTAATGGAGTATGTTTTTAGATGTGAATTACACTTATGTATTGTCATAATTACTTTTATATATTTTATTTTGCCGATAAAAAACAATTTACAATTATTTTTAAATGAAGGATCATTTTGCCCTTTGCAGAGGGTAAAATGATCCTTTGGTCACTTTTTAAAAAATCTATTTTTTCCGTCACTCAATTTGGGTTTAAAATATTATTAAAATATGTTTATAATGCAAAATATAGTGTAAAACATACTAGCAAAGGGCCAAAGTTTTATTTATATAGTTATGTTATTTGACACGTTTTTCTCTTAAGGGGATCATTTTAGGCCACCTTCCCCTAATAAAAGTATATACAATATATTAATTTTAGGTTACAATTTAAATAAATCATCGTAGTTAGTCGTCTGCTAAGCTACAAGTGAGAAGCGATGTCGCAGTCCATTTGACCTGGGGAAGTCTAGAGCTCATCTAATATTGTTCTCACAGTAGAAAACGCTACTCAGCTCATTAATTTCTATCATTCGGAAGTTGCGGTTCCATTTCAAGAACCTCAATTAAAAATTTGCTGTGCCCTGCAATCCAAAGTTCAAATAACGAACTCTTGCGACCACATATATATTATTTCTGTTGTCAACACCCCTTTTTCTACGCATTTACAAATATCAGAACGATGACAGATGTATCATTCGAAAAGTTTTTGAACCGGTTTCTGGCTATCTTCGATCATTTTTTACTGTAACTTTGATGGAATAAATCAGATAATATTCTGGCTTGACTAATGTTGTTTGCAGATATTTTTAGTCCTTAATTTTTTCTTTAAAAGTTTAATTCTGCATCTAAAAATAAATATTAGATATTGTTAAAAAATATTTGACTGAAGTGTGAAATTCTCGCACGCGTCCACTGATATATATTTGATTTCCGATGTTAACTATTCTATGCACATACAAAAGCACAGCAATGAATGAGGTATCTTACGACAAGTTTTTCAACAGTTTTTTGGCATAGTACACTCAAATTTCATTAAAACACGTTGCTTGATAAAACACTGCTGTTAGTTAAAAATAACGAAAAAGTTATCAGCAAAAAATGTAAAAGATTGAACTTCGAAAGCCTCGCACGGGTCCACTGGTACTTTTCTATTTTTAAAATCACTTTCATGTCCCCAGTAATGATAATGATTGCTCTGACAACAAACAGTATTTAGCGAATTATTTAATTGTAGGTAAAAATTCAAAGAAGGACTCCTTACTTCAAATCTGTAATAAAACATTTGTTTCTGAACAGAAGAAACACCCCAATTTAGCTACTATATACGATGGTTAAAAATTGTTCACCACAGAAATTTCCTAGGTATTTTACCCATCCAGATTATAAGATCCTTATGTTTAAAATACAATACAATTAAGGACACATTTTCATATCATATCATTGTGCCAAATTCTTACTTTCTCCTTATTACGAGACATTTAAAATTCTCTCATTTTAATAATCAAACACGAACTATAAATGCTACATACCCGCTTTCAAGCGGGAACATGCTGTAACAAAATCTCAATAATATATATCAATTTCGTGGCAATCCAATATATTTATGAAAGTTTATTGCCCACAGAAGGTAACAGATGCGAATTCGTTGGGGCACCCCTGTATATGATCTACATATTTTCATTCATACCGCACAGTATATTAAAATTTAATTCATTGAGATAATGCACATCACTATTTCAATAAGCTTTTTCCAGCAAATACCATCCATAGACGACAGTGTATTCCATTGCTTTTGTGCCACCCTGTTTATAAATTCATTTTATATTTTACTCATTCAACCTACTTTGATAAATTTAGTTCTCCTGAAAAACTCGAAGCACTGTTGAAAACGTACTTACAATAATTCCCGCTCAAAGACATTAATGTATTCGAGCTGTTTTGTGCAGCCCTGTATATTATCTTAGATTTTAAAAACACCCCATATTATTCGAAAATTTTGTTAACCTTTTAACTGCCAAGTTTATTTTGATGATTTTGGTACGGAAAATGTTAATTTTTTTACTTGCAATAATCGAATGTTTAGTACAAAATAAAGTACATGGGCGAACTACAGCAAAGAATTTTTCCCCATGGTTTGGTAGTCAATTCTATAGAGCAATTCATGTAAAAAGATTAATCAAATATCATGAAAACTCAGAAAGATATCGGCAATAAAATGAACTGATTGACAAATTGGGGAGAAACCCCTTATTATCCAACTACTTTTAGAAACCAACTCATTATATCGCTACTATCTTTTTGAATTTTAGCGATATTTAAATAAACTTTTTACATAAGTTGCCCTAATGGCTGACTATCAAATTATGAAATGAAACTTTTAATATCTTTCACGCATGCGCAGTTAAAAATCATTTCATACAAATGCCCATTTCTCATCAAATATTCAATATACATTAATCTTTTAATTGCAGTATACTGTTTCTACTATGCTTTGTCAAATTTTCGGAAAGTGGTGTTAAATTCGGTTAAAAACTTATATGCTATAAACAAAACAAAACCAAAAAAAAAAAAAAAAAAAAAACTTTGAATTTTTCAGAGAAACGTTAACAACGTCAATATATTCGTGCTATGCTTACAGAAATGCACATAAATGTTGAACACGACCCATATAGTTATTTGTTACAGTGACGGATCATTACGAGCATTTTCTGTTACTTGAGTGATCGAAAATATTATTTTAATACTAAATTTATTATTAGCCTCCTATTTGCCCTCGTGACTAAATCTTCACTGAAAAATATCGAGTCAAACATGTTCTTTAAATCCTCGAAGTTCAAGGAAAATTCATCCAGAATTTCCGTAGATATTCAACAAATCGTGTAAAATCTACAGCATCCGGTCACTGCTCCTTATTTTTTGGACAGTATGTGTATATACTACATAGTATGCTAAACTTTAGTTCAGTTAGGAAACGCATAGAACAATTGAAAAATTCATTTCAGCAATTTCCGGCAATAAACGAAAATGTACTCGAGAACTTTTGTGCAGCCCTGTATATGAGTTATAGAAATTATACACGCCAAGTAGTATGCCAACTTAAAACTGATGATTTCAATGCGGATGATAAACATAATGGAGCTCCGGAGAATCCAAAATGTTTCAGGCGAAGAATTGCAGAAATGTATGGGTGGGCGTATATTCACCTGTATCCTAAAAGGAATTTGGTTGTAAAAAATGACAATGAAATTTTAAAATTTAGAAAAGGAAACCTATTCTAAATATTGTAAATTTCATATTTAATTATAATTAAAGACTTATAAATGTACATACGTACAATACTGATAAACAAGCTAGAAGTACAGCGCCTAGAATACATAGTGTGGAAAACGGCTACAAAATAGTACAAAAAAAATTGAATCCGATAAATGTAGAACGATGCTGAAAAGATAACGGGTCGACATCTTCTAGCAGTGGTGTAGACAATGGTGGAGGTCCAGATGGTTTAGATACCACTAATTTTATAAAAATATTTATGCCTTATCTTATCGGAGAATTTTCTGCGATATTGAAGCCGAAGAAAACTTTATAATATTACTGGTTTCCAGAGCATTTAACCCCCCCCCCCCCTCTCTGGCTACGCCATTGTCAGGTAGATCTTTTCAACGCAAACATTGTATAAGAATCGAACTGAGAAAACGTTTCAGCTGGTGGCAAATATTTTAAATAATTAAATTATACCCTATTTCCTTTGACTTGGATAGTGATTTTCATAAGCTTTGAAAACATTAATGATATTGATCATGGCCAAAAAACGTGATACGCATTCTTTTGTGCCTGGTTGCAGTACT
The DNA here is from genome assembly GCA_963931845.1 of Maratus michaelseni. Classification (NCBI taxonomy): domain Eukaryota; kingdom Metazoa; phylum Arthropoda; class Arachnida; order Araneae; family Salticidae; genus Maratus; species Maratus michaelseni. The sequence continues at coordinate 344,985,399 of OZ007591.1, read as the reverse complement.
CGATAGAAGACAGCAAACTAGAAACTATCCCTATTTAGCTTACCAAAGGATGAATCTCTGATAGAAGAGTGGAAAAGATTAATTCCCTGATATGATAAAAAAACTAACTTCAAAATCAGTTACATCTGAAATATATTTAGATATATTCAGTAATATAAGATTTTATTAACAGAAATTATGTTTATGTTGTCAATAGTGAAACGGTTACTTTTGCTAGAGGTAAATCTATTTTTAAAGCAGATGTCGCTGCAATCGCCCTATTATTGTACCGCATCGTTGCACGTTTATCGGCTACAATTTTTTAGCACTTTTTAAAGCATTACTGATTTGGCTTTTTGTAAATTCTGAAATTTCGCATTCACACCAGAAATTCCCTATAATGTTCTTTTGGTTATTCAATGGCGGATATTTCGTGACTTCTTAAAGTAACAATTCTTGTTTCAGAACTTCCGGTTTGAATTCGAAAATTTTGAATTAAAAAACGGTAAAACCGTTTTCCACACTATGTATTCCAGGCGCTGTACTAGAAGCGCAATTTTCTGTTAACGATTTTCTTCTAAAGTGAAGTAAAGTGAAAAGCATAAATTCAAAATATATAAGATCTGACAAGGAAGGTTTCCTGAAAGCGTATACTCCACGTATTTTGAAAAAAAAAATGCTGACAAAACTACTGATATATGTTATAAAGGATCAGTCAAATTTTGCTCCGAAATTCCAGTAGAAAATCTGTGAAAAAAAAAATACTTTCGAGTATTTGATGCAAAAAGTCGCGATTTGGAAAGCAACACTTTTTCCACGCCAAATGCAAGCGATTTTATTTTTAATGCATTTGGAAATTGCTTGTTAAATGAGTGTTTAAGTGCGCAGTACTTAATTAATTTAAATTTAATCGATGAAATAGTTTATTATTATTTCTATAAGATTGTACGAGCAGGGAAGACCGAGCTATGCTCGGTCAAAATTAAATTTGAGTTCAAATATCATGACCCATGACCAAAATGACCCACTAATTGAATTTTCTCGAACATGTGACTTAGCCCAACAGTCTTCTCGTGCCGGAAAACCATAGGATGCAAAATTTAGTGTAAATTGAGCCGCTTTTTAGATATGGACCCACAATGACCCAGAAATGACCCACTAATCAAATTTCTCGAACATGTGACCTAGTCTAATGATTTTCGCGTGCCCGAAACTCGTAAAATACAAAATTTAATCAAAATCGTTAGAGCCGTTTTTTAGATAAAATTAATTTGACCCGCTTTGACCCAAAAATGAAGCCCTGATCGAAAGTTATCGAACATGTGACCCAGCCCAATAGTCTTCTCGTGCCCGAAAATAGTCGGATACAAAATTTCATCAAAATCGTTTGGACCGTTTTTTAGATACAATTAGCATGACCATAACCCAAAATGACCCAAAATGACCCACTAATTGAATTTTCTCGAACATGTGACCTAGCCCAACAGTCTTCTCGTGCCCGGAAACAATTGGATGCAAAATTCAGTGTAAATTGAGCCGCTTTTTAGATCTTGACCCACAATGACCCAGAAATGACCCACTAATCGAATTTTCTCGGACATGCGACCTAGTCCAATGCTTTTATCGTGCTCGAAACTCGTAGGACACAAAATTTAATCAAAATCGTTAGAGCCGTTCTTCAGATAAAATTAATTTGACCCGCGTTGACCAAAAATGACCCACTAATCGAAAGTTCTCGAACATGTGACCCAGCCCAATTGACTTCTCATGCCAGAAAATGGTCGGATACAAAATTTCGTCAAAATCGTTTGAACCGTTTTTTTAGATACAATTAGCTTGACCATGACCCAAAATGACCCACTAATTGAATTTTCTCGAACATGTGACCTAGCCCAACAGTCTTCTCGTGCCCGAAATCCATTGGATGCAAAATTTAGTGTAAATTGAGCCGCTTTTTAGATCTTGACCCACAATGACCCAGAAATGACCCACTAATCGAATTTTCTCGGACATGCGACCTAGCCCAATGGTTTTCTGGTGTCCCAAAACGGTAGGATACGAAATTTTGTCAAAATCGTTAGAGCCGTTTTTAAGATAATTTTTGCATATATATATATATAACCACCCACAAGATTTTCTCGTATTAGAATATATGATAATAGATACTAGTTATGTGTTGCTGTAGTTATTTAGTTTTTACACGGTTTCAACGGCTGGATAAGTTTTAAGTGTATTTTTAAAAGTAGCTATCTTATTAATAACGCTGTCGTTATACATTTCGATATTGAATAAGTCGTTGCTTTCATGGCAACAATACTGTTCTCTTGTTTTCTCTGACACTAACACTATCAAAGTCGAATTGACAAATCTCAAAATTGGCAAAGCTTAAGTTTGAGTTTGAAACAATTTGAATCAATTTAAATTTTGTTCTAAACCGTTTTATATCTTCGTTAAATTTTATTATCTATACATATAAATGCGTATGGCAAAACTGTAGATATAAAAGTGTATTTATTTAAGTTAAACATACTTAAACCAGCTCAGTGTCACTATGAAGAGAAGAAAGGTGTTTTCCTTAAATAGTATTTATCACACAAGCGTATTTTTTGAAATTTCATTGTGTCGCCAACTGGACGATAAATCGCAAAAAGAACGAAATTTTTGTTATATATTTACGGACGCTGTATCAAGGTTCCGCAGTTTTTTTTTTTTGCAAACATATATATCCTCATGTAATTTTTTCCAAATTTTTTCTGAGTGTACTCAAATGGAGACTTTCCTGGTGAGATTCATGTTTCAAAACTATTGATTATCAGAAGAAATGGTATCCATAAATGATATCCACACCAGACAATCGACTGTGAGAAAGAATGTTGACGAAAAATGTTGAAAGACGATAGAAAAATGAAACTTTATTACAGTAGAGTCTCGCTATTCCAAAAATCCGCCTATTCCGAACAGAGTTCAGAAAAAATAGCGATTTTTTTAACTTAAAAACATTAAAAATTAAAAAGACGTTCGTGAAAAAACGTACTTTTATTGTTATACAAAAAAGTTAAATAAAGACATAGACAATCATAGATCCTAAGCTTGATGAAAACGTCTGAAACCAAATTGAAATGAAAGCTGGTAACTTGCAATACATGTCAGTTCCATTTATACAATTCTGTAGAATCATTTTTAATCATTGCTGAACACAAAAAATTACTAATTTACACACACTTGAGAAGAAAAGAGAGTGATTTTTTTTTCTGACGAAGAGCACTGAATCGACTTGAGGATGCAATCTTCCGCCATCGTCGCATGAATACTATAACACCATTTGGTGTTATGAAGCGTGTTATGTGACGTAGCGTAAGGCGAGGTCAAGTGCATTTGTCCAAGGCCATCTTGATATAACAGGCCGGGACAGCGTTTTCGCCGCTAGGGGAATGGAGGGAAGGTTGAACTCTATATCCACCATGCTACAATATGAAGTTTACATTTAAAATATTAACACATATATTTTTTCTCATTTACTGTCGTTGATTTACTGTCGTTGGTATATTGAGACAGCCCTGATTTGTCGCGTCTGTGTGGGATATGAGTTCAGTTTGAGCATTCACTTCCTCCTCGTTTTTCTCAGAGTCGATCTCAGCTGATGAGTCCTGCACCATTCTACGATGTCTTCGTCTCCGTACTCCTCGTGGCCATTGTCGTCAACAGCGGTCCACTGCTCAACACAATTTTTCACAATTAATTTGCAATAAGCGCACACAGTTCATCAAACTCCGCTAGAGTAAACACTCAGCGGGAGGGGAGTTTCAAAATCATTTCTTAACTTTGGCAAAAACACGAAATCTATACGCCAATACTCTGTGGCAGCAGAAATGCAGTAACCCTGGTAGTAATTCTTGGAACGCGGGAGGGAGAGGGATAGGTAGGGTGGGGTGATGAGTCGTCGAAGGTTACTGCCATGAACCTCTATACCAGGACTTCTAACGAAATAGCTTTTCCAAGAAGGAAATCGTTCCTCGAAAAAAGCCTCAAATAGGTGGCGCATGTGAAGACGGATTCTGCATACGTCACTAATTCGTCTGCTTCCCCGTTTGACACTGACAGTGACAGCCATGGGCGCTGCTGCAGCACGGATTCTGGCCAGCTGCGCAGAACCGTGCGTGTAGCTGTGCAGCTGCCATTTAGTGCCGAAGTCTCGACACGATGTTATCACTATTGCGTTAGAAATCCTTCTATAGAGGTTCATGGTTACTGCCCTTCCCTTCCCACTTTCACTGAACCTGTTCACCACGAGTCGATCAACGCTGTATAGAGCTGACAGGATGACATTAGCATATGTCCCCGTATTTAATTTACGCTTTAACAAGTCAATAGATTCATTATTATTAATATTATCCGCCTATTCCTAATTCCCGCTAAACCGAACAGTGTTCGGTCCCAATTAGTTCGGAATAACGGGACTCTACTGTAAATAAATTAACCAAAAAGCGAATACTCTCATTAATTATTTTAATTATTTAACTTCATAAATATACAGGTTTTACCATAGGTAAATCACCGGGATAGGACAATCTATATTATTATGCTAACCAATGTCTTTCCTAGATCTTTCAATGATTCTGATGAGTATGAAAAAAAAAATTGTGCTACATCTCAATACATTTTTATGCATCTGTATGAAGGTTTTCTGCCTTTTCTGTTGAATGATTGATGTCTTCATAACTCATTTTAGGTAAGCGTGTCATCCAGCTATGATAAAGAAAAAAATAACAAAAAGTAAGTATAAAAGTAACAAGAACGAATAATCATGCATCAGGCATAAAATATGAAACACTTTCCAGCACATTCAGAATATTATCAAGAAATTTCATTTTTTCCTTTAGTGAAATGATATATCTAAATAAACGACTTAAAAAACACAATTTTTTTTTACGTATCACTGTGTGACAGCCATACTCAAGTTAAAAATTGGTAGTACGGATTTAGCAAAATTTTCTATTGCGTTTATAGACACTTCCCGGGGGAAGGGGGGTAGGCTAAGTACATTTAGACATAATTGATTTTCTTTTATGTTTTACCGTATAAAGATATTTATGGTGATTACTTTGAATTTAAATTCATTTCTTATGAAGATAAAATTTTAAATTATGAATAAGGAAATAACTACAATTTAGAAATTTATTATTGATACTGAGCAATCAATTAATTTGATACTTAAAACAGTTAGGCGCAAGATATGTGCCTTTAATCTTTCTGTCGGCCTTGTCCGGCAGACAGATTAAATGCATACACAATTATAGTCATACACAATTTAACTTTCTTAAAATTCACTTAAATCAAAGAATTTTAAATTTGTGTTTGCACCAATGCAATGTGTTTGCACCAATGGATGAATTAGGAACAAGTTTGCATTGCGCGAATCGGCTGAAATTCCGAGGGTTTGCGCACGAAGGTCACATATATGCATGTAATATATATATATATATCCTCAAATGCCGACATTCAAATTTTTTATTCGCTATATAATAAACCTTTTTCCCAGTCCTTGAGCTGTGACACTAATTTAACATATAGCAGAAATAAATAAAACGGAGATATAGGGAGTCGATATTTATGGAGAATACATTTTATTAAATATTAGATGTGCACACTGTGCTTTAAAAAAAGCATACACAATTTATTCGCTAATAACCGGTATATTATTTCTTTTTCTGGTTTAAGTAGGCTGAAACCAGAATAAGCTTTAAGCAAGGAAATTTAACCTACAGTTGTTACTGGAAGTGCACCAGTGAATTCAGACTATTTTTCTCCGGAGGGATTTCTTCAGCTCCTTGGAGACATCGTGAAGTTTCGGGCGGAAATTGTACTGCTAGATCATTAATTAGAGGACATTTCGATGATTTGGAGGAAATATCCATTTTTAAGAGGCTACTTCACTCAGGCGAAAACACCCGCTCTCTAATGTTAATCCTATGGAAGAAATAATTTACGATATCTCGTTCGCATTTCAATATTTTTAAATGATTTTTTTTTTTGCATTGGATAGCTGAAGTCAATCTATATGCACGCTCCTTTGTACTTTTTCGATTTTTGTAGCAGTTTTTTTTTATTGAGGATACTTTTACATTCGAAACTGGTTCCGAAAGTGAAAGTATCTTAATAAAAATAGCTTGTAATCAAAATCGAAAAAGTACAAAGGAGCGCGCATAGAGATTGACCTCAGTTATCCAATGCAAAAAAAAAATCATTTAAAAATATTGAAATGCGAACGAGATATCGTAAATTACTTCCTCCATAGGATTAACATTAGCGAGCGGGTGTTTTCGCCTGAGTGAAGTAGCCTCTTAACCCGGTCCACATTCTGAATTTATCACTGGCAGAGACCTTTAGGAGAGAGTTTCAAACTGGTCTCCGTACGCGACTGATTGTCAGAAGAATTAGAGATAAGTTTGAGGGTGATGGAACTGCTACAAATGTTCACAAGGAAATCAGGACGACTGCGGTCATCAATAAAATTCGCAGAAACTGGCAGAAACCTATTGCAAAAATTTAAGGAAATCAATTTGTCAGGCGGTTCGCGAAGTAAGACTTGCAAAATCAAGTGTACATCGCAATTTAAAACGCCAATATTGGAAAATCTTTAAGATTAGCCGAAGTTCACAACAAAGATGATTCGGACCGGAGATGCAGTTGTGTATACAATTTTTTGAAGCATCCTGTATTTACTTACCAGTAAACACCTATTGGTAGGAGTATACAGAGGGCTAGCATGATGTATGGCAATCCGGGAAAAGTCTCAAGACTTGCCGCAAATAACTGTGACGTCGCGACAGTTGCCAGGATTGGCAGGAGAGATTCGGCAGTTGCCACAAAGGTAAAAACTTTGCCTGAAAATCCAGTTAAAAAAAAGAACCTTAATAACTGTACAGTTAAGTGTGTTTTAATATATATATATATATACATACATTTACTGTTATATTTATTTAAAAAAATACGAAAATTTTCTTTTATCAATGGCTATATGGTCCCCAATTAATGTGCTGATGCATTTTAAGTATAATTCAAAAACTACTTATCGAATCCAGCTGAAAATTTGCATAGGGATATTAGAAGCTTCTGGAAATCAATTAAAAAAAAATGTTAAAATTCATAATTTTTTCGAATATTAATTTCATATTTCACATGCGATTTTTCTTTTTACATATTTGAAACTCGCATATTTATATGTTTGGTGTGTTTAATACTTGAATCTGTGTAACTAGAATCAATTACATGCAATTAAAATGTAATTACATTGCAGTTAAATGCAATTACAAATTTGCTCAACTTTGCTTGAAACTATCGGCAATTTTCGCATAGTGATAATTTATTCCGTGAGTGAGTATTGCGATATGTATTTTACTTTCGGTCAGTGTAATGGCAATGCACTACAAGCTATTAAGGAACATGTGACGTCATACTTTTTCTTTTACATTTTTCTCGAAAACTATGCATCATCGAGACACGGTTCTTTGGACAAGTTTTATGTACTCAGATTCAGAGCGAGGATTCTCGTTCTGCACAGTTTGTCCGGCGTATATGCGAACACTCTGTATGCATTTAATGAAGCCATATAATTGAAATGTATAGGGCGTCCTCTCTCTCTTTTTGAGAGGGAGAGGGGAACACCGTGTATAGTAGGAAATAAAAAAATCCAAACGGTGGCTATAATGTCAGTACTAATTGATGCAAGAAGAAAAAGTATCGTTTTAATTCGTGTAGACTCCTTTATATTTTTATGGGTTTTAATTTGTAATGAGGGATCATTTACATATTAAAACTGGATTCAACTTTATAAGGTTAAATAGCAGAACCATAGTTTAATTACATATTTAAAATCGGCATGCCAAAAGACGAGAAAATGTCAATATTTAGCAGTTTTGTATGGTTATTTAATGAGATATTGAAAAATTATCCAACCATTGTTAATCAGAAACATATGTTATTTCGATATAATTCTATCAGTATTTTATGTACTTGATTGCATTTTGTTTTGGATGATATTTTTTATTTTTCTTCTAAAAATCGAAACATAATACGTACGTATATTTTGGATTGAACTGCTTTTGAAATATTAATTAATAATGATACTTAAAAATTTATAAATAAAAACGTACACTCTTTTGGAATCATTAGAATACGTAGGTTGAAAACTTGCAAAAATACGTTTTATATCTCGCGCTGATCACTTGTAGTCAAGTTCTATGAGCAAGTATGCAAAACCGACAATTTGAAGGGAAAAAGTATCATACTTTAGTTAAAGTTGAAAATCCCTTTCCTGCCATTACATGAATACTAAATGCTAAAAAGTTAATGGTGTATTTATGAATTTCCAGATGAGCATCGTTCTTTTCATTGATAAATGACACCATTATCTGTTTTTAGTGCTAGAAAACACCGAAAATAAAAAAACATTTAAAATTTCAGAACTCGGTACGTTTTGTTCGTAAAATAGTGGAACTTTTACGGTTTTACTTTTTATGGTATGGAGAAAGTGTTTTTTAAATGTAACTTATAGGACTCACAGACTTTATAAAAGTTTAAATTTTAAAATTTTTAAAAAAATAATTATTTTGATATCCATGGTTTGTCTGTATGCTGAAGAACAACATTTATAATACTGCAATTGAAACTACTCCTCTAAAACTAACTGTTAAGGAATTGGCTAGTGGTCAATCATAAAAAGGGATACCATATATAACCTAAAAAATTCAAATTGCAGATTGTAGGACATTAAATATTATGTAAAGCGATATTAACCCTTTCGCTCCTATTGGGCACTTATGACCCAATGAAGAAACTTTCTACCATTTTGGGCATTTATATCCCGTTTTACGCAGTTTTTTCTTAAACAAGTGCAGTGTTTTTGGTGTTTTTTTAATCATAATTTCTAAATTGTGATTTGGCAACATTGTTCGATTGCGAATGGTGGATGTTTTTTTCACAATAAGACGCTACTTTTGTAAATGAACTTTATTTGAACTTATAAAGTAAATCAAAAGTTATTTATATAAAAACACTTGTAACTTTATTAGACCGAATGTTGGAGATCGCTTTCCTATTCAACAGTCTCACAGGAAGAGATGTTGTCGTTGTTCTGCTAGAAAACAAGAAACAAGAAGCTACACAATTTGCCAAATGTTTCAAGTAGTACTTTGCAAAAGCTGTTTTACGCCTTACCATACTTAAAAATCTTTTAATGGTTTGTAGAAAACAATAAAGGTTTTCCTCACAAATCTTTCATTTGTCATCTACATTTTTGTAGACGATTGTGATATGTAAGATCGATACTACAAACGATTGGGAGATATTATCCCAGAAAATTTCTGGAAAACGGGAAAAAGCTAAACCTAAATCTCTCAAATTTTCATTAATTAGATGATGAAGAATAAATTGCTCTACTTTTTAAAGCTTAAGCTATAATATACAAAAGTCAGGTTGAAAGGCTTAAAGAGAAAAGTGATATTCAGAGTTGTCGTTGAGGCCCTTGATCTGCCGATTTACTAGCTACTGTGATTATTATTATTATATTATGAAGAGATAAAGGTTATAAATAATACTTAATTTCTTTACGACACACATACGTGACGTTTAAGGTGCCCGCAATCTTATGAATTTGAACACCAATATTTTAATACAGAAATTGTAACTTATCTAATCTCACATTTTCAGCGATTACACGAGGCAAAATTTACAATTTATAAAAATTGGTGCCGCAGAATTAAAAGAAGCGTAAAAGAGGGGTTAATGATAGTGAAAAGTGGTTGAGAGAAAACTTTACCTAAATCTTCATTAGGGACAACTTTAGATATCCGAGATCTTGCAGCAAGAGTAGAACATCCTCCAAGAAGTCCAAACAGACTTGCTAGTAATGAAAATAAACATTTTAAAGCTAGCCAAAGGAACTGAGAAATAAAACATAATTTCTGAAGCAATAAAAACTATGAAAATATGCCTTAAAAATTCATTTTAACTTACCAAGGTGATAAACACCTTTCTTTGAAGCCAGTCCAACCCCTATATTTTTTCCAAAAAGGGATAGAGATCCCAAGAGACCTAAATATGGGTCTCCCACTTTGTAGTATTTTAAAAGAGGCACAACTATGATGATGAGAAAAATCCCAACTACTGCGTAAATTGATGTAATGGTGGAATATTCTGTGTTACTCCAACCGAACTGATGATGCACATAGAGATAGTTTATATCTCCAGTCGCTGAAATAATAATAATAATAATAATAATAATAATAATAATAATAATAATAACAATAACAGTAAAAACAACAACAGCAGCAGCAACAACAACAATAATAATATTAACCACGAAAATTTAAAATTGCCTTCGCATGGATTACATTTTACTTTTAATAATGGTATATGTAAAAAAGCATACTTTCTGATTTGTTATCAATATTTAAATAAAACAACTGCTATCACATATTTATATTGCTATCAGCTTAACAATAAAATACAGACATTTAAAACTATGATTTTCATTTCATAATTAATGGTATCCTAAACTAACAATTGGAGCTGAAATTCAACGTTGAAGAAATTACAAAACTGACACCTTGATGCATATATTTATGTAATCCAAATAAGTTCTTAAAAGTAAGTAATTTTAAAAGAAAAGTTTAATGTGTATATCTATAGCTATATGTGTATCTATCTATCTAATCTCTCTCTCTCTATTTATGTGTGTATATGTGCGTGCAATATACCTTAATGAAAAACTGTGTCGTAAATGTAATCTTAAAGCAGTACAAAAACAGACATATTTCGTGTGGCCATTTATTGATGCATGATGTTACTTTACAAAATAAATAAATTATAAATTGCTCTTCCGGAATTATGACTAAATTGTACCTAAATTTTGATAATTTATACTAAGGTAGGTGCCCCTGTTATGGAAATGTTCCTGATATGGCTACCTTCTATTATACGTTAGCTAACAAAAAAAAAATCGCTGAGTGGCATGAACATACCGTGAAAGAGCCTCCTAGTCAATCATGTAATCACTTGCCATTCAGCCAGGTTGTGAAATTTGACGCCAATTTCTTATTTTATGTTTTTGGTGTGATCGCTTCTTCTTTTTATCTGATAAGTCTCCTTTTTTATGCACGTTTTTAAAAGATTTTTTTTAGGAATATCATTGTATTCTGTTCAGTTTTTAATGCTCTATCAGTTGATGCTATCGTTGATGGTGTACATTTTACGAGTTGTTCAAAATCAAACTATTTTCGTGAAAGCTCTCCCGCTCCTGATCTGGCCATCCAGGTGACCAGCGCACTTGGATCTAGCGCCCCATCCAAACCTAGGGCAAAGACATTTTTATTTGTTCCAATTGCGATAAGTAATTTGTTTTAACAATTTTTTTTGAACTTTAAAAGGATTTCACATTTTTTTCTAAATAAAAACTTAAATTGTAATGTTAATTTTGTAAACAACTTCATTTTTGATGAAAAATTCTGTTTCAAATGCACTTTTGAATAGCAAAAAGAATTATTGAGTGTCATGTTTATTTATTTTACACCAAAATTATTTAATTTAGCAGAACATCATTTTTAAATTGAAGAAAATCACGATTTGTAAAAGATGTAACAATGGTGGCCATATCATGTGCACATGTTCCTGATATGTCCACTTGCTAGATTTTTGGAATTCCGTTTTTTTGGACTAGTAAAACTATTTTCATGGGGAATGCAATATTTTTATGAAAGTAAATTAACCTGAGAACGTTAAAAAATAATAATAAAACGGTTTTGATTTTTTCAAAATGACGGCAGGAAAAGTTTTTAAACTTTAGCATGGCCTAAATATTATATCCCGGTGGGTGACCATAAGGTGGGTGTGCCCATATCAGGGGCACCCACCTTACATTAAAAGTCTATTTATGTCAAATAAAAGTCATGGCGCTAGATACCGATAAATTTGTTCCAAAACATTTTCCAAAAGTGATTGAATCGTATCTATGTATTTTGGAGGGATTACTTCATTAATTACAGCCTATATCTATAATTCACTGCTAAAAACTCTGAACGAGGTTTTAACATCTTTTCCCATTCGTCCTACTCCAAAGTGAAAAAAAACTAGCGGTGAGAAAAAAAAATATATATACATTAGAAAAAATTTCAAGTTAATAAAATATACATAATGAAAATGAATAAATAACACTTACAGTTAATTGTAATAACCAGGAAACACATGGATAGGATTAGAAGTATCACCTGCTTCCTTCCTTGGTGAGGCCTTTCTTTTGCAGCTGCAGTGAAACTCTCCCAGAAAGTTTTACATGAGAACAAGTCCTTCAATTTGACTGACCATGGATCGTCATTATCGAGTCCTGTTGTTTCTTTCAGGACGAACACAACCCAGATAAGGCTAAGAATTAAACCACCAGCGGCGAAAAAAAACACTGCTGGATAACCTAAAAAATTATAGATCCAGCCTCCTGCCAGCGCTCCGACGGGCATTGCAACGCCTGCTGCAATTTCCAGGAAAGCATATTTCATTGTTCGCTTTGCGAATGGCGTAGTATCAGAAGCATAGCTGTAGACAACAGCTAGAATTGATACTGGACCTCCAAGTATTCCCGTGAATAAAGCTGGAATGAAATAATACTCTACTCTGGTCTCTAGAAAATATGCGCAAACAGTTGAACCTATAGCATCCAGAATCATGCCAGTTACTGCAAGAATTACGGGGAATTTTCTGCCATGATGATCACTCCATGGTCCAATAAAGCAAGCCAACACTGCTGCTGGGGCCGTCTGAATAAGCGTATGCCCAAGTTGGTAGTTAGTAGCTAATCTCTCCACAGAATTTTTTATTTTAGTGTAATTTTCTAAGTTTTCACAAACAAAGGAAGGGTATCCAAAGTGAACAAGACAGACTTTGTCTAGTATCATCGTTGTTGAAGAAATTTTTGTCATGACATAAGAGAATGTAAATAAAAAAGCTACTATTTCGAGTTTCAGTTTGCTTAGGCGGGTCCCACATTGCAGCATTCTACCTTGAATTCTTGAAAACATTCTTTTTGTATTTTCACTGTTTCCTGGCTCATTATTTCCAACTGAATGGGAATCTATTATGTCGCCAGATGCTCCTTGGTACGATTGTTCGGTGGAGCTGAAATTTTTTGGAGTAACTGGAGACATTATGTAAGTTTTGTGTCTAAACAGTTAAGTTACATTTTATCATCTGTTTTCATAATTTTCTGCTATGCAAGTCCTAGGGTATAAAACACTTAAAAATACTTTTTATTTCATGATCTAAAAAATAAAACAAATCATAAAATTAGTGAATTGGATAATAAGTAAAATTAGGAATATCATTAAATACTCAAACTAAGATTTTATTTAAAATACATTGCAACAAAATACACAGATCAACAAATGTAATAAATAAATAAAAATGATCAACTTTGGACATTCGATATTATAACACTGAAAATAGAGGTAACAAATAGCGTCTCATCCAAGTTTGTCAAAGGAGCTGTTGTACTGTATGCATGATCTAAAAGCATACAAAGGTAAATAGCAATTATTTGGAAAGCAGTTCGTTGAAATTTCATGTTTTTTTTTATTAATTTGTTTGTAAGTTAGAAACAAAAGACTGATTGTAGAGCGGGAAAAAAGAACACCCCATATATTTTAATTCCAAATTGTCACTGATAAATAAAAGAAAAAACAAAAAAAGTTATTTGATTGCGAATTATATTAGCAATTACGAGCAGGGAAGACCGAGCTATGGTCGATCAAAATTAGCTTTGAGTTCAAATATCATGGACCAAAATGACTCACTAATAAAATTTTATCGAACATCTGACCAAGCCCAATTTTCTTCTCGTGCCCGAAACCCGTACGATATAAAATTTAGTCAAAATAGTCAGAGCCGTTTTTTAGATAAAATTAGCTTAACCCACAGTGACCCAAAAATGACCCACTAATCGGATTTTCTCGAACATATGTGAACTAGCCCAATGATTTTCTCGTGCCCAAAAACCGTAAGATACAACATTTAGTTCAAATCTTCTGAGCCGTTTTTAAAATAAAAATAGCTTGATCTATAATTACCCATGACGAAAATGACTAACTAATCGAAATTTCTCGAACATGTGACTAGCCCAATAGTCTTCTCGTTCCTTAAAACTGTAGGATACTAAATCTAGTTCAAATCCTCTGAGCCGTTTTTAAGATAAAAATAGCTTGACTCATAATGACTCATGACCAAAATGACCATCTAATCGAACTTTCTTGAACAAGTGACCTATCTCAACAGTCTTCTCGTGCTCGAAAACCATAGGATGCAAAATTTAGTCTAAATGGTCTGAGCCGTTTTTTAGATAAAATTAGCTTGACCCACAGTGACCCAAAAATGACCTACTATTTGAATTGTCTCAGACATGTGACCTAGCCCAATGATTTTCTCGTGCCCGAAACTCGTAGGATACAAAATTTAATCAAAATCGTTAGAGCCGTCTTTTTAGATAAAATTAACTTGACCCGCGTTGACCCAAAAATGACCCATTAATCGAAAGTTTTCGAACATGTGACCCAGCCCAATAGTCTTCTCGTGCCCGAAAATGCTAGGATACAAAATTTAGTCAAAATCGTTTGAACAGTTTTTTAGATACAATTAACTTGACCCTGACCCATGGTGACCCAAAATGACCCACTAATCAAATTTTCTCGAACATGTGACTCAATGGTTTACTGGTGCCCCAAAACTGTAGGATACAAAATTTCGTCAAAATAGTTAGAGCCGTTTTAAAGATAAAATTCGCATATATATATATATAGCCACACACACACACACAAGATTTGCTCATATTAGAATATATGATAACGAATTTTTAAATTATCAATACGAACACTAAATTTTGACATCAAATTTAGATTCCTCGAAAAATTTTACCTTGAATACCTAGCGGGAAGTAAATTAGGCGAAGGAGTTTTGGAAGGACGCAAATGTAAAATTTTGAATTCCCAATGTTACATTCATTTGTAGTAGTTGCAAAAGAAGCTGCAATGCGTGTAGTTTTTAAACATAACTTAAAACACTATTTAGTTAAATAAACCGAAATTTTGGATTGCTGCATTCAAAGCTTCTAAAAACCGATTTCTGTTAAAATTTTTATATTTAACAATACATATTTTTAAATATTATTTTCATTACTCTTGTAACTATAAAATTAATATTTTAAAAAAAAATGATGGAATCATTATTGTCCTAAACTTGCTTAACCCCTTCGGATCTGGCGTCCTATTAATAGTACATATCTTTCTATTCAGCATTATTTTTATCTTAGCAAATACTTTTTTTTATTATCTGCATACAGTAATGATAGTATATGTCTATACATTTATTATTATGATGTCATTTATGCTTCAGCATTTACTAATAACAAATTAAATAAAAAAAATGCTTAGATTCTTTTATTTCAAACATATGTTTCACTCTTTAACTTTGAAAGAGAATCTACATTTCCAAACGAATAACTTGTTAGGAAACATAGAAAGTACTAGAAAGTTGTTATGTCTGCTTAATCATGTTGTAATTCCGCATTTACCAAACGTCTTTAAAAAATTTTCCTCTGCCTTTTATCATACGAATAGTACACAAAATAACTATATTCGTTAGATTTATGTGAATGACATATTTCTTAAATTTCAGTAAACACTAACTTTTGTGATTTGGATAGCTACTTTTAATATTTTTAATGTAAAAATATTTTTCCTCAAAATTAAAAAAAATTTGGACCCGAAAGGGATAAACCTAAACTTTTAACAATTTCCCACTTATCTCATTTGGAACTGCGTAAAACATGATTTTCTTTCATCCTGTTATTTTTGGAAAGGTATGTATGTACAAAAATACGCTACATTTTGTTACTTCATGTGTCAGATGTTTACAGGCCTAGACATCATAGAAAACCATATGAACTTCTTCAATTAACATATACACCCAAACATCCTGGAAATAACATTTTCATAGATTTAATAGGATCATTTAAAAATGTACAATCGATCATCTTTCACGACATATGGCATTGTACCCCTTACACGCCACTACTGCTCTTAAGATTGTTAAATGTTTATTTTCATATTATGACCACTTATGGACGACCTTCATCGGTCTTGTCAGATCTTGGATCAGAATTCACATCGCATGTTTATAATATTTTTAATGTAAAACTACTCCCCAATATTGAAACCTATAATTTTTATTAAACAGAAATCGATTTCCAGAAGTTTCAAATATGAGAATCCAAAATTTCATCTCATATCGCTATGTAGTTTTATACTTAAAAGACCATACATATTGTAGTTTGTTGTAAAACAGAAGTCTATTTTGCTGCCCGTAATTTTAGGAAATATCAAAATGTAAAGAAATACGAATGCTTCTTATTCTATTAAAATATAACCTAACCAATTAACGAAAATGCCCGATAATCTCTTCCGAGCTGTCCACGATTCCGAAGAAACGTTCTTTATCATTAAGCTTAGAAACCAATCTATTTTCGAGATATAAAGAAGCATTAGAAGCATTTATAGACAAAGTTTTCCGTGCAGTCACTGATTTTCGGAAACGTTTCTGAGTAGTTTTTATAGTGCAATCCTCAGTTTTCTGAAACCGAAATAAGATTTTTTTGTTTCTATTAATTCTCAATTAAAGATTTTGAGCTTCGTAATTAAATTTATACAGCCAAGAGTGACAACATAATATTAATTTTAATGTTCATATTAATGTTAATATATCATGTATGTCTGTAAAATATATTTCTTTGAACATGAAATTGTTTACTTGAGAATGGATAGCCACCGAAAAACATATATTCTGGGTTGAGAAAATTAATTAATATACTAAAAGGCAGCAAAAGGAACTTTGTTGATGTAAACCCTTTTTTAAATCTCGATAACGTATTATACACTGATTTCTGAAGTTTCTAAATATAAAGAAGTCTTTTTGAAATCATTAGTAACTTGTAAGGCGTTATTGTATATTTTCGATCATGATTATATTATATTTTCGTAGATTAAGAAATTTGTTTAACAATTTAAAATTTTACCAACAAAATTATTATTATTATTTTTTTGCCAGTTAGAATGAGATTATACAGTAAAACTTCTAATAATTTGTATAAAAGGTAAATTAAAAGGCTTTGGAAACAAAAAGAAAGTTTAAACTGTACCGAGTCCTTTTAAAATACATTGTAAAAACTAAAACTACTTTGTGCACCGTAAAAAAGACACCTGTCTTTTTTACAGTGTCTTTTTAATAAAATTAAATTATGGTTTATAAAACGATTGAATAACTGGACAGTTTGCGACAAATTTTTAACAGTGTGGGCATTTAAAGTGCTGTCAAAATAATAAAAAGTGTTTTATATTAAATATTTACTACACTTATAACTGTCAGTTTTTTCCGAAACTTCGCTCATACTAGAGGTACAAAAGTTTTATATGTATATATATATGTGTGATCAACATTTTCGTTATTTAGGACGATTTGAAGGGTACCAAGTCCGGTTATAGAGGCATGTGACATCGATGGGTAAAATTGGCAATTTTAACGCAATGTTTAGGAACCGATATTATAGAACAAAAACAAAAAAACTAAACTAAACAAAAACAACAACAACAACAACAAAAAACATAAGTGCAAGTCCTAAAAGCTTACGCCTTAAGGTATACATATTGTAGTACGTGTATAACGGAAAAATACTTATTATTTACAATTGGTAGTTAATTAAAGTAGCTTAACCGTTACTTACTTACCTTTGATTAATTGATTTTCACACGTGACCGTTTAGTACACTTGACTTAAAAACTAGAAAACTTATGACTTTCTAATTTTTTATGGTCATTAGAAACATGCCATTTATAATAATAAGGAAAAATAATAGATGTCAATTTATTAATATTGAAATTAGGAAAAATACAGTAAGGAATTTTTTCATGATTTTAAAAATAATTTACGAAAACATTCTTAATTTTATTTCTTTTTAAACAAAACATAAACTGTTTCCCATTATTATTAAATGACATGTTCCTAACGAATATAAAAAAATCTGAAAGTAGTAATAATTTTTGTAGTTTTTGAAACAAGTGTACCAAACGGACACACAATGAAAATCAATTATTCGAAGGTAAGTAGAAGTTAAATAACTGCATTTAATAAACAATTGTAAATAATAATAATTTTTGTTGAAATTTATATATAAGACAATATGTGTAATTCAAGGAGTAAAAGTTTAAAGTTCACAGATTTTTTTTTTTTTTTTTTAAATGAAATACACACTCTTAGATTTAGTATTAATATTTCTGCATTTTATCCATCGAGATGTCACATGTGCCTTCAATCAATCTTCTCAATCCATTATCAATACGAAATATAGATTTTTCGGATGGAATCAGCTCTCAACTAAACAGACAAACAGACTAAATTAACAGCTTAACAAAACACGTATCTGTTGTACTCGCATGTATAAATTCTGTTATGCAGCTGAAATGTTTACTTGAGAATTACTAAGCCCAAACCTAAGCTTGCCAAAACCAGAACATTTACTATGTCAAATAATAATGCATTAAAATTGCTTGAAAATCTATCATTCATAATTTAAAAATATGGGTAAGATACATGTAGATATTAAATTTTAGAAATTAATGAAAATTTTTGATGCGATTACTTGTTGTTCCACCTTAGATGCTAATTGACATCAACTTAGTCACTTTTTAACAGAATGTGGAAGCTGAAGTAGCGTTAACTGACAATAGGTTTCTACTTTATATTATTTCCAAAAATTATGACTACCAGGCAAAAATTTTCCAAAAAGGCATACACCTGCTTCGTTAAATAAGTATGCGTGTATTGAATTAAATTCAAAGTTGTTATAATTTTATCCTTGGTATTTTTGCTTATAATATCTGATACTATTTCGTTTTTGCGGGCACTTGAGCTGATGTTTGCAGTTTCGATTCCAGCGCGGTTTGGGCGGTGTGACTGTCCAAGGTTTTTATGGTTTTCTTCTCTGAGAACGATAATTCGGGTGACTTTCCCTTCAAAAATATTCCTTAAAGGTCTCCTTCCTCTAGCAATATAGACAAAAATGGACAACTAATTACCAAAATTTACCAACTAATAACTAGTGATGTAACGAATAGTGATTCGACCAAATAGCCGAATATTCGGCAGAATTTTAAGCTGAATATCAATTAAAAAAAACAACTACATATTAATTATAATTTCTTTTTAAGATTCTAGAACGTCTGTAGAAAAAATAGTATTGCATACTTATTGAAATCGGAGCTGTAGAAAAATTTACTGGTTGAAAGAAATTTAATAAAAGAAATTTAAGAAAATGAACACTTACTTGTAGTTAAAGGACAAATTATTTAAAGTTACCATTCGTGAACAAAAAAGGATCGGTAATTAAAAACTTTTTTTTTCAAGTTGTCATAATTTGCACACATTCAATATAACTTTCTTAAATTATTTGCTAACAAAAGAAGTTATATTTTTATACTTTAATAATAAAAAAAAAAATGCACCAGGAAATACTCACGTACAAATTTACATGATTAGTGTTGAAATGAAAACCTACGCATTCAAAATCTTATAAAATAAATACCTTGCACCTTTACAGAATTCGTCATGTACAGTATTGTAAAACACACGAGAGTCCAAAATCCATCTTTTGACATTTGATAAAAAAAAAAAAACTCCTATAATATCTAGTGACAATGCTTGGCACATGTTTATTGCAGTTAGATAACGATTATGATGAAGATGAAAGTTGATGCACGTTGATTAGCTTCAAACAGATAAAAACAAAAATGTGCAAAAGCCGACAAAACGAAAAGTTCAAAGTATGGTTTTATTACAGATGGAAATTTGCAAAGTCATAGCATGTTTCTCTTAAGTAAGTACTGTAAATATAGAAAAATGACATGCAATTTTCATATTTTTCGGAGCGTGTCCAAGTAATGTTGCTAGGAATTCCACTTTGAGCAGGACGCACACTGCGGAATTTTAACAATCGAGCAGAAAGTAATTCGTTTTCTTTAAAGCTAAAATTGATGCATCATATAACACTATTTTAAATAGTAAACTATCCAGTTAAAAAAATTGCATGAGTAGTTTTGTCAGCTACCGTACATAGCATAAACAGAGGGTGCTGAAAACCAAGACCATAGCCAGAAAAATATTTCGGAGGGGGGTTGGGGCCACGAAATTTATTCTTATTACTTTATTTTAGATTCACCTTTTAATAATTTAATGGAGGTAAAAGAAGTTAAAATGTTATTAAGTGTTATTATAAGCTCGAATAATACAGTTATCAAAAAAGGAAAATTTAATGCTTAAATGTTTTTCGTTGCAAATAAATTTATAATCTCATTTTTGTCATCCAGTATTGCTGATGTATTGACTTTAGTGTCAAATGTTTTCCGTTTTCACTTAATTTCTCAGAATGTTTTAAAAATTGTGGTATTCGAAATGAGACTTTGACAGCATACTTAAAAAATCCTTGAAGGGCGGTGCGGTATTTTTTTACCATTTAATTTTAATCCAGATTTTTACCAGAATATTTGAACAAAATTTTACTTTTATGACTTGAAAAAAAAAAAAAAAAAAAAAAAAAAAAAAAAAAAAAAAAGAGGGAGGGGGAGGGCTGTAAAATTGCTTTTCCTTATTTTCAAATAAAAGTTTGCGAAAATTCTGGCAACCCCGATGTATTGCTTTTGAATTGCACGAGATCTTTCGATTCTTTAGGAAAAAGGAAAAAATGATTTATTGTACATTTGGAAAAAAATTAGTAATGTATTAAATTTTAAGATTTTTTTTTATTTGAACATTTTTTTTCAGATTTTAATAATTTTTTTTTTACCACCTACTTAAAGTGAAAATAAGCTCTCCTTCAATTTTAATTACAAAATGACGAAAGAAAAAAAACTAATAATTTTTTTTTATTGTTTTCTGTATTTATATATAAATTTATATATATATAAATTTTATTTCGTAATATTCCTTTAAACTATTCTGAATTCTGACATATTCATTATTTCCTTATTTCATAATAATATTTATTTCTATTTAATGTCCTTTTAAAAGTAATAACACAAATATTAATAATTATCTTATTCCAAATCTTAATCTAAAACTTTAAGTTCATTCGTAACTTTTATCAACTCCCCAATCTATAATATTCTGAGGAACGCTAGTTGTCATTTCGAATGTTTTTTAAAAAAGCCATTTTTTTAAAAAAATATTTTTATTCCACGGATCGCTTCGCGCGCCTGGGGTTTTTCACGTCAAAATCTATCCGTTATGTTGGGGATTCTTTTTCTTAAATCTTCTCCATCGCACACCATTCGCTTAGCTTAATTTCGCCTCCCACTGGTTGGCTCGTGCGCTCGTTACGTTGCTTCTGTAACTCTCCGCAAGTTTAACAAAACTCGCCTGCAGGCATTCGGAGAGCAGATTTTTCTCGTGTTTGGATGTGCTGACCAAATCGTTATCTGTTGTTCTGTGACTTAGAATTTCTAATCAGCCCCTTTAAGATCATTGAATAATGTAGTGAGTTAACGTTAAGCCTGAGGGCTATAAGATTACACCTTGATCCTGTGGGAACTGTACTGGCATCGCTTCTGTGCGTTAATATACAATTTATCTTGAAATTCGCTGAATATTATTGGAGAAATTATCATGGTGTTCCATCATTGCCTTACTTCCTCGCCATGATTCTTGATAGCGACTGCAATAATTCATCATCTGTAACCAACTACCAACTGCCGAGGAATTTTATTCAAATTTTGAAATTCTGAAACATTTTATGACATTCTCGGATCCGTGTCGATAACTGGTGTTATTTTCATTGCACACGTTCGATTCTCTAGGAGGAGGAAAGGAGAAATACTGAAAGGTAGATTTAAATATAAGGCAGAATTGAAGATGCTGTCGATGATAAAGGATTTGTATGCCAGGTGGAATACTATGAAACATGAAACAATAATAAACGGAAATAGCTTCCACCAGGTCATATTTACAAATGAACAAGGAACGCATCATGAAGTAAATTATGATAACAACTTGACAGTCAGAATTTCACTATTTCGATGAAACAAGAACGAGAAAGAAGAATCTATCTATACCAAATCTATAGAAATCTATGCCAAGTGCATGCATTGGCATCTACTTATATAAAATCCAAGTGTTGGGAAATGTAGGGAACCATTCCGGTGCGAACCCATCCAAACAATGGATGACTTTCATTGTTGCAGATAAAAGATAAATAATGAAAAATATCTAAACAAGTGGCTTTGGATGTACATTTTATAATTTGAAGGTTAAATTTCGGTAAAAATTATATTTCTACACGTGTAATTTGTTTTTGTAAGTGAATAAAAATACATATTTACTGTGACGTTACGAGAATAACATCTGTTGGTTTTATTTTATCTTTATAAATTATTACTTTTATGAAGTCATTTTTTTGTTCATTACAATTAAATAGAAAATATATTTCATTTGAATTCATGATGGTTAAGCATTGAAGTACGTACATAAAGTACGTGTGCGCCGGTGAAAATGGCATTATACTTAGCTTGAAATAAGAAAATCGCCATCGTCTTCAAAACGAACGAGTCCAGATCAGAGTCAATCAACAAATTATTAGGCTGTATCAAAAGTATTTTCGTTTTTTGAATATTTTTATACCAAAGCCTGTAGCTGGCACTTTATCACCCCTATTGTTGAATATAAGATGTTATTTAAGAGAATTCACGTCCCTCCATATTCTATAATCATGCAGGTTTCTTTCTTTCATTTTTAGGTTACATAAAGAGTGATAAATGTTGTGATTTTATGCATCTTCAGGCATGATTTTGAACTAGGCCTTAAAACCAATGAAGCTGTTCTCAAAACTCGTGCAGTTGGAGCCCAGGACAAGAGTAGTGTCCGGACAGTTCAAAAGAGATACAAACGTTTTAAGGAAGGGGTTCTCAGCCTTGAAATCAAAGCCAGAAGTGACAGGTGAATTTTGACCAGTTTAAGAGAAAAAAGAGGAGAATCCATTCTTCACAATAAATTTTGATGCCAAAAAATAACAAACTATACATTAAAACAATAGTAATTGTTGCACATGTAGTTTTGTTAATGTTTAGCATCAAAATTTTTAGCGAGGAATGGATTCTCCCCTTTTTTCTCTTAAACTGGTCAAAATTCACCTGTCACTTCTGGCTTTGATTTCAAGGCTGAGAACCCCTTCCTTAAAACGTTTGGATTCGTTTTGAACTGCCTGGACACTACTGTTGTCCTGGCCTCCAACTGCACGAGTTTTGAAGACAGCTTCATTGGTTTTAAAGTTTAGTACAAAATCATGCCTTAAGATGCATAAAATCACAACATTTGTAATCACTCTTTACGTAACCTGAAAATGAAAGAAAGCAGCCTGTATGGTTATAGAATATAGAGGGACATGTATTCTCTTAAATAACATTTTAAGTTCAACAATACGTGTGATAAAGTGGCAGCTATAGGCTTTGGTATAAAAACATTCAAAAAATGAAAATACAGCCTAATAAAACTAACAAAATTTTAATGTTTTGTGCGATCGTTAAACCATTTCAGAATTTGCATTTAATTTTGTTTATGCAACCAAACGATGAGCTATGTGATGGGTAGAAACTGTTTAGAAACTCATTGATAAACACTTTTTTAATAAAACTTTCGCACGCGGATTATTTTTTAAATATTTAATTTGAATGTTTTGTCCAATCTTTGAACTATTTAAGAAATTGAATATTGAGTAAAAAAAATTCCTCATCATTTGTGACTGTAGAATACAAACCTTTCAATAATAAAATATTCATGCTGTTTGCTTGTATGAAGTCTAATGGAAATGGAACGCAGATAAACATTCCGTCATTTCGACGGGGGTTGTATGCTAGTAGATTATAAAATTCTTTCCAACACTAAGAGAACATTGTTAAGACATTTCCTTTTTTTCATACAGTGAAATTAGATATCTAAATAAAGAATAAAAAAAGTAGTTTTCTTTAAAAACGCATACCACAATTGAAAACGCACTTCCAGCAAATATTGCTCATAGACAGTATTGTAACCGAATTCTTTCGAGCGTCTCTGTAAATGAATGATAAATGCTATGAACATCCTATTAAACAGTAAGCATCTTGTTGTGCACATGTGTGCAGTGATATATATGAATTTAAATACGTTTGAAACAGTGAAACATTATTAAAATTCTTTGCAAACTATTTTTCCCCATAGACCATAATGCAACAGACTTTTGAGTGTCTTTATAAGCGAACTATTAATGCTACATACTTCATTTTCAATTCCGAACATGCCATAGTCAGCATCAATAGCATATATTAATTACGTAGTAATCCGACTATATTTACGCGCGTTAGAGCTCGGACAGACAAACCGAATTCATAAACACTTTTCAATCATGTTGGAAAATGTTAAAATTTTTCATTTCAGCGGAAATGTACTCGAATTCTCTTGTGCAACCCTGTAAATGATCTATAGAATCTAGTTTTATGCAAAAAAATTTGTTAAATTATAAAAAATGCATTCTAAAACGCACTTCCGAGGATAATTGCTCATACACAGTAAAGTAACCGGAATCTTTTGTGTGTGCCTGTATATGAATAATAAATGCTATGCACACCATATTCTTCAGTAAGCATCTTGTAGTGCACCTCATTCATCATCTGTTTCAATATGCTTGAAATAGCGTAACATCATTAAAATACACGGTAAAAATTTTTCCCCCATAACCATATATAACGGAATTCCTTTGAGTGCTTCTGTAAACGAAGTATAAATGCTACACAGTCTATTTTCAATGGCGAACATTAAAAGATAAATCTCAATAACATCATATCAATTACATGATAATACGAGAATATTTACGCGAGTTAGAGCACGGCCAGATGGCAGACAGACAGACCGGCAAACCTAATTAAGGGGGTTAGATTGACAGTGGATTAAGTCAATATTTAATAATTTGAGAAATGAAAGATTTTGTATAACTTGTTGTACTGCCGTTGCATTAAGTGGTCCAACTTGTTTTGGCCTCTAGAGACTCCCTAAGTGAACTATGACTTATTTGACTGTCGCACTGAACAGAAATTAATATGCGTTCAGCGAAAATATGGTTATCTAGATTTTTCAAAATTTTGACTTACTCCATTGTCATTCTAACCTTCTCAACTCATAAGCACTTTTCAACGATGTTGGAAAGTTTAAAATGTAACAACTTCTGAATATGTTGCAGCTGGCAACGATTTCGAAATTTGTGGGGTATTGCGTGTTCAATGAATTATTTAAATTCTTACGAGCAAAGAGCTACTGTGTGGCGGAGATACGAAAGACTCTGGAACCGAACTTGGCTGAGTCCTGTTGCCAGTGTAACTGGTCAGACGACTTTATTTTAGAGAAATCTGTCATTTTCTTTTCTTGCCAATTTTCTCCCGTTCAATCGGTCATTCCGAAAATTATCGCAGTCTTTTGTCCTTCCGCTCCTACGACTAAGTACCCTCTCTACAAGTTTTGGACCATTCGAAAACAGGAAAGATACTTAGAGTTTTTCTAATCTGAGCCACACAGTAGATAACAGATTCGATAGAAGACTCTGTGTCAAATAATGAGACTTCAAAAATACTTAAACGTCCAAATAAAGAATCATGAACACATTTAATATTTTGAAAACTTTTATTCAGATGGTTCATTCAGCATCGAGAAATAAAAACAACAAATGTTTATTCGAAATAGAAAGATTGTCTGAAAAAACGTAAAAATAACAATTTACAACAAACATCACTTAACCATTTTCTTTTCAAAAAACATTTTTTATATATTAAATTTTTTTTATCCTGTATATCAATTTGTGCTACTTTACAATTGCCAACTTTATGACTTTTCTGTTATCGCTGCTTCCGAATAGCCTTATATCGCCTTATTTAGTCGCATAAATTTTAAGTTTTAATAAAGAAAAGATTACTGTTCGGAAATAGTGGTAGCGAAATAGCGTAAATGTTGGCAGTTATGTTATATGCTGCTCTTTACGATATGAATTAGATATTTTTGGATTTTAAAGATTAATATGTTCTTAGTAATTTTAATTTTAGAATTTTATATGATTTTAATAACTTAATATGTTTAAAATAATCAGAATTGTAGAAAAGGTACTTATTTCTAATGTTAGATAAGAATTGTTTTTTAGTTATCGCATATACAGATTTTTTTCGGTCCCAGAGAGTTCGAATTACGAGTGCAGACTAAAAGAAAGGTAAAGATTCTTTGTTAATTCGTTTTTCATTATACAATTTTAATCGATGTAAATAAGGAATCTCAACAGTATATACTATATGTATTTAATTTATTACACAATAATATACATAGATTTACAGGAACAAATGTCGACAATGTCTCTATTCTTTTCTGATACACTGTTTGTTTCAAATTAAAGTTTTCAAGAGCCATTTACCGAAATCAATGCTTAAACTTTAAAATCTGCAGAGTAGTAGATTAAAACAATGATCATCTGCATGCATAATCAACTGATCAACATTCTGTTGGAATCAAGACAACGTTGACGCATGAGTTGTATCTTGATAGTCCATTTTTGGTAAGCAAGTCATCCAGCTAAGGGAAAAGAAAAGAGCAAGCTTTACAAAATTTGTAACGATGTCAATGAAAATATTATGTAGGTATTTTGAATAAATTATAAATCTTAAAAGGAAATCTTATTATCTTATTTCAAAACTTTTGATGCAAGTACGGGAGGAAATTATTTGTAAAAAATAAAAAATAAAATAAAAAAAAAACATTTAAACAAACGGAAAGTAGCATCTTGCATTTAAGAATACGCTGCAAATTCCTAGCATACATTGGGAACACATTTGGAACATTTTGATTAAAAAAAGTGTTCCAGTTACCTTAATATGTACTGAATGTGTTCCCTTAATGTGTTCCGAATATGCTCCGCTATAAAGAAAATGTTCTGAAAGTGTACCGAAAGTGTTCTGCTCAGGATATCTGTTAAATCTAAACTTGGGAACACATTTGAGAACGGATTGGGAGTACATTTGGGCACACTTGTGAAATCATCGCTTTCAAAAAGTGTGCTAGAAAGTGTGCTGAACAAAAGAACTGTTCTCAGAAGTATTCTAAAAACTGTTCCTAAAAGTGTGCTTCAAAGTGTTCTAAAAAAGGCGACAAAATAAGTGTTCTAAAAAGTGTTCTTAAAAGTGTATAAAGATTCGCAGTGTATCGTATCGTAAACTATTCGCATTTTATCACTCTCTATATTTTAATGAAAAAATGCTAAAAAATGATCATATAAGTCCGGGAGACAGCGTCACATTTCTGAAATCAATTTTTGCGTCGATGATTTTTGCATATAATGCTATATTAGATCTTACAGGAAACAGAACTGCCAGTATGCTGGTGCGCCAGCAGAGATGTTGTCATAAAAACACCGCATAACGCCCTGCAAAGCGAAATGAATTGTATCCCAATGTTACCGGACTCTGGTGGCAATCATCCATAATCGAGATACCATTCAATTGTAGCGTATCGCGAGATGTTGCTATGGCAACATATTTCTCTGGGGAACCAACTGACTAGCAATTCCGTTATCTGTAACATTCTAATCTATCATATATTTGCGAAAATCATCCACACTGAAGTCAATTGCAAAAATACTATCTTGCCTATCTTCGTATATAAGCAGAAATGCATGTCACTTCCAGTATATAAATTACTTTTACATGAAACATTTCCTTGAAAAAAGAAACAAAATATTAGAGAAAAATTGATAAGTTTTGTAAACCTACCTAAATACTCCCAGAGGCAGGAGTAAGAAGATACCGAGTGTGATATAAGGCATTCCCGGGAAAGTGCTAAGGAAAGCGACGAACAGCTGCGCCATGAGGATCGAAGTTAATATTGGCAGAAGAGATTCTGCTGTTGCCACAAAAGTGAACAATTTTCCTAAGAATAAATAACGTAAATCTATATCATAAAACACACTTCAAATAGTTGCTGTCAACAGACATCAATGTAACCAAGTTTATTTCGCGTGTCCTGTCCCTGTAAATGAACATTAAATACTACGCACACCATTTTGATACAGGAGACATATTGTAGTGCATATCAACAATGCATATCAATTTTGCAACATTGGAAAAAGTAATCTAACATCGTTATAATATACTTCAAACAATTGAGGGGGACGGGGCAACATCGTACCAAGCCACATTTTTGGTTAAATAGATCTGACATTGTAATCTGCTGCTTATTATTGTAAATTATAATATCCTATATATTAATTGTTTCTAATGTCACTTGGTGACAGGATAGGCCCCAGGTTTCTGTTTTTCCCCAGACGTTTATATCCCCAATGAAGATAGCTAATTTACAAAGAACGTAATAGTAATATCATTAAAGTAGTGCCATATTATTATTCAGAATATCTCAAATGTTACTAAGACATTTGCGAGAAAACTTTATGTTATATATCTTGATTAGAGTATTTGATCTAACTTATTTCAAACTGATATATCTCAGAAGTTTAAAAATGTGGCTTAGCACTCTCTTGCCCCGACCCCCTCAATTATCGATCTTACACTATAGTGTATCAGAATTCATTTGAGAGTTCCAGTAAACGAACTGCAGTTTTTGCAAACTTCTTTTTCAATAGGTCACGTGCAAAAGCAAATTTTCTCCTTTAGATAACTTTTCTGACATAGAAATAAGTATTGATTCTAAATACTCCGTCGTGACAACGTTTCGTGATTTTCACGTCACTAAAAATCTGTTTAAAATAACCAGTTTGTAATTTATATTCAAACACTGGAGTAAATGTACAAAAGTCACATTTTGTTTTTTACGAATTCCACCACCACCTCTCGTTATTATATAGATCTGTACCCCTGTGTTTATTATTTATCTCTTAACTTGGAAAGGTGGCTCCAGATGAAGATATTTGGGTCAAATGAGGATGTCGAATGCGAAACTGATTAATATTTTTGAGCCCTTTGTTGTACCAAATGAAAGGCAATGTAAATCCCTCATATAGCAAGCTAAAGCAATATTTTCAAATGCTACATAACCGTCGGAATAAGTGTATCGCTTTTGAAGGAAACTACGTTGGAGTACAAAAGTCATGCTTGAGAAAAAGTTCTGTTTTTTGATTAATAGTTCCGAGACTTTTCAGTCCATGTAGTATGTGCTATCATATGCCTACGTGAATATTCCGTATAGTGCCACCATCTCCATTTTAGGCCCAAACTTTTGAGGTAAAAGTTCACATTATACACGAATAAATACAGTACTTGTAAATAAAAAATCCGTTGATTGACAGTACAATTTCTGTTTTTTTTTTTTTTAAGGATTTTTTTTTTTCTGATGAAATGATTTTGAGAATGCATCAGAAATTAGCGAATTTGGATTTTAGTATATCCTTGGCAGATAATAGTGCGAAAAATTTAGTTAATTTGTCGTTTTCGCTAAGACTTTGGGATTTTTTATATTTTTATACTCTAAAAAGAATTTCTGTATTTTGGAAGTACAAATTGCGTATTTATACGGATTTTAATAATAAAAATAAGCTCCATAGTTTTAGTTAAAATGAAAATTTAGCATTAGCTGTCAAAGATAATGCTAAATTTTGACTCATCTCAAATCCATACTTCCAAAAGTATGGATTTTGAGTTCTCATAAAATCTCAAATTCATACTTTTTGACACATTCACGAAATCATTTTGATCGGGGAAAAAATCCACAAAAATACGGAAATCGTACTTCAATCAACGGATTTAAAAAAAATTTTTACAGTGTATGTCTACCATAAAATAGAAAAATATTTTTTATTTTTCCGATTTAGAGTCTGAACTACAATGAGTGCAATTAAACTAAATATTAAGATAAATTACTTCAGATACATTCAGATATGTCTTTCATAGCACAAATATTACAAATAAATTTGAGAAAAACAGTTATGAAAGAATTTTACAGTTTAAAATATTAAGGGAACTTGGTGCCCATTCTTTTTATTCGAGTATTTTATAATATACCTTTTTGACATTATTAAATGGTATTATGATGAAAAAATGACATAATAAAGAAAAAATCTAATCCTTGTGGTCAAATATGAAAATTTTTAATCTTTTTTTTATTTTTTAAATTTATAGAAAATTTAAAAATCAACTTCTACAATTTAAAACATTTTGAACCGTTTTACATGCTTTTTTTTTACTTCGGTAGGGATTAAATTTTCAAAATATTAATTAGTTTAAGAAAATATAAATAAAATTTCATGACGTATGTAAAAATAGAATAAAAACGACTACTTACTTAACACTTTATTTATTTACTTATTGAAAATCTGATTGCTAAATTTATGAAATCCAACTTAAGGATTGTCAACTCTGGAATTATTTAAAGAGAACTGGTGGTAGTAGAAAGATTTCTTTACGTGTTTATAATAATCGGACTTTTACGTAAATTCGCAGAATATTCTAGGGATTTATAAATATATTTTAAGAAAAAAAAAAGGGAAATTGGGTACTTTTATGATAGCCGGGCGCAAATGATAAATTGACAAATATTATTCCCATTTTCATCATTCATTTCATTTAAAAATATAAACCTTTCACTCATTTAATTTAAAATAAATAATTTTCATTTATAATACATGTATTACATACATTTATAATACATGTCTGTCACACACTTCATTTAAAATGCAACAATAAATAAATAATAACTACGAAATAATGCCATAAAACAAAATATTTTATTTCAAAATCAAAGCATTGTTTCTAATTTAGACGAACGGAAAATAAAAATTGCTTTGGCGAGATACAAAACTACTTTTGGCGAGATTTGCGCCCGGCTAACATAACAGTACCGAAAATTGACATTTTTGTCATTTTTCGCAAAATGAACCGTACCAAGTCCTCTTAAGTTAATAAAAATATTTAACAATTTTCTTGAAAAGTCCTGCTTACCTACGTCGTCATCGCGAGCTACTTTTGATATACGTGATCTGGCAGCAAAAGTTGCACAGCCACCAAGAAATCCTAGAACATTTCCTAAAAAATAAACAGAATATAAAAAGCATAAGGAAATAAATAGTTTTTGTGTTATAAAATATGTATAGTAAACTCCTAATTATTACGATTATCACTGGAAAAAGAATGAGTCGGAAAATCGGAATCGCTGGATAATCGGAATGCCCTTCCGATTATCCGGCGATGCGTCCCAGATTCATTTTCTAGTGGCGGCTGGTGAGCCAAATAAGAGAGGTGGCAGTAATTGACATAGATTTTACTCTCAAAACCTATAGCATACTTCCGGTTGACCTAGAGCCTTGAAATTTGGCATGAAGGAAGCCTTTATAGCACATGCAAAGAGAAAAATTCGAAATTTACTAATTTATAATTCTATGTTTATTTATTACGGGATTATTTATTACGGGGTCCTGTTTTTTTTCTCCTTTTTAGGTACAGAATATTAAAAATTTGTTACTCAGTACACTGTTAAAAATATCCCTGTAAAATTATGGGCAGAGGCCGGCAGCAGAGATTCCAGTCATACCACGTAAAAAAAAAAAAAAAAAAAAAAAGAAAGAAAAAAAATCCATGTCCATCATTTTGTGCAGCCCGTAATTTTACGGGGCAAAGCAACACAATAACACTTTACTTACTGTCCCGTAGCACGTATCATCACAGAATCGCTTTTTCTGGCGGGAAAAAATATATGTTACGATCGCGGTTAAGTGACATTATTTTTCGAAACACGAGTAAAATGAAGGGTTACACCCTAGCGGAAGAAAATGTATGGGATCGTACCGTATTTTTGGTAACAGATGGGCTAGAGCTGTAAGAATATGTGGATAGCCCTTAATTTTCTAAGTATTTAAGGGATAAGGCCGCTTATTTAGTGGATCAGATCATTTTTCATCAAATAAGGCTGCTGCCCTTGAAAATTGAAGGGCAACGCTCATAAATTTACAGTTTTTTTCTGAGAGTGTACGAATTAAGAATTTAGACATCCTGATTTATAAGCATTCATACATTCGGCATTCTACTACTTACTATAAAATTATCCAACAAACTAGGATCGATAAAGACTATGAAAGGTATCCCTTTCAATGGTGAGCAATGGTGTTTTTTCTAAACAGTTTTTACTATATGTTTTTAAATTATTAATTTCATCTATTCAACATTATATAATACTTGCCAAACCCAGGGGTAATTGTTGAAATGTGCCAAGTAGTAATTGTTTGCCTTTGAAAAATGTGTGGAATTTATTAATTAACAAATATTGTCTAAAATTGCATAGTAATCGCAATTTAGAAAGTTTTTAGAACGTTCCCCGCTCATTTCACCCTTTTAATTTTCGAATTTTATGAGAAATCATTCGTAGCGAATATTTGTATCTTATAAGTAACCGCCATACTAAATTTCAAGTTTCTAAGCCCCCCACCTCCAGTATCATAAAAATAATAAGTTTAGAACTTTTTTTTTTCTCCTGCACACTTTTAAATTTCGATTAAAAAAAAAAAAAACTTCTGTGTGTGTATTTGAGTCTTAAAAGTAACAGTCATGTCAAATTTCAAGTTTCTATAATTAACAATTCCACAGAAATCATAATTTAGAACGTTTTTATAACGCTTTTCGCGCATATCATCCTTTTAAATTTCGAATTTTCTTTAAAACTGTCCTGTGCGATCATTTATAGTTTAAAAGTAACAAACATGTCAAATTTAGAATTGCTATCCCTTACAATTCTATAGAAATCATAATTTAGAGCGTTTTAAGAGCGCTTTCCGGACATTTTTCCCTTTTAAATTTCAATTTTTTTTAGAAACCGTTCTTAGAGAGCATTTACATCTTTTCATTAACTGCCATGTCAAATTTCAAATTTCAAATTTAGAGCGTTTTAAGAGCGCTTTCCGCGCATTTCCCCCTTTTAAATTTCGATTTTCTTAGAAACCGTTCTTATAGAGCATTTACATCTTTTAATGAACTACCACGTCAAATTTCAAACTTCTAGTTCAGTACCATAAAAATCACAATTTCTGAAAGCTTTTCACTCCTCCTCTGCCCTTTTAAATTTCGAAAAAAAAAAAAAAACTTTTCTGTGTGGTGTGCATTTACGTCTTAAAAATAGCAACCATGCCAAATTTCAAGTTACTGCTATGCTTAACAGCTCCATAGAAATCGTAACTTAGAAAGTTTGTAGAACGCTGTTCGCACATTTCACCCTTTTAAATTTCGAATTGGTGCAGGGACTGTTACCATTACTTTTGAAATCGGTTCGGTAGTTCCAGAGATTACCCCTACAAACAAACAAACAAACGTTATTTCTTTATAATATTAGATTTAGGTTCACTGTTATTGTCAAACAGATCAGTTTTGAGTGACCAAACATATGGCTATTTGTTAAATTTTTACTATTTCTTAAAAAAAACATTATACATATATATTTCTTACAGAGCGAACGAAGGTACCATTCTGAGTTTGATATAGGTTTATGGTAGAGGAGTAAGTACTTATAAAATCATTAAAACAAAATTTCTACCTCAGTTCATGGGGGGGGGGGATGCATTTAAATAGAATGGCCTCAATTCCGTTTACATTTCTCATTTTTTTTCTAAAAATATACCAGTAAGTTTTCAGGTTAGTCTAGTTGCCTTATCCTGATAGAGTTTAACACAATGGAGATTTTTGGGTAAAGTGATGGAATGTTTTTTTTTGGAAACATGTATTATCCCCTTCGGCCCTGACGTCCTACTAATAGGACATATCTTTTATTGAGTATTATTTTGTCTTAAACATTATTTTTATTAATTCCAACACCTAATAGTGATAGTATGAATCTCTACATTTCCTATTATGACTTCACCTATGTTTAGCATTTAGTAATAATAATAATAATAATAATTTTCATAATCATTACCAAGCCGTTGGCATTTCTTTTAATTAAAACACACGTTTCACTCTTTAAATTAAAATTTGGGAATCCTTTTTCGAATTGGTAATTTGTGATAAAAGATAAAAAATATTACTAAATTTTTATGCTTGTTTAATTTAGTTGTAATACGAAATTTTCCAAACGTCTTCAAAAATTCTTCCTTAGACTATTGTTATATGAAAAACACGCAAGATAACTACATTTGTGAGGTTTTGGAAAAGAACGCATTCGTTAACTGTCATTAAACCCTAACTTCTGTGATTCCGATAGCTATTTTTAATTTTGTTAGCATAACAGTAATTTTTTCCCAAAACTGAAAAAAAAATCAGGGCCGAAGGGGTTAAAACATATTCATAGCTGCCAACTTTTACGCTTAATTCCTACCACTAAAATTTTATACTAAATTTTATCTTATTAAATTGACAAGATCGTGTGATTACATAAGGAACAAAATTCTATTAAATTTTAGTGGTAAGAAAAAAGCGTAAAAGTTGGCAGCTATGCGATATTGCTGATAGTGATCAGAGATATTATTGAAAAAAATTCTATTGGGTTTATTTTATAAGTTTTCCGTTATAAGAGAATCTAGCAATAATCATTAAACATTTAGCAAAAGTTACCTTGTTTTCTCTGAACCAACATTGTAGGTCTTTTTTCCTCCTTTTCGGTAGTAAATCGATCTGTTTTGTATGGCAATCAGGCAAATATATCTAAGCCTCATGAATTGCAACTACTTATTTCCATTTTCACCTCCGAAATAATTTTTATACCAGCAATCTGTAACATAGTCTTACGTTGCACACAGAAAAAAATTGCTGTAAAATTACGGGCAGAGATCGGCAGCAGAGATTCTAGTCATACCCCGTAAAAAAAAATAAAATTCATGCCCATCATTTTGTGCAGCTCGTAATTTTACGGGACAAAGTAATACAGCATTATAATGCACATGATATAATGCACTTTAAAACACAATAACACTTTACATACTGTTCTGTAGTACGTAGCACGTTAGATAATCATCACAGAATCGCTTTTTTGGTGGGTTAAAAATTTCGAAACACGAGTAAAATGAAGGATTACAGCCTAGCGGAGGACATAATGTATGGGGTCGTATCGTATTTTTGCTAACATATGGTCTACAACTGTAAGAATATGTGGATTGCTCTTAATTTTCTAAGTATCTAAGGGATAAGGCCGCTTATTTAGTGGATCAGACCGTTTTTCATCAAATAAGGTTGTTGCCTTATTATATCACAATATTATTGTGAAAATTGAAGGACAAACGCTCATAAATTTACAGTTTTTTCTGAGAGTGTGAGTAACATTCTTTCGTATAAGACGGTGAACATAATGTATTTTTTTCTTTTTTATTAGCTTTAAATCAGATTTTATAATTTTGTTTACAGTTCCTATAGATATGTTTAAAGAGTTTGCTATAGTTCTTTGAAGGATTGTAGTTTCTTTTAAAACATGAGATGCGACATTAGATATAATAAGCGGTGAATGTTCCCTTGTTGGGTACGCATTTTTCACCTTGTTTCCCTGTCAAACGTAAACTTTGACATTTTTTTCCTTTTTTATTAATTATATCACTCATTTAACGTCTAGAAATATTCCCATGCTACCATGCAACCATGTTTTTTACACCTTTTTCACTAATCGAATAAGAATATTTCTCTTGGTAAAGCGCAAATACACAATTTTCGATTCCTTGTTTATTTTCCACGACATTTTAAATCAAAGACTATTTTTAATGATGCAAACGATAATTAAACTCTATTCCGAATTATTGCCAGATAGATTTTATTGTTTATTTTCATTTAAATTTTAATCATAGGAAAAGTCAGAATCCCTCTGTATTTTTGGTTGCATATTTTCTTAGAAAACTTGAATACTAAATATTTCAAAACTGGCATTTTGTTAGTTACTTTGCTTTACAAACGAGCCCTTCATTAACCCTTTGAAGGGCTGTTGGTATATTATTCGTTCCACTTAATTTAGATTCCAAACTGCCAAACGGTACTTAGAATTTTTAAATAAAATTTTGTTTTTACAGCGTACGCGATGAAATTAATTAATTTATTTTCAAATCAATATGCTCGAAATTCCGGTGCCATTCAGTCATTTCAAAAGTTAAGCAACAGATTTGTTTTAAGACCCTGAAAGGGTTAATGTAAACGTTATCAATAGCTATATTTTACATGATTGTTTCGCAACTTACCAATATGAAAAATTGGTTTGTTCCGTGAAAGACCAACTCCTAGACTCTTCCCAAGAAGGGATACTGTTCCCAGCAGCCCTAAGATTGCATCGGTTGCCCTGAAGTACTTCAGAAGAGGTATGATAATTACCAATGTAACTATTCCAATAACAGCGTAAATGGAGGCAATATTGGAGTAAGTCGTATTGTCCCAGTCAAATAGGTGATGTGCATAAAGGTAGTTGATATCCCCGGTAGCTGAAGAAATAAAAAAAAATTATGGTTAGTTTATCAGTGATGCGCTATGTACCTATAAATGACATTGGCAAATGAAAAAAAAAAATCCCTGACGGCTCGGCCTACAGGCACAGGTAGATTTCGAAGACGCAGCCGTGGGGTGGCTGTTTGTTGGGAATTGCGGAAGAAATGACCTTTTCGCCATGATGCGGCAGTTGGAACCGCCCACTTCGAAATATAACTTGTTTGCAGGCGGAGCCGGCAAGGATTTTTTTGTTTTTAATTTTTAATTTTTTTTTTTTTTTGCCATATGGGTTGGTTCTATAAAAAACTTGTCAATATAAAAGTTTTAGATAATATTAAGAGTATTTATAATAAATTTAAGCTGATTTGATATCTTGTGAATTGACGAAGTTATAATTTTTTTTCTTCTAAAACCCCCCTCCTTCCCCCCCTCTTGGGTCCATTTTAACTTTAAACGGATTCGATACGTATCATAATTAAGAAATTATGGTTTTTTTTTCTGTTTTCACAAAAAAGCCCCCCCCCCCCAACTTGGTTCGATTTTGCCCATTAACGAACTTGACCGAGATTTTATGCCCCTTAATTTTATGTATCACTTTGGAAGAGATTTGTGTAAAATTATTGCAGTTATCGTGTCCATAAAAACTTGACATAGACAGATAGATAGATAGATAAAGTTTTGAACTGGGGGTGTTTTTGGGTTCTGGGAGTCATGATCGGCGTAGATCTGCAAAATTTTTTCAAAAATTCCAATTTAGGGGAGAATGTAATAGGTAGTATTTCTTACGAAATCTATCTAAAAAAAAAAAAAAAAAAAAAAAACCGTTGCACTTTCAAACAACTAAAGTGACAGATGATTGTTCAACAATTCAGCCAATCAACTGTCACTTTATTTGCTTTTGAGTGTGATACACAAACTTTTTCTTTTCATTTGTCAATGCAGATGAAATCTTACAGCTTTAGCTTTCTAAAAGAGCCTGTTCGACTAAATATAAGATGATCAAATATCAGGACACAAAAACCGAGATGCAAAGTGTAAATGCACTGCAAAAAAAAAAAAAAAAAAAAAAAAAAAAAAAGTGTTGATTTTACAGTATAATACTGGCATCCCAGCTGCCAGTATTATGTCGTAAAATGTACAGTAATAAACAGTAAAATAAGCAGTAATTCACTATCGCGCATGGCGCATGCGGGGCAGCGTATTACTGCTTATTACTGTTCATTTTACGATATAATACTGGCAGCTGAGGTGCCAGTATTATACAGTAAAATCAACACTTTTTTTTTTGCAGTGTATTACCCCTCTTTCCAAAGCCGTTAATATAGAAATTTCTCCCCTTCCTCCCCAAAAAGGACATTTTTTGGGGGGCAGTTATCGATATTCGAACAGATCTGGAATTTACAGAATGATTTCCAAAAATATCATTCTTATTGTATAAATAAAGAGCAAGATTTAATTTAAATTTTCTTCTCTGATTAACTTTTATTTTTCTGCCAAATGTATCTTTTTTTGCGCTTTCTAATAGTTTGGTTTCGTCCGACTTCTTTTAAAGAATATATTTATTTTATTCATTTTTAGATAGCTTCCATCACAAAAATTCCTTCCGGTATGTACCGGTAGGAAAAGGTAGCTTCCATATTCCTTATTTTTAAAATTTCAGCTAATTTTGCTCAAACACACGAAGATAAAATACTTGGAATCCGATTATAAAAGATACAATCCCAGTTTTCGTCAAAACTGAATTTGAATGAGAATTTCGCCAAATAAGTCAAGCATATCCAAGTTTAGTTCTTTGTTCATAATTTTTTTAGGGTTCCGTACTTAAAAAGTAACGAGTTGAAAATTGCACGTCAAACGTGACACACGAGGTGCGTTCGTACTATAGCTAATTATATAAATATTCAGATCTTGATGATATTTAATTCTGTGAAATGAGTGTTGAGTTGGGTTGATTATTGACGGCCAATTATCTGCACTTGGGATATAGGCCCGGGGGGAGTGCCCTTCGTGGGGGTCTTTCTAAGGGAGCCTAACCCGTATTTACGCATGGATAAATCCACGGCTCGAAGAAAACCACGAAAACTCCGAACGATTAGGCCGACGGGCGCGATTGGGATCGGACCCAGCACCTCCCGTCTACCAGCTTCGAGAGCAGAACCTCTCAGCCACTGGTGGGGCATTCTGTGAAATGAATTATATCGTCTGCAGATTAATTTCTGTAATAAAACAATTATCTCGGTCCTTTGACGATTAAACCTCGGATGCTCCTATAACAAAAAAGCACCGATTTTTAAAAAAAATCAAATTTCTTAATAAATATTTTTATTAATATCTTCTAAAGTTTTGATTCGATTTTCATAAAATTTGATGTGTCTCGACAAAATTCAGCAAAGATAATATATCTTAAATTTCAAACCATTTGGTTGGGTAGTTTTTGCGCTGTTATATGCGGACAGACGGACGGACGGATCAGACGAAGACTATAGGTGCTACATATTTATATAATTACGAACGCACCTAAAAACGGAACCATTGTAAGATCACTCGTGTGTCTGTTTGTCCGTCTTTCACAGCCGTTTTTTCTCGAAAACTTTGGAACGTGGAATGCTCAAGCTTAGCAGAGTTATAAAGTCCTCACATATTTATGGATTATTAGTCATTCACAAAAATTTTTAGGAAAAATTTAGGGTGAGGGGGGGGGAGGGGGGTGATAATTAAGTTACTTGAAAAAAATTGTGTATGATTTGAGGTATCATTCGAAAGATCTCGCAACACCGAACTCAACATATATTTGGGTATTATATTTTCAGTGATATCGTCTAAAATGTACTGCAAAAATATATCCTCCCTATTTCCGAAGCTACTGAAACTAAAATTATGAAAAAAAAATCTCTGACGGCTCGGCCTAGAGGCACAGGTAGATTTCGAAGACGCAGACCGTGGGGCACCTGTTTATTGGGAATTGCAGAAGAAAGACATATTTGCCATGATGTGGCAGTTGGGACCACCGACTTCGAAATATACCTCCGCCTGTAGGCGGAGAAAGCAGGGAATTTTTTGTTTTTAATTTTTTTTTTTTTTTACCGTAAGAGTTGGTCCTATAAAAAACTTGTCAGTATAAAAATTTTAGATAATATTAAGAAGATTTATAATAAATTTAAGTGGATTTGATACCTTGGGAATTGATGAAGTTATGAATTTTTTTCTTCTGAAACCCCTATTTCCCCCCCCCCTCCTTGGGGGCATTTTAATGAAATCAAAAATCTGTCATACATAAATTTTTGGCCCTTTTTCTAGAAGTAATAATAAATTTAAACGGATTCGATATGTATAAAAATTAAATGGGTTTTTTCTGTTTTCACGTCTGCTTTTATGCGGAGCCAGCAAAGATTTTTTTGTTTTTAATTTTTTTTTGCTGTAACAGTTGGTCCTATAAAAAACTTGTCAATATAAAAGGTGTAGATTAATTTAAGG
This sequence comes from Maratus michaelseni, assembly GCA_963931845.1. Taxonomy (NCBI): domain Eukaryota; kingdom Metazoa; phylum Arthropoda; class Arachnida; order Araneae; family Salticidae; genus Maratus; species Maratus michaelseni. Next base: position 344,945,431 of record OZ007591.1, on the reverse strand, counting down.
AAATTTACAACAAATTTAAGCGGATTTGATACCTTGGGAATTGACGCAGTTATGATTTTTTTTCTTCTAAAACCCCCCTTCCCCCCCTTGGTGCCATTTTTAATGATATCAAACATTTGTCATACATAAATTTTCGGCTCTTTTCTTAGAAGTAATAACAATTTTAAACGGATTCGATACGTATCATAATTAAGAAATTATGGGGGGTTTCCTGTTTTCACAAAAAGCCCCCCCATTTGCCCCCCCCCTTGGTTCGATTTTGCCCATTAACGAACTTGACCGAGATTTTATGCCCCTTGATTTTATGTATCAGTTTGGAAGAGAATTGTGCAGAATTGTTGCAGTTATCGTGTCCATAAAAAAGTGACATATATATATATATATATATATATATAAAGTTTTGAACTGGGGGTGGTTTTGGGTTCTGGGAGTCATGATCAGCGTAGATTTGCAAAAATCTTTCAAAAATTCCAACTTAGGGGAGAATGTCTTACGAATTCTACCTAAAATCGGGGTAGTAGGAGTTTATTTAAACCTTGGAGGAAAAACTATAGCGATTATTCTGAGTCACATATAGTTTTTTGAGAAAATCCCATTTTTTTCGTTACACAAAAAATGTACATAAATACATATACTTACAATCCATAGCGATGATGAGGAAACACAATGATAGAATCAAAAGCACGACTTGTCTTCGACCCCGATCAGGTCTATGTTTCGTTATGGCTGTAAAACCTTCCAAAAATACCTTGCAAGAAGCTAAATCGCGCATTTTAGTCGACCAAGAATCATCATTGTCCAAGCCACGTGTTTCTTCTATCATAAATATGACGAATACGAGAGTAACAATTAAACCTCCTGCAGTAAATAGGAAAACTGCGGCAAAACCGAGTCCTTTGAAAATCCAACCTCCTGTTGTAGTTCCAAAAGATGTGGCAAAACCAACTGACATTTCAACGAAAGCGTATTTCATAGTTCTCGCAAAAAGTGTTGTTGAATCTGAAGCGTAACTGTATATAAGAGCCATTACAGTTACTATTCCTCCTGATAAGCCAGTAAAAAGAGATGGAATAAAATAGTATTCCGCTCTGGTGTCCAGGAAATAAGCACACAAGGTGGAACCTAATGAATCCAGTAACATGCCAGTTAAAGCTACAACGATGGGAATTTTTCTGCCATAACGATCACTCCAAGGTCCAATAAAACATGCCAAAACAGCTGCCGGCGCAGTTTGTATCAGAGTGTGACCCAACTGGTAATTGGCAGCTAATTTTTCAACGGAAGCTTTTGCATCTGTATAGTTTTCCAAATTATCACACACCGACGAATTAAGCCCAAAATGAACTAAACACACTTTTCTTAATATCATTGTTGTAGAAGTAATTTTCGTCAAAACTGTTGAAAATGTGAATAGAATTGTGAACAGTTCAAGTTTTCTTTTAGACAATTGAATACCAATACGAGAAATTAACGACTTTTCACTATTTTCTGTGAATGGCTCATTATTTTTAGAACTTTTATCTAAACTATTAGCTGGTTTTAGGTTCATTTGTTCTGTAGATCCATAGCTATTAGACAAATCTGAAATCACCCCGTTTTCATCCATGATGTATTTTGAATCTATTCAGTGCAACTTTAAAGGGGTACCTTTTTTTTTTTTTTTTTTTTTTTAATCTCCTTCTCGTCAGTCAAATAATCTCTCCTTTCTAATGATTCTTCCTCTATCTGTATAGTAGTAACTGAAATATTTCAAATTTCTAGAAAGAAAGAAAATAAGTGAATAAATATAAAACCATAAAAAATTAAAACATTTTATAATTCCAATGGATTTTCTATGCTAGTGCAACTTTATTTTAAAATACAGCGTTGTTATTTTAGTTTCGCATCATAGTAAAAATTTACCGGTCTATTTTTCTCGTTTTTACGAATATCTGAACCGGCCCGATAGCTGGTCAAGCCCGCTATTATACTCTGTCACAATAATATCTGTCATGTGGATTAAATGCGATATTAAGAAAAAATCAATTTCAAAATTAAACATGTTGTATAGAGGCCTTCAAAATGTTAAAATATACCAATATTTCCATACTCGGGTATTTTATCATGATTCAATACCTTCCACAAACACATATGATGTTATAATCACTTGCTGACGTCATATCTACTTGCTTTCTCAATGACTGATATTGATACTCTCTTTGTATTACTCTCAAAAATTTGAAAAAGTCTGTTAAACTTCCAATATGACGTCAGATTAATTTTCTTTTTAATTATCTAATGACGTCATATTAACCTGCTCTCTGTACTTACACATACTCATAATCCTTGTATTATTGAGAATTGTTTGAAAATTTCCGTTTTATTACCAATATGACGTCATATTAATCTTTTTTTTTCAATTGGTGAAACTCTTTTTATTTCATTTTCATTTTTCACGTGGAAATCTTTCAATAGAAAATTAATTATTGTAGAAAGAATTTTATAGTGGCTTTTTAATTGTTGGCAACTGCTATAACGAAAAATGTTTAAATTTAATAGGAAAAGGCTGCTAGATTTTTTTTTTTTTTTTTTTTTTATCTCTCTATATTAAAATAAAGGATTTTTTTAATTTTATGATTTTCAGCGTGGTAGTATATTCAGCTGTAAGTACAGAAAATTTCAAGTCTATAAGTTATACAGTTTCTGAGAACCGGCTTTGTGTCGGACAGACCGAGAATCGGGACGAATAGGGTTTCGTGAGAAGAACGAAACCTTAAAGACAGAGAAGTGGGACGAATAAGGTGTCGTGAGATGAACGAAATCCCAAATACTGACTTCCACAGGGGTTTAAGGGAGACAAACAAATTTTAATTTCCCTTTCTCTTAACATTTTTTTATAATCACTTGAGAAAAATAAATTACACTATTTTTTTTTTTAATCATTAGAGAAGAAAGGACATTTATTAAATTCAATTTCAAAATCAAGGGAGGGGCAATGACCCTATCTTACCCTGACGGCGCCTATGCATATTAGTGAATATCATTCATATTACAGGGGAAAAGAGTGTATTTCATAACTGGCTAAAAGAAACATAAAATGCATTTGTGTTTATAAAATAATAAAAAACGGGCATAATTTCATTTACGAAAATTGACGCTAAGCAAAATCAGAACAAAATACAAAATTATTGCGTACGGTCGGTCAAAAAAAAAAAAAATAAATAAATAAATAAAAAGTGACACATACTGTTTTATTACCAAATCAAAGTAGAAACATGCAAGAGATTCCATTCAACTGGGAATTGTGTCTACTTTCCAAATTTTGATGCAGTTTTTTGGTGCGTTCGTAATTATATGAATACGTAGCACCTTATAGTCGTCATCTGGTCCGTCTGTCTGGCCATCCGTACGCATATAACTGCCCAAAAAATACCCAACCGAATGGTTTGAAATTTAATATATGTACATATATATATATATATATATATATATATATATATATAATTATAATATCTATGAATTTCAAAAAACATATCAAGTTCTATTATCATTCTACTTAAATCTCCAAAGAGATAATTAATGATATTGTGTATACAGAATACCACATAGCTAATAATTAACATGTGCAAACATAATATTACCATAGCTTGTGCTTCAATGGTAATTGGCCAAATTTTACTCATACCTAAAGAATATTGAAAAAAGAAAAAAAAATAGAGAGAAAGGAAAAAAAAAAATATATATATATAAATTGGAGTTGCAAATAAGTAAATACAAATGGATTAATAAATTAAATATGAACCATATACAATGGAAAATTGGACCACATGAGAATTAAATATGAATTGGATATGAAAAAACACATGCACATGTACTCATCAGCCTGGATGCACCCACATGTGTTTTAAATAATAATTCAGTGTTTCATAATTCTACTGGCATAATGCTAAGATCAGTAGAATCATCCAAGTACACTGAATTATTACCAGACAACAATTGGAAATATTAAAATTTGGAAATATTTAAATAGGAAATAAAAAACCATTAAGAATATACAATATATTTCACTCACAACGATTATCCCAAAAACTGTATTTAACACCTCACGAAATTACCACGAGATAACAGTTTTGAAATAATAAAATTGGAAATATGAACGCGTAAAGTGTAGATAAAATATTTTACTCACAATAATTATACAGAATCCTTAAAATTTCACAACTTCTGCATAATATTCACATCCACATGGCAATGCATCATACATGTTGACTAAGTCGAGTTGAGAGAAATGTACATGTACATATATATATATATATATATATATAATTTCATATTGCAGAATTTTGTCGAGTCATTTCAAATTTTATGAAAATCGAATCAAAGCTTAAAAAGATATTAATAAAAGTTTTTTATTCTATTAAATCCTATCATACATAATCTAAATAATAAAAGCGCAAGTCATGTGACTGAAGAAAACAAATACGGGCTAATCACATCTTTTCCATATGCCAAGCGGTCATTTTTATTTAAAATTATTTTTTCGAATAAAACTGCACAAAAGTTGCATTTTTAGAAAGATCGTTCAAAAAAATTGTTTGCTTGAGAGATGAGTTGCATTAAAAAATGTATAGATTCCGAGATAACTTCAGTGAAAATTAGGTTAACAGCCGAATATCTCAATTCATTAAGGTAAATAAACAAAATATTCATTCATCGTGAGTCATAGAAATATTAAACCATGGAGGTAATCATTCGAAAAGCAAGATCTCCATGGTGAATTTTACAACGCTGTCTGGGTCGAAAAGAAATTTCGCATCTGTAAACGTGGCATACGTAATAAGAAAAAAAAAAAAGGCATGCTCATTTTGCTCATAGCAGACGATATAATTTATTTCACTGAAATAATAACGATGACTTTTTTACATTGTAAAACTAGTTATAGCACGAAACGAACGCACCCCATTCGTCACGTTTAACATACAATTTCCAACTTGTTAAAATTGCGGTCGTATACATATTACAAATTATATCTGAATTTTGATTTTTTTGTAAAATAGTAACATGAACTTTTAACATCGTATTTGAGTTCTTCGGACCAAATAAGAACAGAAAAACGTGGAGCTTATGTACTTTTTCTTAAATCTCCATACAATTATGAAAATAATTGTGTTCGTGTTTATCCCTAATTTTCAGAAAATACAATAGAGAGCTAAAGAGGAAAAGTGCCGTAAACACATAGATTTGTTACCAGAAAAATAACATTTTACATTTTTATCCTAATCCTACTCATATTATAAATGTGATTGTTGGTGTGAATGTTTAGCTGAAGTAAACGTCAAAACGGAGGATTTAATGGCCCTGTATCTTTGCATATAAGATGGATTATTACCCAAAAATGAAGATAAGCTAGATTTTATTTATTTTATTCAAATATTTTTCTTAATGAATAAAAATTTCATTATTTGCATAGAGAATCAATAAACAGTTTTTCTATAAATTTATTAAAAATTTCATTATTTGCATAGAGAATCAATAAACAATTTTTCTATAAAATTTAACCATGTTTCTTTTTTGTTGCCAATAAACAAAATCCCGGAATAATAGTTTTTTCCCAACTATTAATTTTCAATTGCAAAAGTTTTACGTGAAAAATGAAAATTAAATTAAAAAATTTTGAGTTAAAAAGAAGATTAATATGACGTAATATTAGATAAAAACGGGCATTTTTAAGTATTTGATAATGATGAAAAAAAATGAATTAAATGAATTTAATATATATATATATATATATATATATATATATATATATATATATATATATTTAGATTGCCCACTAACAACACTAAAAAGAATTTTTATATGGATAAATATTAATTATGTTTCAAATTAACTTTTGAAATTTATTAAATGCGATACTTTCCTATTATCCGCACGCCAGGAGAAAATGCCAAAGATTTTGCTACTTACAGCAACCTTTTTGATTATGATCTTTTCAGTGGTTTAAGGGGGTAATTCGGTTACATATCTTTAAATTTGTGTTTATTTATATATTATTCCATTCTTTGATGGAAGAAATTACATTTTCATTACGGAATATTAGACGTAAGAAACGCTGAACTGTTTGTTCCCATTTTTTTAATTACAAACGGGTACATCTTTTGCAATCGGGCTGCACGTGACAGAGATAGATTTAAAAGAAATTCATGCTTGAAAATTATTTAAAAAACCATAAAAAATTGGTAAATTGAGATGCAGTTTCCAAACAAATTGCATTTGAAAAAAAAGATTTTTTTCCCTATTCGGCGGTGTTAAAAATGAAAGTAGGCCTTGAAGTTTAAAAATTTGTAGTAAAAGTGAAATTTATTATTCAGATGTTGCCACCGTCAATATGACGTCAGTGTTACTCATGGACATGTTTTTGGTTTATAATAGAGATTAACTTCATATGCCATTATGGCCATTGTCGCTCATCCTGATGTGCAATAGAACAATGATAGGGGAAGGTGACCTAAAATGATCCCCTTAAGGGAAAAATGTGTGTAAAATAACATAACTGTTTAAATAAAACTTTGTCTCTTTGCTAGTATGTTTTACACTATATTTTGCATTATAAACATATTTTAATAATATTTTAAACCCACATTGAGTAATGAAAAAATAGATTTTTTAAAAAGTGTCCGAAGGATCATTTTACCCTCATCAAAGGGCAAAATGATCCTTCATTTAAAAATAATTGTAAATTGTTTTTTATCGGCAAAATAAAGGATATAAAAGTAATTATGACAATACATAAGTGTAATTCACATCTAAAAACATACTCCATTAAGTAAACCAAGTCATATTTCTGTACACGAAAGACTCTATATCTAAATATATATCAAAATTGGTGCTTACCTCATAACAGATATTATAAAACCCAGTTTTTCAGAGAATTCCATTCAGACGCGTAATACTGCGATCGCTTGAATACCGCCATTACTTCTTCTTCACTTATCTCAACTAGTTTAAGTGTTATCCTGTAGATAGCGCAACCTGTCTCGAAGGAAATATAGGTGGACCATTTTGCTCGTTATGATCATTTTAAGCCACCTTCCCCTACATTAAAAATGTATTGTTTTCGTTAAAAAAAAAAAAAAAAAAAAAAAAAAACTACGCACGATGTAGTGATTATTTTAAAAGTAGTACTGTGTATCTTAACAACATAAATTTCGCGATGATTGGCCAATTTTTAAGAACGTTACAGCCTTGAAAGTGAAAGAAAACCAAGAAGACAAGCATATCTTTTTAAATCCCGATGAAATGACACCATCACCAAAATGAGACTTTGACAAAGAAAATAAAAAATTGGTGCAACCGTTCAAAAAATATGCGTGAACATACATAAAGTATATATGCATACGATTTGTGTAACCTTGTTTGTTGAATGTAGGTTAAAAAATAAGAATGTTTTAATAGCTCATTAAGTAAATATTCAACACGTTATTCTTAATAAGATACCAAACAAGAACATAATTCGAATTTTAATGTTAAAAAATGTTGAGACTTAGTAAAGTGAAACCGTAACATACAATAATAAAAAACAAGTTTGAAATTATACGTTAAACGTGACAAATGAGGTGCGTTCGTACACTATAACTAGTTTTACAATGTAAAAAAAATCATCCTTATTATTTTAGTGAAATGAATTATATCGTCTGTTAGAGCGAAATGACCTGAGCATTCCTTTTTGTTTCTTATTACGTATGCCACGTTTACAGATGCGATTTTGTTTTTGACACCAGACAACCTGCAAAATTCACCATGGATATCTTGCATTGCGACTGATTACCTCCATGGTTTAATATTTCTATGATTCACAATGAACGAATGTCATGTGTTTATTTACTTTAATGTATTGAGATAGTCGGCGCGCTGTTACCCTAATTTCCACCGAAGTTATCTCAGAATCTATACATTATTGAATGTAACTCAAAGCAAACAATTTTTTTGAACGATCTTTCTAAAAATGTAACTTTTATGCAATTTTATTCTAAAAATAATTTTGAAATTTAATAATGGTCGACTGGTATATGAAAAAAGAAATGGTCAGCCTGTATTTGTTTTCCCAAGTCACATGACTTGCGTTTTTATTTAGATGTACGTATGATAAGATTTAATAGAATAAAGAAAACTTTTATTAATATCTTTTTAAGTTTTGTTTCGACTTTCATAAAATTTGAAATGACTCGACAAAATTCTATAACGATTATATATATTCAACTTCAAACCATTCAGTTGGGTAGTTTTTTATCTGTTATATGCGGACGGACGGACAGACAGACGGACAGACGACGATTATAAGTGCCACGTTATATAATTACGAACGCAGCTAATAAAAAAGGTAAAAAAAAATATATTACACTTACTTATTTCTCGATTTTTCTTCTTTTTAACCGCGAAACGTTTTGGAAACACAACACGAAAAATATTAAACGGGGTGGAAAAAATACTTAATTTAACAATGCTATTGTAAAGTTTTGAATACTTATCAATCAAGAAAAAAAAATATTCAAAATGAGATAACTTTGTGTATTTTTTTTTTTATTTTGTGCCATGCTGTCATAAATACTTTAAATAATAGATATGTGATAGGGTAGATGTTTTCTTGAATATCGAGTTAATATTCATAAAGAATGTGATAAGGAATAATATCTTTTTCTTTTCTTCCGTTATCGCATAGTGATAATTTTCGAGGCTGAAATTTTCAGCACAGCTTAGAAATAATAGATTTTCTGAAATATACCTTTATCACTCGTGATTTTAAATAATAATCAAAAATGGCATCGTACAATAGTTCAGTTTAAAGTGCGAAAAAATTTAAATTTTTGGATTATTTTTTATCGGATTGCTTTTTATCAAAGATTAATAATTTTTGAATGTGTAGTTTTGATAATTTTTAGCATCAATCTTCATCGTGGGGAATAGATTCTCCTCTTTTTTCTCTTCAACTGGCCAAAATTCACAACTGATGTCGTGTCACTTCTGGGTCTGATTTCAAGGCTGATGTCCCTTTCCTTAAAACGTTTCGATTCGTTTTGAACTGTCCGGACGCTTTTTCAGAAAGCCTCGCGTTTTTAGCACCTTGGCGCGAGAACAACGGTTGGCGTGGGGCTGAATCTAACGATATGTGCAGAAGATGTACTCCTTCTTGTTTCTGACGTCATACGTATGGCAAACAGCAACCCTATCTGTTTGCTGTTGTGAAAGTCAAAACGAGTGGTTTTGTTTTTCCACGAAATGTTATCAAGTGGTGAAGATAGTATGAGGAGTCCAAGCACACAAATGTTAAACATATAAATATTTAAATTTTTTTAAGTTTGCTTTTTCTATTTGTTATTTTACATAAATTATATGTAAATAATAAATTAAATCTGCAATCTGCCTTCCCCTTCCCTTCCCTTCACCAGCATACAAAGTTTAAAACTTGCTCTAGTCATGTTATTTGTTACTTTGATGTAACAATAGATAATTATATCCAATGGTTTGGAATATCATAGTTGAGATTATTTCCAACAGAACGAAAATATGCCGGGACCAGGACTCGAAGGTGGGTTCTTTGATGTACCGTACCAACGCTCTCCCTACTAAGCTATCCCGACGACATCCTGGCTGGCATATTTCACTCTTATTTGTTGGACAAGGCTGCGAACTGCAGCGCTAATTTCATTCATCCGAGCTATAACTACAGCATTTACATGATGAATCTGAAATAGCACGGAAACTCCTGTATACCATGTAATTAGATCATAATGAACAGAGGAAATAGTATATTCAACTAGGTAAATTATATCCAATGGTTGGAGTATCATAGCTCAGATTTTTTCCAACAGAGCGGAAATATGCTGGGAACGGACTCGAACCTGGGTACTTTGGTTTACCGTACTCCAACCATTAACTATGATAACATTGAACTATGATACTTCAGCCATTGGATATAATTTACCTAGTTGAATATACTTTCATTATGACCTGTTTATTTAAAGATAGTTAAATTATTATTAATTACGTTGCATTAATAGCAGGTTCAACGCATTTCTGTTAGACAAAAAACAAAAATTGTCTTGAAAGAAAGGAAAATATCTTACATTTTTTATAGCAAAATGATTAGCGTTTTCCACTCATTTAGTATAGAAAAAATGTTTTTTTTTTTTTTTTTTTTTTTTTTAATATGGTCATTTATTGCACATTTGTATGCTACTAAAAAAATCAAATCTACTATGTCATTTTTTTTTTTTTTTACAAAAGATCATACGATATATAAAAATGCATTGTAATCAAATTTTAAAATCAAATTTACCTATTTATTTTTATGATAGTCAGACGCGTAATAATTGAAAGGTTAAAAAAAAAGGGGTGGGGGGCGTTATCAAAAATAACAATAATAAAAAAGATAAAAGTTATCATCGTAAACGATATCTGAAATTACGCCTGCCAAAATGCAAAAAATACGGATCGAAGCAGATTTCGTATCCTGTCCACAATTAATAGTGATAGATAATAATTCAATCTTACGGTAGAGTTTTTGGAAACATATCGTTGATAAAATACTGTGACTCATCTCTGAAAAAAAAATGATTTGCATACAGTAATTGAAAGATTAGTAATTATTAAAACCATATCATATGGTTTACAGAAAATACTGTCCGGTTTACCGAATACAGGTGACTGTAAAAGACGTTTTTAATTCAAAACTTTAATAGATACACAGAAAAAAACAACATGTTGATTTTACAGTATAATACTGGCATTCCAGATGGCAGTATTATACCGTAAAATTAACAGTAATAAACAGTAAAATAAGCAGTAATACGCTGCCGCGCATGCACGGTAGCGTATTACTGTTTATTACTGTTAATTTTACAGTATAATACTAGCAGCTGGGGTGCCAGTATTATACCGTAAAATCAACTTTTTTTTGCAGTGTACTTTACATTTAATGTATAATTAGACTCTACCAACTACACAAAAAAAAAAACATTTTTATATGAACGGTTCCAATTATGTATTAAAAAAATGTGTATATCCACACATAACGGTTAGTCTGATATTCCTACTGTTTTTTCACACAGTTGACAGTCCCGTTACACTATCATTGGGATTTAACAATAATATATTGGTCTGTCTGTCTCTTTTCTTGTTTTTTTTTTTTTTTTTACTTTATAAGTTCTGATTTCTGCTAAAATTGATCAATCGTCATAAATTTTTTAGGTATCAGTATGAATTTAGGTTTTTAAATAGTCGCCGTATCGTACCTAGTTTTTTGCAGGGATACTTCAAAAAGTTTGATATATTATCGTTTAGTGCGCATCAAAATAAGCAGTATTGACAACAATGAATGAGATTTAAAACTACGACTTCCCTCAAGCGGATTAGTCTGAGCGATATTACTGAGAACATAAGATTTAACAATAATTTCTGACAAGTAATGAAAAAGAGATGTTATCTTTAATTAATTAAATAAGGGTACAAATTCAAAAGACGAAAATGAGCAAATTAAATTGTAGAATTACAAAATACCATATATAAATTCATATACACTTAAAAAAAAATTCGAGAAGCAAATGCACAGAGAAAACCATGCAAGACAGCCATGCATGGGTATAAAGTTAGAAGTATACATGCATTAAAGGTAAAACAGAAAATAAGACACCAAAACATTGTGTACTAGAATTTTTTAACTCTTTGAAATGATGTCAAGAACGTGAAGAGAAGCTCCACTGCACCAATTAGAGTATTTGTACAGAATAAAAAATGTGTTGTTTGAAGATAATGAAAGATGTTTTATATGGTGTGTGGTTCCTTCGAACAGTTAAGACTGCTGCACATCAGTTTTCGATGGATGTGATGTGGTTGGCGATAGGGATTTGGAGAATTCTGTTCCACTCTTCAATAAGTTCTATCTCAAAGTCCCGAATAGTTAACAGAGGCATTGTTCTCGCTGCAATGTATCGTCCGAATTGGCCCCAGACATGGTCGATGGGATCTGTGTGAGAAGAGAATGCTGGCCATTCCATACGCTGTATAGTTTCCGTTTCAAACATATTCTCCACATGGTTCAAACATATTCTGTACCATTTGGTCAAACGTTCTATTTACACTTTCAGCCAAATTAGACTGAGGACGATAAGGAACGGCAAAGACATGGAAAATCTCCTGCTTTAGTCAGAGTGATTTAAAAATATGAGAAACAAAACAAGGGCCATTATCACTTATTAATTTACGTAGTGCACCATATTTAGACACAATATGATCAAAAAGGGCGTCGGCGACTTCCTTCACAGATACTTTCCAGAGGGAGAAAAATTCAATCTCATTAACTGAAATAATCTACGATTACCAAAGCGTATCTAAATCTATCGGGGTTAGAAAGAGGGTACGGACCAATTAGATCCAATTCCACGCATTCTATGGATTATATTGTTTTAATAGATAGTAATTTATCAGCTGAACTTACATTTTTATAATTAAACATATGCTACAGCTGGAGACGTAATCGCGCACTACTTCCCTCATTTTTGAAAAGTAGCAGGAGTCACAAATCCGGGCACAAATCTTACGAATCCACAAGTGTTCTACTAAGGAGTTATCATAAAAATCTTTAAGAATGACCTTACGGAGACTAGCGAGGACAAAATAAACCAGTTCGCCTCGTGAATTTACAGATTTGGAATAAAACAAAAAGCGATCAATCAACTTAAATGCCCGGGACCATTTTTAAAACATTGATGCTCTGAATTTCAGCTGGATCTTCCAAATAATGATACAAACCAACAAACTTCGTATCCTCCCTTTGTATCTGAATGAACTGCTCTCTAGACCGTAACAATAATGACGACAAAACTCAAATTTTGACCTCGTCAACCACTTCTACACATTACTACGGTTACGAGACAAAGTATTCGCTACTTGCATTCTCCTTGCCAGTCCTATGTTCAATATTCATATTATATCCTGCCAACTTAAAACTCCACTGTACAGTTTGATAAGACAAACTTTTCCCATTTGTAAACTTTGTCAAAGCAATTACCATTCAAAATCCCCGACGCAAACGCTATCGGTTTACCTTTCTGGGCCAATACTGCACCAACTCCAACAGAAGTATCGTCACAATACACTTCGAACTGCAACAAATACTTAGGACGAGCAAAAGATGGGGATGGAAACTTACGCTTCCTTTAATAACTCAAATACCGCTATTACGCCGCTGACCATACAAATTTCACCCTTTTTTCTCTTCAACGCTTATGAAGACTCACATAATTCCGAAAAGTAAGAAATAAACTTCGAAAACTACGCAACCATGCCTTAAACCACCCGCCACCTGCTTAGAATTCTTAGGGGGCAACATAAAAGTATATAGAAGAACATAGAAGAACCAGTCTCAATTTTCTCTCCATCAGTCCTAATTCCTTCTTGCGTAATCTTAATACCCAAGTACATAATTTTCTTATTCGAAAACTTACACGTTTCTAACTTAATCGTTAATGTCACCCAGACAGACCAAGATGCCCTTACCTAATAAAGATTTTGGTTTATTATTTTCTTTTCATTAAGTGGTTGGACTTTCGGTAAAAAAAATAGTTAAAAAACAATCTGAGCTATTTTTTCCTTTTTATTAAAAAAAAAAAAAAAAAAAAAAAAAAATCTGACACTTTGACAAATTTTTTGTTGCAAACTACACTCTGCTACCACTTGTTATTTTTTTAATATACATACTAGGGGACTTTATCCCTGCGAGCTAAGCTCGTCATCCGCATTCAGACACCACAGACTCTAAAAACACACTAATTTACCCTGTTTTAAAAAGATTACGGAAGATTGAACTGTAATTAAACGACCAGTGGCGACCATCTGTAATCGGGTTTCCATTCATTTTCCTTTGACTGAGGGATTTTAAAGCCGAATCAAGTGCTGTCGCGACAGCTAACGACTGTTTTCGTGATTGATTAAATAAGATGAATTAAACATTTAAAAACCAGCTTGCATAAAATGGCTAAGTAAACAATGTTGCTGCTTCCCGGGAATTTTATAACGATGCTGCAAGTAAATTGTTTTACATAAGAATTGTACAATATTGTTGTACAATATTGTTGTACAATATTGTTGTACATAAGAATGTTTTATAGAAGATGTTTTAAATGTATCGTTTTAAATATGACGTAATTTTTATCAAAGTTAGCGTTATCTTTTTAATATTCACGTGCATTGAAAGGAAACATTATTATTAGTTTTGTTTTAAAATTTGGCAATAATAGGTAAAAAAATGACTTTTTCGAAATATGAAATAAATTATTCGTTAAAATACAGTTTAAGACGCTTAATATGATCGAGGTCAATGTTATCATCCGGTTAATGTTATCAAAATCACCATGTCCCGATCCATTGTATTCAGCTGCATGCTAAAAGCATCGCCTTAATGTGATCAATACTTCGTTTAATATTATCGCTTTTTCAGTAGATAAGTTCCTGAAAAGTTTGCAATTAAAAGCGAAGATCTGTTAAAAAGTCCTTTCAAAGCATGAATTTTAAGTAAAAAATACTGTACCAAATTATCCCTATGTATCTCTTCTACTTTGTAGTTACTTTACAGATGCAAAGGAACTGAAAAATCGTTAAGTTTTAATAACAAAAGAAAAGCAGAATGAAATCACAGAATGTAAGAAAAACCGAAGTGAAAAATATGAAAAAGTGGAAAAGGTGCTGTGATTGTGATTTTCAAACGTTATAGAAAAAGATGCATCAGTTTACTCACACGACAGAAAGCAGTTGATTTAGAGGCGGAAATGGGAAAAGCGGATTTGTTGCAAGTGATGGAGTTGCGGAAAACGTGAAAACATCGTTTTTAAGAGAGCTCACGGAGAACAAAAAATGCGGATCTGCCAGCTGCAGACAAATGAATGAAACAGAAGTGGCCAAAACTTATGTTTTCTTCAGAAAATATTTATAACACCGATGAAACAGGGCTCTATTCTACAGCAGTAGCAGAACACACATACTAATTTAAGAACGAGAATGCAAAAGACCACAAAATTTCGAAGGAGCGCAGCACTGTTTTATGCTGTGTTAGTATGGTTGGACACAAAAGAAAGCTCTTAGTTGTTACAAAAAGTATAAACTCACTTTACTTCAGAGGGGTTAAAAAGCTTCCAGTTTACTATGCCAATAAATCAGCATGGATGATAAGCATCATATTTAATGAATGGCTTCTGAAGTGAGATAATAAATTGAAACATTTTATTCTTCTCTTGCTTGATAACTGCACTGCGCATGATTAAACGTGTCACTAAAACACGTCAATGTTGTGTTTTTGCCACCCTGTACAACCTCTCTAATGTACTCTTATGTCAAGGAATAATTAGTGCCTTTAAGGGCTATTACCGGCATGAAATGCGTACAAGAGTTTTAGAAGAATTAGAGGCTAAACAATACATCAGCGGGAATGAACTAGACAAAAAATACTAATATTCTAGTAGCATTGAATCTTCTGGTGATGTCATGGAATCGAATATCATCATCTGTTACAATTAAAAAAAAAATTCTTAGTGCAGGATTCTGTGAAACTAAAAACGAGGAAGAACTGAAAACTTTAGAAATTAAGGAAAACGTTCCCGATGATATGACGAATTATGGTTATGAGACTTAAATGGCGATCGACAATGATATTCCTGTAGCTGCACAGCTCACAGAAAATGAACTTTGCAAAAACGTTTGCGAAGAAATACAAAATAATGATGAAATAATCAGGAGGACGACGAAAGACATTATTTTGAAAGACCACCTCCAAATGCGGAAAGGAGGAATACCTTAAAAGTTTTGAAACAATGTGTACTAACATCGCTCGGACATTTAAAAAAATCAATACGAGTATGAACAATTCATTAATAAACTTTTCAGGAAGAATTGTAAACAAACAAAAACTACCGAATTCTTTCAATAAATGTTTTCTATCACTTTAAAAATCATCATTTCAATGAGGGTGACTAATCATTTTCTTAGTAACAGTACTACTAGATGCTATCATTTGGTATTTTATTAAATCGCTTATTGTTATCAATTGATATTGTTATCAACAACTCGTGATCCCGAAGTGATCCCACACCCAGAAAAAGGAATTGATTAAAACAACAAAACCTGTTTTGTTGAGTACATTTTGGTTTTTTTAGTCAAATTTTTAGTTCAAGTAAAAAAATTGGTTTTGTTGCTTGGACAAAAAAATATTGTTAACACTCGTACAAAATTTTAACAAAATTTCACCAATTTTACTTGAACTAACAAAATTTGTTTCTTTTAATTTTACAATATTTTTGTAATTCCAGCAAAAAAAATTTTTTTTTGAAAAAATTAAATTCTTGTGTAGTAGCCATATCTCTCTTACGTAACTTGATTTATTTGACTTATATAGCTATATAATTACATGATTAACATAATTTTGGGGTAATTAAAACTTTTTTTCACTGGGACGGGCAAAGGTAGTTTTAAAAATCCCCCTGTCCCATTTATTACCGGCTTCTATCTTTGCAAGCAGAAAGAATTGGATTCATGAAAATTTTCGATTTCCGGTTGTCCTGAACGCGATTTCGCTGTTTTTATCTCAAGAACTAATGCACGGAATTTAACAAAACCTTTTATTCAGTTACTTTCTGATATAAATTGTTGCTGATTACTTTTTACTTTAAATCGCGCAACAGGTGGCGCTGCTATGTTGCATTTTTCGTGATTTCTGCAATAGCTCTATCTCATTTTCAGCAGTCTAATACGCCTGTAATCTTTGAATAATAACAAGGACATTTTTATCTTGTTTTTTACAGGCGTAATTCACTGCTGAAAATGAATAAAAAATTAACTATGTGTTGTCGTATGCCGTGCTTTGTACTGTCGTCTCATGTTTGCCGCAGAAATTTGCGTGCTCCTTATGACATTACATCTTGTGCTGCGATTGCAGCCGTTCCGACATATATAAGAGTGAGAAATGCCGAACTCAGATATCGTTACTGGTAGCGCAGTGGTAAAGCGTCAGGCTGCTGTTCTGAGGACCCGGGATCGACTCCCGGCATGGGCAATTTTCATTCTCTCGGTCCGGCTTGAAAAAAAGCCGGATAAAATTCACTTGTTATTGTTCAAGGTTTACAAGCGTAATTCACTGTTGAAAATGAATTAAAAAAAAATTAAATTGCATATGTAGATTGGTTCATTTAACAAATGTTTTTGTAGTATAAACAAAACAAGTTCGTAATATAACATATTTTATTGATTAAACAAACAAAATATAGTTTGTTGAAAAAAGAAAATAGATTGTTAAAATAACACATAGCATATATCTATGTAATAAAAATAATTTTGTTAATTCAAGTAAAATTGAACCATTTTACTTGAATTAACAAAACATTTTTTTGCTGACGATACATTTTTTTTTTTTTTTTTTGGAATTGCAAAAAAAATCAACAATATTTTTTTTGTTGATTCAAACGAAATTTCCATTGACCCATATTTAAACAAAAAGTTTCGTTGGGGCAAACAAATTTTTGTTGATTCAACAAAACTTTTTTCTGGGTGCATTAAGCAGCATCTACTGTACATTTTTAAATTGAAACTGTTTGGCAATAGTATTATTATTTGGACATTTTAAATATGATGTAATTTTCCTCATTTACTCCTTTTAATACGTAAATAATTTAATTATAAGTCTTCTTTCTCTTTTAAATATTCACATATACATAATAGTTTACATAGTTGAAAGGAAATATTATTATTTGCGCTGTTTTAAAATTTCTCAACCATAGATAAAATTACAAACAAGTTCGGAACTAATCATTTTCCTAGTAATACATAATAATTTAATTATTATTTTAAAGTTTTCTTTCTCTTTTTAATATTCACGTATAAATAAGCTTTTCCAATGTTGAAAGGAAATATTATTATTTGCGCTGTTTTAAAATTTGGCAACCATAGATAAAATCAAAAACAAGTATTTTTCAAAATACGAAATAAATCTCTATCCTAATAATAAAATTTTAAATAAAAAAAATTCCTCAAAAAATTAGTCAAATTAAAAAAAATAATTGCACATTGCCCACCGCAAGCTCGTCAAATATGTGCCTGCGAAAGATAATCAAATAGTTATGCACAATTTTTGACCATATAAAATTATTTTAACGGAACTATTTTGAACTACTTCAACATTATATAGCACTTAAAATATTTTTTCCATTTAAAAACTGTCTTCTTCAGCGTGTTTATCGATCATTTCTCTATAAAACTACCAACTTTCATATTTTTAAATGCAATAGTTTTCTTGATATAAGCCGAGAAAGACTTCAATTTACACAATAAATAAATAAATAAATGAATAATAAAATAAATAAATAAATAAATGAATAAATAAAATAAAATGAATAAATAAAAAATAGAAATCCCTTACAGCAACGACAGCAGTATTGGTTACTTTTTAACACTTTCCGACATAGCTGAAAAGTGATTATGAATTCGGTTTGTCTATCTATCTGCCGATTGGCCGTGCTCTAACTCGCGTAAAAATACTCCAATTACCATGCAATTGATATAGGTTATTGAGGTTTACTGTGGCTTATGGCTTGTTCTATATTGAAAATGAAATGTGTAGCTTTTATAGTTCATTTACAGGGACACTCAAAATAATTATGTTTCATTATTGTCTATGAGGAAAAATCGTTTGCGATGTATTTTAATAATGTTACACTGTTTCAAACATAATGGAATTGATATACAGTAAACTCTGTCTAAGGCGGAATCAATCGGGACCGAGAAAATTTTCCGCCGTAGACAATATTCCGCCTTATGCAAAACAGCCAAAATAAATAAATAAAATACATATGCACAAGTCATATTTTTACGTTCGTAATCTTTAGTACAATTTTTTAAATGAAATTATACGTCTTATTGAATTTATTATTAATCTCAAAAACATTATATGAGTAATAAAATAAATAGTAGTACCAATGATAAATTTCTTCCATTTTTAAAGTTAATGAAAATCATTTACCTTAACCCCTTGGAGACGAGCGACACGTATACGGGACGCATAAGATGCTCAGAATCCTCGATTTTTCCCACCAGTTTTTTTTTATTGAAAGCTTTACCTCTTTAAATCTTAGAATTTCTGCGATTCAATTAGGCGAAAATTTCTGTTTTGAAAAACCGGTGGTAAAAGATTAAAAATTCTGTAAAAGACGCTCGTCGCGAATGGGTTAACAACTATTTCATATTTCACATAGTAGCATAGTAGTTTTTAAACAGTCGAAAAATAATCTTTTATCAATGCTTATTTTGTCTTTCTTTTTACCAAGCATTTTTCAGTAGCACATTGCAAGTCCGTTATTATGGGTATCAATTCTTCATTTTTTTGAGCAAGAAATTTTTTTTCGAGATACCTAATGCTTCTCAAGACGTCTTGATACGTTTGAATTCCTCCATCGTCTTCATGGTTTTCATAATCGTGCTCATCTTCATTTTCAGTAGCACTTTCCAAATCTTGATATCGCTGAATCAAAATGTCCATAGAAATGTTAGCTTCAGTAGTACACACTATATTGTCAGCTGATACGTATTCTTCTTCATTAATTTTTTCATTGCTGTGAACATATTTTAAGTCATCTATTAGATTTTGTAATTCATTTTCCTGCAACTGGTCAACTGATTCATGGCCATTTTCTGAAACAAAACCAGCTTTTCTAAAACAATGAACAACTTTTTCAGGCGACATTTCTGAGCAGGATTTGGCAATCCATTTGACAGCATCTAAAACACTTATATTTTTTGCCATTTCGGTGGCAGAAGAGCAATTATCTAAAGACGAAATAATGGACCGCAAGAGATATTTTTTGTAATGGGTTTTCATCATTTTTATAACTCATTGATCCATATGTTGTGTTACTGCAGTAGTATATGCGAGAAGAAATTGTAATTTTATATTCGATAGTTCGAAATTGGTATGACAAGGTGCATTGTCGAGAAATAACAAAATTTTTCGATTTTCTTTGATCATACAGTTATTGAATTCAGCCATCCCTCCATTATGGCAGTCAACATCTACGATTTTTTTCTAGATCTCCATATCACAGGCAGTTCATCAATGTTCTTAAAACATCGCGACTTTTGCGATTTTCCTATCACTAAGGGCTTTTCTAAACTGCCCCCCATATTCGCGCAAAGCAAAACAGTGACACGCTCTTTGGATTTTTTACCACCGTGGCATTCACTTCCTCTTTTTACAAGGGACTTAGTGGGCAACGCACAATAAAATAGTCCCGTTTCGTTGCAATTGTATGTGTCCTTAGCTTGATATCCTTCAATCAGTAGAGGAAAATTTATTTTCCATTCCTGAATTTCTTGGTCTGGGTCGTTGCTTCATGGCAATATTGTGTCGATTAAGGAAACTCATTAACCATCTAGTAGAAGCCTTGAAAACCGTTTTATCTAATTTTTCGGCTATCTCTTTCGCCTTTTCACGCAACAGTGTTCCAGGTAAGCCGTTTATGTTCAGGTATGAAATTTTTTTTAGCTCTAGCGTTAAAAAACCATTCAAGTGTTAATGCATCAATGTCTTAATTTTTCACAGCACCTTTCCGCATTCTGTTGGATGATTTGCTTTCCAATTCCTTTTTCAACTCTGTTCTTATTTTTTATAGCATCATAAATTTGTGTTTTGACACATTTAAATTTAATACAAGGATTTTTCACAGAATATTTTTTCTTTTAACTTAATAACTTCTATTTTATCCCGCAGAAATAGCGCATTGAGTTTAGATTTTGAAAGAATTTTTTACTATCACTTACTAATATCAGTAGACAGTGTAAAATGAAAAAGAACAAATAACACGTGCAACGACCTCGTTTTCTGACCATAAGATTTATAAATAAAACATACGTCACTTCGAATTCATCTTCCATCCCCTTCCCCCTGTGAAACCACAACCAGAGCCTCATACAGAGTTTAAATGATTGTAGCTTCCCCGCCCTCTCCCTCTCACATTATAGACAAAGAGTTATGGTGACCAAATGACTGATTGCCATAAACAATGATCAGAACTCAAAATCCCATAAAAGCAAAAAAGGTGATATTCTTTCGCTAATACAATGAAAAAGAGAGAAATGTTAATGTATAGGGATTTTTTTATCAATTTCTTTTTTTGAATAATTAATTGAGATAAATGTAAAAAAATGTACTTGGCATGATGTTTTTTCTTTCTTTTTTTAAGAGGAAAAAACATTTTGCTTATATATGAGAAATAATAGAATTCAAAATTATTCCTTAAATATTTAAACATTTCCTGTTCTGATGAATCAACTTTATTAATCTATTATGAAAATTTAATTAAAATGTTGAGCATTTGATGTATGTATATCAGTTTTGAAGTTTCATAAACCAAATGCCTTTCATTTTTTATTTTTTTTTCCGTCTTATGCAAAATTTTGATTTTGATGGGACTTTAAAAACCTTTCCGTTTCCGCGTTAGGAAAATTTCGGCTTATGGAGCATGAATTAATGTTATTTCCTATGTGTTTGCCGGGACTTGAAAATCTTTCCGCGTTAGAGAAAATTCCGGCTTACACAGAGTCCGCCTTAGACAGAATTTACTGTATATAACTAAGGTACATTACAAGAGGCTTACTATAGAATATGGTGGGCACAGAATTCATCGTTCGTTTACAGGGACAGACAAAAGAATTCGGTTACAGTACTGTCTATTAACAATAATTGCTGGAAGTGCGTTTTCAAATTTAACTAACTTTTTACATATTACTTGGTGTGTATAAATGCTATAGATCAGATACTACATGGCAGCACGAAATAGATCGAATACGTTTCGGTTTGTTGACGGAAATTGCTAAAGGGAAATTTTTAAGCGTGTGATGCGTTTCCTTACTCAATTAAACTTTAGCATACTGTGTAGTACATTTAGAAATCTATAGATCATGTACAGGGCTGCACAAAAAAATTCGGATATTTTTTCCGACTATTAATGGTAATTGCTGAAATTGTGTTTTGAAATTTGTTATGTGTTTTCTAAATTGTTTATTTAGACATTGGGCGGGGCTAGTTGAGCTTAAGCCGAAAGGTAGGCCAGTTTGACTCCCCGTCCGGTTTGACTTTGACCTTGTACATCGACATTACTTAGACACCAACTTTCCCTTTAATAATTCGATAAAGTGTTGTTAAAGTATTCTGGAAGTGTTGGAAAGTGTTTCATAATCTATGCTTGACGCATAATTTTTTTCGTTCTTATTATTTTTTTTCATAATAGCAAGATAAATTTTTGAAATTTGAAAAGGCTTATGGGAAATCTTGTACTTTTTTGTACACATATTTCAATAAGATTGATATTTTTCATTTGATCATGCTTATTAAGTTTTAAACAAACAAACAAACAATAAAGTAATGCGCGGATGATGCAATCATTAAAGTTTGTTTCAGTATGCAAAATGATTAATTTATTTCTCGTTCAATGTCATCGACTCGCCGAAATTGTGGGTGTCAACTTCAACCAACTCAAAAGCTTCGTTGCCTTCAAAGCGTCCTTCGAAACAATTCGGTAAGAGCAGTAGAATTGAATAACGAAAGTTCTATAATAAGTCTTACAATAGATTAATTACCTAACCTATTCGATCACCGTTGGAAATTCTTTTCCTCATTTAAATGGTAGTTAAACGGCCACTCCCAATTTTATTTGCTCCGTTAGCGTTATTTAAAATTTAAATAAATAAGAGAATCTTAATTAGAAATCTAAATATTTATGTTTTCGTATATCTATAGTCGACCTTGGAGCTCGGAATTAAAAGTATTTTTCTCCTTTCTACGAACCGAAATAACAATGCATTAAAGCTGTTTTGTATTTAGTAACATTCTTATCACTTTAAAATCGACATGTTTTAACGAACTCAAGAAAAGAAGAAATATTTTTTTTAATTTGATTCAAGATATATTTGTGTTGGTAAAGTTGAAAATTTTGAATATATCCGTATATTGATCAATATGTGACCATTATATTTACGTATTCTTTTCATGCTTTTTCATTTCATTTCATTTCATTTTTTTTTGCTTTTACTATTTTCTTTTTTCGAAAAGCAAAATTAAACTGCAACAATCATTGCATTATTTATTTAATTCATCGCGTCTTATAAGAGATGATTAAATAAGTATTAACATCCCCCCCACCGATATGGTCATTTTTTTCTACTTTTTTATGTCTATAATAGAAGATAGTATTGTAATTGAAATATTTTCGACTTCCGGTTTACAACGGATTTACACGTTTTGTGAGTCAGAGATCCTGGAAAACACGTTTCACAAAATATTCGTCCGTCCATGTGTCCTTTTTGTACCACCGAACATTATGAAGTTATGCATAGAATTGAACCACACTCCATATACAGGGTGATTTTTTTTAAAGTTGTGAAAGTAAAACCCTATAACAAAAGAACCACTGATCCAAATAACCTAAAATTTCACCAGTATGTTCCCAAAGCAATGGGAATTTTTTTGGCGTGGAAAAAAAAACTTCAAATCGCACCGACAGATGGCGCTGTAAGGTAGCAGAAATAAAAAATATCGTCTGTGGGAGGAAAACAATGGACGGGAGACGAACTTTCGCCCGGAAAACGCACATTGGCGTAAAAACTTGAAGTACTCACACCTCGTGTTCATTATTCTACGGAAATCCTCGCAATGACTGCGCCATTGACGGACCGTACGTTGTTAGTGAAACTGTCTTATCAGAATAATGACAGCGCAGCAACTGCTCTTAGGAGATTTAGGACACTTAAGAATTTAAGAAAAGGTCCAATGACGACAGAGGGCCTACGGAAGATGTTTTCTCAAAGTACCGTCCATTGTTTTCCTCCCACAGACAATATTCTTTGTTTCTGCTACCTTACAGCGCCATCTGTCGGTGCGATTTTAAGTTTTTTTAACCATGCCTAAACAATTCCCATTGCTTTGGGAGCATACTGATGAAATTTCAGGTCATTTGGATCAGTGGTTCTTTTGTTATAGTGTTTTATTTTCACAACTTTAAAAGAAATCACCCTGTATTTATATATGTTTTTGGCTATGACCAGCAGGTCCCACTTGAAATTGGGGATATTCCTCCGGAAGGGGGCGCTGTGATAGCGATTTTTGTGCCATTTTTCTTACGTTATGATCAGTGAGCGTACACTCTAAAAATGACATTTTCAAAATTGAGCAAAAAATACTCAAATCTGAGTATGTCACATAGTCAAAATGACTCCGAATCAAAATTACGCAAGTTTGAAACATGTACTTATTTCTGAAAACATGCACACACTCAAGAATAAAACATCATGTGCTCCTATTTGAGAATGTCCATGTTTCAAAACTGAGTATGAACTGACTTCTATGTGCTCATTTTTGAGTATGTTTCAAAAATGAGTTTGAACTGGTTCTAATCATTTTTGAGTATGTTCACGTTTCAAAAATGAGTATGAACTGACCTTTATGTGCTCAGTTTTGAGTATGTCCATGTTTCAATATTCTGAGTATTTCTGGTACATTTCAGAATTGAAAGCATTGGGTGGTCCTATTTGAAACAAAAAGTTTCATAACAAAATGAAAACATCGATTTACTCAGATTTGAAAGTGTCATTTTTCTCAGTGTACGATGTTATGGACAGAATTGAACCAAACATTTATATAGTATATGTTTTTGACTATGACCGTCAGGCCCCAGATGACATTGGGGATATACCCCCAGAATGGGACACTGTGATAACGATCTTTGTATGATTATTATTTTTTTTTCAGTTTAAGTAAATAATTTATGAATATTTTTCGACAAAAATTGAATTAATGATGTAATGTAATAGACAGAGGTTTGCATAAAATATTGGAGAAATCGGCCTGAAGGTGACTAAGTGAATAATTTATGAATATTTTTCGACAAAATTGTATATTTTGATGTAATGTAATAGACAGAGGTTTGTATAAAATATTGGAGAAAATCTGCCTGAAGGTGACTAAGTGAATAATTTATGAATATTTCTTGACAAAATTGTATATTTTGATGTAATGTAATAGACAGAGGTTTGCGTAAAATATTGGAGAAATCTGCCTGAAAATGACTAAGTGAATAGTTTATGAATATTTTTCGACAAAATTGTATATTTTGATGTAATGTAATAGACAGAGGTTTGTATAAAATATTGGAGAAAATCTGCCTGAAGGTGACTAAGTGAATAATTTATGAATATTTTTCGACAAAATTTTGATGTAATGCAATAGACAGAGGTTTGTATAAAATATTGGAGAAAATCGGCCTGAAAGTGACGCTGTGATAGCAAATTTTGTTCGAATTTTGGGATGGGCGAGGTAGTTGTTGAAAAAAAAAATCATACTGAATGACCCAATTGTTAGATCTAAGTTTAATTTGCATATTTTTAATAAGGAAATTTTTTCACTTTATTTGATGTATTACCCGTTGATTAAACTTCATTACGACCCCCCCCCCCTTTTCCCCTGGTTTTGAAACATTATTGACAAAAAACTTGAAATATAATTTAAAACAAGTTGGAAATTGTACGTCAAACGTTACAAACGAGGTGCGTTCGTACGCACGTTTTAGAATTAAATTCATGATATCCCGTGCGTAGAACGGGTTAAACAGCTAGTTAAGGATATATTTTATGACACTGTTCATACAAATATCTTAACTAGTTATATAAATATTCAGATATACATGTATCAGCTAGTTATATAAATATTCAGATCTTGATGATTTTTAATTCTGTGAAATGAATTATATCGTCTGCAGATTAATTTCTGTCATAAAATAAGTATCTCGGTCGCTTGAAGATTAAACTTCGGAAGCTCCTATAACAAAAAAGCACCGATTTAAAAAAAAAAAAAATCGAATTTCTTAATAAATATTTTTATTAATATCTCCTAAAGTTTTGATTCGATTTTAATAAAATTTGAAATGTCTCGACAAAATTCTCCAAAGATAATATATTTTAAATTGCAAACCATTTGGTTGGGTAGTTTTTGCGTTGTTATATGAGGACAGACAGACAGACAGACGGACGGACAGACAAACGGACAGACAGACGGACAGACAGACAGACGGACGGACAGACGGACGGACCAAACGACGACTATAGGTGCTACGTATTTATATAATTACGAACGCACCTAAAAAATAAGTAACAGATCTCTTAACTACTCATTTTTCTGCAGTTTTTCAGATATATTTTGTAGCAATTTAAGAACTTTTCAATGCTCCCTCCCCCCCCCCCTCCTCACCGCCATTGCCAGGGGTTAAAAATTCTGAAAAAAAAATTATATTTAATCATCTAATTGTCCTATATAGGTTTAATTTGCATATTTGTAATAAGCTAATGTTTTTTACGTTTTTAGGGATTCGTTCATCTCACGAAACCCTATTACTCACGCTCCGTTGTCTGTCTGTCACAGAGCCATTCTCAAAAACTATGTAACTTACAGAGTTGAAACTTTGTGTATAAATCTGAATACCAGGTATAAAGATCTTAAAATATTAAATTTTGAAAAATTCGTATTATTTTAATAAACAGAGATAAAAAACAAAAATTCTAACAGCCTTTTTCAATTAAATTTAAACATTTTTCGTTATAGCAGATGCCAAAAATTAAAAATCCACGATGAAATTATTTCTATCAGATTCCGTCGATTTTCTATCAGACGATTTCCACGTGAAAAATGAAAATGAAATAAAAAGTTTCACCAATTGAAAAAAAAATATTAATATGAAATAAAATTGATTGACGTCATAGTGGTAATAAAGCGGAAAGATTTCTAGTATGAATATGTGTATGTACACAAAGTAGATTAATATCACGTCATTAGAGAATTAAAAAGAAAATCTGACGTCATATCCAATATTTAACTGATTTTCAAATGTTTCAGAATAATACAAAGCGAGTATCAATATGAGTAATAGAGAATAGTAAATATATGAGTTTGAGGAACGTATTGAATCATGATAAAAACCCGATTATGGAAATATTCGCATATTTTAACATTTTGAAGGTGTACAACATGTTTATTTTTTTTAAATATCGCATTTAGGCCACATGACAGATATTATTATGACAGTGACAGAATATAATAGCGGGCTTCGTCCGCTATCGGGCTGGTTTAGATATTGGAAAAAACGAGAAAAATAGACCGGTAAATTTTTACTTTATAAAAAACATGACTTTTTTTTGGTTGCTAAATGAAATTTATTTGGATTTATTAAAGAAAAGATAAAGTGTTTTGAAAGGAATATTAAACGAAACCCTTTGAGGGATCTTCGATCACGCTTACCCACTTGTTACTTTTTTCAATCTATAATAGAAGAAAATATTGTAATCGAAATTTTTTTCGACTTCCGGTTATCGACGGATTTAGACGTTTTAGGGGTCAAAGATACCGAAAAACACGTTTTTACAAAATGACCGTCTGTCCGCGTGTGTTTGCCTGTCCACTTTTTGAAGTATTAACATGTGTGAGATAGAATAAAGTTTTGGGATTAGCACCTCTGACTAGTTTTAAGATGCCTTTGATTCTTTAATTATAATTTGGGCTTTTAAAAAATATTTACTGCTTGATGATTGATTTTTTATTAAAGATTGATTAAATGCTTTGTATAAGATCAGAAACTTAGTTTTATTTAGCAAATTTTAATGCATTTTAATTATGCCAATTCTATTTTTTTTTTAAATGTATGAAGCGCTCATAACATTATCGTATTTTTTACATATATTGGTCAAAAATCAATCCTTATCTACCCATATCTCCTTCCCAATGAGATAAAATAAGATAAACTACAATATATCTATATCTATATCTATATCTATATTATATCATCGGTTAAACAAAGAAAGCTAAGGTCTTTAATTAGAAAACAATAATATTTCGAATGAAACACCTATATTCTCCCAATAATGAAATTATTGTCTTTATTCAAACTAGGGCATCCTCCCCGGGATAGAGAATAAATGTGAAAACCATTTATTTTTTTTACTGAAAACTCTAATAGATTTTTTGCATTTAATATATATTTTTGTAGATTGTCCCCTAACAACGCCAAAAAGCATTTTCATATGAAATAGGTCAATTACATATTCAAATAAAATGTTGAAATTTATTAAAAGCGGTCATTTCGTATTGGTATCGTGCCAGAAGTTAATAGTCGAAGATATCGCTAAAAATTTCGTTATCTACAGCAGTTTTTTATTCTCATAATTTCAGCTGTTTTAAGCGCTTATTTCAATTACATGTCTGTTAAATTTGTGTTTTATTTATACTATTTTATTCATTTCTTAGTGAAGTTTTCATTTCGTTATTGAATATTAGCTGGAAACAAATGCTGAACTTTTATAATGTTTAAAGTACAAACGAATTAATATTTTGTAATCATCTGCAAGCGATAGAGATAGATAAAAAAAAAATCATGCTTGAAATTTAATTTAAATGTCATAAAAAATAAGTAAATTGCGATACAGTTTTCAAACAAATCGCATTTGAAAGTAGATTCTTTTTTTACCTATATAACGATGTAAAAATTGAAAATGTGCGATGTTTAGAAATTATAAAATTGCAGTAGCAAAAATCGCAAAACGAAATTTCATTGTCAACTGTTGCCATTCGCAAAATGACGTCAGCGTTACGCACGGACACATTTGTCCTTTATAATATAGATAGATAGATAGCTGGAGTGTCATAGTTGAGGTTTATTCCAACAGAGTGAAAAATGTCCAGACCGGAAATCGAACCTGGATACCTTGACTTACCGTGCCAACGCTCTTCCTATTGAGCTATCTGGACGATATCCTGGCTGGCATAATTCACTCTTATTTGTTGGTCATGGCTGCGAACTTCAGCACTCAGTCAGTTCATTCATTTGAGCTATAACTATAGCATATGGAATATCGGATGAATGAAATTAGTGCTG
Organism: Maratus michaelseni; assembly: GCA_963931845.1. Classification (NCBI taxonomy): domain Eukaryota; kingdom Metazoa; phylum Arthropoda; class Arachnida; order Araneae; family Salticidae; genus Maratus; species Maratus michaelseni. The sequence goes on along the minus strand of OZ007591.1, from coordinate 344,916,449 downwards.
TAGTTCGCAGCAATGTCCAACAAATAAGAGTGAATTATACCAGCCGGAGACGGGATATCGTCCAGATAGTTCAATAGGAAGAGCGTTTGCACGATAAGCCAGGTTCGATTCCTGGTCTGGACATTTTTCATTCTATTTGAAAAAAACCTCAACTTATGATACTCCAACTATTTGAATATGATTTACCTGCTTGTAAAACTTTCCGCTCTTCATTATGTTGTAGATATATTTCTTCCTGATATTGGAACAATATTGCCAAAATGTAAGCACTCCAATGTTGTAGCAATATTGCATGCCTAATATATAGCCAATGTTGACCTCAAATTGTGTTTGATGCTAGGGAAGTATTGCCTCTATGTGTGTAAACAATGGATTGCAGTTTTAAAGTTATTCTTTAAATTTAGACTTCTCAGAAGCACGTAATTGTAATTTACTTAGAGACAAACTAATATATGGACTATCAAGGGGAAAGACGTTGTTAGTCCAGGATTTGGGGTATTTGAGATTATAGTTAGTTGACATTGAATCGAAGCATAAATAAACATAGTCCTTTGAAAAGCACAGTTAAAAACAGGTATAAAGGGTAGAAGAACGATGAAATAAAAGCAATTAAGAAAAAGAACGGTGACTACACTGGTTTGTGACTTTTTATGTTATTTGAGCTAGAAATGCAATTTATTAGTGTCAGAAGTATATTATCGTTTTGAATCCTTGGATCGAGGGATAAAGGTAGTTTTTTGAAAAAAAAAAAAAAAGCAGTTGGAAATATGTATAAAAGGGTAAAAAACGATGAAAGTCGCGCGTAAAGGAAAGAAAGACTAATAATTAGTTTGTACTAGCATCGTTTTCCATCTTTTGTATGCTTATATGAAATTATGTTCTTTATGAAAGTTAGGTTGAAAATGTGAGCCGAAGCATTTTTTAAAACATTTGGGAATAACTATGATTATCACGTAATTGCAAAAAATCACTGGTTTGTTATTTTATGATGTTAAATTCGGGAAGACACAGAAATATGTATGGAAACCACATAAGTCCTAAAACCTATAATAATGAGGAAAGAAGTTTGTGTGTGTGTGCGTGTGCTGTGTTCTGAAAACATCGCTGGACGCAGAACTGTGAAATCTGGCAGGATGGAACCTCTATATTTGTACCTCAGAGCCCAATTTTGAATATTTTATTCTAATTAGCTTTTTTTTCATTTAATTTTTTATGCGATTTTTAGCGTTTGCCAGAGAATTTTCTATATTAATAAAAGAAATCCGGTTTCAATACTTTTGTTCTTTATAGAAATTTTATCTTCTTTTCAATAAAGCTTATTAGGAATTCGTACAGCGATTTTTTAATTTTTCGTGAATTGTTTTATGTGATTTTTAGAGTTTTTCTCGTTTCTCGAAAACTTTTGACTCCGGCGTTTGAAACCGTTTGACTCCGGCGATATTTTGAAATTGGTAAATGGAATTCGGTTGCAAACTTTTAGTCTAATATATTAAATTTTGTCCTCACCGATTTTTGAATTTTAGCGATTTTTAATTGGATCTTTACCGATTTTTAATTGGGTTTTTATCTATTTTCAGCGTTTTTTCGCGTTTTGCTGCGATTTTTTTTTCATTCGTAAAAGAATTATGGTTACAATGTTTTAGCGTAATATAAGTAAATTTTCCATCTGCGATTTTTGAATTTTAAACAATTTTTAATACAATTTTCAGGTTTTTTTTTTTTTTTTTTTTTTTTAAATTCTGTGTCAAACTGTTAGCGTAATATAATACATTTTTCCCTCTGAGAATTTTGAAATTTTAGCGATTTTTAATGTTTTTTTCTACGCGTTTTTAGCAATATAATAAATTATAACACCTTGTAATAATATATTCCTTTTAAATGCTAAAGGTGTAAATTAACAACATAATATAAATTAAAATAACTTTTATTAGTTGTTTTACATGTTTCGACTCTTTCCGAGTCATTTTCAAAAACAAAATGAGAATATTTCAAAGTTGCACGGGCTTTGAAGTTATTATTTTCATGTACTTTTTAAAAAATTATGCACGTTATCTATTATTTTTTACTTGGTTGTTTATTTTCATATCTGTGACCATGGAGTAACTCGAGCCACAGTTACACAGTGGCGGTTTTTAGCAGTTTTCCACGTTCCGCGGCGATATTTTGACATTTGTAAACAGAATTTTGTTTCAAACTTTTAGCTTAATATAATAAATTTTGTTCGCCGCCTCGTTTGAATTTTTAACGTTTTTTCGCTCTCGGCAGCGATTTTTTGACTTTCGTAAAAGGAATCCGGTTTCAAACTTTTAGCCTAACGTACTAAATTTTGTCCTGTAGTTTTTGAATTTCTAACGATTTTTAATGCGTTTTTCAATTTGATTTTTAGCGTTTCTTTTCGCATTTTGTGGCGATATTTTCACATTCGTAAAAGTATTTAGGTTTCAAACTTTTAGCCTAATATAGAAAATTTTGTCCACTGCGATTTTTGATTTTTTAGCGAATTTTAACGTGATATTTAGTGTTTTTCCCCTTTCCGCTATATTTTTTCACATTCGTAAAAAATAATTCGGTTTTAAACTTTTAGTCTCTATAGTAAATTTTGCCCTCCGAAATTTTTGAAGTTTTTGCGATTTTTGGCATTTTTTTGTGTTCCGCGGCGATTTTTGACATTCGTAAAAAGAATTAAGTTTTTTTCTTTTTGTACCATTTTTTTGACATTCGTGAAAGAATTACGAAATGTTTTAGCCCACTGTAGTAAATTTTATTCTCTGCGATTTTTTATGTGAGTTTTAGCGGATTTGTTTTTTACGTTTTGAGGCAATTTTTTCACATTATTAAAATGAATCCGGTTTTAATATTTTAGCGAAATAGAGTAAATTTTTTCCTTTTTTCGATAAAGTTTATTCGGAATTTTTGGATTCACGAATTATTTATGCGGTCTTTAGAGTTTTTCGACATTCGTGGCGATTTTTGACATTCGTCAAAGAAATATTGTTTTAATCTACAGGGTGTCCCAAAAGTCTCCGTACAACTTCAAAAATTTATTACAAAAAAAAAAAAAATAATAGAACTTCAGAAAAAATAATTACAACAGTGCATAGAGTAACTTAAAAAGTTTTTTTCTACTACCTTAGAATACTTGTACATGAGATCCTTTCGTTGCACGAAAAATATCAAGTCGATATTCCAATTCCATCCCCGTGCGTTTCAGCATGCTAACATCAACAGTAGTTACAACTGTTTGATGAAATCTGAACAAACGTTAATAGTCTCATGGAATTGAAACAAAAGATCCAAACAGCAGTAAGCTACTGTTGATGTTAGCATGAAAAACGTTCGTGGATTGAATTGGAATATCGTCTTGATATTCTTCGTGCTACGAAAGGATCTCATGTTGAAGTTTACTAAGGCAGTAGAAAAAAAAACTTTTTAAGTTACTCTATGCACTGTTGTAATTATTTTTGCTGTAGGCCTATTATTTTTATTGTAATAAATTTTTGAAGTTGTACGGAGACTTTTGGGACACCCTGTATTTTAGCCCCTTATAGTAACTTTTGTCCTCTTCGGCGTTTGAAATAAATCTTAGCGATTTTTTTATGCGACTTTCAGCTTTTTTTTTCGCGAGTCGCTGCGATTTTTTCACATTAGTAAAAGGAATCCGGTTTCAATCTTCTAACTCAGCCATACTCAACCTGCGGCCCGCGGGCCGCATGTGGCCCGACTACCTTTTATGTACGGCCCGAGACACACAATCATTAATCCATATAAATTTGAGATGTGGATAAAAGGTATTTAAGACCTTCAATGTTGTTTTATATATTTTCATGGGAATACAAAATGTATCCTTTTATTAATAATTAATTTAAAATTATGTTGAAGCATATTAAATGTCGTTTGGTTAGTCAAAGGTGCATTTTACATGTAGTCCTATTTGTACTAAAGTGGAGTATACATTTCTTAATCTTCAACACCAGTCAAACATTACTCCAATTTAATTTTGTTCTATATATTTCTACATTAAAAAAAAATAAATTTTTGCATTGAGTAAAGACTGGTTTGTTAAAGAATTTTTAACACTTTCCAACCTAGTTGAAAAGTGTTTATGACTTCGGTTTGTCTGCCGTCTGCCGTCTGTCCGTGCTCTATCTCCAGTAAATAGGCTCGGACTGCCTGCAATTTTTATATGTTATTGTTGTTATCTATAGCATGTTCCCTATTTCAACTGAAGTGTGTAGCACTTATAGTTTTTTTACAGGGACACTCAGTAGAATTCCGTTACATGACGGTCTATGGGGAAAAATCATTTGCGGTTTATTTTAATGATGTTACACAATTTCAAACACATTGTAATTGATATATATCACTAAGGTGCATTACAAGAACATTAATATAGATCGAATAGGGTGTGCATAGCACTTATACTTTCTTTACAGGGACAGTCAAAATAATTCCGTTACATTACGTCTATGGAGAAAAATCGTTTGCGGTTTAATTAAATAATGTTTCACTATTTTAAACACATTGAAATTTATATATATCACTAAGGTGCATTACAAGAGGATTACTAGAGAATATTGTGTGTATAGCAGTCATTGTTCATTTACAGGGACACACAAAATAATTCTCTACTATCTGTTAACAATAATTCCTGGAAGAGCGTTTTAAGCTGCTGAACGCGATCTCACTTTTTGTCTATTACTTGGTGTGTATCAATTCTGTAGATCCTATACAGGGCAGCATAAAAGTTCGCGAACACATTTCCGTTGACTATTTAGACATTTTGACAGAAAGAGAATTTTAAACTGTGCTACGTGCTTTTAACTAAACTAAAATTTAGCATCCTATGTAGTTTAAATACAAATCTATAGATCACACACAGGGCTGAATAAAAGTATTCAGATACTTTTCCGAATATTGTACATGTTGGAAATTTCTGAAATTACGTTTTTAAATATGTTATGCGTTTTCCAAATTCTTTACTTAGATGTTATCTTTCAGCTTATTAAACGGTAATGATTTGTAAAATTATTTTGGAAGCGTCGGAAAGTGTTACATAATCTATGCTTGACGCATGATTTTTCGTACTTGTTTTTTTTTCATTAGAACTGGGAAATTCTGCATTGCTATATTATTACGTCTTACTTTTATTATATAGCTAATACTGTTTATTGGGGCTGAAAGTTTGTTACGCGAAAATAAAAGAAAAGTGGCACCAAAAATGTTCCACACCCCTACTTTCAAACAACAATCTTTGCGGCATATTTCTACAACAATTCTAAGAAAAATCTATACCGTGTCTATATTGTTTCGAAATAGTGGTATTAAAATTTTTTCCAAGACAAACTTTGTTACAATGCTTTGTTATATACTACTTTTGTTAGCTTGCTGTTTTAATTACCCTTTGCATTAGTATACAGGTGTGTTGCGGCCCGTGCAACGCCACAAACATATGTTTGCGAGCCGCGAGAAAAAAAGGTTGAGTATAGCTGTTCTAACCCAATATAGTAAATTTGGTTTTATTTTCAAAAAAAAAAAAAATATTCGGAATTCGTGCAGTGTTTTTAAATTTTTCGCGATTTGTTATTGCAAATTTTTTATTTTTATTTTTTTTTTTTTTTATTTTTTTTTTTTTTTTTCGTTTTATGCTATTTTTTGACGGGACCAAACAACGCTGGGCGGGTCAACTAGTTTTTTAATAAACGTGGAACGAACACTTAAATCCAAATGTTATTCATGAATTTCTATAGGGCAATTTTTTTCTCAGATGTTTTAATATTAAACAATATCCGTGTACTAAATAATTATGTTTGAAGTTTTAAAATTCAGCTACAAGTAAACGTTGAAAGATATTGAAATTATTCTTGCTGAACGGGGATATATAGTCAGTCATTTTTTTATTCAGGTTTCTTATTTTAATTCCAAATATCACCGATAGAGGCGTTCTACTATCTAAAGCTGTATTAATGCTCAAAATAATCTTGCAATTTCAAAACACACACTATCTTTTTCGGCGATATCCCGAAAAAGCCGTAAATTTCATGGCGCCAATGTGATGTTACCTTTAAGATATTTTTTATTCATGCTGTGATTTATCGGAGATTCGAACAGTACTGATGAGAAAAATACATTTATTGCAAACGATAATTGTTTTGTGTTTATAATAAAAAATTTAATAAAGGTATATGTGACTGCAATATGTTAACAGAAATTCTAAAGTTTTACTACAGACACTAAAAATTTTGAAAATGATATTGAAAATAATTTAAAAAGATATTGTGATACTTTCGTGTGATATTTTCGTTTGGTTATTTGTAAGTAGAAAAAATATTTTTTTTTTCTACTTACAATATTTGTATAGTTGTGTAACACTCTTTTGCATCGTGATAAAAATATATCACGATGCATAAAACATCATAAAGTAGATAACGCTGTTTTCATAATGCAGTATCACAAAAATTTTAAACAGACAAAACAGAGAAAATAGCCTACATTTATGCTATTATTTTAGTTATCAAAGCTATATTCATGTTCCACAAAAATGTTTAATAGAGTTGACTCTTCAGCTGGTTTCGAATAATTGCAGTAAATTTTATTTTGTGTATTTATAACAACGCTGTTGAGATTTTTAGAGTACATTTTTTAAAGTTCAGTATACTAATTTAAATACTATTGACACTTTAGTAACTTCTTTTTGATTTGTCTGTCGATTATAAACGTCTATCAGTTATATACGGCTGTTTCAATCTTGAAGCATACGAAATGTGAAAAAATGCTTTAGATACCTAACTTACACATAAGTGTCATTCATAGTGACATCTCTATTATGCCCGGAAAGGTTTAGATACTGAAATGTTAACAAATTTTGTAAAATAATGTAGGTCACAAACGTATTTCAAACAACAACCATCAGAAGATATTAACGTATTCAAAACCTTTTGTGCGCTCCTGAAGTTACAATAACTATTTTTTTAAATAGAACATGCTTTACTATATGACATAACTTGTTTAAATTTCGTAGCATTATGTATATTTTGTGAAATATTTGATTGCGAGCTAAGAGAAGATTGAGAAATTGACAAAATGAGTTCGAAAACATTTTTTTTCAAGTAGCATATTAGTTTCGCTAAATTTTAAAATAGCATGACGTCACTAAAATGTAATAAAACACTTGAAATCATACCTTCCCATAAACATCAATATACACTGAATGCTTTTGTACATATCCCTGTAAAAGAATTACTGCCATAAGTGAGCTCAGCGACTTATTTAAATTTCGAAGATATCCAGACATCTTTAGAAATGTTAGAATGTTAGTCAAACAGACGTTGACAGACAGGAGGATTCTTAAATAAATCCATAAAATATGAACGCAAAATAACTGACAAACAGAAACAAATTGGAAATTGTACATTAAACGTGACAAAGAAGATGCGTTCGTTTCGTATGATAACTAGTTTTACAATTAAAAAAGTCATCGTTATTATTTCAGGGAAATAAATTATATCGTCTGCTATGAGCGAAATGAGGAAGCCTTTTTCTTTTTTCTTATTACGAATGCCATGTTTACAAATGCGAATTTTTTTTTTTCGACAACAGACAGTGCTGTAAAATTCACCATGAAGATCTTGCTTTGCGAATGATTACCTCCATGGCTTAATATTTCTATGACTCACGATGAATGAATATTTTGTTTATTTACTTTAATGGATTGAGATATTCCGCTGTTAACCCAATTTTCAATGACGTTATCTCAGAATCTATGCATTTTTTAATGTAACACATCTCTCAAGCAAACAATCTTTTTGAACGATCTTTCTAAAAATGCAACTTTTATGCAATTTTATTCGAAAACATAATTTTGAATAAAAATGCCCGCTTGGCATATGGAAAAAGATGTGGTTAGCCCGTATTTGTTTTCCTCAGTCACACGACTTGTGCTTTTACTATATAGATTACGTATGGTAGGATTTAATAGAATGAAGAAACTGTTATTAAATTATGAAGAACTTTTTAAGTTTTGATTCAATCTTCATAAAATTTGAAATGACTTGACAAAATTCTGCAACGATAATATTTATTAATTTCAAACCATTCGATTGGGTAGTTTTTGCGCTGTTATATGCGGACGGACGGACAGACGGACGGACTAGACGACGACATATAGGTGCAACGTATTTATATAATTACGGACGCACCTAAAAATGAGCTATTAAGACCTTTAATACAATCAGTTTTAAAATAGTTTTACTTCTCTTTAAGGGTTTATACTTTCTTAACTTTCAAAAAATTGATTCCTTTTTCTTACGGAAATTAAATCTTTATAGTGTTTAGAATTATGGGCAAAAATATTTAAAGTGATATCTCAATTATTAAGAAATATATGAGCAAAAATGTGAGCGCGCACACAATCGATAAAACCGACCTCGCCGAAAAGATTCTACTAAACATTCTACTCCCTTACTGAAGCTGCAGATGCCATAATAGAGTCCATTGTATGGCGCAAAAATAGAAAATTAAGTGTAAGTTGAAAAAAAAATATCAGTATATGTTTTTCTTATAAATCTTTAAATGCGATTTTCTGGAAACTACATTTTTCAACATCATGGGCAGCATGATAACGTCAGCGATTTTTAATATTTTTGGATAAAATTTTCGTTTATCTCCGCATAATTAACTTGTCTAAGGACCATCGAGCCATTTTTTGAAAATTTTAATTTTTTATATTTTTCTAATAAGTTTAAAAATCAAAATTTTAGACGAAAAATGATTTTTTTTAAATAGCGCAACGGTCTTACTTTTCAAAAGTTCAAAAATTTAAGCCGTTGGCCCTTAGCTACAACCTTATTTTACAAGAGAAAACTGAGATTTTATTTTATTTTATTTTATTTATATATATTTTCAAAACTAGATATATTTAATTATTGGCAATATTCTACTTTTCATTCTGTATTTTAGCCGCTGTGAAATTCCTTTTGTTGTTAGATATTTACAGTAAAGAGACTCTGGTTTTAAATCTGTATATTTTTTGTTTTAAATTAGCACATTTGTCACTATTATTCACAAATAAGGGAGCTAAAAAATAATTACTTCTGTGCACCCTGTAAAGTAGAAAACAAAAACCACGATCAGGAAATAGAAATTTTTATCATCCTCTGAAAAATCGGCATGTTATCACCAATTTAATTTACCAGCTTATTCAAATTTGATCTGAATTATCTTTCTATCTCTTTTTTTAAATATACAAATATGTTATTGTGATACTTTTAATTGAATATGCATACATTGAATCTAAAAAAAGAGGCACTTGCAATTTTAAATGAAATAATTTATTTGATCTAAAAGTTTGAGCATTTGTTATTCTATGATTTTTTTTTACGTGTACAATATTTACAATCTCATCTAATAAACAATGGATTTAGTAATCGCAGATCCAAGACCATAGCTAATTGGGGCAGCGTATGCACCATGTCCAATTACGTTGGTGTAAGCAGAAACTGGAGCTGCATGTCCGATTACGTTGCTGTAAGCAGCAACTGGAGCTGCATGTCCGATTACGTTGCTGTAAGCAGCAACTGGAGCTGCATGTCCGATTACGTTGCTGTAAGCAGAAACTGGAGCAGCATGTCCGACGACTGTGCTGTATGAGCTAATACCAGCTGGGATTGCTGCAACAGGGGCTGCATGTCCAACAACAGTGCTGTAAGAGGAAACAGAAGGAGCGGCTGCAAGAACTGGAGCAGCTGCAACGGGAGCGACAGGGGCTGCATAAGGACTAATAACAGCAGCAGCAGCTGGTGCACTGAGTGCGGTTCCTGGTTCGTTGGTTTTCACGGAGGCCCTGAATCCAAGAGCATCAGCAACGTAGTCGACTCTACGAGCTCTTCCGTCGATGTCGGTAATACTGTAAGAGCCAACTTTGTTTCCGTGGGCATCTCCTACTTCGGTACGACCGTTGGTGGCACCAATTCCATCAGCAATTCCATAGTTGAAAGCATAGTTGCCAATAGCCTAGGTGTAGAAAATAGTAAAATTAAGTTAAAATTTAACTCTACTTGACTTATCTTTTATGAAAATGTTGGGGAATAATGTTTTCAACTAGATCTCATAATTTTTTCAACTGTAAAATTTAAAGAATGCATTTTCTAATTAAAAAAACAAAATAAAAAAATTAAGATGACCTGGGACACATAATTATACGAGGGAAAGTCATTAAGTAAATCACAAAATATAATTAAATAATAACTTACAATAATATTAACTTCAAAACTATTTTTATTTCTCAACATATTCTCCACCAATATTTATGCACTTATATCACAGTTTTATTAGTGCCCCAACACCCGCTGCAATACATTCTTTGGGTTGCTGTCTCAGCCACGTTAGGACTTCAAGTTGAACCTTTTCATCATCTGTGAAAAGGTCTTGCTCATCATCTTGCTTCCAAGATGGCTTTTTAGTGGACTAAACAGACGAAAATCGCTTGGGGGCTAACTCGTAGCTGTATGGTGGATGTTGAAGAAGTTGCAAGATGATGTTCATAGATGATGAAAAGGTTCAACTTGAAGTCCTAATGTGGCAACCCAAAGAATCTTATGCAGCTGGTGTTGGGGCACTGATAAAACGGTGATATAAGTGCATAAATATTGGTGGAAAATCTGTTGAGAAATAAAAATAGTTTTGAAGTGAATATCATTGTAAGTTATTATTTAATTTTCTATTATGACTTACTTAATGACTTTCCCTCGTACTTTTCTCATTTATAAATATTTTTAGTAATTTCTTTTCTTGAAATGTGTGTCCATTATATGAAACATAATTATTTTCATGTCACAATTATACAAATCTTTTTCATATGTATCATTAGGAAAACTTTTGATAACAATTTAATTAAAAAAAAAAAAAAAAAATTAAAGTTTAGCCATGTTTAAGATTCGATATATCCTTATAACTAGAATAATTATTTTTGCATGTCTCTTTTCATTTTTGATAACAGAAAGGAATAAATGATTGATTTTTCATTCTTGATTTACAAAAATGTCTCAATAAATAACAATAATAATGATTTTTAAATGTAAAACATGGTTCAGTAATTTTTACTATGAGAATCATATTTTATTTATTTTTTCTTAAAACAAAAATTCCCGAAAATAATGCAAAGAATATTTTATTGAAAAATACCGTACACCACTTTTTCTCTTATAGAAATTAAGTATGTCAATTTTAATATGGCAAATCTTTTTAAAAAATGCAAAAAAAAAAAAAAAAAAAAAAAAAAAAAAAAAAAAAAAAAAACCTTTTCTGAAATAAATGGATTTAAATCCTGGAAAACAGCGCATAAACTATATACAGTAAGACATAAAAGGTATTTCATATTTTCGCCTAATTATCGTACACGTGGTTTGCGTATTTTTATTCTCAAAGGCCAGACTTTTTTTTTTAATTAAAAATAAAGAGAAAATGCGATTTTTTCGAGACTTTTGAGTCCTGGACTGTTTAAAGTATTGCTGAAAAACAAAAATGAAGTTTCTTAATCACGTTTAAAATGAAATATGCACAAATATATTTTATTTTTCTGAAAACTGATATTATATATTTTTTAATTTACACAAAACGTAAATAAGCTACACAGGCATAATGAAAATATCTATAATGTAGTGCTGTAAATTTACTTTGGATCAGAAAAGTTTTCACTTTTAATACATTAATGTGCAAACATTTTCTTTTTCATATTCTTGGGAAATCTGTTCTGATTTTTTATTGTTTAAAAAATTGCCTGAAAAATGAATGGATTTACTTACGTCTTGATTCCTTGAGCTGCTGCTAACTCCAGTACTAACAATAGGAGCGTGGAGGAGACCGGCACAGTGAACGGCAGCAAAAGCTGCGCACAAAATAATTACCTATGAAGATAGGAAGATTTAATTAAGTAGGTTTTACTAATGACCAATAAAACTTGATAAATACATTATATAATGTTTATTCTGTTGATGCACTGCAAAGGGAATTTGTTGATTTTACAGTATAATACTGACACCTCAGCTGCTAGTGTTATAGTACCGTAAAATTAACAGTAATAAATAGTAAAATAAGCAGCAGTACGCTACCGTGTATGCTCGGCAGCGTATTACTGCTTATTTTACTGTTCAGCTGGAGTGATAATATTATACCGTAAAACTAACAATTTTTTTTTTGCAGTGTACATTAATTTAGAAAACCCGTACATACATCAGTTTTAATTGAAAAGTTGGCTTCATTTAATTTAAGAAAGGAAACTGTATTTCCTTTCCATTAAATTTATGCTATTAATGTGACATGGACTCATCACTTATGTCAACATATGAAAAGCTATAGTAAGTTTAATTTAGTTAATGTAACAATAAATGATTAGGGGGGGGGGGGTCATTGACAAATATTTTTTTGCGTTATGCTATCTGAATTTTCTCTGTGGGAGTTATTTAAATGATTTTTAAAATATGATAATAAAATTGGTATTTTAAAAATCGGAATACGTCCATTTAAAAGCATTTGTTAAACCTATTAATTCGACACAATTTCTTAAAAAATAATATCTTGAAGACATTTCGCAATGAAAACAAACTGTATAAAATATTTTTTATTTAATTTTATAATGTATATATTATAAAATTTGAGTCCTGAAATTCAGCTTTCAACAACAACCTGTGATGATTTTTCTGTGATCGATCTGTTATTCTTTTCAATCAGTAAGTACGGTAGAAACGAAATTATACAACAAGAAATATTATTTAATGACAAGTAATTTTTTTTTTTTACTGCTAATCCAATTTCTTTAAATAATTGGATTTAGAAAAAAAAAACTACTAATAAAACTAAATGTATACGAAATTAATTACATCAGAATAATTTTAGAGCATCAGAAACAAAAAAATTGAAAATCAAATTGCAATCATATTTTGTTACATTAATAATTTTATCGATAAATTATCCTGGTTGCATTTGGTTTTTTTGAGAGATGAAAAATCGTGTGATACACCTAAATGAAATAGTATGTCCAAAACTCCATACGTAAACCTCTTTCATAAGAAATAAAAAATAAAAAATTCATCCATTATAATTTTTATGTTTAAGAAGAAATTATTTATATCTGCATATGATAGATGTTCCTTCAGTTGTTATACTAAAAACAGACTATGGAAAATAAAACAATTTTTTTTAAAATCTAATAAAATATATTCTTTATCTATATTGGGAGTTTTATTCTCTATTCAATGTTACCTATTAAAGTGCCCCTAGTTTCTTTTTATATAAACTATTTAAAACTACATTATATTCCAAAATTTCTTTTAGAAAGGATTTCCCAACAATGTACAAATTTTAAAATAATATCACAAGCCTAAAAGAGTATAAACTTAAAAATTAGTAATTGTCCGATGAAAAATTGTTGCAATATAATAAGTAAGGTACATAAAGAAACGAATTTTTCTCTAATACATAATTTTTATAATATATCAAGTTTAACACGAGTGTGAATTTAGAAAATTGTCTCATATAAGTTTTGTTCAATATAATATTAGTTAAAATTTATAATCTTTAGTAATTAGGTAATTTAACCTTTTATGTCTGAGGTTACGAATGAAGAACAATTACATTTCAGTACCTCTCCTTATTAATATTTAAACATAGATTAGAAAATTTATGTAATAATAATATGAAATATTAGAAAGAATACGTTATTTAAAATGATTTATTAAATGAACAGTCACTGGTCTTTTTATAAAATATTTACATTTATTTCTTATAAAATAGTCAGCGTTAGTGCATTGTGGTTTTATCGGTAAATGAGAGACTTTTGAGAGTGTAAAATATTTACTGAACATCTTTCAGCTAGAATTAAAATACACAATGCAAATGAAAGAAAAAGTTCATTTTTTAATATCCAGCTTCATAAACTTTGCAGTGCTTTCAGAATAAGATAACGCAAATTATTTTTCAAGAAATTAAAAATATCTCCCGTTAATAATAGAGGTATTAAAAAATTTCTTATCAAATTTTCTTTAACCACATTGCAATACGTTCACTGCCGGGTTAAAATAACCGAAATCTTATTTTATTTAGAAAGTTAAAATTCGTACCAGAAAATACAAATAGCAATATTTACTTTATTTAATTACAGGCATTTCGTGATTTCATAAAATAAAAATTCTTCTTTCGAAATTTCCGGTACGAATTCGTAATTTTAGATTAAAAAACCATTGGCAGCGAGTGATTGGCAGCGAATGGTTTAAAGTCTCGTCGAAGCATAAAGGATTAAAATATCTGAAGCATAGAAGAATGTGCATTTAAAAATTATTACATGGGAGTTTATTGAATATAATATGTGAGGTATATATTAAAACAATCTCTTGAAATATAACCGTTATCAATTAAAATTTAAAATCTTCAGTAATTTAGGTAAATTAAATCAAAGAAAAGAGCTTACCTTTGAGATCATGATTGTAGGTCGTTGATTTGTGTTTCAAAATAAGAATAATCTCTCACCTCTTCCCTGACTGTATTTATATGAAAAAGAGGAGGAATTTTTCCAAGGTCCAGCTTCCGGATTTCCCTAACAGATGGGCGCGGTTGGCAGCGTGGTCAGACAATCATCCTTCTCATAACTGCTCCGTGTTTATTTATTTATTTATTAATGTAATCTGCATAACATCTTTGGGTTACTCACTCACTTTCTATGGGGATTTGTGATCACGCTTAATTCACGTGAAGTTCCGAGGCGGTGACCTCTGTGTAAGCCAGTGTGAGACAATTCCTTCCCTCTAATTTTAATGAGATAGTTTTGATTATCCGACTAATGGAGTAACTTCGAATAAAGAAATGCAATTACTGGCGTCAATTTAGACCTTTCAAAAGAATTCATTTGATTTTTTTTTTTTTTTTTTTTTTTTTGATGCAATTACAAATAAATATTTGCTTTGTTATGCAGTTTCATATTTTATAAGTTTGATAATAATGTCAAACATTACACTCTTAATAAAACACTTTTTTTTCTATACATGGAGGATTTTATTTTGTACAATTAAATTATATGAAGAAGTAATTATCAAAGTTGTTTTTATAGAGTTGCTTAAAATATTTATAATCGATCGGAATTTAAGAATTTTCTGACTTCTTCAATACCTTTTTAATTTTTGATACTGCATAAACTTGTACATATATTGTGCACATATTCTATGTATGGTTTACCTACAAAACATTTTTAGGTCATTTCCTCGCGATCATGCACTTTCACATGTAACTAACTATAAAGGAGTAAAGTTCTCGTAAGTCGGTGCGAGACAGTATTTTCCCTTCATTTTTTGTTAGTTTTGATAATTTTACCAACGAAGCAACTTCAAATAATGAAATGGAATTATTGGCGTCATTTTTTGTCCTTTTAAAAGAATGAATTTGAGTCCTTTGATACAATTGCGAGTAAATTTTGCTTTGTATGCAATTGCATATTTCACGACTTTCAAAGTAAAATTAAATTTTACACCTTTAATTTTTTTTTCTTTAATATTAAACTGTTAAAGATTTTATATCTTTTTCTCATGATGTAAATGTAATATTGACACAGAACGGTCCTTAGCTAGAGATTAGCATTCTAGAATGCCAGTGTGCGAAAATTTCTTCTTTTTATTTTTGATTAGATATTTTTGATCATTCTACTTACGAAGTAATTGCATATAACGAAAGATGCAATTACTGGCGTCATTTTTGGCCCTTTAAAAAGGTCGATTTGAATTTTTTAATTTAATTACAAATAACTATTGCTTTTTATGCGGTTGCGCATTTTATGAGATTGATAGTGGCATTAATCCTCTCGCTCACAAATTATGTAAAAAAAAAAAAAAAAAAAAAAAAAAAAAAAAAAAAATGTAAAAAATGCCTTTTTGACTGAAAATTTGAAATTCCATGCACATTTAGAGAAATTAAAGAATATAGACAGAACTTTCATATGATAAATTTTATACTTAGTTTAGTATTTTAATAGAATACAATTTTTAGCTCTTTTTCACGTTTCGAGGCATTTTTTCTACATTAGTAAAAAGATCCTGGTTTCGTTCTTTTAGCCAAATGTAGTAAACTTTGTCTATTTTTCAATAAAGTCAATTAGGAATTCGTACAGCGATTTTTGAATTTTTTCGAATTTTTTATGTGATTTTCAGAGGTTTTTTTTTATTTTGCATTTTGCGGCGTTTTTTTTTTACATTTGTAAGAATAATTCAGTTTCAAACTTTTAGCCTAATATAGTAAATTTTGTCCTTAGCAATTTTTGAATTTTATTGATTTTTAATGCGACTTTTAGAGAATTTACACTTCCGCGTTCTACAGCGATTTTTTGACATTCGTAAAAGGAATTCTGTTTCAAACTTCTAGCCTAATATAGTAAATTTTGTCCTCTGCGATTTTTGGCGGTTTTTAATTCGAATTTTCAATACGAATTCTAACGTTTTTCGAGTTCTGCGGCAATTTTTTGACATTCGTTAAAAGAATTCTGGTTCCAACAATTTGTATACAGTAACATATAGTTAATATTTTCCTCCGCAAATTTTTAATTTTTGTGATTTTTAATGCGATTTTCAATTCAATTTTTAATAGTGTTTTTAATGTGAATTTGAATAGGATTTCTAGCTTTTTGCGGTGATTTTTTGATATTCGTAGACGGAATTTGGTTTCAAACTTTTTCCTAATCTAGTAAATTTTGCCCTCTGTGGTTTTTGATATTTTAGCGATTTTTAGTGCAAATTTCAGCGTTCTTTAACGTTTAGCGCCTATTTAGTGACATTCGTAAAATAAATACTTTTTTAATCTTTTATCTGAATAATGTAAATTTTGTCCTCTGCAAGTTTGGAAAATTTAGAGGTTTTTTTTGCAGGATTAGTTGCGATGTTCCCACATTAGTAAAAGTAATCCGGTTACAATCTTCTAGCCCCGTATAGTAAATTCTGTTGCCTTTTCAATAACGTTTATTTTGATTTCGTGCAGCGATTTTTAAATTTTGTGCTATTTTTTATTGTGATTTTTAGCGTTTTTTCGCATTTTATGCTATATTTTGAAAGGTGCTGGCAACGCCTTGAGGGTCAGCTTGTTTAGAAATAAATTTATGAATAAGTTAAGGATTTCTTTATATAAAAAAATATAATTAAGAACTATTCCGTCTTTCATATCAATGCTATGTTTAAACCCCATATCATGTTTTTAGCATGCAACATGATTCCAAACGCTTGGGGGTTAATTTTAAAAAGACAATATAATCCCACTAAAACAAACTTATTTTTTTAACATAAAACCTGTTGCATTTTTTAATACACTAGAGGCCATTTCTTGATCTTAGTAAAAGACACATTTAAAGCACAAATTCCAGCAAAGTACTACTTAAATTAGTTTTATTTAATTGTATTAGCAAATAAAATCTTAACTTCAAATAATAAAAAAATATGCAAATGGTAATAAGAAAATTCTTTATTAAGCACCAACAAAAAGAGTCACTGCAAGGAGTAAGAATCATTCTGTCACTTTTTGAAGAATGTACATCAAATTAAGAATTCAGATCTTTCTCATAGTCTTTCCTAAAAATAAGCGTCAAGATAAAAAATAGCTTCGTTAAAAATTATAAAAAGTAATATTTAACAGACATTTATACATAGTGCAAACATTATTTGTATAATTGTGTAATTAAGGCACATAAAAGACACATTTGAGGCACAAATTCCAGCAACGTACTACTGAAATTAATTTTATTTAATATAATAGTATTAGCAAACAAAAGCTTAACTTCAAATAATAAAAAAGTATGCAAATGGTGATAAGAAAAAACTTGAATTTCAAAATATAGAGACACGACTTTCCTTTCAAGTGGTAAACTATCCCATATTTAAGTGACAAGCATTGCCATATTCTCAAAATATGCAGCATTCTACGTTATTTCCTAAACTACGAGGGCATTTCGAAAAGTAAAGATACACCGTACGCCGGAGGAAAATAAAAGTTTTGGCAAGCAAGTTGACAACACAGGTGTTAACCTTGAACCGTTAGCTTTCTCCTCGCGGTCGTTCGGCATTTCAACGTTGATTCTGGTTGGAGTAGGTCGTGTTTAAAATGGTTCTGCCGATTCAGAATCCCGCCAAATGCGAAGTGCGCTCCGTCATACGTTTTCTTCATGCAAGAGGTCAGCGACCAGCGGGTATTCACAAAGAAATTGTTTTTGTTTATGGGAACATTATGAATCGACAAAATGTAACGAAATGGTGTCGTCATTTCTCTGAAGGTAGGACCGATGTTCATGACGAACAAAGAACATGTCGGCCACCTGTGATCTCTGATGCCCTTCTTCAGAGAACAGAGGAAGCAATTTGTGCGAATAGACGTCTCAAATTGAAAGAATTGCATCAGATCATACCGGAAGTGTCAATGATTATTCCACGACGATGATGAGATCAAAGATGAAGTTGAAATGTGGTTCCGACAACAGGCGGAAACCTTCTATGACTGTGGAATACAAAAGCTTGTGCCCCGACTTAACAAATGTTTGGATAACAGGGGTGATTATGTCGAAACATAATAAATAATCCAGTTAATAAGATGTAACTTACGTTTTCTAAATAAATGTTTTTTTTAAGGAATACGAGCCATTGTATCTTTACTTTTCGAAATGCCCTCGTACATGGTGAGAATGACATAGGATTTATGCGCTTAGTGTCCTTTAACAGACCTTTTTGCTGCAGGATAATTAGGCAATATGACCCAGAGACAAAATTGGGCATTAGGGCTTTTAAGGACTCTTACTGGTTGAAGACTAATTTAATATTCCTGTCTCTTGAGCGCATGTGATCATGATGAAAGGTATATTGAATTTCTTTTTGTCAAGCATATTATGTTATTAGTTATTATGTATAAACAAAACTAGCAAGAATTTACTTGATATTGTGAAATAAACTGTTCTCTCTCCATAATAAAATATACCTAGTGCTTCATCGCTTGGGTTATAACCATGCACTTTATGTTGATGTTTGCTTGCATCGATGTGCTCTAGCTCATCTTAGAATCTGAACGAAGAGATTTCAATCTTCCAGTATATGAATGTATCAAGACGTTTTTCATGTAAACGTCATAGAGAAAATTCAACTTTTTCTATAAGGTGATTGTGTCTAAATGTATCGACACGATGTTCCTGTACCTAAAATCTTAACGCAAGAATCGCATATAAATGCTATATATACTAAAACATCCGAACTCTGGAAACAAAACGAAAAACATTTCATTGCATTTAAAACGTTTTTATTGAAAGATTACTTCGTTAAAATACAAATCGTTCCGTATCAAGCGCCCCTATAACTCCATAAATGCGACGAATAATTCCGAAACAGAGATCATGGTGTCACTTTTTAAACTTTCACTATCAAATAAATCCTGGAGACGTCAAGGCATCAAACGTCGGTTTCATCTACCTGAAGTGAAAGTGGGAAAACGCGACAACTTTTCAACTTAGAGTTGTATTCTAAACATATTCTACGCATTTTGGTGTCTGGTTTTTTTCAGTTATATATTAGCAAATAATTGGATCCGTCAAATAAGAAGAAGTATTTAAAAGATTTTCCGATATAAGTTTATGTGGTATTTTATATATTGTATTAAAATGATGTTTAAAACCGAAATTGTAATCAATCTTTGTAAATCAATGTAAATCAATCTTTGCTGTTTCTTTTTTCCTTATTAGTTAGTGTTATTTATTCAAGATTTTCTTTTTATTATTAGTACTACTTATTCAAGATTCCTAGCTTTTATTTTTTGGTCAGTAGCAAACTTTTTCTTTATGTACCAAGCAACATCTAACTAATAATATCTTATCGAAAACTGATTATTGCGAAAAAGGTCACATTTGCCATAAAACAAAATATGTTAAAATAGCTACAAAGCCAGAGATTTTCCTTTAAAAAACATGTTAACTTTAAGGGAAGAAAAAAGCCTTTACAATGAACAATATTCACTCACAAATCGAATTCTGTTTTTAGGTATATAGAAGATGACTAGCACACAATACGTAAAGAATAACAACGAAAGAAAATTATTGTAATTAACAAACGTACACTTCTAAAACATATGCAAATCTTATTTTCTTTCCCTCACAATGTTTCCCTGCGTCCTGCCTTGTGTCCAAGTCTCTCTGGAAATGCTGATGTGCAACGGCTTGCCTCTATATTTATATCCAATAAGATTTACCTTGGATCGAGATCAAGATGTCCTGACCACTCTTGGATAAAAAAAAAGCATTGATGAAGATTTCGAAATTTTGCGAACAATAAATACATATTTAAAAAAAACTAACCTGTAAAAACAGGTCAGACTCTATTTAAGAGCAGCATGAAGTGCAAACAGAATCACACTGAAAAATAACACTTCCTGAAGCAAATCCATCTCATGATTTTGAAAGATGTTTGTTAAAAACAGTTTCACAAACAAATCAAAATCCATCCAAAAAGCGAAAAATAATAGGATCAAATTTTGCAGAATGTTTAAAAAATGAAGCACATATGAAAAAATAAATAAATAAAAGATGATAATGAAGTGAAAGAGCAAAAACGGGGACAAAAATTGGAAAAGAAAGAATAATTGAAGCTTAAAAAAGCAAAAAAGTACGTTACAAAAACATAATTCGGCAAAAACTCGAAGTCAGTCGCTAAAACAATCTGGAAGTAAAGGTGCGCCAGAAACAGAAGGTATGAAGAAGTCTAAGACTCAAAATTATATAGATCCTTTTTCCTCATTTTGTAGATCCTTTGTAGATTCTTTTCAGAAACCTTGCAGAAACCATAAAGGAAAAACTGAGGTCTACATAGAAGATAAAAAGTAAAAATACGTTAAAGACAAACTGAAAAGCAAAATATTTGCTTAAAATATACAGTAATAACCATTGTTTTGGTAACATTTATGTTGCATTAGATTATTCATTATTTACTTCTTGTTTTTTACAAGGTATAAGTTAATAACGTATAAAATGTGAATGTTGAAGTATTCATTGTTTAATTATAATATTATGCATCTCAAAATTATCTTTTTATTTTTGAAGTTATTATTAAGTTAAGTTTTTACTATATTAAGTTATTCAATAATACGTACACTTCAAATTTCAAATTTATGTGTTTCAACTATTTTAATAAGTATTCCAAAAATTGATAGCAATAAATAATTATTTTAAGTTGAACTGACATGTACTAAATGTATTATTGCATTTAGTTACCTTGGACCATTTATGTTTTAACTACTGTAAATATGACAAAAATGATCTAAATGCGGCATTTATATATTGCTTGCTTAGATTACAGATAATGTTTCCATTTTTACAAAACAAATTAGTTTTGAATTAAAAGCACGGTATTCAATTTTTTTTTGCTTAATAAGATATAAAATGTCAAATATACCTCAAATGTGACAAAACTATGAGCACAATGACTTTAATTGGTATTTTAAAATTTAGCATTCAGTTTTTCTAAATTTCGATATGATCTAATTGGATATTGATTGGTTGGTTAGTTGGAGGCTCTGTGGTCATCTTTTAGATACAAAGATTAAGTAGATTGTTTAAATCTGAATCCGACCTTCTTACGAACATTCAAGTCTGTTCGAACCTAGAACATTTTGACTTCAGGTATGGTAACACCGATTCTCAAACAACGTGTCGTGACCTATCAGTGGGTGCAGACAGAATGATCGGTCAGCTTTTCAAAAATATAATACAGTCAAATCTGTGAAAACGTAACTTGTCTATAACGGAATATTGCGTTAACTGGAAAAATTTCATGATACTAATGGAATGAAAATCTTACAACTATACTTGCGGCGACGGAAAACAGTCTGAAATATAATTTTTCTCTTCTCACATAATACTTGCCAACCTTCCGGATATTTTCTGGATTAAAAAAAATTACTTGGAACAAGAAAATTTATTTAATTAAATGCATCTTTCTTCTAAATAGTAGTCATTTGAAATTTACTTCGTTTCATTCATTAAGTAAAATTTCTGGTTCAAATAAGTTTATTTGAACAGAAGTCTCCCGCTAAAATCGGGAGATTTGGCAAGTATCGCATAACAATATGTTCTGGCATAAGTTATACGCATAAGTTATAGGTCGAGAAAAACTTTTAGAGTTTAAGGCATGTCGCATAACAATGAAGTTTGGTAACCTGTGTTCTAGAAATCTGAAATTGTGGTGTGTTTGTAGAGAAAATACAATTTTTTATAGTTTAATAACTTACTTATCAATTAATCGATTACATTTAATTAATTTTTGATTCCATGTCCAATTTGATTTGGAACCCGTTTTCGAACTGGGTGCTTTTTATAGTAGCCACAATACTAATCACTAGACAATCAGACGGGCAACATGATATAGAAGAAATAGCTTAATTCCCCACTAACTTCAATTTCCATCATCTATAAAGGAATTTTAACACACTGTGTAAAGCAGAACGAAGAAGTAGTTTTCTTGCAAAAGGAATGCAGCCAGGAGAAGCCTCCATGCAGCACATATGTTGAAAAGATGACAGCTTGTACGGATGTTAACGCCTGCTGTATAAACAGCGTTAATTATGAGTAAAGTACTTATGAATACAATAGAATCCATCTAACTCCACTTTCCACTTAAGGGGTCTTGAACCTTTTAAACTCGCCGAAAATCAACAAAAACTTTCAAACTTTGAATTAGTGTAGTTGCAAAACTTTTTTGTGTATAAGCATGCAATTTTGGCTATTGATTAAGCAGATTGTGCTTTTTAATATAATACTATTAGAAACTTATTAATATTTTACTAAATTTGTGCATTGTTGAAATTAAAATAGCTCTTTTTTTTTATTCCGTAAGTCATTGCGCGCATGATACCTTGAGAACTTATGACTGGATTGTTATGAAATTTTATGTAAACAATAAGCGCATATGTGTGATTAAAATGATCTACTTTTAGGACAAAATTATTTCATTAACCATGTAAAAAAAATATTTTTGTAGAAAATTTCAAAATTTTACATTTTTTAAGGAATAAAAATAGTTCTAATTAAAAATCTTATCATTGTAAATATTTAAAAGTAGATCATTTTAAACACACATATGCGCTTCTTGTCTTCATAAAATTTCATAACAATCCAGTCATACGTTCACACGATATCATGCGCGCAATGACTTACGGAATAAAAAAAAGAGCTATTTTAATTTCAACAATGCACAAATTCAGTAAAATATTAGTCAGTTTCAAATAGTATTATATTAAAAGGCGCAATCTATTTAATTAATAATCAAAACTTTATGTTTATACATATAAAGGTTTTGAAAATACACTAATTCAAACTATAATTGTTTTTCTCGATTTTCGTCGCGCTTGAAAAGGTACAAGACTCCTTAACTCGACAAATACTTTTAAAAGAATTGCGGAATCTGCTGGTCAATCATAATATTAGCTTTGAAATAATATGTTGGTATCTTTGAAATAATGATATTTGAATAAGTTACTGAGGTTAAATATTTTCCTTTGAAAAAAGTTTTTATAACGTTGTAAAGAATCAAGAATGCCCGTTGCGACCACCCCATCTATACACACGGATCTACCTTGAAAGTTTTTACACCGTATATAGATTTCTGTAAGGTCATCGCTAAAGTTTACACAGATTGCGATCTATATTTACTGTAAAAGTTCTCAAATTATTATTAAAATAATATATTCTATATCTTCACTCTAAAAACGATATTTTCAAAACTGAGCAAAAAATACTCAAATCTGAGTATGTTGCATAGTCAAAATGGCTCCGAATCAAAATGACTCAAGTTTGAAACATGTATTACTCATTTCAGGAAACGTGCACACACTCAAGAATAAAACATCATGTACTCATATTTGAGTATGTCCCTGTTTCAAAAAATGAGTATCAAATGACTTCTACATACTCATTTTTGAGTATTTCGATGTTTCAAAAATGAGTTTGAACTGACTTCACTGTAAAAAAAAAAAAATCCTGAAAAAAACGGAAATTGTACTGGCAATCGATACGCCAGTACTATTTCCGTATTTTAACGGAAAAAAATTCCGTAAATTCCAGAAAATTATCCGTGATTTCTGAAATATCAGTTTTTAAATTTCTGTTTTTTAACAGATATCTTCCGTATTTTTTAGATATTTTTATATCGTTAAAATAAATTTTATAGGACCAAAAAAAAAAAAAACATTTCTCAAGGAACATCTTATAACACTTTTTATTTTTTTTCTTTCATTTTTGCGCGAGTTTTCAGAAAATAACCAACACTTGCCACGAAGGGGTTCGAACGCGGGAACGTCCGGGTAAGTAAACTGGCAGTCTGTACCATTACGCTAAGACCGGACACATCGTTCCCCCAAATGTTGTTATTTATTTTATATACTTTTAATGCTGCAAAAACTTAAAGGTTTTATAGTTAGATGGATTTTTTCATAATATTTTATTTTCATAATTTTTAATATCTTGCTTTATTATTTGATGCTTTATAACAGATAAATTTTAATTTTTTATGTATTATATGCGTAAAACATTGTATTAAGACTAAATGATTGCTTCTTTTTGCAATAGTACATATACTTTTTAAAATTATTTGTCTGTTGATCTATTTATGAATTCTAAAAACAATAATTATCTTAAGTAGACGTATTTATTACATGCTATTAAAGTAAATTTTCTTTATCTCTTATTTTAAAAACTTATGTGAATAAACAATTTTATAATAAATTAAATTATTATGATTAATCTTTACTGAGAGCTTTTGTGTACGATTCTGTTAAACTGAATAATTTTAAAAAATCCAAACAAAAAAATAGATTTTTAGAGAAAATTTTGAAATTAATGACCTTAGGATAGGTAAGTTTAAATTTGGACTTGATATTTTAGTTTAAATTAATTTAGTTTAATTTATAAAATTATAAACTAACGAAATAAATTATAAACTTTATAAAATTATAAACTTCATTTTTATAAAAGTAAACAAAAAGTTATTAATTATTTTTTATAAATTTAAAGAGAAAAATATGAACTTCGTAAAATTATAATTTATAAAATAATAAATTTTAGTTTAATTCACAAATTTATAAGACAAATCAGCTTAGTTTAACACCTACATACCGATAATTTTCAAAAATATTATTTTATGAAACCTTAAAAATATTAAAAAAAAAAAAAAAAAAAAAAAATAGGTTTTTAGCGGACATTTTGAAATTAATGACCTTGGAATAGGTATGTTTAAATTTGCATTTATTAATTTAGTCTAAATTAATTTAGTTTAATTTATAAAATTATAAACTAACTAAATATATTATAAATTTTATAAAATTATAAACTAACTGAATATATTATAAACTTTATAAAATTATAAACTGCATTTTTATAAAAGTAAAGAAAAAATCATTAATTATTTTTATAAATTTAAAGAAAAAAAATATAAACTTTCTAAAATTATAATTTATAAAATAACAAATTTTAGGTTAATTCACAAATTTTTAAGACAAATCAGTTTTGTTCAATACCAATAATTTGCAAAGATATTATTTTATGAAACCTTTAATAACCTAATATTGCCTCACGTTAATAAAATTAAAATAAAATTTTAAAATGTCAGTGAAAAAATTCATAATTTGAAGCACTATGAAGAAAAAAAAAGTAGATTTAAAACAAAAAAAATTCTGTAATTTATATAAATAAAGTAAATTTCTAAAGATTTCACTCAAAAAAAAAAAAAAAAAAAAAAAAAAAAAAAAATATATATATATATATATATATATATATATATCATTATTATTTTCACAAAAAATTACCGTCCAGACACGGGACCGGTTAGAATGAGCTCCAGGATTGGCCCGAGTCTAATGACAGAAAATAGGCCCACGGGTAGGACCGGTGCAGGCCTGGATCCTAGAAGACTCTGGACCCTAGTAAATACAACAATCTTAATTCGCATTTCAAACAAGACGATATCTGTATACAAACCTCTGAACGTTATTTCCGGAAATGGGGAAATACGGACATTGTACTGTTTTGAAAAAAAAAAATCCATCAAATTTACGGAAAATTTTTTGCATATCTACGAATTTGAAATCTCCTTTACGGAACTAATGTCATTTACGGACATTGTACTGTTGTTTCGGAAAAATGAAACTTCTCCGTAAAATTTTACGGAAAATCTCTTGTATTTTCACGGATTTCTTTTAGAGTGTTCTATGTGCTCAGTTTTGAGTATGACCATGTTTCAATATTCTGAGTATTTCTAGTATTTCAGAATTGAAAGCACTGGGTCGTCCTATTTGAAACAAAAAGTTTCATAACAAAATGAAAACATCGATTTACTCAAGATTTTAAAGTGTCATTTTCCCCAGTGTTCCGTTTAATTGTATGTACTTAAGTATTTTATTATCTATATTACCAATTTTTCATCAGACATTCTTACACATAGTTTTGCGCACCTAGTCATCTCCAAACAAATCATGTGTAATAATGTCTGATAAAAAAAATTGGTAATATAGATAATAAAATAATAAAATATAGTATGATTTGACTGTATTTATAGGTAGAGTATGAAATTTACTCCTTTTGCATCCGTGCGCAGTTTTTTTTTTTTTTTTTTTTTTTTTTTTCTTTTTAAACAGAAATTGAATATCTATCACCATAGGCTCCATTTTCATTCTTTTCTTTTCCTCCTTTTTTTTTTCTGTCACACTTGTCACATTTTGGTCAGGCGCAGCCTTTTTTAATAAGCAGGTATTCAGAAAAATTAAAAATTAAAAATGATATTTTGCGGACAATCCCTTATTATCAAACTATTTTTAGAAAGCAATTGAAATTCAGCTCTTCATATCGCCGATATCTTTCTGAATGTTCACTATATTCGACTGGTCTTTTTATATGAGTTGCTCTATCGAGTTGACTACAAAATCAAGGGGGGGGGGGGGGACTCTGGTTTCGTTCGCACATGCGCAGTTAAAACTTATTTCATACAAATGCTCATATTTCATCCAATATTTAATATATTTGTATTCTAATTGTACTATATTATTTCTACTGTATTTTGTCAAGTTTTTTGAAAGTGGCGTTAAATTTGGTTGAAAATCCTGCATACTATAAACATGCAAAAATCTCTTGTATT
This sequence comes from Maratus michaelseni, assembly GCA_963931845.1. Lineage (NCBI taxonomy): Eukaryota > Metazoa > Arthropoda > Arachnida > Araneae > Salticidae > Maratus > Maratus michaelseni. The sequence continues at coordinate 344,889,282 of OZ007591.1, read as the reverse complement.
TTTAAAAGAAACTTTTATATCTTGGTCAGGTACTACTGACTTCAGTACTTAAAGTCGGTATTAAGCGGTATGAGCTAAATTTCACATTGGCATATTTCAAGCTTCTGAAAATCGATTTCTGTTAGAAACTTTATAGGTTACAACCGATGTATGTTTCGAAAAATAATTTAAAATGTATATATTTTTTAATTAATTAAAAAAAAATATATATATATATATATATAAATTGTAACGTAGGAATTTTTTTAACACGAATGAATTTGAAATATGCGAAACCAAAATTACAGGTCATTACGACAAGTATGTTTGGAATTACACTTCATAAACTAACTCGCTTTGCAATTTGTTTTGCAACGACTAAAAATAAATTTAACATTAGGAGTTTCAAACTTTAAACCTGCATAATTCATAAATAACTTGACCGAATACTTTCCGTTCGATATCCGAAGTTAAAATTTACCGAAACGTCCAAATATGATATATTTCATTTATATGCTAAAAGGTGTAAATTAATAACATAATATAGAGTAAAATATATTTTATTAGGTTGTTGACATGTTTCGGCTCCCTCTAAGCCATTTTCAAAAACAAATGAAAATATTCTATAATGGCACGGTCTATGAAATTATTATTTGAAATGCTATCATTTAATTTTCATGCACTTTTTAAAAATTACGCACGTTATTTTGTATTTTTACTTGGTTGTTTATTTTCATATCTGTAACCATGGAGTCACTCGATCCACAATTTTGGTAAGTTAAAAGATGCTGCATCGTTACATATTGTATTTTTGCGTGGTTTATATCTCTACTTTTTTTCTTATTATGGATGGATAGTATAGACTGAAGGGAAAAATATTTTACTTTCATGGAAATTTATTTGGGTGATTTCTTCTTGATATAATCTTGCAATGGCTGTGGTTTTTCTATTATACTTAATATCAGCTATATGCTCTTTTTTTCTGTAGCTAAATTTCCTGCTTGTCATGACAATATAGTAATTTCTAGATCCATCTTCTTTAATAAAAGATATTTCGTTCTTAATATTTTCATTTGTTTTTGAAAATGACTCAGAGTGAGCTGAAACATGTCAACAATCTAATAAAAGTTATTTTACTGCATATTATGTTGTTAATTTACACTTTTTACCATTTAAAAGAAATATATTATTACAAGGTGTTATAATTTATTATATTGTCACTGGAAAGTTGTTAAGTCTATTTAATATTGTTGCAATTTAACATTTTCCAAGCATCGTTATATTCGTCGACAAACTTTAATGTTTGTGATTTGGATAGCTACTTTTATTTTTTTTAGCCTAGAAGTTTTTTTTTTTTTTTTTTTTTTTTTTTTTTTTTTACAAAAATAAAAATAAAAAACTATAAGGGTTAAAGACGTTCTCAGGGTTAAAAAACTTTTTTGAGAGCTGTATATCAAGCACCAGTGCCAAAATTCTATGAAGTTTCATATTTAGTGTGTATTTATATAAATTGGTCAATATTAGATTATTTTATATAGTGTGCCTTAAGGTGATGCAGCTATGTTTTTTCGTGATATTCGCAATAGCAATATCTCACATTTGTGGACTGGAAATGCACCCACTGAATAAGCAAGACGCTTAATGTGACAAAACTAGGCTCATTTAATTTTGGTTTTCATCACTCAACAGGGGGCGCGGTTGTGCTATAGTTTTTATGTTGAACAAACAGCATAGCTTCATCCCAGTTTCTATTTTGCAGAAATTCGCCAAATTTTATATTTCGGTTTAATTATATAAATATACATGTTCTTCAAGTTCGGGCTTTGAATTTCCAAAAGATGGAGCTGTTTCGCTGTACTTTTTTTTCTTCTTTTGTCTCTAAAAGTATCATTGCAGTTATGTTCAAATATAGTACTATACTTCATATTTTTAAACGTTAGTGTATAAGATTGAATTAATTTATTAGAATGTTGATACAGACGGTTGTTCTATGCTTTTTATGATGAACAGCATAGCTCTATCTCAGTTTTTATTTTGTAGAAATTCGCCGAATTTTATATTTCATATTAATTATATAAATATACATATTCTTCAAATTCTGGCTTTGAATTTCCAAAAGATGGAGCTGTTTAGCAATACTTTTTTTTTCTTTGTCTCTAAAAGTATCATTGCAGTTATATTAAAAAGAACTTTATACTTGTAATTTTTAAATGTTAATGTGTAAATTTTCTATTTAAATTGTATTAGAATGATATGAAAATTGAATGATGACTAAAGTTTTATAATAGCTACAGCATGCTAGTTTTAATATTTGTGAAAGCAAAAAATATCCTTTTTAAGCGAAATATATATATATATATATATATATATATATTGTATTTGAAAAATCATTGACAGCAATGCTAGTATGTGTACAAACCAGTTCCCCCCCTCTCTCTTTAAAGGTTTCTCTGCCGTTCGACATGCGTCTTTACATGCATTTAACTGTAAAACAAGTTTCCCAACAGGAAGAGTAGCCGCACGGGGGAAAATAATTTGGAACTTTGCGTTTTTGGACATTCAAGATGAAAAAATAAAGGTTTGGTACATCAGTATTTTAAATTGAAAGATTTTTTTTTCTTTAGAGAGAAAATTATAATATGACCTTGCCATGAAAAGGGAGTATGTAATTTAGTTTCGTTCCTGATGAAAAATATCGAAAATAATTTCTACCACTTTCCAACCTAGTTGAAAAGTGTTTATGACTTCGGTTTTTCTTACCGTCTGGCCGTACTCTATACTCCCGTAAGTATGCTCGTATTGCTCTGAAATTTTTATATGGTATTGTCGTTTACTATAGCATGTTCCCTATTCCAATTGAAGCGTGTAGCACTTATAGTTTTTTTACAGGGACAGTCGAAAGTATTCCGTTACATTACAGTCAATGGGGAATAATCGTTTTAAGTGCATTTTGATGCTCTTACCTTTTATGCCATATACGTCATTTAAAACATAATGAAATTGATATGTAATTATGAAGCGTATTAAAACATGCTTTTTGTAGAATATGGGGTGCAAAGCATTTATAATTCATTTACAGGGTCAAACAAAATAATTAGGTTGCACATCGTTCTATGGGGAAAAATTGTTTGCAGTGTAATTTACTGATATTTCACTATTTCAAACATAATGAAAATTATATGCATTACGGAAGTGCACTATAATTTGCTCTCTTGCGTGCATTGCGTTTATTTACAGGGACACACAAAAGATATTGTTTACAGTACATGTGCGATATTTACAGTCTATGTGTGATAAGTGCGTTTTCAACTTTGGTTTGAATTTTATACTTTTTTTTTCATAGTACGTGTGTGTTAAGGGTAGTTTTTAATTGTGTTTACGCATTTTCCCGCTGAACTATATTTAGTAGACTAATAGAAGCTTGTGGAATATAAATAAATTCATATACAGGGCTACGCAAAAAAAGATGCATTGTCGTTTACGTTTGGTAATTGTTGGAAGTGAGATTTAGGTTGCCTTTTAGCTTAATAGGGGGTGTGTACAAAAGTCTTCAGATAATACACAGGGCTGTACAAAAGATTTCGTGTGCATTTCCATCGATTGGCGAAAAATGCTAAATATGAATATTCTAACTGATCTAAATTTTATTATACGATATATCTACATCTATTGATCATATACAGGGCTGCACAAAATAATTCGACTACTTGTTTGACACTGGAAGAAGGTAATTTGGAAAATTGTATTTTTCAATGTGTTATATATGTTTTCTAAACTGTTTACTTACATATCTTCTTTCACCTTATTTAACGGTGAAGTTTCGTTAGTTTTCTGGCTGTGTTGGAAAGCGTTTCATAATCTATGCTTGGCGCATGATTTTTCGTTCTTGTTTATTATTTCGTCTGATTTACCACCCGGGCATGAAATATAGATAATATATGAAGATTTATTGAATAATACAGGATAAAAATATAAAAAAGTATAACACCTCGTAAAAATATACTTATTTTAATTTCTAAAAGGCATAAAATAAAAACTTTATAAAGAGTAAAATAAGTTTTATTAGACTGTTGACGTGTTTCGACTTCATCGGAGCTGTTATCAAAACAAATAAGAATATTATACAGGTCTATGAAGTTATTATTTGAATCGCTATCATTTAATTTTCCACGTGCTTTTTCAAATTACGTACGTTATTGTTTATTTTTACTTGCGTGTTTATTTTCATATTTGTACGGAGTAACTCGAGCCAGTATTTTGGTAATTTAACTTACCATCATTTAGCTTACCAAATTTGTGGCTCGAGTTACTCCATGATTACAAATATGGAAATAAATAGCCAATTAAAATTAAAAAATACCGTGCGTGATTTGAAAAAGTACGCGGAAAATTAAATGATAGCGTTTCAAATAATAACTTCATAGACCGTGCAATTGTAGAATATTCTTATTTGTTTTGATAATGGCTCTGATGGAGCGGAAACATGTCAACAGTGTAATAAAACTTATTTTACTGTTTATAAAGTTTTTATTTTACGCTTTTTAGCAGCTAAAAGAAATACAGGATAATTCAAAATGATGGACTCAAAATTATAGGGTTGCAATTAATGAACTAGGCATTGTATGTAAATGATGTAAATTACATTTAATCATATTCGCATTCAAGTTTATAGGAACATAGAAGTGGGATGTGTTAAACAAAACAATTGCGTAACTACTACAAAAATAGCAAATTTATATCCTCACTTTTTACGTTCCGGTGTCTTGTTTGTCTCTTTATGAAAATACATCGATCGCCATAGAAACTTTACGGGAATATATCAAATTGTAGGTGTTAGATGAATGCTTTAGTTCTTCAACGTTAAGGTGATTCTCAAATTTCCTGCTAAACAACGTGAAACTATCTTGCGCATCGTCTGATTCACTTTTAAACGTAAAGGCTTAAAATTGGCAGGCCTGACTATTGAAGCGATTTGGAATCGAATAGCGTTTTCCATTTTTTGGTAAATAATTTACTTATAGAGTTATAAGCGATTCTTGTCACGTGACGACAAGTTTTTCTCCTTTCTCGAGTTGCCGCGTCAGAAATTTGGTTCAAAGCGCCCACTTCGACAGTATTTTCTGAAAGATCTGTATTTATCAAAAAAGAAAAAAAGGCCATTCCGTTACATAGTTTCTGAATGAGAACACCGGACAATTTCATGCGTTTCAGAACAAAAGTGGATTCAGAAATGTGTCAAAAAGTAGCTTCTTTGGATTTGAGAACAGCCTTAACAGCTTTCGAAAACAATCACGCATGTAAAATCCTAAAATTAACCGTTCTTTTCACAATGTTTTTAAATGTGTAATCGATTTGATAAAAATGCATGACACAAAAATTGTTTCTATAAAAGCAATATTTTTTTATTTCACATATTCTAAATTTTCATATATTAAAAAATATATATTACTTTTGTACATTCATAATTTACTTTGGCGCAGACGACAGCACAACCAGTTGCCTCAATTTTGAATCACCATAGTCCTATTTTTTTTATTCTACTTCATTTTTAGAAGAGCAGAGTTTTGGCGGCTAGTGGAGCCCATAAAGACCAGCTCCGTGAAGACCAGCTCCGTAAAGACCAACTCCGTGAAGACCAGCTCCGTAAAGACCAGCTCCATAAAGACCAGCGTGAAGTGGGGCACCGATAGCAGCTCCGTGGGCAATGGAGGTACTGTAAGCAACTGGGGCAGCAGCGGCATGGAGAAGAGGAGCGGCTACTGGTGCAGCAGCAACAGGGGCGACAGGGGCTGCATAAGGACTAATAACAGCAGCGGCAGCTGGAGCACTGAGTGCGGTTCCAGGTTCGTTGGTGTTAATGGAAGCTCTGAATCCCAAGGCATCGGCGACGTAGTCGACTCTGCGTGCTCTTCCGTCAATGTCGGTGATAGTGTAGGATCCTTTCTTGTTTCCTGCAGCATCTCCGATTTCGGATCTGGAGTTCGTGGCGCCGATGCCATTGGCTATTCCGTAGTTAAAGGCATAGTTACCGATAGCCTGAAAAGCAAAATTGCATTTTAGATTTATTACTTTGTAAAACGTGCTTGATAAATATCACACCCAGAAAAGCGGATTGATTAAAACTACAAAACATGTTTTGTTGAGTATATTTTGGTTGTTTTAGCAAAATTCAAGTAAAATTGAACCATTTTACTTGAATTAACAAAACATTTTTTGCTGACGATACAAAATTTTTTTTTTGGAATTGCAAAAAAACTTTTTTTGTTGATTCAAACAAAGTTTATTGACCTATATTTAAACAAAGAGTTTTGTTGGGTCAACCAAATTTTTGTTGATTCAACAAAACATTTTTCTGGGTGCAGAAAGCAAATAGTTCTAGAACACATCATCTGATTAAGGGTATTTGCTTATTTATTTTTTTTTAAATGCTTTTCGAACAGTTCCGTGGAAAGTAAGATTTTCATATCCAAACCTTAAAATTTTTACATTTTCAATGTTAACATGAAGGGAAAGAAAATTGTTCCTCTAAAAAATAACATGTTTTTAATGCAAAAATATATTCCACGTAAAATGTTTTCTTCTAATTTATTAATTTTTGGTATAAATATTTTCTGATAACTGTTTCAGCAGAATATAAATATAAAATATAAAAGTTAATTTTCCTTTTTCTATTAAAGATTTTCTTGCGTATGTATCCATAAATATAGGGTGTCAGAGAATTATTGGAAACATTACGAAATTATGAAAAACAAATTAAGAACAGTGATGGTTTTTCTATGTCACGTATTAATAACATGTTTCCGAAAGTTTTTGTTCGAAGCATTGTTATTCCGAGAATTTTCCCCAAAAGATAGATTAGTCGTGGTTGTCTGACTCTTTGGTTTCCTTGATCTCCAGATTTAACCCCATTGGATTTTTTCATGTTGGATTACGTGAAGGATTGTGTATATCAGACGCATTGTACTAATTTGCAGGAACTGAAGCAGCGTATGACAAATGTTGTTCCATCCCCAACTTTTCAGATGCTTTCAAATACTTGGATTGAAATCGAGTATAGCTTGGATATAGCTACTACACGTAACCAAGGGATCTCGAATCGAGATGTATTAACTTTTGTACTTCTATTGTAAGTTAGTAAACGCATTTTGTTTCTATAATATCTAGTTTTTGTTTTACATAATTTTGAAATGTGTCCAATAATTTTAAGATACCATGTATTATACATTTATACAGAGTGACCAAGATAAACGAGGCCCGGTATACAGAAGTACAAATACTCACTAATTTTTCTTTTTAAAGTAGTAAATACAGAATAGTATGAATAACAACACCTCCTGAGAACAATTGAATGTTCAGTGTGTTGTTATTCATAATATTCTGTATTTACTACTTTTAAATAAAAATTAGTAAGTATTTATACTTCTGTATACCGGGCCTCTTTTATCTTAGCCACTCTGTATTTATACACTATAGGTTCACAAATAAAACTGGATTTTTTTTTTATTGCTACAGTATGATTGTCATAGTTGCTCATAATTAACTTTTCTATGACAATATTCGGCTACATTATAGAGGGCTATGCACCTACGAGGGAGGATGTCCCGAATTCTCTATTTAGTGCAAGAAAAATACTGTATGCTTTACAGATTTACTGCTATTTTGGAGATTCAAGCCCGCGAAATTTGACTCAAATCGCCTCATTTTCTTTCTGCATGTAAGCATAGTATGCTAAAGATTGCGCTCAGTGAATCTATATTTATCTTATAGAATTACTTATTTATATTTATGTATACGTTGTAATTATTTCAATAATGAAAAATTAATTTTTAAATTCATACTTATAAATTATGTATGCATAAAAGAGTTACTATTTTTACTGTAATATATATGTATATATATTTTTTTAATTTGAGCTACAAACCTGCAATTAAATATTTGTGGTTTTTGTTTTGTTTTGTTTTGTTTTAATGCACAAATCCTTTATATTTCATTCAAGTCACTAAAATAAACAGAAAATATCAATAATCCTCAGAAAACCATTGCGTTTTTCCAATTGGGAAATTTTATTTCAAATTCGAAAAATGAAAAATTAATTTTTATAATCATAATTATAAATTATGCATGCATAAAAGTGTTACTATTTTTACTGTAACATTTAAAAAAAAATTATTTTGAGCTACAAACCTGCAACTAAATATTTGTGGGTTATTTTTTGTTTTAATGCATAAATCTGTAATATTTCATTCGAGTCAACAAAATAAACAGAAAGTATAATAATCCTCAGAAAACCATTGCGTTTTTTTTCAATTGGGAAATTTTACTTCAAATTCAAAAATAAATAAATAAGTAAATAAAAACGCTATTTAAGCAATTAATTTTTTTCCTTTGATTTTTCGAAAGAGTTAAAGAAAAGTTCTAAACTAGAAAATAAAACTTTTTTCTTTTGTTTATTTGTTTATTTTTTTCAAATTCAAAATCTTTGTTACTTACATCTTGGGTCCTGGAACCTGAACTAACTCCAGTACTCAGGACAGAGGCATGGGCAGCAGCTACGACTGCGCACAGAAGGACAATCTGAAATTAATAAAATGTTTTATTTTAAATGTTGAAGAAAGTCATTATTATTACTGTTATTATAATGATTATCGTTATTGTTGTTACTGTTGTTGTTAAGGTTGTTTTCACCAAAAATAATTCCCCCCTCCCCCCCCCCCCCCCAACAACGTGAAACATTCTGACACATTCACGGATTCATTTTTATACCAAGAATCATGAATCTGGCAGGCATGATTATTGAGCAGATTTGGAATCGAATACCTTTTTTTTCAGTTTTCGTCAAATGCATCAAATTTTGAACGTATGGGTTATAAGAAATTTGCTATTTCACTACGACCTTTCTCTGACTGTCGATTTTAGAAATTGGTTCAAAACGCCAACTTTAACAAAATATTTAATGTATTATTTTGGTATATAATTTTGTATTTTTTAATAAAAGAACTTTTGATTTTATCGAAAATTGGCAAACGCTATTCGATTTAATAAAAACGCTTGCCAGTTTTATGCGTTTACGAATAAACACACGATTTGAATACGATTTGAAACATTTATAGATATAGTCCATCACTATTTTATTTTTATTTTGAATTCCTTCCATGCATATTTAGAGCAAATTTAGATTAATAATATATATATTTAAAGTAAAGATACTTAAGTATGTGTCAGTAAAATTCTGAAATAGGCGTGAATTTATTAATTTCTTATGGTTTTCATGGTACGTACAGTTCTATTACAATTTTGAACGAGAATTTTCTCCCCATATTTTCTAACAGAAAAAATACTAAAGATTCTGCAATTAATCGCACAAAGATTTTTAATGTGGAGGGAAAATATTAAACAAAGCTTTTTGATCTGAAATAGTGGCGCCATACTACTTAGAAATTTTAAGTAGTTTGATTTTTTAACGTTGTTTCAATGACTTATCCATTCAAAAAATTTTATTTTTCACTCTCTATGCTATTTTCAATTTCATAAACTGTAATTATTTCTATTTTAATTTTATCCTAAATACTTGCCATTACATAAATAGAAATTTAAACAAATACATATAAAAAATATAATATCCTAAAAAAGAAAGACAGAGAAAATTACGTGCTTTGTTAGGCCAATAATTATGATTATGCGCTTTTGCTTTTTCTTGCTCAACTGAAAATTAACTTTCAACCAGAAAAAGTTAATAGAGTAAAACAAAACGATCTGCTGCTCCCATGTATTGGTGTAGAATTTCTATTATTTTGAATTTGTCTTTTCAGTATTTGCTGCACACCAAATTATTTAAATACAATTAAGCGAAAACTTTTAATTTAAAATGGAATGCTTCAAAAATATTTAAAATAGCGTTTCGTTTCGTCTATGAGAAGTTTTTTGACATACTATATATAAATCGTAAATAACAGAAATATTAAAAACTATTTCGAATATGACGAAAAACATTTAACATTAGCAAAATATAGATTATATCTAAATTATACATATATTTGCAGTAAATAAAATAATTCCTGACACATTCTTTAGATTTCAATAAGCATTAATTTTTGCCATTTGGATTGACACTTTTAAGTTTTAAACTAAAAAGTATTTTCCCCAAATTAAAATATTAATAATTATTATACTTGAAAGGGTTAAAAAAGGCTGTAGTCTGGTATTCAGGGTATATGATTAAAATATCTGTAAATAAAAATAGAAACAAATTTGAAATTTTATATTGTGATTGAAAAGACCTTATTGATAGTTTTTAAAAATAATTTAGACTGAAATTAGTTTCCAAAAGAAAAATGTCCTCTTAGACTAATAAAACTATTTTAAACTTTAAATTTTCATTAATGATTATATAACTAATTAAAAAAATGATTGAACTTGAAAGGGTAAAGAAGCTGCAGTTTGGTATTCAAGGTATATTATTAAATATTTGAAAATAAAAATAGATACAGATTTTTAAGTTTATGCTCTGATTGAAAAGATCTTTACTGATAGTATTTTAAAATACTGGCAAATATTTAGACTGAAATTTGTTTTTAAAAGAAAAATGTCTCTTGGACAAGCAAAACTATTTTATACTTGGAATTGTCATCAATGATTATATTAAGTAATTAAAAAGTAATCAGACTTGAAATGGTTAAAGAGGTTGTAGACTAGTATTCAGTGTATACTATTAAATATTTGTAAATAAAAGTAGATAAAAATTTGAATTTTATACTGTGATTGAAAAGATCTTTACTGATAGACTTTTAAAATACTGGCAAATAATTTAGGCTGAAATTCGTTTACAAAAGAAAACGAAGTTTCTCTTGGACCAAGTAAAACAATTTTAAAATTTGAAGTTATCATCAATGATTATATAAATAACTAAAAAAGCAATCGGACTTCAAAGGATTAAAGAGTATACCTTGAGTATTCAAGGTATATTATTATAATATACTTTGAGTATTCAAGGTATATTATTATAATATTTGTAAATAAAAGTAAATACAAATTTGAATTTTTTTACTCTGATTGAAAAGATCTTTACTGATAGTCTTTTAAAATGCTGGAAAATAATTTAGACTGAAGTTTGTTTAAAAATAAAATGCTTTGTTGGACAAGTAAAACTATTTTAAACTTGAAAATATCATTAATGATTATATAGCTAATTTAAAAAATAATCATACTTGAAAAGTTTAAAGAAGCTGTAGTCTAGTATTCATTGTATATTATAAAAATATTTGTAAATAAAAGTAGATACAAATTTGAGATTTCATACTCTGATTGAAAAGATCTTTACTGATAGTATTTTTAAAATATTTGTAAATAAAAGTTGATACAAATTTGCGATTTCATACTCTGATTGAAAAGATCTTTACTGATAATATTTTTAAAATATTTGTAAATAGATACAAATTTGAGATTTCATACTCTGATTGAAAAGATCTTTACTGATAGTATTTTTAAAATATTTGTAAATAAAAGTAGCTACAAAAATTTGAGATTTCATACTCTGATTGAAAAGATCTTTACTGATATTAGTCTTTTTAAAACACTACCTAATAATTTAGACCGAACTTCGTTTTCAAAAGAAAAATATCCTCTTGGACCAGTAAAACTATTTTAAAGTTGAAACTATCATCAATGATTATATAACAATGAAATAAATAAAATGAGTTTAAATTTCCCCTACCTTTGAGAACATGTTTGCAGATATGTTTGATCTCTGAGATTCAGAATACTCAGCATGGAAACTGGAGGACTTATATATACCCAGCGCTTGCAGAATTCTGTCAAGGTCTACCGGAAAAACTTCTCCCAACAGAAATTGCTTTCTGGGGCTGGGCCACATTAAATTTTACAATTATTCAGAATCTATCCATTCTTTTTTTTACTTTTGTCTTACTCTAAATAAAACACGCGTTCTAATGCCGGCTGATTATGCAGCGAACGTGATGTTATTCCCATCACGTAATAATTGAAACATTTCAGTCTTCAGCTGTTCTTCACCTTGGTATAATTATTTATTATTTCTTGATGCTGTTTTATTCTGTTACAAGGCGTTATTATGGTAATTAGTAAATTCCATGTTAAAAGGTATTGTTAAAATGTAGTTATATATATTTTTTAAATATATTTTGTCTGCTGAATCGTTTTATGATGAAATCTACATCGATGAAGTTTACATAACAGAAAATGTTGTTTTTTCTCTTTTTTCCAACATAGTTGAGTTAAGTCAACATAGTCTCAACAGTCAACAAAATTGACTTAGCCCAACATAGTTGAAAATGCACTTTCCAACATAGTTGACAAGTATTTATGAATTCGGATTGTCTGTCCGTCTGATCTCTAACTCGCATAAATATACTTGGATTAGCATGTAATTGATATATGTTATTCAGGTTTACTATGGCATGTTAGATATTGAAAATAAAGTGTGTAGCATTTATAGTTCCTTTACAGGGAACTATGAAGGAACTACACTACAAAAAAAAAAAAAAAAAAAAAAAAAAAAAAAAAAAAAAAAATGTTGATTTTACAGTATAATACTGGCATCCCAGCTGCCAGTATTATACCGTAAAATTAACAGTAATAAACAGTAAAATAAGGAGTAATACGCTGCCGAGCATGCGCGGTAGCGTATTACTGCTTATTTTACTGTTTATTACTGTTAATTTTACGGTACAGTGCGGGCACCCCCAGTATGTATTATATATGGGCTGTATGTATTATACTGTAAAATCAACATTTTTTTTTTCTGCAGTGTATAAATGAGTATGGTTAATAATAACTATTTAATAATAACTAATAAATAATAATAACTAATTATGGTATGTATTTTTAAGTTTACTAATTACTAACAAAATTTTTGCACACTACCTGTGTATAAATGTGATATGATCTATGGGGGAAAATGTTTGCGGTTTATTTTGATTGTTTAACACAATTTGAAACATAATGAAATTTACATACATTATTGAGGTGCACTAGCAGATGATTGTTACTAAAGAATATGTTATGTGTCGTATTTACAGTTCGTTTACAGGGGCTCTCAAAAGAATTCTGTTATATTAAAGTCTATGAGAAAAAAACAGTTGCCTTGTATTTTAATGATATTATATTGTTTCAATAATAATGATTCTGATATGAATTTCTGAGTTGCACTAAAACATGCTTTCTGTGGAATACGGAATGTAAAGCATTTGTCATTCATTCACAGGGGGTACTCAAAAGCATTCGATTATATATTGGTCTACGGGGAAAAACTGTTTGCAGCGTATTCTGCTGCGCTATTTCAAACACGATGAAATTCATATATATTACTGAGGTTTTCCTATACGATACTTGCTATAGAATATGATGTGCATAGCATTTATCGTTCATTTACAGGAACACACAAAAGATTCTGGATACGGTACTGTATCCGAAGTATTATCTATTAGGCATAATAGTTTCAGTAGTTTTAAATGTGTTTTTGGCTGAATTAAATTTTAGCTTAATATATCAAAATCTGTAGTTAATATACATAGGGCTGTACAAAAGATCTCAAGTAACTTCCGTCTATTGGAAGAAATTGTTAATGGTGAATTTTAAACTGTGTTAATTGTTTTCTTATTGAACTAAATTTTAGTAAAAATTACAAATACTAGAATATATACAAATCTGTAGATGATATACAGGGCTTCACTAAAGAAGTGGAGTGGCTATGGACGGTAATTGCTGAAATATGGTTTTCAGATGAGTTATGCGTTTTCTAAAATGTTTCGATAGTTTTTTCTTTATCCTATTCAACGGCGAAGTTTTGTTAAAGTAATCTGGAAGAGTTTCATAATCTATGCTTGTTGCATGATTTTTCTTTTTTGTTTTTTTTTCCGCAGAAGTATCAAAAAATTGTAAATTGTTACATATAATTTGAATTTTAGGGACAAAATTATTATTTTTTTATTGTGGATTTTTCTGTTGTCGTCAGAAATCTGCAGCCCACTTTTGGACGGTTGTTAAAAGCTACAAGTGTTCGGGTTCGATTCTACACATACACTCCGACTCGCGTACGTCATCTCAAGGATTCGTTTAGGAGTCGTCGTCAATAAATTAACAAGAACGAAAATTCATGCGTCACGTATATATTACGAAACATTTCCCATCATATTCAGAATACCATAACAAAACTTCGCAGTTTAATAAGGTGATGTCTAGATAAACAATTTGGAAAAAGCATAACGCATTTTAAAACACAATTTCAGCAAATATATTCGAAAAATATCCGACTGCTTTTATGTAGTCCTTATCTAAAGTTTAATTCAATTAGAAAAGCATAGTTGAAAATTGCCTTTCAGCAATTTTCGCCAATAAAGGAAATGTACACATAATCTATAAAATTTATACACACCAAATAATATGCAATAAAATTAGTTAAATTTAAAAATGCATACCACAACTAAAAATGCACTTTTAGCAAACTGTAACCGAATTCTTTTGGGTGCCCCTGTAAATAAATGATGAACGCTGTGCACACAGTTTTCTATTGTAAGCCTCTTGTAGTGTACTTCAGTGATATCTATCAATATCAGTATGTTTGAAATAGTGTAACACTATTAAAATACACTGCAAACAATTTTTTCCGGTAGGCCGGAGCGTAGCGGAATTCTTTTGAGTGTCCCTGTAAACGAACTATAAATGCTACACACTTCATTTTCAAATCCGAACATGCCATAGTAAACCTCAATAACAGATATCAGTTTCATGGCAATGCAAGTATACTTACGCGAGTTAGAGCACACATATAGACAGACAGACAGAATTCATAAACACTTCTTAACTTTGTTGGAAAGTGTTAAAAGGCGAATGTGAACACCATTAAAGGTTAAAAAAAAATACTCTTGCACCAAATCGCATTTGCTCAAACACTCTATTTTGTCATGGATCTGATTATAGACGATTAATCATAAGGTACCGCTTTGGTTCCCATAAGGTACCACTTTGGTTCTAAAATGAAATCTGTCAACGAAAAGACAGATTTTCATATTATGTTGAACTTTAATATGAGTTAAGTTGAATTGGTTAAAAATTATATTACCTCAGATTTTTCATTTTATTGAGTTTTTTTCCCCTCCACTCTTTAAATTTTAATTCTTCTTTCTGATTGGATAATGTATTTTAATCACCGGAATAACAGTTTGAGTCTTATGGTCTATTTGAGGTTGAAAATACTCAAAAATTAAATTCTCATGAGGAAATTGGTGATTTTGCCTACATGATAGTGCGAAATAGAAAAAATTATTTAATTAAAATTTATTTAATGCATTTGCATTCATTATACTATTCTGATTTCTCTAATCGTTTCTGTTGGATAATAAACCTGATCGAATACAGCGAGATGAAATCACAATTTTAGAAGAATGGAACTACGCAAGGCTTTTTGAAGGACTTCCTAGTTGTTGGGGAACTTTACATCCAGGCGACATGTAAACGACTTGCAGAGACATAAGGCAGCCATTACAGAAGTTTAAGTTTAACTGTAGTAAAAATTACGTGAATTAAAGTATAAATTAAGAAATTTATAAGAAATTTAAATTTATAAAAAATAAAATAAATGAATTAAATTTAAAAGAAAAGGAAAACTATCAAAAATGACAAAAGAAAAGATTCCATTAGTTCCTAAGCTGACGAAAATGTAACCAAAAACTAGCCCTAATATCTCAAAAAAAAAAACATTTTTTTTTTTTTTACTATACATTTAAATTGAAGATATATGAAAAAGTTACAAAAGCAACAGACAATAATTAATATATATATATATATATATATATATATATATATATATATATATATATATATATATATATATATATATATATATATGTTATATAAAAATTTATTTCCTTCGTATCCTTCCATTTTATTCGCATTAATATTTTAAAATTAATCTAACTTCTGTCATAGTCAGTATTTCCTTAATTCTTAATAATATCTATTCCTATTTAAAGTCCTTTTAAAAGTAAATATCCGTATATTAATAATTATTTTATTCCAAATCTTAATCTAAAATTTAAGATCATTCGTAGCTTTTATCAGCTCCCCAATCTATAAAATTCTGAGACGCGTTCTCATTTCGAATGTTTTTTAAAAGCCATTTTCTTTTTATTATTATTATTATTATTATGCTAAATTTTTCGCGCGCTGAGGTAGTTTCACTCCAAAATTAATCCGCTACCAGGTTCGGAATTCTTTACCGTCTTAGCTCCTCCTTCGCACCTCATTTGCTGGGCTGGAGCTAGCCTCTCACTCATTGGTTTGTACGCTCGTGACGTAAATTACTGTATGTCTCCGCTGAAGGAACAAAACCAGGTCGCACCGGTCGGAGCACTAGATTTTTGACGTTTTCGGAAGCATAAACAAATATGTATCTGGTGTTTTTATGTCCGTAGAATATTCAACTGGCCCAGTAACATCTTAATTCAATGAAGTGAAGCAACGTTAGCCCGAGGGCTATAAGTTTTAGACCTTTGGGAACTGTTTCTGTGTTGTTCGTCTTCTAATAAAATTATTTGTCTGGAGATTGGCTGGATTTATTGGAAAACTTTGGTGGACTCACTTCATTGCCTTCTACTTCGCCATACTCGCTAATATCGACTGCAACTTGCTATATCGTTGAAGGACTGCCATCTTTTCATCGAATATTATTCATCGTAATATCTCAACATCGTCAAAATGCTACATATATATATATATATATATATATATATATATATATATATATATATATATATATAATTATAATATCTTTGAATTTCAAAAAACATATCAAGTTCTTGTAACAATTTAATTAAATCTCCTAAGAGATAATTAGTAATAAAGTGTAGACAGAATACCACATAGTTAATAAATTAACAAGTGCAATCATAATATTACCATAGCATTTGATTCAATGATAATTGGCCAAAAATACTGAAAATATGAAAAATATTTAAAAAAAGAGAGAGAGAAAAAAATTATATAATAAACAACCATAAAATGTTAATAAATTGAAGTTGATATCAAGTGAATACAAATGGATTTTGAAATGAAATATGAACTAAATATAATGGAAAAATGGATAACAAGTGATTTAAATTAGAATTGGATATGAAAAAACACGTGTAGATATAAATCATCAGCCTGGATGTATCCACACGTGTTTTAAAAATAATACAGTATTTCATAAATATACTGGCATTTATGCTAAGATCAGTATATTCATCCAGGTATACTGTATTATTACCAGAAAACAGTTGGAAATAGTAAAATTGGAAATAAAAAACTTGTAAAGAATAGATAAAATATCTTGATCACAATAATTATCAAAAATTCCATAAACATCACAAGGTCTACATTTATACCAATACGACCACAAAGTGCACATCATGAAATATCATAATCTTGATGAGTTGTGTTTTTGTATATGTTATGTTTACAGTTATTTTAATACAATGCATATTTTATAGACTTTTATAACTGATCATTAGTATCACTTAATATACAGGTGATCGGCAGACGCACATTCACCATGACTATATAAAGTGTAAACAATGTTCAACCATCTTAATAATAGTCCTTATATGTTTTAATTGTATACAGTAAAATCTCGTTACAACGAATTTGTAGAGACCACCGTTGAAGTTCGTTATTCTGAAAAATTCGTTAATGCGAAATTCCAATATGGCGGATTAAAAAAAATGATATACATTAAAAAAATATATATATTATTAGTAAAGTTGTATTAAATTTCTGTAAACATGTCAATAAAGAATTTATATACAGTACATTATTGTGAATATTTTTTTTATAAGATAAAAATTTAATTAAGTAATTTTGAAGATTTTAGTCATAACTTCGTAACTATAAAGAAATTATAATTTATCTCACATACCAGATTGCTGAAAAATTCACACTGATATATTCTATTAATGTAACTATTAAATTAATTGTTTTTACAAAAAGTCGGAAAATTTCCTCCTTTTTCAATTTGAATTTTTTTTTCCAAAAAAAATCTTTAATATTATTTAACGTTGCATAAAATGTGTCCGGCTTAATGTTTTGCTTGGATAAATGCTTTTTAAATTTTGCAATGTTCGACAGAACTTCTTTTGATTGTAGAACACAATTTTTAGTACTGGATGAAAAATCGCTATCTTAACTTTCACTGTCGTTTGCTTACCCTTCTGTTATTAAAATTTTAGCAGTGTTGTTTGTATGTCAGGGCATGTGACTCCTTCATCCATTCAATGTAATCAATAGCAGATGATGCAAGTTAAAAACATTCTGTAACTGTGGTCCTGAGATCAGAAGGAAATTGAATGCAACAAGTACACTATTCTGCAGTCTTTATTGCGAGTTTTTAATTGTGGTAGTGGATACACTTTGCCAGGCAGCCTATATCACGTCAATTGCCTGTCTCCCATTCACCGTTACAGAACTTTATAATCTTATTTCAGAAAAGGCCCTTTCTATTAATCGGCGCCTAAATTAACTTTGACATTTTTTCTAAAATGGTCTAAATAATTTTAAAAAGTTATGTGTGGGCTGCAAAATGGAAGTACGATTACGAGGTCAAAATTTTACTTTTATATTAGATAAATTTGCTGTAATTTAGTCTATAGTATTATCTGAGCAAAATTTACTTTTCTTCTGATTTTGCTTATTTGTTTAGTCAAACTCCTAAGCCACTTAGAAAAGTGGAAGTTTCTTCACCATTTTTAAGCAGCATGGATTGCAGATGTCCCAAAAGAACTTTTAATGACAAGTAAAAATATAGATCTATTTGAACACTAAACTTTTTTATGAGTTTTAAGCCAAGTTTTACACTGATTTTAGCAACTAACAGGCACAACTTGTGCAATTTGTGTTTTTAAAAGAGTTTTAAATGGTTTGAAAGAATTGTGGCTTTTTGTTCTGGTGGCATTATAACAGAAAAAAACCTAAATCCGCGCTTGAGATTTTTTCTGCCTTTACATTTTTCAACTTTCATTGATGTAGTGCGACTTCCATTTAGTAGAAGTTGATACGACAGCAATTTCGTCGGCATTGAAAATTTCTTACGATATATAGGCACTTTTTTCTTCTCCAGAAATTTGTTTTTATGCCATGAAAATGTATTACCTATGACGAAAACAGAACAGCCAACCAGAACTCGCTTCAAATTTATCGATTTTCATGTTCTGTGAAACTTTGGCTTTACCATGTAATATAGGCCATGAGATGGGCAAAGTGTTTGTCTTATATCTTTAAACCAAGTGTATACATTTTCATAAATCACGTGATAGTCCATAAGTCATATTGATTTCCTTTTGGGGCACTTTTCAGAAAGCTTCAAAAGTTTTCATTTGCTTTTAAAATGATAGCCAACGCCGAAGTTTCTTTCGTGGCATCTACAGTGGTGGCCAAAAGTTTGGACATTTTTTGAAAGTTTCATGTTTTTCAAATTTGTGTGCTTGTAGAATATATTAATTTTCACTTAAATACAAACGTTTGTATATCAAATTGAAGGTAATTTAATAATAAAAACATGTATTACAATATCTGTATTACAAAAAAAGTATGCTCATTTTAGTAGAACAAACAAACGCAAATCGTTTTGAATAAGGACGTGTTTTGTAATAAAAGCGTACTAGCCAATCACAAAGACTGTTCTGAGGACCAATCAAATGTCTGTAACTATAGTTTAGGTTATTTGGATGGTAAAAGAGTTATTGTTGTGGAAATATTTTGCGGAATGATGCATACTAGTACAATTAAATAGAGTATTGCTGTTTTTGAATATTTAAAGTCCTTTTTTTATCCATACTAATTTTAAATGTCATCAACAAGAAGAACTAATTGGACATCTACAAAAAGAAGCCGAATTGTCATATTGAGAGAAAATGGCCTCTCTTATGCTGAAATTGCAAGACAAGTTGGTGGTTCAGTGACTTGTTCTGGTGTACGAAAGTTCTGTTTACGTTATGAAAAAACGAAATCAGTGGAAAATAACGCCAAATCAGGCCGAAAAAAATGCACAAGTGCTACTGCCGATAGAAAAATTAAACGGCTATGCCTTCAAGATAGAAAAATTTCATCAGATGCCATTAGATGTGAAATGAATGCAGCGGGTATTGCAGTAAGTTCAAGAACAATAAGAAGAAAGTTATCAGGATTTGGACTACAAGCTAGAATTCCAAAGAAAAAACCATATTTAAATCAAAAGCAACGCGAAAAACGAGTTAAGTGGGCAAAAGAAACACATTAAATGGTCATAAAATCAATGGAAACAAGTAATCTGGAGCGATGAGAGTAAAATATCGCTCTTTGGTAGTGATGGTAGAAAATACGTGAGACGTAGAGTAGGAGAAGCACTTCATCCTGATTGCATTGAAGCAACTACAAAAAACCCAAAAAATGTCATGATTTGGGCATGTATGTCTGCAGATGGTGTGGTTCGAATTCAAGTGATTGATGGCATCCTGAATGCCAAAAAAATACATCGAAACTGTCCTGGAACCAAAATTGATACCTTCCATCAGGGAATTTCCCCGAACAACGCACCATTTATTTTTCAGCAGGATTCAGCTCCATGCCACACAGCAAAGGTATGCAAAGCATGAGTTCAATAAAGGCATAGATATATTACCATGGCCAGGAAACAGCCCTGATCTCAATCCAATTGAAAATTTGTGGCGACGTTTGAAAATTCTTGTACGAAAAAAACGTCCATCCAATAAAAGACAACTTATTGAAGTTATAATTGATTCTTGGCACCATGTGATTACGAAAGATGAATTCCAAACACTCGTGCACTCGATGAAAAGACGCTGTGAAGCTGTCTTAAAAAATAAGGGTTATCCTACTAAGTATTGATTGAGTAAGTATCACTTTAAAAAAAATGCAAATCTAAGATAGATCTTACTATTAGTTGCATAACTTTTTTTGTAATACAGATATTGTAATACTGTTTTTATTATTAAATTCTACATTAAATTACCTTCAATTTGATATATAAACGTTTGTATTTAAGTGAAAATTAATATATTCTACAAGCACACAAAGTTGAAAAACACGAAACTTTCAAAAAATGTCCACACTTTTGACCACCACTGTACTTGCTTTCTTCCAGCACTTACTACTTTTAGAATATTAAGCTTTTCTTTCAATGAAAATTGCTAACTTTTTCATTTCTCTACAATTCAAAAAGTAAGAAATGTAATTCCAAATGTAAATGTTGCAGATTACAAATTCACTGGGTTTTTATTCACAGCCATTTATTGCCAAATTCGAATGTAAGGGACTACTTCAAAAATAAAATAATTGATCTTCCTACATATAACTAAGCGAGTGTAAAGGCAAACCAAAGTAACTATAAAGAAAAGTGATTAGATATAAATACAAAGAAAGAATTTCTTAATTTTACAGATGCGAATAGGGGAGCCATTCTCCCCGTCTCTCGAAAAATAGCTGCGAGATACGCTGAAAATTCAAAAATCGTGAAGTATTGAAAATATTTAAAAAGTTTTCTTCCAGTATTATAGTTTTTTGATAAAAATTATTTTTTACCTGTGAACTCAGCGTTCGTTAAACTGAAATAAGCATTCTTTGTAAGACTTCAATAAATTCGTTAATTTGAAAATTTCGTTAACCTGAAATTCGTTAAAATGAATATATTTGTAATGACAAACTATAGGGGATTTTTTTCTAATCAAAATAATATTCGTTAAACTGAAAAATTCGTTAAAGTGACATTCGTTGTAACGAGATTTTATATATATATATATATATATATATATATATATATATATATAGTGATTAAACAAGAGACAAGAGAAAGAGAAAGTTTAACTAGAAATACGGAGAAATAACTTATGTTTCATCCTCAACATTCAATGCATACATAGGACGTTTTCTGTTGACAGGGTCGAAGACCTAATAGTCCGGTAATTCAGCAATAATTTCGTAAGGATTGATATTTTTATAGAATTATTTGGACAGTTGATTCAATCTTTTTGTTTTTGCTTTTGTTTTTGAGAGAGAAGTGGTGTAAAGATCTTTGCGAATTGTAGAATTTCTTATGATTCGTAGATATTTATTATAAATTTTGTAAAGATAGTTAAAATTAATATTACTAGCAAAACCTTAGATCGTACAAGCATATGTAAGGATGTAACGAATACAAGCATTATAGACCAGCAGTTTATATTTGATAGAAATAGAGTTGATATATATATATATATATATATATATATATATATTCAGGAGGAGATAAAGATGTTGATTAAATTTACATTTTGAGAAGACGTGCTATTTTTCAAATCTGATTCTTTACTTAAAGACCACAAAATATAAACTAGTCGAATGTGCAAATCCCAAAACTTTCTTCTATCTCACACAGATATCGCCTACACTAAAACAAATCAGCATCAATTTATATCAAGGTCTAACTGAATTTAAAGTTTCATTAAATTCCGTGCATTAGGTCTTGAGATATGACTATCGTTAAAATCGTGTAAATCCTGCAAAATGCAGCATAGCAGCGCCATGTGTTGAGCGATATAGTCCAAAACCTAATCAACAACAGTCTAACTGAATCTGAAGTTTGAGGAAAATCCATGCATTAGTTCTTGAGATATAGCTATCGTCATAATAATGAAAAAAAGTAATATAGCAGCGCCACCTGTTGGGCTATTTACACCAAAACGTAAGCAACATCTATTTATGTCAAGGTATAATAGAATCTGAAGTTTGGTCAAATTCCGTGCATTAATGGGACCTTGTGTCATTAAACCCGATATAACCAACCAACCGTGCAATAGTTCTTGACATATAGCTACCGTAAAAATCGAGAAAAAAGTTGTATAGCAGAGCCACCTGTTGGGATAGCTACACCAAAACGTAATCAGAGTCTATTTATGACAAGGTCTAACTGAATCTGAAGTTTCATGAAAATAAGTGCAATAGTTCTTGAGATAGAGCTATTGCGGAAATCGCAAAAAATGCAGCATAGCAGCGCCACCTGTCGAGCGATTTTTACCAAAAACTAATCAATACCAAGTTATATCAGTGACTAACTGAATATAAAGTTTTATTAAATTTCGTGCATTAGTTCTTGAGATACAGCGCCCACAAAATTTTTGTGACATACATACAGACAGACAGAGTCACAGACTCACAGACAGACATTTTCTAAAAACAGTCAAATCGTGTTCAGGACCTTCTAAAACTTATAAATCCGTCTAAAACCGGAAGTCGAAAATTTTCATGAATACAATACTTTATTCTTGTAAAGATAGAAGAAAGTAAAAAGAGGGAGGGACATTAGAGAGCTCTGAAGTACAGAAAATGGGGTCCGTATAAAAATTAAATTTCGTATATTTATTTTCTTCTATCTTTACAAGAAGAAAGTATTGGATTCATGAAAATTTTCGAATTCCGGTTTTTGACGAATTTATACGTTTTAGAAGGTCCTGAACACGATTTGATTATTTTTAGAAAATGTCTTTCTGTGCGTCTGTGACTCTGTCTGTCTGTCTGTCTGTATGTGACATAAATTTTGTGGGCGTTCTATCTCAAGAACTAATGCACGGAATTTAATAAAAATTTACATTCAGGTAGTCTTTGATATAAATTGGTGCTGATTAGTTTTTGGTGTAAATCGCTCAACAGGTGGCGCTGCTATGCAGCATTTTTCGCGATTTTTGAATTCGCTCAATCTCCAGAACTAATGCACGGATTTTCATCAAACTTCAGATTCAATTAGTCCTTGATATGAATTGACGTTTTATACATTTTGGTGTAAATCGCTCAACAGGTGGCGCTGCTATACTTAATTTTGTGCGATTGCTGCAAAAGCTCTATCTCCAGAACTGATGCACGAATTTTTATCACACTTCAGATTCCATTAGATTTTGACATGAATTGACGTTTTTTACATTTTGGTGTAAATCTTTCAATAGGTGGCGCTGTTTTGCTGCATTTTATGCGATTTTCGCAGTAGCTCTATCTTCAGAATTAATGCACGGAATCTCACCAAACTTCAGATTCAGGTAGTCCTTGATATAAATTGGTGCTGATTAGTTTTTGGTGTAAATCGCTCAACAGGTGGCGCTGCTATGCAGCAGTTTTCACGATTTCCGCAATCGCTCAACCTCCAGAACTAATGCACGGAATTTCATCAAACTTCAGATTTAGTTAGTCCTTGACATAAATTGACGTTTTGGGTATAAATAGATGAATAGGCGCTGCTATACTGCATTTGTTACGATTACTGCAAGAGCTCTATCTCAAGAACTAATGCTCGGATTTCCATCAAACTTCAGATTTAGTTAGTCCTTGACATAAATTGACGTTTTGGGTATAAATAGATGAGTAGGCGCTGCTATACTGCATTTGTTACGATTACTGCAAGAGCTCTATCTCAAGAACTAATGCTCGGATTTCCATCAAACTTCAGATTTAGTTAGTCCTTGACATAAATTGACGTTTTGGGTATAAATAGATGAATAGGCGCTGCTATACTGCATTTGTTACGATTACTGCAAGAGCTCTATCTCAAGAACTAATGCTCGGATTTCCATCAAACTTCAGATTTAGTTAGTCCTTGACATAAATTGACGTTTTGGGTATAAATAGATGAATAGGCGCTGCTATACTGCATTTGTTACGATTACTGCAAGAGCTCTATCTCAAGAACTAATGCTCGGATTTCCATCAAACTTCAGATTTAGTTAGTCCTTGACATAAATTGACGTTTTGGGTATAAATAGATGAATAGGCGCTGCTATACTGCATTTGTTACGATTACTGCAAGAGCTCTATCTCAAGAACTAATGCTCGGATTTCCATCAAACTTCAGATTTAGTTAGTCCTTGACATAAATTGACGTTTTGGGTATAAATAGATGAATAGGCGCTGCTATACTGCATTTGTTACGATTACTGCAAGAGCTCTATCTCAAGAACTAATGCTCGGATTTCCATCAAACTTCAGATTTAGTTAGTCCTTGACATAAATTGACGTTTTGGGTATAAATAGATGAATAGGCGCTGCTATACTGGCATTTGTTACGATTACTGCAAGAGCTCTATCTCAAGAACTAATGCTCGGATTTCCATCAAACTTCAGATTTAGTTAGTCCTTGACATAAATTGACGTTTTGGGTATAAATAGATGAATAGGCGCTGCTATACTGCATTTGTTACGATTACTGCAAGAGCTCTATCTCAAGAACTAATGCTCGGATTTCCATCAAACTTCAGATTTAGTTAGTCCTTGACATAAATTGACGTTTTGGGTATAAATAGATGAATAGGCGCTGCTATACTGCATTTGTTACGATTACTGCAAGAGCTCTATCTCAAGAACTAATGCTCGGATTTCCATCAAACTTCAGATTTAGTTAGTCCTTGACATAAATTGACGTTTTGGGTATAAATAGATGAATAGGCGCTGCTATACTGCATTTGTTACGATTACTGCAAGAGCTCTATCTCAAGAACTAATGCTCGGATTTCCATCAAACTTCAGATTTAGTTAGTCCTTGACATAAATTGACGTTTTGGGTATAAATAGATGAATAGGCGCTGCTATACTGCATTTGTTACGATTACTGCAAGAGCTCTATCTCAAGAACTAATGCTCGGATTTCCATCAAACTTCAGATTTAGTTAGTCCTTGACATAAATTGACGTTTTGGGTATAAATAGATGAATAGGCGCTGCTATACTGCATTTGTTACGATTACTGCAAGAGCTCTATCTCAAGAACTAATGCTCGGATTTCCATCAAACTTCAGATTTAGTTAGTCCTTGACATAAATTGACGTTTTGGGTATAAATAGATGAATAGGCGCTGCTATACTGCATTTGTTACGATTACTGCAAGAGCTCTATCTCAAGAACTAATGCTCGGATTTCCATCAAACTTCAGATTTAGTTAGTCCTTGACATAAATTGACGTTTTGGGTATAAATAGATGAATAGGCGCTGCTATACTGCATTTGTTACGATTACTGCAAGAGCTCTATCTCAAGAACTAATGCTCGGATTTCCATCAAACTTCAGATTTAGTTAGTCCTTGACATAAATTGACGTTTTGGGTATAAATAGATGAATAGGCGCTGCTATACTGCATTTGTTACGATTACTGCAAGAGCTCTATCTCAAGAACTAATGCTCGGATTTCCATCAAACTTCAGATTTAGTTAGTCCTTGACATAAATTGACGTTTTGGGTATAAATAGATGAATAGGCGCTGCTATACTGCATTTGTTACGATTACTGCAAGAGCTCTATCTCAAGAACTAATGCTCGGATTTCCATCAAACTTCAGATTTAGTTAGTCCTTGACATAAATTGACGTTTTGGGTATAAATAGATGAATAGGCGCTGCTATACTGCATTTGTTACGATTACTGCAAGAGCTCTATCTCAAGAACTAATGCTCGGATTTCCATCAAACTTCAGATTTAGTTAGTCCTTGACATAAATTGACGTTTTGGGTATAAATAGATGAATAGGCGCTGCTATACTGCATTTGTTACGATTACTGCAAGAGCTCTATCTCAAGAACTAATGCTCGGATTTCCATCAAACTTCAGATTTAGTTAGTCCTTGACATAAATTGACGTTTTGGGTATAAATAGATGAATAGGCGCTGCTATACTGCATTTGTTACGATTACTGCAAGAGCTCTATCTCAAGAACTAATGCTCGGATTTCCATCAAATTTGAGATTCAGTTAATGATTGACATGAATTAGTTTTGTTTACATTTCGGTGTCAATCGCCCTACAGGTGGCGCTGCTATGCTTATTTTTGTAGGATTTACACGATTTTAGCGATAATCATCTCTCAAGAACTAACGCATGGTATTTCATATCTTTTGAGTCTTCATGATGGGCATAGATTGCCATCTAATTTTGGCACTGTGATAGTAAATTTCGAAATTTTAACATGTATGAGATTTGGGATTGCTACATCCGACTAGTTATATGTAAACACAGCCCTTTTTAAAACATATCCGACACAAAATCTGTACTTGAGATTTATATAATTTTTAACACTTTCCAACGTACTTGAAAAGTGTTTATGAATTCAGTTTCTGAGAGCGGCTGTGTGTCTGCCTGGTCACATGTTAGTCTGTTTGTTCGACTCTCTTCGCTCTAACTTGCGTAAATATACTCGAATTGCTACGTAATTGATATATGTTATTGCGGTTTATTATGGCATATTCGGAAATGAAAATGAAGTGTTTAGCATTTATGTCTGTTTTCAGGGACACACAAAAGAAGTGAGGGGTCGGTTCAAGAGAGTGCCAAGCCTTATTTTTGAACTTCTGGGATATTTCAAATTGAAAGTTAGATCAAATACTCAAATCAAGATTTATAACATAAAGTTTTTTTCGCCAATGTCTTAGTAACACGTAAGATATTCTGAGTAACAATATGGCATTACTTTATTGATATTACTATTACGTTTTGTGCAAATTATCTATCTTCATTGGGGGCATAAACATCTGGGGCTAAAAAGAAACCTTCCACATAGGCTGCCACCAAGTGATATTAGAATCAAATTATATGTAGGTTATTATAATTTACAATATTAAGCAACAGATTACAGCATTAGATTTATTTCGCCAAAAACGGGGCTTGGCACTTTCTTGCCCCGACCCCGACAATTTCGATATATTATGGTCTATGGGGAAAATCATTTGCAATGTATTTTAGTGATGTGAGATTGTTTCAAATATATTGAAATTGATATATATCACTGATGTGCACTACAAGATACTGTATAATATTATTGAGAAAAATGACACTTTCAAATCTGAGTAAATCTATGTTTTCATTTTGTTATGAAACTTTTTGTTTCACATATGACGAGCCAATGCTTTCACTTCTGAAATACCAGAAATACTCAGAATATTGAAACATGGACATACTCAAAACTGGGCGCATAGAAGTCTGTTCATACTCATTTTTTAAACATGGACATACTAAAAAATGATTAGCAACAGTTCATACTCATTTTTGAAACGTGGACATAGTGAAATATGATCACATAGTAGTCAGTTCATACTCATTTTTGAAACATGAACATACTCAAATAGGAGCACATGATGTTGTATTCTTGAGTGTGTGCATGTTTTCAGAAATGAGTATATACATGTTTCAAACTTGAGTCATTTTGATTCGGAGCCATTTTAAATATGCGACATACTCAGATTTGAGTATTTTTTGCTCAGATGTCGTTTTTAGAGTGATGGTGTACATAGCATTTATCATCCATTTACAGTGACACACAAAATAATTCGGTTAAAGTAAGTTAATAATAATTGCTGCAAGTGCGTTTTCAGGTGTGGCAACCATTTTTAAATTTAACTAATATTTTGCCCATTACTTGCTGTGATATATTATATAGATCCTATACAGGGTTGTACAAAAGAATTCGAGCACAATTCCGCTTATTGACGGAAATTGCTGATGGATAATTTGTATCTGGGTTATGCGTTCCTAATTGAACTAAAGTTTTGCATGTTGTGTAGTATCTATGCAAATCTATAGATCAAATACAGGGCGTCACAACAGAATCTGTATTTTATTTTTCGACTATACATGGTAATTGGTAAAATTGGGTTTACAAATGTGTTATGCGTTTTTTGAATTGTTTAGTTAGACATCATCTTTTGCCTTGTTAACCGGTGAAGTTTTGTTACAATAGTCTGGAAGTGTTTGAAAGTGTTTCATAATCTATGCTTGACACATGATTTTTTGTTCTAGTTAATTTTTAATGTAATTTCATAAGTAATTTCAATTTATAACAAACGCGTTATATTGTTGCTGTTGTTGTAAGAAAAGGGAAAGCAATGTGGATTATTACATCTTTATTAATGTCATTTTTGAATTAAAGTTTATAATAATATATATATTTTTTTTAGTTTAAAATAGACAAAATGTTACAACGACCTCATTGAAAAGGTGTATTTTTATTCATAAAACTGCTATGTCTATTTTACTATAATGTCATCAAAATGGATTCTTTCAAAATGTAATTTCGCGATTTTTATTCACCTTATATTATGAATAGGGTGAAACCCTTAGTAACTGCCACTTTAAGGATTATTTCTTCTTCAAATCACTATTACAAAGTTTTAAATCTATTTTATACGTATATTTGTTTTTGTAAGTATAGTAAAGATACATTAAAAAATTATTGTTGACAAAATTTTGAAAAAATTATAATTTTTATTATTAAAGATTAATTTTTGCCATAAATAGGGTCAGTATCTCCAGTAACTGACACTATCTCTTTTTTTTTAAAAACCAATAGCTGAAAAATAAGTTATAACAGTTAAGACAAATAAGTTACCACTACATGACATTTCAATGCAGAATTTTACAAGAAAATGCCTATTTGAGTTAGATTTCTGCTTAAGTGTCAGTTACTGGTTAGATGTCAATAACTGGGGGTTTTGCCCTATAATTTTTTATTTATTATAAAAAAAAAATCATAAAAATAATTATATATATTTTTTTCGAATAGTGGGACAAAACTAGCCCTTCCCCCAACTTCTCCCCCACTGCCCCCAAAATAGAAAGATCTCACGCGATGCAAATGTAACACATCTTATTACCACTCGGTTAATTTATAATTAAAACTAGTTTCTTCCAAATGTTTGGATAATAGCTTGACAACAACGTTACCTTTTACTATTCCTGCTATCAAACTAGATTTTACTCGGACGTTCCAATCGTCCCATTTGATCTGCTCCATTTTAGAACTTGGTTAATCTTCCATACCTGCCCATTTCTCAATGTCACATGCCAATGATGCAAGGGTGGAGCAGCCGATATGGCCTCTGTAACATGCGGTACTACTTATCACTTCCTACAATGCAGAGACTTCCCGATTATTATTGCTTTTTACCGTTATATATATAATAAGAATTCAAATTTCCGTTAAATTTTTCGAATGATGTTCGAACTAGCGTTATCAGCTGTGTTCATTAGTTAGCATTTATTGCCGATGATTTTAATGATCTTTTATATTTGAACAACGGTAATAGAGTGTTACCAGCAGGGACCGATTAACAAATTTGGGTGGCTCTGGGCACAGATGCTTATGGGGACCCCCTTGCATTGAGGCTTTACAGCGGTCTTGAGTGAAAAAAATATATAATTGAAAGCGGTAATTATTATGATAACCACTACTGACTTTAATAATTTTGTGATATTTAATGATTTTTTTTAATAAATTTTCTTTTCAATTTTTAGCAGCAAAAGTTTTTATAACATCATCGTTATCAAGCTTTAGTGTTCTATCTCGCTGACGATTTTTCGAAGTCGGTTCCGAAAGCCAAAGTATCCTAATAAAAAAAACCTAATCGAAAAAGTAAAAAACGGTCTTTGTAGAGATTAACCTCAACTATTGACCTCAACTATTCAATGAAAAAAAAAAATCTTTTAAAAATATTGAAAAGCAAACGAGATATTAAAAAAAAATCCCCATAGAATTAATATTAGCGAGTGGGTGTTTTCGCGTGAGTGAAGTAGTTATTTTTAAATGAAAAAAATAAACAGATTTTTCGTTATTAATTTTGTTTTTTAATAGTTAAAACTTCATCATATTTTGGCCTATAATTGAAATTTTTTCAGTAGCATTTGCCCCCCCCCCTAAAAATCGGGGGTCCTGGGCCCGTGTCCTGAATGCCGTGCCGTAAATCAGGCACTGGCTATCACTGGGCTCGTGAGAAGCTTTCACATTGAAATCCATTAAGATTATTTGCTGACTGATTTTTTTTCATAAATTTTTGACTAACTGCAATTATGAATCAAACAATGTGTTTTAACAAAATGTGAATGCAGTATGTCAAAAGCATGTTCAAACCCCTTTCGATGATATCTCATTCCTCGTTGTGCATTTTGTATGTGTACTGAAAAGGTATGTTGACATCAGAAATAATATATACATATGATAACATAACATTATCAAGTTTTATTAATTTAAACTCAAATTTCCTTTTAATATTTAAAAAATTGGTGCACATTTTATAAACTAGTAAATCTGAATATCAGGAACCTCAACATGACATCTGAAAGTCATTGTTTTTTAATCTCACTTTTCATAATATTAACATCTTACAATCCGAAATGAAAATTTTTAAAAGTACAACCATAGGTATATAAAATATACTTCGAAGATTTCAAAAATCAGAAGTGTTAAATGAAGCGCGGTTTATGCAATGATTTTCTGAAATTCTTATGAACTTCTTATTCTTGTAATTTTTAGATAAAAAAGTACATTTCTTCAGGGAGACTCTGCTGCCAGAACACCCGGAATCTTATTAAATTTATATTCAGGATTTTCTATTGATTATGCGAATGGTTATAGTACATCTTGAATTTCGTTTTACTCTGTGGTTTTATTACGATAAACAACAGTTTTGGAAAATAATTTTATGTTATCCTAATACCTAAATAGCCATATTTACTTACCTGTCAACCCGAAACACCTGCATTTGATGGATAAGTTGAATAATATCTCTTGTACAAAAGCAACTTATGGCAATATAACCTGAATCTACTATATTTCACTTATATCAATTTTTCGTAATCTAGTGTTATTACAATTTTAGTTTCAGAAAAACAGTTTTATTGGTCATTCTATAATATTTAGATGTAAAATCTTACCTAAGTACATCGTGATCTACTCGATGGTAATAGCATACTAAAATCATCAAAAATAGGCATATTTGGAAACTTTTAAGCATATTGGGTAATCATTTATATTCGTGTCCACTCCAACTCACTAAATATCAGACGTGGCTTGCCAACCACGAAACACTTTGGATCGATAAACTATTTTTTGTGATGGCTTTTTATGTTCTCAATTTGCAGTAGTTGTGGTATTTCAGTATTCAACGATATGTATGGATGTGTTTTACTACTCCAATTTCTTTAGATTAATCATCTCGTTGCACGAGAGATTTTATCCATTTTTTTAAACAATACTAACTTTTCAATCACGAAATATTCAGTTCTGTTCCAGAAAATGAATAATATATTATGTAAGAAATATACTTATACAAATATAAACTCATACTACAAGACTTGAATCCAAATTGCATGTTCAACGTTTCTATAATTTTATAAAATTGCACCACAAATTATACACATAATTAAAAAAATCTGACAAATGTATTGAAAAATTTCAAATTGATTGTAATAATTTAAGATCTCATTTGATAAATTATAGCCTTCATAACTTACCGTTTAAATACATTAATCAAATGCGCCATTTTATTTTCAACAAATGAAAATTTGAAAATCGTCTGAATTGTCATAGGAAAGCATTATGATTTGAAAATAAATGTTCAATATTTTTCGAACGAATGAACCAAATTTAATCAAGCACTATACAGCTAATTCTGGAAACTTCACCAACATACATACTTAATTACAAGCTAATCGGATGATTTTGGTGGAATTTATCGCTGAACAGACAAACAAACAAACAGAAACCAAAAACTTTTCGCGTCTCCACAGTCAGCCTCCACTGGCGTTTCGGCAAAAATGTGACGCAACTTTTGCATTTAAAAACAATATACTAATAATTCACATTCTATGAAAACTTTATTTCCTTGATGAATTTCATTTTAAGATGTGGCACAGAATATTAAAAAAACATTTATTTCTTATTCTACATTTAAATATCGAAATTTTGAATTTAATATAAATCTACACGTCTATATGAGATAAAAAAAAAAACGTTTTTTCGATTATTATTCACTTATATAGGAAGTTTAAAAGTAATTTATCTCAGTCATTTTGACGATTTTGGTTGATCACGGAATATATCACTTCATTTGAGTAAATCGTTGCTATTGTCTGTGCCTGAAATCATTATTTTCTTTTCTCTTACAACTTTATAAGATTTTTTAATTGATGGAATTTTTCAATCAAACAATGTGTTTTGACGAAATGTGAGTATATGATGTCAGAAGCCTGTTCAAAAACCTTACAAATGATACCTCATTCATTGTTGTGCGTTTTGTATGTGCAGAGAAAAAAGGATGTTGACAACAGAAATAATATATACCAGTGGACACATGCGAAAATTTCGCGCTGCAGTCTAATATTATTTTGACGCAGGTTTAAACTTCTAAAGAAAAATTTCAGATAAAAAATATCTGCAAACAACATTAGTCAACCCAAAATATTGTCTCATTTATTCCATCAAAGTTACTGTAAAAACTGATTGGAGATAGCAAAAGGCAAGCGCGAGAAAAAAAAAATAACAATCATATTTTAACTGCATTAGAAGATGACGTCATCAGCTTCTTGAAAAACATGAAACAAAGGAAAATAAATTGAATGCATTTAAAATACAATTTAATATAATATAACAAAGCATACCTTTTATTCTGCACGTGAAATACCACTGCTCGATCGATCGATGGTGTCTTTTTCTTCTAAACATTTGAGTTTGAATTTTACTTTTTTCTTTTCTTTTTAACCATAAATATAAAACAAATCCGTGTGGCGAAATCATACTTTATCTTTTTTTGTGCTATTTATATATATATATATATATATATATATATATAATCATTGTTGAGCATCCTATAATGCGGTATTTTATTTTTGTGGAAACACTAATTTGAGGAAATGCAATTTCATTTATGAAAACAATGCCGATTTAATTTTTAAATAACAGCAATCTTTAATGAAAAAAAACCCCATGTTTTATCGAAATACTGAAGTAATACATATGACGATTAGCAGTTTTCTGTATCATAAGTTAGGCCATTAAAAAGTAAATGGAAATCATAATTTCAGTATAGTATCACTATTTATTGTTGTTCGCTGTTTTATCTGGGAAACAACGAGAAATTTTAATATCCCATTTCATGTTGCTTTTATGGGTTCTTGCTTGAAAAAATCACAAGCATTGGTAGTGTAGTGCTTTCCATTTAGGCAAAAGTAGAGTGGTTTCATTCTAGGCCCCAATGTGTAAAAGTATTAAGTTAGTATACGTATTCTATTTTTTAATGATTATTATATTTATAAAAATTAACTGTAAAAAATAAACCAGTATTCAATATTTGTTAAGATTATTACAAAACATTTAATCAATCGTAAATCTACTTCAACTATTTTACTTTACATCGCAAAATCAGCTACTTGGCCTCGAACCTGTCTTAATGATACACATTTCTGTATCATTAATCCTTACAGGAAGAACATCTTTTACACAAGATTTAATCTTTTGTCACCGGTATTTCCAAAGGAAAATTTGTGTCTATTTAATTGCAGAAATTTTCTGATTAAATAGCGCCCAATTTACTATTCAAAGTTATTGGTAGGAATAATCAAAAGGATTCTGAACCCACTATACGTCAGTGTCATGTATAAGCAACCATTTGTCGCGAAAGGGTTCAGATATTTCATCAGTGTCGTTGTAGACAGGTTTTACTGCAAACAGGATGTTTCAAAATTAATGCCACAAACTTTTAGGGATGATCATACACTTGAGAAGAAAACATTCTGGATAGAAAATCAGGGTCGCTGCCAAATGTACATGTTTAACCAAACACGGATTTCATCTACAAGTTTGATAATAATGCAGATAATTTTAATAATAATAATTTAATAATAATTTAAAAATAATTTAATAATAATTTAATAATAATGATTTAATAATAATAATTTAATAATTTAATAATAAGAATTTAATAATAATACTTTAACTACTTCGTGACGAGCGTCCTTTACAGAATTATTAATCTTTTACCACCGATTTTTCAAAACAGAAATTTTTGCCTAATTGATTCACAGAAATGCTATATTAAATAAGCCAAAGCTTACAATAAAAAATAACTGGTGGGAATAATCGAGGATTCTGAGCATCTTATGCGTGTCGCTCGTTCCCAAGGGGTTAATAATAATAATTTAACAGTAATAATTGAATAATAAAATTTAATAATGATAATAATTTAATAATAATTTAATAATAATAATAGTAATATAATAATAATAATAATAATACTTTAATCATAGTAATTTAAAAATAATTTAATAATAATTTAATAAATTAATAATAATAATTTATTAATAATTTAATAATAATAATAATAATAATAATAATAATAATAATAATAATAATAATAATAATACTTTAATAATAGTAATTTTAAAATAATTTAATAATAATTTAATAATAATTTAATAATAATAATTTATTAATAATTTAATAATTTAATAATAATAATAATAATAATAATAATAATAATAATAATAATAATAATACTTTAATAATAGTAATTTAAAAATAATTTAATAATTTAATAATAATCATTTATTAATAATTTAATAATAATTTTAATAATATTAATAATTTTAATAGTAATTTTAATAGTAATTTTAATAGTAATACACATTACCTTTGCTTTGTGTGAAATGTGATGTTATCATGGAAAATTCTTGAAATACACTGCAATTTAATCGGCGACATCGCATGCACTGTTAAAAAATTCCAAATTATGGAGTGTCTAGCTCAGTGTTATTTAAACGTGAATGGTGGCGATTTCTATTACTTTCCATGATGTCATCACATTTCACAGAAATTAAATTAGATGTGTTAGAAATATGCTTATAATACAATGATACATCGGTTCTCGAACACAATTCATTCAAAAGAATAGTTCAAGAACCGAATTACATTTTACGATGGGATGCAATAAAAATTTGATTAAATGGTTCCCATTTCCCAAGTTACTTCACGTATTTACACTGAAAAAAAAATGTTTATTTCACGGTATAATACTGGCAGCTGGGGTGCTAGTATTATACCGTAAAATCAACATTTTTTTTTTACAGTATACTTGTTTCAAAAAGTACACTGCATGGCACAGTACAGAAAAATATAAAAACTCATTACAGTACTGTGATTGAGACAATGAGATTATAATAACATTTTAATAAAATTTTAACAAAAAAAAAAAAACATTACCCATATCTTTATTGGTGAAATTTTGGAGAACTTCAGAATGAGAGAAAGGAAGAGGGATTCCTAATAATATTATTTTTTAGATCATTAGAACCACTATAAGTTAACTCGCCCTTTTTTGGTGCGTTCGTAATTATATCAATACGTAGCCTATAGTCGTCGTCTGGTCCCTCCGTTCATTCGCATATAACAGCGCAAAAACTACCCAGCCGAATGGTTTGAAATTTAATATATATATAATCGTTGCAAAATTTTGTCGAGTCATTTAAATTTTATGGAAATCGATGCAAAACTTAAAAATATATTAATAAAAGTTTTCTTCATTGTATTAAATCCTATGATACGTAATTTATTCAATGATATCCCATGATAGGTAATGATTCTAGATTTCCATGATGATTACGTCTTATTTAAGATGGAGTCATATTAATTCCATATTACTGAATTTAAAAACTGAATTTGTATACTAAAATTGTTCAATTATAGCAATCCTATAATCTACTGACAGTTTTTTTTGATAGATGTTTTAGGAGAAATAGATATTAGATTAAAGATCTGATATTTTCAAAGCTAGGCTTAAGTTTCCCATTGGAATTTTCAATAAATGTCAACAAAAGATAAAATGTTGCCAACTTAGAATGTACTTATTTTATTACGGAAATTAATCATATCATAATAACATAGATGATATAATTCATTTCCCTGAAATAATAACGATGATTTTTGTTCATTTGCGCATAGTATAATTTTAATGTAACATAATTGTAATTAATTGTTCGTAAAAGTGTATTGAAACTTAATTTCATAAAATGAAATTACTATCTATAATATGAAAATCTGCACATAAAATAAATTTTGTATTCATGCATAAGAGTGCAACAGCTATTGCACCAAGATCTGAATATTTATAAAACTAGTTATAGTACGAACTACGAACGCACCTCATTTGTCAAGTTTAACGTACAATTTCCAACTTGTTTGACTTTTTTCTTTGCTGAATGTAATTTTAATTAAATAAATGGATTGCAATTCTGGTTTCTTAGACAAAACTTGTTTGTCTTGATACGTGCATTGTTATTCCTAAGAGTTTGTTGTACTAGTTTTGAAACACCGTTTATATATTATGGAAGTGTCTTATCGTTGGAGTCGGTTGATTACATAGCTCTAAATATTAATTCAGGCGAATTCGTTTATATAGATGTCTGTCACGCTACTTGAAATAGGTCACCAACAACCAAATTTTGTCTGAAAATTCAATGCATTTTTTAAAATTATTTTTATCTCTTCCACACCATTGAAGTATTATTAATACTTACCCATCATACGTAGTATAGGGTAAGAATTGTAATTGTTTTGAAAACCGAAAAAAATTTTTTGACGGATTTACACGTTTCACACATTGGAGATTCGAAAAACATATTTTTAAGGAAAAAAAATTTGCCGTCCGTCTGTCTGTGTGTCTGTAAACGCTCTATCTCCCGAATAAATTGAGATAGAGACTTTAAATTTGGTATGTACTTAGTATGTAATAATGGGAAGAAGCTTATTGAATTTCAGTAACCTAGATTATCTGGAACTATTTTTTTTCGGACTCTTAAAATATTAGTTCTGATAAAAGTTATATAAAAATTTTCGAAATTGTTTATTTTAAGGAGTGAATATAAAAGACAATGAAAAAAACATAAATTTTGCATTAAGAATGAAGTGCATTAAAAACACGTTACACTTTTGCATTAAAAACACATACCAGAATTGAAAACGCACTTCCAGAAATTATCGCTGATAGACAGTACTGTAAACGAATTTTTTATGTGTCCCTGTAAACGAGCAATGAATGCTATGTCCATCCTATTTTACAGTATGCATCTTGTAGCGCACCCGAGTGATATATACCAATTTCAGTATGCTTGAAATAGTCTCACATCATTAAAATGTATTGCAAACTATTTTAACCCACACTGAGAAAAATGAGACTTTCAAATCTGAGTAAATCGGTGTTTTCATTTTGTTATGAAACTTTTTGTTTCAAATAGGACGATCCACTGTTTTCAATTCGGAAATACCAGAAATACTCAGAATATTGAAACATGGACATACTCGAAACGGAGCCAATAAAGGTCAATTCATACTCATTTTTGAAATATGGACATACTCAAAAATGATTAGGGTCAGTTCGAACTCATTTTTGAAACATGGATATACTCAAAAAGGAGCACGTAGAAGTCAGTTCATACTCATTTTTGAAACATGGACATACTCAAATAGGAGCACGTGATGTTTTATTCTTGAGTGTGTGCATGTTTTCAGAAAGGAGTATATATATGTTTCAAACTTGAGTAATTTTGATTCGAATCCATTTTGACATATTTTGCTCAGTTTTGAAAATGTCGTTTTTAGAGTGCATAGGCCATAATGTAATGGCATTCTTTGAGTGACCCTGTAAAAGAACTATAAACGTAACACACTTCATTTTCAATACCGAACATGCCGTAAAAAACCTCAATAACATAGCAATCCCAGTGCATTTACGCAAGTTAGAGCTCAGACAGACGACCAGACAAACCAAATTCATAAACACTTTTCAACTATGTTGGAAAGTGTTCAAAGGTTCATAAATCAAGTGTAGCTTTCATATAACTCATTTGTTTTACTAGAGGCTGTATATACATAATAAAATACGAAATTTAATTTTTATATGGTCCCTTTTTCTATAATTCTGGGCTGTTCAACGCTGCACTTGCGAGTGCCTTTGAGTTTTTCTTGTCGCCCTTTTGAATGCTTCCTGTACCTATCGTCGCAAATAAAAATTGGTGATTTTGGGGTATAATACTAGCAGCTGGGATGGCAGCTGGGATTAAAATTAACAGCAATAAACAGTAAAAAAGTAGTAATACTCTACCGCGTGCGGTAGAGTATTATTGCTTATTTTACCGTTTATTACTTTTTTTACGTATAATACTGGTAGCTGGGATGCTAGTATTAAACGGTAAAAAAAAAAAAAAAAAAATATATATTTGCAGTGTAGAGGTGTAGTGGAGAGTATGCGGTGGTATACGCGTATACCTTCCGGATTCTCTCTGAGTATACGCTCTGCATTTAGCGTATACCCTCTGGGTTTTTTGCGACTACAACTCTGCCTACCATACAAATTTAATTATTTATAAAACCATTAATTGCGGTTGAGCGTTAATGTGTTTGCGATTGTGAGTTGTTGATGTTACACACAGGGCTTAATTTCTAAGAAAAAAAGTTCCGGAGCCCTAATATTCTGCAGTTCTAACACCCGTAGCGTAACCCTCCGCCGTCACTCTAATCTTCATATTTATATTTCATACATTATTTTCTAAATTTAAAGCATTGTTTTTTTATTTATCAAAATAAAAATTTTAAATACATCGTCATTATTCGCATATACATAACTTTCCACTGTTTAGTTATTACTACTTCCAAATAGAAACCTTTGTCTAATCTTAATGTTAATTAATCTCAGAATTCTGCGATTAAATAAGCTCAGGATTATGATTCGGAAATAGTGTTAACACAAAAAAATGAATAGTTCACAGCTATGCAAAATAGAAAAAAAGATTATTTCTGTTTACTCTTTATTCTGATCAAAATAGCATTAAAATGATTTGAAATGGAAATAAATAAAACTTGAATTTAAGACAGATTGAGCTTGAGCTTGCCCAAACCCGAAGATTGACATAAAAATCGAGCATGTTCATCTCCATCCAGTGTTGAATTCAGACAGTTTTCTCCAGGAGGGATTTCTGTGGCTCCGGGTGAGGGCGGGGGGGGGGGATTTCAGAGTTCCAGGGGGTGGGGGAAATTGCACTTTTTAACCATTAAAAGCATAAAATCTCAAATCTCCCGGGAGGGACATTTCAATGCTCCAGTGGGGGACTGAATTCAACATCTATCTCTTACGTGAGCGACACCTTACGTCACTTATAAGTGTTTTGATGCAAAAAAAAGGCAAAAGATTGGAAATGGGAGGGAAAGAAAAGGACAATTTAGGATTCATTTTTCGGAAGCGTTATTGCACTGGGCTCCGGTGAATTCTGGACAATATTTAAATATTTACTAAAAACAGAGAAATACCGGAGCTGAGCTCCGGTGGGCTCCGGCGCAAATTAAGCCCTGGTTACACCTATATGGTTTTTCTGTCATTTGCCTCACAGAAGACAATAACTGTCTAGCAACAGCCAAAACACGTTTAATCTTCATAGCAAAATTACCTATCTAACATTGCAACAGGAATGCCTGTGAAATTCGTTCAGTAAAAATTATGTTCGTTTTCTATAATTTGGGTCCATTATACATACAATTTTTTCGGCAAATTAAAGTAATGTTGACTAATGATAAGTCTTCTATAATCCTAAACTTTAGCGTAACGATTTGCTACAACAAAGTTTTCTCCACGACTACGTTGCTTTCCGGCGATCGTAGGCAGTAAGCAATATACTTATTTTAATTCTTAAAATATGTAAAATAAAAACTTTAAAATAATAATAAAAAATATTTTAGTAGACTGTTTACATGTTTCAGCTTCATCGAAGCCATTATCAAAACAAATAAGAATATTCCATAGTTTCACGATCTATGGTTTAGTGATTTGAAACGCCATCATTCAATTTTTCACGCGGTCTTCCAGATTACGCAGGTTATTTTTTATTTTTACTTGGATGTTTAAATAAACAACTTTAGAGGTTAGTAGCGGAGGCGACCGCCACGGTGAGGGCCCGGGTTCGAATCCTGGTAAGGCATGGATGCCATTGTGTGTGTATTTTCGGTGCTGTCAACTTCCTTGTGTTTGTCCCGTCCTCAAAAAAAGATTTATGTAATTTGACAAAGTCCTGTATGTATTTATGTGAATAAATAATATATATATATATATACATGGATCCTTCGAGACAACAGCCTTGTAGCTTATAGGTATAGGTCAAAGAAACCTTCTTCAAATGTTCAAACTTTACCGTTTATGAGGCTACTTCACTCAGGCGAAAATACACTCTCCCTAATGTTAATCCTATGGGGGAAATATTTTACGATATCTCGTTGCCATTTCAATCTTTTTAAATGATTTTTTTTTGCATTGGATCATTGGATAGCTGAGGTCAATCTCTATGCACGCTCCTTTGTACATTTTCGATTTTGATTACAATTTTTAGGTAGCTTTCAATACAAAAAAGTATAAAGCTACCTATTGCAGCCGTTCGGAGGAAAGCAGTTCCGGAAAATTTCCATATATTTACACCGATCATAACCCCCAGACCCCAAAACCACCCTCCGTTCAAATGTTGATTTATATATATATATATATATATATATATATATATATATATATATATATATAT
The DNA here is from genome assembly GCA_963931845.1 of Maratus michaelseni. Taxonomy (NCBI): domain Eukaryota; kingdom Metazoa; phylum Arthropoda; class Arachnida; order Araneae; family Salticidae; genus Maratus; species Maratus michaelseni. The sequence goes on along the minus strand of OZ007591.1, from coordinate 344,847,921 downwards.
ATCTGACCTATGTCATACGATAACGCTCGTATTTATAAATCAATTTTGATGAAACTAACTGTGTGTATTAAGCTCACCAATGTCTCGACCGAGTTCGTTGGCCAGCTTGGTCCGCCATTTTGTTTCAAGATGGCGGCCATTTAAAAATTTAAAACTAAAATAAATATACAAAAAAAATTGAAAATTAAAATTTATTTTTTAATTACGTTTTAGGACTTGATACAAGGATTCCAGGGCATTTTTTGGTTTACCTCTATCTTAAAAAATGGCTGACATAGAGCAGTTTGAAATTCTAGGGTGGCTGACATTTTGAAACAAAACAGCACATTAACGCGATTACTCGCAAATTATTTTCTTTCATTGTTGTAATCATTTTCCCAATCATACGCATAAAACTATATATTCATGTCCGTTAGCGCCAAATTCTCGCCAAAATTGGCGACGTTTGGCGAAATATCGCCAAATTTGGCGACCAAAATAAGTCTTCATAAATGAAGCCATATTGGCTATTGCTCAATAATTTGGCGAATTTCTTATTCAAATTCAGTATTAACGAATCTTTTGTAAATGTTTCTTTGCATTTTAACTTGCTGTTTTCGTGTAACATTAGCTAAAATTTTAAAACGAAGATATAAGAAAGCTACCTTTTCCTCTCGGTACAGGCCGGAAGGACTTTTTTATTAAGATACTTTCACTTTCGGAACCGGTTTCGAAAGTGAAAGTATCTTAATAATAATAAATAAAAAAAAAACTGCAACGAAAATAAAAAAGTACAAAGGAGCGTGCATAGAGATTCACCCCAACTATCCAATGCAAAAAAAAAAAAAAAAAAAAAAAAAAAAAATCATTTAAAAATATTGAAATGCGAACGAGATATCGTAAATTATTTTCCCCATAGGATTAACATTAGCGAACGGGTGTTTTCGCCTGAGTGAAGTAGCCTCTTAAGAAATCCCACATAATAACATGTCTTTCGTCAACTAAAAGCAATAAACATGTCTATTGTTTAATAAAGTTTTTTAGTTAAAAATTTTATTTTTAGAAATGTAATTTTACATATTCTAATAGATGAAAATACTCATAAAGACTGAAACAGGTAGCGATGCTTATTATCTAACTATTAAAACACTTTATATTTAATTCTATTTCTAGCAGCTTAAAAATTTTTAAAAGATGCATTTTGTACAAAATAAAATAAAATAATATAAAACTTTTATCGAGATTATTTATTAACATTAATATTTAGATTATGCATATTAAATATTCTTCACGTTGCTGTTTGTCTTTCATACATTGCAAAAATTACGCTAACATAAAGCGACCTAAAATATAAAATAATTATAAAAGTTGTATTTTATTTAAAATCAAATCCTCTAACTGTTTAATGCATAAAACATTCACTAATATTTCAGGCTTTGATAATAATTTATTACATTTTTAAGATTAATGCGAATAAAAAAGCATTTTAGCATTTTTATTTCTAATTAATCTTTATTTTTAACTTATTGATATTCATTTATTAAAAGAAAATACTGTTGATTTTTGAAAACGAAGTAACACGTTTATATCTAAATCGAATTACACTTTTAAATTCTTCATTTGATAATAGATGGCGAAAGTTGTCATTGGCATTTGCCTTGCTTTCATAAAAGTTCAGCAGTGATTAAAAATGTTATTCATATTCTATTACTTTAGTTATCTACTGTTTCTTTTTATATACAAATAGTAGAACTAGTAATTCTATCTAGATGGTGGGGGAGGAGGAGGAGGAGAAGGAGGCGAAACAAATTACGGGAGCCCATCACGAGTCCGGTTTTATAAATGTAATAGGAAAAAAGTAGATTCGAGCACCGGTTTTTTATGTAACGTTTTCAAATTAAATAACAAAAAAAAAAAAAAAAAAAAAAAAAAAAAGAGCTTTAATCATATAATCTGTGAATTTTATTGTTATCGCACCCGCACGTAACGTTAAGAAAAAGCAATTAAAATAAACATTTCCATCTCCTAATAAATAATTAAAAGTGTAAGAACTGACAGAGACCCTGAGATTCAGATGGCCCCGCTAATTTTCTTCTATATATTATTATTATGGTGATGTTTAAAGCAAATATGCAAAATTATTTTTTAAATAATAGTTATTATGACTATCAGTGCCCAGAGACTCTCTCACTACCAAGGCCCTGTCTCTCCGTTAAAAGGCTTGAGGATAAAAAATGTTCTAGGTTTTAAATATGTCTTTAGGGGTTTCAATCACATCAGGAGCCTTTTTGTAGGGCCGGGACATAGGTGCTAGGCAGTGGCAAAGTCTTGGGGAACCAGAGGGGGGCGATTGGCCCAAAATATTTAGGAGCGCCAAAAAATGGTAGCATGAAAAAAATGCTACAATAGAATTTTTAATATATAATTTAATATTTCTTTTGTAAAGCCTAAGAAACAACAGTAGTCACTAAGGAGGGGGATGCATTATTTTGAATTGTCCCAGGCGCTCAAAACTCATCCTATGCGGCAAAATTGGTCGAAATCCCGGTTTTTCGGCAAAAATTCTCCAAAAAATCACCCCCCACCCTTTTTTTAATACATATAAAATTCTTTGTTGGCCACCGTACGTATTTTTTGGAGAGAATCGAATAAGACCGTCCGCAGTTCGATATGACCTATTGTTTACGAGTTATAATCATTTTTCTTTCGATATTTAATAAGTTAAATTCTTCATTATTTTTTTCCGGTACTAAAATATATTTTCTTATTAGATATTTCCTTGTCGATTCTTATGTAATTTTTAGGTGCGTTCGTAATTATATAAATACCAAGCACCTACAGTCGTCGTCTGGTCCGTTCGTCTGTCCGCTTATAACAGCGAAAAATACCTAACCGAATGGTTTGAAATTTAATATGTATAATCATTGCAGAATTTTGTCGAGTCATTTAAAATTTTATGACGATTGAATCAAAACTTAAAAAGATATTAATAAAAGTTTTCTTCATATTTATTAAATCCTATCATACGTAATTAATTCAATGATATCCCATGATAGGTAATGATTCTAGGTTGCTATGGTGATTACGCCCTATTTAAGATGTAGTCATATTATTTCCATATAACTGAAATTAAAAAACGAATTTGTGTACTAAAATTGTTTGATTATTGCAATCCTATAATCTACAGACAGTTTTTTGGATAGATGTTTCCAAAGAAATAGATATTAAATGGAAAAATAGTCTAAATATGGATTTCAAGCTCTGAAATTTTCAAAGTTCGGCTTAAGTTTCACCGTTTGAATTTTGAGTAAATGTCAACAAAAGATAAAATGTTGCAAACTTAAAGTGTACCTATTTTATTACGAAAATTAATCATATATAATAATAGACGATATAATTCATTTTTTCAGTGAAATATTGGGTTGTCCGTAAAATTCGTGCTCTTTGGAAAAATTAATTTGTACCGGAAAATTCTATGATTTAATTATTAAACATTAATTCCGATAGGTAACGTCTATTAATTAACAGGCAGAATTTTCCGGTACGAAATAATTTTTTCCAAATGACATGAATTTTTCGGATAACCCAATAATAACGATAATTTTTTTACATTGTCTTGTATTGGATATTTGCGCATACTATAATTTTAATGTAACAGAATTGTCATTAATTGTTTGTAAAAGTGTATTGAAACTTAATTTCATAAAATAAAATGACGCACTTATGGTGACGCACTTGGACGCACCATAAAATAAAATGACGCACTTGGATGTTCATATCTATACTAGTAAATCTGCAGATCAGGCACCTCAACGTCAGCTCTGAAAGACATTGTTTTTTAATCTCACTTTTCCTATTATTTAGCATCTTACAGGTCGCAATTTCATTTTTTTTATGTTACATACATATTTATAGGCATATAAAATATTTCGGATGTTCCAGAAATTAGAAGCGTTAAATTAATCACGATATATGCAATGATATTCTGAAATTCTTATGAACTTCTTATTCTTGTAATTTTTTAGATAAAAAAATGCATTTCTCCTTTTGATATTCTTTGAAATATATGGTTTCTAAGCAACTAATAAAATAAAGAGGAAAGAAAACAAAATGCATTTTCAAAATTTGTAAAAATTAGGAAAATGAAATGTTTTATATTTCCCGAACAGTTGCAAAAATTTTTTCCAATAATTTAAACAATTAATTTCTAAATTCTACTAGATGCATCGGAAAATTTTCAAAGCTTTTGCTTATATTTAAGACCTCCATATCAAAAATTTAGTATCCGTAATTTTACGTTTAAATTTATTATTCAAATATGCGATTTTGATTTCAGTTAAAAATGAAATTTGAAAATGGTCTGCATTCCCATAGGAAAGCATTATGACCTAAAAAGAAATGTTCTATAGTTTTCGAACGAATGAACCAAATGTAACTAAAAACCATACAGCTAATTCCTGGTACCTCACCTACATACCCACCAAAAATCAACTTAATAGGACGATTTTTACGGCAGTTATCGCGGAACAGACAGACAAACACACGTAAACCAAAAACTTTTCGCGTCTCCGTAGTGAGCCTCCAGTGACGTTTCGGCAAATATGAAAATCTGCACATAAAATAAATTTTGTATTCATGCAGTTTTGCATAAGAATGCAACAGCTATTGCATAGAGATCTGAATATTTGTAAAATTAGTTATAGTACAAATGCACCTGATTTTTCACGTTTGACGTACAATTTCTAACTTGTTTTCGCTGAATTGTATGGAACTATCCGCCGATCAACAAGAGCTATCGAGTTATAATACTTTATCTGCGCACATTTGACAATTTCAGGGAACTATGACTGGGGTTGAAAGGGATGAAAATCTGAAACGTGTGCTCTAAGCATATATTTGCCCGAAAAACCATGAATTGCACCTAAAAACTTGTATAATTAATAATATTAGTCCCATTATATCACAAAAATTGGCAAAACCGATGAAAAAAAAAGTACTTAATTAAAAATGAAAGAATATGTCGAATAAAGTAAATAAATAGATAAATAGGAAATTAATAAAAAAGTTAAAAAAAAAAGAGAAAACGTTATATGGTTTAGGATTATTTGAGATGATTCTTACGTATTTTGGTGTGAAGAATCGAATAAGATCAGTCCCAAATCGATACGTCTAATCATTCTCGATATAAAACGGTTAATTATTCTCGATATAATATGGTTAATCATTCTAGATATAATGCGGTTAATCATTCTCGATATAATACGACTAATCATTCTATGCTTCTCTTCTAATATACAAAAGGGGAGTACGAAGGCCACAATTGCAGATAATTGCAGCTGAAATAAATATAACTGTTTCTTGAATGTTTGTAGATGAGGAAAATTTCCAAGCCAGGAGTCCAAGTTGGAGGTTAATGTTTTTTTTTGTTGTTGTTGTTTTTGTTTTTTTAAGCTTCTACAATCAATTTTACTCGCTGTTTTAAAATGGAAATATTGTATACCTTAATTCTTTATACAGTAATGCAGTATTTGAACGGGCTAATTGTGATTTCTTGTCCTCTATATAGGAGGTAAATACCCTCAAAGTTTGAGCATTTTATTTTTGAAAATGAAGTATCACGAAGAAGATTAAAATTCGGCTAAAATTGATCAATTTGCAAAACCCTAAAAAAAGACCACTTTAAAATCGTGCGTAGTTTTTTTTTTTTTTCAGTTCAACTATCAAAGAACAGAAAACCACTAAAAACAGCGATTAAATAAAAATTTACTTTTGGGTATTTTTGCCACCTTGGCCCTATTGTGAGCCGCTGATACTAAGGTATGGTAGAGGTTTATACTTTGATCGACCAATTTTTTTGTAGATAATTTAATTTTTTTATTCAAAAAGGAAGAAACGTTTAAAACCATTACCTTGTTCAAAAGTTATCGAGACAAAATCTCCGAAAAACATCGTTTTGATATAATTGAGTTTTAATATAATAAAGTTTTATCTTCGCAGGTATAGCCGATTTGCACGCCCCCTTAACCCTTTACGGCAGAGTGATCCCACTCCCGGCACACCTAATTTTAATTCCAAACTTGCATACGGCACCAAGAAAATTTTAATAAAATTTTGTTTCTACAATAAATGCTTAAAATAAGGAGTTCCTATTTTCTAAAAAAGTTGTTTGTAAATTCCGGTGTCAGTCAGTAACTTCTCATTTTACGAACAGAATTTGTCTGTGCCGGAAAGGGTTAAACATGAAAAATATTTAAACATTATGAAAGAGCAAGCATACCTCATCCTATTTGATGTTTTCAACATAGTTAAGAGAACCGCTATTTCAAGAAGATAATACTTTTTTCAATAGTACGTCTACTGTAAATAAGTTTCGAATTTAAAGATGAAATTAGTCATCTGATGTTCGTCAGTATACTTATTAATATATATCATCTATATTATTTCAGTTGTCAACATTCCTTTTTCTATGCATCTACAAACGCTGAACAAATGAATGAGGTATCATTCGAAAGGTTTTTCAAAGGGCTTCTGACATAGTATACTCCCATTTCGCTAACACGTGTTTTTTCATTAAAAATTGCAGTTAATTAAACATTAAATCAGCATTGTCTTTATAAATGAAATGAAAGGTTTTTCTCAAATCAGTGTTGACACAAAAATAAAATACCTCACCATATCGTGATCAACAATGATTATAAGAAAAAATAATAGCCCAAAAAATATAAAGTGGGACATTGTTATTGCACGGGTTTATTTTATATTTATGATTAAAAACCAAAATTCAAATTAAATGCATAGAAGAAAAAGACACCATTCATCGATCGAAGCAGTTATATTTCACGTGTTGCTTAAAATGTATGTTTTGTTATATTAAATTAATTTATATTTTAAATATTTAATTTATTTTTATTTGTCCCGTATTTTTTTCCGAAGCGGATGACGTCATCCTCTAAATGCAGCTAAAATACGATTGTTATTTTTTTTTTCCCTCGCGCTTGCCTTTTGCTATCTTCGATCAGTCTTTACTGTAACTTTGATGGAATAAATGAGATATTCTGGCTTTACTAATTTTGTTTGCAGATATTTTTATCCTTAACTTTTTCTAGGAGTTTAATCTTTAAACCTGCATCTAAAAAAATATATTTGACAGCTGCGCGAAATCCTCGCACGGGTCCTCTGGTATATACATTTTTTAATTAAGGTATATTGTTATAAGAAACGTCTAGGAATTTTATCATTAACATGACCTGGTAACAGTTCAGATTTAATAAACCTATAGAAAATGTATAATTTGAAATATGCTGAGAATTAAATTATTTACGCTTGGTGACTTTATTAGAGTTGAAAATCTAATTTCCAGTGTATAGCATAGCGAAAAAATTGCAAATTACATTAAAAAAACCATGTAATTAGATGTCAAATCGAACAAGTTTCTTTAATTAAAAACAAGTTGGAAACTGTACGTCAAACGTGACAAATGAGGTGCGTTCGTACTATAGCTAGTTATATAAATATTCAGATCTTGATGGTTTTTAATTGTGTGAAATGAATTATATCGTCTGCAGATTCATTTCTGTCATAAAATAAGTATCTCGGTCGCTTGACGATTAAACTTCGGAAGCTCCTATAACAAGAAAGCACCGATTTAAGAAAAAAAATTCAAATTTCTTAGTAAATGTTTTTATTAATATTTTCTAAAGTTTTGATTCCATTTTCATAAAATTTGAAATGTCGCGACAAAATTCTGCAAAGATAATATATCTAAAATTTCCAACCATTCGGTCGGGTAGTTTTTGCGTTGTTATATGCGGACGGACGGACAGACAGACGGACGGACCAGACGGCGACAATAGGTGCTACGTATTTATATAATTACGAATGCACCTAAAAAAGAGCGGGATAATTCCTTTCTAAGGAATTTCTATAAGCACAAAATGTTCAGAAATATGCAATTCGGCCATGTTTTGTTCATTATATTTCGACTTCATAAGGCGTTGTACCTTTGTGCACGGATATCTAGTAGTGAATATTTCTTAAAAATGAGCTATATGTTTTTAGGTGTGTTCGTAATTATATAAATACGTAGCACCTATTGTCGTCGTCTGGTCCGTCCGTCTGTCTGTCCGTCCGTTCGCATATAACAACGCAAAAACTACCCAACCGAATGGTTGGAAATTTAAGATACATTCTCTTTGCAGAATTTTGTCGTGACATTTCAAATTTTATGAAAATCGAATCAAAAGTTTAGAAAATATTAATAAAAACATTTATTAGGATTTTTTTTTTTTTTTTTTTTTTTTTTTTTTTTTTTTTTTTTAAATCGGTGCTTTCTTGTTTATACGAGCTTCCGAGGTTTAACCGTCAAGCGACCGAGATACTTATTTTATGACACAAATTAATCTGCAGACGATATAATTCATTTCACACAATTAAAAATCATCAAGATCTGAATATTTATATAACTATCTACAATACGAACGCACCTCATTTGTCACGTTTGACGTACAATTTCCAACTTGTTTCTTCTTTCCAACCGTTCCTCACAGACGGACAGTCAGTTTGCTTGAATGTTGACTAAAAGGTTGGTGAATATCATAGAACAAATAATTTATTTTTTCTTGTATGTACATTTTGTTAACTTTTCCGGTAGCAGATGTTTTACTTGTAAAAATGTAAAACCACTTTTCAATTCAAAGTTCACGTGTGTGTGTTAAAATCATTCATTATCATCAGCAATCTACAAATATTTAGCTGTGAGATTTTTTATAATAGGGCCTATATATTTTTCTATTTTTGTAACATTTGAATATTAATATGTGAAAAAATACTAATAGAAATGTGGATAATATTTTTTATCGATTATTATCAATGTTAATATTTAATACAACTAGGGGCTCTGCCCCCTACGAGCTACGCTCGTCAACCCCCGCTTAGTCCCTTGGTGATTCAAAACACGGGTTAATTTTCTTTTTTTTTTTTTAGAGATTGAAAAAAGGGGGGCGGCAAATAAAAAAAAATATAGACATTTAAGGATTTCTTTTTATTGTATATTAGTTTTCTCTTCTAAGATTCCCGCGTCACATATTGTTCAACTTAAAAGTGTTTGGGAATATTAATATTTGAGCTCTAATTTTTATCATTAAATGTTTTTCAAGCGTAATAATTTAATTATTTTAGGTATTTTTCATCAGACGGTATTTATATTTTGGCGTTTTACATATGACGTAAATTTCACCATTAAATGCGTTTCGCGTATTATAACGTAACTATTATTTTCAAGCTTTATTTCTCTTTTTTAATATTCACGCGCTTGTACTTTTTTTATGACGTAATTTTCTACATTTACTGCTTCTAACACGCGATCATTTAATTATTATTTTAAAGTTTTATTTCTGTTTTTAATAGTTGCGTGTAAACACATTTCTTAATTGAAAGGGAATATTATTACGTGCGCTATTTTACAAATTGGCAACGATTCAAATAATGGAATTTATGAAATATGAAATAAATCTTCGTCAAAATAATGAAAATTTTGAATAAAAAATTGAAATATAACCTCAAAAAATGAGTCAAATTGAAAAAATAATTGCAATCTGCACACCCCAACCTTGTCAACTATATCCTTACAAATTATGGTTAAATTCCTTTCCATAGTTTTCGTTCCTATAAAACTTTTTTCAAAAAACTGTTTTGACCAACTTTGATATTGAATATCTCTTAAAATAATTCTTCGATTTAAAAACTGTCTGCATCAGCGTGTTTATCGAACATTTTTTTATAAAACCACCAATTTTTAAATTTTTATTTGCAATAGTTTTCTGGATATTAGTCCAGAAAGACTTCAAGGCACAAAATCTTAATTGACAGCGGCGGCCGCGGTGGTTACTTTTTTTTTAATATAGAGAGATTAAAAATAAACATTTTTAATTATCAGTTCACGTATATAAAACGAAACCACATAAATTACCGCACTTGCATGTATATAATGCGAAATTCTTTTCAACAAATTTAGGCGTAAAAACTAAAATACGCAATATATTCAGAATATTTTCTACAGCTTATATAAGATCACGTATGCTTTTACTAAGTTACTTAGATTTCTGCATAAAATTGCATGAATTTGAATATCAAAGTAATAAATGAAATTAGTGAACTTTTACTTTATTATTATTATTATTATTATAAGCATATACACTGTAATTCTTCTTCTTTTGAGCTAACGTTGATTTAAACAGTTTTACAGTAATATTCAGACAATTCTGTTTAATAATTATGATTTCTCAAAATATTTTTAAAGAGTGTTGGTATTTTTAAAGCCTGCTGTTATAGATTTAACATAAAATAGTATGTAGTATACATATTAGTGCTACGTTTGCAGTACTGATAATATATCTTTTAATAAAATTACCAATGAGAGAAAACTACACCTTAATTTTAAGGCTTTTTAATATGAAGGAATAATAGTGGTAAGTCCGGCATAGTTGACCTACTTAAGCTTCCCTTTATTTTTCTTGTTTATAGTAATGATTTTTGCAGTGCAGATGTAACCTAATCTACTCGAAATTTTATGTAGAACATCATAGAAAATATTACTATAGTATAAATACCATATGAAATAGTGTTATTATCAAAAAACGTAATCAATGATTTTGGCTATACATATCTCGGATCTCAGGTTTAGACGCCCCACTTGATCGGGATAGATGCCCCATTCGTAAAAGAATAGAGAGTATAGGTAATTAACACTTATAATTCAAAATCTGGGTTTGCATTTGACTTAATATCCTATTTACATCTTTTTTTTTTTTTTTTTTTTTTTTTTTTTTTTTTCAATTGAGGTCACAGTTTCTGTATACTAATCTGTATACGTTTTACACACCCACATAAAAGGATGTATTGCTATTCCCAATTCTTCGAATAAATGGACATATAAAATTTGAATCCAATCGGATATTTCTAACGAAGGCAAAACTTGTTTAATCTAAACTAAGAGGGATTACACCCCCCTCCCCCATTTTTTTATTTATATATATTCAATGTAAAAAATCTAAAAACTAATTTGGGAAGCAAATTTAAAATTCTCAAATTAAATGAGTTAGATTTTTTATGTTTCATAATAAATGTGTTCAAAATATTTTATATATTCTACGGAAGGTTAAACTTTTGTCATTTGAACTGGGGTGGGAGGGGGCAGAAAAATTGCCAATTATAAAAAAATATTTTATTTATATAAATATATAAGCATAAAGACGGATTGTACTTCTAATATGGTGCCACGATATATTCTTTCCGAATTTTCTGTGAGAATGCTTTACTTAAGAATGACATATTACAATATGTAAGAAATTAACAAATATATATATATATTTATTTATTTAGAAAAAAGTCTACTGAAAGAAGTCTTTTCTCTTCGTTTTTTTTTTTATTTAATCTTATTTTCAAATTTTATTAGCACAGAGAAAACCTGTTCTTTCTCCCCCAATTTTTTTCCAGAAAAAAAATAAAGAACTACATTACATACATATTACAGCTACAGTGTCTTGGAATTTGAGTATAATTTTTTCCACTTTAACGATTTTCCCTCAGGATTAACATTAGCGAGCTTGTATTTTCGCTTGAGGGGAGAGGGACCCTTAACAAAAGTCATATTTTTCGAGGGAGAGTTAATTGGAATAGTTTAGCACTATTTTCTTACATTAAAAAAAACTGATGCTAAATGCGGCGGGACGTTAAAATTATAGTATGTTTACGAATACTCGGTCTTCAATGTTAATTCTTCTCAAGGTCTTTATATGCTTCGTTTTCATTTCAAAATAAATGTTTAAAACAAGAACGAAAAATCATGCGTCAAGCATAGATTATGTAACACCCTCCAACGCTTCCAAAATAGTTTTACAAATCATACCGTTTAATAAGCTAAAAGATAACATCTAAGTAAACAATTTGGAAAACGCATAACATATTTAAAAACGTAATTTCAGGAATTTCCAACATATACAATATTCGGAAAAATATCCGAATAGTTTTATTCAGCCCGGTATAGGATCTATAGATTTCTATATATACTACATAGGATGCTAAATTTTAGTTCAGTTAGGAAACGCGAGTAGTAAGATAGTGGGGGTTCAACGGCCACAGGAGCGCTCATTTGAGGAATATGAGGATTCCTCAATGAGGAATAAGAATGTCATAATAGGGAATAAGGGGGAGGAGGTACCTTCACAACCGATAATACAATGTTCAGAATCATTCTTCTCTTTACAACAATAATTTCTGGTCCATCTAGTTATGTATCTGATATTTTGTAGAAAGGTTTGTGTATAAGAATATGTTTTAAAAAGCAAGTATATTATATATTTATTATAAATAGTTCTATGCGTGTATGTGTGTGTATGTATGTGTGTGACAAATAGTTCTCTTTGTGTGTCTATGTGTGTGTGTGTGTGTTTGTGTGTGTGTGTGTGTGTGTGTGTGTGTATGTATGTGCACGTGACAAATAGATCTCTTTGTGTGTGTGTGTGTGTATGACTATCTGATTATTTATGAAAGTTTTACAAAAAATTTTCATGTTTTTATAAAGAAAAAAAAATATGCGGTAGTTAAAAAGTTTCACATATTAAAAAAAAAAAATCTTTTAGAAAAAGTTTTGCATTACTTTAAAAAAATAATTTATTTTATTAAAAATTTTATCTTAACAAAAAAAAAAAAAGTTTCACTATAGTTAAAAAAAAATTTTCACTCATTTTCGATTTAACTACAACAAAAGTTTGTGTATAAAGATAACGTTTCACTAGTAAGGTTTAAAAAAAGTACTCAATAATAAAATCAACAATTTTTATTATAACAAAATAATTTACAGAAAGGTATTTACAGATCAAAATATACATCGCGATTTTGCGTTAGCAATACAAATCAACATTTTCTTCTTTATTACAAACGGTATTAATGTCATAATGGCCATAGGCTAAACTGCTTATTCCATCATCCAATAAGTAACGCTTGTCGTCAAAGGGACTTAAGCTAATTTTATTTTGAGTTAATGTATATAGGCGATGGTCATCTTGGGCAATTCTTACCTGTTTCTCCATACTTGTTTTTTGTTGTTGGAGGCACTCCAAGTAGTCTTCATGTTTAATTTTCTGCCGAACAATCTGCGTAGATACGCCTTTTGCACGCTTCTTTTCATCTTTAACAGATTTTAGAGAATACATTTTTGATTTCAGTACGACAAACTCAAGGGCTAATTCACCATTAAGTTCATCCTTAAACTTTCCGAGCGTCTTCTTATTATCCTCAGAGTATAGACGATGAGATTTCGGGTATTCAGAAAAGTCAAACAACTCACGATGCTGCTCCAGATCCTTATAAATATTATTGGTTTGAATATGATACGTTAGGGAATCTGTATCCGTAAAGAGTAAAACTGCACGATCTTTGTATGTTTTCTTTATAAAATTGTAATGGAAATCATACATACAAAGTTTAGATAGTTCGAGTATAGAAAATCCAACATAGATGGGTCGGTTCATATGTATGCTAGTTTTTAATCTCTCCACAGCAGTCAAGTCTTCATCATAAGTTTTAAACGATTTAAAAGTAGGCGATGCTACTAATTTTTTGGCTCTTTTTTCACCGTTACAAAGCACAATATTTCTTCTTTTTCGTAGATTTTCCATGGTTTTACCAAAAACAGAATTGTTCATTAACTTAAAAAAGTCTTTCTCAAAAGAAGATTTTGCTTCTTTCCTTTTTTCGGTGTTGAAATTAATATATTTCTGCAACCATGGTCCCTGTTTAAATTTTAAAGCTTTATGCACAGCTGTAATTTTTAAACCAAGTTCTAAATAAAATTTGAGATTACGATAATGGGTTATATAATTTCGTTTATTATTTAAATTTGGTATAAGTTTAGGAGTTCCGACGAATTTTCTATTGTTGAGTAAGCTTCTTGCATGAGAAGATAGCATCTGATCCTCTACAGTTACTCTCTCAGGGGCGACAGGGTATTCATTATGCAAAGGATGTAAATGTTTCGGGTATTCCAAGTCTACCTCGAAAAGATACCCAATTTCGGAACTATCAGATAAAGATAGAACCCACTCTTCTGTCATATGACTTGTTTCACACCATTCAAAACCGCCGTAGGGTAAAAATTGGCTCATAGCCCACCCGTATAAGTTATTGGCATCCCAATACATAATGTAGCTGGGTGCCTCATTTTTCTTATAATCGGGCGTACCAGGGATGTTTGCTCGGGCATATCTTTTACTTATCATGCTAATGCCGCCTCTTATTCCATTTTCAACCATAAGCAACATATCTATATCACTGAGTAACTCTAAAGGTGTATCAGACATCTTCAAACAAGCCTGCCATGCTAGCCCAGGTGCTGTAAACAGGTGAGCAGGGTCAATTTCATAATACTGCTGACATAATTTCCTAAAGTTTTGAAACACGTCAGCAAGTAGTAGAACATCTGTCTTCACATAAAGGTTGTGATAATCACCAAGAGTCTTGATATCAAATGTTTTCCATACATTCTGGGCGTGTTGGTATTCCTTTTCACTTATAGGCTCATTGGTTAAACTATTAAAAAAGGCAGAAGGCGGAGGAAGCTGCTTCTCAGTAAATTTTTCAAAGCAAGTAAAATAATCATAGGGGTAAACCCCTTTCCGTATAAGTAAAGATAAATTATTATTTCGGGGGAAATTTTCTTCAAGTATAGTGAATTGATCAGGTTGAAGGTTTTTAACAAGTTTTTCCAATGACGTAGGCAAAAATTGGAAAGAGTCTATAAACACCATCTGAATATAAGATGTAGGCTTTCTGATTTTAAAGGTGATATAGTTTTCCATAGAAGTAGCAATAACATCGATTTCATGATCTTTGAATTTTCCAAGCTTTGTCATAATATGATGACCATCATAGTTTTTCAAGTTATGGAATATAACAGGAATTGTTTTACACTGCTTATAGTTCAAGTTGCATTCCACATGTGCAGCTCCTCTGTATGCACCTGACAGGTGATCATGGTCACGTGTACGTTTCTCATCTAAAGTTTTCTTACAAATATGACAAAACTCTGCTTCTCGAAATGCCTTTTCTTCCTTGGGAGAAAGCTTCATAGGTTTAACATTTAGTAACTTTTGACCTAAAATTTCCTTCTCTTGCATCATTCGGTTTAAAAAATGATCAACACAGTTTCTACCCCGATATACCTGTGCTTTCTTCACACACGTTCCATCGGGTCCAATAACCACATAGGCATAACCACATGGCAAGTGATAGGTTGTTTTCTCGGTATAGGATGCTTTAGAAGAGGGAGGGGCTGATGAAATAGGTATAAGTAGACTCTCAAAATCCGCATAAATCGTATAGGCAACAGGATGTTGTAAACGAATACCTGTAAACTTTAATATATTATCATTTTCACTAGGCATCTTTATAGCTTGTGCAACATGTTGAGAACAATATTCATTATGCTTATCCAATAGATCTTGTCTTGAAAATCGATGTAAACATCGATAACAATAATAGCCAGCGGCTCTATGCTTGGTAAGATCACCTAAAAGTCTTGAAAAACTTCTTATCAAACAATAGTGTTGTTTTTCACCGTCACCAACCAATAACAAATTAACCACATCTTGATCTTTCTTTTCAGATATATACAGGGGGCAAACTTCATCCTCTTCATAACCAAACACATTCACCCGTAAATTGTTGAGTTGTTCAATAACAGGTATCTTCTGAAGAGGTACAGGGCATTCTACATTACCTAATTTAATATCATGCTCATAAGGTCGATAATGTGAAACACGTTCAGGTTTTTTTGTATAATCCAAGTTCAGTTTAAAAGCCAAAAGACACCATACTAAACATTTGTTATCTTCGTTTTTTATATTCAACACTGCTTTTTTATCATCGAGTTTTTTAGACAAAGGAATATAGGAACTCGCAGCGAGGGGGTGATATTTAGCAATCTTGAGTTCTAAATGAAGAATGTTTCTAAGTTTCCAGCCAGAACCTCTTTGTACAAATTCTTCAAAGGATTTAATAATCTTCGAAAATCCTTCTTCAATATGTTGTGAGATAGTATCTTCTATAAGTTCGGTCATACACGAACATCGAAAATAACATTGAATTTCTTCAAACTCCTCATTATCAGTTAGACGTTCAAGTGATATTTTTTCTACCATATACCATTTAATTGCACCTTTTTCATGAATTTCACTTATTAAACGTTCTTGTATTTCAGTTTGTACATGTCTATGAAATATCTCTAAGTCATTTTCCTCACGTTCATCAGGATGCAAAATCACTGTTTTAAACACATTAAGTGCATCAGAATACTTTATGTTTTTCGACTTTGCCTTAGATGAGCTCATTTTACGTTTTACACTCACAAGAGGTGTGCGGGGGTGTTGAGTGCGTACATGTTGTCTCAGTTCAAATTTTCTTCCAAACACTTTATCGCAATCACGGCAAGGATATGTTGAATTCCGATGCGACTGTAAATGCTGCTTCAAATTATCCCTCCGGGTGAAAACTTGATCACATTCATCACACTTAAATGTAGACTGTCCATAGGCATTATGGATTTTCAGGTGTCTTAACAAGTTCGATCTCCTTCCAAAACACTTTCCACAGGTTTCACAAGTAAACGACTTTTCATTAAGATGAATCTTAGCATGTTGTTTTAAATTAAAATATGTTGCAAAGACTTTGTCACAGGTGGGGCAAACATGCTTCTTTTCCACAATAGTAGGGGTCACAGTCTTTAAAGAAACATCCTCTTCAACTTGTTGATTAAAATTGAAAGAACTTTGAGACATAGTATCCTTTTCTGGAAAAACTTCAGTGAATCCCTCATGCTGTATCAATCCAACACTATCATGTGTTTTTAAATGTCTTTGTAGGTTTGATCTTCGATAAAAAGACTTCTGGCAGCTATTACAAGTATATAATTTCTTGCCAGAATGAATTTTCATATGGCGGTTCAGATTAGAAATGCTCGAAAAATCTTTACCGCAGGTAAAACAGCTAAACATCTTAGCAGATACAGAATCTCCCACAATTGGGGTTTCATCAATAGGCATATCAACATCCATAATATAAAATCAATAAAAAAAAACTTTAACTCTTAATAGCAAACAACAGCGATTCGCACTGATAAAAAGCGGGAGCAATTTAAAACACGTTTAACCACTAGCGATATGAATCCTCAAAAGATAAAAATCCTAATTTTCCCCCGTCTATTTATACCGACCCGAAAGCAAAGTTGAGTTGTAGTATTGCTCGATATGATTGTTATCAAAATGCGTCATACGATTTCGGGGGGCCTATAAGTTTCTTTCCCCTCTTTATAATATAGCATAATTAAACAGATAAACCCGAATGTATACAAATTTAAATTCGCAAATTATATTATATCACAAAATATAAAAAATCCTACAAAATAAAAATAGAATTTAGCACTTACCCCAAAAACACATCTACTTTAGTTGTTAGTCTGCACTTAACTAACCTTACAACCTTATCTTTAGTAGGGGGCGCTACCATCGCCGCTAGAGACGCTACCCATCTTGCGGTGTGTGACGTCATTTCCGGTTTGAGATAAAAATAAACTTTAAATACACGCGCTTAGTCATTCTTCCTTCCCTTTTCCTCGCTAGTAGTTGTCAGTTTCTTGTTTAGACGCGTTGGGTGACGTCATTACGTGTTTGCGATAAGAACAAGGTCACCCCTTATCAACAGGTAAAAAGCTGCGCTTCAGTGAAGTCATAGGTGTTATGACATAGCTGATAACGGTAAGATTAGCTGATAAAAATTTGTACTAATCATCTATTTCTCTTCAAGTCATTGCATGAGACGGTTGAGCTCCAACAGCTGTATATAAGGTAAGAGTAATTTATATATTATGATAGGATTTTAAATTAATTTAGTAGATGTTACAATTTGATATTTAAAAAATTTCATGCTAAACGATATGATTATATGTTGTTCATCATACTAAATCCACAAATTTTAATTCGAAATAAATATTATTAAAATTATAATCTAAAATAAATTAGTTAAAATGACTAACAAATTTCAACAAAAGGAAGCTAATTATAAAAGGAAATGTACAAAGTTTATAAATTTACACATGTGTTAAACGCGATTACAAACCTTATCATAGGCACAAGTCTAATTCGACTAGCCTATTTGTTATAAGTTTAAGTATAAGTCAACATGTAAGATATTTGTGAAAAGGAATCTTATGATTTTTAATTTTCCAAGTTCAGTTTCAATCATATTGTAAAACGCTAATTCAAACTTTGACATGAATCTATAGTAAAATACTTAAATTAAAATGTATTTTTGATAGTTTAAGAATTAGAAACTACAACTTTGACTACTTTTTAAAATGTTTGCCTGATAGGAAACTATGATAACATGTCTATGTTTGAATTTTTTTTTATAACATACCAATGCCCGATTTTTTCTGACAACATGTCTGTGTTTGAATTTTTCTGATAACATGTCTGTGCTTGAATTTTTCTGCTAACATGTCTGTGCTTGAATTTTTCTTATAACATGTCTATGTTTGATTTTTCTCTTCTTTTTGAAATGTATAAACTACTATACGTGGCTTTCGATTTCATTGAAGAGAAAAGTGATTGATCAACTTTATCAAACCATTTTAGAGTTAATATTTTTAGACGAATACAGAAAGTTACTTCTAAAACATCTCATAGATGGCGCTGTTGATAAAATCAACTCAAAGTTGTTTAAAAAACATTATTAAAATAAATCTAACTT
The DNA here is from genome assembly GCA_963931845.1 of Maratus michaelseni. Lineage (NCBI taxonomy): Eukaryota > Metazoa > Arthropoda > Arachnida > Araneae > Salticidae > Maratus > Maratus michaelseni. The sequence continues at coordinate 344,829,141 of OZ007591.1, read as the reverse complement.
TAAACTATCATCAAACTCCCCAAAAATCACTTCCAATTATAAATATTCTAAAATAATTAAAACTTATAAAATCGCTCATAGGGGGCGCTGCTGCGAAAAAATCATTTCGAAACTTGTTTAAAATACATTAAAAAACTAAATCTAACTTTAATCTATCATCAAACTCCAGAAAAATCGCTTCCAATTATAAATATTCTAAAATAATTAAAACTTCTAAAACCGTTCATAGGGGGCGCTGCTGCGAAAAAATCATTTCGAAACTTGTTTAAAATACATAAAAGAAAAAATCTCACTTTAAACTATCATCAAACTCCAGAAAAATCACTTACAATTAGAAATATTTGAAAATAATTAAAACTTCTAAAACCGTTCATAGGGGGCGCTGCTGTAAAAAAAGTCATTTCGAAACTTAAAAAAAATAATTCATTACTTGATTAAAACATTTTCATAAAAAAATTTCATCGAAATATCAATAAACAAACAGTAGTAGGAGAATGAGTGTGTAGCTCAGCAGGATCACTTCCGGTCTCGCCGGAAGAGCTCCTGTAAGTGGAATGACCTCTCAAGGTCACCAGAAGTAGCTGTGGGTATCACTTCCTGTCCAAACAGGTTTAGACAGGAAGTAATCCCCACCTGCCACTTCCGGTGTCCACACCTGCTACTTCCGGCTCCGGCTCCGGCTCACGGCTCCTGCTGAGGTCTAACTCTTGTTCTTCTACTACTGTTTGTTTATTGATATTTCGATGAAATTTTTTTATGAAAATGTTTTAATCAAGTAATGAATTATTTTTTTTAAGTTTCGAAATGACTTTTTTTACAGCAGCGCCCCCTATGAACGGTTTTAGAAGTTTTAATTATTTTCAAATATTTCTAATTGTAAGTGATTTTTCTGGAGTTTGATGATAGTTTAAAGTGAGATTTTTTCTTTTATGTATTTTAAACAAGTTTCGAAATGATTTTTTCGCAGCAGCGCCCCCTATGAACGGTTTTAGAAGTTTTAATTATTTTAGAATATTTATAATTGGAAGCGATTTTTCTGGAGTTTGATGATAGATTAAAGTTAGATTTAGTTTTTTAATGTATTTTAAACAAGTTTCGAAATGATTTTTTCGCAGCAGCGCCCCCTATGAGCGATTTTATAAGTTTTAATTATTTTAGAATATTTATAATTGGAAGTGATTTTTGGGGAGTTTGATGATAGTTTAAAGTTAGATTTATTTTAATAATGTTTTTTAAACAACTTTGAGTTGATTTTATCAACAGCGCCATCTATGAGATGTTTTAGAAGTAACTTTCTGTATTCGTCTAAAAATATTAACTCTAAAATGGTTTGATAAAGTTGATCAATCACTTTTCTCTTCAATGAAATCGAAAGCCACGTATAGTAGTTTATACATTTCAAAAAGAAGAGAAAAATCAAACATAGACATGTTATAAGAAAAATTCAAGCACAGACATGTTAGCAGAAAAATTCAAGCACAGACATGTTATCAGAAAAATTCAAACACAGACATGTTGTCAGAAAAAATCGGGCATTGGTATGTTATAAAAAAAAATTCAAACATAGACATGTTATCATAGTTTCCTATCAGGCAAACATTTAAAAAAGTAGTCAAAGTTGTAGTTTCTAATTCTTAAACTATCAAAAATACATTTTAATTTAAGTATTTTACTATAGATTCATGTCAAAGTTTGAATTAGCGTTTTACAATATGATGGAAACTGAACTTGGAAAATTAAAAATCATAAGATTCCTTTTCACAAATATCTTACATGTTGACTTATACTTAAACTTATAACAAATAGGCTAGTCGAATTAGACTTGTGCCTATGATAAGGTTTGTAATCGCGTTTAACACATGTGTAAATTTATAAACTTTGTACATTTCCTTTTATAATTAGCTTCCTTTTGTTGAAATTTGTTAGTCATTTTAACTAATTTATTTTAGATTATAATTTTAATAATATTTATTTCGAATTAAAATTTGTGGATTTAGTATGATGAACAACATATAATCATATCGTTTAGCATGAAATTTTTTAAATATCAAATTGTAACATCTACTAAATTAATTTAAAATCCTATCATAATATATAAATTACTCTTACCTTATATACAGCTGTTGGAGCTCAACCGTCTCATGCAATGACTTGAAGAGAAATAGATGATTAGTACAAATTTTTATCAGCTAATCTTACCGTTATCAGCTATGTCATAACACCTATGACTTCACTGAAGCGCAGCTTTTTACCTGTTGATAAGGGGTGACCTTGTTCTTATCGCAAACACGTAATGACGTCACCCAACGCGTCTAAACAAGAAACTGACAACTACTAGCGAGGAAAAGGGAAGGAAGAATGACTAAGCGCGTGTATTTAAAGTTTATTTTTATCTCAAACCGGAAATGACGTCACACACCGCAAGATGGGTAGCGTCTCTAGCGGCGATGGTAGCGCCCCCTACTAAAGATAAGGTTGTAAGGTTAGTTAAGTGCAGACTAACAACTAAAGTAGATGTGTTTTTGGGGTAAGTGCTAAATTCTATTTTTATTTTGTAGGATTTTTTATATTTTGTGATATAATATAATTTGCGAATTTAAATTTGTATACATTCGGGTTTATCTGTTTAATTATGCTATATTATAAAGAGGGGAAAGAAACTTATAGGCCCCCCGAAATCGTATGACGCATTTTGATAACAATCATATCGAGCAATACTACAACTCAACTTTGCTTTCGGGTCGGTATAAATAGACGGGGGAAAATTAGGATTTTTATCTTTTGAGGATTCATATCGCTAGTGGTTAAACGTGTTTTAAATTGCTCCCGCTTTTTATCAGTGCGAATCGCTGTTGTTTGCTATTAAGAGTTAAAGTTTTTTTTTATTGATTTTATATTATGGATGTTGATATGCCTATTGATGAAACCCCAATTGTGGGAGATTCTGTATCTGCTAAGAAGATGTTTAGCTGTTTTACCTGCGGTAAAGATTTTTCGAGCATTTCTAATCTGAACCGCCATATGAAAATTCATTCTGGCAAGAAATTATATACTTGTAATAGCTGCCAGAAGTCTTTTTATCGAAGATCAAACCTACAAAGACATTTAAAAACACATGATAGTGTTGGATTGATACAGCATGAGGGATTCACTGAAGTTTTTCCAGAAAAGGATACTATGTCTCAAAGTTCTTTCAATTTTAATCAACAAGTTGAAGAGGATGTTTCTTTAAAGACTGTGACCCCTACTATTGTGGAAAAGAAGCATGTTTGCCCCACCTGTGACAAAGTCTTTGCAACATATTTTAATTTAAAACAACATGCTAAGATTCATCTTAATGAAAAGTCGTTTACTTGTGAAACCTGTGGAAAGTGTTTTGGAAGGAGATCGAACTTGTTAAGACACCTGAAAATCCATAATGCCTATGGACAGTCTACATTTAAGTGTGATGAATGTGATCAAGTTTTCACCCGGAGGGATAATTTGAAGCAGCATTTACAGTCGCATCGGAATTCAACATATCCTTGCCGTGATTGCGATAAAGTGTTTGGAAGAAAATTTGAACTGAGACAACATGTACGCACTCAACACCCCCGCACACCTCTTGTGAGTGTAAAACGTAAAATGAGCTCATCTAAGGCAAAGTCGAAAAACATAAAGTATTCTGATGCACTTAATGTGTTTAAAACAGTGATTTTGCATCCTGATGAACGTGAGGAAAATGACTTAGAGATATTTCATAGACATGTACAAACTGAAATACAAGAACGTTTAATAAGTGAAATTCATGAAAAAGGTGCAATTAAATAGTATATGGTAGAAAAAATATCACTTGAACGTCTAACTGATAATGAGGAGTTTGAAGAAATTCAATGTTATTTTCGATGTTCGTGTATGACCGAACTTATAGAAGATACTATCTCACAACATATTGAAGAAGGATTTTCGAAGATTATTAAATCCTTTGAAGAATTTGTACAAAGAGGTTCTGGCTGGAAACTTAGAAACATTCTTCATTTAGAACTCAAGATTGCTAAATATCACCCCCTCGCTGCGAGTTCCTATATTCCTTTGTCTAAAAAACTCGATGATAAAAAAGCAGTGTTGAATATAAAAAACGAAGATAACAAATGTTTAGTATGGTGTCTTTTGGCTTTTAAACTGAACTTGGATTATACAAAAAAACCTGAACGTGTTTCACATTATCGACCTTATGAGCATGATATTAAATTAGGTAATGTAGAATGCCCTGTACCTCTTCAGAAGATACCTGTTATTGAACAACTCAACAATTTACGGGTGAATGTGTTTGGTTATGAAGAGGATGAAGTTTGCCCCCTGTATATATCTGAAAAGAAAGATCAAGATGTGGTTAATTTGTTATTGGTTGGTGACGGTGAAAAACAACACTATTGTTTGATAAGAAGTTTTTCAAGACTTTTAGGTGATCTTACCAAGCATAGAGCCGCTGGCTATTATTGTTATCGATGTTTACATCGATTTTCAAGACAAGATCTATTGGATAAGCATAATGAATATTGTTCTCAACATGTTGCACAAGCTATAAAGATGCCTAGTGAAAATGATAATATATTAAAGTTTACAGGTATTCGTTTACAACATCCTGTTGCCTATACGATTTATGCGGATTTTGAGAGTCTACTTATACCTATTTCATCAGCCCCTCCCTCTTCTAAAGCATCCTATACCGAGAAAACAACCTATCACTTGCCATGTGGTTATGCCTATGTGGTTATTGGACCCGATGGAACGTGTGCGAAGAAAGCACAGGTATATCGGGGTAGAAACTGTGTTGATCATTTTTTAAACCGAATGATGCAAGAGAAGGAAATTTTAGGTCAAAAGTTACTAAATGTTAAACCTATGAAGCTTTCTCCCAAGAAAGAAAAGGCATTTCGAGAAGCAGAGTTTTGTCATATTTGTAAGAAAACTTTAGATGAGAAACGTACACGTGACCATGATCACCTGTCAGGTGCATACAGAGGAGCTGCACATGTGGAATGCAACTTGAACTATAAGCAGTGTAAAACAATTCCTGTTATATTCCATAACTTGAAAAACTATGATGGTCATCATATTATGACAAAGCTTGGAAAATTCAAAGATCATGAAATCGATGTTATTGCTACTTCTATGGAAAACTATATCACCTTTAAAATCAGAAAGCCTACATCTTATATTCAGATGGTGTTTATAGACTCTTTCCAATTTTTGCCTACGTCATTGGAAAAACTTGTTAAAAACCTTCAACCTGATCAATTCACTATACTTGAAGAAAATTTCCCCCGAAATAATAATTTATCTTTACTTATACGGAAAGGGGTTTACCCCTATGATTATTTTACTTGCTTTGAAAAATTTACTGAGAAGCAGCTTCCTCCGCCTTCTGCCTTTTTTAATAGTTTAACCAATGAGCCTATAAGTGAAAAGGAATACCAACACGCCCAGAATGTATGGAAAACATTTGATATCAAGACTCTTGGTGATTATCACAACCTTTATGTGAAGACAGATGTTCTACTACTTGCTGACGTGTTTCAAAACTTTAGGAAATTATGTCAGCAGTATTATGAAATTGACCCTGCTCACCTGTTTACAGCACCTGGGCTAGCATGGCAGGCTTGTTTGAAGATGTCTGATACACCTTTAGAGTTACTCAGTGATATAGATATGTTGCTTATGGTTGAAAATGGAATAAGAGGCGGCATTAGCATGATAAGTAAAAGATATGCCCGAGCAAACATCCCTGGTACGCCCGATTATAAGAAAAATGAGGCACCCAGCTACATTATGTATTGGGATGCCAATAACTTATACGGGTGGGCTATGAGCCAATTTTTACCCTACGGCGGTTTTGAATGGTGTGAAACAAGTCATATGACAGAAGAGTGGGTTCTATCTTTATCTGATAGTTCCGAAATTGGGTATCTTTTCGAGGTAGACTTGGAATACCCGAAACATTTACATCCTTTGCATAATGAATACCCTGTCGCCCCTGAGAGAGTAACTGTAGAGGATCAGATGCTATCTTCTCATGCAAGAAGCTTACTCAACAATAGAAAATTCGTCGGAACTCCTAAACTTATACCAAATTTAAATAATAAACGAAATTATATAACCCATTATCGTAATCTCAAATTTTATTTAGAACTTGGTTTAAAAATTACAGCTGTGCATAAAGCTTTAAAATTTAAACAGGGACCATGGTTGCAGAAATATATTAATTTCAACACCGAAAAAAGGAAAGAAGCAAAATCTTCTTTTGAGAAAGACTTTTTTAAGTTAATGAACAATTCTGTTTTTGGTAAAACCATGGAAAATCTACGAAAAAGAAGAAATATTGTGCTTTGTAACGGTGAAAAAATAGCCAAAAAATTAGTAGCATCGCCTACTTTTAAATCGTTTAAAACTTATGATGAAGACTTGACTGCTGTGGAGAGATTAAAAACTAGCATACATATGAACCGACCCATCTATGTTGGATTTTCTATACTCGAACTATCTAAACTTTGTATGTATGATTTCCATTACAATTTTATAAAGAAAACATACAAAGATCGTGCAGTTTTACTCTTTACGGATACAGATTCCCTAACGTATCATATTCAAACCAATAATATTTATAAGGATCTGGAGCAGCATCGTGAGTTGTTTGACTTTTCTGAATACCCGAAATCTCATCGTCTATACTCTGAGGATAATAAGAAGACGCTCGGAAAGTTTAAGGATGAACTTAATGGTGAATTAGCCCTTGAGTTTGTCGGACTGAAATCAAAAATGTATTCTCTAAAATCTGTTAAAGATGAAAAGAAGCGTGCAAAAGGCGTATCTACGCAGATTGTTCGGCAGAAAATTAAACATGAAGACTACTTGGAGTGCCTCCAACAACAAAAAACAAGTATGGAGAAACAGGTAAGAATTGCCCAAGATGACCATCGCCTATATACATTAACTCAAAATAAAATTAGCTTAAGTCCCTTTGACGACAAGCGTTACTTATTGGATGATGGAATAAGCAGTTTAGCCTATGGCCATTATGACATTAATACCGTTTGTAATAAAGAAGAAAATGTTGATTTGTATTGCTAACGCAAAATCGCGATGTATATTTTGATCTGTAAATACCTTTCTGTAAATTATTTTGTTATAATAAAAATTGTTGATTTTATTATTGAGTACTTTTTTTAAACCTTACTAGTGAAACGTTATCTTTATACACAAACTTTTGTTGTAGTTAAATCGAAAATGAGTGAAAATTTTTTTTTAACTATAGTGAAACTTTTTTTTTTTTTGTTAAGATAAAATTTTTAATAAAATAAATTTTTTTTTTAAAGTAATGCAAAACTTTTTCTAAAAGATTTTTTTTTTTTTAATATGTGAAACTTTTTAACTACCGCATATTTTTTTTTCTTTATAAAAACATGAAAATTTTTTGTAAAACTTTCATAAATAATCAGATAGTCATACACACACACACACACAAAGAGATCTATTTGTCACGTGCACATACATACACACACACACACACACACACACACACAAACACACACACACACACATAGACACACAAAGAGAACTATTTGTCACACACATACATACACACACATACACGCATAGAACTATTTATAATAAATATATAATATACTTGCTTTTTAAAACATATTCTTATACACAAACCTTTCTACAAAATATCAGATACATAACTAGATGGACCAGAAATTATTGTTGTAAAGAGAAGAATGATTCTGAACATTGTATTATCGGTTGTGAAGGTACCTCCTCCCCCTTATTCCCTATTATGACATTCTTATTCCTCATTGAGGAATCCTCATATTCCTCAAATGAGCGCTCCTGTGGCCGTTGAACCCCCACTATCTTACTACTAACGCGTAGCACAGTTTAAAATTCTCCGTCTGGAGTTTCTGCCAATAAACGGAAATGTGATCGCAAACTTTTGTGATTCCCTATATAGGATCTACAGAATTTATACACACCACGTAATAGACAAAAAGCGAGTTAAAATTAAAATCGCGTTCAGCAACTTAAAACGCACTTCCAGGAATTATTGTTAACAGACAGTAGAGAATTGTTTTGTGTGTCCCTGTAAATGAACGATGACTGCTATACACACAATATTCTGTAGTAAGCCTCTTGTCATGCACCTTAGTGATATATATAAATTTCAATGCGTTTAAAATAGTGAAACATTACTTAAATAAACCGCAGACGATTTTTCTCCATAGACTCCATGGAAACGGAATTCTTTTGAGTGTCCCTGTAAAAAACCTATTAGTGCTACACACTTCTGTTGAAATAGGGAACATGCTACAGATAACGACAATAACATATAAAAATTTCAGAGCAATCCGAGCATATTTACGGGAGTTAGAGCACGGACAGACGGCAGACGGCAGACGGCAGACGGCCAGACGGCCATACTGCCAGACGGCCAGACGGCAGACGGCCATCCGGCCAGACAAACCGAAGTCATAAACACTTTTCAACTAAGTTGAAAAGTGTTAATTAGCCAGTCCATCTTTAAATAAACGGTATCGAAATGAACCGGAAAGAAATTTCGATTTAGACAGGTTTCCGTGATGGCAGGTATATAATTTATGATTTGCCTTCTGTTGGGACCGTGATCTTTTTACAAATTAATAACAGAGTCCGCTATTCACAGGTTTCGTTTTCGTAGGTTTTACTGTATAATATTATAATTATGAACGGAATCAAATGATGGAAAAACGTATTCTTTTGCTATCGGTATTGGATCATGTCACGATTCAATGAAGGATGTTTTGCAAATCTGAAATGCTTTAGCGTTAGCAAATAAGTTTAAAGCTCTTGACTTAATTTTCACATTCTGGTTAATCCCTTCGAATTTTTCGGAAAATTCTTAAATTAACTGCAACACTGCATTGAACCGATAGGCGCATGAGACGGAAATCTGGCTTGATAATAATTATTGAAAAAAAAATTTGGTAATAATTATCGTAATATACAAGCCAAGAACATCGCAAAATGGACTATCATGCATATGCATAGTTGTATTTTGTAAGGTCTTACCGTAAAATCGGGTTACTTGCACTCAAAAGAAGCAAAAATATTTTTAATCAGTCATCAGCCTATTTACTATGTTGAGAGTTTTGACGTGTTTCGCCAATGTTCTAACAGTTAAGAATTCTAGTTAGCATCTGCGATACTCAACTCAAAATGTATCTAATGTAGATAATTCTTGTAGCTTATCAATGTCGAAAACTCTGCTTATGAAATGACTTGTAGCTTATACAATGACGAGTATACTGTACCTGTGTAATGACTTGTAGCTTATGCAATGAGAATTATGAAGGCCTTCAAAATTCCCAGGCACAAGGCCTGAACCTTTAAGCTGTGTGCTAATACGATTGTACCCGTTGCACTATTTCCCCGAAAAAAATTACATTGATACATTGTATAAGCTACAATTATGGTAAAGATACCATATATATTCTTTTCAAAAATTAAAGAAATCTATATTTTAAGGGTGATATATATGGTAAAGATACCATATATATTCTTTTCAAAAATTAAAGAAATCTATATTTTAAGTTTTTTTTAAAATATACTTTCCCCTTTATGCATTATCGTAATTCGTATACATTCCCGGCTGTTAAAAACGCGCATCCTTTTTATATTTCTCTTTCAACGAAAGACCTTTAGTCAAAATCATGCATATTGTTTTTAAATTTATCATTAACGTACTTATTCGGTCTCCCACATATCAAAAGAAATGAAATTATACAAGGCATAAAATGTTTTCCTTTTCATGGTCAGCTTTGTCTTGCATATTGTATCCAGATGTCTATAACATTTAAACGGTGCCTTTGCTGCATTCCTCGAAAACCCTGTTCCCAAAACAATAATTAACGGTAAAATTCTTAATCTCTCTTTTTAGCCAAAGTGTAATCTTCGCCAAAAGATTTTTCCCTTCCAATGACGTCAATTATGAAGTTGATATGCTGTATAAGTAACGGTTACATTTCCCACGCAAAAAAATGCGATTCTCTTGGCTTGAAATGTAACTCGCTTGGCGTGTTATCTTTGCGCCCGCTTTCATATCGGATAGGACACTTGCCCTCTGATCACCAGCAGACCAACTTCCCAAAAAATTGCTCTCACCCTTGTGCCACCTTAGGAGATATCAAAATTCGGCGTTCATCCTAAAAATGCAAACTAAGTGTCATCACGATTTTTGGATTTATCAAGAAGGATGTCACCCTGTGCTATGTTTCAATGTGCCGTATCAAATCTAGGTGTGATACGACTTTTATGGATAACTTATCTTGTTGTGACATCTCTGTATTAAACGAACTTCGCTAACTTATGTGACTTTCCCTTTCTTCTAAAAAAACTACTTTCAGTTCGGTTCGATCCCAGGACTTCGTCGCCACGGATTATTGCGAACACAACGTGAGATGTGCTCTTAGTCATCGGCCAATTTCCATGTCTTCTCTGTACTTATTAGTTACAATAGTACTTTTTTCTCCGACATAATTTCACGGAATTTGTGATCCCGAGTACCAACTAATCCATATGAATCACCAACCCACACCATAACAATGATTGACTACATTACATAGCTGCATTGGATAAGATCAGAAAAGGTCTTGGAAACAGGGCAATTTTGGCATGCGCACATTTTTTTTAAATTGAAACCGCGGGCTTCTTGCTATTTCTGCATTTACCACTACTACGACCGATTTTTGATGACCATCTATTATGGGAAGGCCGCACCACATGTGTGGTCAGCTTTACCCCAGTGACAGGACAGACAAGTTCACATCCAAGATGTACCGGGATTTGAACTCGGCGTGGCAGTTTTCTTCTCTACCGAACACGCTGCCAGATAATAGGAATAGGTGGAATAACCGAGAAATGAGACTAGTAAATAGCGCACTTTAAATATCAGAAAATAGGAATAAAATCTTCCCGTGTACACCCCACCGTTTTCAAAACACTGAAACAAACAAACAAACAAACAAACAATCCACAACAACAACAACAACAACAACAACAACAACAACAACAATAATAATAATAACAACAATAATAATAAAAGTAAAAATAAATAATCTGTTTCCGAAACTGTGACTGTGTTAGTATTTTCTATTGATGCAAACTCATATTTTCCCAATTTAGACCGTGAATACAATTTTCGTGGTTTTCACTGAACATTCGAACAAATAACAGCAATTTTCAAACAAATAAATATATTGCGAAGACGTAAATATATTGGCTTATTTCGTATAAAGCTTTCTTCGACTTATCAGAATTTAATTTAAATTTGACTAGAGGATGTAATTCAATCACCTGCTGACACTGGAACCGGGTATTAATGATACTAAGAAAAAGGTATATATATATACAACATATAGCTTGCTGAGCTATATGTAGGTTATTGAACGGGGAAAAAACTGGAAGTTATGTGAAATGTGATTAACGCATTTGTCAGTTTGGATCTTTCCACAAATTTTATTATGGGCTTTTAATCCAATACCCGAGTTACAAAATGCTACCTATGATTGAAACTAACTGTACAGTTTAATAAGATTATAGATCATTTGCATTAGTGCCGAAAGAAAAATACAAGAAAGTAATCATCAATAAATGTCTAATAAAAAATTAGAATTTTTCAAGCTGAAGCAAATAAATTCAGGCGATCTTAAAATGGACTGAACGTTTTTAAAATTCATTATAACAAGTAACGATGACAGCTATTGAAGTTTCTCTTGAAGAAAATTAATGTGTGGCGTTGTGAATTTTTTTTTTTTTGTATGCTACCTTGTTTCAATTTTATATGTTACCAATAGATGGCGTTGCGCTGCCTCAAACTCTTAGGCCACTTAAACTAACTAAAAGATGGAACATAATTAATTCAGCTTTTAACTTTGATTCTGTTTAACTGTTCAAACGCTTCCTAAAAAGTGGTTTGAGTTTTGAAACGGCAAGATTTGTTTTAAAGTAGTATTACTGTTTGGGACAGTGAAGCGCTATTCGTTGGTGATATTTGAAACTAAAGCAAGGAAGCGTTGTAAGAACATTTCTGACTTCACACATTACCCTCCTCTAAGAATAACTTCTATATCTGCCATATTTTATTTGTTACTATGAATATTAAGTCTTTTTTACTACACCATGTATTTTCTTTAGTTAGGTTGTGTTTTAAAACGACATGACACGTAACAAAATTCTATAAATGACTGTCTTACAAGGAATATCTTCTTAAAGCGCGTACTCAATAAATTTGGGGGAGGGGGGGGGAAATGCTAATCGAACTAATCAGGTATGTTATAAAGGATCAGTCAAATTTAACTGCGTAATTCCAGTAGAAAATCTGTAAAAAAATAAAATACTTTCAATTATTTGGCACAAAAAAGCGCGATTTGTTGAGCAACACTCTTTCCTCTCCAAATGCAAGCGATTTTAAAGCATTTGGAAAGTACTTGTTAAGTGAGTGATGCGCTGTACTTGACAAATTTAAACTTAAACGATGAAATAGTTTATTATTATTTCTATAAGCTTATATAATGTATATAAGTTGCTTATTGCTGCAGTTATTTAGTTTCCCACGGTTTCACCGGCTGGATAAGTTTTAAGTGTATTTTAAAAGTAACTGCCTGATTAAGAACGCTGTCCTTATAAATTTCGATATTGAATAAGTCGTGTTTTACCAAAACAATACTGTTTTCTTGTTGTCTCCGACATTAACAATATTGAAGTCGAATTGGCACTGCTCAGAATCGGACCTCAGTTTTGAATTTGAAACAATTTTAATACATTTAAATTTTGTTCTAAACCGTAAAATACGCTCGTTAAATTTTATAATATATACATATGAATGTATATAGCAAAACGGTAGTTATAAAAGTGTATTTATTTAAATTAAACTTATTTAAACTAGTTCAGTAGAAAGAGTAGAATTAAAGAGTATTTATCATAAAAGCGTATTTTTTGAAATTTCATTGTGTCGCCAACCGACGATAAATTGCCAAAAATACGAAATTTTCATTATATTTTTACGGACGCTATATCGAGGTTCATGGAAATTTTTTTTAAAGACATATATATCCTCCTGACAAGTAGATTCTGTAATATTTTGAAATTTTTCTGAGTATGCTATTATGGAGACATTCCTTGTTAATAAACGACTTAGTAGTTGTTAGTTAGGCATAGTGTTGTAATTTTCCTCTCAAAAACAATTAAAGATAATCGATACAAAATATTAGATATAACATAGAAAAAAGAATAAAACTGTTATGAATCGACAAAAATGTGTACCTTGCACCTTGCAGAGCGATTACAAACCAATGATTGCGGATCCTCTCGGTGGTGGACAAATGATAGTCAATTATAAATACAATAAGTGAAAATAAATACAATCCTAGTGACAAAAACGTGGTCCGAGATTAAACGAGCGGCATTGCCTGGGAAATACTTGAATTTTGCATACCACTACTTTCGTCTAGTACTATGTATTTTATAATCGCAGAATTTATTTAATTAAATAAGGCAAATATTATTATACAACATTAGTGATATCCAAAATTCAATTGTGTTATTTCCATGGCAAACTCTGATCTAGATATTAAAAATTATTTATTTAACCCCATATGAGCAAAATTGCCACTGATCTCAAGATTTATAGACAGTAGGATTATATATTTAATGCTCCTAGAAGTTTAAAAACTTTGTCACAGAATATTTATTTAAAAGGTAATAAGAATTGAAAATATATTATAATGAAATGTGGTGTAGTGTAACCGTACAATACATTTAATTTAATTGAGAAATATTAATTTTCCTTAATGTATTAGAGGCTGCAAAAATCATGTCTTTGGACTATTACAGCCCATGTTTGTTCTACTTACTGGGTGTAGTTGATTTGACATAGACGATCAGTCATGACACTTTGATTGAAAAGAGAAAAAAAAAATTACTCTAAACAGACAGTGCCATGTATACCGCTGGTGGTCATATGTAAATCCAAATTTAAAGCATATTAATTTTGATGGCCCTCCAGTAACATACATTACTATTGTTCTATGGTACCTAGATAAAGCATTTTTTAAAAATACCATTGAATTAATTACTAATCTTATATTTCGGATGAAGAAGGGATAAAAAACATATTCTGGTGACAACTCAAAGTTTTATTTTTTCAACGTTTTAATAAAACAACTCATAAAAAAAAGGATTTATTTTTATTGTTAATTTTGGTTATTACTAAAATAAAAACAATATAGGTACCGTTTAAAAAAAAAAAAAAAAAAAAAAAAAAAAAAAAAAAAAAAAACTTGCTTGACAGCCGGCGGTGCATAAAACAATTTTTTTTTATAAATTCTTACACCTGTAATAAATATTACTAAAGTTATTAATTTACCGCTAAATGCGGGGCTGCCACTGGCGACTATTATTTCGTTTCATCTCCGCACAACTTTTTCAAAACAAAATTTTTACTCAAACACTTTGACAAAACAGTTGATTGTTTCAACGAGATTCCCAATTGTAAAACAACTCCACTCCTCAGGACCTTCTTAAGACATCTCTATGTCTTAAGGTCTGTAGGGGAAGCCAATGTTACTCAGGTGGCCCCCCATTACACTACCAATTGCTTTGTTATTTACTAAATCCATTTTTTATATGCTGCAACAATTTGAAATTTTACCATCAAAATCATGGGGCAAACTTGGAGGGGTGGTACAGGACACTGTAACAAACAATTTTTGTATAGGAAAGCAGGGTCGGAAATTCACTTATGTAGTCAAAAAATATAGGGTGTCTCACTCCAATCCGAAGTCGCGTTTTCGTTCATAACTTTAATAGTGAAGATACTTTAACAAAATTTGTAACAGATTCATCTTTGTATGGATTCTAAGCATACTGTAACGATTTCGTTAAAGTATCTTCACTACTATTAAAGTTATGAACGAAAACGCGACTTCGGATTGGAGTGAGACACCCTATATTTTTTGACTACATAAGTGAATTTCCGACCCTGCTTTCCTATACAAAAATTGTTTGTTAAAGTGTCTTGCACCAACCCTCCAAGTTTGTCCCATCATCGTAGAAACATCCTGTATATGAGACACTTTGACATGTGCAAGAGAAATATACCACAACATTTTTTTTTAAATAGTGGTGCGAATAGAATATAAAAATAGTCACCAGCGGCAGCCCTGTAAATGTAATAATGGCACCCTCTTCAATGCGAACTCTCCGCTCTGGGGAAGACCTAGAGAGGACCTCAGAGGGGGGGGGGGGATCTCATTGAATTTCTTGTCGTAAACAAACTTTCAATCATCAATGCCGATAATCAGAAACACACCTTTGTAAAAAAAAACCAAAACAGGACAAACAATAGCAAAAGGCTTTCCAGATCATACATTAGTTAATCCACTTGCTAATCCAAACGTTCGCAACAGGCAAGTACTTGATACACATAATTTCTCAGACCACAAATACATTGCATTTAACTACAACACAATATCACTCTGTGCAGCACAACAAAGATTTAACACAAAACACGGAAACTATAAAAAATTCACCATGCAGCTTAAAGCCAGTAAACACTTCCTTAGAGACGCCCTTAACACAATCACAAACATTTAACAGCTTAATTCCTTCACAGAAAAACTTATAGCCACAATTCAATCAGCAGCGCGTTCCTCCTTCCGTCTCAAAACCCTTAGAAAATCTCCAACATACACATTCTGGACACCACAATTAAGAGCCAAACGCAACCAGCTAACAGCTCTTAGGAGAAAACTTAGATTGCTTAAGAACAACTGCAGGACGACTGAAACAATTAAACCACTGCAAATAAAGTACAATAAACTCGCTGCGCAGTACAAACGTTGTATTCTTGACGCCAAGAGCACAGCCTGGAAATCTTTCTGCTCCAACCAAAAAGATCCCTTTGGTACTGCACATAAGTTCTTCACGGGAAAATATTTCACGCCAGATGAAATCCTCCTTGAATTGCCTTCAGGCCAATCATCCAGACAGAGAAACCTAGAATTCCTTACAGAACAACTATTTGGTGAAACCGCCTACCCACAACATGACAATACAGATATCACTTTCTCTGCCCAGAACGACAAACCCTTCACCAAAGCTGAGCTTCGGGCCAGCCTTAGAAAATTCAATGACAATAAAGCCCCGGGCCCGGACTCCATTGACTTTCGTCTATTTAAGCGTACTTTTAAAACACTCCCAGAGATCTTTACACGTTGGGCAAATCTCTGTCTCCACCACCAATATTTTTCCCTTACACTGAGGCAAGGAGAGGTAGTCTATTTTCTGAAGCAAGGGAAGACACCCTCTGAACCCACCTCATATCGCCCAATCTGCCTACTTCCAACCCTAGGTAAATTACTAGAAAAGCTAATCGTTAACAGACTAACTTTCTTCTTAGAATCAAACAATCTTCTACATGAACGGCAATTTGGGTTCAGAGAGGGCAGATCATGTGAAAAAGCATTGAATGAAATTCTATCTTCCTGTGCCTTAAAAATTAAAGAAGGAAAATACACCTCCCTTGTATCACTGGATATCAAAGGAGCGTTCGATAATGCCGAATGGAGAGATATCCTACTACAGCTCTGTCTTATAAGCTGCCCAGGAAACATCGCTGGAGTCATCAGAACCTATCTATCGAATAGAAGCATTCTAGTCAACTGGGGAGCAGGTACATCCAGCCACAACCAACAGAAGGGGTGCTCTCAAGGCTCATGCCTTGGGCCAATCCTCTGGCTGCTCATAGCAAACCTGATTCTTAAAGAATTAGATCGTTTAGGTTTTCTCCTCTTTGCTTTTGCAGATGACTTCAGCTTCATCTTCTCTGGTCGACGACGTCTGGATTTAGAACTTGAGGCAGCTTCAGCCCTTCCCTTTTTTGCCAGCTCCTGGAGTCTCTACACCTGCAACTATCAGCTGCAAAATCACAAGCCCTCACATTCGCGAAACCCTACAAACTAAAAAGAAAACCAACCATCAGAATTAATGGCACCAGTGTACACCATGTCTCCACCTTAAAACTTCTAGGCCTAACCATAGACCAACACCAAAATTGGTTTGCACACATAAATTACTTAAAACTTAACTACTACCACAACTCCACTAAATTAACATCTAAATCATGGGGTACTAAAAATACAATGTTAAAAATATAGTACACAACAACAACAGAAAAAATCATAACTTATGGTGCAGGAATTTGGGGAGGCCACCTAACCAAGGCAGCACAAATAAAATTATTATCCATCCAACGCATGTTCCTACTGCAGATTTCTAGAGGATATAAAACTATTTCTAGTGATGCACTAGCAGTCATTACCGGCATCCCTCCAATCACATTTATCATTCTATACGAATTTCAAAGGAATAACATCTTACACCTACATAATAATGCCATAACACAAATCCACTTCCCACATTTAACCATTCAACACAAGATACAGAGCTGGAAAAATTCACCCCGCTGATGAAACTTCCCACTTCCAAGTTAACCCTAAATGCAATTCCTACTCCCCTTCCCACCGCCTAACAGTCTTCACCGACGGCTCTTGCACCGAAACCGGTGTAAGCGCAGCTTTCTGTGCTACGGAAGGCGGAGTGCTGACTCACCGGTGGGCCTGCAGATTGGACAACTTGAACTCAATATATCAGGCTGAACTCTTTGCCATCCACAAAGCTCTAGAATGGATTTCGGAACCACAAACAACCATTGCAATCCCCATCTATAGTGATAGCCTATCCAGACTGCAGGCTATCTACGCCTTTAGAACCATCAAAATCCACGAAATTAAAACCCAACTTAGTAACCTGCTACATAAAACTTCGCTAGGTCATGTGACAGCACACAAGGGGATCTTCGGCAATGAATCTGCGGACATGCTAGCAAAGGAAGCAACGACAAAAACATCCATAGACATCTCGCTACCTGCGCCCCACTCCTATATCAAAAGATCCCTTAAAATGCGCATGTTGCAGCAGTGGAAAGACCACTGGGACTACTCAGAGAAAGGTAGATATACCTATGACATAGTCCTGGCGGTATCTTGCAATCTTATTACTTTAACTCCCTTAACTACTGCATTCCTAACAGGACACGGCCCTTTCGGGTCATATCTAAACAGGTTTAAAAGGGCCCGAACTCCCACCTGTAAGTGTGGCACTGAGGCGTCAGCCTCACACTTCTATTTTAACTGCCCCCTTACAGCTGGCTGGCACATCCGTCGCCCCTCTTCTCCCCCTAGTGGTTGGCTAGATAATATCCTTTCCCCCCAGCACTTTTAAATAAACTGAAAAACATCTTTAAGTTCTTGATGGAACTTTCTAACTTGACCCGCTCCTGATATTTGGACTTCATTCCTGGTATGAACATCATTCAATCATAAACCATCTTCACTACCCAGTGTCGCGCTGGAGGTATGTCTCCAGTAGTGAACTACCTGTAATGTACATTAAGATAGTACAGTCGAACCTCGTTAACACGAAATCGCTTAACACGAAATTTCGCTTAATACGAAATAATTTCCAGGTCCCGTCAGAAGAGTCTGAAAATCAATGTTAATTAATTCGTTTAACACGAAATAGAATTTCGGAAAATCCCGCTTAAGGCGAAATTTTTTTTTTTTCGCTTCAAGGTCAAAACATGATTCTTTATGCAATGTTTTCGATATTTCAAACTTAAATGTCACATACTTTTATTAAAAGTGGAATTTTCTCATCGTTTGAAAACGATTTAAAGTGAAAAAGGGTTTCAGAAAATTCTGAAATACTAAATTCCTGAATAATCCCTGTTTTTCTTTGATCTCTGATATGCGCAAGTGTTCCCACATTAACCATATGAGCAATAGATTAGTCACAATGAAAGCTTGGGGAAGGAATTTCTTTTTTTGAAAGTGATTGTTCCATTACCCGGTTGACTGTATTGACAGTAACATAAACTATAAACCGGGGGTCTGAATTCTCCTATCTGTGAGCGAAAGAAGTGACTATCTCTACTTCACTACCTAACTAACATAATGGAAACGCTGTTCACAGTTGCTCTGTAGAATTCTGTGAAAGATGGAGTCGAAAACAGCAAGCAGTATCTTAAGAAACCAAGCAAAAAAATTTAACGAAGTTAGCAATAAAGTGCTGAAAAAAATCACAAAATGCGGCGAAGTATGGGATACCTACAATTCTAATACCATTTTAAAGAATCGCGAAAAGATTGAAGCGGTTTATGCTGTGAGTTAATTCAAACCAGTAAGAAAACGAGTGTGTAGAAGAAAGAATGAATAAATTGAAATTGCTCTCTTGTGGTGGATAAAAGAGGCAATTAGCCAGAACATTGTTTTAACTTTTGTAGTTTTGCAAGATGAAGCAGGGGCTTTTACTGATGCTCTCGGTGAGAGCGATTTCATATTTTTTAACGGATGACTGACAAGATTTAAATAGCGTCATAGACTTGTCTGCAGAAAGATATGTAGCCAAAATCGATAAATTCTTTCTTAGACACTGTTTTTTCCAAGTACATTTGCATAGATGAAGATGTGCTCGCTTCGGATGGGACGACAAATGAAGAAATAATTGCTGAAAAATAAAGATGACAACATTGAAGTGTCAGACGAGGATGAAGAAATTGGTCAATAAATGAATCTACCGCAGCATTGAAAACTGTACAACGTTTCCTTATGGATGAAGAGGATACTTCCCGAGCTTTGGACAAATTAGATTAGGTCCATACGTTCCTAAAAAAGTACTCTACAAAAATTGAAGCAATAATAAATAAAATTATTATTGCCTAAAAAAACGATAATTAATTTGTTAATGAAATTTACTATTTCTTATTAATTTATGATTTTTTGAGCAGGGATATATTTGTAGGTTAATTTATTTAGTTTTTATATCCAACATAGATGGCGCCACTATTATGACGGTTAACACGAAATTTCGGATAACACGAAAAAAATTCCCAGTCCCTTCAATTTCGTGTTAACGAGGTTCGACTGTATCACCTTAGCATGTCTATTTCCACCCCGCCCCCTGTCGCGTTTTCTGGCGGGTTCAGCTCCAGCTGAAATATGTATTTTTTTAAAGACCTTAATAAAGGGACCGGGAGGGACATCTATGCTCTACAGATCTGGTTCCCAGTCTGAGCAGTTCCTCTGAGGCATTCAAAATAATGGCATCCTATGAAAGCTTAATTCATATATATGGTGGCACTCAGCGTGTTAATATCTGTTATAAATGCAATTAATAGCCTTAAACCTGCCTTTTATCTGAAAACATAGTCCAGGCAGTCTGCTGTATTAACCATTTTGTTAACAAGGAAAGTATTCAAACGTTTTAAAATACAGTTTCAATTCAATTCAGTTTCAGCTTCATCCAGACGGCGCAACCAGACTAATCGGTTTAGGGCTAAAATTAGCCCCGTTCAAAAAACGAATAGAAAAGTCTGTTTACAAATTTTCTACTAGTCTGTTTTACAATTCTGTCTCAATAGAGCTGTGATGATATCTCTCTCTCTATATATATATATATAAATATGAGTGTAAAAACAATGAATAACAATTTATAAGGTATCTGCAGGTAATATGACCCCCCTAAGGTGAGAAATGTTTAAACAGTAGTAATAACTGATTTAAAAATAATTGTCTAACAAACCCCTTTCCCTTTTCGCATCGAAAAAAAATTAAATTTTAATTAGCTAAAATTTATACTTGTAGCAGTTTGTTTTAAAAAATGGGAGCTGAATGTAATATGGCCATATGCAGGTAATATGCCCATAGATGACATCAAAAGCATAAAAAGCACAATTTATTACAAAACCAAATAAATTTTTTTAAACTAATAAATAAATATGAAGAAAATTTAGAAAAAAATTGAAAGCAATTTTAAAAATTTTCCAAGTAAAGTATGTTTATAATTTTTTTTTAACTTCACATGTAGGTAAAATAAAAATTTCTCTATCGTAACTGGTAAATCCGACACATTCCTCGTGCACATAATTACGACAAACAACACATTATCTTATCATCTACAGATTTTCCCAAACGTCTGGCCAAATTGCCAACAAAAATCAATTTTACAAAAGTAATATAAAATCAAAATGTGTATTTCAAAAAAGAACCGTAAAAAAGTGGTAAGTGAGTGTTTTATAATGTAAAAATATTATTTCTTGATTTAATAAACAAAAATCGTAAATTATCCATATATATTCCTCTGTCTGTAACATAATGCATGTAGACACATATCTATGCATTATGATACACAGTTTCACATACTACATTCTGGCTCCATATAGGTATGTGAATGTACACTCTAAAAAAAATCCGTGAAAATACTCAACTATTTTATAAAGAGATTTTCCGTTAAATTTTACGGAGAAGTTTCATTTTTCCAAAACAACAGTACAATTTCCGGAAATGGCATTAGTTCCGTAAAGGAGATTTCAAATCCGTAAATATGCAGAAAGTTTTCCGTAAATTTAATGGATTTAAGTCCAAATTTAAACTTACCTATCCTAAAGTTATTAATTTCAAAATTTTCTCTAAAAATCTATTTTTTTGTTTTGATATTTTAAAAATTATTCATTTAACAGAACCATACACAAAAGCTCGCAGCAAAGCTTAAATACAATAATTTATTTTATTATAAATTTGTTTATTCAGCTAAGTTTTTAAACTAAGAGATAAAGAAAATTTACTTTAATAGCATGTAATAAATTCGTCTGCTTAAGATAATTATTGTTTTTACTGGAATTGATAAATAAATCAACACACAAATTATTAAAAAAAGTATGTGTACTATTTCAAAAAGAAACAATCATTACTGTTAATACAATATTTTACGCATATAATACATAACAAATTTAAATTTATATGTTATAAAGCATCAAATAATAAAGCAGAATATAGAACAATTTTGGAAAGAAAATATTTAAAAAAAAATGGAACTCTGAAAATATCCATCTAACTATGAGAACTTCAAGCTTTTGCATCATTAAAAGCATCTCAAATAAGTAACAACATTTGAATACGTGTCCTGTCCAACCGTAGCGTAGTGGTTTGGCCCGCTGGTTTAGTAAACGGAAGGTCTTGGGTTCGATACTTATCGTGGGAAGTGGTGGTTGTTTATTAAAGACTCGCTCAGAAATGAACGAAAAAAAATTAAGAAGAAGAAGCGTATCTGTTCCTTGAGGGATAACTTTTTTTTTCTTTTGTATTATAAAATTTATTTTAGCGACATAAAATTTTCTAAAAATACGGAAGATATCTGTTATAAAACGGAAATTTCAGAAATCACGGAAAATTTCCTGGAATTTACGGATTTTTTTTCCCATTAAAATACGGAAATAGTACTGGCGTCTCGATTGCCAGTACAGTTTCCGTTATTTTCAGGATTTTTTTTTTTTTTACAGTGTACATTTACATTACATTTTCCCATACCTATATGAAGGTAATCCATTTTTAATCAATAGGAGATACTGTTGCTTGAAATCTAAAATTTTCGGAAAAACTTCTTGAACACTAGGAAAATCTTGATATATTTTTTTAATCACCCTCTTGCTTCACTCCGTTTTTTTTTTTTTTTTTTTTTTTTTTTTAATGCGGAGCATATTATCACGGATGTAATAATTTACGAGCCAAGAGTATTTTAACCGATTTCCCTGACATTTTTGCTACCGCATTTTCAATGAAATTTCAGTGAGATATTTTATATTGTATATATGTCTATAATTTTTTTTACCTCTTTCGGGTAAAAATGAGTAAGGAGTTTTAAATCGGTTAAATTACTCACTGTATAGATCTTAATGAAATCTTACATAATATGTATTAGTCAGGGGTGGGGAAATACATTTTACTACTTTAATATTTTAATATTTTACTCGCCACTGGCGAATGGATTTTGTGATGGGCGAGGAATCTGAAAAACTGCAGGCTATAGAAGATATGCTAAAAACTGTATTTTTTTACTAATTAGCTGTAAGTTGCAACTTTCCAAATTGCTGCGATGTAAACATTGTACTAAGTTCTATCCTATAGCAAGCTTTCCTCTGCTGTATACATATTTTAATTTTATAGAAAAATATATGAAAATACATTGTAGTAATAGTAATTAACTATTTTTGCAGTCGTGTACAAACGATTTTCAAATGTACGTTGCATCTTGCTGGCTAGTAAAATAAATCCTTGGCTGGTAAGATTTTCTGAAAATTCCTCACCCATCTAATAGTAGAGTGTATAATGAATAATACAAGACAGCCAAACTTATAACTGCACAAATGACAAAATTATGATATCGAGGACAATTTTATTTTATTTTATTTATTTTCTGAGACTGAGCGGGATACGTATTCATCAATCTAAATGATCAAAATGAACTAAATTGTTTTCATCTAATAAAGGAGTAAATTTGCCTTCGAATTTCCTGTCATACATGCTTGCACAAATTAATCTTCATTATCATTTGCCAAATGAAAAAGTAGTCTAATCAAAATTACAAAACAATTGTTCGCGAAATATATTAAAGGTATTTTTTAAAGCCAGACAAAATAAAATAAAAAAGTCTATCTTTTTCACCTGGAGATTAAAAAATTTTCTATTATATGATAAAATTAATAGTACAACAACATAAACGTGCTTTATTAACAGATAACTGTTTTATCTCCAGAAGTGTTTATAAGCAAAAAATATAAAAAAGTCGGTAATATTAGCTTCGTTTCAAGTCATTGGATGTCGCGTAAACGAGTGGTGTTTAGTTTCTCTGCGGTTATTAATAATTTTAATTTTTTTTTTCTAAAATTACAATCAAATAAGTATATCTATTGTGACTGCTTGGACACAGAATCTGCCTTTAGATAAGCAAACTCGATTTGGAAGCGTATGTTTATCTTGACTAAGGTCGCTCTCCTTCTTTTTCCAGTAATTCTTCACTATAAAACTTTGAAAGCTCAATGTCATTTAAACCTTTAGGAGGGAAGAGCTTTTTAAATGACCTTTAACAGCATTTGGGGCCACAAATAGCCTAACCCTTATCTGGTTATATTGTTTAGTCAGTATTTTCTGGCTTATATAAACCCCCGGTGTTGAGTCCACAGGCACAAGTCATCTGCTCTTCTAACCAACCAGCTTCAACATGTTCGCTAAGGTAGGAACACAGTCATTTGATTCTAATCGTATTTCTTTGTTTAATAAAAGCCATTAAAACGATTTTGTTCACAGAAATTTCTATTAAAAAGTTAAAGATATTTTTCGTCTTTATACTTTTGTAATTTCTGAAACATTTTTCATAAGACTGATCTGACTTTGGAATCTTTTACCGATTTTTTCCCGTGTTCATGACTGGGACTTTTTACTAATCAAAATTTTAATTAAAATTTAGCTCAGTATAGTATTTGCTTTGGTGTAGCATAATGAAATATAATAAATGAAGCTTTATCCATAATATATTGTTTAATAATAATTATTAATGCAGTTTTAATTAACAGATGTGTATCTTTGAAGTTTTGTAGGCTATTTTATAAGGTTAATTCGAAGTTGATATTTTCTACTCTTTGTTTCTCTACCTTTCACAAATCAAAATTTTAATTAAAATTTAGCTGAGTATATGATTTGCTTTGCTGTAGAATAATGAAATATAATAAACGAAGCTTTATCCATAATATATTGTGTAATAATGATTATTAATGCAGTTTTTGTTAACAGAAGTGTGTCTTTGAAATTTTGTAAACTTTTTTATAAGGTTAATATGAAGTTGATATTTTCTAATCTTCGTTTCTCCAATTTTCATGATTGGTACCTTTCACAAATCAAAATTTAAATTAAAATTTAGCTGAGTATATGATTTGCTTTGATTTGCATAATGAAATATGATAAATGAAGCTGTATCCATAAAACATTGTTTAATAATAATTATCAATGCAGTTTTAGTTAACATAAGTGTATCTTTGAAATTTTGTAAACTTTTTTAATAAGATTACTTCAATGTTGATATTTTCTGTTCTTCGTTTCTCCAATTTTCATGATTAGTACCTTTCAAAAATCAAAATTTATTTACACTTCACTTGACTGGATGATTTTCTTCGCTATACAATAATAAAAATTGATAGACTAATTTTTTTTTCAGCAAAACATTGTTTAATAATTGCCATTAATATAGTTTTTGCTCAAAGAAATTTGTGTTAGAAAATAAAAAATCGCTTTCAACTTTATATTTTGTAATTTCTGAAGTTATAAGTTTGTTTTGACATTTGTTCTCGTCTACTGTTTATTTTTCCATTTCTCCTGGCTGCTGCCTTTCACAAATCAAAATTTAATTAAACTGTACCTGAGAATATTCTTAGATAAAAAGATATTTTATATATTAATTTTGTTTTAAAAGGATAGTTCAATTATTTATTAAATAAGTATAATAAATATATTTTCTTGAACTATACATAATTGAAACTAAAGTGGATGAATTATTTGCTTTCTTTGTTTTCTTTTTAGTAAAATGTTTTATTATAATTACTATTTAGTAGAATATTTTAGTTAAAATCTTGCTACGTTTTTGTAAAATAAAATTCATCAGATTAAATAATAATAAAAAATAATAATAATGCGAATTAAAAACATGAATAACAATAACAACAAAATCTGCCATGATAATTAGTAATCACATTAGCAAATATCATTATTTAAATAGCTGTTTTATTTTAATAATTTTCTTATTAAGAAATTCTAACATTTATTAAGTTAGTGCAGTAAATATCTTTTGTTAAGCTATTCATAACTTAAATAGCAAAGTTGGTGAATATTTTGCTTTGAGTTTCATTTTTAGATGTTTCTGAATTTCATTTTGCAGTCGAAAAAGTGCTAATTTTATGTTGTTGCTACCAAATTTATGATAATGAGTTTCTCTGAATTTTGTGATGCATCTAATTATTAAATTTCAAAAAATTAATAAATTTGACTTTTTTCTTAAGATTTATATAATATTTCTAAAAACATTTTTGTTTTAAATAAAATTTTGTGTATCAGAACAAAAACATATTTCTCAGTACTAAAGAAGTGGATCATTTGGATGTTTTAAATTTTATTTTTTCTTCTTAAATTTATTTTATTTTTTGGATTATTACTCAAGTAAAAACAATTATATAAAGTAAAAGAAGCATCATTATCTTGTTTTACGTTTCAAAATATATCAGTGACTTTTAGAATCCATTTTAATTTTCTAAAGTGATATATCGAGATATATTATCAATGTGAAGTGAACACTTTTTGTAAAAACAACTTTTATAAACTTAAGTGAGAATTAACCCTATATTTTTAATATTAATTTAAGTATCTACACAGTTAAAAAAAAAAGGAACAAAAGTATCTTAATCTACCAGAAAGGTTGGCGAAAATATAATATTATCTCTCCGGAGTTAGCTACGTTTTAGAAAAGCATTCCTTTATCTTTAAGATTCTCAGAAACCAATATATTACCGGGATTTAAAAAAGGATTTCTGAAACAAAAGTTTCTTTTGCTGCTCGCAATTTTCGGAAATGTTTCCCAGTAGTAATACGGAATATCAGTTTTTCAGGTGCTATCACTTAAAAAAAGAATATTTCTAGCTGCGCAACCGAATTTAGACATGAAAGAGAAACAAAATAATGTTAATGTTAATGTTAATGTTAAAGCTGTTAATTTAGCATTTTTGTCTATTGACTATGTTTGCTGAATATGAAACTGTTTGCTTGAGAATTGATAGCACCCGAAAAACCGTTATTTAGGGTTGAGAATACTGATTAACACACTATAAAAACTACTCGGAAACATTTCCGAAAATTACGAACAGCAAAAGAAGTTTTTGTTTACGAAATGCGTCTTTAAATCTCGGAATTCTCTTGATTCTTGGGTTTTTTTAAAATAAAGGAGCACTTTTCGGAATTGTTGATAACTCGGAAGATGTTATATTATACTTTTGTAAACCATCTAGCTAGTTTAAGAAACATTTCTCTCTTTTTACATTTTACTCTTTTTACTACACTGTAAAAAGAGACAACTGTTTCTTAATCCCTGAAAAGATAATATAACCCCGAACGAAAATGTACAATAAGCTCTTTCGGATTATCCATGATTCCAAAAAATCGTTTTTTATCATAAGAAGTATCAAAAACCAATATATTTCTGAGATTTAAAGAAACATTTATATATAAAAAAATTCTTTTACTGCCGCTGAGTTTTGGAAACGTTTCCGAGTAGTTTTGGTGGTATATTAATCAGTTTTTTGAAACCGGAATATCGGGTTTTACGATGCTATCAATTCTCAATTAAACATTTTCAGTTGCATAATTGAATTTACATATTCAATGTTAACAGAATAATATTAGTTTTAATGTTAATGTTAATGCTGTTAATGTATCATGTTTATCTGTAACACATTATTGTTGAACATGAAAATTTTTAGCTGTGAATGGATAGCATCCGAAAAACCAATATTACAGTTAGAGAAAACAAATTAACCGTAAAAGCTACTCAGAAACTTTTCTTAAAATCAGTGGCAGCAAAAGAAACTTAGCTTTTCAAAATTATTCTTCAAATCTCGAAAATATATTGGTTTCTGAGGTTTCTAAAGATAAAAAAACGCTTTTCGGAATCGTTAGTAACTGGTATGTAGTTTTATGTATATTTTCATTCGTGGGTATAATATATTTTATTAGATTCAGAAACATCTATTTTTGTTTTGTTTTTTCAATAGTGTATGCAACAAGCATTTCAAGTAAAATGGTCGCGTGATAACCATCATCGTCGGTGACTATTTCTCTGTGAAGAAAGCAAAAATAAGTAGAGGGAATTCGTTATATCAAACAAAAATATCATGATATTCCTTTGATATTTATAGCAATAATAAGTTATAATATTTATTTTTCATTAGAATATCATGTTATTAGTTTCACTTGCATAAAGACGGTTGTAAATGGTTAAAAATATATCATTTTTTAAAAGTATTTAGCTTCCAAAAATTGACTGTGATAATCTAAACTTGGTGGAATAAAGTATTTTTTGCGAAATATATAATCAATTGTTATTAATGTACGTATTAAATGAATGTTATATGAAATATTCTTTAATGATACTTTAAAAAGTAGCCTGGGCGCAAAAGGTTAAAAGTAATACAACTTTTTTCTTTATTATTCCAGATCTTCTTTTTCTGCGCTGTGGTAGCTGCAGCTAAGGCTACATCTTTTTATGGATCCACCGTTATTGCTCCTAGACAATTCGATTCAAGGCAACAGGATTTCATGTGGACTCAAGGCATCATGAATCCGATCTCAGCCTCAAGAGCTCAATTCGCCTCTGGACTACCAGTCGGAACTGCCTTGACTAGTGCATTTGCTACCAGCAGATCTATCCCTCTATCAAGGCAGCAGATGATCAGCAATGCCAGAGATCAATATCAGGCAAATGCCAGAGATCAATATCAGGGAAATACCAGGGATCAGTATCAGGGAAATTCCAGAGATCAGTATCAGACGCAGAGATCAGTCCAAGGCACTACTCAAGGTCTTCTTTCTGGCCCATCCTTCATGTACAGCAAAGGACTTCTCACCAACGGCATCATGGGAGCTGCCTCCGGAATCGTTTCTCCAATGAATGCTGGACTTTTAGTTGAACCAAATGTTGTAAGAAATATCTTGAAATGAACATTTCCTTTCTACTATACTATGTGAACTGTGTATCAATTTGTATTAATTAAATAATTAATGTACATTCAACATTTTGCTTTAGTTTTGTAATTTTATAGTTTGTGTCACTTTCTCTCTTACCACCTCTTCAGACCTCAGGTACGCAAAAGTGGACCTCTATTCTTTTTCTCACAAAAATTTAACAGTACATTTTTTTTTTTTTTTTTTTACATTTTACTTTACTTTTATATAAAGCTGATTTTGTTTTGCTTTAGAACAAAACCAATAAACGGCAGCACTGATTCTTATTTCCTCATAAAATAAATGTTATTTCCTCCTGAGTTTCCAAAATGCTTTCAAGACAGTGTGGCCAAGAAAAATAGAATTTTTCATAATTATTTAACTACATTACAATAAAAAAAATTTGAGGCTTTGAAGCCTTAAACAAGATCATTCACTTGTTTAAGGCTCTTCGATTTGTTATTTTGTAATTTTAGGTTATTGATAATTAAATTGATATTTTAAGGGGGCTAGTAATTTTAGATCCATTTTGGGAACCTAAATTATAAGCCTCTTAAAGTATCAATTTCAGAAAAACTGATCAAACTGAATTTCTTTTTATAAATGTTTCTTTAAGTCTCTAGAAATATACTGGTTTTTAATATTTCTAATGATATTTTTAATTTTCTGAAATCGTGGATAACCCGAAAGAGCTTTTTGTATATTTCCGTTCGGGGTTATATTATCTTTTCATGGATTAAGAAACAGTTGTCCTTTTTTTACAGTATACACTCTAAAAAGAGAGAAATGTTTCTTAATCTCGCTAGATGGTTTACGAAAATATAATATAACCTCGTCCGAGTAACCAACAATTTCGAAAAGTTTTACTTACTTTTAAAAAAATCTCGAAAATCTTGAGAATTTAGAAATTTAAATTAGAATTTAGAAATTTTCTAAATATGGGATCCAGGGACCATATAAAATTTTAAAAAGTGTAACCTTTTGAAATTTAATGGCCGGACTTTCCATCAACATAATCAAAATTCCTACTTTATTTCGAACCCTTTTGCAATTTACATTGCCTACGTAGTATCTGTAACAGCTAAAAGAATATAGTGCGTTCCATCTTTTTGGGGACATCCTGTATAAACAGGATGATTCACTACTGCGTGTACAAACTTTAAGGAATAGTACAGCCCACTAAAACAAACATTTTTTGCATAGGAAAGCTGGGTCACAATCCAATTATTCAGTCATAAATGCAGGATGTCTCACTGCTGTCGAACTCGATTTTTCGGTCCTACGCTTTAACAATAATGAAAGTATATTACCAAGATTTTCCACTACTTTGCATTCTATGAAATGGGATAACATCCCAAGAATTTTTGCATCAATTCTTGGGGCTGTGAATTTTACAGCACTATTAAAATCAGCATCCTGTAAAACTCACAACAAAGGGCCATGAATGTTACAGCACAATTAAAAACGGTATCTTGTAAAATTGACGGAAAAATGCTGTGAATTTTACAGCGCTATTAAAAGTGGCATCTTGTAAAATTCACAACAAAGTGCCGTGAATTGTACAGCACTATTAAAAAAGACATTTTGTAAAATTCGCAGCAAAGTGCTGTGAATTTTACAGCACTATTGAAAACGACATCTTGTAAAATTCACAGCAAAGTGCAGTAAATTTTACACCACTCTTCAAGACCGCAGCTTGTAAAATTCGAAGCAAACTGCAGTAAATTTTACAGTACTCTTAAAGACAGCGGCTTGTAAATTTTACAGCTACTGTGTTGGCAGTCGGGGTGACAGCACCTTTTGTTGTAAAATACAGAAATGATTTTTTTTTTACATTGTGGAAATGCATCGTTCCAAGCTGAACTCGATTTCTCGTTCCTATCTATATCAATACTGACGATATTCTGGCAAAATTCTTTATTCAGTTTCTTCTATCCAGTGAAATGTGATGACATCAGTCGTATTATGGGAAAAACCATCATTAAGAGCCAACGTTAGGCACTTGCAAGCTAATATTAAACCAATGAGAGCGTTCTTTTCAAATTTCTCGTTTGAATGTCAATATTTTTAAATGATTTTCTTTTCTCCTTTTTTTCCTCGTATAGGATACTACAGGTCGATGAATAAACAAGTATCTTCGTACTTTTTTGATTTTGGTTGCAGTTTTTTTTTCCTGTGGACATTTTTAATCTTAGAACCGGTTCCGAAGCTGTAAATGTCCCCAGAAAAAAAAAATTCACGCTTTAGGCCCAACGTTAAGTATTTCACTTTACAAGGACGGATCTAGAAAATCTCCAAGGAAGAGGCGATGCTACAACTTTAGGGTTTTACGTAAGGATGGATTAACAACCCCTTGAACAAAGAACAATCCCGTAGTACATGTACAGAACGATGCTCGATATAACGAGCCTTTATTATAGCAATTTTCTTATAACGATCGATCAAAAAAATTCCTTATGTATTCCTTTTTGCAGAATTATTTTTACATCCAATAGAACGACCAATTAGACCATGCATTCCAATATAACAAGACATTCCAACTTTCCCAGCAATAGTTGTTTAATATTTTTTGTGTGTTAGAAAAGTTTGAGGATGGTTTAGAATTTAGAGTTTTTCAAAAAGAGAAAAAATTCTCTATCCTTCTTAAATGTATCGATTATTTCTACGTTCATGGATGAAACATATTGCTAAGACTTATTGTCTTCCTAATGCTTTGAGCACAATGGACCTTCTACGTCCGGAACTACTGGGGAAAAAAAGGTTTACTACATATAAAACTTCTTGTTTCTTTTATTGCCAAAGTAGTAATTTAATAAGTACTGCTTTGAAACTCATTAATGAAGCATTTATTCGGCAGCTAAGGATAGCAGGCTGAATCATTGATTCTTACACTTTTAACCTGTTAACCGGGGAATAAACTTTTGTTCAACTGACATGCCTGATTACCAATGGGGCATACTTGCACCAGTAAAAAATAATAGATTTTTTTTCCTTATTCATGGCAGTACTTTTGCATGAATAGGGCGTTTTAATAAGAGAAAAATGTCTATTAACATTTTACTGGTGGAAGCAATGCGTTCAAAATATTACGGTAGTAGTTCGTGTATGACAAAATATTTCGTCATACAGGTTAAGAGCGAGGCTAACGAAAAAGACAGGCTACCGCGGTCCATTCCACTTATCTTTTTTACAGACCGCCAAAGTGACGTCTTGCTCTTTTCGTACACCTGCATTGGTGCTTTCGAGCATCACATGACTCCGGCGGTCTGTAAAAAAAGATACGCGTAAAGCACCGCGATAGCCTTTATTTTTCGTTAGCCTCGGGTTAAGAGGGGATTTCTGGTCGTCGGACTTATTTACAGTCTTTAATTCTTTTCGTAATTAATACTAAAAAATTATAACAGAACATTGTATAAGTAATTTTAGATATTTTATTTTATTCAATATTTCTATAAAAAATTTCTGGTATAAATCATATTTTATAATTTTTTTGTAATCTATTACTAATAAAATAAAGTTTCGCTCTGTGTGTGTGTTTGTTTGTCTGCTATGGCTAGCAAAATCTAGCCCACCTAGAAGTCTGAAAATTTAGGTGTGGATAGTCCAAGGTCTGGCCATGTGCACCTGTGTCTCAGAATTTTATTATTGTGATAATTACCCAAGATATTAATTAGATTCTCATTAACCATCGCTTCTAAAATGACATTTTTTAAATCCAAAATGGCTAAAGAAACGAACAGGCGCAATGGGGTTTTGCAAGCGGAAATGAACGAATTCGAAATTATTTTACTAATTAGCGAATTTTAAGAAAACTAATTGAGATATCCATTTGAAAATTTCTGCCGGCATGCATTTAAAAAGTCTGCCAAAAATCTGCCGGCGCCAGTGAAAACAATCCGAGAAAGTTTCAGACAATCTGCTTTCATTAAAAACTGAACTACAAAGAGATCTGTTTCACTGGCCGATCCCTCCATTTAGTTTGAAGGAAATAATAAAGAAGAAATGAAATGAAATAATTACCAATTTTTACTAATGAACAAATATTAGGTAACTAATTAAGATATAGATTTGAAATTGAGGTCGGGAAGGGGGGTCATCTGCTGGCTATTTTAGCGTAGCGTCTTCGTTATGTTCTAATTATCAGAAAAAATGTAATTATTTTTTTAATGATCGCGTTAATGTAGGTGACGGTGGTTTTCTTGAACAAATTATTCATTATATATTTGCGGGTGTGGGGAGGGAAGGGGTTAACGCCTTTCTCTGAGATTGTAATTATCTCGGGCCCGGGCAACGCCGGGTGGGTTAGCTAGTAAAGTATAAAAATGACAAATGTATATGTAACGATGTAGTATCATTTAACTTACCGAAATTCTAGCTCGAGTTACCCCATGGTTACAAATACGAAAATAAACAGCTAAGTAAAAATAAAAAAATAACGTGCGTAATTTAAAAAAGTACGTGAAAAATTAAATGATAGCATTTCAAATAATAGCTTCAAAGATCGTGGAAATTACATAGAATATTCTTATTTATTTTCTTAATGCTCGGATAGAGCCGCAACATGTCAACAGACTAATAAAAGTTATTTTACTATTTATAATGTTTTTATTTTACACCTTTTAGCAATTATAAGAAGTAAATGGATCCGTTTTAAGCACTTAACAGATTAAACAGCTTTAAAACTGGTTTAGATATGTCGACATGGAGACCTTTTATCATCGCCGAAGCGGCAGGGGGAGGGGGGGGGGGAGGGAGTCGCCGCTCCCTTGGATTCAGCATTTTCACTTTATTATTTATAGATAGCACTAGTAGTTTTGTGAAGCAAAAAGTATGCGAGAGGGATATTTTTCAACCTATGGGATATTTTTAGAGGGTTTTTTTCCACCTTCATTTTAGTTCCCATCTGGTTGTAAGATGCACTGAACTCGGAACGAAAACGTACAATGACCTTCCCGAGTTACAAACCATTCCAAAAAAGCATTCTTTATCTTTAGAAACCCCAAAAACATACTTTTGAGATTTAAGGAAAAAATGATAAAAACAAAGTTTTTTTTTTTTGCTGCCAATGATTTTTGGTAACGTTTCCGAGTAGTTTTTATAATGTATTTATCGTTTTTTTCAAACCGGAATATCGGATTTTAGGATGCTATCAATTCTCAATTAAATAACGTTTTCAGGCGGTGTAATTGAACTCATACATGCCAGAATAACAAAATAATATCAATTTTAATGTTAATGATGTTAATTTATGATGTTTATCTGTAAAACATGTTTCTTAAACAGGGAAATGTTTACTTTAGAATTGATACCATTGGAAAAACGTATGCTTTATTATTTGTCAAATTAGAATATATAAGTCATTTTAATTTACTTATAAAGTGCTTTTGAAGTGGTACTTTTACGTACCGTCGGAGATAGGAAACAAATACTAACGTATATGTAATTTTAACTTACAAGGAGAGTGCCAAGCTTGGTAATCACAGATTTTGATTATTTTTATACATGTTGTAGGGTAGAAGCCCCTTAGTCTCAGGTTTAATGGATTTTATACAACGCTCCTTAGTTTTCGAGAAATGGGGGGTCTAATATTATAACACAACTTAAATGCTTACTTTGTAACAAAAAAACTGCGTCGGTCGTAGCTGAGTTGGTATGGCGTCTGCTCGTTGTTCCGAGGGCCGGGCTCGATGCCGGAACGCGCTACGTTTGTTTTTCTCATTTTTTTAAAAATAAATATACTTGTAATTATAATTTAATAATCTCAATAAAAATTTTTGTTAACATAATTAAATTTTAATTTAGCATTTTTGATTTTTAAACCATTATTAAACATTTCTCATCATTTAAAGAGCTTAAAAAAAAAATTAGATCTATTATTGACTAGTAAAAATTCAAAAATCGTTACAAAATCAGCATATTTACTATTGAATTATAGAATTCTTCTCCCATCGCAATAGAAAACGAAGATATTTCAGATGCTGGATTATTTGTTAAAAATCGATTGTTTTGCAATAAAATTTTACAGTATTTCAATGCATTTGTGACATCACTTTTGTGATTTTCATCTAATCCCGACACTTCAGATTGATCTTCTTGTGAACTACAGCTTGCTTCTTCTATTTTTATACGATTATAAGCTGTTATAGAATGATACGCACTTGTGCAATGAAGATTGAAAACAAAAACAACTTAATTGCACCAAACAAAAAAAAAAAAAAAAAAAAAAAAAAAAGAAAGAAATAACCAAAGTCTGTTGTGGCGCCCTCTAGTTACAATAAAATAAAACATAAATATGTTGTAATTTAATTCTTATTCTAAATTTTAATATAATTATGCTTCTTACTTTAAAAACAGAGTAGTATTATCATCGCATTGACTTCCCTTGTTAAGGCAATTTATAAATGATGTT
Source organism: Maratus michaelseni (assembly GCA_963931845.1). NCBI lineage: Eukaryota > Metazoa > Arthropoda > Arachnida > Araneae > Salticidae > Maratus > Maratus michaelseni. The sequence continues at coordinate 344,794,005 of OZ007591.1, read as the reverse complement.
TCTTTACAATCACGAACTGACACAATTGTTCAATATCGCTACATTGATAAATATGGAATACATTTTAAAAATGATTTTAAAAAAATCAAAAATGCTGAATTAAAATTTAATTATGTTAACAAATTTTTTTATTGAGAATATTAAATTATAATTAGAAGTATATTGATAAAAAAAAAATGAGAAAAACAAACGTAGCGGGTTCCGGCATCGAACCCGGGACATTGGAACAAGGAGCGAACGCCATACCAACTGCGCTATGAACAACGCAATTAGTTTGTTACAAAGTAAGTATTTAAGTTGTGTTATAATATTAGACCCCCCCCCCATTTCTCGAGAACTAAGCAGCGTTGTATAAAATCCATTGAACCTGAGACTAAGGGGCTTCTACCCAACAACATATATAAAAATAATCAAAATCTGTGATTACCAAGCTTGGCACTCTCCTTGTTAGGAATAGAAAAATAACACAGACCTGCAATGAAATGTTTGTTTTCTTTAATATGGAGAGTGCTTCTTGTGTAATTATTTTCAGGGAAAATATTCGTAAAATTTTATCATGTACAGTTTTGACACAAATCTAAATTTTATGTATGATTGGTAAATTATAAATTTAGTCATAAAACATCAGAATTTTGAATTAATAAATTATGAATTTTGTTATAAAGTCACGAGACACTACTAAACAAACATGATATAGCAGACTAATACTTATTGAAGCATAGGAAACAGACGAAATCAATGCACAAGATACAAAAAAATAAGTTGAAAATTGTACGTCATCCGTGAAAATGAGCTGCATTCGTGCTATAACTAGTTTTATAAATATTCAGATCTTTGTGCAATATCTGTTGCACTCTTATGCATGAATGCAAAATTTATTTTATGCGCAGATTTTCCTATTATAGATATTAATTTTATTTTAAGAAATCAAGTTTCAATACACTTTTACAAATATTTAATTACAGTTCTGTTACATTAAAATTATACTATGCGCAAATATTCAGATCTTGGTGGAATAGCTGTTGCACTCTTATTCAAAAATGCATGAATGCAAAATGTATTTTATGTGCAGATTTTCCTATTATAGATATTAATTTTATTTTAAGAAATTAAGTTTCAATACACTTTTACAAATATTTAATTACAGTTCTGTTACATTAAAATTATACTATGCGCAAATATTCAGATCTTGGTGGAATAGCTGGTGCACTCTTATTCAAAAATGCATGAATGCAAAATGTATTTTATGTGCAGATTTTCCTATTATAGATATGAATTTTATTTTAAGAAATTAAGTTTCAATACACTTTTACAAATATTTAATTACAGTTCTGTTACATTAAAATTATACTATGCGCAAATATTCAGATCTTGGTGGAATAGCTGTTGCACTCTTATTCAAAAATGCATGAATGCAAAATGTATTTTATGTGCAGATTTTCCTATTATAGATATTAATTTTATTTTAAGAAATTAAGTTTCAATACACTTTTACAAATATTTAATTACAGTTCTGTTACATTAAAATTATACTATGCGCAAATATTCAGATCTTGGTGGAATAGCTGGTGCACTCTTATGCAAAAATGCATGAATGCAAAATGTATTTTATGTGCAGATTTTCCTATTATAGATATGAATTTTATTTTAAGAAATTAAGTTTCAATGCACTTTTACAAACATTTAATTACAGTTCTGTTACATTAAAACTATACTATGCGCAAATATCCAATACAAGACAATGTAAACTAGTCGCATGTGCCAATCCCAAAACTTTCTTCTATCTCATACAAGTTATCTCATATAAGTTTCACATACATCAAAAATGAATCAACACCAATTTATGTCAAAGTCTAAATGAATCTTAACTTTTATTGAATTCCGTTCATTAGTTCTTGAGATTGGACAATCCCTAAAATCGCGCAAATCCAGAAAAATGCAGCCTAGCAGCGCCATCTGTTGGGAGATTTACACCAAAACTTAATTAACAACAACTTATGTCAACGTCTAACTGAATATAAAGTTTGATGACATTCTGTGCATTATTTCTTGAAATATAGCTATATAAAAATCATGAAAAAAGTAGCATAGCAACGTCACCTGTTTTGCGGCTTATACCAAAACATAACCAGCATCTATTTATATCAAGGTCTAACAGAATCTGAAGTTTGATGAAATTCTATGCATTAGTTCTTGAGATATAGCTAACCTTTTGGATGATTTACACCAAAAACAAATAAGCACCAATTTATATCAGGGACTAACTTATAAAGTTTTATTAAATTCCGTGCTTTAGTTCTTGAAATAGAGCGCTCATAAAATTTTTGTCACATGCAGACAGACACACAGGCAGATAGACCGACAGACAGACAGACTAACATACAGACATTTTCTAAAAACAGTCAAATCGTATTCAGGCCCTTCTAAACCGTATAAATTCGTTGAAAACCGGAAGTCGAAAATTTTCATGAATCCATAGAAGAAAGTAAACTAGTCGGATGTGCCAATACCAATACTTTTTTCTACCTCATATAGTAGGGTCTGAAATGTTTTCCAGCTGGATTGACGTGCCAAGTTTGATATTTTTGTTTTATCTGTACGTTTTGGCATGTAGATTCCAAATATTTTAGGTACCATTTTTTCTTACATATTTTTGAGGTGATTTTTAACATAGCGTCCAACATGGCTGCCATTTACTGACTTCTTTAATATTTGTGCTATATTATTGGCCAGTATGTCAAATTATATGTTTTTGGGATCAAGAAATGCAAATACGTAATCAAAATAGGCGTAAATTGAGTTATTTATTATTTATTTATAAATTTATTAACAAAATTACTAATATTGCTCGTTTTCTCTTTTGTTGTAGATGTAAAAGCTATGTGTTCCCTGGAAGATTCTTACTCATACTAGTGACTGTGTTAAAATTTGTGAATACACAATGAACTGTTTAGTGTGCTTGAAAGGTGGATAATTATGTTAAAATACTGGAATAGACAACTTCGAAAAACGGAAAGAATACACTACAAAGCAAGCAATCTTTGGTGAGTCAAAGTTAGCTCCACTTTCTGAACGAACAAATAAACTCTCAGCAGATTAGTACTTTTTGTTCTGATATCATAGTACCTGCTACAAAGAAATTGTACATGTTCAAAAACTCCAGAGAGCTCAAAAACGATTTCACAAATCTTCAACCATGCCAGCAAAAAATGGTCGTCCTTCAACGTTCTTATCGGTGATGGGTGGATGGTAGTGAAAGTGTAAATCTAGACGGAACCTTGAACATATTAAAGAGAAGCGATGTATATTTCAATGTACAACACCGAACGTGGGTGAATTATTTTTTGTTTCTGACAAAAATATGGGAGAGACATTCCTATTGATTAAATAAAATACAGAAAATAATAATAACATTCGTGCAGTGCTGTCAATGATAAATGAACAACTTGATTGCAGGGCTTTGGATATAAAATATCATCGTGACTGTCTGCGACATGAAGAAAGGGACTTGTCAACGAAAGATCAAAAAATAAAAAGTGCCTAATAGTAGTGCTTACTTGATTGCTGATATTGACGCAGTGAATATTGATAAGTATTATTTGTCTTCTGGAGCAATTATTACAATGAATGCAGTTAATGAAAATTACAATACATTACTTTCTGAGTAGGGAATAGTTATGGCAATTGGAATACACAAGAAGCACTTGAAACAACTGATAAGCCCATATTCCTGAGGTAGAATTTGTTAAGTCTCATTGCGTACATGAAAGTGAACAAATAGTAATCAAGCAATTATTGTAGAAAAAAATGACAGATTTCCCCTAAACTGCAAGTAGTGAAGAAGAAAATGTTAAATGCCTTGAAAAAGCAGCAGCCATTTTGAGAAGGGTAATTTGTTGTAACGTTAGAGACATAGAATTTCACATGACTATGGTTTTGGCATGCGACGAACTTCTCTTTGAAACACTGCCACATTCTACAGACATTATTTCCCTGCAAGAAAAATGCAACTCACTACGTAAGAAATTGTACATCTGTGAAGTTGAAGCTACAACTTTCTTTGAAGAGATCAAAGCAGTAGTTAAAAAAGTTTGTCTTCCACATATTTATAGTGCAGTGGTGATATGGGAAAGTTTCTCCAGTATATAAACGTCTTACAGTATATAAAACAATTTGGATCTTTGTTGCGTTTTATATGTGCTACTCGCAAGGGAGATTGGGCAGTGCATCTCGCATCAATAGACGAACAAATCAAGTATTATTTTACTCATGACTTATTTTATTATGCAAGACACATTCCAGTATACATAGCACGGATGAAGGACCTTAAAACAATATATCCAGAAGTATGGAATGCTCTTGAATCTGGTAGTTTTTTAGTATCCAAATCCAATGTGCTAGTTATGAAATTATTTGCAGACCAGAACTTAGAACAGAAAAACAAAGACCTGAAGAACACTGGTGGAGTATCTGTTTAACTCAGAATGAAAGCGCCCTCGAAAGTTATTTCTTGTGTGCACCAGAAATATTACGCATTGTTTCAGGTTTGTTTGAAAGATACTAACCCAAATGAAGTCCCTAAGCAGCCCAGGAAACCCTATCCATTTCAGATCTCCATGTCGCTAAGAATTTTTTTTAAATGCAGTCATCGTCAAGGAGAGTATTCGTGATCATTTTAAAGAAACCCCTTTCCAAGATACTACCACACTAATGAAAGGAGCAATAGCTGTGAAATATATCAGTCGTATCATAAAATCTTTTCATAAATTCGTTTCATTAGGATTTTATATAAGGTAAAAGCATCAATAGTCGGCCACTTAAGTGTATGTATATATATATATATATATATATATATATATATATGTAGATAGGTGATACGTAAAAAGTTAATTTACTGAATTAATTGAACAGCTAGACTTCAAAATAACAAAAACAAGAACTTTAATGCCATTCTAGGAAATCAATTCCACAACGCTTCGTTGGTTATTTCTTCAAAATATCGTACACTTCTCACATAAAACATACAATATTCTTATTGCCACATAGTCCAATTAGGCCTAGCAGTTCCTTAATTGACTCTTTCACACTTGAACACTTCTTCGATGATAAAATTTATAAGACTGGCTCTTTGCCAAATCTCGCGATCCAAAATATTTATACCTCGTGCGTTTGAATCATGGATGATAGTAATAGTACTAAAGTGTCAGTTAATATGACGATCATGACGTCATAAAGCAATTGAAGTATTAACACTGAAATCCTACAAATCGGTCATCCTGACGTGATGGCGTCTCGACATCAGCATCTTTATTTGTGATGTTTTTTCATGCCTAACAGTTTTTTTTTAGATTTTTATTTCTTTCTGGATATTGCTCTCTGTCTTTAGGATCGGCACATCTAATATCTCTGTAATTCCTTTCCGGCCATTGCTCTCTATCTTTAGAAACTACATGCATATTGCTTCTAGAATGATAAGAATTTGAATAAGCATCTCGTCCACTATAAGCTCCTTTAAATCCATGATGAGAATTATTCTTATGTGATGGTTGTGAATATTTTTGTTCATTATAACTAGCCTTGTATGATCGTTGGCCACCATAATTATAATTATTTTGACCATGATAGTAGCCTCTATTCATGTATCTAGGGGAAAAATTTGAATTATACCTTGCTTTTGAATTAGGTGAAGTATTTTCTGTTATGTTTTGAGATTTCAAAGATTCTTTAGTCTCCACGTTTTCAGGGATCTCATATTCATTTTGGTAGGACTTCTCGGAACTCTGTTTCCCATTTCTATATTTATTGTTATTTTCATGGCTAAATGACTGTTCAAAATATCTCTGGTTTATCCTGGATTTCTGTATCGTCCACGTAGACTTTATGCCAGAAAAAACCTGTTGGCTTAATTTCTTTTCCACCTATGCCTGATATAGATATATTGTCACTGGTTAGTTTTGGCGCGTTTATTGCAGTATGATATCTTGAACTGGCGATTGAAATATCGCTTCCTGTATCGATTATCACGTTTGTTTTTATTCCGCGAATATCTAAGATTCTTCCTTTTTTACCATTTAACATGCCCATATTAACTATTTTTTTTGCGTGTTTTGGGTCTCATCTTGGTATTTCGTTTCTCGCCAATTTTGATTATGTTGCGGGTAAAAACTTGAATATTCTTGTTCCATATTGTTTGCCATGGCACATTTTGCACTCACGTGACCAGGGTTGCCACAAATAAAACAGATTATATGCGACTCTTTGCTTTCGTAACCTACATTGTGTCTATTATCAACTTGGCGTCTTTTCGAATTGGCGTAGTCAGCCACTCCCGATCTTCTGTCATCAAAATCGCTTCTTGTATCCTTAACTGATTGTTTATTGCAAACCCTTCGTGCTGTTTCATAATTATCTAATTTATTAACTAATTCATCAATTTTCTTTTTTACTAATAATTCCTCTATGAAATGTGTCTTTGTTTCCGTAGGTAAATTATTGCTGATTTGATTAACTACAATTAATTCCGCTAAATCTTCAAAGTTATTTACTTGAAGACCTTCAATCCATTGTTGAAAATACACCTTTATCTCATAAGCGAAATCGCGCCAATTAGCCGTTGGCTCCTTTTTAGATGAGAAAAATTTCAGCCTAAACTCTTCTGGTGATAGTTTCTAGCGTTTTAGTAGAATATTTTTTATGTAATCATAATCGTGAATTTCATGTTCGTTTTCCCTCGTAATTATATTGATCACATCTAACGGCATTAGATTAATTAAATAATTTACTCATTCTTTTTTATCAATGCCCGTTTGCGCCATTTGCCTTTCGTACATAGCTATATATAAGCTAATATCATTTGAACTTTCATATTTAGTTAATAATCGAAGCAATTCAAATTGCTTACCTGGATTTGTCCTTGGGTTTTCTTCAATGTGTTCTCTTGAATTTTGTTGTATCTGCAATTACTTAATTTAAAAATTTTGCTCTAATTCTATATTCCATTTTCTCTCTTCCATTTCCATTTCCATTTTCAATTTCTTTTCTTCAATCTCTGCTTGTAATTTCTTCTCTTCCAGTTCTGCTTGTAATTTCTTCTCTTCCAGTTCTGCTTGTAATTTCTTCTCTTTCTCTTTCTTCTTCTGTTTTCACTTTTCTAGCTGCTATCACTACTTCCAATCGATCTTTTATAAATTCTTCTTCGTGACTCTCCCAACTCTTGATCAGCTTTATTACGACGGGTATTGTCGGTTTTTCTGGTGCTTCAATTCCGAATTCTCCGCAGAGATTTATTAGATCAATTCTCTTAGCTTTATTTAGAGTTCCCCTGTTTATCTTTCAAAATTTGTACTTGAAGTAATACGATTACGGTTTCACCTTGCGAAATCGTAACACAACTTTTGATACTGTTGTTTTATTTTTAATTATTCCGGTATCCGAGCCCCCAAAAATGTAGATAGGTGATACGTAAAAAGTTAATTTACTGAATTAATTGAACAACTAGACTTCAAAATAACAAAAACAAGAACTTTAATGCCATTCTAGGAAATCAATTCCACAACGCTTCGTTGGTTATTTCTTTAAAATATCATACACTTCTCACATAAAACATACAATATTCCTATTGCCACATAGTCCAATTAGGCCTAGCAGTTCCCTAATTGACTCTTTCACACTTCAAAGCTTCTTCGATGATAAAATTTATAAGACTGGCTCTATGCCAAATCTCGCGATCCAAAATATTTATACCTCGTGCGTTTGAATCATGGATGATAGTAATAGTACTAAAGTGTCAGTTAATATGACGATCATGACGTCATAAAGCAATTGAAGTATTAACACTGTAATCCTACATATATATATATATATATATATGTATATATATATAACTTAAAGTAGAATTTAAAAAAAAATGACACAACATTTTTAACAGCATTTTTTAAAAGTATGTTTTAGCATTTTGTGCCCATCTACAATTAACAGAACAGGTTTCTGTATCTGAGGGATTTCTATCCACTTATACAATCCAATTGCCACATACTCAAAAAATATTTTGCTAATGATCCAACCAGTGTCAGATCTCCCAAGAAACCAGTCAGGTGGAATGATATCTACTACAGCTTTAGGAGGCTGAACATATGGAAAAATTATATCCATAGTAGGGTGAGCTTTGTGTCCATCTACAAATAACAGAATAGGTTTCTTTATCTGTGGGTTTTCTATCCTCTTATTAACTTCATTTGCCACATACGCAAAAAATATTTCGCTTTTCATCCAACCAGTGTCAGATCTCCCAAGAAACCAGTCAGGTGCAATGCTATCTACTACAGTTTTAGGAGACCGAACATATGGAAAAAATACCATAGGTGAAAGAATAACACCACTAGAATGGAACTGAATAAGGATGTAAGGCATACAGAATGACCTGATTCTTTTCACAGAGTTCGCTTATATTCATTGTAAAGTCAGTTTTGTGTCAATCTACAAATAGCAGAACAGGTTTCTGTGTCTGTGGGTTTTCTATCCACTTAGTGACTTTATTTGTCACATACGAAAAAAATATTTTGCTTTTCATCTAACCATTGTCAGATCTCCCAAGAAACCAGTCAGGTGGAATGATATCTACTACAGTTTTAGGAGACCGAACATATGGAAAAACTACCATAGGTGGAAGGATAACACCACTAGAATGGAATTGAATCAGGAGGTAAAGCATACAGGATGATCTGATTCTTTGCACAGAATTCGCTTATATCCATAGTAAGGTGAGTTTTTTGTCCATCTACAAATAGCAGAACAGGTTTCTGTATGTGAGGGATTTCTAATCACTTATTCTCTCCATTTGCCACATACGCAAAAATTATTTCGCTCTTCATCCAACCAGTGCCAGATCTCCCAAGAAACTTATTAGGTGGAATGATATCTACTATAGTTTTAAGAGGACGAACATATGGAAAAACTACCATAGGTGGAAAGATAACATCACTAGAAAGGAATTGAATCAGGAGCTAAGGCATATAGAATAATCTGATTCATTGCACAAAATTCGCTTATATACATAATAAGGTGAGTTTTGTGTCCATCTACAAATAACAGAACATGTTTCTGTATGTGAGGGCTTTCTATTCACTTATTCGCTCTATTTGCCACATAGGCAAAAAATATTTCGCTCTTCATCCAACCAGTGCCAGATCTCCTGAGAAAGCAGTTTTGTGGAATGATATCTACCACAGCTTTAGGAGGCCGAACATATGGAAAAATTACCATAGGTGGAAGGATAACACCACTAGAATGGAAATGAATTAAGAGGTAAAGCATACAGGATTATCTGTTTCTTTGCACATAATTCGCTTATATCCATAGTAAGGTGCGTTTTGTGTCCGTCTACAAATAACAGAATTGGTTTCTTTATCTGTGAATTTTCTATCAACTTATTAACTACATTTACCACATACCCAAAAAATATTTCACTTTTCATCCAACCAGTGTCAGATCTCCCAAGAAACCAGTCAGGTGGAATGCTATCTACTACAGTTTTAGGAGACCGAATATATCGAAAAAATACCATAGGTGAAAGGATAACACCACTAGAATGGAATTGAATAAGGATGTAAGGCATACAGAATGACCTGATTCTTTTCACAGAATTCGCTTATATTCATTGTAAAGTGAGTTTTGTGTCAATCTACAAATAGCAGAACAGGTTTCTGTATCTGTGGGTTTTCTATTCACTTAGTAACTTTATTTGTCACATACGCAAAAAATATTTTGCTTTTCATCTAACCAGTGTCAGATCTCCCAATAAACCAGTCAGGTGGAATGATATCTACCACAGCTTTAGGAGGCCGAACATATGGCAAAACTACCATAGGTGGAAGGATAACACCACTAGAATGGAATTGAATTAGGAGGTAAATCATACAGGATGATCTGATTCTTTGCACAGAATTCGCTTATATCCATAGTAAGGTGAGTTTTTTGTCCATCTACAAATAGCAGAACAGGTTTCTGTATGTGAGGGCCTTCTATTCACTTATTCTCTCCATTTGCCACATACGCAAAAAATATTTCGCTCTTCATCCAACCAGCGCCAGATCTCCCGAGAAACCGGTCTTATGGAATGATATCTACCACAGCTTTAGGAGGCCGAACATATGACAAAACTACCATAGGTGGAAGGATAACACCACTAGAATGGAATTGAATTAAGAAGTAAAACATACAGGATGATCTGATTCTTTGCACATAATTCGCTTATATCCATAGTAAGGTGCGTTTTGTGTCCATCTACAAATAACAGAATTGGTTTCTTTATCTGCGGGTTTTCTATCCGCTTATTAATTTCATTTGCCACATACGCAAAAAAAATTTTGCTTTTCATCCAACCAGTGTCAGATCTCCCAAGAAACTTATTAGGTGGAATGATATCTACTATAGTTTTAAGAGGACGAACATATGGAAAAACTACCATAGGTGGAAAGATAACATCACTAGAAAGGAATTGAATCAGGAGCTAAGGCATATAGAATGCTCTGATTCATTGCACAGAATTCGCTTATATCCGTAGTAAGGTGCGTTTTGTGTCCATCTACAAATAACAGAATAGGGTTCTTTATCTGAGGGCTTTCTATCCACTTATTCGCTCCATTTGCCACATACGCAAAAAATATTTCGATCTTCATCCAACCAGTGCAAGATCTCCCAAGAAACCAGTCAGGTGGAATGTTACATACTACAGCTTTAAGAGGCCGAACATATGGAACAACTACCATAGGTGGAAGAATAACACCACTAGAATGGAATTGAATTAGGAGGTAAGACATACAGAATAATCTTATTCTTTGCACAGAATTCGCTTATATCCATAGTAAGGTGAGTTTTGTGTCCTTCTACAAATAGCAAAACAGGTTTCTGTTTCTGAGGGCCTTCTATTCACTTATTCGCTCCGTTTGCCACATACGCAAAAAAGTATTTCGCTCTTCATTCAAGCAGTGCAAGATCTCCCAAGAAACCAATCTTGTCGAATGATATCTACCACACCTTTAAGAAACCAAACATATGGAAAAACTACCATAGGTGGAAGGGTAACGAATGGAATTGAATGGAATTGAGGGAATTTGATGGAATTGGATTAGAATGGAATTGAATTAGGAGGTAAGGCATATAGAATAAGCTAATTCTTTGCACAGAATTTGCTTAATCCATGTAAGGTTATTTTTCTGTCCATCTACAAATAACAGAACCGGTTTCTGTATATGAGGGCTTTCTATCCACGTGTTCATCTCATTTGCCACATACTCAAAAAATTTTTCGCTCTTCATCCAACCAGTGTTAGTGCTTCCAAGAAACCAGGCAGGTAGAATACCATCTACTATAGCTTTAGGAAGACCGAACATATGGAAAAACTACCACAGGTGGAAGGATAACACCACTAGAATGGAATTGAATTAGGAGGAAAGGCATACAGAATGATCTGATTCATTGCACAGAATTCGCTGATATCCATAGTAAGGTGAGTTTTATGTCCATCTAGAAGTAACAGATTAGGTTTCTGTATCTGAAGGCTCTCTATCCTCTTATTCACTCTATTTTCTCCATACTCAAAAAATATTTCGCTTTTCATTGTTTTGTTTCCCAGCCTTTTGGTGCAATTACTTTACTAGTTTTAGGACACATACGAAAGGATGTTTCATCTCCATTAAAAATATGGTTTGGATCCTGTAGAATGTCCAAAATATCTTGATCACTTAAAAAACTTTCCAATTCATGAAACCATTTTCGTACAGCTTGTTCTATTATTAAACTTCTCTCTTTTGAAACAGCTTGTGGTTCTCTTTGGTTAGAGCCAGGGCTTCCTTTTAGTAATGAATTATACCAGCTTTTTCCTGGACCCCATCTTTAAATGGGTTCTTCCTGTTATCTGAGATAACAATCTTTTGCACAGTATTTAATAAATCATCAACTCACAATAATCAATCCACATTTGACTAGATCTGTTAGCCCCATCTGCTAATTTTCGTTCTTCAGTTGCAGTAAGAATAGAGTATAGTCCCATTCGTACAGATCCCTCAGATAGTACTCTATAATGAATTCGATCTTGCAATGCACTTCTGGGTAAACTGTGAATAAAAAAATTTCATATTAAAAAAGTAATATTTTAATACTGTTGGACGTAAGGTAATAGAGGGTAACATGGCCTGGTCTGCTAATATGGCCACTTGACGGTTTCCGTACTAGTTTGAAAGTTTACCAAAAAGTGGCTCCACTATCTTGAAAAGGAAGCTAAAAAAGTTACATGAGCGTGCCAAGCAAGAATTGTTGAATAACCTTTTCTGTGCAAGAGGTTCTATATTTGCTTGGACTTCAGGACAGTCAGTATTGTTTTGATCTAGTATGTTTACCTCCTTTCGTTTAGTTACTGAATATGAAACATATAATGCATTGTTGGACCTGATTGTTTTTTTATTACTCTTCAATAATGTGTGAAGTTTTTTTTTTTTCATATTATTTATAGTTCGTGCATAAATTAAATGTGTTTTTAGAATTCTAACTGCAGAGAAAAATGTACGATCGAAGCAAGACAAACCTTTTTTTTTTACGCCAGGATTGATAATTTTGAACAGCCGATACACATTTTTGTAACTTAGCGAATTGAGTTTGTGGTTTAAAAATTTTTGACCGTTAGAATTTTTGTCAACATTTTGGAATGTTTAACTTGGTTTTTTTTTTTCTGGACTTCTGTTATTCAACTCATTTGAAATAAAAATAAAGTTCCGTTCATAAAAGTAATGAGGATGTGTCATTTTTTTTTTCATTTGCCTCTTTTGCTTAGCTGAAATAAAATTTAGTAGAAATGGTTCTATTGATAAAATAGGAAATTGGCCGAATTACTTTCACTGTTTATATTACCATTAAGAAATATATTTTCATAAATTTAGACATGAAAGTAAAAATTAAAAGAGAATGAAAAATAGTTTTCAAAGTTTAAAGATAAACGAAATCACTAATAACTTCGGGTCTTTAATTTATTTTAACTTTGTCACAGCCATCACAATTTTAGTTTGAAATAAGAGTGCCCATATTATCCTCAGTTACCTTATGTCCCTGTATTAATTTTATAGAATGAAAGATTTGATAGAATGAGAGAGTATGTCTCTAATTTTCACAAAAAGTTATCTTTCTAAAATTATTGAACTAGTTTGATTCATATAAATATAAATGCTTGGACGATTACACCATGAAATATTACAACATTAAAGACGTGAGTATAAAACATCACAAATTTTACTGAATGGTGTATACAAATTAAAAATTTTATACATACATTAAAATTAAAAATATGAACGTTTCGACCACCTTCTATGGTCATCCTCAGGAAAAATTTGTTAGATTCTAATAGAATCTATCTGTCAGTATCTGTCAGAATATAACAAATTTTTCCTGAGTATGACCATAGAAGGTGGTCGAAACGTTCATATTTTTAATTTTAATGTATGTATAAAATTTTTAATTTGTATACACCATTTAGTAAAATTTGTGATGTTTTATACTCACGTCTTTAATGTTGTAATTTGATCCATATAATCCTATGGTATTTTCTCCTCAATTTATCAATTATTGCTGGAACTTTTTGCATTTTCACGATATTTCACTGAACTTTTTATATGAGTTGCCCTATTGTGTTGACTATCAAATCATGACAGAAAATCTTTGCTGTAGTTCGCACATGCGCAGCTAAAATTATTTCATACAAATACCCACATCTCATCAAATATTCAACATATTAATATTTTAATTGCAGTATACTATTTCTATAATTTTTTGTCAAATTTTTGGAAAGCGGTACTAAATTTGGCTGAAAACTGTGCATGCTATAAAAAAACCCTTTTGAATTTTTCACAGAAACGTTAACATCTTCACGAATATACAGGCTATGCTTACATAAATGCACACAAATGTTGGACAGGATCTACATAGTCATTTGCTACAGTACACAGACTATTTTTAGCATTTTCTGTTATTTGGGTTAATCGAAAATATTATTTTACTAGCAAGCTACTTCCGCTACGCTGGTCAATTTCTCTTAAAGCACCTTTAACCAAACGAAATATTGACCTTGTGTTTCAAAACCATATGAAACTTTACTTGGAATGTCCTTCTGCATTTCTGAAAACGATACGAACGCCATTGCGTTATTACATTTTTAATGTGTCTTACAAAATTTGGGCTGTTAAGGACAAACTCTTTTCGTTGATCATTTACAGTAAAATTTTGTAAAAACGATAAAATGATATGCTATATACTATAACCATACTTGAAAACTCATCTAACTAACAGTGAAGGTTCCGTCAAAATCCATTCGTCAGAATGTTTTTAAAAGGCTAAGCTTTCATAATCGGGATTTTAATGAAGTTGCAAAACTTCAAATATAATGAAATTAATAAGCCTCACTGAGGTGGACTAAAATATGCTATTTGTCGAGAATTAAACAAAAAACATGCACTCGTGACATCATAATTCACTTTTATATTTGAGCAGAATAATAAGGCTTCTATAATTTGAATACAGAATAACAGATATATACAGAATAATAAGGCTATATACAGAAGGAATATATACAGAATAATAAGGCTTCTATAATTGTCCTCACGACAAAATCTTTATTGAAAAATATGAAGTCAAACATGTTCTTTACATCCTCAAAATTCAAGGGCATTTCGAACATTTCCTCACGAGTTTCTGTAGATATTTGACAAAACGTCTGAAATTGGTCACTGCCCCTTAATTTCTGGACACCAGTGTAGTTAAACCCGTAGAACAGCTGTCGGAGACGCACCGGGGTTGGCGCGATTTTTGTTTTCAGCCATTTTTAAGAGAAAACTATGCTTCCTGGTATATGTTAGGCAACTGAAACAGCATGTTAGTTAGAATTTCATTATAAAACAGTTTATTTTATTATAAAAAAACACACTTTTATTATAAAACACACAATTTTTATTAAAACACACATGAATTATTTTATTATTAAACACACATTGTTTAATTTAATATAAAACACACGCAATATGCTCTACTGCGTTTTCATATGAAGCAAAATCGCCGGGTTACATAGGCATAAAATCGCTAATTTGGCATCAAAAAGATACCCCGCTGCGTCTGCGACAGCTGTACCAAACCCAAGAAAATCGCACCTATATTTAATAAAATCTGTACATAATAGTAACAAATTTATCGTCAAAGTTAAGCCTTCTCAAGCAGGTTCATAAAAATACACTCGAAATTTTTTGCAGTGATTTTGACATTCTGTCTAAATCGTTATACTGCATAACTATACACAGCTAATCAAACAATCGGAGTGAACGCCGCAGACCACCTCTAGCAATCCTACAAAGTGTTTTATGCTTAATGCATATAACAGAAGAAAATGGTATTTTCTTCAAGAAAAAATGCTTATTATTGTAATAAGTTTTTATTACAGTTTTTTTTTCAAATCTGCACTGTACGTACAAACGTGCGTAAAGACGAAAACATGAAAGAAAAATATATGTTTTCTCTAGTGCATTTGCGATGATGCAAAAATAAAGTAAAATATAAAAAGCATATTTAAATTATATATTTTTCATAATACAAAGGAATTATATCTGTGATAAATACATTTATTTTACATTTAATACGATAAAATGATAAATTTGTAGAACGTTTATTTCGTTACTTTTACAAAAGTTACATTGTGTGCTGAATCGTTAAACTAAGTAAGTAATCTTTTGTAAAGACATATTAATTTTTAATGTATTGGAATGCAATATATAGAGTTTATATGCCGCAGTTATACATTAATATATATTTATATAGTATATAAATAAGAAATAATCACTATATCTCACCACTTGACACTAATTCTTAGCGAAAGCTTTTTATGTCTGCAGACGAAATAAGGTAATTCCCCTGTAACTGCTATCTTGTGAGTTCAAAATTTGAACATTCCTAAACTTGCAACCAACTTATCGGGCATACATTTCATTACTGATATGTGAGAGAAAATTTCATTGTTAGAAATTACTTATTCAATTATTGTGCAATTGTTCAATTAAACGCGATTGTTATTTTACAAAGTGATAACAAACATAAACAATCATACATTAATAAACAACCTGAAAATTTATTGTTAGAAATAGTCAGATTGTTTCCCTAAAATTGATGTAAATACGATTTTCCATTTACAGTGTTATGCAAAAAAAAAAAAAATCACTCATTGTTACACCACCATTTTTGTACTGATAATAGATTTAAACTCGTAAAAAAGAACTTGTACAGTCAAACCTCGTTAACACGAACACTCTTAACGCGAATTACTTTTAGCATGAACTGTTTTCGATTGCCCCGTTCAGTTGTATGTAATGTATTTAAGTTCGGATAACACGAACTACTTTTAACACGAACAAAAAAAGTTTCCCCTTGAGTGTTCGAGTTAACGAGGTTCGACTGTATATAGAATCTGTAGAATCTGTATATTGTATCTATATATATTAATAGAATCTGTATCTAATAGTAATAATTTTATTGCTATATTTATGTCGTCTCAAGCACGTTCAGATAAATACACATGAAATTTGTTGCAGCCATTTTGCAATTCTTTTTAAATCAATATAGTACATACCTAATAGACGGATGATCAAACGATCGGAGTCAGCGCAGATGAAGACCACGTATAAAAATCTTATACAAAGTGTTTGAGGCTTAATGCATATAACTACATCAATTACAGACAATTTTTGTTGTTGTTCTAAGTTTTAATTACGTTATTTAAAAGTTGCATAAGATGCGCAAGTGTTGCATAAGATGCACTAAGGACGAACGTATAAAAAAAATATATATATAATTTTTCTCTATTATGATTGTTTTGATAAAAAAAATAATGCAGTAAAATATAAAAACTAATTTTTAAATTAAATTTTCTTTATTATACAAAGTCGTTTTATCTGTACTAAATACATTTTATTTTACATTTAAAATTATAATATTATAAATCTCAACAACATTTCTGTAGCTACATTCGAAAAAATTACAGTGGACGCTGAAGCATTAAATTTCTAAAAATAAGTATTAAGTAATTGTAATAAGAAAGAGTTTATAAAACATACTTATATAGTGCATATTTATATAATAGATTAAAAAAAAGAAATAATTACTATTGTTTACCACTAGACACGTAGACTTGGTGAAGGTTTTGTAAGACTGCAGCCGAAATAAGGTAGTTGTCCTATCAATACTATTTTGTGAGCTAAAAACTGAAAATTCGTAAATTTTCAAATTACCTCTCTGGAGTATTTTTTATTACTGGCGCATGAAAGGAAACTTCATTGTTAAAAATTCTTTTTTCTATTGTTGCGCAATTGTTGAATTAAAGACGATTGTTATTTTACAGCGTGATAAAAAACAAAAATAATCATATATTCAAAAATAACCTGAAAATGCATTGTTAGAAAAATGGTGTCAGATTGTTATCCAACTGTTCATGTGAAACCTCTTTGTTAGTTTGCAGTGTTATAAAAAATACAGCTGTCGGAGCAAAGCCCCGGTTACCTATTAAAAATTGCGCTTTTGTTAACACGATAGAGTTCAAAATATTAGTCGGATTGACACCAAAATTGAGCTGCAGGTCGATAATGCCACAATCTCGCCGGAGATGGAAAATCAAAAATATACATCACCCACAAAGCCCCAAAATGTCAACTCAAGAATTTTCAATTTTACCATAGAGATAACATTGCCATTGTTTACTTTTAATTGAAAACTTAGCTTCATTGTTGTAACTTATGCATTTTAAATTTCTCGTTATGACGTCACTGACGCACATATATGTGATTTATGATATAAATTGGCTTTTTAAAGTTTTACTTCTTACGTGCAACGTGTTTTTCTTTTATTATTATTATTTATTATTTTTTAAAGTACGAACTGATACGTATCCAAATGGGATCTTTCTGTTTTTGTAACTTCCAAATCGATGTAATTTTTTAAATTTAATACTTAAAAAAAAAAAAAAAAGATCTGGATTAAATGGAAAAACAATGAAAATTACGTAAATTAAAATGCAATCATTATAAAACGATGCAGATTTATGAATATAAATATAAGTTAAAGACACTTTCAGCAGCAGATGTATTTAACTTTTCTGCAATAAACCCCCCCTCCAAAATGTTAACCCTTTACAGCACAGTGGTCCCACTCCGGGCACACCTAATTTTAATTCCAAACTTGCATTCGTCACCAAGAATATTTTAATAAAATTTTGTTTCTATAATGAAAGCGTAAAATAAGGAGTTCGTATTTTCTAAAAAAGTCGTTTGTAAATTCCGGTGTCAGTCATCAATTTGTCCTTTTACGAACAAACTTTGTCTGTGCCGGAAAAGGTTAATCTTAAAACACGTACAATAAATTTTAAATTATATTAACCATTTAGCTTTAAAAAAAAAATAGAACTCAGCCATCGATACAATTCAAGTTATTGTTTCAGTACCAACATATATATTTTTTAAGTTTACTGTATAAATGAAGTCTAAAGTGAATCTGTTTATTTTGATTTACCACAGACAATACAGGATAAAAAAAAAGGGGGGTATTAAGAAGCATTTCATATATGAGAGGATTTTTTTTTTGTTATTATACGTTACATCGTTATGAAATACAGCTTTATCGTAAAAGAAATATGGTATGATAAAAACGATAGTGCCAACTTTTCTCTGTTAAATTGATAAAAACTAACAAGGAAAATAAATAAATAAATAAATAAAAATGTCTCCTACAAAATAAGTGAAGCTGAACTAGATGCAGTGTAGCTTTTAATACTGTAAATATTTTCATATGTGTAACGTTGTATATATAAGTTGCAAAAATGTCAGTTAAAAGAAAGCAATCAGTTGAGATGAGAAGAATTGCGCAACGTAATTCTGTGCGGAGAAGTCGCACAACAAGAAGTCAGCTAGCTACCTTCCGAATTTTTGTCGAGTAATGATATAACGACTTCAGATGATTGAAGCTATCAAGTTTGATAGAAAGATATCCCAGACCACCTAGATGTGCTGTAATGCGCGTCACAGAGCATTCCATGATATCATATTAAATAATACTGGGCTGTGTCATACATGCAAGTTTAGAGACGGTTCTTCGAAGTTCTTTGCCGCTAACTCGATGATCCCTGGCCCAGTTCCTAATTTCCCCAAAAACCTGATTTACATTGAACAAATGATGATCGCTCAAATACATCCAGTGGTTTCTCTTTACCGTATATAAGGCTCACAGTATGGATACAGTGGAAATGTAATCAGCTTTAAACAAAATATCGAGAGTTTTATTTCGTGCCTGCTTGTCAATCCTGCAGATATGACTTAACTGTGTTATTGACAAGAAATATTTTATCAGGATTGCTGAGTTTTCTGTTCACTCATAACGTCTTCTAGAAGCGCTCAGATGGCTTAAAGCTCACAATCCTTATTATTGAAGTATCATAATTGATGAAAATTTGATCACTACATTACCTGAGAATGTTGACGTATCTCAACTGTTACTAACAGCAACCGACATTACTACGGATATTTATAATGATCTAAATGAAGATTCAAAAGCTGTTATTGAAAAATTACTTTTATACTAATAAACAGAAACATAAAATTATTATTATTATTATTATTTAAATGTTATCTTTTAAGTTTATGCGACTCAGTGCTCCGATATTTCGGCCTGAGGGATGCTAGTTTATTGTTACAACACCAGCTTTGTCCCAATAATACAGGAAAACCCGTGAAAACGGAATCTAAATATTCTGCCTGCAATGGTAAAAAAATTCATCGTCGTAATTAAGCCGCCTCAAGCAGGTGCTGAAAAATATACAAGTATACTTGAAATTTGCTGCAGTCTTTCTGACAATCTGTCGAAATCGTTCGACTCCACAACTATATATACGAATAATCGAACGATCGGAGTCTACGCCAATGTATACCTCCTATAAGAATCTTATACAGAGTTTCATGCTTAGCTCATATAATTATACGAGCAGGGAAGACCGAGCTATGCTCGGTCAAAATTAAATTTGAGTTCAAATATCATGACCCATGACCAAAATGACCCACTAATTGAATTTTCTCGAACATGTGACTTAGCTCAACAGTCTTCTCGTGCCGGAAAACCATAGGATGCAAAATTTAGTGTAAATTGAGCCGCTTTTTAGATATTGACCAAAAATGACCCAGAAATGACCCACTAATCGAATTTTCTCGAACATGTGACCTAGTCTAATGATTTTCGCGTGCCCGAAACTCGTAAAATACAAAATTTAATCAAAATCGTTAGAGCCGTTTTTTAGATAAAATTAATTTGACCCGCTTTGACACAAAAATGACCACCTAATCGAAAGTTCTCGAACATGTGACCCAGCCCAATAGTCTTCTCGTGCCCAAAAATAGTCGGATACAAAATTTCGTCAAAATCGTTTGGACCGTTTTATAGATACAATTAGCTAGAGCATGACCCAAAATGACCCAAAATGACCCACTAATTGAATTTTCTCAAACATGTGACCTAGCCCAACAGTCTTCTCGTGCCCGGAAACCATTGGATGCAAAATTTAGTGTAAATTGAGCCGCTTTTTAGATCTTGACCCACAATGACCCAGAAATGACTCACTAATCGAATTTTCTCGGACATGCTACCTAGCCCAATGCTTTTATCGTGCTCGAAACTCGTAGGACACAAAATTTAATCAAAATCGTTAGAGCCGTTTTTAGATAAAATTAATTTGACCCGCGTTGACCCAAAAATGAACCACTAATCGAAAGTTCTCGAACATGTGACCCAGCCCAATTGACTTCTCATGCCCGAAAATGGTCGGATACAAAATTTCGTCGAAATCGTTTGAACCTTTTTTTAGATACAATTAGCTTGACCATGACCCAAAATGACCCAAAATGACCCAAAATGACCCACTAATTGAATTTTCTCGAACATGTGACCTAGCCCAACAGTCTTCTCGTGCCCGAAAACCATTGGATGCAAAATTTAGTGTAAATTGAGCCGCTTTTTAGATCTTGACCCACAATGACCCAGAAATGACCCACTAATCGAATTTTCTCGGACATGCGACCTAGCCCAATGCTTTTATCGTGCTTGAAACTCGTAGAACAGAAAATTTAATCAAAATCGTTAGAGCCGTTTTTTAGATAAAATTAATTTGACCCGCGTTGACCCAAAAATGACCCACTAATCGAAAGTTTTCGAACATGTGACCCAGCCCAATTGACTTCTCATGCCCGAAAATGGTCGGATACAAAATTTCGTCAAAATCGTTTGAACCGTTTTTTAGATACAATTAGGTAGACCATGACCCAAAATGACCCAAAATGACCCACTAATCGAATTTCTCGAGCATGTGACCTAGCCCAATGGTTTTCTGGTGCCCCAAAATGGTAGGATACGAAATTTCGTCAAAATCGTTAGAGCCGTTTTTAAGATAATTTTTGCATATATATATATATATATATATATATATATATATATAACCACCCACAAGATTTGCTCGTATTAGAATATATGATAAATAATTGGTATTTTTATATATTATAGAAAACTTTTATTGTTTTAATAAGTTTTTAATACAAGCTTTTCAAAGTATGGACAAATGTTTCGTAATGAAGAACGTATGAAACAAAAAATATATTTAAATTCACTATTATAATGGCGATGACGCAAAAATAATATTGAAAATGTAAAAAGTAATACTAAAAGTATAAATTCTTCATAATACAAAAACGTTTTATCTGTAGTCAACGTATAAAATATTTTTTGACTTTTGTAGCGATCATGTAATAACTTTTAATACCATTCGTCTCGCGACATTCGCAAAAGTTATACTGTTACGCTTATATATTAAATATTTATAAATAAATACTAAGTAGCTGTCTTATACATTCTCTGGTAATTTTTATTGTTTTAATACATATTCCTTACATATTTTTCAGAACTCCTCAGGATATACAAACCTTACAAGAGGACTAACATATAAAACAAAAAATACGTTTTCATTTTCTTTGCGATGATGCAAAAATAACTATGTAAAACAATAATATTTAAAATATTACTTCTTCAAAATACAAACACATTTTTTCTATAGTAAATACATTTTTCTTTTTAGATTTAGATCACTATTTAAATATGTATATTGTTGTCAATAAATATATTCTTTTTTACTTATAAAACGAAAATATGATAAATTTTAATAACATTTATCTTGCTACATTCGCAAAAGTTGCACTGTGGGCTGAATCATAAAATTTCTGTAAGTAATTTTTTGTAAAGCCGTATTAATTGTTAATGTATTGGAATGCAAGAAATAGAGTTTATTTAGATTGAAACTTATGAATAATTACTTACTTATGAATAATATATATTTATATAGTAGATAAATAATATAAATAATCACTGTGACTCACCACTTAATACGAAGTCTTAACGAAATATTTCTATATCTGCAGTCAAAATAAGGTGTTTCTTCTGCCAATGCTATCTTGTGAGCTAAAAATCTGAACATTTCTAAATTTTCAACCTATTTATCTGGGATACATTTTATTGTTGACATTTGAGAGAAATCTTCATTGTTAGACATTACTTGTTCCATTGTTGTGCAATTGTTGAATAAAACGAGATTGTTATTTTACAGCGTGACAACAAACAAAAATTCCTACATTAAAAAAATAACTAAAAAATTCATTTTTTGAAATCGGGTGTCAGATTGTGACCCTACTGTTGATCTAAACCCGTTACAGTGTTACAAAAAAAAACATTCATTATTATATCATTATTTTATTCTCATAATATAGTTGAATTCGTGAAACATGAACCTATATATAATAGAATCTGTATATAATAGCAACAAATTTATCTCCATAGTTAAGCATTCTCACGTACGTTCATAAAAATACACATGAAATTATCTGCTGTATTTTTGACACTCTGTCTAAATAGTTATATTGCATACCTATAGACTGCTAATCAAATTATAAGAGTCAACGCCGTTTATCACCTATAGGTATCTCTTAGAAAAAGTTTTATGCTTAATGCATCTAACTCCATAAATTACAGAAAACTTTTGTTGTTTTAAAAAGTTTTTACTACAATTTTTCAAACCTGCACAGGATGCACAAACGTTGCGTAAGGACAAACGTATGAATCAAAATATTTTTTCTTAGTATAATTGTGATGGTGCAAAAATAATGTTGTAAAATACAAAAATCACTATTTAAATTACATATTCTTCATAATACAAAGCCTTTTACCTCTAGTAAATACATTTTATTTCATATTTAAGACGATAAAATGATAAATTTTAATAACATTTGTCTCGCTACATTCATTCGCAAAAAATGCACTGTGCATATAGAAGCATTAAATTTCTATAAATAAGTATTAAGTAACTGTCTTGTAATTTTTAATGTATTGGAATGCAAGAAGTAGTTTAATACTATATACTTATGCATTAATATATTTTTATATAGTAGATAAATAAGAAATAATAACTGTGTCTCACCACTTGACACGTTTAGCAAAGGCTTACTATATCTGCAGACAAAATAAAGTAATTATCCTGCTAATGCTATCTTGTGAGTTAAAAATATGAACATTACTAAATTTTCAACCTACTTATCGGGTGTACATTTTATTACTGACGCGTGAGAGGAGACTTCATCGTTAGAACTTACTTGTCCAATTGCTGTCTAGTTGTTGAATTATCATGATTGTTATTTTACAACGTGATAACAAACAAAAATCCATTCCTTCAAAATAACCGGGAAATTTATTGTTGGAAATAGGGTGTCAGATTGTTAAACCATTGCCGATGTAAATGCGATTGTCATTTTACTGTGCTATTCAAAAAATATTGTTAAATCATCATTTTTGTCCTGATAATATATTTAAACACGTAAAAACGACCTATATAATAACAGAATCTGTATATAATTGTAAAACATTCAGCGCTATAGTTATGCCTTTTCAAGCACGTTCGTAAAAATACACATGGAATTCAGTACAGCCCTTTTGAAATTTTGTCGAAATCGCTATTACTGCATACCTATAATTTAAACGGCTAATCAAACGATCGGAGATGACGCGTGTCAAAGCCACGGTTTGGCACGCGTGGTTGTTGAAATATTCCAAGTGGTATTCGTGAGTCTATTTACATTAAGGGAAATTATACTGCTACGGATCATTTAAATATTATTAATTAAGTCACCTTTGGAGAAACTTCATTCTTTTACTGCATTGGGTGAACATGAGACTTGAATTAATTAGAAAATGTTCATTCCAACCCATTTGCAGCAACCCCTTTTCCAAATAACCGATACAAAGCATTGTACTTAAAAACCCTGTTTATCATCCATCGTAAAATGAAAGAATTTTTAAAATCGATTTTGTAGTCTCAGAGTCTATATCTTAGAAACAAACATTTTTTTTTTTGTATTTTTTAATGTATTAGTATAACTTAAATCACCATAAAAATTAAAATACCGTTAAATAATAATTTGGAAAACAAAAACAATGTTTTGTATATTTAATCGTCATTTTTGTGGGGCGAAAGGATAAAAATGCAGTGCTTCCTTGCCTAGTTAGCAAGCATATTTCTTTATTATTGTGATTTTAATTCCACAAAAGTTGTATATAACACTGACATGAAAAATAATTGATTTTTCTTCTCTTTACATTTTATAAAAGTTCAAATCAAAAAAAAAAAAAAAAAAAAAAAAAAACACTGTTTGTGCGCATCTGTACTGAGCCTCCGAGATGGCTCTGTTTGCTCTTTTTACCGGGCCTGACACAAAGAGCTATTCACGTGCGTAACATCACAAACGAGATCCATCGTACTCAAAATTTTCTATGTACTTTGTTCGTTCGTATGGCTTATTTAACGTGGTATTTTGATAATATTCATTGTTTTATTTTGTAATTAATAATATTTTTCAGCGTATTTAAATTAGTAACTCTATAAATAACTACAGATTAAAACTATTAGAGAAATTGTAGATTATATCTATAAAATAATGGAGAGGAAATGTTGCACTGCTGGTTGCAATATAACTACGTTAGTGAAAAGCAATATATTACCGTCTTCAATTTTCCAAATGATGATGAAAGCAGGAAATTATGGTTAAGAAAATTACATCGTGATAATTTTACTCCTATCTCAACAGTATTGATCTGCATTAAACAATTTGATGAACGTTTTATAATTCATCAAGATAGAATTAAACGAGATGATGTTACTGAACTTGTTAACCCAAACGACAATGGAAACTTTCCAGCATATTTGAACGAATGCTTGTCTTCAAAACAAAAAGAGCGAAATGACCGATGGAATAAAATAAAAGAAGCAGACGGTAAACAATTTAAGAAATGGTGAAATGATGACATGACATTTAAAAAAATAAATACGCTAGTAAATTGAATGGAGACCGGATACCCTTTTTTAGAGGTGAGTACGCTTTGTTTATAAAATTAATAGTAACTGATGGCTCAAAATTAGTAGTTTCATTTAAAATTTTTGTTAACTTAAGTGTACAAGTCTTAATGTTATTGACTATAATGAAGATAAATATTTACATTTAAAATTTATTGAGCATCAACTTTTACTTTTGTCCATGAAACGACTAAGACATTCGTGTAAATTTATTCTGTGGTGTTCAAAAATATATATTTACCTATGTACATGCTGCATACATTTTAATTTGTAACAATAAAGTTTTGATATTACCTTCTCCATCTTTTTAAAGAAAATTAACTAATTTACATAATAGTACAATAAACTCTTGCGATAGTTTACAATCCCACCTATCAAATAAAATTTTATGAATGAATGATTACGGAAGAGGATATAGAAAATGTCCTTGGCGATAAAAAATAAATTTGCCAACCTAATTTATGACAACCTACTAACTATTTCATATACACAGATAATTTTTTCAATATTTATACAATTTGTTTAATATACAGAAGATATTTATCTGTTTTTAAATACAAATAGAATGAATTGTATATAAAAAATAATAATATATACATTTATATGTATGTAAATAGAATGTTTATACGTATATATAAATTCATGTATAAACAAACATAAAAGTTCGTTAGGTATGTTTTCATAGCTGTTTGTATCATTAGGCAACAATTCTCATTTTCTGAAGTCTGAATTGTGCCAAGCTTTAAAAAAAATGCCAAGGTCTGAAAAATACCGATTTTTCTATTTAAATTGATATTTATTACTCTCTTTATTAAATCTTTCTGCTGGTATAATTTGTCCGGAAGAGATCTCGTTTGTGACGTCACTAATATTTGTGGCAGGCCCGGTAAGAAGAGCAAACAGCGCCATCTCGGAGGCTCCGATTTGTGTCCTAGAAGTTATCCCTATGCCAAATTTAAGTTTCTAGGCTGACAGTTTCATTGAAATCCCAGTGAAAATAAAACTGTAGACTCGAACTTGTTTTCAAAACTTTTCATCGTCCTAATCATTTCAACATCACGTCCTTATAGAATATGCATGTCAAATGTGAAATTTCTAGCCCCAATACTTTCAGTTTAATCATGATTATAAAGCATTTTCGAATCGTTTTATCCTTTCAAATCTCGGAAAACAAACGTTGTTCGAGCATTTACGTCTTAAAAATAACCACTATACCAAATTTCTATTTTTAGCCTCAACAGATTAAAAAAATTGGAATTTTAGAACATTCTTTGCTCTTGCACCCCTTTGAGGGTAATTTGTACAGAGATAAAATATTTTTAAGAAGAGATTCTCATCATTATTATCCTTAGAGAAGATTTGAAATGAGTTCAGTAGATCCAAAGTAAGATCGTGGTGTTAGAAGGATTTATATTCCTTTCGCCCTTTTAAACTTCGAAATTACGGAAATTGTTATGACCGAGCATGTAAGACTTACAAGTAATTACAATGTAGAATTTCAAAATTTAACCCTAACAATTACAAAGAAATCGTAATTTAGGACATTTTTAGAACAGTTCCGGTTCATTTTACATATTTAAACTTCGATTTTTTTTAGAACCACTGTGAGCTAACATTGACATCTTGTGAGATTTCATGTTTATAGCGTCAACCTCAATATATTCAAAGAAATTTTAATTTTAGAATTATTATCATACTTGCACCTCTTTGAGGTCAGTTGCACCGAGATAAAAAAGTAGCCAAGTTTTAAGTACAGGCTGTCATCAGTACTATCCTCATTTATTTATTTTTTTATCGATTTAGTAGTCCCAAAGTAATCGTAATTTTAGAATACTTTCCGCTCATTTCACACTCTTAAATTTCGATTTTTTTAGAAACTTTTCTATCAGAGCATTTACATCTTAAAATCAACAACCGTGTCTCATTTCAACTTTCTAACCCTAAAAATATCAAATAAATCGTGATTTAGGAGGTTTTAAAATGTTTTCCACTTCTATTCGGCCTTTTAAATTTAGATTTTTTTTTTTTTTTTGGAAACAGTTCTTAGCGAGCATTTACACCTTAAAAATAACCACCATGCCAAATTTCAGGTTTCGATACCAAATGCCAAGTTGCCACTGGCGACCAACTTTTTTTTTAAGGTGGCGACCAAGTTTTTTTTTTAAAATCTGGCGATCAAGTTTTTTTATCTGTCGGCGTTTTTTTTTTTTCTTTCTTTTTCTTAGTATAATAATTTATCTAATAAATGAACACAAATGACATTTTCTCTCTTCCCAATATTAAGAAATAAACTTAGAAACTATATTCAAACAAAAACTATTTTTAACTTTTATTTTTAATTCGGCAAATATAAGTTCATCAACTTCAAATTTTAAAATAATAAAATCAGATTAATTTAATTGACTTTGACAAGAAAATAGGCAAAAATATATTTTCCTGCTTCACTATTTTATTAATCCCCTCTCATCAGATGTAGATTTTATAGCACTCAACTATCCGGACATTTGAAGCATTCAGCAATCAGCATTTCCCGAACATGCCGGTTAATTCATCCTTTACACTATTTCTTTTTTGTTTCAGAGGTATATAATTTTGATAAGTTTCATCAGAAAACTTAGATATTATCTTTCTCCATTATGTACGGCCCCACCAGTGGCTGAGAGGTTGTGCTCTCGAAGCTGGTAGACGGGAGGTGCTGGGTTCGATCCCAATCGCGCCCGTCGGCCTAATCGTTCGGAGTTTTCGTGGTTTTCTTCGAGCCGTGGATTTATCCATGCGTAAATACGGATTAGGTTCCCTTAGAAAGACCCCCACGAAGGGCACTCCCCCCGGGCCTATATCCCTAGTGTAGATAATTGGCCGTCAATAATCAACCCAACCCAACTCTCCATTATGTACTTTCCTAAACTATGTAATTCATACTTCTCATACTTTATGCTTGTTATTAATTTTGCTCAAATAATTCATAAAAAAACATTTTGTTTTTTGAAAATCAATGACGAGAGGGAGGGGAATATTTTTTACTGGCAACTAGTTTTTTTTTTTTTTTTTTTTTTTTTTTTGCTGGCTACCAGATTTTATCTAATTTGTAAAGCCCTGGTCTTGTTAGACAAATGGACACAACAAAGCGAGGTTCCGTGTTTTACTTACCCATCATACATAGTATAAGGTAAGTCTTGTAATCGTTTTGAAAAATCGAAAAACAAAATTGTCGGATTTACACGTTTCAGACACTGGAGATTCCGAAAAACATACTTTTAGGAAAAAAATTTTGCCGTCTGTCTGTCTGTCTGTGTGTGTCTGTAAACGCTCTATCTCCCGAAAAAATTGAGATAGAGACTTGAAATTTGGTGTGTACTTAGTATGTAATAATGGAAGGAAGCTTATTGAATTTCAGTAAGCTCGATTATCCGGAACTATTTTTTTCGGACTCTCGAAATATTCGTTTTGATAAAAGGTATGTAAAAACTTTCGAAATTGCTATTTTAAGGAGTGAATATAAAAGACAATTAAAATACATAAATTTTGCATAAAGAATGAAGTCGGTCGGATAATGAGTTGCTGAGATATTTGTAATCCTATTTTCCACCCTCTTCGATTTTTCATGACCCTGTATTTTATTCAAATTTCAATTCAAAGATATATTTTAATTGGAAATGAGGCGCTTAATCCGACGCAGTAATCCGTTTGTTAGTATGATTATCATTTTTGGAGTTATAAAGATGTTTCTTTTACGCAATTCAGTAATAGAGCATTTAAAGTTTATGTTGTCATCAAGCCACGATTTTATTTATAATTTTTATTATGCATATCCATGATGGGTAAGTATTACGGTGGTCAACGATTAGTTTACTTTTGTGGCACGAAATCATTAAAAAAAAAAAAAAAAAAAAAAAAAAAACATTTTTTTAAAATACCGGATTTTAAAGTACCGGACCTCTAAACGAAGGGTTAATTTCTAAATATAACTTACTAGTTGGTTTGTTGGTTTTATCATTCTACTTTGATACATCAGGAAAAATTCAGGCATGATTTATGTTTTAATAACAGCCCAATTATACAAAAGCCGATAATAAAATCACATGATATTTCTGACAGGCACATTGTTAGGTTTTATGTGACGTCTCGCCCAGACTAACCTTCTTTAGCAGTGAAGTTTTGGATTTCATTCACATAGTTGAAACAATTAGCTCTTTTTTTACGAGTATTTTATTCTTTCTCATTATCTATTCGTGTTATGTCATATTAAAGAGATAAAGGAATAATGTGGTATTAACTTTAATCTCATTTTGTAATCGGAGTATTAATAAAGTTACAATCATGCATAGAAATATTCACAAAGTGTTTTAAAGGAAATATGTTTTTTGACGTTTTAATTATGCTATCGATATGCTGATATCGATAGAATATCGATATTCTGTCGATGCATGCTGATACAAAAACTTCTTTTTTTATTATTATGAAAGTTATGAAAATATGTTTTAAAGCAAGGGAGGGGTAGTTTTGTAATATCTGTCTTGTTTCAATAAGAGAACATGCAATTGTTGCAGATTTAAATAACATGATTGATACCAATGACAAAGCTTTTGAATTCACTTTTGACAAAGTATTGCAAAAATTTTCTCTTCCGTCTTTCAAAAGATAATTCACATTTGTAGAATTTTCATTTGAAAGAAAAGAGCAAAAACAAAAAAAACAGCGTAAAGCTTAGATTATGAAACATTTTCCAACAGAAAACTGTAACGAAACTTCACTGTTAAATAAGGTGAAAGGTGCTATGTAAGTAAACAGTTCACATGTAAAAACCCCCAATCAGTGTAAATCAGTGCATTAGTTCTTGAGATAGAGCTATTGCAGAAATCGCCAAAAATGCAACATAGCAGCGTCACCTGTTGTGTGATTTACGCCAAAAACTAATCAGCACCTTTTTATATCAGGATGTAACTGAATATAGAGTTTTATTAAATTCCGTGCATTAGTTCTTGGAATAGAGCGCCCACAATTTTTTTGTCACATACAGACAGAGAGAGTCATAGACAGTCATTTTCTAAAAACAATCAAATCGTGTTCAGGACCTTCTAAAATCCGTCGATAACCGGAAGTCGAAAATTTTCATGACTCCAATACTTTCTTCTTGTAAAGATAGAAGAAAGTAATAAATGGGAGAGGGGGATTTTTAAAATTACCTTGGTCCGTCTCAATTAAAAAAGTTTTAATTATCCAAAACTTATGTTAATCTTTTAATTATATAATCCTTTAATTATATAAGTCAAGTTACGTGAGAGAGTTATGGCTACTACACAACAATTTAAATTTTGCAAAAACAACAAAATTTTGCTGGAATTACAAATTTAAATTACAAAATTATTGTAAAATTAAAAAAACACATTTGTTAATTCAAGTAAAATTGATGAAATTTTGTTAAAATTTTGTAAGAGTGTTAACAATATTTTTTTTTTTTGTCAATGCAAGAAAACCAACTTTTTACTTCAACTAAACATTTTGCTTGAAACAACCAAAATGTACTCAACAAAACATGTTTTGTAGTTTTAATCAATTCCTTTTTCTGGGTGCAGATTTCCCTCAATCGTTTCTGAAAAATAACGTTATTACAAATTTCCCAAATAAAATAAGTTAATGTTTTATGTTAAATCTTCTAATAAAATATTTTAACAGATTTTGGCAACTATGCCGGATTTTTAAAACTTTAAAATTATTTTAATAAATATAAATGTATGTAAGTTATAAGTGTTGCACGCAACGCAGTGATCAATAACACGCGTTTAAATATTTTGCAAATGAACATCACATAAGTAAAAAATCCCTGACGGCTCGGCCTGCAGGCACAGGTAGATTTCGAAGACGCAGACCGTGGGGCGCCTGTTTGTCGGGAATTGCGGAAGAAATGACCTTTTTGCGATGATGCGGCAGTTGTAACCGCCTACTTCGAAACCTAACTTGTTTGCAGGCGGAACCAGCAGGGATTTTTTTTTTTTAGCTATAAGAGTTGGTCCTATAAAAAACTTGTCAATATAAAAGTTTTAGATAATATTAAGAGGATTTATAATAAATTTAAGCAGATTTGAAATCTTGGGAATTGATGAAGTTATGAATTTTTTTCTTCTAATCCCCCCCCTTCCCCCCCTTAAGGCAATTTTTAATTATATCAAAAATCTGTCATACATAAATTTTCGGCCCTTCTCCTAGAAGTAATAATAACTTCAAACGGATTCGATACGTATCATCATTAAGAAATTAAGGCTTTTTTTCTGTTTTCACAAAAGCCCCCCCCCTCCCCCGTTGGTTCGATTTTGCCCATTAACGAACTTGACCGAGATTTTATGTATGAGTTTCGAAAAGATGCGGGAGTTGGAACCGCCTACTTCGAAAAATAACTTGTTTGCAGGTGGAGCCGGCAGGGACTTTTTTGTTTTAAATTTTGTTTTGCTGTAAATGGTTGGTCCTATAAAAAACTTGTCAATATAAAAGTTTTAGATAATATTAAGAGGATTTATAATAAATTTAAGCGGATTTGAAATCTTGGGAATTGCCGAAGTTATGAATTTTTTTCTTCTAACCCTCCCCCCTCCCCTTAAGGCCATTTTTAATTATATCAAAAATCTGTCATACATAAATTTTCGGCCCTTCTCCTAGAAGTAATAATAACTTCAAACGGATTCGATACGTATTTTAATTAAGAAATTATGCGGTTTTTTCTGTTTTCACAAAAAGCCCCCCCTTGGTTCGATTTTGCCCATTAACGAACTTGACCGAGATTTTATGCCCCTTGATTTTATGTATCAGTTTCGAAAAGATGCGGGAGTTGGAACCGCCTACTTCAAAAAATAACTTGTTTGCGGGCGGAGCCGGCAGGGAATTTTTTTGTTTTTAATTTTTTTTTGCTATAACGGTTGGTCCTATAAAAAACTTGTCAATATAAAAGTTTTAGATAATACTAAGAGGATTAATAATAAATTTACGCGGATTTGATATCTTGTGAATTGACGAAGCTATGATTTTTTTTCTTCTAAAACCCCCCTTTCCCCCCCCCCCTTGGGACCATTTTTAATGATATCAAAAATCTGTCATACATAAATTTTCGGCCCTTTTCCTAGAAGTAATAATAACTTTAAACGGATTCGATACGTATAATAATTAAGAGATTATGGGGTTTTTTTCTGTTATCACCAAAAGACCCCCCATTTCCCCCCCCCTTGGTTCGATTTTGCCCATTAACGAACTTGACCGAGATTTTATGCCCTTTGATTTTATGTATCAGTTTGGAAGAGATTTATGCAGAATTTTTCCAGTTATCGTGGTCAGAAGAAAGTGACATAGATAGATAGATAGATAGATAGATAGATAAAGTTTTGAACTGGGGGTGTTTTTGGGTTCTGGGAGTCATGATCGGCGTAGATCTGCAAAAATTTTTCAAAATTTCCAACTTAGGGGAGAATGTAATATGTAGTATTTCTTACGAAATCTACTTAAAAGCTCTCTCGGTCAAATGCCTGCGGGAGTAAAAGATCTCGTAAATTTGAACACTGTGATAAACAGCAAACGCGTCAAGTTTGTACATTTTTTTTTCCGTTTTATTAGTTTGATCTTCTAAAGAATACCTCTAACTAAATTAAATTAATGATTGGTCATTTTGCATTTTCAAGAAATGTACAATCGATCAAACAAAAGTCCCCCCCTCCCTACCTCCTCAATTATTTTATCACCAAACCGATGCAGAGAAAAACGAAAACAACCATTTGACAGGAAATTGTGACGTCTTTAGACTTATGGTTTTTTTTTTTAAATAAAAAAATTGTTTAGGGGGCCGTTTTCATATTGAAATTGTAACAAACTTTGAAATTTTCAATACGATCATCCAATTTTGATATAATATATAGTTTCTCTATAAAAATAAATAATTAGACTAAGAACAAGTCATTCAGGGTTAAAGTTGAAGTTCATATTGTTACAAGGAACTTACAAAACTGTATATTCTTCTGGAACGGCGCAAGAGTCTTTCAGGTGTGACTTCTCTAATTTAGTATAACAACCTTCTAAAAATATTCTGCTAGCATATATTTAATTTTAATGTATCTTATAGCTGTTTTACTTACCCATCATACATAGTATAGGGTAAGTCTTGTAATCGTTTTGAAAATCGAAAAATTTTTTTTTGACGGATTTACACGTTTCAGACACTGGAGATTCCGAAAAACATATTTTTAAAATTTTTTTTTTGCCGTCCGTCTGTGTGTCTGTGTGTGTGTGTGTGTGTGTGTCTGTGTGTGTGTCTGTAAACGCTCTATCTCCCGAACAAATTGAGATAGAGACTTGCAATTTGCTATGTACTTAGTATGTAATAATGGGAAGAAGCCCATTTCATTTCAATAACCTCGATTAACCGGACATTTTTTTTCGGACTCTCGAAATACTCGTTCTGATGAAAGGTATATAAAAATTTTCGAAATTGTTTATTTCAAGGAGTAAATATAAAAGACAATAAAAAAACATAAATTTTGCATAAAACATGAAGTCGATCGGATAATTAGTTGCCGAGATATTTGTAATCCTATTTTCCACACTCTTCGATTTTTCATGACCCTGTATTTCATCCAAATTTCACTTCAAATATATATTTTAATTGGAAATTTGACGCTTAATCAGTGCAATAAACCGCTAGTTAATAGGAGTATTATTTTTGGAGTTATAAGGAAAAACCTCTTTCAAGCAATTCAGTAATCGAGCCTTTTTATGACGTCATCAAGACACGATTTTATTTGAATATCAATGCATTTTATAAGTAGTTTACACATTTTTATTTTAATATTTCACATTATACATAAACATGATGGGTAAGTATTACGGTGGCCCCCAACGACTAGTTTATGTTTTTTTAATTTAAGTCTGATTATTTATTTTTATAGTGAAATTTAGGCATTCAGCAGTTTTTATAGTTATCAGTTTTTATATTAGTTTTTATATTTGGCAAATAAAAATTCACCAAAATTATCCTATTTTATGTAAATTTAATATGCAATAATGGTTATCCGTGTTACCTGAAAAAAATCATGGTTTTGGCATGCGCCAATGGACTTGTATCAGTTTCAAAAACAGTGATTTGTTGAAAACGTTGATTTTCTTTGGATGGAATATAATTATAATAACGAAAATTGATTCTTTTATTTTATTTACTTACTTAATTTATTTCAATGTTTCATTCTTCACCCTAGGATACCAAAAGTGAGTCCATTCGGTGAAGTAGTTTCGAAGCTATGCATTCGTAAATATTGGAACTCCTAATGTTAAATTCCATTTAATGAGTTGCAAAATAAGCTGCAATGAGTATATATTTTTTAAAACATAACTCGAAAACCATTTGACGGAATGAGCTCTAAATTTGGATTCTCGCATTTCAAGCTTCTAAAATCAATTTACTGTTCAAACTTTCATAGGTCACAATACATACTGTTGTTTAATATTAATTTCACAATTTATATATTATGAAATGAATATTAAAAAATATATGAACCCCTTGATTTTGAAAATGGGCAAGTCCATTTTATTTTGTTGCTAGATATTGAATGATTTGCATTTGAATATAGGTTTAAAAATATTCGTAAAAATATTTTAAGAGCATTTTTAAACCCTTCATTTATATTTTAGTGGTCCTATTTTATGTAAATTTAATATGCAATAATGGTTATCCGTGTTACATGAAAAAAATCATGGTTTTGGCATGCGCCAATGGACTTGTATCAGTTTCAAAAACAGTGATTTGTTGAAAACGTTGATTTTCTTTGGATGGAATATAATTATAATAACGAAAATTGATTCTTTTATTTTATTTACTTACTTAATTTATTTCAATGTTTCATTCTTCACCCTAGGATACCAAAAGTGAGTCCATTCGGTGAAGTAGTTTCGAAGCTATGCATTCGTAACTATTGGAACTCCTAATGTTAAATTCCATTTAATGAGTTGCAAAATAAGCTGCAATGAGTATATATTTTTTAAAACATAACTCGAAAACCATTTGACGGAATGAGCTCTAAATTTGGATTCTCGCATTTCAAGCTTCTAAAATCAATTTAATGTTCAAACTTTCATAGGTCACAATACATACTGTTGTTTAATATTAATTTCACAATTTATATATTATGAAATGAATATTAAAAAATATATGAACCCCTTGATTTTGAAAATGGGCAAGTCCATTTTATTTTGTTGCTAGATATTGAATGATTTGCATTTGAATATAGGTTTAAAAATATTCGTAAAAATATTTTAAGAGCATTTTTAAACCCTTCATTTATATTTTAGTGGTCCTATTTTATGTAAATTTAATATGCAATAATGGTTATCCGTGTTACCTGAAAAAAAAATCATGGTTTTGGCATGCGCCAATGGACTTGTATCAGTTTCAAAAACAGTGATTTGTTGAAAACGTTGATTTTCTTTGGATGGAATATAATTATAATAACGAAAATTGATTCTTTTATTTTATTTACTTACTTAATTTATTTCAATGTTTCATTCTTCTTTAGAAAAGTTACAATAAGTCAAAAAATACATTTAATTTTGTAGGAAAAAGTGAAAAAAAATAAGAAAATAATATTCAATAAGAAGTCGCAGGTATATAATTATAAATTATGCATTTAAGGATGGAGTTTGTAAGGTGGGTTATATATTGGCTGATGAAGTTCTCGGTCAAATCCTCTGATTTTTCTTTCATTTTCTAGTGCCATAATGTTACAATTATACTTTCTTTTCACATGGCTCCTCTATGATGTGATATACAAACTACTTATATACCAAGAGGAATCCCATTGAAATAATAAGCTGTTTCTGTTTCTGTTTTTTTTTCTTTTTTCTATAAATTATGATAAAAAAAATGTTTTACCAAGTGCTGTCAATTCATCACAGTTGTAGTTGAACTGCTAAATTCTGATCGTGCTTGTTAATATTATCCAATAGAAAAAGTAATTCTATTCAAAGTGGACTTTCCTTACTTTTTAAAATCAACGAATTTGAAATATCGATGACACATTAAATCACTAGTAACAAACTTATGCTTATAGTAAAATATATTTATTGTGAATTGCTTAAAAACAAATTTTATGTGAATTATTTGTAACAAGATTCAGCTTTAAATAATTTGTTTTCAAAAATGTACTTGCCCCACTTTTAAAATCAATGGTTCATATGTACTTTAACATGAAGAATATTTAAATTTAACCCTTCTTTGCATGAGTTTTTCTTTTACAATTGTGTTTTTTTATACATATATTAAATATTAGACATCAGAAATTTTAATGTAAATTTTTAACTTTGTTCAGCAACATAGTTCACGGGAAATTTACTGGATTAATATTTCTATATAAATATAGTGGTGGAGAAGAAGTTGATTTATTTATTAAACGTTAAATAAACAGTGATGGAAATTTACATCACTATGCAATTAAGGGTTAAGAAAATAATTTCTAGAAAATTGAAATATGCGATTCCAAATTTGCAGCTCATATGTATTGACAATCGTTTAAATAGCAGGTCAGAGTAGAGAAGATGCAGTTGAAAAAACAATG
This sequence comes from Maratus michaelseni, assembly GCA_963931845.1. Classification (NCBI taxonomy): domain Eukaryota; kingdom Metazoa; phylum Arthropoda; class Arachnida; order Araneae; family Salticidae; genus Maratus; species Maratus michaelseni. The sequence goes on along the minus strand of OZ007591.1, from coordinate 344,756,925 downwards.
AAGTTTCACACAACAAATAAAAAGGCAGGTTATGAAACGATTTAGTTTATTCGAAACAAAATCTACTCGCAGTTGACAAAATAAGTGGCAACCTTCAACGATTACACCAAATAAAAGAGTCGATGAGAAAATGCTGCTCCAAATTTTGTTTAATGACGAAATGTCTGTAATTAAATAAAGTAAATATTGCTATTAGTATTTTTTGGTATGAATTTGAATTTTCTAAATAAAATAAAATTCCGATAATTTAAACTCGGCAGTGACTGTGTTAAAATGATTTAGGCATATTGATAAATGATTTTGTTACAGCTATTTTAAACATTTATTCTAAGATTACTGTTAGTTTCCAATGTATATAACAATTTTAATAATCCACCAACTTTGCACATATATTATCGAAAGAAAATTTATTTAAAACAAACTTTCAACTGGCTATTTGCACTACTCATGCTATTAACAGAAAGTATTCCAATTATAAATTTAAAAAAATGTATGGGAATATTTAAGTATGATATTTAATTAATATAATATTTAAATAAATTATATTGAATTATATAACATTTAAATATTATACAATTCAATTTAATTACAACGCATCTTCTTAATTTTTAACCAATTTTTTGAAGAGATTTGAACTGTATTGATAATAACTATTGAATTTCAACGCATGTCAATTTTCTTTTTGAGGAATTATATTGAATTATATAATATTGAAATATTCTGCAATTTAATTTAATTACAACACATCTTCTTAATTTTTAACCAATTTTCTGAAGAAATTTGACTTAATTAATTCAAGAAATTTTAACTCTATTGATAACAACTATTGAATTTCAACGCATGTCAATTTTTTTAAAGGAATTACATTGAATTACATAATATTTAAATATTATACAATTCAATTTAATTACAACGCATCTTCTTAATTTTTAACCAATTTTTTGAAGAAATTTGAACTGTATTGATAATAACTATTGAATTTCAACGCATGTCAATTTTTTTAAAGGAATTATATTGAATTATATAATATTTAAATATTATGCAATTTAATTTAATTACAACACATCTTCTTAATTTTTAACCAATTTTCTGAAGAAATTTGACTTAATTCAAGAAATTTTAACTCTATTGATAACAACTATTGAATTTCAACGCATGTCAATTTTTTTAAAGGAATTACATTGAATTACATAATATTTAAATATTATACAATTCAATTTAATTACAACACATCTTCTTAATTTTTAACCAATTTTCTGAAGAAATTTGACTTAATTAATTCAAGAAATTTGAACTCTATTGATAACAACCATTGAATTTCAACGCATGTCAATTTTTTGAAAGGAATGTAATTAACAATTTTAATTAAAATTTTATTAAAATTTTAATTAAAATTATATTATTTGAGCTGTAGAGAACAGAACATAATTAAGTTACAGCACAACCAAATCAGTTTGAGCAAAATACCCATCACAACGATACAATTTGCAATCCTTAGCAAAATCTGCTTTTGAGAAATATATACAAAATTAAACCTTACTGAATAAGGCTGGTGTAACTTTACTGAAAGGTATGCAACTAACTTCGCCCAAAGATAATATTTTCGTATATTTTTTGTTTGAAGCACTTTTCAAGTGAACTAGTTATCGCAACATGAAAAAAAAAATTTGTTAAATTAAGAATTCCGCTATGAGAAATTTCATTATAACAAATAATTATTGGCTGTCTTGTAAGGTTCGTTGAATGTGTTTAAAAATTACACTAAGAATTTAGTGAAATTTTTTTTTAAAAAATGGTATGAATTGTATTACTATATTTAACAAACCTCAACCTTACTGGATAAGGTTGGTGTAACCTTACTGAAAGGAATGTAACTAATTTCGCCCAAAGATAATATTTTCTTATTTGAGTTTGAAGCACTTTTCAAGTTAACTAGTTATCGCAACATGGGAAAAAAAGTGTTAAATTAAGAATTCCGCTATGAGAAATTTCATTATAACAAACAATTACTGGCTGTCTTGTAAGGTTCATTGAATGTATTTAAAAATTACATTAAGAATTTAGTGAACAATTAAAAAAAAAAGAATACTACGAATTGTATTACTATATTTAACAAACCTAAAATAACAAGTTTAACCTTTTCCTTCTCTATTTGTTTTCTGTAAGATCTTGAGTTGTGAGATTTGACACGCTGGCTATTCAGTTTTCTGTTGCAGACTATTGCCTTCAAACGTGTCAAACGCGTTTGTAGCATGTCTTGAATGTCTTTCACACTATTTCTTTACATTCTGCCGTTTCATGCATGGTTGGAGAATCAGTGCGGGATTTTATTTTATTTTTTTTTATTTTTATTTTTTTTGCATTATTATTTATTGTGGATGAAAGCAAAAGTTGTACTGTCAATTCTTAGGTGGGCGGTTTTAACAGTGCAAGCCCGAAATTGCAATTTTAGAGGAAAGTGAAAAAAGTGTGTACGCCTGTTTTGGGTTCAACAGGGTACAGGCTGTTTTCTTTAATATCAATGTATTGGGTTATCCCGAAAATTCGTACCGTTTGGGAAAATTAATTCGTACCGAAAAATTCTGCCGTTAATTAGTAGACAAAACAGTTGACGAACAGTTGATGTCGGTTAAGGAGCTTCCGAGTTACAAAAATTATTAAACATTAGATTTCGGAATTGATGTCTAATAATTAAATGAATAGAATTTTTTGGTACGAATTAATTTTCCCAAACAGCACGAATTTTTCGGAGAACCTAATATTTAATCGTGAAATGTGTTTTGATACTGTAAAGTAATAATTATTACTGTCTGGTTTTGTGCAGTGAGTAAGTGTAACATATATAATTGCGAAAATTTCTTTTTTGTACTGTTATGATCACTAGCTAAAACAGTTCGTTACCTTCCAAATTGACTTATACTCTCCGCCCATAAATATTATATTTTTACTGTGAAATATACAAATATATTGATTTGACCAAAAACTAACTTCTACTGTGTTATGACCGCCCACCTAAGAATTTTGAAGAAGAAATTATTACTTTCCTTTCATCCACCATACACGATATGTTTAACGACTTGTTAATTTTACACTGTAAAATTAAACTTTATTTGACACATGTTAGTCCGTTACCAATGATTGAAAGTTTCCCGAATTCAATTATTCATTTTATCCTAACTCTCATTTAATTCTGAAATCTATGCTAAAATTTTTTCAAATCAAAGCTATATATTTCCGTGAAATCACGTAGGATTTCAGGCAACTCTGCTACCGATAATATTTTCGTTTTTTGGAAATAATTTTTTTTTCTTTAGTGTATAGTTATGTTTTAGTTGCACAAAAATCTGCAATTTATCTTCACACATATTACATTTAGTAACCAAAGAGCATTTAAAGTTTTACGTTAGAAGAAAAGTTGTGAAGAACTTTTGTTATTACCGGCATGAAGAATATTCATTAAAGAAGTCATTCATTTTTAAAGAATATTCATTTTATCAAACACGCTTATTTTGCAGTTTTCGCGTACAATTTCTCGAAAATGGCTCGAGTGATTCAGGAAATTTCAATATCTTGTATAGAAAATGAGTTTAAGTACTTGAAAAAAAAGAGGTGATCGCCTCTTCTAATTCTGAGCCAATTAATCGTATGAAAAAAAAATATATAGGTATCGATTTGGAATAAATGGCCTATTTATTAATACTATGCATACATTATGCTTCGATGGATCGTCTACATATTAAAAATTGCACCAATTTTCATTTTTTCAAATAGCAACACCTACTTTTGACAATTTATTTGAGTTCCTTGAATCAAATCAGTCCAGAAATGAGCTCATACCCTTTTTTATTCCATGTCTATTATACTCTGAAAATAAGAAAAAATGCTTTTTAATTTATAAAAATATAATAGAACCACGAACGAAAATATACAATAGCCCCTTGCGATTTACCCATGATTCCAAAAGTGTTCTTTATCTTCAGAAACCTCGGAAATTAATATATTTTCGAGATTTAGAGAAGTATTTATAAGAATAAGTTTCTTTTGCTGCCACTGATTTTCGAAAACGTTTCTGGGTAGCTTTTATAATGTATTCATCAGTTTCTCAAACTGGAATATCGGAGTTTTAGGATGCTATCAATTCTCAATAGCACATTTAGTGAATTTATTTATTCAAGGTAGTAACAAGATGATATTAATTTTAATGTGAATGTTAAAGTTGTTAATTTATCATGTTTGTCTGTAAAACATTCTTGTTGGACATGAAAATGTTTACTACTTAAAAAATGGTAGAATCTTATAAAATGATATTCTGATTGGAGAAATCTGATTAATACATAATAAAAAACTACTCGGAAACGTTCCCGAAAATCAGTGGCAGTCAAAAAAACTTTATTTTAATAAATGCTTCTTTAAATCTCGAAAATATATTGGTTTCTGATGTTTCTAAAGATAAATAACGCTCTTCGGAGTCGTGGGTAACTCGGAAGAGGCTATTGTAGACTTTCGTTCGTGGTTATATTTACATTTTCGCAAATTATGAAACATCTGTCGTTTTGAACGCTTTCCAACATAATTGAAAAGTGTTTATGAATTCGGTTTGTCTGTCTGTCGTCTGTCCGCGCTCTAACTCGCGTAAATATACTCGGATTGCCTAGAAATTGATATATGTTATTGGTGTATATATGGCATGTTTGGTATTGAAAATGAAGGGTGTAGAATATATCGTTCATTTACGGGGACACGCAAAATAATTCCGTTACATTACGGTCTACAGGGAAAAATCGTTTCCAGGGTATTTTAATGGTGTTTCACTACTTTAAACATATTCAAATTGATACATATCACTGAGGTGCACTACAAGGTGCTTACCGTAGAATATGGTATGCGCAGAGAATGTAGCGTTCATTTACAGGGACGCTCAAAAAGAATTTGGTTACAGTATTATCTATGAACAATAATTGCTGGTAGCTCGTTTTCAGTTCTTATGCGCGTTTTTAAATATAACTAATTTTTTGCATATTAAGTGGTGCATATAAATTCTATACATCATATACAGGGCTGCTCAAAAGATCTCGCGTACATTACCGTTTATTGACGGAAATTGCTGAAGAGAATTTTCAATTGTGCGACGTATTTCCTAATTGAAATAAATTTTAGCATACTGTGTAGTAGAGATACAAATCGGTATATTACATACAGGGCTGCACAGAAGAATTCGGCTATTTTGTTTGACTGTTGGTATAGTAATTGCTAAAAATGTGGTTTTAAATTTGTTATGCGTTTTATAAATAGTTTACTTAGTAAACTGTGGAGATTTGTTACAGGATTCTGAATGTGTTGAAAAGTGTTTCATAATCGCATGATTTTTAGGTGCGTTCGTAGTTATATAAATACGTAGCACCTATAGTCGTCGTCTGGTCCGTCCGTCTGTCCGCATATAACAGCGCAAAAACTACCCAACAGAATGGTTCGAAATTTAAAATATATATAATCGTTGCAGAATTTTGTCGAGTCATTTCAAATTTTATGAAAATCGAAGCAAAATTTAAAAAGATATCAATAAAGGTTTTCTTTATTCTATTAAATCCTATCGTACGTAATCTATATAGTAAAAGCGCAAGTCATGTGACTGAGGTAAACAAATACGGGCTGAGCGCATTTTGTTATATATGCCACGCGGACATTTTTATTAAAAATTATTTTTTCACATAAAATGGCATAAAAGTTACATTTTTAGAAAGATCGTTAAAAAAAATTGTTTGCTTGAGAGATGAGTTACTTCAAAATTGTATAATCAAAAATGTAATCATCTGAAATAATTTCAGTGAAAACTGGTGAAAAATGGATAGCCGAATATCTCAATCCATTAAAGTAAACAAACAAAAGATTCAGTCATTGTAGTCATAGAAATATTAAATCATGGAGGTAATCATTCGCAAAGCAAGATCTTCATGGTGAATCTTACAGCGTTGTCTGGTGTCGAAAAAAAAATTCGCATCTGTAAACATGCAATATGTAATAATAATTTTTTTTTTAAAGCTTCCTCTTTTCGCTCATAGCAGACGGTATAATTTATTTCACTGAAATAATAACTATGATTTTTTTTTTTTTACATTGTAAAACTAGTTATAGCACAAAACGAACGCACCTCATTTGTTCCGTTTTAACGTGAAATTTCCAACTTGTTTGTTCTTGTTTATAATATATTACCTTAGACAATTTATAAAGCTTTGACATAAAAAGTTAAAATTCTTAATTTAAATGAGCTCCAACCGCTTTTAAATATATAATCTATTTATAAATGAATACATAAATATGTGTATGTTTCTATGTAAACGGGAAATTTTTAACTATGTATGTATCACACATTATGCATTGCATTTATGGAAAATAGAAACTAACCACGTATTTAAGAAATAATTGATTTGAATAATTTATACAGTAGGAAGAGGGAAAAAAAGAATTAAACGGTAGAAATAAATATATAAATTTTTACACAGGATCTGTATAAAATAGAAACTAACTTTCTGATAAAATAATAAATATTATGTTTTAATGATTTAGAATTCGTATGGATAATTTAAAATAATTTTATATTGTACTATTGGTGTAAATGAAATTTTTCGAATTACTTTAAAATATGCTTTATGCTAATAAAAAAAAAGTATATTTATTACTTAACGCAATTTATAAAGGTTTGATATGAAAACTGGGAGTACTTAATTTAAATTGACATCAACCATTTTTTAAATGTATAATATATTTATAAATATTTTGCATAAACATGTGTATATTTATTTGTAATATTTACACTATACATATAAAATCCTAATGAAACGGTTTTATGGAATGAATTTGTGAAACGATTTTATGAAACGACTAATTAGACGAATATACGTTAAATGTGGGGGGGGGGGGGGCTTGTATAAACGCTGAAGTTAATGCAATTTTAGTATATTGTTACAGTCAACTACAGCATATTTTTTTCTTTAAGAGGGTGTATATAGAATTTATCTTACAGGGTCGCACAAGAAATATGAATATATGTAATGATTTTATTAAACAAATATATGAAACGCGCGGGGTTTCGAGAACGCGGAAAGTAATATAATTTTAATATTTGTTACTATCACCTACACTATGGTTATATATTATAATTAAATTACATGTGTGAGCATAAATAGAAAAAAATAAATGAAAAAAATAAAAGGAATTAATTTGATATTGTTATGATAACAAAATACATTGAATTTATACAAAAAAAGTAACTAACGGTATGTTTAATAATAAAAGAGCTATACAATAATTGATTTTGAGTAATTTAGAAAGTGGAAAAAAGGAAAATAATAATTAAACAACAGAAAAAAGTAAATTTCTACGCAGAAACTATATAAATTGGGAACCAACATTATATAAAAATAATAATTCGTTATAAATAATTTAAAAGGTAGGTAAAATTAAATTAGTGAATATATATATATATATTAATTTTTATACAGAGTCTATGTAAAATAGGAACTAATTTTATATTAAAATAATAATTCATTATGAATAATTTAAAAAGTAAGAAAAAGAGAAATTATAATTGAACTATTGGAAAAATTATATTAATTTTTATACAAAATCTATGTAAAACAGGAACTACTTTAATATTAAAATAATAATTCATTATGAATAATTTAAAAAGTAGGAGAAAGGCAAATTAAAATTAAACTAATGGAAAATTATATATATTAAATTTTAAACAGAATATATATAAAATAGGAACTAATTTTATATTAAAATAATAATTCTTTATGAATAATTTAAAATTAAACTATTGGAAAAATTATATATATTAAATTTTAAACAGAATATATATAAAATAGGAACTAATTTTATATTAAAATAATAATTAATTATGAATTTTTTTAAAGTATAAAAATATAATTAAACTATAGAAAGTTGTATATATATATATATATATATATATATTAATTTTTGCACAAAACATGAAGAAAATTAGAACTAACATTATATCAAAACAATAATTCATTATGAATAATTTCAAATTTAAATTGTGATCAAATTTCTATTTTAAATTTCAATTAAATTATCGAAAGAAATATATATATTAATGTTTACATACAATCTATATAAAATGGAAAATAACTTAATATTAAAATAATCATTCATTATGAATAATTTAAAAAATAGGTAGACCTAATCGGTATAGCAAATTATAGTTAAATTATAAAAAATGAGTACATGCATTCTATAAAAGTATATGTATTCTATTTTTACACAAAATCCAAATGAAATTGGAAAGACCAGCTTATTAAAATAATAATTCCTCATAAGTAATTTAAAAAGTAGAAAATAGAACAATTATAATTTAATTAATATATATATATATATATATATATATCTAATAAATTAAATAAGTTATAAAAGTAAGAAGTTAAGTTAAATAAGTTATAAGTTAATATAAGTTAAGTTATAATTAAATAAGTTATAAGTTAATATAAGTTAAGTTATAATTAAATAAGTTATAAGTTAATATAAGTTAAGTTATAATTAAATAAGTTATAAGTTAATATAAGTTAAGTTATAATTAAATAAGTTATAAGTTATAAATTTATTTCATTAGAATATAATGAATTAAATTCTAATACAAATAATATAAGAATCTACAAAAAATAAGAGCTAATTACATTAAAATAACAACTGATTTTGAGAAATATTGACAGTGCCTCAAGTACATTAAATCATAACTTTATTACGCAATAAAAAAAAAGCCTGTTACATTCATAAATTTACATTGTTTTGTTTCAAAACATACTATACTAAAAAAAAAACAAATATGCTGAGTTTAACATTTTAACAAACTCGAAAAAATAAAATGTAAAAATTCTAAATTTGAGCGCTTCTTATCTCCTCAAAATAGGAGAAATTCCAAATGTTTAATTAAACTTCTAAATCGTTTCCGTCTTATGCTCAAATAAGGCTAAATACATGATGGAATTCTGAGTCAGTGTTATTCTATATTATTTAGCATATCAGTTACAAAACATGCATATATTTTTCAATGTCATAGAAGCGGCAGAAAGGGTGGGGCGTACATAGTTTGACCTTCTCTACACCGAAATCAATATTACCTCTTGGTCTCACATTACCCTGCTTTTGCTATTACTCTCGAATTATTCGTATATATAAACCCCTCATGTAGCTGTGAGAAAGTATACTGAGTTTTCATTTCCTCTGATCTAGCTTCCTTTCCCGCTTACAACACATCAGATTTTTCACAATGATCGCAAAGGTAATCATGAAGTTTCTAAAACTACTGAGTTATAGTAAATTTATAAAGATGCTTGTTGATTTCAAATAATTTCTTAATTAGTGACTACTACTAATGACTATTGACTTATAGTAATTTATAAAGATGCTTATTGATTTCAAATAATTTCTTAATTAAACTAATTTATTTATTATCATCAAAAATTTAATTATATTAAAATAAAATAAAACTTTGTAAGTTTAAAAATGATTTATAATTCATGGAGATAATATTGAGGATATAATATTATCTCCATTAATAATTTAATGAGCATCAATTTAAATTAATCTCATTTAATAATTTAATGAACAAATTTATTTACTGGCTTAGTGAATTATTGTAATCTTAAATGACATTTAAAATTATAATTATAAATTTCAATTAATTAATTAAAATTGTAACTAGTTTTTTATTATTTAAAATATTTAATTTTAGATTAATTAATGATTAGTATTTGAAATCATATAAGTGAAATTTAATTTTTAAGCCTATCCAATTATATTTTGTCTAATTATATAGTGCATAGGTTTTAAATTACGCGTATAAAGATTATTATGAATATGTGAAGAGTTTTACAAATAGATCTTTAATTATAGCACTTTTATTTATATCCTAAATATTATCTCCATGAATTATAAATCTTTTTTAAACTTACAAATTTTTATTTTATTTTAATAATATAAATTTTCATTGATATTTTTAAATTTTAATTTCTGCCTACTTTTCCTTCTATTACAGCAATATTAAGCGTATAACAATTAACTATTGGAAAGAATTATATTGAACGTAATATACTATAAAGTAGAAAAATCAATAATTTAAAAGAGCTTTAAACTAGAATACTGATTTTCAAATATTATAGAGAAATTTGAAAAACAATATCACAATAATTTAGAAATTCGGATGAAAATCCATAGAAGCTTGAATAAGAATCAAATCTTCTTTTTTTTAATTGAAAAGAAAATTCTTTAGTATATAGTTTTATGGTAATCAAAATTTAAAATTGAGAAACATTTGAAGTAATTCGGGATGCATAACATTACATCTACTCAGCATATTATGAGGTTGATAATAGTTATTCAATTGCATTTGCTTTTCAGCAATAATACTGCATAATTGTGGCATAATTTCATTTCTTATTTAAAGTAATAGTTACAAATGTCCAAAAGAGCTTAAAATCGATAATTATGATAAGAAAAATAGTCCACCCTGTGAAGGAATGATAAGTTATGAATGTTATAGGTTTCAATTTTTAGTCATCCCTATTGATGTCAAAAACTTAGATCACACTGCAATTATTCCGTTTACCTTCTTTGTGTTCTTAAAAAAATATTTATTTCAATGAGTAGATCAACAAGTTTCCAATTTACACGCATTTGAAGTATTTACATTCCTTTTTCTCATCCTTCAACAGGTTTTCTGTATCCTCACCGTTGTAGCTGCTGCCCATGCAACAGCAATCTTTGGATCCGGGATAATCTCCCCTGGTCTTCTCAGCTCAGGAATGCTATCTCCTAGTCTTCTTCGATCTGGACTGATTGCGCCTGGTCTTCTAAATACGGCCATGGTTGCTCCTGAAAGCTCTGCCAAGGAAAGCCAACAGCTCTCTGGCTCCCAAGAATCAGTTTCACCATCTACCCTCACCACCAGTTCTTCCACCACTCCCGAAGATACCACCACAGACAAGAGGGTCATCGGAACCACCAGTATCCTCTCCAGATCTCCCATCCTCCTCAATGATGGCGGATTGATGACCAGTGGCCTCATGGCTTCTCCCATTTCCCTTGGTAACGGAATGTACTCCATCGGTCTTGCTAACGGAATTGTATCTCCCATTGGACTTAGAAGTGCTGGTATTTTGACAGCTTCAGGAATTATGAAGAGCGCCAGGAAATAGACTGTAGTAGCAGTAGATTGATTGGATGTGAATTAAGTATTAAATAAAGTAAATGTTAGGTACTAACATACATTTGCTAGTTTTTTTCTTTTTTGCATCATTACAGAAATTTGATATCATTCAGTCTTACATACAGTTCAAAAGTTAGTACCTTTGTTTTCAAAATCAAAACTGAAAGGAATCAGAAATATTAACATATATGGATAACACAATGGGAACAACATAATATGACAAAGTTACGTCGTTCAAAGAATAACTTTAGTATGCTCAGTTCTTTGCCTTGTGTATCTATCGTTGGAAGTTATTATGAAATAGAGCTAGCCAATCATTGCTGAATCGAATAGTTATAGTATGTTTAAGTTCTTGTAATACCTCTTGAAAACATCAGCATATTATTCTAAAGCAAAATTTTACCCAAGAGAGATGGCAAAAAAAGTAATAATAACTTTTATAAAAATGTAAAAATTGGGACATCAATAAAGACATTGAACGGGTGAGTGAATAAAGGATAATATTCCAAAAATAAGAAAAAAAACTGAAGTAGTTTAATTAATAATAACTAATAAACTAATCAATATTTTTCTTTGAAATTTATAGGATGAATCCTCATTGACTTGTCCTAAATCCAATAATGGTGTACATTTCTCTAAAATTGATAGTTTTATTTACATGAATGTTTTTGCGCTTCCTCCAACATTTACATCAGCTGGAATGTTATCCTTTTTTCGCTCACCCGTTCAATTGTCATCTGCACTAAAGATTCTGGGTTAGTTCCGAATGTCTAGTAGGTTATGTTTTGAACGAAAGAAAAAAAAAGTGGGTAAGTGTGATCGAAGATCGCTCAAAGGGTTTCGTTTAGTATTCCTTACAAAACACTTTATCCTTTCTTTAATAAATCCAAATAAATTTCATTTAGCAACAAAAAGAAAGTCATGTTTTTTATAAAGTAAAAAACTACCGGTCTATTTTTTCTTTTTTTCGAATATCTAAACCAGCCCGCTATTATATTCTGTCATAATAATATCTGTCATGCGGACTAAATGCGATATTTAAAAAAAAAATTCACAATTAAACATGTTGTACACCTTCAAAATGTTAAAATATGCGAATATTTCCATAATTGGATTTTTATCATGATTCAATATGTTTCTCAAACTCATATATTTACTATTCTCTATTACTCATATTGATACTCGCTTTGTATTATTCTCAAACATCTGAAAAATTTGTTAAACTTCCAATATGACGTCAGATTTTCTTTTTAATTCTCTAATGACGTGATATTAATCTGCTTTGTGTACATACACATACTCATACTCCTTGTATTATGGACAAATCTTTGAAAATTCTGTTTTGTTACCACTATGACGTCAATCATTTTTATTTCATATTAATCCTTTTTTCAATTGGCGAAACTTTTTATTTCATTTTCATTTTTCACGTTGAAATCGTCTGATAGAAAATTAATTATTGTAGAAAGAATTTCATTGTGGATTTTAAATCTTTGGCATCTGCTATAACGAAAAATGTTTCAATTTAATAGGAAAAGGCTGTTAGAATTTTGGTTTTTATCTCTGTTTATTATTAAAATAATACGAATTTTTCAAATTTAATTATTTTGAGCTCTTTGTAGATGGTATTCAGCTATATACACAAAGTTACAACTCTGTAAGTTACATAGTTTCTGAGAATAGCTCTGTGACAAACAGACAACGGAGCGGGAGTAATAGGGTTTCGTGAGATGAACGAAACCCTAAAAAAGAAGTTTAGTCGTTTATATTTTTGTAATGGATTATTTGTACATAATCAGAATAACACTATACATAACTTCAAAAAAAGTTATCAAATTAATTACATTTTTCAGAATTCACGTTTTTTTTCCCTTCTATTGCAGGTATTTATTAGGTTGTTCGGAAAGATCTTTGCGTTTGGGAAAGTTGGTTCAGACCGGAAAATTCGATCATTTTATTATTAGACATTAATTCCGATAGCTAATCTCTAATAATTGGCAGGCAGAATTTTCCGGTACGTATTTGTTTTCCCAAACGGAAGGAACTTACCGAACAACCCAATATTTAACTTAACTTGGTTCATGTATGTAAGGATGGAATTTTCGTAATCGATTTTTCACTCACTTCCTGATGTGCTAGAGTTCTAACAATTGTGTACAGTTATGTCTTCTTGATGACTATGACAATACAATATTTTCAGAATTTCAGAATTCAATTATCAATTAATAGATTTATTTTAATTAAATTTTGATTATATTTTTATAAAACAAGTTAGAAATCCTAGGTATATTAAATAATTTTCAGGCCTGAATTTTTAAAAATCTATTACATTGTGACTGAACAATAAATAGTTGTTTATTAGATTAATGTAAAACAACATTTGCAATTATATAAAAATGCTTCTTTTCCTTTTCTGTTGTCATATTTTAAGAAAAAACTGAGCGAAAATTAAAATATTTAGATAACAAACCATTAATTTTGAATTTTTAATATGTTTGGCTTGAATGTGTTTGAATATTTAATATGTTTTTTTACTATGTTTTTCATATGTTTTGAATTTTTAATATATATGGGAATGCTACTTCATATAAAGCGCATGCATTTTCATTTATAAAACATGTATCTTAAATTCGGCGTATTTCTACATTTATATACACTAATAAACGAGTATTTTTTTTTAACTACTTTTACTTTTATTTACACTTATACTGATTTTTAAATAGTAATTAAAAATTACTTTTCATTAAATTAATTCAATTAATAATAATTGATTCAAATTATTAAATTAATAAATAAGTAAAATAAATTACATTAAACTAATAATAATTACTTTTATTTAAATTAATTAAATTTGAATTTTTTTTTTAATTATTATTTACTAGCGTCTTTTGGAACAAGGCTGAAAATGACTTCCGTTTGCTTTCTCATTTACTTTTCTAATCCTTTGATGCTCTGAAATTTAAGGCTCTTTTGAGGGAAAAAAATATACATATCTACCCTATATATATAAAATCCTAATGAAACGAATTTTTGAAACGATTTTATGAAACGAATTTATGAAACGATTTTATGAAACGACTGATTAAACGACTGATTATGTTTCAGGGCTATTTTTAATAAAATATTAAACGCTTGATGGTGAAATTAATACCAATTGTCCATAAAAATCCGCGGATGTCAAAACTGGTAATAGAATTTGGAAATTGGAATTAGTTTTCGTGATATTAATTTTTTTCTAATTTTAATGACATTTTTGTAATGATGGCAACTAATTACTCAGTTTTTTTGTGACAAAAAAGGGGAAAAAAATTAAAAGAATCCCGATAGGGATTATTGATTTCTTTTTATTCGTCATTTTCAAATTATAATTAAATTTATCTTTTATTTCAATCGATAATAAAGACAAGATTGTGATTAAATTATGTTTTTCAGGAAAATTTGAAAAAAAAAATCACATTTCTATCGTCAGGATTCAATCGTCTGTCAGCATTTAATTTAATTTATAAACTGAATATTTTGAATAATTTCGTCCAAATGACGTCATTTATGTAAACGCAAAAGAAAGGGGGGAAAAGGAATTAATAGTAATTATTATTTATTGATATCATTTTGTTATTTTTTTGTAAAATTTAATTAAACGAATTTATAAAATCACTAATTCGGATATTTGAAACGAATATATAAAATAATAATTGCCCAACTGAACGGAAGGAGAATAAAATATCCTGCTTGGTTTTTCCGCCAAGCTTTTTAAAAAAGCGTCAAGACACCTGTAATAGAAAAGCACCTAAAGTTCATTGGGTTTGTTTTCATGACTTTTGGCAACAAATCTATGTATATTAACGAAGCTATCCCTTTTTGAAGCTTGAATTACGCCAAACCTAAAAGCAAAGGATCCTATGCTAGAAAAGTACCCGATTTTCTTATGGACAATATTCATGTGACATAACATGGTGTAAAATTATCGTCTACAGCAAATTTGTTTAAATATCTCATCAATTGATGCCGAATAAATGCAGGCATGCATGCACAAAATATTTAATTAATTTTGTATGATAAATAATTATTAGAAAATTCGTATATACATACTAATTAAAATAAATAATTTACATATTTAAAATAACATGAAAATATGCACGATGGTGCACTAAAATAGAGAGAAAATTAAAACCTGTCACAGAAAATTGTCTACAAAAAAGTACTTTTCAATACTGTGGTTCTTAATGTTATTCACAAGCAGATGGAATTTTTCTCATCCTTAAAAGCAAAGGAAGAATAGAATACAGATCGCTGTTATAAAAGTCCGAGAGGTAGCCACAATTTAAACCTAACCATTTTATACAAGCTGGATTTCAAGTTGTAATTGATTTTACTTATCAATCCCGAAAACAGTCGTCAGTTGTCGCAACAGCTGTGTATGAGGCCATGATAATCAAAAAATGTCCCATTAAAACGTTAAAAGCATGGCAACCCAATTACAGATTTACCAATATTTTTAAAATAAAGCACGCTGTCATGTTTTTAGAGGCCTCGAAGTCTGAGCGGGGGTTGGCGAGCGTAGCTCGCAGGGGGTAGGCCCCCTAGTATATATATATTAAGAAATGTGAAGTACTTATAAAATTCCCTTTACACTAAACTATTATACGTATATTAAAGTAGAAAACCCTTTGTTTGCTAAAAAACGGCGGCTTGACAGCTAAAATTGATACATTAATAAATATTAATTACAAAATATTAATTATTAATAATTAATACTCATAAAATATTCAGTTCTTTGATCGATTTTTATTAATTTCAAAATTTACCAACCTCTTAAATTTATTAACACTAAATATAGAGGAACTTCTGGTATTATGAAATATCAAGGTGTCTGTTTTGTAAAGTGCTGCCACCAAGTGGCAGTATCATAAACTACTTAAGAACGTTCCCCAAATGCGTCCCCCCCCTCCCCCAGAACGCGCAGTTCGTCGGTCGGCGTCAGGGCCCGTTGTGTGAATAAATATTTACTTTTTGTCTTTGGAAAGTTTCAGGAGATTTTTCAATATTTTATATTCATTACTAGAAGTAATATTTTTATATTTAAATTAAGCATAATGTACTAATGTACACCGAAATATTAACAGTTTGTGATGTAAGACTCGTTTTTTTAGCTTGAGATTCACACCAAAAACCATAGAGTAATTTTTTTCCAAACCGGCAATGTCAGGTTATATGGAATACCAAAATCTCATAATACTCCATGATTATGGCGGTGTAAAGACATTTGCACAAATCACCATTTGTGATTTGTGCAAATCAGCAGTATGAACTGAAGTATATTGGCTGATGGGAATGTTTTGTAGTTAATAAATTCTATTTTTTTAAAAAGTACCAATTATGGTGTTTTTAAGGTGAGGGTAGAGTTTGCAATGAGCTAAATTTGACTGAAAGTAAGATTTTTTTTATAAGATTTTTTATGAAGAAATATCTCCTCACTTGCTTCTTTTCATGTCTTATTTCTGTCATTTTCTAAGTTTTTTAATGTATGATTGCCCAAATCTTACATTATTCTAGTTAGTACAAGAATGAAATCGTACATTTTTGGTGAAATCTATGGTAATTTGGGCTTGACGATTCTGCCTCAATTTCAGAAATATTTCAATAATTTACTATCTTCAATTTTTATTTATCTTTTTTTAGTTATATATTTTTCTTCTTTTTCTGGATATTATTCAAAACAGACACGAGTTCGTTTTTAGTTTATGATTTTTACTCTCCCATTTGTGTGTAATGTAGCTGTATAAAATCAATATCTAGCATAAATATCCTAGAAGCCATTGTCTTATAATGGTTTTATATATGTATATATATATATATAGTTAAGGATTTTTCTTCCTTCTATATTCCTTTTTCACTTCCATTCAATGCCTTATATCGATAGTGGTTGACTAACTTGGCCTTTATGTTGTCTATTAACAGAAATAATGCATTTTTTGTGGCACATAAGTATTCTTGCCGACAAGCGTTAAGTACTCGCGTGCAATTTTGTTTTTCACTTTTCCATCATCATAGGATATCTATATTCCATTTCTGTTCCAAATTTTACAACATGTATATAAATGTAAATGTGGATTTAATTCTGAACGCTTCTGACTCACGTTCTGCTAAACGGATTTTTATTAGACTGTTGCTAGTAAGGTAAATGTTGGTGGAAGGTTTTATTGTGTAACACATCGTTCTAAGTTGCTTAGTTATAGAGCTATGGGGAAAAGTTCTATAATTAGGGCAACCCTATTATGATTTAATAGGAATGTCATTCTGAAAGCTTATAACTCACGTGCTGCTCAACGAATTTTTGTAGGACATTCTCAGTTAGGTAATTTTTTTTGGGGGGGAGGGGGGAGATTTCAGTGTATACCGCATCGTTGTACGTTGCTTAGTTATAAAGCTATGGTTGAACGTTCTATAACTAGATGAACCCGATTATGAAAGATTAGCATTTAAAAAAAAATTCTAGTGTATCTCTTTTGATGTAAGTTGCACTATTACGACATTAGTTTTTTTTTCCCTTTCCCGCGTTACGTCCGGAAATTTAGCTCAAAATGCCAACTTTGAAAGCAATTTCTAAAAGATCTCCTGCCTTTATCGAAAAAAGAAAAACAGTCGATTACAAAGTTTCGGAATAAGAGCACCTATTAATTTAATGTGTTTGCGAATAAAAATGAATTAAAAATGTGTCAGATAGTAGCCAGCTTGGGTTTCAGAACAGCCTATTAGAAAATAATTGATAAAATGTCTGCAAGGAAAAATTACGAATTTGGTTAAGATGAACACAGACATAGCCTGACTGTGACTTTTATAGCCCGGGACACATCGCCGACTTATCCGGGATCCCCATCAGTACATTATGTAGCAAAGTTGAAGTAATTTTCATACTTATGCAACTTGTAAAAAAAAATGCATTCTATTTAACATATTCTTTTAAAAAATCTGAATAAATGTGTCTTTAAAATAGCAGAATGTCAAATTTATGTATAACTGTGCAATACAAATGACATGATGCCGTGTAATACTAATAATGAAACTGAAAAAATGCATAAATCCATAATTAATACTTTGAAAATTTTACCATAGAAAATTTCACACGCCTTGCATTCATAATAATCAAATTTTAACTGCTTAATAGGCGTACAGCCAACATAGTGAAAAAGTACCCAAGCCGGGACTCGAACCCGGGTCATCAGTATAGCGCAATGACGTTATAACAACTGAACTACTTGGGAACGGTACTCACTCTGGAACTTTCTCACTATAACATGTTGGAAAGGCTATAAACGCAGCACAAGATGTAATATTTTTAATGAGCCACCAACCCTGGGGCAAACACGAAATCAAAGAAAATCCAGCCTCGATAATTGAATAAATTCATAATTAATACTTTGGAAATTTTTTCATAGAAAATTTCACACGCCTTGCATTCACAATAATAAAATTTTAATTGCTTAATAGGCGTATAGCTGTATATTGCTGGCTATACGCCTATTAAGCAATTAAAATTATTATTATGAATGCAAGGCGTGTGAAATTTTCTATGGAAAAAAATTCCAAAGTATTAATTATGAATTTATTCAATTATCCAGGCTGGATTTTCTTTGATTTCGTGCTAGCCCTAGGGTTGATGGCTCACGAAAAAAATATTCCATCTTGTGCTGCGTTTGTAGCCTTGCCAATATGTTATAGTGAGAAAGTTCCAAGCTACGTACCGTTCCCAAGTGGTTCAGTTGGTAGAACGTCAATGCGCTATACTGATGACCCGGGTTTGAGTCCCGGCTTGGGTACTTTTTCACTATGTTGGCTATACGCGTATTAAGCAATTAAAATTTGATTATTATGAAAAAATGCATTCTATGTTCCAAACCTGGTGAGCTCTTAAATATATACCAAATATGGCATTTTAAAAAAAAGTTTATTATTTTATCTCAATTCTTTCCTAAGTAGTGTTAATACTATATCACCGTCTTATTTAAACCAAGATTTTTACTAAATTGAAAACAGAGCATCGATATTCTCGGGTAGATGAAGGATTAGTATATTTCAGCCATTTCACTATTTCTTTTCGTTGTACTAATTTTTATCATGCTCTACATCCTAGATTACAGTTCAACATTGGGAATTTTCTATATTTGTAGAGTAAATTCCAAAATACACGGTAGCCATACATAAAGTGCACGTGTTGGAAGGATTGTACAAACTAATATTTTTAAAAATATTTAAAAAAAAAAAACTGGTATTTTTATTGTTTAGAGCATTTCCCCCCGGGATTGCACTACAACTCTTAAAGCGAAAGCTGGGTTCCCGGGGCGGTCATCTTTGTTCATCTTTGCAATCTTTGTTTAGAGCATGCAGAAACCAGATCTGCAAAAAAAAAAAAAAAAAGTTTTTTTTCCAATAGGTGGCGCTATATATCAATAAATATTTTTTTTTTTTTAAAGGAAAGAAAAATTAAATGTAAAAAACAAAAAAAATAGCATGCTTTTTTTAAAATTTACAAAAAAAAAGTCAACTTATCTTATAAATCACAAATGTGTGCGTTGCTCAATTCTGACGTCATAATGATGCGGGTAACAATGTGGTGAAAATGGATGAATGTTGCATCAGTGAAGCTATTTTTTTTTTCATTCAATTAATATTAAACGATCGCTATGTTATTTCTATGGGGGAAATGTAAGTTTTGAGCCGACGTTTCCCCCCCACCCCGTAGGGATCGAATTAACAAAATCAATGCCCAATTCATTGAATGCATATAAATTCCAAATTTCAAAGCTCTGTGACAACAGGGAGTGGGTGAAAAATGGGATTTATATACAACAAGATTTGACTGCCACAAACAAAATTGTAAGTTAAAAGAAAGCAAGCAAAAATAGAGATTTTCCTACCAGCTAACTTTAAAAACTTTTATTATCACAAATTTCACATGATTCTAGCTTAAAGTTTTAGCCACGAAAAAAGCCCTATGAGCACAAAAATTTTATCCAAAAAAAAATGTGCTGTGTTAACAAAGTATTTTTTATCAAAATGGTAGTAATTATAGCGCTGTAATGAAAGAATATCGCCGTCTCAAAGAATATTGATTTAAAATGAGTTATTTTTGTGAATATTTGCTAATAAAACATCCGTAACATGTAACCGCCCTCTATTGGTAAAATTTTGAACTAATCATTTATATTGCATAACTCGTTTCCGAATATTTTAAACATTATGAACACCAAAGCTTTTAAAAATATGCCAAAT
Organism: Maratus michaelseni; assembly: GCA_963931845.1. Taxonomy (NCBI): domain Eukaryota; kingdom Metazoa; phylum Arthropoda; class Arachnida; order Araneae; family Salticidae; genus Maratus; species Maratus michaelseni. The sequence continues at coordinate 344,736,431 of OZ007591.1, read as the reverse complement.
AATTTATCTTGTAGAGACCTTTAAATTTTGGCCACCCTGTATATCACCATATGAACGAACAGAAAAAAAACAATTATAGATCGTTTTATGCAGAAAATCTGGAGCGTTTTAAAATTTAAAAAAAATTATAAATATAATACGTTTTCACATTCAAATTCTTCATATTTAGGTTAAACAAAAAACATATGAATAATAATAGAAAATTCGTAACGTGATAAGTGGTTTAAAATAAATTTCTTCATCTTTATCATGCATTTTCGTGTAAAGCATGTTTTACAAAGAAATTTTTAAAGTAGTATTTAAAAAAAATTATGATCATTACTTTTAAATTTTTTAATCCTTCCGTCACCTCCAGTTCGAGTAAAATCCATCTATCTCATTAACGAATGGTTTATTAATGCTGACTATGATGACTATTGATGTCTATTAGAATTATGGCTTTCTTTATCAAATCGAAGACATCGACTCTTTACTTTATATATATATATCATTTTACTTCTGTTGATATTTACAATTCTAAAATTGAAAGAATGAAGCTTTTATTATGTAGCTTACAAAAAGGAAAGAAAAGTAATCAATTAATTCTTTAGGCCTTATAATAACGCATGTGTCATGTTTCCGATAGCTTTCAGGGAGAAATTTGTAAAAGCATTTGGAAGATTGTGCATACCAGAACGTCATTAAAAACTGCATTAAAAAATAATAATAATTTGTTATTTCATAATTGTATAGAATTACAGATGTTATAGGTTATTCCTTTTAGTGAACTTTGTAGCATTAAAGCACATAGCTTATTATAATTTTCTCTAATTTCGAATTGAAATAATTAACTTAAAAAATATTAAAGTTTTACGACCATTAATTTTTTTCATTTTATTTTATCACGATCACTACCTCAATTTGTGCGCGGGATTTTTTAGTTTATTTTTTTATTCCCATTCTAAAGCAAAAAAAAAAAAAAAAAAAAAAAAAAAAAAAAAAAAAAAAAAAAAAAAATCCAGCATAAATGTATTAAAACACATTTTATTTACTTTTTTTCAGTGAACACTTGCTTTTTTGTAACATGCACTGAATATAAATTTTGTACATAATTTGAAGCACCAAACTTGAGCAAAGAAATCACATTGGTAAGACAATTGATGTCATCTATAAGAGGTAAGACTTGGCAAGTGGTGCCCCAAGGAGCCCAAGTCCTAGAGGGGAGATAGCTGCACCGTGAGCAATGGAAGTACTGTAAGAAAGTGGCGCACCAAGGATTGGTGCACCGTGAGCAATGGAAGTACTGTAGGAAAGTGGTGCACCGTGAGCTGCAAGAAGAGGAGCGGGTGCAACTGCAGCTATTGGAGCAGCAGCAACAGGAGCAACAGGTGCGGCATAGGGACTAATAACTGCGGCGGCAGCGGGTGCACTGAGGGCGGTTCCAGGTTCGTTGGTGTTAATGGAAGCTCTGAATCCCAAGGCATCGGCGACGTAGTCGACTCTGCGTGCTCTTCCGTCCCTGTCGGTGATGGTGTAGGATCCTTTTTTGTTTCCTGCAGCATCTCCGATTTCGGCCCTGGAGTTGGTGGCTCCGACACCATTGGCTATTCCGTAATTAAAGGCATAGTTACCAATAGCCTGGAAAGCAAAATTGTATTCTAGATTTATTATTTGCAAAATACGCTTAATAAGTATGGGAAAAGCTAATGATTTTAGAGAACAGATGTCGCAGACGCATCGGGGTTTGCGCAATTTTTTGTGGCGCTATTCGAGAAAACCGTTTTTTTGAATACCTGTTACGTTTAACATGCGCAAAAAAGCACGAAAGTTTTATTATTTTTATGAAATTATATTATCATTTTATTATAAAACACATACAATTTTATTATAAAACACAAACATTTGGTTTTATTTAACACGCACATTATTTTTAATTTCACATATTATTTGTATATTTACCTAACTCACACACATTTAATTTTACTTATTAATTATTTTTATTTTCATACTTTATTTTTATATTTACTTAACACACACACATTTAATTGTACTTATTACTTATTTTTATTTTATTCTGTTTATTTACTTCCACATTTAATTTTATTGTAAGTATTTAATAATATATAAAACACACATATTTTATTATAAAAGACCAGTTTTCTATACGAATTAAAAATCGCTTGTTTAGCACGCCAGGCAAAAAAACGCCATTTTGACGTCATAAAAAAACTCCGGTGCGTCTGCGACATCTGTACCGATTTTAGAAAGCGTGTACTAATTTGATTATGCATAAAAAATTAATAGCCATATTATTAAAACTAAAAACAAAATGTTTCGACTAATTACTAACTCTTCATGCCTTAAACAAGGACTATGTCATGTTTTTGATTATATGATGACCTGATTTAATCATATATAAACAATTAATATGCTTAGTATTGCAACTAGAAACAAAATAATTCAGATATTTAACTAATCATGCCTTTTAATAGGCCTATGCCATTTTTTAAATGTTGCTTTAATAAAAAAAAATAGTTTATCAAAGTAGCCATGCATCATATCATAACTTTATTGAAAACTACATTTGTAAAAATAAAAATTAACTCTCTCATAAGAACTGAAAAGACTTACAGATATTTCAATAAATGTTTTTTTTTCTAGTAAAGTTGCACATAATATTAACCGTTAAGTGGAATGATTTTTCTAAAGTTACAAAAATAAATTAAACTAAAATAGAATAAGATGAAATAAAGAAATGCTCGATGCTCTTCGAGTAGTATAAAGAAAATGACAGAATAATTTAAAAAAATATATTACTTCAGTTTTTAAGGTGACATTTTGAATTTTATCATTCGTAAAATAAGCGTCATAAAGCGCGATTTATCTATTCAAAGAAATTTGAAAGATAGGGCACAAAGCACGCACAAATTGGTAAGGACCATATTCAGCATTTATGGGAAAGGAAGGAAAACCGCGTACCTTATTATTACTTGCTTCTTGAATCCAGAATTTAATGTAACTTTGCGTACGTACTCTGCACATATCCTTGTATCATAATATCATTTTAAATATATGATTAGTTCATCAATTTTTTATTAATAAATGATTATTTATAAAAACCCCACCGGTAGAGTAAAACCACATAGATATGGTTGGACCTTAAATTGATGAGGTTTTATGAGTTGGACCTTAAAGGAAATGAAAAAGTTTCGATTTTATTAAAAAAAAGAGCAATATATTTTATTTTACAACTTTAACTAAGGAGCTAAACTATTAATGTTTCAATTATGTCTAATGATTTAATATTTAAAACAAAAGGATAATTATTTTCATTATAATTTGAGAAATTCCAGATAAGAAGTTCCCTTTTTAACAACTTTATAAAAGTCATAACCACTTTTTGGTCTATTGTAGTTTGACTACCGTTTCTTCAAACATTTTTTACGGGTTCTTAAATTGTCGCTTTCCAATATCTTTTTCTATCCCACATAAAATATGCTGTTTTACTCCAAAAGAATTTGGATCGGAAAGCAAGCCGTAAAATTATCATTTTAAATGCTAACAATAGTTTGGTTCTGGAAAAATAAATTCTTATTAAAAATGCAACACATAATAATATTAAAAGTTTCATTAACTTTAAATGTGTTCAAATTTACGAATATTGAAAATTTGAAAAAAATAAAACCAAAAATGACAAAATTAACTTTTAAACACAGAAACTACATGTGACAGTCTGGGGATATCATAATATGGCCGCTTCTCCTTCTGGTCTAAAGCTAAGTATTTCAACTATTACCCACTGGAGGGCAGTTCAAATTGAGTTAGAACTGAGATGTTCGGTTTCACTCTATTTGCCCCCTAAATATATATATATATATATATATAATGCGAAAACCACATACCATACTTTCAATCCCAAATATATATATATATATATATTAATGCTGTACACAATTAATTTTTTCAAAAGTAATTTCCATTGTAATCGCTAACTTGATGGTGTTTTTCTAGCCATTACTACACAATGGATGATGATCCTTGCTATTTAGCGTCGCAGAATCAATTCTTTGTTAGCAGGTTGTTTTTATCTCATTTTCTTATATTGTTAAATTAAGAATAAAAATAAACAAAAAGTGTAAAAATTTAAACAGGAGTATTTAATTGTACTCATTTATTTATAACTTTTATAAGTAGATGGCATTTGGCGACATAAATTTTAGATTCACGTGTGATTCCGTAGTTACAAATAGTTATCAAATGTCTAAAAAGCGCAAAAAGATATTTATCGACTAACCACAGCAAAATTACTGAAAAGTAAACATGATTTTTATTTTAAAGTTTTCTTTTTAAAAGTTGTTTTCTAATAAATGAGTTGAAAATTAATTTTTAATTTTGTCTAAAGTCTGAAAAGTTATAATAGTACATCAGGAAATATTAGTGCAAATTATACACCGGCAATATAATGAGAATAATCACAGCCAAAAACATCAAATAGCATAAATTACCAATTTTTGTACTTTTTTCTCCATTTTCGGCAATCTATTTTTATTTATGAATACTTATGTATTATATATTTATTAACTTGTTTGTTAAAACACTTTAAGAAACACTGTAAGAAATAAGAAAGAAAAGGACAGCAAAATCTGGTGACATTTTTTTTTACTGTAAACCTGTAAATAAAAAGAGTTACAAGGTACACTTTGCTTGTAATTTACCGCAAAAAATGCTGCAATCATAGAGATTTTTATAGCAAAAAGTACTAGTAATGAAATTGACATCAGATTCTTATGATATTTTCTCCTTTTTTTTTGCTTACGGTGTATTGCCTACTGAGAGAGAGCTGCTGTACTATAAATTATGGATAATATACTCACATCTTGAGTTCTAGAACCAGAGCTAATGCCAGTGCTTATGGCTGGACCAAGAAGAACGGAAGCATGGGCAGCGGCAATGGCTGCGCATAAGAGAACAACCTGAAAAAAAAATTAAAAAATTAGGAAATTAAGAAGCAAAATTAACAAATAAAACTTTTGAAATTGGTTCTATAGGCCCAAAAATTTGATTTTACTGTAAATTCAAAAGAAACTTTTCAGTTCGTGTATAACATATGACATTTCAAGCAGTATCTTAAGATGAAGTGTCTGGAGATTATTCTTAGTTTTTTGTTTAATAAAGGCGTTATAAAAAATTAATTACAAAAATAAATTTCAACTCCAAAAACTGAAAGTTCATATTTAAGTTTTGCTCAATGAAATTAAAATTAATTCTAACAAAAAAAGGCATTTGAAACGTCCAGATTAAGCCATGTTTGAGGAATCTAGAATCATTCTGCCAGGATTATCTAAGACAGAATATTTTAAAGGGAGTCCGGTTTCTATCCATTTGTTCCTGGGAAAACGCGCCTACCCAGGGTCCGACTAAGCATTTTTGGGATCCAGGACAGTCATTCACCACTATTTACAAATAATACTTTTAACCTTACACATGGAAGAAATTCTGAGATTAAATAAGGCGACGATTACTAATTCGAAAATAAAGTTACTATCTGATCGGTGCATCTGCTTCGCATGCTCGTGCAATAATCCGGTTCTGTGCTTACCCATCATATTTTCTATTGTTTTGAAGTCTGATTACAAATCGAGATTTTCCATGTTTGAATCCTGATTTAGATTTTGATAACTGTTGTGGTAGTTAGTGCTTGAGTGGATGGTGGGGCCGTAGTGCCATGTACAGATTTTAAAAACAATCGCTAGCTCTTCAAATTATGCATTTTACAAAACATATATCTGTACAAACACATTCAGACAAATTATATTTAAATATTTTAATTATATGACGAGCTTTCGGGGCCACATAAAATGAATTCGCAGGCCGCTTAGTCGTAAATACCACTGTTATAGATGTTCTATAATGCCATGATACACTGGAGCATTTTTCTTTTATGAAAACGTCTTATAAGCAACCTTATAACACTGGGAAAAATGACACTTTCAAATCTGAGTAAATCGATGTTTTCATTTTGTTATGAAACTTTTTGTTTCAAATATGACGACCCAATGCTTTCAATTCTGAAATACCAGAAATACTCAAAATATTGAAACATGGGCATACTCAAAACTGAGCGCATAAAGGTCATCAAAAACTTTTAAATGCGCTAGGCCATTTGAAAGATCTGAGTCTTTCTTTCGAAAGGCCTAGCGCATTTAAAAGTTTTTGATGGTGTTTTAAGAAGATTTTTTATTTCTTATTGATTCACACCAGTTTCAACTTATTTTCTTTACATAAAGGTCAGTTAATACTCATTTTTAAAACATGGGCATACTCAAAAATGATTAGAATCAGTTCAAATTCATTTTTGAAACATGGAAATACTCAAAAATGAGCACATAGAAGTCAGTTCATACTCATTTTTGAAACATGGACGTACTCAAAAATGATTAGAATCAGTTCAAATTCATTTTTGAAACATGGAAATACTCAAAAATGAGCACATAGAAGTCAGTTCATACTCATTTTTGAAACATGGACGTACTCAAATAGGAGCACATGACGTTTTTTTTTTTTTTTTTTGAGTGTGTGCATGTTTTCAGAAATGAGTCTATACACGTTTCAAACGTGAGTCAGTTTGATTCGGAGCCATTTTGACTACGCGACATACTCAGATTTGAGTATTTTTTGCTAAATTTTGAAAATGTCGTTTTTAGAGTGAAACTTCAATATCATAAAAAAGCTGCAAAGTACTCGATTTTTTAGGAATAAGGATTTAAAAAGATAAACTAGTATAAAATATACAAAACTTCAAGCACTCATGCTAAGAACAAAATATATAATTACTCATTAAACTTACTTTGGCAATCATGTTGTAGGTTTTAATTAGACTTCTGGGAGATTCAGAATGTAAAACCATGTTCTTCTAACACCTATTTATACTTTGTTGAAATGTATTCTTTCAAGGTTTACAATGAAGACTTCTAAAATAAGAAATTATTCTCGAGGGCAGGGCGGAAATCATTTCCATAATCGCTCCAAATACAAACCATCTTTTATTTTGCTTTTTTTATTTTTCAGCTTTTTTAAACAAATAGGAAGTATCTGGCCGGTTATGCAAAAGGCCTGCGATATTCACGTCACTTGCAAACGCGGATTAGTGACCTTCTTGAATCATCGTGAGTGCCTTACCTTGAAAACGTAACTTTCTTTTTTTTTCTTCTTTTTTGATGAAATGGACGATCAATTGATAACATTTTTCTTTTTCTTTCTTCATTTCGAATTCATCAAGTTAACGTGCTGATAATTGTAAGTTCGATCTATAAATGGAGCTGGATCTTTTAAGCAATAGGCAACTGTAACTTAACAGAAGATGATTACTCAATTCGCTGTATATTTTTATATTAATGTTTAAGCAAAGTTTAGGATGCATGAGTCTATTTCGATCATTGTTTCCTGTTTGAAACTGGATATGTTTAAAAATAATTCAGTATAAATTTTATTGGAATGAAATGATGCCACGGCAGTCTCTTTTATGTTATTTATTTATTTATTTTGACAGTCTATCTGTGCTCTAACTTTTGTTAAAATTACGAGCCCCCATCGGAATTAATTTGAATTACATGAAGAACAATATTTTTTTTTCCCTTTCGAAATGAAAAAATGTGCGCATATTTTTTATAGTTCCACATTGAAATTTCAGTAAACATTAGTTTCTGTGGTTATAAAATAATAATCTCTATATTCATCTTTTTTTTTTTTAAATATAATATCTAATTGTAATGACTTTTGTGCGTAATTATTTTATGATCATACTCAAATTATTGAGCGGAGAACTATATAACGTCTCATTCATGAAATTTATATTTTAAAGGAACTAACCCTTTGATATATTTATTTACTTATTTATTTATTTAAGTATTTTTATATTTCTTTTTGACATATCATTAAATGGATTTATAAAATATTCATGAAAAAAATACATTTTTTTGTAGTAAAATGTGAAATTTTTATTTTTTTATAAAAAGAAAATAAAAAAGTTTTAAAACCTTACTTTTTTTACAATTTTGAATCTTTTGAAACAGTTTTTTTTCTTTTTTTTCTACAAGTGTTCTGTATAACTCTAAGAACCAGATTTCCAAAGAGTTAATTAAGGTAAGTGCGCTATTAATAGGCCACGTAAGACATATAATGGGCCAGTTATTTTGGCTAATATAAAACAAGTTTATGTATCACAATCACAAGCAACTAAAGTTAGAGGTAACATAGTCATAGTTTCAACCAATCCCCTATCAATTTAGCTGATTTTGAGTTTGACATATGGGCTTGTTATGTTCGTTCCTAATTATATAAATACGTAGCACCTATAGTCGTCGTCTAGTCCGTCCGTCCATCCGTCTATCCGAATATAACAGTGCAAAAACTATCCAACCGAATGTTTTGAAATTTAATATGTATAAATGTTGCAGAATTTTGTAGATTCATTTTAAATTTTGTGAAAATCGAATCAAAACTTAAAAAGATAAAAAAAATAATATTTATTAAGTAATTTGATTTTTTTTAATCGGTAATTTTCCTTGTTATTGCAGCTTCCGAGGTGTATCGTTAAGTTATCTGACATGTATGACGTATATGATATTTTATAACCTCTATGACTAAGTTATAGTCACATTCTTCATTCAATAATTCCTATTATACGTAGTTAATTCAATGATATTCCTTGATAGGTAATGTATCTAGTTGCCATGGTGATTACGTCCTATTTAAGATGGAATCCTATTCTTTCCGTATTACTGAATTTAAAAACCGAATTTGCATACTAAAATTGTTTAGTTATTAGGGTTTTTACGCCCCTTCTCTTCCCTTCCTCCCTCTTTCACCTTATCGTTGTCAATTTTTTTTTTCGATTTTTAAATTTAAACAATTTTCAAAAAGCAGAATTTTTATTATGAATTGATTGAAAAATAAAAATAATCCTGAGTACAACCTATTTTGAATTACTCCAATCCTTCCACCCGGCAAATAAATTAATTTAAGAAGATAATCTAAATAAAGTTTTTGAACGAAACATCAGAATTATACAGGGTGATTCCACATTCATGGTACAAACTTTAAGGATTGGTACAGGACACTGTAACAAACAATTTTTATATAGGAAAGCAGGGTCGTAAATCCATTTATATAGTCAAAAATATAGGGAATCTCACTCCAATTGGAAGTTGCGTTTTCGTTCATAATTTTAACAGTATTGAAGGTATTTTAACAAAATACTTACAATATGCTTACAATTCATACAAAGACGAATCTGTTATGGATTTTGTTAAAATATCTTCACTACTGGTAAAGTTATAAACGAAAACTCGACTTGGGATTGGCGTGAGACGCCCTATATTTTTGACTAAATAAATGAATTTTTGACCCTTGGTTTCCTATACAATAAATGTTTGTTACAGTGTCCAGTACCAACCCTTAGAGATTGTACCATGAATTTGTAATCACCTTATTATAAATCATTATCAGTTTATCTATTGTCGATTATTTATGTGGTTTAATGGTTATTATTTACAAAAGTTTTATTATATTAAATATTAATATGTTATGGTCAATACGATTAATCTGGTCATTATTAATAATAACCGGTTATTATTAATAATGACCGAATTAATCATATTGACCGTAACATATATATATTAAGCATTTTACCAGGAATCATATTCTTTTCTATAAAGTTACAATACTATACACTGAAGAATTTTTACAAATGTTTAAAAACTATATACACCTATGTGAAACCTGGGCTTGTTTTGCGTTGCACGAACAAAATATATGTTTCGTTTTAATTTCTTCTCCAAATTAAAACGATTACATTGACACACTCTCTCCAATTTACTGTTTTCTTGCTAGGCTTTCATATTTCTCTTTATCAATGTTTACTTTTGCTGATGAGTTTTAACAGCCTATTTAGAACAAAGTCATCTCTTGCTCTTTAAAAAATCTTTGCATTTATCTATCAAAATAAGTAGAATTTTTTTTATAAAAATCCCTCTCAGTGGCGTAGCCAGGGAGGGGGTCCAAATGCTCTGGATATCAGTAAAATTGTAAAGTTTTCTTAGCCTTGATTATAGCAAAAAGTTTTCCGATTAGATAAGACAAAGAAATCTTTACAAAATTAGTGGTATCCAGAGCATCTGGACCCCCACCATGGCTACGCCACTGCTGCTTCTTAAAGCTAAATTAACTAATCTGAAGGTTCTTTTTCTTTGGCTATTTTCTCGTTTACTGGGAATGATAAAAATGCCATCGGTTTTACATCCTCTGTAGGCATTTCGTACCTCTCAAGGGAGACCCATTTCACCTTTTGGGAAACACATGACCTATAACATAATAAAAACTGTGAATGCATCGTTACAGGATATCATTTAAAACAATTAAAACGTGTGCGCAAACGATTTTATTCAACGGATAAGAAAAATTAATGTTTTTGTCACTATAAGAAATATACTTTTTCCAACATTTATTTTATCAAACACCACATGGATGAATACTTTATTTCTTCATTATTTGATAATGGAAAAATAGATTTACTCCCCACTTTCTAAAGTTTTTGATTTCACAACCGCTTTCTCAGATTCGTGTTCAATTTTATACAAGATATGACAATAAAGTTCAGTGAATGTGTTCACAAACAATAACTTAACTCAGGAAAAATACTTTATAAATTCCTCTTTCGGTATTCCAAGTAGCATAAAATGGTGGGCCTAATTGTTGTCCCATGTTGGTCCACAGCAAGAAATGTCCGACTTGCAGCAAACATTGGCTAACGAACTATTCGCCAAAAAAGGCCCAACATTGACCTAACATTTAGTTGCTCAGATTTCTGCTCAGATAAGTTCCAAATCAGAGGGGCGTCTGTTTGCTTATTGTTGGCATACCAACAAACTGTCAACAATGAGACAACAATCTGTGTTGCTTGAGATAGCATTCAAAACAGTCTTTACATGGTTTTGAATTTACTTTACACTCGCCCGTCGTCGTTCAAAAGCGCCCATAGTGGATTTGTAGTACTTGGGATAGCATGCAAAACAGTCGTTACATCGTTTTGAATTTATTCAGCCTCATTCGACCGCCGTCGTGCAAAAGGTTATGGCCGGTATAGGATTTGTAGCAGTTGGGAGAGCATACAAAACAGTCGTTAGATGGTTTTGAAGTTACTCAGCCACATTCGGCCGTCGTCGTTCAAAAGCTCCAGTAGTGGATTTGTAGTACTCGAATGTTGCTCCGCCCAACTTGCCATATAACGAGGGTTCTCCGTGCGATACTGAAAATGGGTTTTGCTCAGGGCCTGATTAAAGTATGGGCCAACTGGGCCATGTGGCCTTGGGGTCTCTAATTTTGGAGGAGGGGAGGGCACCAAATTTGGTATACAATTTTTCAATCGATTTTGTCTTGTATTGACTGTCATCAATATTTTGTTCTCTAAGATTAAAAACAAAAAATATATTGATCTAAAAATGTATTTATATATTCATATATGTAGTCTAAAGCACAGAAATAATTAAGTTTTTGGGACATATATGAAGGGAGAAGTAGAATGAATATCAGGACCCGGGAATTTTTTGTTTGTTTGTTTGGTTGGTTGGTCTCTGGCTTTGCTCACATTTTTCAGAAACTTTACAGTCGTGTTTTCTTGATTTGTCTTTTCAAACTATAGTAACAAAAATAGGTGTTTATGTGTATGTATGTCTGCAGTTTTCTGAAGAGACCGCTGCGAGCAGAGAGCTATGCGATTTGTCAGGAGGGTATCTGTATTTCTGAAACTATGCAGCTCGAAGATTGTTCTTAGATTTTTTTACTAGATTTTTATGCGATTTTTAATTAGGTAATTAATGAGCTCCGATTGTCCTGTTGATCGCTTCCACGCCTTCCCCGGGATAACGTGGTTCTTTAAACACAAAACACGCAAACGGGAGGAAAAGGTGCAGTTTTTCTAGAGTTTAAAATTGCGATCGATTGGTACAAAATAATAAATCAGGACACGTGCGAATTGCCGGTAACTTCTTGATATTGATGGACCTTTTCATTAAAAAAAAAAAAGAATATTTATATTTCAGAAATTCGTTTTAATATTTCAAAAAAGGTCGTTTTCATATTTCACGTTTTTTTCTGCAGTTTAAATTTCCACCCCATGGCCCGGATAAGGAAAACAAAACAACACAAAATACCTACCAATAGCCGGTATTTTCGTTGTGTTACCAGTACCTTTCATTTAAAAAAGTATAAATGTTTACTATCTAAAAAAAACAAACAATAGTTGAATGTTGGATTTTATATTTTTGTTTTTTCTGCAGTTTAAAACTGTCTTCCCCATAACCCGGATGGACTTACAAAGAAACAAAATACCTACGGTTTGACGGTACCATGCTCGTCTAAACGGTATTTTTCATTAAAAAAAATGAGTATTTACTATTTAAAAAAATATTTTCTGAAGGTCGTTACCAATTTTTCTTATTTTTCTGCAGTTTAAAATTGCCGACTTAGAAGACTTGCTGGACTTAGAAGATGGACATACAAGAAAACAAAAAATACCAACGGATAGCTGGTACCTTCGCCGTACCTTTCTTTAAAAAAAAAATATTTACTATTTCAAGAAAAAATAATCGTTTACTATTTTTCGGGGGTTTTTTTTGGGTGGGGGGGAGGGGGGTGCAAATTTGCTACAGGATAAAGAGTTTAAGGGTACTACAATCATTCCACCTCGTGGGTGCACTGGAAGCGAATGCAATATTGAAAATCGTTCAGGGAAACGCCGTGCGTGTTTAATAGAAATAGATAATGCTCTAGTTTCCAAATTTTGTAAATATATTTATTTATAAATCTGTAATTTTTTTCTGATAAATAATGTTATAATTAATATCATTTTTAATTTCTGATAGCACATGTGAAAAAATGCCTATTTTGCTAAAACATTAATGCTGATAACAACAAAAACCGGAGAAACAAAAAGTACGAAAACATTTTGTTGTTATTTACTATTTTCTGGTTTTAATCACTCAAATTCTGTAACTATCAGTTAAAGAAACAGAAACTAACAATTCGTAATATAAACGTAAAATAAGTGGGATTTTTAAAAATTGGCAAGGTGTTGTATTTTTCAGTAGTGAAAACAACAGTTTAGTTGTTGTTGTTTTAATGTGTTTAAATATCTATTTAAGTTGTTTTGTAATCTGTTTAATTAATTTATAAGAGTATGTAATTGTAGTGTGATTATTTTGTGTTTCATTAGCCGGCAAAGGCATAATTATTGTTATTACTAAAAAAAGTTACAACGCAGTCTAAAAAAATCTAGTGATGAATTTTGTATAAAAAAAAATATAAAAAATTATTTAAAAAAAAACAAAGCATAAAGATAAACAAATGATGCAATACCCATAACATCTTGCGCTATACTCTTTATTCAATGAATTAAAATGAGAATCACGTACATTTCAATGTCATGCAAGGGTGTGGAACTCACATGGACATCATAAGCCGCTTTCTATACCGTTAATTCCCACAGTAAAGAATGAATACGAAAAGTATATAAAGGATGAATCCGAATTTGAAATCATTACTGAGCACAACATCTCTAGTAAACCTCAAACATGATCGCTAAGGTAAATATTATATTTCTAATATTTATAAGTTACAATTTATTTTCAAATCTTTCAGTTTTCCTATTCATATATATTTTAAATGTTTTATAACCTTTATTAAGCTAATAGTTTGATTATTATTATTATTATTATTATTATTAGAATAGAATGATTTTTTTTTTTTTTTTGGCATTTTAATTAAAAAATGTATAGACTTTTTCGCATACTTGCAGATGATTTTTTTAAAAATTGTTTCGTAACAAACGAGGGATTCAGGCAATCGAAAAGTAATGGTGTATCAAATATTTATAAAGCTTTTAGAAGCACTATAAACTTGGCCGTCGTTTTTCGACCGATGCGACTTACGATCAATTATAAAATCTTCCGAAATAACCGGAAAAGCTATATAAAGTTTTCTTTTAAAAACAATTAGTTTCTATTATATTTAATTTTTTTTTTCCGGTTACTGATTGTCTTACATACGGTCATCTCCTTACGACCGGTCAGTCGGTATAAGTTGCTCGTAAGTGAACATTTAAATTTAAATGCATAGTATAGTATAAGTCTGTAATGAATACATTGTTAAGAATTATATAATCAAAAGTTGTAATTTGTAATACATAAAGATATAATCAATGCACCATTCTTCATTTTTACTGATGTTTTGTTAAATAGTATTCATTTTTTGATAAGTTGAAATGGCTGTAAAATATTTAAATTATAGTTTTTAAAGACGTAAAGTCAGTTTACTGAAACATATAAATGTTTAGTTCCATGGTAAACTGAACTGTATTTAAGATAAATATTTTCAAGTAAATTTTATGAAATAATTTATAGTAATAGTTTATAGTAATAAATAGTTTATACATTAATTTAAATAATTTATTTCGTAACGTTAGAAGATTGTCTTTTTAGAAAATATTAAAATTTGTAATCTTCTTGGCAAATATTTGAAAATATATGCTATTATATCTATATAGATGTCAAGAAATTTAAAAAATGGGACATTTCTAATTGAAATCTATAATTATTCTTCAGTTTGCAAATCTTAAAGAGCCTTAGATTTTAGTGTCAATGACTTAGTTCAATCGGATAATTGAATAGAAAACGAACAAAAATCAATATTTTATTTAAATTTTCCTTTGATAAATTAGCTGGGTTCACCTTAAATCAGTGCGAGTGTGAATTCAATCTAATCAAGTTTTTGTGTGAAAAGTATTTTGTGTGAAAGTATTTTGTGTGAAAAGTAAAATATACTTTTATTAATAGGCATTTATAATATATTTTATATTGAATTTTCTTTAATGACACTTAAATGTATCGTCGGAGGATAAAAGGTTGACCAGCGCGCATGGAGCATTTAAATTTAAATTTCTTATGGAATTTTTTTTAATTGCATTTATAATTGCCGAATTCTTGCTATATAAGTCGAAAAAACCAACAGAATGAAAAAGTATCCAGGCCTGTATTCGAACCAGGGCCACTGGCTCTATGACTGAACTACCCGGACCATATCCAGCCTGACACTCCCCACTCTTATATATAGATAATTTGTAGAAATGTCATAAGCCTTTGTAAATACTAATAGAATTTATAATGGCTGATTTTTTGCTATATCAGGCGTGAAACCAACAGAGTGAAAATGGTGGCCCTGATTCGAAACCAGGCGTGGACACTTTTTCACTCAGTCGGCTTCACGCCCTGTATATAGCAAATATTCTGCAATTATAAATTCAATTAGTATTTCTAAAGGCTGATGCCATTTCTACATTATATACATTATATACATTTATACATTTTTTTTTCAATAAAAACTTTTATCGATCAGAAAAATTCTATATTCTATTTGAAAACATTCTATATGCAAGTAGGATATGCTAGTTTCATGTCAATCCTAATTTATAGAACTTTTGAATAAAAAGAGAAAATTCTTAATTTGAACGTCCACTATCTACTCAAAGAAATATTATTTTGAGTAAGAAAGTAACAAGGATTTATTTTTTTCCAGTGTACAACTTGGTGCAAAAGATCTACAACGCTTCATGAAAACATTTAACTTTGTGTAAATTAAATGTTTACATGTATGTAAATACCCCATTTTAGAAATTTGTTTAAAGTTGATAAATAATACATAAACAGGAATATAATTTTTCAGAAAAAAAAATCTGCTAAACATTCTGCATATGAAAATGGAAAGAAACAACAAAACTAAAGCAAACTTTTGTATAATTATTGTAACTTTACAAAAAACTTTTAAATTTAAAAAAAGACAATAATCAGAGGAAATTTCAAATTATAAACATTTTACATTATTCAGTAAATGTCGTTGAAGAATAAGTTTTATTTTTTATTAATTAGCTGCGCATTTTTAAAATTATTATTGTTTTTATTATAATTATTATTATTATTATTATTATACCCTTTCTTTCATAACTTTTCAAATAATTTCATTATTTTAAAATTATAAAAACGTTTTGAATTCTATATATAATTTTTTTGAAAACGTTGTTTAAATCCTAAAATTTAGAACTGAAGTAAATTATACAAATACGCTTATATGCTCAAAATGTGTTTCAAGATATTTTGCAGAACTTTTTTACATTTCAGCAGAAGTTTTTCCTCGAGAAAATATATTTTTTATCAATTTAACTAAATGAAAATTCACATGAAAAAGAAAATAACAGGTAGTATTTTAATTTTTAGGTTGTTCTTCTTTTCGCTATCGTGGCAGCTGCCCATGCCACCACTCTCCTGAACTCCGGCCTCTATGCTCCTGGTCTCCTGAACTCCGGCCTCTACGCTCCTGGTCTCCTGAACTCCGGCCTCTATGCTCCTGGTCTCCTGAATTCTGCAGTAGTAGGTACTAGATATGGATTAGCTGCTCCCATTGCTACCCGCTCTGTTATCGCAACTCCTGGAGCCATCACAACAGACAAGAGAGTCATTGGAACTACTGGACTGCTTGCTGGGGCGCCTCTTGCTTATGGTAACACATTAGCATACAGTGGTCTTTACGGAGCTTCTCCACTAGCTTTGGGAAACGGAATCGTATCTCCTATTGGACTTAAAAGTGTTGGACTGCTTGCTGCCCCTGGACTAGCTACCACCATCTTGAAATAAATATTCAAATTACTTAGAGTTTTAAATACATGTATAAATATTAAAAAATAAAAGATTTCGAATAATACTTACTCTCATGTGTTATTTATTTATTTTTATTTTAGAAAGACAGTAGAGTGAATTTCGTACGAGAAGAAAAGTTATTTTGCTACCCTATACACTGAGAAAAATGACACTTTCAAATATTAGTAAATCAATGTTTCATTTTGTTATAAAATTTTTGTTTCAAATAGGACGACCCAATTCTTTCCATTCTGAAATATCAGAAATACTCATAATATTGAAACATGGACATACTCATAACGGAGCACATAGAGGTCAGTTCATACTCATTTTTGAAACATGCACATACTCAAAAAGGATGAGAAACAGTTCAAACTCATTTTTGAAACATGGACATACTCAAATAGGAGCACATGATGTTTTATATTTGAGTGTGTACATGTTTTCAGAAATGAGTATATACATGTTTCAAACTTGAGTCATTTTGATTCGGAGCCATTTTGACTATGCGACATACTCAGATTTGAGTATTTTTTGCTTAGTTTTGAAAATGTCGTTTTTAGAGTGTAAGAGTGGATCAAGTGAAAACGGAACGATGGTTATAATTTAGTTTATTTTTGTATGAGTGTGGTGAAACTTGGTGTAGAGGCAAACCGGGAAGTACAGAAGATAATCCCTACAGCGGAATACTGCTTGAATTAGATAGTCATGCAGAAGCACGTGATATGCGCTGGCGAGCTTTATTAGCTTATTTAAATGCAGAAAATTATTACAAACCCTGCAATTAAACAAGACATCTACAATTTCTGCTATTTAAATGTTAAATAGAAAAATCCTTTTAAAAAATTGTGGTAAAAGCGTACGAACCCTGGTTCAGGATTTTTTATTTCCTCGGCAAATTCTGCGAACTTATTAGAAATATTTCCATCGTCAACCCAGTAGTTAACGGCTTTGTTTTCAATGACCATCTGAGATTCAAATCACAGTTTTCTTCCCCGGTTAACAGAATCAGTTGTCTTTGAATCTTCCAAAAGTACAGAGAGTTTTGTAGTTGATTATTTTAAAACTACTTAGACTAACTTATACAAAACTTTAAAGGAATATTTACGCTACTCAATTATTTCGGACTTTGCTTTTTAGAAAATTAAACATATTTGATATTTATTTATGGCAAGTTGTAAATAGATGCATGGTTCATCCATGCGTGCGGGAATTGCTCACATAACTCAATCACACAGACTGATTTTTGTGAATACGTTGACAAATAGTATCTAATTAAAATTACCTACAATCTAAACAGAAATTGCACTGTTTCAATAATTTATATATAAGTATCCAGTAATAATTGGAAATTGGGAATAGGTTTAAAAACATAAATAAATAAATTTTAAGACATGTTGAAAGAAAGGGGCTGTACATATATAACGTTATCAATATTTTGGTAATTTTGGACTCACCCCCCCCTTACGATATCAGACGTTATCATTCCTCGAATCACCCCCCCCCCCCAACTTTAATAATAACGTTATCAATGTCTATTTTTTTTCTTTTTATATGTGTTTGCAGTGATATACAGATAATGGTTATTCATTTATTATTCACATACTTTACTAATTCAAATGAAGAGAGAAAGTCAATAAAACGTCACTATTATACCTGAAATAACTTTATATCAAATAACACCTAAAATATATACTTACTATTTGAAAGTATTTAATAATAGTTTTTTGTTACATAATGCATTCAACAGTAATATAGTCTTTCTTGCACTTGCCCCTGAAGGAGAATAAGGAAAGCAGAACTACATTCAACAGTAATATAGTCTTTCTTGCACTTTCCCCTGAAGGAGAAAATGGAAAGCAGAACTTCTTATCAACAAAACTGATGGACAAATATTTTTGCATTTTCTTTATTAGTAAACACAAGTATCATTTCAATCAAATGTGCTTCGCACCTACTTTCTCCAACAGCGGATTATATGCGCATATGGCTGAACAATAGGAGTGCCGAACGTTGGGGTATTCCATATTTTGAAATGAAATATGATTTCATAATCATTCATTATCTATAATAACTTTGTATTTTCATAAAAAAGACAACAGGCTAAAAAACAAAGATAACAAACAATTTTGATGTAAAAGGAAAAGTTACAAAAAAGGTTTTTTTTTTATGATAACGATATCAAAAGAAACCTCCCTCCCTCTAGACATATACAGTGAAACTTCATTTAACGAAGTCTCATCGTTACACTTAAAAACTTCGTTATGAAGAAAATTCGTTAAATAGAAATCCACTTAAACTCATGAAATTTTTCCTTCAGACAAACAGGTATTGGATTCAGAAGCATTTGATTCAGTTTCAATTATGTAGCGATCTTTTACAAAACAGTTGTGTACGGAGCGGCGATCGTTGAAATCACGTCACATTCCCAAGCTTTGGCTCAAGCTTTCATCAGCTCTGATACACAGGTTCTCAAACTAATGTTTTCACTACATTGTCTTTTTCGATAATGTACTTCAAGATATTTTATTATTCCTTAGACTAATGGCTGAAGTTTAGAAGTTGTATTGGTATGAACAAAAATAACTTTGATGTTCTTTTATTTGAATTTTGAAGCACGTTCTTGTGGATGTACAAAGCAGTTGTCTCTGAGCAATAGAAGGTCAGAATGGTAACTGTCTGACTCTAACTGATATTTTTTGCTTCAACGTATCTGACGCCATTGCGTCACTGCATCTTCTGTATCATTGAATGCAAAAAGTTAAGTAGAAAACTTCGTTAAATAGGGACTTCGTTAAAGGGAAGTTCCACTGTATTACAATATCAAGTGCCACGCCCTCCTCTCCCCTAAAGTGATAACGTTACATATGCACAGCTCCAAAGACCAAAGTTTTATATCATCTCATTAACTGTGCAAAGTGTTAAACTTTCATTAAAATTTAATCAGATTTTTTTTTTTTTTTTGAAAAACCAAGTTCAAGCTAAAAAATAACCATTTGAAAAAAAGTACGTTAAAATTTAACCCTCCTTATGCAGTATATGCAGATAGCTCAAATTCTTTTTTAGGTTTCACTAATTAAAAAGTAAACAAGTTGGAAATTGAACGGTTAACGTGACAAATGAGGTACGTTCATTTTATAGCTAGTTTCACAATGTAAAAAAATCATTCTTATTATTTCAGTAAAATGAATTATATCGTCTGCTATGAGCGAAATGAGCATGCCATTTTTTTTCTTATTACGTATGTCACGTTTACAAATGCGAATTTGTTTTTCTACACCAGACAGCGCTACAAAATTCACCATGGAGATCTTGCTTTGCGAATGATTACCTCTATGGTTTAATATTTTTATGACTCATAATGAACGAATCTCCTGTGTTTATTTACTTTAACGGATTGAGATATTTGGCTGTTAACCTAATTTCCACTGAAGTTATCTCAGAATCTATACATTTTTGAATGCAACTCATCTCTCAAGCAAACGATTTTTCTGAGCGATCTTTCTAAAAATGTAACTTTTATGCAATTTTATTCGAAAAAATAATTTTGAATAAAATTGTCGCCTGGCATATGAAAAGTGGTTTGCCCGTATTTGTTTTCCTAAGTCACACGACTTGTGCTTTTATTATATAGATTACGTACAATAGGATTTAATAGAATAAGGAAAACTTTTAGTAATATCTTTAGTTTTCATAAAATTTGAAATGATTCGACAAAATTATGCAACGATAATATATACTAAATTTCAAACTATTCAGTTGGGTAGCATTTTTGCGCTGTTATATGCGGACGGACGGACAGACGAAGACAATAGGTGCTACGTATTTATATAATAATGAACGCACCTAAAAACGGAACCATTATAAGCTCACTCCTGTGTCTGTTTCTCCGTCTGTCAGAGACCTTTTTCTCGTAACTATGGGTCGTGCACAGTTCAAACTTGGGAAAATTATAAAGTCTACTGGCCAACATATTTTCAGATTATTAGCTATTCACAAATATGTTTAGGAAAAATTTAGGGGAGGGGGGACTAATTATGTTATTTGAAAAAATAAATTTTCTTTTTGTATATCGTGTGGAAGATATCGTAACACCGAACTCAAAAATATATTTATTTTAATTTTAGGTATTGTATTTTTAGAGATATCGTCGGAAATACACTACAAAAATATGTGACTCCCTATTTATTTCCGAATCTACAGAAACTAAAATTCTGAAAAAATTAGGGGTAGTATGAATTTATTTAAACCTTGCAGGAAAACTATAGCGACTTTCCTAGGTCACATAGTTTTTGAGAAAAACGCATTTTTTCTGTTACACACAAACTTTACTTTTCGGGCGATCAGCCGGGAAGTTGACGGGCGCTCGAGGTATCTATCGACGAATCATCCAAGGTTATTCGATAATGACTTTCAAAAAAATTGTCGGTAAGTAGCCGAGATATTAATTAAGTTACTTGAAAAAAAAATTATATATCGTTGTTGCGGTCAGCTCCATCTGTCAGTCTTCGCAATTACTTCTGAATTGGATTGAAAATTTTGTACATCCCTATAGTTTTCGATACCAGTAAGTAGAGGCCGGCTCCATCTGAAACACTTCGCAGCTTCCTGAATTGAACTGAAGTTTCCGTATGTCTCGGGGTTTTGGAACCCTGAATCAGAACTGAAGCTGTTTATTTTTCTTTAGAACTGAAATGAACTGATAAACTTTTTAGATTGTTTTACTTGTTAGGTTTTGAATTTATACAGAGTTGTGTCTCCGGTGGTTTAAACCGCATTTAGTATGAAGTTTTAAGTTTTATAGCGTAGAGATATTGTAATGAATTTTACGTACATAATTTGAAATAGATGGTTTTAAAGTTTATAAGTTTAACTGGTATTTTATTTAGTTTATGAGTACATTTGCAAAGCTATAAGTTTAATTGAGGTCAATCCCATTAGGCAGTACGAAGAGAAAACTAGCTTGTACTTATTGACAGAAATTAAATTTGACAACTTGTACAATTTGACAGAAAGTTTAAATTGATTTAGTCGAAATATAATCTGAAAAAGAATGGTAGAAAGCTAAGTTTTTGACAATCGTGTAGGGAAACTCGAAAGATCTCGTAACACCAAACTGAAAAATATATTTGTTTTAATTTTGGTAGATATCGTCGAAAGTGTGCTGCAAAACTTTGACCCTCCCCTCTTATTTCCGAATCTACTGAAACTAAAATTATGAAAAAATTAGAGGTAGTAGGAGTTTGTTAATTAATAAATAGTAATTAATAAATTAAATGTACGAAACCCTTTTAGCTCGAATTATTACTCGCACTTGACCGATTTATTTTTATATAACTTTTGTCCTAATGCAAAATTTCGTATGCGTTTTGTTTACAGCATGGCAAATTAACTTAATTCTTAAATTCTTGAATAACAAAAAGAAAGAATCTTGATTTCTGGTCTATTTCAAGGTTCCCTGACATCTTAATTGAACGTCCCACCCCTTTAAGTGAATCCAGTGTTAAGTGTTATAAACAATCTTAACTTTTACTGCTTAATTATTTATTTTTTACCCTGAAAAGAATCGTGAATAATTAATATATAATGAATAAAAAGAAAATTTAGAGATTGCTAGAAATAATACAAAATTATGTTTTAAAAAAAGTTTTTTAGGAATAATACGATGAAATTATGTGCTGTAACATAAATTTTTCAATAGTATACGCGTAATTCAAATGGTCGACAATTAACTCAACAACTTAAAAAAAATCGCGTTTAAGAATTGTTTTACACAGTCCAAGTTTTAAACAAAAAATATTTCTTAAAAATTGATTCATTCAAAATATAAAGTAAACACAACTCTAAAATATAAATAAATATATAAATATGAATGTGTGCATACAAATACATATATGTGTGTATGTTTGCATGGATGTATGAATAAAAAGGAATGTATGCATACATAAGTATTTTTGTATAGTGTTGGTATTAGCTTTTTTGTATGAATCTATGTATGAATTTGCATGCATGTTTGTATATTACGTATCTAGATATTTATATATATGTATTTACAAGCTGTTACCCGTGACTTCGTTCACGCAACATTAAAAGAAGAATAAATACAATAATTAAGCGAAATATTTCACTCCCGATAATTAAAAACGTTAATAATTAGCTAACTATTTATCACATTTCATAGGAGACAATACGGTATTTTTTGTTATAGGGACCTTCACATAACTCAGTCTCAAAAAAGTGAAATTTTGTGCCAAATAATCGCGAAAATGAAATTGCAACCAATGCAAAAAGGAGGGCCAAATAAAATCGTGGAAATAGACGAATTGGGTAAAAACAAATGTCAATTTTACCTGGTAGACAATTTTACTTTTAACGCCTTCAGCAATCCTTCAAAAAAACATTAATTGGAAATAGTATATGCTTTCTCTTTAAATTCAATTCTGCCTCCTTGGTTTAATGTATAGCAGAAACAAATCTCGTTTTCTAAATGACAGTATGTTGAAAGGCAATTTTTGTTCTCCAGAATAAATTGATTCATGAAGTTTGAATATGTGAACATATGTTTTTATTTTTCGGATAATTTTACTGAAGTCAAGATTTTGTTTTCACCATCTATACAAAGTGAAAATAAATTCTGTTTTTCAGTTTTAATGAGAAAATGGTGTAAGAAATATACTGATCTGTTTTATTCCTCCTTTTTTATACACAAATATGGAGTAATTTACTTTCCGTTTTTATAGAAACTTCGCTACAAATTTACAAAAAAAAATTCTTGGCATTTAATTTAATTTTTTAAATTCTGAGAGCTTGTGTGACATCCTCGGATCAATGATAACCGGTATTACGTAAATCGCGTTGCGTTCGATAGTCTAGGAGTAGTTGCGAAATACAAACACACGGTCAGATTTTAATATGATAGATTCGTGTGCATTTTCCTTTTCTTAAAATTATGATGTGATTTTTAGCAGAAAACTGTCATCTGTATATAACGGATACTCATGCTTAATAATCAGTATAGATTTAAAAAAAAAAAAATTAAATTTTTCGTTATAAATATGGCGTGAAATTCCTCTACTTTTTATACTTACTGATCCTTGTATTATTAATGTAAGGAATTGATTCACACTCCTTTTAAAACATAGTGGAAAATTTCCGTTTTATTTCAAATATGACGTCTCTTTTTCTCCAGAGAAATCCCATTATAATCACATAATTCTTGTTAATTTTCTTTTCCAGACAATTAATTTCAATACTGGCATAGGAGAAATTATGTTACTTTAATGAAATTATATTAAATCTTATGTCTTATCAACAAAAATGGAACTATTAACATTCGTCATTTTTTTTTATGTAATCGAGTATTTCTTTTAGTTTTAAGAATGAAAATAGCTATTTCTCGCAATCCATGACATCATTTTCGACATAGATAATTTTGCGGAGCATATTATTGACATTTGCTAAGCATTTTATTTTGAAACTTCTTTTTACTTTTTAAAAATTTAAATAAAAAATACGGTATAGTTATATTAGCCGTGCGCAGACGGTAAAACGCCAAGTACCATACAAAAGAAAAAAAAGTGAAGAAAAAAACCCAAGATCATTTTATTTCACCAATCAAAGCCTATCCGCTTTATTTGTGAAATATGACGTCATATTCACCTGTTTCCTATGGTTACGCATATTGAAACCTTGTATTATTATAAAAACTAAAAGAAATACGTTTTATTTCTAATAATATTATTTAATCATCTTTTTAATTCTTTAATTTTTTTTATTTCATTTTCATTTTTCACGTGAAAAATTTTCAATTGAAACTAAATTGTTGAGTAAAAATTATTATACCGGCTTTTGAATTAGTTTCGGCAACGATAAAGTATTAGCAACGGTAAAGTAAATTTAACCATTTTAAAATATTATACGGAAAAATGTCCATTTATTCTCTATGAAAATAACAAAATTTTGAATTATTCAGAAAAATATTTGAATAAAATAAACAAAAACCAGTCTATGTTCATTTGATGGTTATAATCAATGTATATGCAAAAATACAGGATCATTAAATACTCCATTTTGACGCTGGCTTCAGCCTAACATTTGCACACAATCAGATTTATAATATTATTAGGATTAGGATTAGGATTAGGATACTAAGGTATGCATGTATGTGTACGTACGTAATGCGTGCAGGAGTATGTACGTCTATTTGTATCATGCTAGTACTATCTTTGTTTTTTTTCTTATATGACAACTTTTTTTTTAAAACTCATAAACTTTTTTACAATTGTAAAGAAAAATATTGATTTCATAGAAAATGTATTTCGAATGAAAAAATAAATATTCAGACAAAACTTAGCCAGTATTAAAAAGAATTTGTAATATTCCTTTTACAAAATTTACTTTTCTGTAAAATGTTAAGACCACTGTATAAATACTGTGATAAACAACGCACTTTCCTAAACTAATGGCGTTTGGGTCTCTGATTTTGGGGGAGGGGAGGCCACTAAATTTGGTATGTAATTTACAATCGATTTTGACCTAGTATTGATTGTAATCAATATTTTGTACTCTTAGAGTAAAATAAGATTAAAAACAAAATTTATATTGATCTAAACATGTATTTATATATTCATACCTGTATTCTAAGGCATAGAAATAACCAAGTTTCTGTGACATATACGAAGGGAAAAGTAGAATTAATACAAGGACCTGGGTTTTATTTATTTATTTTTTTTTTATGGCTTGTTTGGTCTCTGACTTTGCTAGCAGTTTTCAAAAAATTTAGAGTCATTTTTCTTGATTTGTCTTTTCAATCTATAATAATAAATAAAAATAAGTGTTTATGTGTATGTCTGTCTGCAGTTTCATGAAGAGACCGCTGCGAGCAGAGAGCTATACAATATGCCAGGAGGGTACCTATATTTCTAAAATTATGCACCTCGAAGATTTTTCTTGGATTTTTTTATTAGATTTTTTATGCGATTTTTAATAATATAATTAATGAGCTTCGATTGTCCTGGTAATCGCTTCCACGCCTGCCCCGTGAAAACGTGGTTCTTTAAGCACAAAGCACGCAAATGGGAGGAAAATGTTCAGGTTTTCAAGAGTTTAAAATTGCGATCGATTCGTACCCGAAGAAAAAAAGTCCTTCCGTCCTGTACCGGGAGAAAAGGTAGCTTCCATATTCCATGTTTTTAAAAATTCAACACATTTTACTCAAACACCCGAAGCTAAAATGCTTGGAACCTGATTATAGAAGATTCAATCCCGGTTTTCGTTAATACTGAATTTGAATGCGAATTTCAGCATGCGAGTTACATCATAACAAATCTCAGATTGTTTCAAAATGTCAGCCACCCTAGAATTTCAAACTGCCATATCTCAGCCATTTTTTAAGATAAAGCCAAAACAAACAAGAACGAAAAATCATACGTCAAGCATAGATTATGTAACACTTACCAACACTTCCTACATAATTTTGCAAATCTTTACCGTAAGATGCAAAATGATATCTAACTAAACAATTTTGAAAACGCATAACATATTTAAAAATCCAATTTCAGGAATTACCAAAAATATTCGGAAAATATCCAAGCTCTTTTGTGCAGCCCTGTATATGATCTATAGATTTGTATATATTTTAAATAGAATGCTAAATGTTAGTTCAGTTAGAAACGCGTAGCAGAGTTTAAAATTTCCCTTCTGCCATTTCCGACAATATACGGAAATATACTCGGGAACATTTGTGCTGCCCTGTATCCAATCTGTACAACTTATACGCACCTAGTAACAGACAAAAATGAGTTAAATTTAAAAACGCGTTCAGCAGAAAAAGCATTCCCGGCAATTATTATTAATAAGCAGTACGTTAACCGAGTTATTTTGTGTGTCTCTGTAAATGAATGATGAAAGCTATATGCACAATATTCTATAGTAAGCCTCTTTGTAATCCACGTTAGTGATATATATCAATTTCAATATGTTTGAAATAGTGAAACATTATTAAAATAAACTGCAAACGATTTTTCTTTATAGACCGCAATGTAACGAAATTATTTTGAGTGTCCCTGTAAAAAAAACTATAAGTGCTACACATTTCATTTTCAATACCGAACATGCCACAGTAAGCCTTAATAACATATATCAGTTACATGGCGATCCGAGCATATTTACGCGAGTTAGAGCACGGACAGACAGACAGACAAACCGAATTCATAAACACTTTTCAACTATGTTGGAAAGTGTTAAAAATGTTCCGGAATATTTTTATTACGATCTAACGCTTAATGGAAAGAACTTTTTAAATTGAAAAATTTTTTGTACATCTTTTTGAATTTTATAAATTAAAATTTTTTTAACTGGCCGCCGTTTTGAAATAAGATAGTGGTTGAAGATCGGTCGAGACCTTGGTATGTCCCATGCATAATACTCAGTCACATCAAAATCGGCTCATAAATAAGAGAGTTACAGCATGGCAAATGTCAGATATATATAATCAACATTTGAACGGAGGGTGGTTTTGGGGTCTGGGGATCCGGGGGTCATGATCGGTGAAAATATACCAAAATTTTCTGGAACTGCTTTCCATCGAACGGCTGCAATAGGTAGCTTTTTGTAATGAAAGTTTACCTAATAATAAATCAGGACACGTGCGAATTGCTGGTATCTTCTTGATATTGATAGGACTTACATTTAAAAAAAATGAATATTTACTATTTCAAAAATTCTAAAGATAGTTTCATATTTCACGTTTTTTCTGAAGTTTCTGAAGTTTTTCTGAAGTTTTCACCCCATGGCCAGGATAAGGAATACAAAACAACACAAAATTCCTACCGATATACGGTATTTTCGTTGTCTTATCGGTATCTTTCATTTAAGAAACTATAAATATTTACTATCTCAATAAGAATAATAATTTTCTGAAGGTTATGGTTTTCATATTTTCTGTTTTTCTGAAGTTTAAAATTGTCTTCCGCATGGCCCGGATGGACTTACAAAGAAACAAAATACCTACGTTTTGGTAGCACCATGTTTGTCTAAAAGGTACTTTTCATTAAAAAAATGAGTATTTACTATTTTCAAAAATATTTTCTGAAAGTTATTGCATATTTTTCTGCAGTTTAAAACTGTCATTTCCGGAGTTACAAGATGGACATACAAGAAAACAAAAAGTACCTATGGATAGCTGGTACCTTCGTCGTACTTTTCATTTAAAAAATAGGAATATTTACTATTTCAAGATAAAATGATCGTTTCATATTTTCCGTTTTTTTTTTTTTTTTTTTTTTTTTTTTTTTTTTTTTTTTTTTTTTTTGGGGGGGGGGGGGGGCGGCTGCAAATTTGCAACAGGATAAAGGGTTTAAGGGTACTACAATCATTCCACCTCGTGGGTGTACCGAAGCGAGTGCAATATTGAAAATCATTTTTTATTTTCACACGTTGGGAGAAACATTTTTTACATGTTAAAATTGTAAACATGCCATGTAATCCCGGGAAACGTGTCTAATAGCAATAGATAATGCTCCTGTTTCCAATTTTTTAAAATATATTTATTTATAAAACTGTAATTTTCTCTGGTAAATAATGTTATAATTAATTTAATTTTTTATTTCTGTTAGCACATGTGAAAAAAACGTGTATTTTGCTAAAACATTAATGCCGATAACAACAAAAAAAGAAGAAACAAAAAGTACGAAAATTTTTTATTGTTGTTTACTATTTTCTGGTTTTAATCACTCATATTCTGTAACTATCAGTAAAAGAAACCGAAACCAACAATTTGTAATATAAACGTAAAATAAGTGGGATTTTTTAAAAATTGGCATGGTGTAGTATATTTCAGCAGTGAAAACAATAGTTTTGTTGTTGTAGTTTTAATGTGTTGAAATATATATTTAAATTGTTTTGTAATCTGCTTAATTATTTTATAAGAGTATGTAATTGCAGCGTAATTATTTTGTGTTTCATTTTCCGGCAAAGGCATACGTATTGTTATTACTAAAAAAAAAATTACAACGCAGTCTAAAAAAATCTAGTGATATATTTCGTAAAAAAAAAAAAAAAAAAAAAAAAAAAAAAAGAAAAGAAATTCCCATAAAGATAAACAAATGATGCAATAAACATAACATCTTGCGCTATACTCTTTATTCAATGAATTAAAATGAAAATCACGTCGTACGTTTCAATGTCATGCAAGGGTGTGGAACTCACTTAGACAGCATAAACCGCTTTGTATACCGTTAATTCCCCCCAATAAAGAATAGATACGAAAAGTATATAAGAGATGAATCCAATTTTGAAATCATTACTGAGCACAACATCTCCAGTAAAACCTCCAACATGATCGCTAAGGTAAATACTACATTTCTAATATTTATAAGTTAAAATTTCTTTTCAATTTTTTCAAAGTTTCCTGTTCAATAAATTTAATTTTTTATAGCCTTTATTGAGCTAATAGTTTGATTATTATTTTTTTAGCATAGAATTATTTTTTTTTTGTTTGGCATTTTAATTTTAAAATATATAGACTTTTTCGCATACTTGCAGATGATTTTTTTAAAATTGTTTTTTAACAAACGAGGGATTCACAAAAATCGAAAAATTATGGTGTATTAAATATTTACAAAGCTTTTAAATGACTATACACTTGGCCGTCGTTTTTTAACCAATGCGACTTACGACCGATTATAAAGTCTTCGGAAATAACCGGAAAAGCTACACAAGTTTTCTTTTTAAAAAACCAATTAGTTTTTTATTATATTTAATTGTTTATAGATTTCTTCCAGTTACTAATTGTCTTACATACGGTCATCTCCTTACGACCGGTCAGTCGGTATAAGTTGCTCGTAAGTGAACATTTAAAAAAATGCATAGTATAGTATAACTCTGTAATGTATACATTGTTAAGAATTATACAATCAAAAGTTGTAATTTGTAATACATAAAAATATAATCAATGCACCATTCTTCATTTTTAATGATGTTTTGTTAAACATTATTAGAAATCCCTAAGTAATACTACCCAGAATAGTGTAACTATTACTTAGAATAAATTTTTTGATAAGTTGAAATGGCTGTAAAATATTTAAATTATAGTTTTTAAAGACGTAAAGTCAGTTTACTGAAACATATAAATGTTTATTATATTCAGTTCCATGGTAAACTATGAACTGTATTTAAGAAATATATTTTCAAGTAAATTTTATGGAATAATTTATAGTAATGGTTTATAGTAATAAATAGTTTAAACATTAATTTAAATAATTTCTTTCGAAACATAGAAGATTGTCTCTTTAAAAAATATCTAATTTTTTAATCTGCTTTTCAAATATTTGAAAATATATGCCATTATAGCTATATAGATGCCAAGAAATTAAAAAAATTTGGGCATTTCTAATTGAAATCTGTAATTATTCTTCAGTTTGTGAATCTTAAATAGCCAACATTTTAGTGTCAATGATTTAGTTTAATCGGATAATTAAATAGAAAACGAACAAAAATCAATATTTTATTTAAATTTTCCTTTGATAAATTATCTGAGTTCACCTTAAATCAGAGCGAGTGTGATTTCAATCCAATCAAGTGTTTGTGTGAAAGTATTTTGTATGAAAAGTAAAATATACTTTTATTAATAATCATAATATATTTTATATTTAATTTTCTTTAATGGTACTTAAATGTATCGTCGGAGGATAAAGGGTTGTGCAGCACGCATGGAGCATTTAAATTTAAATTTCTTATGCATTTTTTTAAAATTGAATTTATAATTGCTGAATTCTTGCTCTATAAGTCGAAACGAATAACATAATGAAAAAGTGTCCAGGCCTGGTTTCGAACCAGGGCCACTGGCATTGCGCGCCAACGCTCTATGACTGAACTACCCGGACCATATCCAGCCTGACACTCCTCACTCTTATATAGATAATTTGTAGAAATGGCATAAGCCTTTAGAAATACTAATTGAATTTATAATTGCTGAATTTTTGCTATAATAGGCGTGAAACCAACAGAGCGAAAATGGTGGCCCTAGTTCGAATCCAGGCCTGGACACTTTTTCATTCCGTCGGCTTCACGCCTTATATAACAAATATTCAGCAGTTATAAATTCAATTACTATTTTTAAAGGCTTATGCCGTTTCTACATTATATACATATATACCTTTTTTTTCAATAAAAACTTTTATTGATCAGAAAATTCTACATTCTATTTGAAAACATTCTATATGCACGTAGGAATTGCTAGTTTCATGTCAATCATAATTTATAGACATTTTTAAATAAAAAGAGAAAAATCTTAATTTGAACGTCCACTATCTACTCAAATAAATATTATTTCGAGTAAGAAAGTATAAAAGTTTACAACTTGGTGCAAAAGATCTGCAATGCTTCATGAAAACATCTAATTTTGTATAAGTATTTTAGAAAATTTTTTTAAGTTGATGAATAATACATCAACGTGAAGATAATTTTTCTGAAAAATAAAATCTGGCAAACATTGTGCATATGAAAATGGAAAGAAACATCAAAACTAAAGCAAACTTTTGTATAATTCTTGTCACTTACAAATAACTTTTAAATTTAAAAGAAAATAGATTAATTTTGAAATTATAAACATTTTACATTATTCAGTAAATGTTGTTGAAGAATAGGTTTTATTTTTTATTCATTAGTTGCGCATTTTTCTAATTATTATTATTATTATTATTATTATTATTATTATTTTACATCCTTTCTTTTATAACTTTTCAAATAATGTTGTAATTTTAAAAGGATAAAAAGTTTTGAATTCTACATATGGCTTTTTTGAAAACGATGTATAAATCACAAAATTTGGAATTGAAGTAAATTATACAAATATGCTCAAAAATATGTTTCAAGACATTTTGCAGAACTTTTTCATCTTTCAGCAAAAGTTTTCTCTGGAGAAATGATATTTTTTATCAATTTAACTAAATGATAATTTACCCTGAAAAAAAAAATAATAACAGGTAATATTTTAATTTTTAGGTTGTTCTTCTTTTCGCTATCGTGGCAGCTGCCCACGCCACCACTCTCCTGAACTCCGGCCTTTATGCTCCTGGTCTCCTGAACTCCGGCCTCTACGCTCCTGGTCTCCTGAATTCTGCAGTAGTAGGTACTAGATATGGATTAGCCGCTCCTCTTCTCTCTGCACCCATTGCCACTCGCTCTGTTATCGCAACTCCTGGAGCCATCACAACCGACAAGAGAGTCATTGGAACTACTGGACTGCTTGCTGGGGCACCCCTTGTTTATGGTAACTCCTTAGCACACAGTGGTCTTTACGGAGCTTCTCCACTAGCTTTGGGAAACGGAATCGTATCTCCTATTGGACTTAAAGGTGTTGGACTGCTTGCTGCACCTGGACTAGCTACCACCATCTTGAAATAGATATTCAAATTACTTAGACTTTTAATTACATGTATAAATATTAAAAAATAAAAGATTTCGAATAATATTCTCTCTCATGTGTTATTTATTTATTTTTATTTTCAAAAGACGGCAGAGGGAATTTCGTACGAGAAGA
The DNA here is from genome assembly GCA_963931845.1 of Maratus michaelseni. NCBI lineage: Eukaryota > Metazoa > Arthropoda > Arachnida > Araneae > Salticidae > Maratus > Maratus michaelseni. The sequence goes on along the minus strand of OZ007591.1, from coordinate 344,704,169 downwards.
AACGTTATTTTGCTATCATATGTATAGTGTATCCTCACACAAAATGCACAACGATGAAACGAGGTGTCATGAGAAAGATTTTTGAAGAGGTTTTTGACATAGTATGCACACATTTCTTTAAAACACGGTGTTTGATTGAAAATTGCAGTTAATTAAAATTAATGAAAAAACGTAGAAAAAAAAGTTCAAAGATTACAATGCGAAATCCTTGCATGTGTCTACTGATTAAAATATAATTTATTTATCTGTAAGGGCCAGAGATGTCATTCTTTACTTCTTTCGTCTTTAAAAACGTGAGAATACTTCCAATGTGTGGTTTTGTTTGGGGGAAATTCTTGAAATTAGTTTGCACAGCAATAAATGGATTTTTGTCTCTGTATCTCTTTGAAGACCAAGAAAAGCACATTTGTTGTGAATTGAAGACTAAATAAAAGACATTTCATCAATAAAATATTGTTTCTGGCATTTCCTGACATTTTAACTGAAATGTGTAATTATTACATACTCATTATGTATTTGCTATTATGTATTTATCATCATTATTATTATTATGTATTTACAATGTTAAATAACTCTACGTTTGTTTTTTGTTTTTTTTTTTCATCAGAAAGTCCAACGATCTAATATGACTCTGTTATGCTTCTGAAGTAACTACAATGTTAAGACTGTTATCAAATCTCAAAAGAGCTATTTTCTGACACATTTCTCAATTTATTTTTGCTCCGAAACGCATCAAATTGGCAGGGCTTCTTATTAAGGAACTATGTAATCAAAAGACTTTTTCCATTTTTTGCTAAAGGAAAAAGATCTTTCAGAAAATACTGTCAAAGTTGGCATTTTGAATCAAATTCCGGATGGGGCAGTACGAAAAAGAGGAAAAACTTCTCGTCACGTGACAAGAATAGCTTATAACTCGATAAGTAATCTATTTATGTAAAAAATGGAAAACTTTATTCGATTCCAAATTGCTTCAATAGTCTGGCCTGCCAATTTTAAGCTTTTATGTTTAAAAATGAGTCAGTAATGTGTCAGACAGTTCTGCGTTGATGAGCAAGGAATTTTAGAACCACTTTAAGCAACTTCAGGATTTTTTCTCTCAGTAAGTCCTACAATCTGATACGGTCCTATTATATTTCTTAAATAATTAAAATTTTAAGTAAGTTCATTACTTTTTATTTCCTCAGCAAATTCTACGATCTTATTTGAAATATTTCCATCGTCAACCCAGTAGTTAACGACCTTGTTTTCAATGATCATCTGAGATTGAAATCACAGTTTTCTTCTTTGGCTAACAGGATCAGTTGTCTTTGAATCTTCAAAATTTACACAGAGTTTTGTAGTTGGTTGTTTTAAAACTACTTAGACTGACTTAAACAAAACTTTAAAGGAGTATTTACACTACTCAATTCTTTCGGACTTTGCTTTTTGGGAAATTAAACATATTTGATATTCATTTATTGCACGTTGTAAATAGATGCATGGTTCATGAATGCGTGCGGGAATCACTCACATAACTCAATCACACAGATTGATTTTTGTGAATACTTTGACAAATATGGTATCTAATTACAATTATCTACAATCTAAGCAAAAATTGCACTGTTTCAATAATTTATATATAAATTTCCCGTAATAGCTGGAAATTGGGAATCGGTTTAAAAACATAAATAGATAATTTTTAAGAAATGTTGCATGAAAGACCAAAGTTTTATATCATCTCATTTAATGTGCAAAGTGTTAAACTTTCTTTAAAATTTGGTGCTTTTTTTTTTTTTTTTTTTTTGAAAAACTAAGCTCAAGCTAAAAAATAACCATTTGAAAAAAATTACGTTAAAACTTAACACCTATTATGCAGTATATGCTGACATCTCAAATTCTTTCATATATTTATATATATATAACATTTACTCTAATGCAAAGTTTCGTATGCGTTTTGTTTACAGCATAGCAAATTATCTTAATTTTTAAATGCTTGAATAATAAAAAGAAAGAATATTGATTTCTGATCTATTGCAAGGTACCTGACATCTTGATTGAGCGTCTCACTCCTTTAAGTGAATCCAGCGTTAAGTTTTATAAACCATCTTAACTTTTCCTGCTTAATTTTTGTTTACCCTGAAAAAAATATCATGAATAATTAATATATAATGAATGTAAAAGAAAATTTAGAAATTGCTAAAAATAATACAAAAGAATGTTTTTTTTTCTGTTTTTTTAAACGTTTTTAGGAATAATACGATGAAAATGGGCGCTAAAAGATAAATTTATCAATTGTATACACGCAAGTCCATTCAGTCTTGCTCCTGCCTTCAAAGTGGCTGCACGTCTTCTTTGCGCCTGACGAAGAAAGACAAAGTTCTTTCGAATGGCCTTAGCGCATTCCTTATTTTTACGGTGTTATTAAGAAGGTTTTTTTTTTATGCTTTTATAATTCTAGTGGTCGACAATTAGCTCAACAACTTAAAAAAATAAATTAAATTAAATAAAAAGCATTACACACCAATAACTGTTTTACACAATCCAACTTTTTAAATAAAAAACATTTCTTAAAAATTGATTCATGCAAAATATAGAGTTAACATACTTTGAAATATAAATAAATATATAAATATGAATGCATGCATACAAATGTATATATATACATACATGTGTGTATCTTTGCATGTATGTATTTATGTATATATAAATATAAAGGAATGTATGCGTGCATAAGTATCCATGTATAGTGTTAGTATTAGCTATGTATGAATTTGCATGTATGTTTGCACATTACACATCTAGATATTTATATATATATTTATTTATTTACACAAAGGCATGCACGTGTGTGTGCATGTGTGTATGTTTGCATGTATGTATTTATGTATTATGTATATATGAATATAAAGGAACGTATGCGTACATATGTATGCATGTATAGTGTTAGTATTAGCTTTTTTGTATGAATCTATGTATGAATTTGCATGCATGTTTGTACATTAAGCATCTAGATATTTATATATACATGGTGATTATAAAAAAACTATCCCGATATATGAGTCCTTAACTACCACGTCGTTCACAGAAACTGACTGAAATTTTTGTTTTAAGTATTTTGAGGTATGTGCTCAAGAATCGTATGAAAAACAACAGTTAAACTCTAACAGTTACGGTTACAGTGACAAAATTTTGAAAATTTCAAATGGCAACACCTATTTTTTTATTGGAATGTGATCTTCATAGTGAAAAACCATAAAAAGCATTGAAACGGTACCTGTAACACGAAAATTGCCGGCGCTAGAGAGACTAAGAAGAAAAGTGAAAACAACCAATAAAGGACAGAGAAGCAACAGAAAGTAAAACATTTTATTATTCAGTGCTATCCACCATCTGCCGCATGCAACGTGTCTTCGTGTGTGACGTGGAAAATTTGTGAAACACAATAAAATGTTTTGTTTTCTGTTGATTCTCTGTCCTTATTCGTTGTTTTCACTTTTCTTCTTAGTTCACTTTTCTGTCTAGCCCCGGCAATTTTCGTACTACAGCTACCGTTCCAACGCTTTTTATGGTTTTTCACTGTGAAGATCACATTCCAATAAAAAAAATAGGTGTTGCCATTTGAAATTTTCAAAATTTTGTCACTGTAACCGTAACTGTTAGAGTTTAACTGTTGTTTTTCAAACGATTCTTGAGCGCATACCTCAAAATACTTAAAACCAAAATTTCAGCCAGTTTCTGTGAACGGTGTGATTGTTAAGGACTGATATATCGGGATAGTTTTTTTATAATCACCCTGTATATATTTATACAAAGGCTTGCACGTGTGTGTGCATGTGTATGTACGTAATGCGTGCATGAGATGTACGTCTATTTGTATTTTGCTAGTACTATCTTTAGCTTTTTCTTATATGACGACAACTTTTTTTTTTAAACTCATAAACTTTTATACAATTATAAAGAAAAATCTTAATTTCATAGAAAATGTATGATTATTTCGAATGAAAAAATAAATATTCAGGCAAAACTTAGCCACTACTAAAAAGATTCCTTTTATTATGTAATATTCCTTTTACAAAATTTACTTTTCTGTAAAATGTTAAGACCACTGTATAAATACTGTGATAAACAACGCACTTTCCTAAACTAATGAGTTTTCCTTTTATAAAAATTCATATATAAATGTAGTTAAAAAAAATTCTCAGGAATGAAATACATTTAGTTTATTTAGAAATATCTGTATATTATACCTAAAGATTGAAAATGCAATGTTCTTCAAAATAAGTAATTTTTTTAAACAACTAAAGCAAGTGAAGAAAAATAATTTTAAAGAAATGTTCAATTATTGTTTGCCATCAATCTTTAGTGTGCTCATCTGAAACATGCTGGCTATCATTATATTTACAATACAGATACATAAAACATCACTGAAATACGTGATATGGTATGTGTTTTAATAAATAAAAATATGTTCATATTGTTATTTTTATAAATTAAATTAAAGTAACGGAATGTATGTTGAAAAAGACAATTGAAAAAGACAAACAAGGAAAAAACAATGAAAAAATGAGCAATAGAAAGAGACAAACACTGAATTATTTAATTAATACGGGGTGCGTCAGAAAAATGTATTCATACACTGTTTAACGGGTCATAACTTGCTAATTTGTCTTTCTTTCCAAAGTGTAATTAATTGGAAATAATGAGTGGACCAAGAGTAACTTTTGGGAAAAGAAAGGAAATTTATTTTCAAATATTATTGTAAGTATGAAAATGTAGCAGAAGTACAAAAACAATATCGCAGGGAGTTTCAGGCAGATCTAGCTATGCGACTTACAATTCATCAGATAGAAGATATTTGAAACGAATGGACGTTAATAGACAACGTTTCGGAACCTCAATTGAGCAAGAATGCGTCACAACACCGAATAAAATGTTTGTTGAAGTTTGTGAATCAATAGCCCAATAACGTTATACAAGCAGTGTAACTGACCAGAACGGTAATAATTTTGAACATCTGCGGTAGGAAGAAAAGTTATACATTTTATGTAGATTCTTTTGCAATTTAAATATTAATTATGTGGGAATAGAAACTGGGGAATTATAATCATTCAAAGTGTGCACACTGTAAAAGTGAATACATTTTGTGTGTAAAAGTGAATACATTTTTCTGACACATACTGTATTTAAACATGTACTATTGATTCCAGCAACTATCCCTTAACTTATTTATATTTATATTTATTAAAATAATTTTAAAGGTTTAAAAATCCGTCGTAGTTGCCAAAATCTGTTAAAATATTTTATTAGAAGATTTAACATAAAACATTAATTTATTTTATTTGGAAATTTTGTAATAACTTTATTTTTCGGAAACGATTGATCGAAATCTGTAATTTTATTTTTCTGCACTTTCTTCTTATACAATTTTTACATACTTATACGTTTTCAGAATTTAGTAAATTATATAAACCATTTTTTTTAACTTTAATATATATATATATATATATATATATATATATATATATATATATATATATATATATATATATATATATATATATATATATTTACATTTAATACATTTTTTTATATTGCCCCCTAGCAACAACAAAAAGAATTTTTATAAGAAAAATATCAATTATGTATTCAAATAAAGTTTCTAAATTTATTAAAAGCAATACCATCGCATTAAATGCCTGTCAGAAGTTAATATCCGAAGAAATAGCCAAAGATTTTGATACTTTCATCAGCTTTTTTTTATTCTTATTATTTCAGTGTTTCAGTTCGTAATTCAACACCAAATGAAATGGTTGTTGAAGTTTGTGAATGAATAGCACACTATTATAAGCAGTATATTGACCAGAACGGTAATAATTTTGAACATCTGCGGTTGGAGGAAAATTTATACATTTTATGTAGATTCTTTTGCAATTTAAATATTAATTATATGATAATAAAAACTGGAGTTATAATCAATCAAAGTGAGTATACATTTTTCTGACGCAACCTGTATTATTATACAATTTTAAAAAAAGGATTAAAAAAAAAAAAAAAAAAAAAAAAAAAAAACAGAAGTAAACTCGAAATAAAATTTCTAATGAGACATTTAAAGCTATCTGTGTTCAAAAACATTGCAAAAACAATATGAATAATAATAATAAAAAAAATCATATTCTACATTGTGCGTATTGTGAGACTGACAAAATATGATATTTAAATACGTAAAACATATGTTTATCGTCATGTTAACAGTTTTGATATCCGTTTTTTGTCAGAAAATAATATGCCCACTGTCGAAGTGGATTTGGAAAAACACTTACCTTTCAACAAACTAATTCTCTAAATGAATTTAGAATTTAAACAATATCTAAACAAAACCCCGTAACCTTCAGACTGGTTATCTGACCAACAAGCAGTTTAGGCGGCTTCTATAAGAAAAATTGTTTGATTGTTTCAGCTTTTGTCGTTTTCTCAAGTTACCTTTTATTGCTGTAACTCAAATTTCATAGTTTTATAAAAAAAAAGATAAATAAACAGCTTTTTCTTTTGAATCGTTAACGGAAGAACGAGGATATAATCTTCTTCTTTTCTGGTTCAAACTCCGAGGACTGGATAAAATTCTATCCGGTAGTTTGAACGTTGTACTTAAAACATATTCAATTTTGCATTTGTGTAACATTGTTTCAAAACGCAAAAAACATAGAAGAGTGGCACAATCATCTGAAATTTAAGGGATTATGGTAGTTTTTTAGTTTGGGAATGCTGATATTTTTTCTGCCATTTACTGAATGTCTGAGATTTTACAAAGGTTCATTCTAATCCGTTTTTAGGTGGGTTCCCAATTATATAAATACGTAGCACCTATAGTCGTCGTCTGTCCGTCCGCAAATAACAGCGCCAAAACTACCAAATCAAATGGTTTGAAATTTAATATATATAATCGTTGCAGAATTTTGTCGAGTCACTTCAAATTTTATGCAAATCGAATCAAAACTTTAAAAGATATTAATAAAAGTTTTCTTCATTCTATTAACTCGTATCATACATAATCTATATAATAAAAGCGCAAGTCAACTGAGGAAAACAAATACGGGTTAACCACTTCTTTTTTCAAAATTATTTTCTCGCATAAAATTTACATTTTTAGAAAGATCGTTCAAAAAAATTGTTTGTTTGAGAGACGAGTTACATTTTAAAATGTATAGATTCTAAGATAACTTCAGTTAAAATTAGGTTAACAGTCCAATATTTATTCCACTATCCATTAAAATAAATAAACACAAGAAATTCCTTCATCGTGAATCATAGAAATATTAAACCATGGAGGTAGTCATTAGCAAACCAAGTTCTCCATTGTGAATTTTGCAGTGCTATCTGGTGTCGAAAAAACATTCGCATCTGTAAACGTGGCATATGTAATAAGAGAAAAGAAAGGCATGACCATTTTGCTCATAACTGACAATATAATTAATTTCACTGAAATAATAACGAAGATTTTTTTTACATTGTAAACCTAGTTATAGTAAGATCGCACCTCATTTGTCATGTTTAGAGTACAATTCCCAACTTGTTAATTATTAAAACACATATAGAAAATATAGCGATTCTTAATGTACAGGACACGGTGAGCAGTATTCGTTGTAAAACTTTAAACGCAACTTTCCCAAAACAATGTTTTTTAAGTCGGTACCCAAAATATCTCATGAATGGATGAACTGATTTCCTTAGTTTATTTTTAGATAAAAGCATGTAAATTTTTCTGGTTGATGACCGATGCTTTTAATTCGTTTGTTTCTTACAAGCAAAACAAACTTCATTTTTTGTTAAAAACTGATATATTAAATTTGACACTCTGCCATTTTGTTAAAATACAAAATTTGAAAAAATCGTCAAATAAGGACTCACACCTTTATATATATCAGAGAATAAAACCAAGACTTCCTGGGCAGGGTGGTGCAAAATTTTAATTAGATTAACTATTGAAAGCTAACGATTAAAAGTTTAATCATGACTAAAGATTGACGATAAAGTTCAATCGTCAATCTTTAGTCATGATTAAACTTTTGATCGTTAGTTTTCAATAGTTAATCTAATTAAAATTTTGCACCACCCTGCATGGGACAATATTGCCTGGTGCACAGAACATAAGTGATTTTTTTTATATTATTGTTATTATTATTGAAAACTTTTACATAAAATATATGTATTCCTTTGGACTGGCCTCTAACAACACCGAAAAGCATTTTTATATGAAAAATATCAATTACGCATTCAAATAAAGTTTGGAAATTCATTAATAGCGATGTTGTCGCATTAGCCGCATGCCAAGGCTTAATAGCGGAAGAAATCGCCAACAATTTAAATATTTACAACCGCTTTTTTATTCTGCTTATTTCAGCGTTTAGTTCGATTACATATCTGTTGATTTTTTGTTTTATTTATTTCATTTCATTTATTTAGGTATTTAGGGATGAAGTTTTAATTTCGTTATAGAATATTAGCCGAAGACAAATGCTGAACTATTTATATTGTTTTAAGTACAAACGAGTTAATCTTCCGTAATCGAGTTCAATAGAGATATGCATTTTTTTTTAATTATGCTTGAAAATTATTTTAAAAACCAGAAAAAAAAAATCAATAAATTGATATATAGTTTTCAAAAAAATTGCATTTGAAAGTACATTTCAGTTTTCTATTTGACAGTGTAAAAATGTAAATTGTGCTATGTTAAAAATGAATTACGATAAAACGAAGTTGATGTGTCAAATCATTGTTTCAGCGTCAATATGACGTCAGCGCTTCTCACGGATATGTTTTTGCCTTATAATATAGATTTTAACGCGGCTGGTGTTTCATTGGATTAAGATGAAATCACTCAGAGAAATCTCGGAACACTACATGCATGCAACATCAAGGAAAATATAGTCCAAAAAACCCATTTTTCTATAAAATATAACGAAAATTTGGTTTTTGTAAAGTCAAAATATTTTTTTAATACAAAAACTTACGTATTTCTGCCTCGTTGCTAAGCATAAAAGAAAAGACTTCATAAAATATCCGTAATTTTCAATCTGAAAATCTCTCATGCTCCTTTAAAAATATTTAATGTTATTTATGCAGCATATTCTGGACTAGGCTTCTCTTTAAAATTCCCCAGTTGCAAGGGAATTTTATAGTTCTTTTACACGAGGCGTCAAAGTTGCCTCTATTTTCGGCCGATACCATGTTAAACCTATGCCATCAAAAGAGTTGCTCGGACAACAAACTACGTTTTATTATCGGAGCAATTTTGTCGCTTGTACTCAGAATCGGACCCATATCGCGAGTAACAGCCAATGAAATGCATGGAAATCTGACGAAGGAAAGATCTTTACAGGAACAACCAATGAAATGCTTGTAAAACTGAAGAGTCGCTGCAATTTTTGTCGCCTCAACTTATCCCGTGTAATAGCACTTTCTGGCTCGTAATTTTTCTTTTTTTTCAACAGTAAAGAAAAGGCCTTTATAGTCTCGTTGGGGTCCCTTTAAATGGAGGCCCAGGTGCAAGCTCAGATGCAAAAAAAATTCAGATTTTAATTTTGAAACGTAAAACAAGAAATAAAAAATCATGCGTCATGCATATACTATGAAACATTTTCCAACACATTCATATTATAAAACAATTCCACAGTTAAATAACTTGAAAGATGATGTCTAGGTAAACAATTTGGAAAACGCATAACACATTGGAAACCCCGCTTACAGCAATTATTATCTAAAGTCGGAAAAATATTCGAATCCATTTGTGCATCCCTGTGTATGATCTTCAGAATTGTATATATACTACATAACATAGTAGACCAAAATTTAGTCCAGTTAGGAAACGTGCATAACACAGTTGAAAATTCCCCTTCAGCAATTTCTGTCAATAAGTAAAAATGTCTTCGAATGCTATTGTGCAGTCCTGTGTATGATCTACAGAAATTATGCACACCAAGTGATATGCAAAAAATTAGTTAAGTTTAAAAACGCATACCATAATTGAAAAGCAATTATCACTCATAGACAATAATGGTAACAGGGTTCTTTTGTGTGTCCCTGTAAATGAACGATAAATGCTTTGCACACCCTATTCAGCAGCCCTCCCCTGTTGACACCCCCTCTTGAAGTGCACCTCAGTGATGTATATCAATTTCTATATTTTTGAAACAGTGTGACATCATAATAATTACTTGCACTACCCATTAAAACAGACATTAATTTATTTTAAAACACATCAAAGACTAGTGGTACATGTCCAAAAGCTTCAAAAAACACTTTTAAAATTACACTAAAACTTGTCAATATATATTAAAAGTTGTAAAAATATTTTCACCTCTTGTTCTCGAGGCATTCTCAGTTACTGATGTTATGTTTCTTTCTCGTCAGCTTTCTCATCAGTTGAAAATCCTTATTTTTCATTTTCCTAATAACATATGGCGCCATCTATTACCGATTTTTGCGTGCATCATATTATTGCATGTTTCTGAGTATGATGTAAATATTTCTATGGTTGTAATGCATAGTTTAAATTATTATAATTGGCTAATTTTTCGACATTATTGAAGTCTATTTCATTTAAAGCTTTGTTGTTTAATCTGGCTATTGCAGTGGTTGATTTATTTAAGTTTATATCTCTCTCTGTGTTCGTTCGCTCTATCTTCAATTTTCCTTTTTGTCATGCTTATATATGAAATAGCTTTTCCTTCATTATCATTGAAATTAATCTTGTATATTCCTGATGTCTGTTGATAATTAAATTTTCGGCATCTGATCTGATTAATTTGAAAACTGATGGATCTGGGGTGATGGGTGAGCTTATTCCAAAATTTTGAATTATCTTTTTTATTTTAGGGAAATGCCTTTTATAAACGGAATTGAATTGGTAAATTTTATTTCTTTTTGAGCTGGTTGCATTCTATCATATCTTGACGTCACTTTTTCGATTAACTTTTCTATTGTTTTGGTGGCGTATCCTGCATCCTTAGCTATTATTTTAAGTTTGTTTATTTCAGTGCGTAAGACGTCTTCTGTTGAACATACTTTAATGGCTGTATGAATATATATATATTTATTGCAACATTTTTGTATGGGAAGGGAATTCTTGAGTATTTTGAGATTATGTGAACATTTGTATTGAGTTTTCTGAATACTGTTGTTAGTAGTTTATCTTCTGATTGAATGAGTTGTACGTCCAGAAATGCTAGTGCGTTCTATTTTTCTGTTTTTATGGTAAATTGTATATTCTGATCGTATGAATTAAGTTTTTCCAGGAAGGAGGGGATGTCTGTACTTTTCTTAGTTATTACTATATCGTCCACATATTTTATCCGTATTTTGAATAGATATTTTAAATCATCTATAATAGTTTTCTCAAGTGTTCGAATTTTCTATTCAGCTACTGTGCTTGGTATTGGAGATGCCATCGGTACCCCTTTTATTTGTTTATATATCTGGTTATCAAATTTAAAAATATTTTCTCTTAGTACCAAATTCGTTACACTTTGTAATGTATTTCTGATATTATCGCCGGTAAATATATAAATATAGCTGTGTCTATTTTCTTATTTATACTATTAGTCATTTCTTCTACAGGGTGATTCATAAAAGATGGGCAGAACTTTAAGGGGTTATAGTACACTTAAAGACAAATAATATTAAATAGGAGACTAAGGGTCCCAGACGTATTCCCAAGGAGATAGGGGGCATTAAAGTTTAGGGTCCGAAATTTCAAATGATTATAAAACATGGAAAAATTGGTCGATTCGTTTGCGGTTTTTGCAAAAAATTTTCTTTATGCCAGTATTTTCTTGAAATAAAATTTTAAAGTTCAATTTCAAAAAATGCCGATAGGGGGCGCTTTAGACTTTGGAGTAACAAACAACTATTTTTTAACGTTATTTTTTGTATTTCTTTAAATGATTTCGAAAGCTTAGACTTAAACTTAAATTTTGATCTAAAAATCTGAGTCCTAACGAGTAGTTAAGTAGCGTAAACTGAAATTTGAAATTTGAAACCCTTCTCCCCCCAGAACAAAAATCAGTTATTCCCGATCTTTGTGTCGTAGATTAGGCTCTAACTACTGCCGCGTTTTGCTAAAATTATTCTTTATGTCAGTATTTTCTTGAAAATAAATTTTAAAGAAAATTTTCAAACAATTCCGATAGAGGGCGCTTTAGACTTTGGAGTAACGAACAACTATTTTATACCGTTATTTTTTGTGTCTCATTAAATGCTTTCTAAAGCTTAGACTTAAATTTTCAGCCCAAAATCTGAATCGTTAGACGTGGTTAAGTTTCTGGGGAGAGGGGTTTGAAATTTCTACTCCTGAGCACAGTTCAGTTTACCATGTCCACACATTGTGTGCTGTGATACGAGGTAAAAAGACACAAATTAGGATTATGTTACCAAAGCATATTTATTAACATGTAATCACAATAAATGTTCAAAATTGTGACCACCAGAGGTTATGCACGCAGAACAACGGCGACGAATGGAACGGCGAACATTCGCGAAAACATCAGGCTTTTCGAGCACTTCCCCTACAGCGGCGGAAAGTCTGGCGACCAGTTCCTCGGGGGATTCAATGGGTGTCTCATACATAAGAGCCTTCAATCGTCCCCAAAAAAAGAAATCGAGGGGTGAAAGATCTGGCGAGCGAGCAGGCCAAGCAACAGGACCACCTCGACCAATCCATCTGTTCGGAAATGTGATGTCCAGATAGTTGCGGACGTCTCGTACGTAATGGGCTGGCGCTCCATCGTGCTGGAACCACATGACCCGCCGGATGCGTGGAGGAACAACGTTTAACAGGTCTGGCAGCACATGTTGCAGAAATGTGAGGTATGTTTTACCGTTGAGGCGTTCAGGAAGAAGGTACGGTCCGATTAGGTGGTCTCCGAGGATTCCTGCCCAAACATTGATGGAAAAGCGTCTCTGATGAGCATGTGGATACGTAGCATGTGGATTGACATCCGCCCATACATGTGCATTGTGTGTGTTAAATGTACCTTCACGTGTGAAGGTACATTCATCGGTGAAAAGCACAGTTCGTCCAAAATGTGGATTTAGCGCGTTCTGCTGCAGAAACCAGCAGGCGAATTCAATACGATTTGGATAATCCCCTGGAGACAGTTTCTGGACTCGTTGCACATGAAACGGGAGCAAATGTTCATCCTTCAGTACCCTCCAAGTCGTGGACTGTGAGGTATCCACCTGGCTAGCCACTGTTCGTGTACTTGTACTTGGCTGCGCCGCTACTACATCCAGAATGGCTTCTGCAACAACTACTGATTCGTCCTTTTTTGCACGACCTGCATTCGACCGGGAAGCGAGAAATGATCCCGTCTCACACAACTGTCTGTGCAAGCGCTCGAAAGTTTTGCGGTTAGGCAACCGCCTGTTAGGAAATCGCTCTCAGTACATTCGTTGTGCCTCTGCACCATTTCCATCTGCCGCTCCGTAAATTAAATGCATCTCAGCCTTTTCCTTATTCGTGAAGGGCACCATCTTCCGATTCATTACTACAGCGACTTACACTTGAACCGTTCAGTGGTTTTTATGCCTGAATCGTGTCGAAATTTTGCATACGTGTTCTTCTTCTTCCCCATTTGACATTTGCATACTTTCTGTTTCCTTCTTCACCCGGTGACTAGCGTCAGGAATGGAGCTTTAACGTTTGCATGAGCGACGTTTCCAACTGTGCCAGTGCCTTTATGAGTGAATTCCGACTATGCAGTCCTTGACGAAAGTTGTATTTTTGCCTCGTATCACAGCACAGAATCGTTGGGCATGGTTAAGTAGTGCAAACTGAACTATGTTCAGAAGTTGAAATTTGAACCCCCTCCCCTCGCTACTGAACCACGCTCAGCGATTCAGATTTTGAGCTGAAAATTTAAGTTTAAGTCTAAGCTTTAGAAAGCATTTAATGAGACACAAAAAATAACGGTATAAAATAGTTGTTCGTTACTCCAAAGTCTAGAGCGCCCTCTATCGGAATTTTTTGAAAATTTTCTTTAAAATTTATTTTCAAGAAAATACTGACATAAAGAATAATTTTAGCAAAACGCGGCAGTAGTTAGAGCCTAATCTACGACACAAAGATCGGGAATAACTGATTTTTGTTCTGGGGGGAGAAGGGTTTCAAATTTCAAATTTCAGTTTACGCTACTTAACTACTCGTTAGGACTCAGATTTTTAGATCAAAATTTAAGTTTAAGTCTAAGCTTTCGAAATCATTTAAAGAAATACAAAAAATAACGTTAAAAAATAGTTGTTTGTTACTCCAACGTCTAAAGCGCCCCCTATCGGCATTTTTTGAAATTGAACTTTAAAATTTTATTTCAAGAAAATACTGGCATAAAGAAAATTTTTTGCAAAAACCGCAAACGAATCGACCAATTTTTCTATGTTTTATAATCATTTGAAATTTCGGACCCTAAACTTTAATGCCCCCTATCTCCTTGGGAATACGTCTGGGACCCTTAGTCTCCTATTTAATATTATTTGTCTTTAAGTGTACTATAACCCCTTAAAGTTCTGCCCATCTTTTATGAATCACCCTGTATATCTGTGGATGGATAGAGGTAATAGATGGAAATTATTATGTTAAAAAATGACATTATGGACGACTATAGATTAAAAAAAAAATGTGTAACATAATTAACTTACACTGCAATAGAGATTTTTCGCCATATATCATAATATATAACGGCATTCTTTTGAGTGCCCAGTAAACGAACTATAAAATGATACATATTTCATTTTTAATACCGAACATGCCATAGTAACTCTCAATAACATATATCAATTACATGGTAATCCGAGTATATTTACGTAAGTTAGTCTCACGGACAGACAGACAGACGGACGTACAAATCGAATTCATAAACACTTTTAAACACGTTGGTAAGTATTAAAAAAGGTATTGTAGTCGCCTTTAGGCCTTAGTCACCCTTATAAACAATAGAATCGAGTGCAGTGCACCCACTGCCTCTCTCCTCTCTTACGGACCCCCAAACTCGAACTTTTCTGGACACAACACGTAGCAAACTGACACAAATGTCTCTATACTTTCTCGGGGAAGTTTTGTGAGGTAAAAATATGTTTCTGAATTGAAAAACAATCCTAAGAATTAAATGTAATTTATCATAGTACAATTTTTTTTAACACGATAAAAGTTAAGAAAAGTACTACAAGAGTAGAAATACAACTTGTACCTTGTTTCTACACTTGTAAAGAAAACGTGGCGTTGCGCATTTTTTAACCAGCTTACTCAGTTCAACGGTAAACGATGCAGAAGGTTGACCACGGCCAAGTAGTGGCCAAGTTCGAATATTCGATACCAGCCCTTTGAAAACGGGCAAATTATGCAAATTTTACAACCCTTTCCTTTTTGGTGTCCTAGTGTCCTAGTTACAGCACATGTCTTTGCTTTTTACACTCTTTTATTTAACTCAACTTGTTTTTTGTATGTAAAGATGGAATTTTGTAACCGATTTTTCAACTTACTTCTTGATAGGCTAGAATTATAAAAATTATTCGCAAAGGCGTGTTTCCGATGACAATACAACATTTTAATATTTTAAATATATAAACATTCTACATCTCAATTCTTAAATATCACTATAAAAATAAATAATCAGACTTTAATTTAAAAGCACTAAACCAACATTAAGATACCTTGAAATTAAAATTAAAATAGACGTTTCGTGCTATAAACATAGCACGTCATCAGTAAAAACATCAATATCATAAACAATTGTAATAAAATTAAAGTGTCGAAACTGTATATTAATCTGCAGTTTTGCAAGCCTCATTCAAGGGCGATTTCTCTAATTTAGTATAGCATCTTTCCAAAACTATTCTGCTAGCATATAATATATGAATCATTCTCAGAAAAAAGTTACAGTTCAGAAACTGATTACTTCTTGAATTTTTTTTTCATGTATTTTTTTTATTATTATACCTACATTAGTGTCTCTGTAGTGTAGTAAACTGAAAGTTTTTTCACACTTTTCTTTTATTTATAGAAAAAATGGTCACTTCTTGTCAAACACATGAGCTAAATGTCTACTATGTTACCACTTTATTACATTTATTGATATAAAATTATTTTTAATTCTTCAAATTTATTATATTTTTTTGAAGTGGTGACAAATAATATAGAAAACAAATATTTGTTGAAATATATTAGAAATATAGAAAACAAATACACGCCCAATTTGTTACTACGGTTTAAAAAATTAGGCATATCAATTCCTCTAAAAGATTTATTACAATAATATGAATTATGACCCTAATATTTATTTCACGTAGTTAAAATCTTTCAGAAATATACCATAATGTAATTTGAAATAATATATGAGTTGTAATTTAATAAAAAACTACCCTAGTAACAGAGTGGACAAATACAAGATTTCCATTTTTTTTTTAATTATTCAAGATATTATTTAGGCTTAAGAAGCCTTGTATGTTGCTACATACATATATAAGCTTACTATTAATTATATTTACCAATCTTAACCGTTATTTATATTATATATAGCAAGGTAACGTAGTGGATAGACAGAAAGGTACTTACCTAATTTTTATGTTACAAACATCCGTAAAAACATTTTCTCCCACTTTATGAATGCAAAATCCATGTGGACTAAATCTTCATATATCTACACAGTCTTGAGAGATATGCTGTCATCCACTGTGTAATAAAACCATTAGAAAATCTTGGTAACAGAGTGGACATAGGAAAACGTGAATTCTTTGGGGACATTTATTTCAAGCTATATTTTTATAATTAAAATGTTTTCTCAGTTTATATTTTAACTGAAAGATAAAGTATCTAATTTTGAAATGATGTATAATTTAAATACAATTCCATTCTGTATCTTGTATTTTCAAGATTTTCTTTTTGAAGTTTCTCATTAGGGATAGTCAATGTTAAAAAAAATTAAGCATTGTAAACTGAAAATACTTAAATGTTTTAAGAAACTATTATTCAATAGATATTGTATTATCTTCAAAAGGTTGCATATATTTGTATAAAATAAGAATAACATTTCTTTTTAAACTGGAAATTTAATTATGTTGTTGGACACTGTTTTGTAATTTTATTTTAGAATGAACAATATATATGAATGTATATATATATATATATATATATATATATATATATATATATATATATATATATATATATGACCCCATATATATAAAGCAAATGGGAATGAAAAGAAAATCTCGTTCCGGCCTCTTATAAACTTAATCGCTCAGCGTATCGTTCTACGTTGCTTAAGTATAGAATTATGGGGGAAATTTCTAGAACCAGGTGAAACCGATTATGATAGATTAGCCTTTTTAAAACGACTCTGCTGAATGTATTTTGATGGTACTTACACTATTAGTTTCATAATTTTCCAGGGAAGGTTTTAGCGAGGCTAACGAAAAGGAAAGGCTACCGCGTTGCTTTACGCGTATCTTTCTTTTACAGACCGCGGGAGTCACGTGATGCTCGAATCCACCAATGCAGGCGTACGAAATGAGCATCACGTCACTCTAGCGGTCTGTAAAAAAAGATAAGTGGAATGCACCGCGGAAGCCTGTCTTTTTCGTTAGCCTCGGGTTTTAGTATATTGCGTAGAGTTCTACGTTGCTTAGTCATAGAATTATGGAGGAAAGTTCTATAATCAGGTGAACTCGATTATGAAAGGTTAGCCTTTTTAAAAAGTTCTACTGGTCGGATTTCTATAAGACTTGCATTGTTACTTAGATAATTTTTCACGGATAATTTTAGTATGTTCCATATCCTTCTGTCGTTCTTTACAAACTCCTACTGTAAATGACTAACTAAAAGAACTCGTCCTTATCAGCTCAAATATTGTTCAACGCATTACAAAATGCAATAGCGCAATCCAGGTAAAGGTCCACATTGCTTTAAAACTTAAGGTCATATACGCCTATACATATACATACACACACACACACACATATATATATATATATATATCTATAATATCTTTGAATTTCAAAAAACATATCAAGTTCTTGTGACATTCTAATTAAATCTCCTAAGAGATAATTAGTAATAAAGTGTAGACAGAATACCACATAGTTAATAAATCAACAAGTACAATCATAATTTTACCATAGCATTTGCTTCAATGGTAATTGGCCAAAAATACTGAAAATATGAAGAATATTTAAAAATGGAGAGAGAGAGAAAAAAATATATAATAAACCATAAAATGTTAATAATTTGAAGTTGATATCAAGTGAATACAAATGGATTTTGAAATGAAATATGAACTAAATATAATGGAAAACTGGATAACAAGAGATTTAAATTAGAATTGGATATGAAAAAACACGTGTAGATATAATCATCAGCCTGGATGTATCCACACGTGTTTTAAAAATAATACAGTATTTCATAAATATACTGGCATTTATGCTAAGATCATTATATTCATCCAGGTATGCTGTATTATTACCTGAAAACAATTGGAAATAGTAAAATTGGAAATAAAAAACTTGTAAAGAATAGATAAAATATCTTACTCACAATAATTATCCAAAATTCTGTGAACATCACAAGACATTTTATAGACTTTTTATAACTCATCATTAGTATCACTAAATATAAAGGTGATCGGCTAAACGCACATTCACCATGACCATATAAAGTGTAAACAATGTTCAACCATCTTAATAATAGTCCTTATATATGTTTTAATTGCATTATTTGCTAAGTCATTTGCTATATTTTATCGCACACTAAAACAAAATAAATTATTACATAACATGTTTATATTTATATAATGTAATAAATGTTATTTAAAAGAGTTGATAATTGAATTTATCCAAAAAATAGGATAACCTTATAGTTTTGCTTGATTTCGTATAAATCTAATATTTTTGTTTTTATTTATATCTGAGCATAGATATTTTATACGATGAAGGTAATTGATAATTATATTTTTATAAACTGATTTATGTAAACATGAAGCAAAATTGGTAAAAATATTTACTTTAACCCTATCCGGCACAGACAAAGTCTGTCTGTAAAATGAGAAATTGCTGACTGATACCGGAATTTACAAACGACTTTTTAAGAAAATATGAACTCCTTATTTTAAGCTTTCATTATAGAAACAAAATTTTATTAAAATATTCTTGGTGCCGAATGCAAGTTTGGAATTAAAATTAGGTGTGCCCGGAGTGGGACCACTGTGCCGGAAATGGTTAAATGGAAAATAAAATCTTTTATCATAAATATCAAATATTAATTTATAATTATTATTAATATTAATTTTTAAGTCAAGAAAATTTATATTATTATTAATCAAATCATTTTCGCTTAATGTAAGCTGATTAGGATAAAAATTGAGTGGTGATGTGCAATTTTTATCATTGAAATAAAAAATGATAATGTCATCAATATAGCGATAAAATACATAATCATTGTTCGGACCAATATTTCTTTCATAATAATATAAGTAAAGGTCAGAGAGAATACTAGAAGCTGTTCCACTCTGTGGTATTCCCTGGCATTGTTTATAAATAATATTGTCATATATGATGTAATTATTATGCAATGTAAAGTTTAATAAAGTTTTTAAAAAAATTATGGAAATATGATCTTTTAATTTTAATTGAGATTTAAATTCTTTAAATAATATACACATTGTTTTATATAAGTCTTTTATATCAATGTTATTAAATAAATCATTAAAATCCAATGTTTTTATGAATTTTACCGGATTGATATTATGTATTTTATTAATAAGCTGAAAACTGTTTTTTAGGCAATGTTGGTTATTATGTTTTATTGCTATATCATATATCTGATTTAAAATATTAAGAAGTAAATTGCTTGCATTATTATTATATGTGTTACACCCGATGGTAACTGTGCGAAATTTAATTGGATTTTTATGAAATTTTGGAATCATAACAAGATAAGGATAATTTAAATTATTACATTTGATTTTTAGTAATTTGTCATAATTTAATAATTTTCTATTATTAATTTCAATATTTAATTTAGTTTTATTAAAAATATTACTTGTGTTAATTGCATTGTGAATTAACACTTTATAGTACTCTTTACAAATAATAGCATAATTATTTGGAGATCTTAGCATCTTGTTCAATCTTCATTAATATTAGCTTTTTTTGTGAGTTTTGCACATTGTTTTATGAGCTAATTTCTATTTGTGTTGAATAATAGTGTTTATTTAATTATTTATTTTGTTATTTGAAATCTTGTAGGGTTTTTTATTATTTTGTTTCTTAAATATGTTATTAGGGGCTTAATATTGTCAATTTTTGGCATAATGCCGACAATATTTGATGAAATAACATATATTTACTATGAATATTCTTATGAAGCTCTTCTGAAGATTCCAAAAGATATTCATAGTTTTCCAATTTTTGCTTTTTCGTTTTATTAAGTTTAATTCCTGCAGTATCCTTTCCATTGCTTTTTATAATATCTCATCCTTTGTTTTTCAAATGTGTTTTCATTTGTATATATATATATATATATATATATATATATATATATATATATGTATATATACACTAGCTGGCTTAGCTTTTATATGTATGTATAAATTTCTGACGCAATGGAATCGGTTGGATTCGAACCAACCGGGACCTTCCGTTTTGAAGATGGAGATGTTACCTTTACACTACTAATGCTTGATTACATCGCCTCAATATTTATCACTTTCATTCTGTCACGTTTCCCTACAGAATCGGTTTCAAAGTGGTTTGAAAATGGTTGAAAATGGATTAAATAATAAGATTTGTACGAATATTAATATAGTTCTTGCGACAGTTGGTTTTTAATATATTCCCCAAATGGGAGTTTTATCGTAAGCACCGTTTGGGGGTTATCGTGTTCTTTTTCACTGTCACACACATAAATCACGACTACAATACTTTCCTTATATTATGTTCGTAAGGTAAAAACGACTGGCTATTTTTCTGAAAAGCAATTTACGATAAAAGAAGGGAGAAGTACTGGAAAGATGTGATGGTTATTTAAAGTAATAATAATTGCTATCTATCTATATTATAAAGGACAAATGTGTCCGTGCGTAACGCTCACGTCATTTAGCGAATGGCAACACTTGACGATGAAATTTCGGTTTTGCGATGTTTGCTACTGCAATTTTTTTAATTCCTAAGCATCGCACATTTTCAATTTTTACGCTGTTATATAGGGGAAAAAATCTACTTTAAAATGAAATTTGTTTGAAAACTGTACCTTAATTGACTGATTTATTATGGCTTTTAAAATAATTTTCAAGCATATTTCTTTAGATTGGCAACACCTGGCGATGAAAATTTCGGTTTTGCAATTTCAGTTACTGCAATTTTTTAAACTTCAAAACATGGCACATTTTCAATTTTTACAGCGTACTATAGGTAAAAAAATGTATACAAAGCAAATGCAATTTGTTTGAAATTTTATCCCAATTTACTCTTTATTGTAGTTTTGAAAATTATTTTCAAGCATGAATTTTTTTAATTCATCCTCATCACGTAGAGGTTTCATTACGAAAAAGAATAATAACGCATTTGCACTTAAAACAATATAAATAGTTCAACCTTGGTCTCCGGCTAATTTTCCACAAAAATATTAAAATTTCATCAATAAATAAATAAATAAAATAAAATAAAACAAAAATTTAAAATATATGCAATTGAACAATTTCAAATTTTACACCGACGAATGGGGAAAAAAATGTATTTCAAATATAATTTGTTTGAAAACAGTACTTTAGTTTACTGATTGTTTATGGTTTTTAAAGTAATTTTCTATCATAAATTACGTTTACATTTTTTTTCTATGTGTGCAGCCCGATTACGAAAGATTAATCCGGTTTTACTTAAAACAATATAAACACTTCAGCATTTTTTTCTGGCTAATATTCCAGAACGAAATTAAAACTTCATCAATAAACAAATAAATAAAAATTATTATAATATAAATGAAATACGAACTTAACAGACGTGTAATAGAACTATGAGCTTAAACAGTTGAAAATATTCAACTCAAAAACGCTGCAGTAAGTAGCGAAACCTTTGGCGATTTCTTTGGCTATCGACTCCTGGCTAATTACGAAAGTATTGCTTTTAATAAATTTCAAAACTTTATTTGATTACATTATGATATTTTTAATATAAAATTGCTTTTTGGTGTTGTTAATGGACAATCTAAAAATATATATATTAAATACAAAAAAATCTATAGTAGAGTTAGAGAATAATGGGTTTCACTTATGCTCTGTAACCCGGGGAGACCGGGTTCTATTCCCTAGTTTTAGTAATAATAAAACATTTTTCAAATGTCTGATAAAGAAATTTCCACACCGTACTATTATACTAATAGTTAGCAAAACAACTACAGACATATTCCTTAAATTCCAATAAGCCTTAAATTTTGCCTTTTGGATAACTATACTTAATCTTTTAAACTAAAATGCAACTTTTCCCCAAAATTCCCCGACAAAATTACTGTTTAAAAAATAGGATTTTTGAAACCTTGTCTTTTTCTTTCTTTTAAACAATTATAATTAAACAAATATTAAGGCTTACAGAAATGTTTAGAAAAACAATAACTGCCCCATTTGTTTCCCTTAAATTTCGGAAAAGTTATTTCTCATAACTTCGGAAACATATTGATTTCTAAGGTTTCCTAACATTTCTAACAATAAGGAAAAAGCTTTCATTGTAACTACGAAATTACTCTGTATTTCCATCATAAATGTTTCCGTTTCTTTTCTTTTTTTTTTTTTTTTTTTTTTTTTTTTTTTTTTGTTTTGTCAGTGTATTTAAATATCATATCTGAAATTTTTTTATACTTTTTATTTAAGCAAGAAAGTGAAAGAAAAACACATAGATAAAGTTACCACTTATTTTTTTCACAAAAACAGATAAGCTGCCACATTATCGTCATCAATAAATCATTAAGAGCTGATTAATTATACCTAAATTGTAACATATAGAAAAATAAAGTAGATTAAAAACCTGGTGTAAATCTTGAAGGTTACATATAAAACAAACTGTATAAAATATGCATCAGATTTTACAGTGTTACGCGTATAATTGATGTGTAAGATAATTTACTTCTTTTCCAATACATGAGCCTTAAATAATGTTGGGGGGGGGGGGGGGGGGGGGGTTGGCTGCGCATCTGAATAATGCGATTGGTTTTTAACTTATCCATTAGGAATGAACTTGAACAAAGTAAAATTACTTTGAAAATTAGGATAAATTATTAATAAGCTATTGAAGGCCAGGATACTATATTTGCAAACAAACAATGATGCAATCCTTGTTTTGTATTACACTATATGGGATGTTGCTACCTTACCAAATACGTTGGACGTTTCAATGACATAGCAGGGTGGAGCAAACACGTGATGACCTTTGTATCAACACCTTAAGCATGATTTCCTGTATTGATCATGATTCTTGAATTTTTATGGGCTTCGAAATTTTGTATATAAACCTCCCGTTCCGTTAACGGTATATTCAGTTACTGGGCAAATCAGCGAAGTATAATCCACTAAAATGATCGCCAAGGTAAGAAAATGGCAAATTTTAAATTGAAATTTTTGCGTAATCTTATTATCTAATATCAATGCATCAACTTTTACTATCAGAATAACATATGTATAACTATTATGTATGATTAAATGTAACGATTTATGTTACAATAAAAGTTAGTTTATTCTACGTAAATTGAATATATTTCTGCCATCTCTTTTTCAATATTTTTACTTTTATACTAATAGTAATTTTTATTATTAGGGAAAGAAAGCTGTTGCTAGAGTTAAAAATACAACTCTGTTAATATCGTTCAAACAACTTACTTTTTAGGTTAATTATAATGATTATTATTACATTATCAATAATATGTTAATGATGATTACTATATTTATGATTATGAGGTAATTCAATTAATTTTTAAAATATAGACGATAACAATTACCCTAATAATAGAGGACTCAAACACATTGCTGATCGAAATGTATATAATCATATCGGATGGTCAGCATGTCAGAGCAAAACTATAGTTTTGACCCACATAATTTTGTGTAAGTGTAATTTTGTTTATTTATATGGTCCTGGATTACAAATTTTTCGAATTACCAATAAAACAAATGCATAAATTTCGTTTTTTCTTTATTATTTATATTTACCGGAAAATATAACAGGAAATATTATATATGAAAATTTTAATCAAATTAACTGTAATTCTTCTCTTTAATGACGTGCCGTCAAGCTATCTAACTGTGCCCTTAAGGTTGTTAGAAAAGCTAGAAATGTAAAAGAAAGAGTTCGTTTCTTGATGTTAAGGTTCTCCTTAAGTCCAAAGGATCTACTTTCTGAATTCATTTTTGTTCGGAAATGCATGAAATTGGAAGGCGTTCTTATTCAGAAACTGTGTATTCGAAAGACGTTTTATATTTTTCT
This sequence comes from Maratus michaelseni, assembly GCA_963931845.1. Lineage (NCBI taxonomy): Eukaryota > Metazoa > Arthropoda > Arachnida > Araneae > Salticidae > Maratus > Maratus michaelseni. The sequence continues at coordinate 344,679,683 of OZ007591.1, read as the reverse complement.
GTAAAGGCAGGAGATCATTCAGAAAATACTGTCAAAGTCGGCGTTTTGAACCAAATTCCCTACACGGAAGTACAATAAAGATGAGAAAATTGTCGTTACGTGACAAGAATCGCTTATAACTCGATAAATAATTTATCAAAAAACAGAAAACGCATTTTGATTCTAAATCGCTTCAATAGTCATCCGTGCCAATTCTATGCCTTTCCGTTTAAAAATGAGTGACAAAAGGTAACAGAAGGTTTCGCGTTGTTGAGCAGGGAATTTGAGAACCACCTTATAGACCGGGAGGCGGAAGCACAGACAATCACCTCATCGAGTTCATGGCTGAAATTTCAGAATTAGTTAAAACTCGATTCGCATATTAAAACGCAATCGGTCTGCCAAGTTATATCTTGGTGGAAAACACGTGAAAACCCGATTTTAGCGGTTGACTCGTAGGTTTACCATTGTGTTTTCCTGCACCCAGTTCTCCATGTTTTCATACTTTTGGGTGCAGGAAAACACAATGGTAAACCTACGAGTCAACCGCTAAAATCGGGTTTTCACTTGTTTTCCACCAAGATATGACTTGGCAGACCGATTGAGTTTTAATATGCGAATCGAGTTTTAACTAATTCTGAAATTTCAGCCGTGAACTCGATGGGGTGATTGTCTGTGCTGTCACCTCCCGGTCTATTAAGTAACATCCGAGGTTAAATTTATGCCGTACTGTGTCCTTATTTTGTCTTTCAGTTCTAAAAATTAAGAATTAGCAATCTCTATGTTTATTGGCTGGCGGTCATATTAATTAACTGCCCGATCCTACATTTATCTAAAATTAAACTAAAGATTTATTTAAGTGTAAATATTTTAGCTAAATTATAAATTCTAGCTGAAATAGTTTTACTATGTTTTCAGATTTTTACCCTAAAACTCGAATGATTTTATACAATGTTGTAAGAATAAAATTTATCATTGATTATCATTGATCGCGTATCAGTTTATCATTAATCGTTTATCAAAATATTCATTTATTTAACACTAGAACGGCGGGAAATTTTACTCAAGTTTCATAAAAATATTTTACACCAGAATTTTTATTTAAGACTTTTAACTTATTTATTTAACTTATTTTTGTGCGGTATATGTTTAACTTATTTTAAGAAGATATATCCGGTTCGAATCGACATTTTTTCATTTGGTAGGTGTCCAAATGACTCCTCACCGCCGTTCCGGTGTTAACAATGCTTCGTTTTGTTAACAATTTGTTAAATAAAAATAGAATAAGATCAAAAAGCGTAGCACTCCTTAATTGAAGACCACAGAAGAAAAATAAGGTATTGAGCTACAAAAATTAAATTTTTAGAAAATTGGAATGGAAGTTTTTTGTTGTAAATTTTTACTGGTTTGTTTTCTTCTTGGTACAATATATTTGAAATGTTAAGAGGTGGAACTAAACAGTAAACACTCTTAGAAAACGGCTTAACGTTTAGTTTTTAAATATCAAAGATTAATAACATTAAGAGTAGTAATGCTAATTACAAGTAGTAATGATTGGTAATTACTTTCCAATCAGTTGATTTTGTTAAAAATAATTATATTAATAACATTAGTTAAATTATTATACTTTACAAAGTCCCATATCTTGAAGACTAATTAGAATTTCAGTATTTAATCTTTACCATATAATAGATTATCTCATAATACCTTCACTTATAAAGTAAATTAAAAAAATAAAAAGATAAATTGTGGCATAACATTCTCTCCCACTCACGTCATCAATTAAAAAATGACAATAAATTGCACTGGAAAAAATCCCTAGCGTTTCCAAAAATCCCACAAATTTTCTAATTTGTGAACGCTCTTGCTTAGAGGTTCTTAAACTGTAGTCACGGTCAATATGATTAATCCGGTCTATCGTGAAATCGTGAAAAATTCCACATAGCATCTGTTGGGATGTTGGACATGGGATTATTGGATCACCTGCAATTTGTTCCATAATGAAGTTTTAGCATTCTGAAAATACAGATACAATGAACAAACACAAACTGAGAAAAATGAATTTTAAAAATGGCAAATCTGAATCATTTAAACAGAAATAGATGCAGTAAAAAAGTTTTATTCATATATTTATAATTATCAGATTTTTTTACGTAACTTCGACAAAATATACAAACTTATTTAATTGAAAATTAATATTTTCGACATTTTTCACCAAATGAAGGGTAGCTAGTCTCCTTAAGATGGTAAAAAGTTATAATTTCGAATGTTTATTATTTTTCCAATTGGTTCAAAATTGTTAACCACTGTTTTAATTTCAGGTTGTTCTTATCTTCACCATTGTGGCAGCTGCTCACTCTAGCGTTCTTCTAAATTCTGGATATCTGGGCTCTGGAATACTCGCTCCTAGATTGGCCGCCCCCATAGCACCTGTTGCTGTTGCAAGAAGCATTTATTCTCCTGGAATCATTGGGATTGGGGCTTCTCCTCTTGTCTACGGTGGCGGAATCGTATCTCCATATGGACTCAGAGGCGCTGGAATTCTGAGTGCTCCAGGAGTTATCAAAACAATTTATTAATTTAAAGATATAATGTAACCAAAATAAGCTGTCTAATAAATAAATGGATATGTTTAAGTAATAATGATTTTTTTTTGTGTGTGTGTCTGTAGAAATAAAAAAGAGAGCAAATGATAGCCAATGAAAATTTAAAAAAAACAACATATCAGGTTGTATTGAAAGAACAACACAAAGAACTGTAGATATTTAGACATTTTACTTACCCATCATGCGTAGTATAGGGGAAATATTGTAATCGTTTTAAAAATCGAAAAAATTGACGGATTTACACGTTTCAGAATTTGGAGATTCCGAAAAACATATTTTTAGAAATCTCCCGAACAAATTGAGATACAGCCTTGAAATTTGGTATGCACTTAGTATGAAAAGAAGCCTATTGAATTTCAGTAACCTCGATTATCCGGAACTATTTTTTTCGGACTTTCGAAATATTCGTTCTGATAAAAGGTATATAAAAATTTTCGAATTTGTTTATTTTAAGGAGTAAATATGAAAGACAATAAACAAACATAAATTTTGCATAAAGAATGAAGTCGATCGGAAAATGAGTTGCCGAGATATTTGTAATCCTATTTTCCACACTCTTCGATTTTTCATGACCCTGTATTTCATTCAAATTTCAATTCAAAGATATATTTTAATTGGAAATGAGACGCATAATACGACCCAGTAAACCGTTAGTTAATATGATTATCAATTTTGGAGTTATAAGGATGTTTCTTTTACGCAATTCAGTAATAGAGCATTTAAAGTTTAGGACGTCATCAAGCCACGATTTTATTCGAATTGCAATGCATTTTATAAATAGTTTACACACGTTTTATTTTCATATTTTATATTATGCATATCCATGATGGGTAAGTATTACGGTGGCCACCAACGACTAGTTTAATATGAGCTTTTATTTAACTTTCCTTGTGTATCCGTTCGGCTCAAATCTTGTAATCTAATTTTGACACACTTCTTGTGCTACAATTCACCCAATTTTTGGAAGTATTTACGGTGACAACCCAATATTCTATAAAAGAATAAAAATAATAAAGAAATACATTTGCCTTCGCCACCCATTAGGGGGTAAAACCATTTATCCAATAAGGGTACGTAAATGTAAATGCAGTGACGTATGTGATCACGTAAGTATCATTAACTGCATCAGAAATAAGCTGATGTTCTTCAATTGAACCGTGGCATGGTTGGTAAATGCGCCATCTTTCGTTTCCGACCACTGTATGAATGGATGTGGGTTCGATTTAAAGAAGAGTTGAAAGTTGATCAATTTTGTTCTTGCCAGGAAGCTGGATTTAAAACTGTGTACCCACTTTTTTATTTAACAAACATAAAAAAGATCACTCGCAATTTAATTTATTTCTTTTAAAAAATGTATTTATCAATCAATTGTACTTCAACATTTTTTTTTTTTCTTTTTAGTACATTATAATAAAATCTTGTCTTTAAGTTGGTTCATGTCTGTAAAGATGGAATTTTGTAATCAATTTTTCATTCCATTTTTGATACGTCAGAATTAAAATAATTATGTACGCAGGTGTGTTTCCGATGACAATGCAACATTTTAATATTTTTAGTTTAATTAGAAATTAAGCCAAACCACACTCCCTAAAACATGCCAACTGTCAGTGAAACAGCAACAGTGAAATATTTTAAAGATTAAAAAGTAGATAATAAAATATAAAATATTAAAAAAAAAGCGTGTAAGATATATATTTAAAAATACACTTTTATTTATTTATACTTCTGTATCACATATAAACCACGTATGAAGTTCAATAATTCTTGTGAAATGCAACAATAGATAGCAGAGTCATTTCATTTTCGAATATTTAGTTGAGAAATCCGGTTTTAACAATTTTTTAATAAAATCGAGAGATTTTCTCCGAGAATTTCTGCTTAACGATCAAAATAAAAACATGACCAAAAAAAGTTAGTTTGGGTGGAAAAGTATGCAATGCTTAAATTATAACAAAAAAAACATTTAATAATATTTAATAATATTTATTTTACGCTTTGTAAACATCAAATCAGGGTGTTTTTGCCATTTTGAAAATATATATATATATATATATATATTTTAAAATAGCTTTTTTTGTTTTCAATAATCTCTTTTAAGTTCAAAATATATTTTTCACCCACTTAAAAATAAATCATTGGTTACAGGATTAATGCTCTTGAACAAATGTGTTCATTAATTGGTTTGTTCATTAAAAATTATCTATGTAAAATAAGAAATTTTCTGTTTAACATTTTCGCGACAAGCGTCGCGTATACTTGACAGATAAAGTACGAAAAATCCTGTTTTATTCCCAACAGGAATTTTTTATTTTAAATTTAGTTTTATTTAATCAGGTTTTTGTATGCCTAAATTCCTTACATTCATTCCTTTTTAACTCTTTCCAACCTGGTTGAAAAGAGTTTATGACTTCGGTTTGTCTGCCGTCTGCCGTCTGGCCATGCTCTAACTCCCGTAAATATGCTCGGATTGCCCTACAATTTTTATATGTTATTGTCGTTATCTATAGCATGTTCCCTATTTCAACTGAAGTGTGTAGCTACAGGGACACTCGAAAGAATTCCGTTACATTACGGTCTATGAGGAAAAATCATTTGCGGTTTATTTTAATGTTGTTACACAATTTCAAACACATTGTAATGGATATATATCACTAAGGTGCATTACAAGAAGCTTAATATGGAATAGGGTGTGCATAGCACTTATAGTTACTTTACAGGGACAGTCAAAAGAATTCCGTTACATTACGTCTATGGAGAAAAATCATTTGCGGTTTAATTAAATAATGTTTCACTATTTTAAACGCATTGAAATTTATATATACCACTAAGGTGCATTACAAGAGGCTCACTACAGAATAGTGTGAGTATAACAGTTATCGTTCATTTACAGGGACACACAAAAGAATTCTCTACTGTCTGTTAACAATAATTCCTGGAAGTGCGGCGTTTTAAGTTGCTGAACGCGAATTTAAATTGAACTCAATTTTGTCTATTACTTGGTGTGTATAAATTCTGTAGATCATATACAGGGCAGACGATTTGTAAAATTATTTTGGAAGCGTTGGAAAGTGTTACATGATCTATGCTTGACTCATGATTTTTCGTTCTTGTTTTTTCTGACGTTGATGCACTAAGAAGTTGGCAGCGATTTAATTGAGTAAAAAATTCCCTATGGGATTATACCGGTGACAAAATATAAAAAATTCTGTAAAAGATGGTCGTCGGGAAGGAGTTAATATTTAAATTGCAGAATTCGTAATCGCCTCGTTTATTCACAGAATTTGTAATATTTTTCTGCGGTTAAATAAGGCAAAAAATACTTAAAAATTGTGGTAAAACGCACCCTAGAATAGAGAAAATAGTAAAATAATGAGATAAACAATTCATGATTGAGATAACGAAAACAGCGGAAAAACAGTTAAATCTATTGAAAAAAAAAAAAAAAAAAAAAAAAAAGTAAAACAAAGACATTTGACTGCATATAAAATTCAAATCGGAGTTCACGTGTATATCTCGTGAATAACGGAATAATTTATCTCGTATCTATCTGTTTCATTTTTAGTATTTTTCTGTCTTCAGGGTCACTCTATTCTAATAAGATGATTTGGATAGACGCCCAGATGACCACGCCTATTAAGGGTTCATGTGGCATTGCTCCCAACCCAACTGCTTTTGTAAACCTAATCTAAACACAGAAATATCATATGTAAGAATTGTTGTTTTAATGTATAAGAGAGAGTTTATAAAAATCAATAATGGCCTCTTTATCGCATCCATTTATTCAAAACATAAGAACACGTTAAGATTTTTTTTAATAATAAATATTTACTTAACAGTACGCAGGGCCGGCGCAATGTCGCCCTGGCAAATCACTTAGCGAGGCCCAACGTCTCTGACTGTAATATTCGACTAATAAAAATCATTTTTAAAAACTGTATACATCGTAGAATAATTTATAATATAGAGTATAAAATGTATGAAAAATAACATGCAAATTATTTCATATGTAATGTGTATAATTATTTTTAATTTCTAAAAATCTTCTATCCTTTAGAACATTTTAAATATTTATTTTTTGAGTTTACGTTCAGGTATCCTCATATCTATACATGCCCTGACAATTATGTTAACTTTGGCTGTAAGAAATAAAGTTATTACTAACTTTTTTTTCGCGAAAAAAAAAACATTTAAAGAAAATATTTATCATTAATTGGTTTGTTCATTATAAAGTATCTATTTGAAAAAAAAAAAAAAATCTGTTTAAACCTTCGCGACGAGCGTCGCATATACGTGTCAGATAACGTACGTAAACTCTTGTTTTATTCCCACCAGTAATTTTTTAATTTTAAATTTAGTTTTACCTAATCAGGTTTTGTATATTTAAATTTCATTCATTCATTCCCTTTTTCGTTTGACGTTGATGTAGTAAGACGTGCGATTTAATTGAGTACGTCCGACGACGCACGTACAATTTCTCTGACGTGAGAAAAAGTTTAATTTATACATTAAGTTTTTATTCATTCTTAATTAAATAAAGTACGTATGAACTTTCACATCTACGCCTTTTTTCTTTATGTAGCTTATTATTATATAATAATAAACGATGGCTATATCTTTCTTTAGGACTATGAAGGAAAAAAATATATTTTTAAGAAACAGGTAAAAGAAGTGAGATACGTCACATTCCTTGATTTATTTTGGCGGAACGTGCTTGTAAGACATTATGACATAACGAAGTATACACATGTTGAGCACTGAATGACATAATGATTAGCAAATAATCTATATATATATATGTATATTACGCTATTGTACGGGGCACAGAAATCGCGATTATTTGTTAATTGTTTAATGGCAACGCCCGAATGAAACGCATTTGTGTAAAAGTCCTTTGGCAGGATTTAGGCCGAGGTAAAGCGGATTTATTTACGTTTCGCTCTTTTGCTGCAATTATGCAGCTTCAAAATATCATTGAAATGCCCGTAAAAGATCTCGGAGAATCCTTGAAAGTGAAGAAGAAGCTGAATTAAGAAGATAAAATTGAAATAGATTGGATCGAAAACGCCGTCAAATACAGAGCATAAGCGATCGAGAAAATAGGCTTAATAACCGTCGCATGCACGAACACGTTGCTTCTGAAATCCAAATTACTGATTTAAACGTTCCGGAGCATAACTGAGGGAGTTTTCTGCCAAGCACTGTATTGGAAATGCGCATTAAACAGCAGCAAGATGTTTACAAAATGTTGTCATGACGGTAAAGTAATTTTGACTCCCTTATCAGAAACTCCCGACTTGATAAAAGATTTGTTGTGTTAAAATTCACTTGAAGCCAAAAAACTATTAAAGAGCATATCCAGCAGTATAACGCCGCTTTATCTTTTTCCTCAATGGGGGCAGAAATCAAATTGCCTTCTGCAGCAGGGCCATATTGCTTCCGGATAAACGTTTCATTTTTTAAACGTAACTGTCATACTTTTGAAATTTTAGCGCTTATTTAATTTTTTTACAAGTTTTTAGTATAAATAAATATTATTCAGTCTTTTTTTTTTATGAATTCCACTCCACTGTTATATGTTTCAATGACAGTCTGCCCGAGTAACGCCGGGCTTGTCAGCTAGTTATACATAATTATAGTAATCTAATTATATATTAATCAAATCATAGTATTTTGGTTTTAATGGTATAATTAATGACCATTCACTTCTGAAAAAGATTTTTTTTTTCGTGTGATATAATGATCGTATAAGACCTTGAAAGTATCGGTCAAGTTTAGCACAAACAAGTGTCAATGGCATATTGAAATCGAGTTTAAATCTAAAAATAGAAATCAACACGATAAGGTAATTAATTATATTTAAGGAAAGCGGATTTATCTTATTAATTCTGAAATAATTTTAATTAACTTAATTACAGTCGAACTCGTTTAATACGAGAAAGAAGAATGAATTACAAATGTCCTGGTATTAACCTTTACTCGTAATGCCCGTTAAGATAATAAAAATCTTTAAAAAAACACAGATAATTAAGCTAAGTACTGCTATTCATTGATTTAATTATTTCAATGCTAAAATTAACTTAATATCATAAAGTTAGCATAAAATATTCAGTCCTTATACCTTTGTGAAAGTCATTTTCTTAGACGGATCGTTTTCTTAGATAAAATGGCAGTACTGGAGTCAAAACGTCTAAAGAATTGGTAATTCCAAAGAGCATGAACGATGTACAGTAATGTAACTGATCATTTACCTTTTGTCCGAAAAAACTATATATTTTTTTCCTCGCGCCTGCCTTTTGCTATCTTCAATCAGTTTTTACTGTAACTTTGATGGAATAAATGAGATGATATTCTGATTTGACTAGTGCTGCTTGCAAATATTTCTATCCTTCATTTTTCTTTAGAAATTTAAACCTGCATCTAAATAATATTAGATATTGCTAAAAAATATTAGACTGCACAGTGCGAAAACCGAGCACGGGTCCACTGGTAATTGTCACTAATCTAAAAGTAAGATAAATCTTTTAAAGTAAAAAATAGGTAGGAGGTAGCTCGTGTCTTAAAAACAATTTGATAAGGCTTTTTTAAGAACAAATTTACTATTTCCAAGTTAACAGCATTTTTATTATTTCTGTTCTTTCCTGCTGCGATAGTAAAAGTTGAATTTTGTGAAACTATTGAAATATTTTAGTGTCAAAGTTCTACTTTTTCAACTTTCATATTTTCTTTATCCGTGTGAGGATAACGTTCAAATTGTTATATCAGTGCAGCTTAACAGTGCGTCAATAGATCAATGAGTTTTCTGCATTCTTAACTTAACTTATTATAAAATCGTTTAAAGTGCATTTTGATGATGTTACGCCATTTCATCTATGACTAAATATTTAAAATATTCAAAATCTGTGCTTGACGCACGATTTTCCGTTCTTGTTTAGATTTGTAATAAAAGTAAAATTTTTACAAATTGAACATCATTTGATCCCTTATAAATCATTTTTAAAAAAAGTTACGTGCAAAATATGATGTTCATACATTTAAAAATATACCTTGCATGAGAGGCTTAAGCGATAGTCACTAATGGCAGCATTCTTTCCAAATTTATTGTTTGCATAACAATTATTTAAATTACTTTTTTTCTTTTGCAGAGAATAATTGAGGTCGATATCTAACCGCGTATTTTCGTATTGTTTCGATTTTTGTTGCAGGGTGTTTTTTTTTTCTGAGGACACTTATTTTCAAAAGTGAAAGTGTCATCGAAAAAAAAAACTGCAACCAAAATAGAAAAGGTACGAAACTACCTGGTTAAAAAACGACCTTTTAAAATATACCGCTAACCAGGCCCCTATCTGCCGAGCATGAGTGCCTAGCTTGACGAGTTAGTACCTGGACGCGGGTCATATTCGCCTGATCACAGCATGGCTGTGATCCACCTGACAGGAGCCTTGTTGGCATCGCTGCAGTGCTCTCTAGTGGTCTGCCACAGTTTACTTTGTTTGCCGATTCATAGTTTCTATCTAACATTGTTGAATTGGCAAATTTAAAAAAAAAAAGCAAACATTAAAAAAGAGAAAGGAATAGACCTCGTAATTTAGAGCATTGGTCCATCTGACAAGAACCTTGTTGGCATCGCTGCAGTGCTCTTTAGTGGTCTGCCACAGTTTTCCTTGTTTGCCTATTCATAGTTTCTATTTAACATTGTTGAATTGGCAGATTTAAGAAAAAAAAGCAAACATTAAAAAAGAGAAAGGAATAGATCTCGTAATTTAGAGCCTTGGTCCACCTGACAAGAACCTTGTTGGCATCGCTGCATTGCTCTCTAGTGGTCTGCCACAGTTTTCTTTGTTTGCATATTCATAGTTTCTATTTAACATTGTTGAATTGGCAGATTTAAAAAAAAAAGCAAACATGAAAAAAGAGAAAGGAATAGATCTCGTAATTTAGCGCCTTGGTCCATCTGACAAGAACCTTGTTGACATCGCTGCAGTGCTCTTTAGTGGTCTGCCACAGTTTTATTTGTTTACCTATTCATAGTTTCTATTTAACATTGTTGAATTGGCAGATTTAAAAAACAAAAAAACATTAAAAAAGAGAAAGGAATAGATCTCGTAATTTAGAGACTTGGTCTATCTGACAAGAACCTTGTTAGCTTCGCTGCGGTGCTCTCTAGTGGTCTGCAACAGTTTTCTTTGTTTGCCGATTCATAGTTTCTACTTAACATAATTGAATTGGCAGATTTAAAAGAAAAGCAAACATTAAAAAAGAGAAAGGAATAGATCTCGTAATTTAGATCCTTGGTCCATCTGACAAGAACCTTGTTGGCATCGCTGCAGTGCTCTTTAGTGGTCTGCCACAGTTTTATTTGTTTCCCTATTCATAGTTTCTATTTAACATTCTTGAATTGGCAGATTTAAAAAACAAAAAAACATTAAAAAAGAGAAAGGAATAGCTCTCGTAATTTAGCGCCTTGGTCCATCTGACAAGAATCTTGTTGACTTCGCTGCAGTGCTCTTTAGTGGTCTGCCACAGTTTTATTTGTTTGCCTATTCATAGTTTCTATTTAACATTGTTGAATTGGCAGATTTAAAAAACAAAAAAACATTAAAAAATAGAAAGGAATAGATCTCGTTATTTAGAGACTTGGTCCATCTGATAAGAACCTTGTTGGCATCGCTGCAGTGCTCTCTAGTGGTCTGCCACAGTTTTCTTTGTTTGCCGATTCATAGTTTCTATTTAACATTGTTGAATTGGCAGATTTAAATAAAAAGCAAACATTGCAAAAGAGAAAGGAATAGATCTCGTAATTTAGAGCCTTGATCCACCTGAAAAGAACCTTGTTGACGTCGCTGCAGTGCTCTTTAGTAGTCTGCCACAGTTTTCTTTGTTTGCCTATTCATAGTTTCTATTTAACATTGTTGAATTGGCAGATTTAAATAAAAAGCAAACATTACAAAAGAGAAAGGAATAGATCTCGTAATTTAGAGCCTTGATCCACCTGAAAAGAACCTTGTTGACGTCGCTACAGTGCTCTTTAGTAGTCTGCCACAGTTTTCTTTGTTTGCCTATTCATAGTTTCTATTTAACATTGTTGAATTGGCAGATTTATAAAAAAAAAACATTAAAAAAGAGAAAGGAATAGATCTCGTAATTTAGAGACTTGGTCCATCTGACAAGAACCTAGTTAGCATCGCTGCAGTGCTCTTTAGTGGTCTGCCACAGTTTTCTTTGTTTGCCTATTTATAGTTTCTATTTAACATTGTTGAATTGGCAGATTTAAAAAAAAAAAAATTTTAAAAAGAGAAAGGAATAGATCTCGTAATTTAGAGACTTGGTCCATCTGACAAGAACCTAGTTAGCATCGCTGCAGTGCTCTTTAGTGGTCTGCCACAGTTTTCTTTGTTTGCCTATTTATAGTTTCTACTTAACATCATTGAATTGGAAGATTTTAAAAAAAAGCAAACATTAAAAAAGAGAAAGGAATAGATCTCGTAATTTAGAGCCTAGAAACACCTGACAAGAATCTTGTTGGCATCGCTGCAGTGCTCTTTACTGGTCTGCCACAGTTTTTTTTGTTTGCCTATTCATAGTTTCTATTTAACATTGTTGAATTGGCAGATTTAAACAAAAAGCAAACATTACAAAAGAGAAAGGAATAGATCTCGTAATTTAGAGCCTTGATGCACCTGAAAAGAACCTTGTTGACGTCGCTGCAGTGTTCTTTAGTAGTCTGCCACAGTTTTCTTTGTTTGCCTATTCATAGTTTCTATTTAACATTGTTGAATTGCCAGATTTAAAAAAAAAAACATTAAAATAGAGAAAGGAATAGATCTCGTAATTTAGAGACTTTGTCCACCTGACAAGAACCTTGTTGGCATCGCTGCAGTGCTCTTTAGTGGTCTGCCAAAGTTTTTTTTGTTTGCCTATTCATAGTTTCTATTTAGCATTGTTGAATTGGCAGTTTTAAAAAACAAAAAAACATTAAAAAATAGAGAGGAATAGATCTCGTTATTTAGAGACTTGGTCCATCTGATAAGAACCTTGTTGGCATCGCTGCAGTGCTCTCTAGTGGTCTGCCACAGTTTTCTTTGCTTGCCGATTCATAGTTTCTATTTAACATTGTTGAATTGGCAGATTTAAATAAAAAGCAAACATTACAAAAGAGAAACGAATAGATCTCGTAATTTAGAGCCTTGATCCACCTGAAAAGAACCTTGTTGACGTCGCTGCAGTGCTCTTTAGTAGTCTGCCACAGTTTTCTTTGTTTGCCTATTCATAGTTTCTATTTAACATTGTTGAATTGGCAGATTTAAAAAAAACAACAACATTAAAATAGAGAAAGGAATAGATCTCATAATTTAGAGACTTTGTCCACCTGACAAGAACCTTGTTGGCATCGCTGCAGTGCTGTTTAGTGGTCTGCCACAGTTTTTTTTTGTTTGCCTATTCATAGTTTCTATTTAACATTGTTGAATGCGCAGTTTTAAAAAACAAAAAAACATTAAAAAATAGAGAGGAATAGATCTCGTTATTTAGAGACTTGGTCCATCTGATAAGAACCTTGTTGGCATCGCTGCAGTGCTCTCTAGTGGTCTGCCACAGTTTTCTTTGTTTGCCGATTCATAGTTTCTATTTAACATTGTTGAATTGGCAGATTTAAATAAAAAGCAAACATTACAAAAGAGAAAGGAATAGATCTCGTAATTTAGAGCCTTGATCCACCTGAAAAGAACCTTGTTGACGTCGCTGCAGTGCTCTTTAGTAGTCTGCCACAGTTTTCTTATTTTGCCTATTCATAGTTTCTATTTACCATTGTTGAATTGGCAGATTTAAAAAAAAAAAAAAAAAAAAAAAAAAAAATTAAAAAAGAGAAAGGAATAGATCTCGTAATTTAGAGCCTAGAAACACCTGACAAGAATCTTGTTGGCATCGCTGCAGTGCTCTTTACTGGTCTGCCACAGTTTTTTTTGTTTGCCTATTCATAGTTTCTATTTAACATTGTTGAATTGGAAGATTTAAAAAAAAAGCAAACATTAAAAAAGAGAAAGGAATAGATCTCGTAATTTAGAGACTTGGTCCATCTGACAAGAACCTAGTTAGCATCGCTGCAGTGCTCTTTAGTGGTCTGCCACAGTTTTCTTTGTTTGCCGATTCATAGTTTCTACTTAACATCATTGAATTGGAAGATTTAAAAAAAAAGCAAACATTAAAAAAGAGAAAGGAATAGATCTCGTAATTTAGAGCCTTGAAACACCTGACAAGAATCTTGTTGGCATCGCTGCAGTGCTCTTTAGTGGTCTGCCACAGTTTTTTTTGTTTGCCTATTCATAGTTTCTATTTAACATTGTTGAATTGGCAGATTTAAATAAAAAGCAAACATTACAAAAGAGAAAGGAATAGATCTCGTAATTTAGAGCCTTGATGCACCTGAAAAGAACCTTGTTGACGTCGCTGCAGTGCTCTTTAATAGTCTGCCACAGTTTTCTTTGTTTGCCTATTCATAGTTTCTATTTAACATTGTTGAATTGGCAGATTTAAAAAAAAAACATTAAAATAGAGAAAGGAATAGATCTCGTAATTTAGAGACTTTGTCCACCTGACAAGAACCTTGTTGGCATCGCTGCAGTGGTCTTTAGTGGTCTGCCACAGTTTTTTTTGTTTGCCTATTCATAGTTTCTATTTAACATTGTTGAATTGGCAGTTTTAAAAAACAAAAAAACATTAAAAAATAGAGAGGAATAGATCTCGTTATTTAGAGACTTGGTCCATCTGATAAGAACCTTGTTGGCATCGCTGCAGTGCTCTCTAGTGGTCTGCCACAGTTTTCTTTTTTTGCCTATTCATAGTTTCTATTTAACATTGTTGAATTGGCAGATTTAAAAAAAAAGCAAACATTACAAAAGAGAAAAGAATAGATCTCGTAATTTAGAGCCTTGATCCACCTGAAAAGAACCTTGTTGGCATCGCTGCAGTGTTTTTTAGTGGTCTGCCACAGTTTTCTTTGTTTGCCTATTCATAGTTTCTATTTAACATTGTTGAATTGGCAGATTTAAAAAAAAAAAAAAAAAAAAAAAAAAACATTAAAAAATAGAAAGGAATAAATCTCGTTATTTAGAGACTTGGTCCATCTAACTAGAACCTAGTTAGCATCGCTGCAGTGCTCTTTAGTGGCCTGTCACAGTTTTCTTTGTTTGCCTATTCATAGTTTCTATTTAACATTGTTGAATTGGAAGATTTAAAAAAAAGCAAACTTTAAAAAAGAGAAAGGAATAGATCTCGTAATTTAGAGCCTTGAAACACCTGACAAGAATCTTGTTGGCATCGCTGCAGTGTTCTTTAGTGGTCTGCCACAGTTCTTTTTGTTTGCCTATTCATAGTTTCTATTTAACATTATTTAATTGGCAGTTTTAAAAAACAAAAAAACATTAAAAAATAGAGAGGAATAGATCTCGTTATTTAGAGACTTGGTCCATCTGATAAGAACCTTGTTGGCATCGCTGCAGTGCTCTCTAGTGGTCTGCCACAGTTTTCTTTTTTTGCCTATTCATAGTTTCTATTTAACATTGTTGAATTGGCAGATTTAAAAAAAAAAGCAAACATTACAAAAGAGAAAAGAATAGATCTCGTAATTTAGAGCCTTGATCCACCTGAAAAGAACCTTGTTGGCATCGCTGCAGTGTTCTTTAGTGGTCTGCCACAGTTTTCTTTGTTTGCCTATTCATAGTTTCTATTTAACATTGTTGAATTGGCAGATTTAAAAAAAAAAAAAAAAAAAAAAAAAAAAAAAAAAAAAAAAAACATTAAAAAATAGAAAGGAATAAATCTCGTTATTTAGAGACTTGGTCCATCTGATAAGAACCTTGTTGGCATCGCTGCAGTGCTCTCTAGTGGTCTGCCACAGTTTTCTTTGTTTGCCGATTCATAGTTTCTACTTAACATCATTGAATTGGAAGATTTAAAAAAAAAAGCAAACATTAAAAAAGAGAAAGGAATAGATCTCGTAATTTAGAGCCTTGAAACACCTGACAAGAATCTTGTTGGCATCGCTGCAGTGCTCTTTAGTGGTCTGCCACAGTTTTCTTTGTTTGCCTATTCATAGTTTCTATTTAACATTGTTGAATTGGCAGATTTAAATAAAAAGCAAACATTACAAAAGAGAAAAGAATAGATCTCGTAATTTAGAGCCTTGATCCACCTGAAAAGAACCTTGTTGACGTCGCTGCAGTGCTCTTTAGTAGTCTGCCACAGTTTTCTTTGTTTGCCTATTCATAGTTTCTATTTAACATTGTTGAATTGGCAAATTAAAAAAAAAAACATTAAAATAGAGAAAGGAATAGATCTCGTAATTTAGAGACTTTGTCCACCTGACAAGAACCTTGTTGGCATCGTTGCAGTGCTCTTTAGTGGTCTGCCACAGTTTTTTCTGTTTGCCTATTCATAGTTTCTATTTAACATTGTTGAATTGGCAGTTTTAAAAAACAAAAAAACATTAAAAAATAGAGAGGAATAGATCTCGTTATTTAGAGACTTGGTCCATCTGATAAGAACCTTGTTGGCATCGCTGCAGTGCTCTCTAGTGGTCTGCCACAGTTTTCTTTGTTTGCCGATTCATAGTTTCTACTTAACATCATTGAATTGGCAGATTAAAAAAAAAGCAAACATTAAAAAAGAGAAAGAAATAGATCTCGTAATTTAGAGCCTTGATACACCTGACAAGAATCTTGTTGGCATCGCTGCAGTGCTCTTTAGTGGTCTGCCACAGTTTTTTTTTGTTTGCCTATTCATAGTTTCTATTTAACATTGTTGAATTGGCAGATAAAAAAAAAAAAAAGCAAACATTAAAAAAGAGAAAGGAATAGATCTCGTAATTTAGAGCCTTGATCCACCTGAAAAGTACCTCGTTGACATCGCTGCAGTGCTCTTTAGTAGTCTGGCACAGTTTTCTTTGTTTGCCTATTCATAGTTTCTATTTATTGTTGAATTGGCAGATTTAAAAAAAAAAGAAAAAAAACATTAAAAAAGAGAAAGGAATAGATCTCGTAATTTAGAGACTTTGTCCACCTGACAAGAACCTTGTTGACATCGCTGCAGCGCTCTTTAGTGGTATGCCACAGTTTTCTTTGTATGCCTATTCATAGTTTCTATTTAACATTGTTGAATTGGCAGATTAAAAAAAAAAAAAAGCAAACATTAAAAAATAGAAAGGAATAGATCTCGTAATTTAGAGACTTGGTCCATCTGACAAGAACATTGTTGGCATCGCTGCAGTGCTCTCTAGTGGTGTGCCACAGTTTTCTTTGTTTGCCGATTCATAGTTTCTATTTAACATTATTGAATTGGCAGATTTTTTATAAAAAAGCAAAAATAAAAAAAGAGAAAGGAATACATCTCGTAATTTAGAGCATTGACCTTACTAGGGACCTTTAGAGGTATAATTCACAGGGAACTTGGGGGACTTTGCACCCACGAAGGATTTTACATGCATCAAGAGCCATTACCGTCCATGGCTTACATATCCAAAAAAAAAATTTAAAAATATTGAAATGCAAACGAGAAATTGGAAAATAACGCTTCTTTGGTTTAATATTAGCTTACGAGTGTATTAACATGCCTAACATAGACTCTTAAAATCATATAGATGCACCCCTATCAGATTAATTTTTTTTTGGTAACCCCCTCTTCCTCAGCAAACATTTACTAAACTTAAACTTAAAAAAAAAATCATAACAATTCTAGATGTCTGTAGTAAATTATTCACGCATGTTGAAAATATTGATATTTATTTGTTCATCCATAAATTTCACAGAGGCTAGTCGACATCAGATTTGGTTTCCTTGGTAGTAACTTGAGAATGGCAGATCATGCTAAACGAGGTCATGCAAGAAGAAATGCCTCAACGTGGAAATCTGACGTACATTTGAGCTGATTTTACGCACTGTGTGCTTCACTATGCGTAAAATAAGAGTTGTATCGATGAAAAAACGAGAAATGTTTGTTAAGTTACTGCTGGGTCATGAACCTTTGTGCAATTACGGGTACAATTGTATTTTTCAAACACCTTTTCAGGCGCAACTTACTCCCCCCACGACATATAAACACACACATATTTACATTTTGTATGTAGGACCAGGGATCGCAAAAACTATTTTTTATTGTAGCGAATTAAAACTACAACTACTTTAATGAAAATGTAGTGAACTACAACTACAACTACATGTTTTAAAATGTAGCGACTACAAACTACTTTTCAAAAGAAGTCGCTACTTCGCTACTCTTAGATTTTGCCAAAAGGTTCCATTTACACTATTAAATTGAAGACACACACGGATTAAATAATAAAGTGATCCCTTGTTGTATTGCGTCTGCCGAGATGTAATAAAATAAATGAGACATAATAGAAGGCATTAACTAATTAATAAAAAAGATAACATACAAGAAAATGTTTTGTATGTTTGAAAAACAAGAAAATGTTTTGAAATGTTTTGTAACAACGTATACTGAAATACTGGACTAATAAAATTTACTTTTAATTGTATGTAGCATATAGTAATATACAATATAGATAATAAAATGTATGGAAAATACCACTACTTTCGCATTTAATGTGAATATTTATTTTTATATAATTTTGCAAAATCTTCTATCCTTTACAATATTTTAAATATTTATTATTTTGTTTTCACGGTTACTGTTAGCATCATTAAATCTATACATTCCACGACAATTATATCAACTTTGCATGCAAGAAATAACGTTGATACTCCCTTTTTTTTCTCACGAAGAAACATTTAAAAACAAATCTAGAGAAAAAAACATTATTATTTTATACAGAGGAAAAGTTATTCCTAATTGCATAGAGAGACTCGGGACCCTGGGCAGCAGCTCTATTTGTCCGATGGTTGAGCCGGCGCACGGTGGGAGAATTGTTGATTCTAGCTGGCCAAAAGTCAATTTTAAAAAAAATTTCCTAGCATAATTTATTTTTTACCTGATATTGCTTAATAGTTAGGGCGTTGTACCCTGCGAATGGTTTTGATATAAATATAATTGTATGGTCCAGAGACTAATGCAAAGATGGTGTTTCTTATTACTTACCCATCATACGTAGTATAGGGTAAGTCTTGTAATCGTTTTGAAAATCGAAATTTTTTTTTTACGGATTTACACGTTTCAGACACTGGAGATTCCGAAAAACATATTTTTAGAAAAAAAAAATTGCCATCCGTCTGTGTGTCTGTGTGTCTGTAAACGCTCTATCTCCCGAAGAAATTGAGATAGAGACTTGAAATTTGGTATGTACTTAGTATGTAATAATGGGAAGAAGCCTATTGAATTTCAGTAACCTGGATTATCCGGAACTATTTTTTCGGACTCTCGAAATATTCGTTCTGATAAAAGGTATATAAAAATTTTCGAAATTGTTTATTTTAAGGAGTGAATATAAAAGACAATAAAAAAACATAAATTTTGCATAAATCATGAAGTCGATCGGATAATTAGATACCGAGATATTTGTAATCTTATTTCCACACTCTTCGATTTTTCATGACCCTGTATTTCATCCAAATTTCAATTTAAAGATATATTTTATTTGGAAATGAGACGCTTAATCAGATGCGATAAACCGCTAGTTAATAGGATCATTGTTTTTGGAGTTATAAGGATGTTTATTTTAAGCAATTCAGTAATCGAGCCTTCAAACTTTATGACGTCATCAAGCCACGATTTTATTCGAATTGCAATGCATTTTATAAGTAGTTTACACATTTTTTATTTTAATATTTTACATTATGCATATCCATGATGGGTAAGTATTACGGTGGCCCCCAACGACTAGTTTTATGAATGTATCACGTTTTTTGAGTATAGTTGTTCAATCTGTTATTTCAAGTAGAATAAAAAATAGTGCTATATTATGGACGCTTCCGAACTAAATATGGACTTTGTTTTATCGGATTTATGTGCATAAATTTTCAACAGATCAATTGTTAATTCATATTTAATGTCGCAAAAAACTCTTTATTTTTTTTTAAATTTGTCATTTTTAAAATGGAAAAAGTTATATTAAAAAGCAAGATAAAGCTAAATTTTGGGTACCATTAAATAGTTTAGATTATTACCTTTTCGATAAATTTTAGTTTGTCTGCATCTATCTGCATCCCTAGGTTTTAGAATTGTTTTTACCTTATTAAGTCTAAATTAATATTTTTTGAAATTTTAGTTCAAGTACCAATTTTTTTTTTTTATCAAAGTCACCAGGATTTAAGTCAGTCACACAAATAAACTTTTGAACCATTATACAGCAGCAACAAGCTCTAAAAAGGTGAATTCTGTTGAAAATGTTTTGTTTATACAGGAAAATTATAGTGAAGAAACACATGAAGTTTTGCAATCGCAAAAGTTTAAATGTATGGCCCAATTTGGTCGAAAGTTGTCAAATGTATGTCGATCTCATAACAGATTCATATAAAATATAATACATACCGGCAAATTTCGAGTGGTATCGAAATTGGCCCAAAAAATTCTCGAAATTCCCTTTGGATATGGAAAACATAATGTAGAACTTTCTCCATTGTGTCTTATGACTCCCACTATTTACATAAAGTTCTGCTATGTAGAGATAAGTATAAGTATACAATTACATACATTCATATATATATATACATATATATATATATGTATATATATAGAAGGCCCTTCTGTTCGTTTTGGACATTAATCATAAGAAACTGCTGAGGTAACGAATAAACATTTCTGTGTCTGTAGACTTAATTATGCAAGAAAGTTCTTGAGAAAATCATCTAACCAAGAAATTCTTTTATATAATATTGTTAACTTCAAATACTTTCCTAACTAATAAAATTACAAAATAAAAATTAAGCAACTCTTTTTTTCTAAAGACAGTCATTGCGTTGTTAATTTTTCAAGATAGAAGAAAAGGCTCTATATTCTGAGAGCCAGAATGAAGAACTTTCAGATGATGAAGTGTTGAATTTAATTTCTACGCACTTTCCATTTAAGCTGTTGAAGGTTTGTCTTGTATCTGAATTTCTAATAGATTATTAGAAAAAAATTTTTTTAATGATTTGTAGTATTATAATAGAAAAATAATTTTATCACTTTAAATCCCATTCTGTTAACAAAGTATCCAGGACCGTGCGAAGAGAAAACTGCGCCCGGGGCAAAGTTTTAATTTGGCGCCCCCCCCCCCTTCTTTTTGTGACAGGTAACACAAAACTGATAAAGTACAGAAACAGAAATATATTCTATTGAATAAACATTTCGCGTTTATGTTGGAACTTTAAAAGGTTTAATTTTAATTCAAAAATCGCAAACAAGTAAATAGCGTAAGAGAAAATTGCACTTATTTGTGGGAGAGATCATGATATTTTGAGACAGAAAAAAAGAATGATGAAAAGAGAGAAAGAAATTCCCCAGAAAATGATCTATGACCAAAAAATGAATAAATAAATAAATTAAACCGTGGTTGGTAGTATAAATTTGGCGCCCCTCAATTTCCGCGCCCGGGACAAAGCCCCCCCCCCCTCTTCGCATGGACCTGAAAGTATCATTAAGATTATCAATACGTACCTATTAAGTAATTAGATTAACTCATTTATTAACTGTCTTAACGCTTTAAACATGTTTATCCTAATTGAATGACACATGAAATGTATCAAATACATATTTCAGAATTTTAATGTCTCAAATTAATCAATTTCCAATTCAAAATAACCATCTCCAAAGAAACTTTGATTTAAAACGTAATAAATTGTGTTTAAATGAGTTTAATATATCATTTATTTAAATAAAACACAGCGTTCAAGAGAAATAAATTGGAAAATAATTTTGGCCAGCTAGAATCGACAAATCTCCCACCGTGCGGCGGCGCTGGAAATGTGTAGTTCAAGGACGGCGACACTTTTCACATCCATTTTTTTTCAAAAACAGATTTTATGGCATCATAAAAACCAAAACAAAACTCACAAAACTAACAACCAAAAAAGGAATTTAGTGGATCAAAATTAATGAACCATAATTACTTGCATGTTTGTTTGTTGGGATTAAAAATATGGGGGTAACATACATGTTGGTATTACACTGTAATTATTATAGTAACTATATTATATTTTAGAAAATAATACGAAAGAATGTGATTTTTGTTACTGCATTTTGGATGTCAAACAATTAATACCGGGTCCATACTTATTTGCTTTTAAAGAAATGGCGGTTGTATTCTATGAAACTAAAAATGTTTTATTTTTATTGACCATTATTGAGTATGATTTTTATTACTGAATTGGAGTCAACTGACAAGTGGTTTTTATTTATGTTTTTCATATCATTTATTTCCGTAAATAATGACTCACAAGCATAGTTAGAGGAGAAATTTGTCAAAATGGCAAATTTTGTACAAAGTTGCTATAATTTCATCATTGGCGTTTTTCCTTATAAGGCATGATGATTCTTCTTTTCAATATTCTCCAAACCTTCTCTTATTTTGATAAACTATTGAGCCCATATTGAAAGAGATTGAAATTCAATAAGCTATATTTCAATTTCAGTAAAAAAAATTAGAAATCCTCATATTGTTTAAATTCGTGGATTTTGTTTAATTTCATTCTATTTTGTTTTAGAACCTCGATCAACGCCGTGTCGAAAATATTCTGTCGCTTGCCTTAGATACGCCGTCCGTGATGCAGTTTAATTTGGGATACTTTGGGTTTTAAGAACTAAAAATGTTTTATTTTTATTGACCATTATTGTGTATAATTTCAATTACTGAATCTGCGGTTTATGTCGGAAAAGCTACGACCAAAAAAGAGGTTCCTTAAGGCTGTTCTCAATTTTAAAATACACTGGCCTTCAAAAGTTAAGGTACAACCAGTTTTTTGACACTCACAAATAGAAGAATGAAAATAAATGTAAAAAAATATGGTTTATATGAACGATCTTAAATAACTTCAATAAAACTTTATGCAACAATTATACCCATTGTTACGGCTTCCCTTGATCGTGGCTGTCGCGTGCTTCCACTGCGCATTCTGTGAAATTTGTGTGTTGCAGTTTCGCAACATCTATATATATATTACGCTATCGTACGTGGCACAGAAATCGCGATCATTTGTTAATGGTTTAAAGGCAACACCAGAATGAAACGCATCTCATTGGTTAGGTGCTATCATCTACAGGAATAAAAGTGAAACAAACAATGATTTCAAATTGTAATTTTAAATTTTTATACATTTTCATTTGAGATATTGATTTTTGTAAGCATTTAATATGTATAATTTAAAAAATACAGTTAGCAATATAAAATTTAAAATGTAAACAAAGCAATGATTTAAAAAAAAAGGGATTTTTAGTGAAAAGGGAAAAGTAAGTGTAATAATTTCCCCTGGCCGTTTCATTTTTTAAACGTAACTGTTACATTTTTGAAATTTTATCTCCTAATTTTGTTTTTAGTATAAATATTATTCAGTCCTTTTTTTTATGAAGTCCACTCCACTGTTATATTTTTCAATGACAGTCTGCCCGGGCAACGCCGGGCGGGTCAGCTAGTTTTTAATATTGCATTAGTTATGTTTATGCCAAAAGGGCACGCTACACTTTGTTTCTTATAGTGAAATAAATTAATTAAATTGCATACAGTCCACTATTTTGGAATATTTATATAAGTACTAAATACGCGCGCATATAACCATCCATTCATCTTTTGGTGCGTCGCACGCCAAGGAAAGAGGGAAAAAGTTTTATTTGTGTTTCTTTTCGCAAATTTATCGTTCGAATACGAAGTTGTGTTTGTGTTCTACGCCCATCTCTATTTTTTTAAGGAATTGGACACTTACATGGCTGTCGGGGGAAACTGTGACTATCTCACTTTTGTAATTTGTATGGATTTTTTTCTATGCTTGTTGATCTTCAATTTTTGGTACTGTTGTCTATATCTAGGAGATGTCGTTTACCTGATTCGTTAAGATGGCGGGCAATCGGATGGATGGAAATGGTGTTGTTACAAGTTGGTGCTGCTGGATATCTTATTGTGTCTTGTAGTGGGGTTCAAAGACTCTGGGATCAATTTTAATGCAAAAAT
This sequence comes from Maratus michaelseni, assembly GCA_963931845.1. NCBI lineage: Eukaryota > Metazoa > Arthropoda > Arachnida > Araneae > Salticidae > Maratus > Maratus michaelseni. Next base: position 344,656,013 of record OZ007591.1, on the reverse strand, counting down.
TCAGTATCAAAAAGACTTGTTTCAGAGCGCTCGTGGGTTGCAACTCCTGCACAAAATCGCTAGCTCTTTTGGCCCGAAGGAGGAACATCACTACTGTGTCTCAGCTAGCTCATTTCAGATCATCGTAAGACAACAGGGATGGCAATATCTGCTTCTCAGGGTTGGCATTAATCGATTACTTTTTTAGTTAATTGATTAGTCGATTAGACGTTCAATCATACGAAATTTAATCATAGTGAATGTAATCATGATTGAAATTTAAAAAAGTAATTACCCTTACAATTTTTTTTATGATTAATTCAATCTGAACTAATTCAATCGCGATTACTTTAATCATTAATATAATTACATAGACGAAAATTAAATATGGCTGCCATTTAACTTTTTATTGCTATGAAGCTGTTATTAAGGGTCACTAGGCGATTTTCCTTACTTAAAATTATAAAGGGTCACATAAAATTATCCAGATACACCCAGGTCAAAATGTGTAAATCCTTTAGGTTAGAAGGGACAGTTGAGCCCTTTTATAAAACTGATATAATTTTCTTTTGTAATAATTATATACAAAGGCGAACAATGTTATCAAAGAATTAAATTTTCAATAAATTAATAATTGAAATAAAATTGAATTATGTTTATATCACAAAAAATGTTGCGAAAAACTGAAAAAGAAAAAATATCGTATAAGAAAATATAACAGTTCAATGTTGGCTATGCATCATAAAATTATAAGAATAAATCATTACCGTTGCTCTTCATCTTTTTCCCTTTCACCAAAATGAATCTTTCAAACTTACTCATAAACCAATTAATATCGTTAATATAATCATAACATTTCAAGAAATTTTTACGCTGTACATTTTCGTATTTGTAGATAATTTTTAAACATTTCAAAGAATTAAAAAGAAGAGAGATCCTGAATCAGATAACTGATTTATTGCTGCAAATGGCGTTCAAATAAACATACTAAATTATGATTATATCATTAAGAAGTTGCGTCATATTAAAAAAGAAACAATATTGTATAAGCAAAATGTAACAGTTCGATGTTAGCTTTACACCGCACTGTAGGAATAAATCATCATGGTTGCTCTCCTTTTTTACCCCTCCTTACCAAAGCGAATCTTTAAAACATACTCAAAAACTAATTAATTTCATATGTTTAAATTTTTTTAAGTAAATACACGTTTCATAATAGTCTTTTACTAACTTTAATAAATTAATGAATATCTTTTCGTGGCTTCCATACTTTGGAAATCCGTACGAAACACGCACTTTGACCCATTTTCTTAAAAAGGATCTTTGTTTTAATACAAAATAAATAATTTTGCTTGATTCCTTCGTATTTAACCCTTAACTGCGGTCATCAGATCTACCTCCCGATATCTTGATACGATATTAGTCGAATGGAGCGCCAATTCGTTATTTTAACTATTCTATCATGTTTTCGAGTTACTGCATGAAATTTTAGCGTGCGATCTCACTTGACTAATACATTGCAAATGTTTCAGTCTGCTTCGTGATATCTGGGTATGATATGAACAGAACAAGGAGGAAATTCGTCATTTTAACGGTACTTTCACGCCACAAGTTTCGAGATTGAATTATTGCCAAATTAACGCTTAAACAATGATTTTTTTTTTTAATTCATTCCAATTTAAATGTAAGAAAACCCCCCAGCCTTCCCTTTTTTAATTCAAAACTCTCAAAAAAGGGGTAGCACAGAAGATTACACCGGAAATTTTATAATTAATTTTCATTAAGTTAAGGACATCAATCAACGGACTCAATCAGAACTAGGGCTTTTATTCCATCAGACGACCCCAGTGGCTTCGAGCTCATTCATTACTCACACGCTTGTTCCGTTGTTCTCGTATCGTGCCACTATATTGCCAGTGGGCTACTTTTTTTTAAATTCAGTTTTCTTGATTCCTGTTTTTTTTAAGAAGTTAAAATTCGCCTTACTTAATACTAGAACGACCATGAACGGTCATTTTGACCGTTACCAAATGAATATATTCCGATTCGAACGAGAAATTTTTTTTTTAAATAAATTAAATAAAGAACTCACAGAGCTATGTTAAATGAATAAGTTAAATTCTTATTCTTTTAAATAAAAATTCTAGTGTGAAATAGTTTTATAAAACTTGAGTAAAATTTCCGGTTGTTCTAGTGTTAATGACATATAAAATAAGGCAAAAACAAAGCGAGTTATACCATTTCAAAAAAGTGGTGCCAATCAAACAATCTGAATTTTTAAAAAAGTAGCCCGCTGGCAACACTGTATCGTACGTGAACCCGAAATTTCTGCTTAAAGTCAATCTGAAATATGACCTGAACTTGAAGTATCCCACCCGAACACAATCCAAACTCGAAGAGAAAGAATATTAAATAATTTGAAAAACATTATTGAAAAGTAGTTTACAAATTAAACCTCTAATATCAATTCTATCATTTTTGTATAAAAAATGAACCTATATACACTCATTATATTCAAATATATAGTTTGTTTCATTTGATAAATATTCAGGACTTTCATTTTAAAAATCGGTCAACTCAAACTCGACCTCAAAGAGCCTAAACCTAACCCGAATCCGAACCAAACCCGAAATATTTAAAGTGAACCCCCTTCCTAAGTCAATCCGCAGGTTGGGTTAGGTAAAATTGGGCTACCCGACCAGATACAGGATTTTAGCTGAGAACCCAGGAGGATAAAACCAGAAGAAACTTTAGAAAAAATAAAGAAAATAAAAGGGCCAAAGCCGAAAAAAAACATGATGTTTTTAATCATTAATCATTAATTAGATTAACTAATTAGATTGAGAATTGATTTAATCGTTAATCGGAGAGAGGGATTGAAATTAAATTAATTATTAATCATTAGTCTACGAGTAGAATTGAAACGGAGTTCAATCGTCAATCTTTAGTCATGATTAAACATTTAATTGTTAGTTTTCAATCGTTAATCTAATTAAAATTTTGCCCCACCTTGCTGCTACCACGGTGCAGACGTCTTCACAATTAAAGACTCTGTGCAAGACGACCCATTGAGTGTGTCCCTCTTAATCGACAACACAGAAGTACCCGTTTATGTTGGCTAAGAGAGCATGTTACCTGAAGTAGACAACAATGGGCTTCCGTACTGTTCACCGACGAGTCCCGGTTTGTTTTGGAGAGTGATTTAGTTCGTGTTCTGATCTGGAGAGAACAAGGCATCAGATTCTACCTATGTAACATTGCTGAAAGATACAATTATAGAGGAGATGGAATCATGGTCTGGGCTGGAATTTCTCGGGGGTCACAATAACCTCCATGTGTGCCATGGAAGAAACACTATGTATGTTAATTTTTTGATTTCACTAATCACCTCAAATTTATGTTTGAGGTGATCTATTAATTGAAAATATTCCTGAAAAATGTTTTCTAACATAATCACCAACAATATTCTTCGACTCAAAGACTTGGAGTAAATCCGTATCCATGAATACAATAAAAACAAAAATTTTGCAATGATAAAATAGAATAACAAGTAAGTAAGTTTACTCAAAACATTTAAGTTTAGATAAAGCTTATGAAATTTCAAGCAGATGAAAGAAATGGAAATTATCTTACATTTAAAAACACGAATATACAAAATAGCTACTATAAAATGTGATAAAGAGTTGGTTAATTGCATTTATTCTTAATTATCATGAAATAATTTTTTGTTTAATCCCTGCAAGATGTTATATATCCCACTTAATTTAATCAACAAATGTCACAATGACACCAGAAATTTGAAATGAAATTTTGCTTTTATAATGTGCATAAAGAAAAGTTTTTACTTATATGTTGAAATAAATTTCTCCGTAAATCCTAGTGTATTTCAGTTATTTCAACATTTTAGCAACAAAAGTACTTTGCCCCTGAAAGGGGCCTTATCATTTGTCCTTATCATTTTTATTTGTAGAAATCATTTGTCATTTTTAAAATGTACTTTTCTACAATACAAACCTTTCAATAATAAAATCTTCATGCTGTTTGTTTGTATGAAGTCTTATGAAAATGCAGCGCAGATCAACTATCTGTCATTTTTGACGGGGATTACATACTAGTTAACTTATAAACTTTGTCCCTACCCGAAAAAGTCATCCTGTTTATTAGATATAAGTTTTTGTTGTGTTGTGAAGTTATTGAATCTTTTCCAATTTATTAGTTCCATTTGGATTTTGACAAAGTTCTCAGTGGCAATTCGAGATCATCATAATTAAGGTCTACATATAAGAGACTACGTGGTCATCATAAGTAGTGTAAGACAAAGCTAATAATACAAATTTTAAGTAGCTTTAACCTTGCATGTAATAAAAAAAAAAAGTATTAGCAGCCTGCAAACCAAAGTACTTAAAAATTCAGAACTTAATTTGTATCTCCCCCATGGAATTTAACCTCCGTTGACTTGGCATACCCATTTTTACTGATAATGCCTAGTTACTTACCAATCATACGTAGTATAGGGTAAGTCTTGTAATCGTTTTGAAAATTGAAAAAAAATTTTGACGGATTTACACGTTTCAGACACTCGAGATTCCGAAAAACATATTTTTAGAAGAAAAAAATTTGCCGTCTGTCTGTGTGTCTGTGTGTGTGTCTAAACGCTCTATCTCCCGAACAAATTGAGATTGAGACTTGAAATTTGGTATGTACATAGTATGTAATAATGGGAAGAAGCCTGTTGAATTTCAGTAATCTCGATTATCGGACTCTCGAAACTCGGTATTTTTTTCGGACTCTCGAAATATTCGTTCTGATAAAAGGTATATAAAATTTTTCGAAATTGTTTATTTTAAGGAGTGAATATAAAAGACAATAAAAAAAAACATAAATTTTGCATAAAGCATGAAGTCGATCGGATAATGAGATACCGAGATATTTGTAATCCTATTTTTCACACTCTTCGATTTTTCATGACCCTGTATTTCATCCAAATTTCAATTCAAAGATATATTTTAATTGGAAATGAGACGCTTAATCAGATGCAATAAACCGCTAGATAATAGGATTATTGTTTTTGGAATTATAAGGATGTTTCTTTTAGGTAATTCAGTAATCGAGCCTTCAAAGTTTATGACGTCATCAAGCCACAATTTTATTCGAATTGCAATGCATTTTATAAGTGGTTTACACATTTTTTATTTTAATATTTTACATTATGCATATCCATGAGGGGTAAGTATTACGGTGGCCCCCAACGACTAGTTTTTCAGTCTTGTTTCAAACATTGTGTGCAGTATAAAGAAGTCTCAAACACAAAGAGAAATTTGAAAAGTAGTGAAACCCTGATGCGCATTGTTTTTCTGAAAATTACACTCTATAAACTCAGCAGTTCAAAACAAATTTTTGTAGCTAAATACCTGTGAGATTGGCCCATAAATTTCATGCAATCTGAACTATTTACTATAACGATATTAAAATGTAATTTTCAAACGATTATCATCCACAATACATATTATTTTGTGTGCTCTTGTAAAAGCACTATAAATGCTACGCATGATATTTTTTGTAGGGAACATTCTTAACCCGCCGGCGTATGCGCAGGGTATAACATGTCCTGGATGTGTACGGTTTTTAACACTTTGCAGCCTAGTTGAAAAGTGTTTATGACTTCGGTTTGTCTGCCGTACGGCCATCTGGCCGTTTGTCGTCTGTCCGTGCTCAAACTCCCGTAAATATACTCGGATTCCCCTGCAACTTTTATATGTTATTGTCGTTATCTATAGCATGTTCCCTATTTCAACAGAAGTGTGTAGCACTTATAGTTTTTCTACAGGGACACTCAAAAGAATTCCGTTGCATTACGGTCTATGGGGAAAAATCATTTGCGGTTTATTTTAATCGTGTTACACAATTTCAAACACATTGTAATTGATATATATCACTAAGGTGCATTACAAGAAGCTTAATATGGAATAGGGTGTGTACAGCAGTCATCGTTCATTTACAGGGACACACAAAAGAATTCCCTACTGTCTGTTAACAATAATTCCTGGAAGTGCGTTTTATGTGGCTGAACGCGATTTTAAATTTAACTCGCTTTTTGTCTATTACTTGGTGTGTATAAATTCTGTATATCCTATACAGGGCAGCACAAAAGTTCGCGAACACATTTCCGTTTATTGACAGAAACTCCAGAATGAGAATTTTAAACTGTGCTACGCGTTTCCTAACTAAACTAAAATTTAGCATCCTACGTTATGTATATACAAATCTATAGATCATATACAGGGCTGAATAAAAGTATTCGGATATTTTTCCGAATATTGTATATGTTGGAAATATACTTTGGAAATTCCTGAAATTGCGTTTTTAAATATGTTATGCGTTTTCCAAATTGTTTACTTAGATTTTATCTTTCAGGTTATTAAACGGTAATGATTTGTAAAATTATTTTGGAAGCGTTGGAAAGTATTACATAATCTACGCTTGACGCATGATTTTTCTTTCTTGTTCCATTTGTCAATGATATTATACGAAAAATAATTTTTGACGTGTTTTAGAGCAGAATTTGTAACAATTGCCTGAAATTAAATAACACAACGATAATTATTTTTAAAGTATTGGGAGCAAAATACAAAAAAAAAAAGTTTGCACCCTAAGTATGTCATACCCAGTGCCCTGGTTAAATCCTCATATATATTATTTCTGTTGTCAAAATCCTTTTTTCTATGCATTTAAAAAACGCACAACAATGAATGAGGTATCATTCGAAAGGTTTTGAACCGGCTTCTGACATAGTAAACTCACATTTCGTTATAACATACTTTTTGTTTAAAAGTTGCAGTTAATTAAAAATTAAATCAGCATTGTTTTCACATATGAAATGAAAGGTTTTTCTCAAATCAGTGTTGCCATAAAAATAAAATATCGCACTTTATCATGCTCAACAATGATTATAAAAAAAATGTACAAAAAACATAAAATATTATGTTTCCGCAAGGGTTTATTTTATATTTATGACTAAAAAGCAAAATTGAAATTGAAATGTTTAAAGGAAAAACACCTCATCGATCGATCGAAGCAATGGTATTTCACGTGTAGCCTAAAAGGTTGTTTTGTTATACAGTCGAACTTCGTTAACGCGAACACTCAAGGGGAAACTTTTTTTATTCGTGTTAAAAGTAGTTCGTGTTATCCGAACTTAAATACATTACATACAACTGCACGGGTCAATCGGAAACAGTTCGTGCTAAAAGTAATTCGCGTTAAGCGTGTTCGTGTTAACGAGGTTTGACTGTATTAAATGAAATTGAATTGTATAGGTATTCAATTTATTTTTCTTTGTCCCATGTTTTTCCAGAAGCGAATGACGTCATCCTCTAATGCAGTTAAAATACGATTGTTATTTTTTTTCCCTCGCGCGTGCCTTGTGCTATCTTCTATCAGTTTTTACTATAACTTGGAGGGAATAAATGATATTCTGGTTTGACTAATGTTGCTTCCAGATATTTTTTTCTTTAATTTTTCTTTAGAAGTTTAAGCCTGTCTCTAAAAAATATTAGATATTACTAAAACTATCAGAGTGATATCTCCGCATGTGTCCACTGGTATATCTTTATACTGAATATGAATTTCGTAGAAATTCAGGCATATTTGAAAAAATTGGTACATATAGACGCACAGACAGTCAGGCGAACCACAATCATAAATATTTTTCAATTTTTGCTAGAAAGTGTCAAAAAATTGACTGATAAGATACTATGTATCATTTTGTTACTTACCGACACAACTGGAATTGAATTCTGATAAAAGATCTACCAGATGAAATTCGACGATGCAAGACAAAGCGGTTATTGCACCTGTGTTTACAAATATAAGAAGCGACGGGCCATTTCCAAGGCTGATTTTTCATTTTACAAATGACGGGTGGAGTTATTTGCGATGGCCTTCATCATAATCGGTACGCGATACTTCTTGAAACAATCCTATCTCCAATATTCCTATAGAGATTTAGAACTGTATATAAACCCCTTTCATCAGTGTTCTCACTATGTTCTGAGTTCTAGAGTTAACCCATACTGAAGAACAATGATCGCAAAGGTAAACAGCAAACATCAGTTCAATGAATATTTATTATTCAGTGTGTGTTTTACTACTATGTTGATCTTAATTTGGTTTTTTATAGAAAGTATTGTGCCTTAATTGCTCCTGACGCCATATTTTTCGATGATTTCTTACTACTTACTTCATCTCCCTATCTATTAATTTTACTTTCTTTGTTTAGTAAAAAGAAATAATGTTGATATACTTCGTGAATAAGAATCTTGTTATCTAAACATTTTCATAAATTATTCAAAATTCGAAGATTGTGGAATTCGAATTCGGTATCTGAAAATTGCACGAATTGAAATTTATAAATTGTCATCAGTCTTAACCCAGATTATTCTAACTAAATTATCCACACATAATTGCAGACTGGTTCAAAATTTGTAAAACATTGAAATACTTAACTGCTATTGGCTCGATTTAATTTTGAAATACTTAATGAATGAGAATCTTGTGTTATCTAAACATTTTCATAAACTATTCAAAATTCAAAGATTTGAAATTCGAATTCAGTGTTTGAACATTGTACGAATTGAAATTTATGAATTACCATCAGTTTTAACCCAAATTATCCTACCTAAACTATCCACACATAATTGCAGAATTAATAAATTCGAAGTTCGTAAACATAGAAATTCTTAAATAGTGTTGGCTCGATTTAATTTTGAAATACTTCGTGAATAAGAATCTTATTATCCAAACAATTTCATAAATTGAATATATTCAAAATTAGAAGATTGTGGAATTAGAATTCGGCGTTTGAAAATTGTACGAATTGAAATTTATAAATTATCAGCAGTCTTAACCCAGATTATCCTACCTTATATATCCACACATAATTGCAAATTGAATAAATTCAAAATTTGTTAAATTTGAAATACTTAAATAGGCTCGATTTAATTTTGAAATAATTCGTGAATAAGAATCTTATTATCCAAACATTTTCATAAATTGGATGTATTCAAAATTCGAAGATTGTGGAATTCGAATTTGATATTTAAAAATTTCACGAATTGAAATTTATAAATTGTCATCAGTCTTAACCCAAATTATCTTACCTAAATTATCTACACATTATTAAAGACAGAATAAATTTGAAATTTGTAAAAATTAAAATACTTGAATAGTCTTGACTCGAATCTATCCAAATTATATTAAAATAGTCGTTAGTTCTACAAACTTTAAATTCTAAAATTAGACAAATCGGTTTCAAAAATCAAAAACTATAAGAATTAAAATTCTTAGACTGTCGAAAATATTGAACTGTTGATAGCCAATGTTGAAGAGCAACGATTGCAAAGGTAATCAAAAAATGTCAATTTACAGTGTATGTTTTATTCAGTGTGCTTTGTTCTATGCAAATCTAAAAGTTACACAGTTTTATGAATTTCTCCATTCCTCTCTTGTTTATTTTGATTTTATTTTCTCAGTTCAAAAATCAAAATTTTATTTTAAGTTAATTATTATTTCAGATTTTTACTACCCAAACATATTTGTAAGCTAAATACATAGATAAATCAAACAACGTGTTAGACATCTTCTTATAAAAATGTAAGATGCTTCTCCTTCAAAAAGAAGTTTAGTCAAATTCAAAATATTCGGCAAAAAACGCAGCCAACGAAAGAGATCTGCCGAAATACTTCCACCTTTCTTGGCTATCACGTGATCAAGATGGTCTGCTTGCCCCTAATTGTCAAGGTGCCATGTGATCAAAGTAGGCTGAAAAGCAGCCGATATCGGTTGAATGCAGCGGTTATTCTTTTCGTAGGCTACGGTAAAAAGGGTAAAAAGAAAATGAATGTACCAGTTATAAGCAGGATGTTTGGTATTTAGTTAATTTTAGTTTTAGCTTTTTATTATCCTGCTCGGAATGCAACGATTAAGAAAAAATGCCTTAATTATTTTAAGATTTACTGTTAGGTAAAGTTCTAAACAAACAAATGTTGATTGATACGTTGTTTAGGGTTCGGTTGATTATTGGTTGGGAGAGTTGGCTGATTATTGATAGGGTTGATAGAGTTGGGTTGATTATTGACGGCCAATTATCTACAGTTGGGATATAGGCCTTGGGGGAGTGCCCTTCGTGGGGGTCTTTCTAAGGGAACCTAACCCGTATTTACGCATGGATAAATCCACGGCTCGAAGAAAACCACGAAAACACGAACGATTAGGCCGACGGGCGCGATTGGGATCGAACCCAGCACCTCCCGTCTACCAGCTTCGAGAGCAGAACCTCTCAGACACTGGAAGGCCGTTGTTTAGGGTATTACATTTATCTTTTGCACACGATAATTAACCCATAGGGATAACTGAAGAGAGTACTTGCCTATGCTGGTGAGACAGGTGTGATGCGACTTATTCCATTCAGTTTGGTGCTCTATCGTTTCGTCATTGCCCATTGATCATGCGTAGAAGCTTATTTTCGGCATCAAACGCAATATTTCTCTTAGCGGGAGTTACGAGTTTCAAGTTTGCCTCAACTCCAGTCATTGAAAAATTAATAGCATTGCTATCTCTACAGATGTCTCTATGGATTAAACAGACCAGCATCACCGTTTAAAGTGGAATCCGACCCGCTATGTACATATAATCGAAAACTCGGATCCATCACTCCTTCACTAGTAACCAGTGCAAAAATCGCTAGATTAACAATCAGGCAGGTCTAGAAACAAAGAACATAACTTATTGTCTTTAATCTTATTTGAAATATTAATTTATTTAAAAGAGTTGTTGAAACTTTTTAAAAATGTATAAATAAAAATTACAGTGCTGTCAGATTGCGAATTTTTTTTATTCAAAACCCCTACCACTTTTTTCCGACTAGTAATCTTCGCTTTATTTAATCACGGAATGCCCGTCGTTAAATAAAGCGAAGACTATTCTAAAATGAAAGTAGATATTTTGAATAAAAATATTCTCCAGTCTGATATATCGGCTGTCTTTCCCTTTTTTTCCTTATTAAGTATTTACATTTTTTTCTTTTTTTCCAAAGTTTGCCTTTTTCATCTCCTGTGTTGCTGCTGCCTACGGTACAGCCATTTTGAGTTCTGGTGTCGTAGGAATCCTCACTCCAGGTCTCTTCAATTCCAGAACATACGCTCCTGGTGTCATCAAATCTGGGGTTGGAACTCCTGGAATTTTAACATCGCACTACGTCTCTTCTGGAATTGCCTTCAACGATGTGCCTATAATTGCTGCTGTTGCACCCACAGACAAGTACTTACAGACCCACAGACCTGGACAAACAGACTACAGACCTGGACAGACAGACTACAGACCTGGACAAACAGACTACAGACCTGGACAGACAGATTACAGACCTGGACAAACAGACTACAGACCAGGACAAACAGACTATAGACCTGGACAGACAGACTACAGACCTGGACAGACAGACTACAGACCTGGACAAACAGACTACAGACCTGGACAGACAGACTACAAACCTGGACAAACAGACTACAGACCTGGACAGACAGACTACAGACCTGAACAAACAGACTACAGACCTGGACAGACAGATTACAGACCTGAACAGACAGACTACAGGCAGGGACAGGCAGAATACAGACCTGGACAGACTGACTACAGACCTGGACAGGCAGACTACAGGCCTGAACAGTCAGACTACAGACATACAGATACACAGTACATAGAAAATTATTCTGTGATTGCACCTTCTTCCATCGCACGAAACTCTGTGGTTGGGACGCCAGGTTCCATTACGACCGACAAAAGGGTCATTGGTACCACTGGTGTGGTAGCAGGAGCAACCCTCGTGAACAGCGGACTACTCGGTAATGATCCCGCATCCCTCAACAGAGGAATGGTGTCTCCCATAGGACTCAGGAATGCTGGTATCATGGCTGGTCCAGAAACAGTCCAAACTGTGCTCAACTAAAACTTCTCTTTTGTTATATTTGTAAATAGATTTGTATGTGTCGTATAAAATGAATGCATAAATCTGCAATTTGTCTTTTTTACTCTATATTAAAACTATTCCGTAATTCTGGGATTTAATCATGAGACTAATATTTGATGAACAAAAGAAAGACTTTCTCAAAAATGCCATAAAAAATTAAACAGGCACGGTACGTTTCCAGAAAACGTAATACTTCTTCATGAAGCGCAAAAAGAGGCACCTGCACTTTGGGAGTAGGAGCAAAATTGACAGGAAAAGAAGGAGTAAGGGCAATAATGAGACAGCCATGTTTGTTTTTTTTCTTACTCTACTCTTCGTGTAATCTTCTGATCTGTTTACCTATCCTGGTTTCCAATGAGTTTTTTACTTTTTGTTCATTTCCTTTCAGTCTTGCTTTTGATATCAAAGTGGTAGAACGTCTTTTTAGCCCCGATGAAGAAAGACTAAGTGGATTTGAAACGCGTAGTGCTTTTCCTTTTTTATGGCACTTTTAAGAAGATGTTTCCTTTGTATTAAGTTTTACACCAGTATATATAACTTTTGCTGCAATAATTCACGTTCATTGTCAAAATTTATCAACAAAACTTTTATAACATTCTTGGTTGGAAGTTAGTTAAAAACGAAAAAAAACATTTTTAAAAATTCGAATAAAACTTTACGATATTTAAAGAACAAATTTTAAGAATGAAATTTATTTTTAACATATTTGAAATTTGTGGCGGCTTTTCCTAAAGGTTCATTAAGTACGTTTTTCGAGTTAACAATATTTATACATCTCGACAAAAGATTATAATGTTGTTTAAAAAAATATTCATACAAATAAATAAACTACTGAGCGAAAGATATGTAAAAGTTTTGTCCATGAGCGTAGGCTTTGAGAAATAATGTATATTTTTATTTATTTATTTATTTATTTATTTTATCATTCCTAAAACTACTTCTCCATGTTGAAACCAAAACTTAAAGAGATACGAATCTGATATATTCGTACATTTCAATGAGTTTTCAGATAGTGAGTTATTGTTTACAATAAATGAAAAATATTTTTACTTTTCGATTGACTGACTTGCTGTGTATGGCAATCTTTTGATGCAGCTGAATTCTCTTTTCACACTCTTTTTTTACACTCAACCTGGTTTTTGTGTGTACAGATGAAAATTTTTAATCAATTTTTAACCCACTTCCTGCTAGGCTAGAATTATAAAAGTCCTTCTGGCCTGTATCGGGAGGAAAAAGTAGCTTTCATAGTCCAGGTTTTTAAAAATTCAACTCACTTTACTCCCGAAGCTAAATTGCTTGGAACTCGATTATAGAAAATTCAATCCCGGTTTTCGTTAATACTGAATTTGAATGCGAATTTCAGCGTGAGAATTACAGTACAACAAAAACCAGATTGTTTCAAAATGTCAGCCACCGTAGAATTTCAAACTGCCATATCACTGTCATTTTTTAAGATAAAACCAAAACAAAAAATGTTCCGGAATCCTTGTATCACAATCTAACACTTAAAGGAACAATTTTTCAATTTCTAATTTTTCATTCATTTTTTTTGAATTAAAAAAAAATTAACTTGCCGCCATTTTGAAACAAGATGGCTCATGAAGCTGGTCAATGAACTCGGTCGAGACCTTGGTATGTCCTATACACATAATCAGTCACATCCAACTCGGTTCATAAATAAGAGAGTTACAACATGACATGTGATGTTGCATTTTTGGCACAGCTATTTAATAGTTGCTATGTCATTTCATGGTACATATATTTTTATGTAGCTTTAATTATTAATTTTTCCATCTTACATTTTATTTTTAACATAGAATTATTCATTAATACGTCCATTACTTTAATGTAATTGGATATTCTATTTATTATTTATTAATTAATTTCATTTATTTATTATTTAACTAATTGCTATCATCTTTAGGTAGTATATGGTTTAATTTTTAAATATTAATTTTCATCCAATGCTATTTTTATTCAGCGTATATTCACTTTTTACCCTAATAGATGGTGGTACCATGGTTTCTGTTGCTTTACAATAATATTCATATTATTCTAACACCTATTCTGGCAACAAGGTAAATCATTTTCTAAAACTAAATTCCCTTTATATCCTGAATTAAATTTTCAGCTACTTTTTAGATGCTCAGAATCCTCGATTATTCCCACCAGTTTTTTTTTTTTTTTTTTTTTTTTTTTTTTTTTTTTTTTTTTTTTTTTAAAAAAAAAAAAAGGCTTTCCTTATCTAATCATAGCATTTTTGCGATTCAATTAGGTGAAAATTTCTCATTTGAAAAACCGGTGGTAACAGATTAAAAATTCTGTAAAAGGCGCTCGTTGCGAAGTGGCTAAATACTTATAAGTACCATGAGGATAAAAAGGGTTAATCCAAATGGATTATGTACTTTATGACTCTATTTCAAGTTTTATCTGTATATTATAGGTATGGTTTCTTTCCTTTTTAATATTGTATTTATTTTTTATTTTTTCACAGGTTTGGTTCATTCTTTATGAGTGGTATTTATAATGTCCCAAAATCATATTCTTTAGCAATGTCATGGCTAATATGATGATGAAACCACTCATTTTATTTGTGGTATTTAGGCATTTGGGACTTGATAATTCTGTCTAAATTCCACGAATTTCATTTCATTCATTCAATGTCATTTATTCAATTTTTAATTTAATTTCTTCTTCTTTTAAATAAGGTTTTGGTATCTATATATTCAGTGTGTTGGGGAATACTTTCATTATCAACTAATGATTATATACTTAATCATTATTTCATAGTTTAAGTTGGTGTTATGGTAATGTTTCATTTATGGTTATATATATATATATATATATATATATCAACATTTGAACGGAGGATGGTTTGAGGGTCCTGGGATCATGATCGGTGAAAATATACCAAAAGTTTTGGGAATTTCTGTCCTCCGAACGGCCGCAATAGGTAGCTTTTTGTAATGAAAGCTATCTAAAAATTACGTTCCCAAGTGTGTTTCTGATAACAATACAACATTTTAATATTTTTAGAACTTAATTTTAAATTAGTACATTAATTTGAAGACATTTTTCCGTTAGCCCGCCACAGGAGGTGGCCTTCCAAATGTTCTCTATAACTCCTACAATTGTATATGAGCTAAAATAACAATGGTTTTAATGATGTCCCAAGAAACGATCACCAATATATGCCAAATGGCTGCCATAAACTGCAACATTTTAATGGTTAAAAAGTAGAAAATATATAATAGATGAAAAAAAATTTGTAATGCGTATATATATATATATATATATATATATATATATATATATATGCGTATATATATATATATATATAATACGCTTTTATCGAATAATAGTTTAATATTAATTAATTTACGATTATACGTTGAGAAATCAATTTAGAAGTCCTAAAAAGATAGTTTAAATAATGTATCATTTTTCTGCATCAATGCAGCAAAAATAATATATTTTTTAATAAATTCATTCGCTTGTGCTTTGTACCAAGCGTAATAAAAAACATTGAATTTTTCATAATCGAGTGGATTAAATATTTGAAAAGTTCTACACGATTGAGGTTGTACCCGACCTGAACCCGAAAATTTTACTTAAAGTCAACCTGAAGCACGAACCTAACCCGACAAAAAAAAAAAAAAAAAAATTCGTAAACCCGAAGCCTGACCCGAACTCGACACTCTTCAACCCGAAATAAACCCGAACCCGATCCAAAAACATTTCGCAAAACCAAAACTCGACCCGAACTCGGCACAGTTCAACCAACCCGAACCCTAAGTGAAAGAAAATTAATCCATTTTTAATTATGGAAAAGTAGTCTACAATTATATTTCTAATATCATTTTATTCTTTCTTGTATAAAAATCAACTTACATACACGCATAAATATTCATATGTACAGTTTTTTCATTGCAAAAATATTCAGTACTTTCATTTGAAATCTCAGGTAAACCCGAACCGGATATGAAAGAATCAAAACACAGCTAATGCCGAAACGTTTAAAGTAAACCCCACCCGAACCCGACTCGCAACGAAAAAAATTAAAGTCGGGTAACCCAACCCCATACAGGACTCTAATTTGAACAAATTTCAAACCATTTCCACATCATTTTTCTCTATAAGGAAAATCACCATGTAGTTTTTATTATGCACTAGCTAACCCGCCCGGCGTTGCCCGGGCCCGAGATAATTACAATCTCAGAGAACGGCGTTAACCCCCTCCCTCCCCATACCCGCAAATATAATGAATAATTTGTTCAAGAGACCCACCGTCACCTACATTAACGCGATCAGTAAAAAAAGAATTACATTTTTCTGATAATTAGAACATAACGAAGACGCTACGCTAAAATAGTCGGCAGATGACATCCCTTCCCGACCTCAATTTCAAATCTATATCTTAATTAGTTACCTAAATTTTTGTTCATTAGTAAAAATTTACAATAATTTTTTCCTTTCTTTTTCGCAAACTAAATGGAGGGATCGGCCGGAGAAACAGATCTCTTTGTAGTTCAGTTTTTAATGAAAGCAGATCCCTGTCTGAAACTTTCTCGGATTGTTTTCACTGGCGCCGCAGATTTTTGGCAGTTTTTTTCATAAATTAAAAAAAAAATACCGACCGAATTTTTCAAAAATCACATAGTCAGATGCAGAATATTTTTTACATATGCTCAGAAATTTTCAAATTGATATCTCAATTAGTTTTCTTAAAATTCGCTAATTAGTAAATAATTTCGAATTCGTTCATTTCCGCTTGCAAATCCAATGCGCCGGTTCGTTTCTTTCGCTGATTTAAAAGATGTCATTTTAGAAGCGATGGTTAATGAGAATGGAATCCGGAGGGTGGCCCGGGGGGGGGGGGGGAAATGCCCCCCCCCCCCCCGGAAGATTTGAAATTTTATGCTTTCAATGGTCGAAAAGTGGAATTCCCGCCCAGAACTCTATAATGCCCCCACCCCCCCGGATCCACAGAAATCCCTCCCGGAGAAAAGTGTCTGAATTCAACAGTGCGAGAATCTAATTAATATCTAGGCTAATTATCAAAATATTAAAATTCTGAGGGTCAGGTGCACCAAGAGAGGGTTTGGACTATCAAAATCTAAATTTATAGACTTCTAGGTGCGCTAAATTTTCCTAGCCATCGCCAACAGACACACACACACGCAGTGCGAAACTTTATTTTATTAGTATAGATTAATCAGATTTTTCAAACCGGAATATCAGTTTTCAGTATGCTATCAATTATCAATAAAACATTTTCAATTGCATAATTGAATTTAAGATCCATGAGCAACAAAGCAATATTAATGTTATGCTAATGTTAATGATGTTAGTTTATCATGTTTGTCTGTAAAACATGTTTCTTAAACATACAAATGTTTATTTGAGAATTGATATAATCATAATAAACAATATTTCGGTTTGCGAAAACTGATCAATACACAATAAAAACGACTCGGAAATGTTGCCGAAAATCAGTGACAGCAAAAGAAACACTATTTTTTATAAATTCTGCGTTAAATCTCGAAAATGTATTTATTTCTGCTGTTTCAAAAGATAAAGAGAGCTTTTCGGAATCGTGGGTAACTGGGGAGAAGTTACTGTATATTTTAATTCGTGTCTATAATATATTTTCCTATATTAAGACACATCTATCTTTTTTAGAGTGCATATAACATAGGTGTAAAAATGAAGTATACAACATTTTGCATATGTTAATCCAATATTTTTTGCATAATAAGTTAAAAGACATGGAAAACAACTGCCTCATTCTCTAATTTTATTAGTAGTTAAGATTAATAAATACTTTTTTTAAATTTAAACTATTTGTATGGTGAATATTCCATAATGCTTAAACACATCATATATCATCATATATCAGGTTTGAACAACAAGAAGGCCTACAAAATCTTATCATTATCAAATTATTTATATCTGATACTTATTATTTATTTATTTGTTTATATAATTTCATAGATTAAGACACATCTGTCTTTTTTAGAGTGCATGTAACATATATGTAAAAATGAAGTATAGAACATTTTGCATATGTTAATCCAATATTTTTTGCATAATAAGTTAAAAGACATGGAAAACAACTGCCTCATTCTCTAATTTTATTAGTAGTTAAGATTAATAAATACTTTTTTTAAATTTAAACTATTTGTATGGTGAATATCCCATAATGCTTAAACACATCATATATCATCATATATCAGGTTTGAACAACAAGAAGGCCTACAAAATCTTATCGTTATCAAATTATTTATATCTGATACTTATTATTTATTTATTTGTTTATATAATTTCATAGATTAAGACACATCTATCTTTTTTAGAGTGCATGTAACATATATGTAAAAATGAAGTATACAACATTTTGCATATGTTAATCCAATATTTTTTGCATAATAAGTTAAAAGACATGGAAAACAACTGCCTCATTCTCTAATTTTATTAGTAGTTAAGATTAATAAATACTTTTTTTTAATTTAAACTATTTGTATGGTGAATATTCCATAATGCTTAAACACATCATATATCATCATATATCAGGTTTGAACAACAAGAAGGCCTACAGAATCTTATCATTATCAAATTATTTATATCTGATGCTTATTATTTATTTATTTGTTTATATAATTTCATAGATTAAGACACATCTGTCTTTTTTAGAGTGCATGTAACATATATGTAAAAATGAAGTATACAACATTTTGCATATGTTAATCCAATATTTTTTGCATAATAAGTTAAAAGACATGGAAAACAACTGCCTCATTCTCTAATTTTATTAGTAGTTAAGATTACTAAATACTTTTTTTAAATTTAAACTATTTGTATGGTGAATATTCCATAATGCTTAAACACATCATATATCATCATATATCAGGTTTGAACAACAAGAAGGCCTACAGAATCTTATCATTATCAAATTATTTATATCTGATACTTATTATTTATTTATTTGTTTATATAATTTCATAGATTAAGACACATCTGTCTTTTTTAGAGTGCATGTAACATATATGTAAAAATGAAGTATACAACATTTTGCATATGTTAATCCAATATTTTTTGCATAATAAGTTAAAAGACATGGAAAACAACTGCCTCATTCTCTAATTTTATTAGTAGTTAAGATTAATAAATACTTTTTTTAAATTTAAACTATTTGTATGGTGAATATTCCATAATGCTTAAACACATCATATATCATCATATATCATAGGTTTGAACAACAAGAAGGTCTACAGAATCTTATCATTATCAAATTGTTTATATCTGATACTTATTATTTATTTATTTATTTATTTATTTATTTATTTATATAATTTCATAGACTAAGACACATCCGTCTTTTTTAGAGTGCATGTAACATATATGTAAAAATGAAGTATACAACATTTTGCATATGTTAATCCAATATTTTTCATGCGGTTGGATAATAAGTTAAAAGACATGGGAAAAAACTACCTCATTTTCTAATTTTATTAGTAGTTAAGATTAATAAATACTTTTTAAATTCAAACTATTTTTATGGAAAATATTCCTAAATGCTTAAACACATCTTATATAAGGTTTGAACAACAAGTAGAGCTACAGAATCTCATCACTGTCAAATTATTTATATCTGATACTTATTATTGCTATTGTTTATTATTTTTTTGGCATATTCTAAGATTATTCATTCTTAATACATCATTTTTCTTTGGTAGGTCTTTGCTTGAAAATGCAGGCCGAAAAGAAAAAGAAGTATTTGAAACACACTGCCCAATACTGGGGAAATAATTGTTTGAACAGATAAAACAATGGCAGTTTAACGCTTTTAACCCTGCACTGCGTAGGAATACATATATGAATTAATTAAAATTTAACTTTTAATAAATAAATTCAATTCCAAGCAACCACTATATGTGATTAAACAAAAGTTTTCACCTTACGTAATCACAGAAGTCTGTTATTGAATAAAATAAAGAATTTCTTCTTTTTAAAATTTTTGGTAATTAAAAAATATACTTTGAAAAGGAAAAATTTGTGCAGATTTTTTTTTCTGCACAAATTGTTCTGCACATTTGTTCAGTGTAAGATTAAAATCACATAAAGAGCAAAGTGGTAGTTTATCGGATAATTAACAGATATAAAAAAACTTGTCGTTGGGAGCCACCGTAATACTTACCCATCATGCATATGCATAATGTAAATTATTAAAATAAAGAAATGTGTAAACTACTTATAAAATGCATTGCAATTCGATTAAAATCGTGGATTGATGACGTCATAAACTTTAAGGGCTCGATTACTGAATTGCTTGAAAGAAACATCCTTATAACTCCAAAATCAATAATCCTATTAGCTAGCAATTTATTACATTTGATTAAGCGTCTCATTTCCAATTAAAATATATCTTTGAATTGAAATTTGGATGAAATACAGGGTAATGAAAAATCGAAGAGGTGTGGAAAATAAGGATTACAAATATCTCAGCAACTCATTATCCGATCGACTTCATGCTTTATGCAAAATTTGTTTTTTTGTTATTGTCTTTTATATTCAATCCTTAAAATAAACAATTTCGAAAATTTTTATATACCTTTTATCAGAACGAATATTTCGAGAGTCCGAAAAAAATAGTTCCAGATAATCGAGGTTACTGAAATTCAATAAACTTTTCCCCATTATTACATACTAAGTAGATACCAAATTTCACGTCCCTATCTTAATTTTTTCGGGAGATAGAGCGTTTACAGACACACAGACATACAGACACACAGACGGATGGCAATTTTTTTTTTTCTAAACATATGTTTTTCGGAATCTCCAGTGTCTGAAACGTGTAAATCCGTCAAAAAGAAAAAAAAAAAAAATTCGATTTTCAAAACGATTACAAGACTTATCCTATACTACGTATGATGGGTAAGTAATAAAACAGCAGAATGCAAAACACCTGAAAGTCGTACACCATCTAAAACTGCATCAGAAATCATACGGATAAATTCTAGAGTAGAGGGGACAATGTGGTGCGCAATGTGGTACGCAATGTGGTGCGTAAGAAGGTTTGTGAAGGTTCTCTAGTGCGTGAAATCTTGTATCAGTTTATGGAGAAAATTCGATTTTATGTTTGTTAAAAGAAGTGCCATTTTGCATAATATGTATAGACTATTAAAAACAATCAGTTAACTCAGAATGAATTAATGCATTATACATCACATTACACTGAGAAAAATGACACTTTCAAATCTGAATCAATCGATGTTTTCATTTTGTTATGAAACTTTTTGTTTCAAATAGGACGACCATTTGACCATCTATTTGGTTTAAAAATTAGTATTTCCCCTACATTATTTGGCTTCTTAATGTCAATAAGAACTTATCAAGTGATGTGAAAAAAATACATTCGATGAATCTACGTTTGTAAAAGATTAGGATAATGTACAGATTTTAAAACACATGGCATGGGTTCAGAAGATTATATATAAGGTGACCATTATTAAACGTATAATGAACAAGAAGGCCTACAGAATCTTATCATTATCAAATTATTTATATCTGATACTTAGTATTTGTTTATTTAATTATATAATTTCATAGATTAAGACGCATCTGTCTTTTTTAGAGAGCATGTAACATATATGTAAAAATGAAGTATACAACATTTTGCATATGTTAATCTAATATTTTTCATAAGGTTAGATAATAGGTTAAAAGACATGGGAAAAAATGTCTTTTAACATTAAAATTTGTTTTCAGATTTGCTTTCAAATCTGAAATACCAGAAATACTCAGACTATTGAAACAGGGACACACTCAAAACTGAGCACATAGAGTTCAATTCATACAGGCCCGTAGCTAGGTGGGGGCCAGGTCGGACAAAGCCCGACCTGCAAAAGATTTTGCCCGACCTAGCGTGAAACTTTACATCCCGATTAAAACAACATTAAATTTCTATTATTTTTTTTAATACATTTTAGTCTAATCTAGTGTGAGACTGGACATTCCCATCACTTTATTAGCCAATAATTCACTTTAAATTCCCAATTTTTTCCATCTTCTTGCCAGATCTAAGCAAAGAGACACCCCCCCTCCTTCCAATTTCGTTTTTAAAATGGAAACAAAACCAGAAAAATTTTCATCTATGAACCTTCTTTTTTCTCTCTTTCTTTAACAGACAACAGACCTGTCGGGAATTGTCACGTAGAACATTCCCCGCTTTGTTGCTTTGTAGAAATTACACCGTACCGCAGGATATTCCTGCCCGTACTGGCCCAGCAACAATTCTGTATTGACTGATATCCATAAAGCTTACTTTCGTTGTAGAATTGTCACCATGTGAAATTTATCTTAAGAAAACGGGGTTGAAACCAAAGGCTTCTGAATCTGAAAATAAAGCGAAACAGCCTAAAATAATGTTTTTGAATTTGTCGTACATGACAGTTTTCTGCTTATTTCATGGAACTGGTACCAATTCCATGAAACGGATTGTTATGTTTACTTGTTTACTTTGGGAAGAGGGGACTAATGTCTTTCATTCTTCTGATCTTTCGTTACATATTATTGAAGGATAAAAATTTGTGAAACCTATGTCACAATAAGAAAATCATAGGAGGAGTTTTCCAGCGTAAAGAAGAAATGGAATTGCAATGAAAATATCATCTTTAACCAATAGAAAATAAAATTTGTTTTAATTAAATGATATAAATTTAATTTATAAATAAGAAATTTACAGAATTATCTGTGAATTGTTTTTAATATACATGTGTCTTAAGTTATATATATATTTATTTTTTTCCCCACGGGTTTTACAAGTAGTGGTTAGTAGAGGAAATTATTACCGCGTTACACGTTTGTATGTATTTTACTTTAAATAACTTTCGTGTAACATAACATAAATAACTTTTCATCTTAAAGTACAAAATCTTCAAGGAACGAAATTATATCAATCAATAATAAATCAAAGAACAAAAAGAAAAATGTAACGATATGATATTGTTAAATTGTTAAGTATACTTAGATTTTATAAAATGTTTTATTTCGCGTAAAATATATTCTTTAAAGGAATTTATTTGCAGATATCGAAATAATATGATAAAAGTAGCTTAAAAAAGTTCATACCTTTGCTTACGGTTTGAAAATATTTATAATAATGAACAAGATAACAAATTAAATCCATCATAGGCGTCGACTACAAGGCCATAGAAATTCTCTGGAAATTTTCACAGGGCCATCGCTTCCCTCCCGCCACTGGAAATAAAAATTAATAGAAGGTCTGTCAATTATCTGTTCAATCTACTCTTCCACGACCACGATCCCCCCCCCCCCTGAAATTTTTAAAAGCCTCTGAAATAAACCAATCATTATTTCAAATTTAAAGAATAAAATATGCCGGGCTACTTACGATTTTACAAATCCAAATTAGTTATCTTCTGACACATTCACAAAGTCATTCACTGTTCTTAAATTCAAAAATTTTTCAGGTCCTGTTATTGAAAACAAAGAAATTAAATAGTGTTTTCCATTTTTTTTGTAAAAGCAAATCAGTTTTCAGAAAATGACCGTCAAAGTTAAAGATATAAACCAATTTTCTGGACATGACAGTCTGATAAAGTTCATAAGAGAGAAATTGATTACAACTCAAAATTTAATGTATCTATAGAAAAGTGAAAAACGTCATTCGATTCTAAATCACTTTAGTAGTTAAAACTTGTAAATTTCCTTCTTTTATGTATAAAAATGACAGTGCGAATATAGCAAAAAAGTTCCGTGTTGTTCAGCCGGAAATAATTGTATATATATAAATTTAATTTGTAATTTGACACTGCTATATGGTATTGTGATTTCATTGTGTATGGTCAGTTTCTTATGTTTCAATGGTTAAATTTTACATTAAGTTTACACACACACACATACACACACACACATACACATATATATATACATAATTACTATACATATACATATATATATTTCCATATTAAGTGTGTTGGGGAATTTTCATTGTCAACTAATTATTTCATACTTAATTATTATTTCATTGCTTAAGTAGGTGTTATGATAATGTTTCATTTATGGTTATATATTAGCATTCTAATTATTATGCTGCAAATGCGCATATAATTCTGAATGTAAGTCATTTATGATGTCTTATATTATGATATCTTTTCATTTTGAATTTTAACAATTCATATTGATCTTTTTTCTTATATATATATATATATATATATATATATATATATATATATTTTTTTTTTTTTTTTTTTTTTTTTTTTTTTTTTAACTTCATCTGAAATGGTATTTAATTACGGGTGAATATGACCTTAATGTCATAACAGTCTTAAGCATAAACAATATGTATAGCTCTTTTCAAAAAATATACGGCGATTGAAGAAATAGCGATGCTTTATAGGAAATGGACAGTGAAATAAATAAATTAAAAAATATTTTATATTTGCACAGACTCTTCGACACTAAACATTCTGCATAAATAGTGTTTATTATTTTTTTTAATGGAGCACGGAACAAACAAACAAGTTGGAACTGTACGTTAAACGTGACAAATGAGGTGTGACCGTACTATAACTAGTTTTACAATGTAAAAAAATCATCTTTATTATTTCTCTGAAATGATTTATATCGTCTGTTACGAGCGAAATGAGCATGCCTTTTTTTTCTTATTAGTGATGCCACATTTACAGATGCGAATTTTTTTCGACACCAGACAGCGCTGCAATATTCAACATGAGATATTGCTTTACGAATGATTACCTCCATGGCTTAATATTTCTATGACTCATGATGAACGAATCTCTTGTGTTTATTTACTTTAATGGATTGAGATATTCGGCTAATTAACTTAATTTCTACTGAAGTTATCTCAGAATCTATACATTTTTTAATGTAACTTATCTCTCAAGCAAACAGTTTTTTTTTAATGATCTTTCTAAAAATGTAACTTTTATGCAATTTTATTCGAAGAAATAATGGTGAATAAAAATTACCTCTTGGCATATGAAAAAAGAAGTGTTTAGCAGGTTAGCCCGTATTTGTTTTCCTCAGTCACATGACTTGCGCTTTTATTATATAAATTACGTATGATAGGATTTAATAGAATAAATAAAACTTTTTTTAATATCTTTTTAAGTTGTGATTCGATTTTCATAAAATTTGAAATGACTCGACAAAATTTTTTTAACGATTCTATATATTAAATTTCAAACCATTCGGTTGGATAGTTTTTGTTTTTTGCGGACGGACCAGACGACGACTATAGGTGCTACGCATTTATATAATTACGAACGCACCTAAACTGGGATTATTTTGTCTGAAACTGAGGTTGTGCTAATTATATCTTGAATAATCTATGTTTAATACTTTAAACATAAATGATTCCGTGTTATTGTTGCAAGTGTTGATGCAGTGTAATTTACCATACAGTGTTAGCAATATTTACATTAATTCTGTATTAATCTTAATATTCTCTCATAAAAATCCATTTAAAAAAATTATGAAAATATATTGTTTTTATGCTATTTTTTCCCATAATTTACGGCTTTTTCAGAACTAAACACAGAATAACAAATAACAACAGAAGCGTGAGAATTAACGCTTCATAAAGCCTTCATCTGTTTGAAAAACCAGAGCATCCGTTTGCAATTTTGAATTTTCTGCCTCTTACAAGTTCCTTTTATTATTATTATTTCTTCATTTTGTTTCATTTGTAATGCTTATAGTTAGGATTGCACGAAAAGTTTTTAACTTGGCTTCAATACTGCTATTAAATCGCCTGTCACAAACAAGCGCCATCAAAGCAGCCGAATTGCTCAGCACCCTTTAGTACTTAAGTGTGCTATTCAGAGACATTCTGACACATCACTAGACCACCTGTGGTGTGAAATTGTGTTACCCGTCCTCTGAAATATGAATAGAAAAGTACATAAACTATTTTCTGAAAGAAAGATTTTGACAATTTTACAATGGGACGATATAGGTGCAATTTGTCGCTCCTGTGACTGTGCCGGCTCTTTGTGAAAACAGAAAAAGACTCATAATTTCTTAAATCGAATCCGTTTAAAATTATTATTACTTCTAGGAAAAGGGCCGAAAATGTATGTAGGACAGATTTTTGATATAATTAAAAATGGCCCCAAGGGGGGAGGAGGGGGTTAGAAGAAAAAATTCATAACTTCGTCCATTCAGAAGATATCAAATCCGCTTAAATTTATTATAATTCCTCTTAATATTATCTAAAACTTTTATATTGTCAAGTTTTTTATAAGACAACCCTTATAGCAAAAAAAAAAAAAAAAAAAAAAAAAAAAAAAATTTTTGCCGGCTCCGCCTGCAAACAAGTTAGGTTTCGAAGTGGGCGTTTCCAAATACCGTATTATGACAAAAAGGTCATTTCTTCCGTAATTCCCAAC
This sequence comes from Maratus michaelseni, assembly GCA_963931845.1. Classification (NCBI taxonomy): domain Eukaryota; kingdom Metazoa; phylum Arthropoda; class Arachnida; order Araneae; family Salticidae; genus Maratus; species Maratus michaelseni. Next base: position 344,629,577 of record OZ007591.1, on the reverse strand, counting down.
AAACAGGCGCCCCATGGTCTGCGTCTTCGGAATCTACCTGTGCCTGTAGGCCAAACCGTCAGGGATTTTTTTTTTTGTTTGTTTCCCAAAACCGTTTGAAAATTTGCAAACTGTATATCGCTAAAAATGCAATTACATCTATTTCCCTTTTGTTTGTAGGAATAAACATACCTTCAAATGAAGAGTTGACTGTTGTAAAAAAAAAAATTGTCAATCATGAAGATGCAGAAGACATGCCATCTGAGTCAAATGCCTCTGTACTTAAAAATCAATTGAAATGGCAAAACAAAAAAAGCAAGCTACAAATATTATTCAAATACAAAGAAGCATTTAAGGACACTTATGAACTTTTGGCTGCTGTTGCTACATTTGGTTGCAGCACTGCCACTTGTGAATCTTCTTTTTCAACATTGACGGCCATTAAGCAGCCTCAAAGACTGTCCTGTCACATCAAAGAATGGCAGATCTAGCCTTCTTGGCCTTCGAGAAAAAACGGACGGAAAACATAAATTTAGAAGAAGTACTAAAAAAATTAAATACAAGTAGAGACAGGAGGCTGCAATTATATTAGAGGGTTTTTATACATAATTCCCATTAGTCTTCAAAATTCTTTCAAATAAATTATTTTTACAACAAATAGAGGTTGTCAAATTTGTAAAAGACTATAAAATTAAAATTAAAAAACTAAAATAAAATAAAAGGCCTTATAATTAATTTGGTACTCCGTTTTTTTTTCTTGTTTTTTTTAATCATGAAAATTAAAAAAAATATTTTTTAATTATCGGTAAAGACATCCTCGTTACTTGTTCTATTAATTTTATTCATTCTGTTTTTTTCTTTCTCATATCTTTATTCCGTGATGTAAATATAACGAAATATCATTTAATAAATTGTACTTGAATGCATTTATTAAAATAAACGAACATAAAATCTACATAAATTTAAATTGCTTAATTAAAAGGAAACAACTTATTTACGTTATGTAAATGTAAATATTTTATTTATGTGTCTTTGATATATTTTTATTGTGTCTTGGAACAAACATTAAACATTTCATTCTGGCAAGATCTTACGTTTTAAATGAGAAAAAAATTACACTAAAAGTACAGTACATATTTTTCAAGGTATAAGAGACGTGAAAAAAGTTAAGAAACAATCTGCCCCCCCTGGAAAAATATTTGCCCCACCTGGAAGTAAGGTCTAGCTACGGGCCTGAATTCATACTCATTTTTGAAACATGGACTTACTCAAAAATGATTAGGCTCAGTTGAAACTTATTTTTGAAACATGGACATACTCAAAAATGAGCACATAGCAGTCAGTTCATACTCATTTTAGAAACATGAACATACTCAAATAGGAGCACAGGATGTTTTATTCTTGAGTGTGTGCATGTTTTCAGAGATGAGTATATACATGTTTCAAACTTGAGTCATTTTGATTCGGAGCCATTTTGACTATGCGACATACTCAGATTTGAATATTTTTTGCTCAGTTTTGAAAATGTCGTTTTTTGAGTGCATAAGCGCTTTGAAGCTCTATTTTCTTGACAAAACATGCAACATGAATGTTTGCCAAAGCATTTTTTTCCTCTATCAGATTTAAAAGGTTTAATGTTTTGAATTGCATTTTGAAAGATAGATTAACAGATGCATTTTTATGGACTGGCTTAGGCATGTAACTAAAAAACGAAAATTCTGAAGAAGATTCGGTATCAGACGTATGAAATATATAATAGGGAGTAGTCTCTTGTTATAAATTATCAATACAGATTTTGATGTGGTATTATATCGTTAGCATTAATGCATTTTATGGACCGGCTTCTACCGTCATGGAACTAAAATCGCAGAATCAGAACCCGATTCGCCATCAGACTTATCTATCTTATCTATCTATATAATAGGGAAAAATCTCATTTATAAAGTACTAGCGGCCGTCCCGGTTTTGCGCGGGTGGACTATGTGACGACTACAATACTACAATGTACGGTAGGGATGGGTAAGTACTTTACAAAAATTGTTCTAGACCGGATAAAAGCGGGAGTGAGACTATACTGTAGTACTTACAAATTTTGAACTTTAAATGAAAGCTTGTAAAAATGTGATAAATATTTTTTTTCTGTTTGTGTACATATTGTAACTAATAAATTTATTTTAATAAAGCAGAATAAATTTATTTTAATATAGCACCCGGCTTTGCCCGAGTTAACCTTGGCCTTCCGGGTAACATAAGTAAAAATGTAATATCCTAAATATAACCGATCACAATAACGCATTCGCGTTCATAAACCATCAAAATGACAATCAGAAAAAACTTATGTTATTTTGACACAACCATACTAAATCCCTCAGGTTTGTAAATGATAAAAAACAAATCCTTTTAAAAATGTCTTATGCAAAATATCTAATCAAAAATCAGCAATCTTATTCGTTTAATCTTCCATAATAGTGTTCATATCCGATGTTTAACCCGATTGGTGAATTTCTAAAATAGCTGAAATACGTGTTTAACTATTTTTTTAGTAGGTTTGTTATCCTGAACTTCATTCTCCTACCTAAAACTGCTGCTGAAATATGGCGAAATGACCTTAAAACGTTCGACCCACCCTTTAACCCTCTTAGTGGGTGAATTTCTAAAATCGCTGAAATACGTGTTTAACCATTTTTTAGTAGATTTGTTATCCTGAATTTCATTATACTATCTAAAACTGCTGCTGAAATATGGCGAAAGGGCCTAAATCATTCGACCCGCCATTTAGAGAGTGAATTTCTAGAATTGCTGAATTACATGTAATTTTATTAGTAGATTTGTTTTCCTGAATTTTGCGTTCCCACCTAAAACTGCTGCTAAGATATGCGAAATGACATAAAACGTTCTATCCCCCTCCCCTCATTTAACACCCTTAGAGGTGAATTTCTAAAATCCCTGAATTACGTGTTTAACCATTTTTTTAGTAGATGTGTTATGCTGAATTTCATGCTCCTACCTAAAACTACAGCTGGGATATGGCGAAATGACCTAAAATGTTCGACCTCTCCCCCATTTAACGCCCTTAGGTATGAATTTCTAAAATCGCTGAAAAACATGTTTAACCATTTTTTTAGTAGATTTGTTTTCCTGAATTTTGCGCTCCTACCTAAAACTGCTGCTGAGATATGACGAAATTACCTAAAATTGTCGACCCCCACTCTTTAATCCCCTTCGCGGGGGACTTTTTAAAAGTCCTTTCTTATAGCTTGCTTAGGTCATAAGAGCGACCTAATATCCAAATTTCATGATCCTGACTTTAGTCGTTTCAGCTGGGCTTTGATGAGTCAGTCAGTCAGGCGTTCTCTCTTTAATAGTATAGATAAATACCGATTTCGATGCGGCATTGCTATATTGTTGGCATGAATGTATTTAATATACCGGCTTCTACAGTCACTTAACTAAAAACCGCAAAACCTGAACCAGAATTGTAATCAGACGTATATAATATATAATGAGGAAAAATCTCATTTATAAATTATTATAATTAAATAGCCTTTGTGATTGACATTGAATTGACAGTTAATTTTCAATAGTAAGGGGTCCCCTTCCCGGGTGGCATCGCTACCTATGCTAGGGCTTTGCCGCATAGTAAGCAAACCTGCTAAGCGGGGCTACTTGTGCTTAAGCTGAAAGGCTGAACGGCCCCACGAACGGTTTGACCTTGCTTACTTAGACATCATATTTCAGCTTATTAAACGGGGAATTTTGATTATGTTGGAAAGTGTTTCATAATCTATGCTTGACACATGATTTTTTTTCTTTTACCTTTTCTACAAATGGCATTGAACTTCTAAATCAAACTGAAGTTCACGTGCTGATCTCGTGGACGCCTCTTTCTTTAAACGACCTTCCTCAGACCTTCATCAATATTCTAATTATTGATATGATCTGTATCGCGAATGTTAATCAATGCTCTCGTAATGGGCAGACCGTTGATCTTGAATATCGATTCAAGATACGGCATGTTAACTAATTTAGGTTACGTGAATTTCAACAAAAGACGAATTATATATTTATTGCATACTAGCTGATCCGACCAGCGTTGACTGGTCCCGTAAAAAATATTAGCACGATACGCGAAAACACAATTTCCGAATAAACTTCATTGGAAAAGGAACAAAATTTAATATACTACTAGAAAATTGAATAAACTGGATTCCTTTTAATAATGGGGAAAAATCGCAGCAAATCGAGAGAAAACGCTAAACGTCACGAAATTTTTTTGAAAAAGTCGCAGAGGAAGAAAGTTTACTATATTGAGCTAAAAGATTAAAACAGGATTTCTTTATTAATGTCGTTAAAATCGCCGCAAAACAGGAAAAAAACGCTAAAAATCGTTTAAAGAATTCGCGAAAAATTCAGAAACCACTGTATTAATACCGAATAAACTATATTGAAAATAGGACAAAATTTACAATATTGGGCTAAGAGAATAAAACCGATTTCGTTTTACTAATGCGGCAAAATCACTGCGAAACTATACACAAAACCGCTAAAAAATCTCATACAAAATTTTCTAAAAATATAAAACTTCCAGAGGACAACATTTACTGCAGTGGACTAAAACATTGTAACCGGAATTCTTACACAAACGCAAAAATCGACACGAAACGCGAAAAACCACTAAAAATCGCCTGGAAAATCGCGGAATACAAAATGTACTATATTTGGCTAAAAGTTATTGCATTTTCGACAATGTCTCGTCAAGTATGACTAGTGGAAAAAAATACTTAAGGCGGTTCTCAAAAAATATTTTCCTGCCCCAGCAACACGAAATTTTCTGCTACATTTTCTTGACTAATTTTCAAACATAGGAGCATTATACTTGCAGGCATGATTATTAAAATGATTTTTAATGAAGCAGTTTTTTTTTTTCATTTTCCAATAAATGAGTGACAGTTTGAGTAAAACGATTATTGTCACAAGACGACAGGTTTTTTTTTCGTTCCTGAGCTGTCGCGTCCGTAATTTTGTTCAAACCGCCAAATTTGACAGCATTTCCTGAAAAATCTTTTTTCTTCACCGAAAAACCGAAAAACAGTTCGATTACACAGTTTCTTAAGCCCGTCAATTAGACACGTTTGCGAACAAAAATTAATTAAAAATCTGTCAGAAATTAGCTAGTCTAGGATTTGAGAACAGCCTTGAGAGCATACGTCAGTCACGTGTCAACATTTGCAAACTTTTACAAATTTCTCTCTTGCATTTCCAAAATTTTTCAATGTTTGTTTTTACATAGGGCATTTGAGGTCGGTGTCTCACGTTGTACTGTTGTACTTTTTCGATTTTGGCTGCAGTTTCATTCCGAGGACACTTTAAATTTCGCAACCAATCAACCAATTTTTTTCCCGAAATTTAAAATGTCCTGCAACCAAACTCGAAAAAATACAAACATACAATGCTGTTAGATATCAATTTCAGATGACCTGTAGAAAATAAATAAATAAATAAATAAAATATTGAAATGCAAACAAGAAATTTTTAAATAACTAGGGGGGGTCCCCGTTCAGACACCGCAGACCTAAAAACCCTCTAATTTGATCTACTTTAAAACGGTTACGAAAGATTGAATGATAATTAAGGCTGTTATCAAATCCAAACTGGCTACTTTATGACATATTTTTTAACTCATATTTTTTAACTCATTTTTGTTCGGAAGCGCCTGAAATTGACAGATGTTCATATTCAGAAACTTTGTAATCGAAAGACGTTTTACACTTTTTGATAAAGGCAGAAGATATTTCAGAAAATACTGTCAAAGTCGGTGTTTTGAATCAAATTCCCAATGCGACAGTCCGAGAAGCGAGAAACAGGTGTCGTCACGTGACCAGAACCGCTTATAACTCGATAACTTATCTATTTATCAAAAACAGGGAAAACTCTTTTCGATTCCAAATCACTTCAATAGCCAGGCTTGCCAATTTTAGGCCTTTGCGATTAAAAATGAATCAGAAAATGTGTCAGAAAGCTTCGCTTTGTTGAGCAGATCATTTGAGAACCACCTTAACCCATTCGGGACCATGGGTGCATATATGCACCCTCAAAAAGAGCATACAGCATTTGTTTTAGGCACCAGTAAAAAATAAAAGTAATATTTGATTTCTCTTATTAGACAATTTTTGTGATAGTTTGAGTAAAGGTAGCCTTTAAAAAAAAAGTGGTGCCAACCGAATAAAATTTGGGTAAAAGCCGCCGATCCCGAAGGCATTAAACGACCATTGGCGAACTCCTGTAAGCGGGTTTCCATTCATTTCCCTTTGACTGAGGGACTTTATGGCCGAATAAACTGCTGTCGAGACAGCTAACGACTCTTTTCGTGATTGATTAAATAATATCAATTAAAGATTTAAAAATCAGCTTGTATAAAATGGATAAGTAAACAAAAACAATGTCGCTGCATAACGGATTTTTATAAAGACGCTATAAGAAAAATTGTTTTAAATAAGACGTTTTAAATTAATCGTTTCCAATATGACGTAATTGTCACCAAAGTTTTCTTCCTATTTTTAATACGAGCATTAACGTAAAAATACAGTTTTTAATTGAAAAAAAAAAAATAATAATATTATTATTATTATTATTATTTTCTGCCACATGGCTAGCTGGAAATCTTACAGTTCAGTACAATAAGAAAATTTGCCCAAATTACTCAAAATTCTTGCAAAATGTAACACAATAAGGTAAAAAATTCATTGGGTTTTTAGAATTTATATTTTATCCAAAGACAACAAAAAGAATATATTTCATTAATGTTGGTGTTAATATTCTGTAATAGGAGACAACAAGAAAAAAAGTCATCAACAATAAACAATATCGGCTGGAATGTGATTAAAGTTAACACCCCTGCACTGTGAAAAGAAAGAAACAGATAAAAACAAAAACAACTGGTAATCCAGTAACAGTTTGAATGCTTGCTACGAAAATTCCTAAAATAATACAAAATGCTTACTTATTGTTCATTTACAGGGATATACAAAAGAACTCGGCTACAGCACTGTCTGGAATGTGGTTAAAGTTAACATCCCTGCACTGTGAAAAGAAAGAAACATATAGCATGCAAAAACAACTGATAATCCAGCAAAAGTTTGCTACAAAAATTCCTACAATAATACAAAATGCTTACTGTAGAATATGGTCTGCATAGCTTTTATCGCTCATTTACAGGGACACACAAAATAATTCGCTTTACAGTGTTGTCTTATATGAGCTATAATTGCATTTTAAACTGTGGTATACGTTTTTAAATTGAACTAATTTTTTGCATATTACTTGGTGTGTATATGTTACCGTGAAAGACCGAAATTGGAGAATGTCAACAAACACCAAATACGTCGGTGAAAGATCGAATATTTCATTACATTCTTGTACATTCGGACCCTCACCGGTGTATGTCACAGATATGCTCTGGTGGAGGTCGAAAAGAGAGGATTTCAATCACATAATTTAGTAAGTTTTTTATTACTATTATTTTATTTGCTCATTTAGAACGTACTGTATAATTAAGTAAGTTTTTAACTTTTATTATTTTCCTTTCTCATTTTGAATGTACTGTATAATTAAGTAAGTTTTTAACTTATATTATTTTCCTTTCTCATTTTGAATGTACTGTGTGTTTTAAGTTCTTAGTCATTCCTCTCAGAAAGAGAGGCGAAAAATTTATTGCGACTGAATTACGGAAAAAAAAATATAAATCTCGGACATGTTCAACATTCACCATTGGTGAATGTCGACATTTACCGGTGTAAGTCAGAAATAAGGGTATTTAGCAAATATTTCGGACATACACCAAGCGACTTTGTGTTTGTTGACATTCAATGGTGAAAGTCGACATTCTCCAGATTTCGGTATTTCACCGTAACATATATACTGCATAGATCATATATACAGAGCTGCACAAAAGAATACGAGCAGATTTCTGCGTTTTGATGGAAATTGCTGAAAGGGAATTTTCAACTGTGCTATGAGTTTTCCAATTTCACTAAATTTTGGCATACGATATAGTATGTATGCAATTCATACATCTACATCATATATACATTCTACATCATATATACATTCTACATCATATATAGGGTAGCACAAAAGAATTCGAATACTTTTCTGATTATAGATGGTAATTGCTGAAATTGTGGTTTCAAATATGTCATGTGTTTTCCAAATTATTTATTCATTCTTCAACTTCATTAAATGGTGAAGTTTTGTTACAGTATTTTGAATGTGTTGGAAAGTGTTTCATAATAAATGCTTGACGCACGATTTTTCTTTCTTGTATATTATATACTGAGTGTGTGTTAAATTTCTTTCAGGGCACTCTCTTCTTTACTTTCAACTACACAAATAACGTACAAATAATTTAGAGCAACGAATACTAAACTATTAATACCGGTAAAATTCACATCCAATAAAAGATTTCTCTGAAACAATAGTTAAAGCCAAACCAATAGTAAATTCTGTTGTCTGCTTCAATTGTCTTTAAAATTTTATTTCTGTTACAATTAAATCTTTCATCTCCGTGATTTATGGCCCGTCATTTATCTAATTTGCATCGAATACAACCCCATAAATTTGCTTCCCATGTCTGTAATTCTATAATATTTATTATCTAATAAGTCGAAATCTCGAGATTGTGATGTGATAAACCAGATGATGCAATATCGGTTTTCAATTACTCCATATTGTTTGTAGTGACGCTCTTTCAATGCCACAAAAGCGATAGAAAGGGTTGGGCATACCGTTAACCGGCCTTCATCTGACGCCCGTTATCTTAACTTCCTCATAAACACAAGTTTCTATTATTTTAGACTTTTTGGAAATACCTATATATACCCCTCCTCTGTCACAAGTGAAATCATTCGATCAGCTAACTCCAGCAAAATAACCATTCAACATGATCGCTAAGGTAAGAACTTTAATATTTCGATGCTTAACTCCAGGCAGTTAGCGAAATACGAAGTTAAGAAGTCGTGTAAAACAGGGGTCATACATTTAATCCTTTATGTATTTTAAAGCAGAGGTCGCCAACCTGTGATTCGTGGGCCACCAGTGGTCCACTAGAGTATATTTTGGTAGTCCGCAGATAAATCAAAACATTATTTACAATGTAATGTTTCATTAATAACAACACAAAACAAGTGGGTAAGTGTGATTGAAGATCGCACAAAGGGTTTCGTTTAATATTCCTTTCAAAACACTTGATTCTTTCTTTAATAAATCCAAATAAATTTCATTTTCCAAAAAAAAAAAAAAAAAAAAAAAAGTCATGTTTTTTATAATGTAAAAATTTACCGGTCTATTCTTCTCGTTTTTTCGAAAATCCGAACCGGTCCGATAGTGGTCGAAACCCGCTATTATACTCTGTCATAATAATATCTGCCATGTGGACTAAATGCGGTAGTTTAAAAAAAAATCAATTTCAAAATTAAACATGTTGTATAGAGACCTTCAAAATGTTAAAATATGCCAATATTTCCATAATCGAGTTTTTATCATGATTCAATACGTTCCTCAAACTCATATGACGTTATAATCACTTGCTGACGTCATATCTACTTACTTTCTCTATTACTCTTATTGATACTCTCTTTGTATTATTCTCAAACATTTGAAAAAAGTCCGTTAAACTTCCAATATGACGTCAGATTAATTTTCCTTTTAATTCGCTAATGACATCATATTAACCTGCTTTCTGTACTCATACTCCTTGTATTATTGAGAAATGTTTGAAAATTTCCGTTTTATTACCAATATGACGTCATATTAATCTTTTTTTCGATTGGTGAAACATTTTATTTCATTTTCATTTTTCACGTGGAAATCTTTGAATAGAAAATTAATTATTGTAGAAAGGATTTTATTATGGATTTTTAATTGTTGGCATCTGCTATAACGAAAAATGTTTAAATTTAATAAGAAAAGGCTGTAAGATTTTTGGTTTTTTATCTCTCTATATTAAAATAATACGATTTTAACAAATTTTATGATTTTCAGCTTCATAGTAGGTATTCAGCTATAAGTACACAAAATTTCAAGTCTGTAATTTATATAGTCTCTGAGAACCGGCTCTATGACGGAACTTAGCGGGACGAATAGGGTTTCGTGAGAAGAACGAAACCCTAAAAATCACATTCTTATATTTATGACAATTTAGATGTTTAGTTTTGAAAATTAAAATTATAGCTGGCAATGATAATTATGCTAATTAATGTTACTTGCTATTTATTTGAAAAACTGATAATTTTCATTATTCTTTTATTTAATTCAGAGGATAAAATATCTTAACTTTCTTTTATGTGTCACATATGTACTTCAGATTTCCATTAGGAGATTAAAGCATTAAACAAAGGATTATTCTCAGCCTTGATATTCCCCGTAATTCGTCTGTCCGCAGTACTGTTGCCACGTCCAGTGTGACAAAAAGTAGTACAGCCAGACAAGAAAAACAGGACCTTGGGTTCTAAAACAGAACATAAAAATACAGTAAATCCTGTGAAAACGAAACCTGTGTATAACAAAACCCTGCCTTAAACGTAAAAATTGCGTTATTCCTACGGTAAGAATATCTTCTAAGTGGAAAGCCTGTTTAAAACAGATTTTTTCCCCATCTCCCTTGTGATTCCGTCTTAGCAGGTTTTATTATGCAAGAAAAAAAACATTCATACAGTAAAATTTGTGAAAGCGGAATCGCTATAGGGACTGATTAAAAATTGCTATTTAGCAAGTATAATTGTATAGTATTCCTATGGTAAGGACAATAAAATTGCTAGTTTTAAAACAGAATTACGTTTTAAACAGGTTTTACTTACACAAGGTTTACTGAACAAAGTAGAGTAAAACTTGTAAAATCAGAATTACTACAAACAACAACAGCAACAACAAAAATCCATTTTAGACATGTTTCCGTCTAGGCAGTTAGAATTGTAAGGTGTTCCTTTGGAAGGGACTATAAAAATTTTCCGTCAAATGGAGAATCTGCCCTCACAGGTTTTATTGAATTGTAAGGTGTTCCTATGGAAGAGCCTATAAAAATTTTCCGTCAAAGACAGTATCTGCCCTCACGAGTTTTATTTAATTGTAAGGTGTTCCTTTGGAAGGGACTATAAAAAGTTTCCGTCATAGGCAGGATCTGCCCACACAGGTTTTATTGAATTGTAAGGTGTTCCTTTCGAAAGGACTATAAAAATTTTCCGACATAGGTAGGAACTGCCTTGACAGGTTTTATTGAATTGTAAGGTGTTCCTTTCGAAAGGACTATAAAAAATTTCCGTCATAGGCAGGAACTGCCTTGACATGTTTTATTGAATTGCAAGGTATTCCTTTGGAAGGGACTATAAAAAATTTCCATCGCAATTTTAGTCGTCTGTAGCCTTGATTAGATGAAAATCTATTTGTTTTTGACACGTTCGAACTAATAACAAAACATTTATCTCGAGTCATTTGTGCATTTCTGATATAAAATAGGTGTATTTCATACTAATAAAATAAATCATTATTGCACAAATGTATTTAAATGGGGACCGGGGTGGGGGGCGGTCAGTTTTATTTCCTTTATTTATTGACATTTTTTAATGAATTTTTTTCCCCTTGAATGTGTCTTTCTATGAAAATTACTTTTCAGATAAAAAAAATTTAAAACTTTGAATTTTTTTTATAAAACTTTAAAATTTTAAACCTATTTCATTTCTTATATAAGTCATGAACCACTTGCCTGATTTCATTACTTTTTCACTAATGTGTGTAGAAAAAGTTACTTGTTATTTTGTCTTCGGGATTTATAAAAAATATCACTTACAATATTTATAATCATTTTTAAAATTTTTAAAAATTGGATATTTGAGAGTGATTTTTACTTCAAAGAATATGTATCTTTTCGAGATTTTCACATGAAATTAAAAATCTTCAGGACAATTTATTAAAAACATAACATAAAAACTCTGTATAAAATTTCCCACACATATCTTGCAAGACAGTTTAGATATATCCTTTTAGACATGACTAATTATGAAAAAATCCATTCTGAGCTATATGGACCTAACCTTTTGCACTTCACTGACACCTATACGGTGACAAGCTAAGTTTAATCCCAAATGTTGCAATGGCACCGGAATTTTCGATCAAATTTATTTGAAAATAAGTCAATGCATTTGTTCGTGTACACAATGAACCGAAAATTCTGTTTCAATATTCCGGTGCCATTGTGACATTTGGGATTAAACTTATTATGTCACCGTAGGTGAAGTGCAGAAGGTTAAAGTTTTAGTTAACGGTCAGGGCATAACTGATAGTACCTTAACATTCGAGGAAAACCTCGTGAATATCAAATTCGCGAATGTTGAGTCTATCTCTCTACACTAAAAAAGGAGTTATGTTCTATAAAATTTTAATTAGAGTAGCACAGCATTTCAAACAACAAAAGGATATAATGTATTAACAATAACGTTACACATAACATATATGTAGAAGGTGAATGTACACTTGTACACACATATATATAAATATGAAATTTATTTATTGAAGATAAATATGAAATCTATTTATTGAAAATAATGCAAATTAACTGACTGGAGAAATAATTACAGATAAAAAAAAACATAGTTTTTTTTTATATATATATAAAGTAATTTCGACTCTCTCTATTCGCAAAGAGAGGATAATGTATTAGTGGGTAAGTATGCGATACAATATTAAAATATGGTATTTAAATACAGCTAAATGCTTCAGAAATGTTTTTATTTTCTATCTAAGTGCAAATTCAGCTCCATCTCTACGAAAACCTGCACATTAATAGATCGAAGATGCCGTTACCTTAACACTTCTAATATCCCCAATGCAATAAGTATTCTGCTGTTGTTATTATTTTTCTTTCCTACAACACCCGCTCCTTTTTCAGTTGACAACTGAAAATTGATTTGTAAATACATACTAAGAAAACACAGGGGAGATAATCAATAACCACTATACATTCGGAAAAAGAAAGAGATAATAATAATTTTTAAAAATCGCGAATAATCAAATCATAATCTTGCGAATGTTAAGTTTTTCCGCACTTTCATATTCGCGAATAAGCAAAAATCACGAATGTTAAAATAACGAATGTTGACGGATTACTGTACAACGCAAAAATCGTTATATCTAATGATGTAATCATCGTAGAAATATACTGTTTGCTTTAACTAATTTATTTGAATTTGTAGTGTCTTATTAGCAAGAAAACTAAAAAAATGCATATTTTTGAGAATTTTGACCACCGGATCCTCTAACTCTACATTGAATCGTGCAGCCAAATGGCACCACTTTTTAATGCTTTATTATTGGCTCAATTTAAAATCCTCAAAAGTCAACGGCACGTGTTCTAGTATAACTTTAGTCTGCTTTATTAAAATCGTTTATTAAAATCGTTGGCCAGTATATGGCAGCATAAGTCCTGCATTTTGCTCAACTTGGAAAATTGAGAAAACGTTGCAAGTGCAATGCAAGACTTATTTCTAGCACTTTATTGGAATATGTTAGAATAAAGATTGAAAATTTATATCAAACTTCCACAAAAATTTTAAAGTGTAAAATATAGTATTTAATTTACAGCTATAGTATCAATATAGTATTTAATTATAGTATTTAAATTGGTTCATTTCATAGTGCAGTCATTTGGCAGAGTTTAAAATTTTCTAAAAGTAGTTAATAAAATTTATATTACGATTTTTTTTAAATTTTTTTCCTATGTTATGGATATTTTTCGAAACTACATGTTATTTTTTATTTTATTTTATTTTTTCGGAAAAATAAAATTTTTGCATTCTAATGTTAAGTTTTTATGGAATTTACAGTAGTGGTCCGCGGGATTTGAGATTAGAAATTTAGTGGTCCACTGAACTATTAAATATACAGAGCCTCATTACCAGCGGGGAAAACTTCCACCATTAAATTTTAATTTTTGCCTTATTTAAACGTCTTATTCACGCAAAATTACTGTCTTGAATGAGAACAAAAATTCTATTCATTTTTACTGGTGGAAGTTTGCCCCGTTGGTAATCAAGATCTATATATATATAATACATATGTTTATCATCATATTAATGTTTCAATTAATTAAATATAACTCAGTGCACTGAATGAATTAAAATATGTCACTTACGAACCTTTCCAAACGTTAATCATCAACAACAGTGTTAAGTCAAACTGTGCCGAAAACTATTCAAAAAATCAGTCAACTGTCAACTAACAGAACATAATAGTTTCCTTCAAATGATTACCACCAACAGCATGGCTACATACTTAAACTGTAGATAATACTGTGCATGCACTTGCAATAACACACGCAACTCGCAACTTTCCCACCCCCCCTGAATATATTTTTTTCTTTTTCTGTATGATGCAACCAGCGTAGAGAGTTGAAACTCACACCAAATGTACATCATACCTCGCAGTATTTGCAGTGAAAAAATAAAGGTGGTCACCGACATATTTCGGTATATTCTTAATTAAAAAGTTCAATTAAAAACAAGAAAAATAAAACTTGCTCTTTTGCTGAAACAAATCTGAAAAAAAAAATTCACTATTTGTATGGTAATCTTACACATCCCTGATATTTATCGGTGAAATTCGACCACTAGTTTTGTCGCGATACACTTTTTTCCAAAACGGACATTACGGGTCATTCATAACTGCCCACTGGCTTGAGATATATGCTTTAAACTTGGCAGAAAGTATCTGAATTGAAAGTCTATCGATTCATGTAGGACACTTACCTGGTTGACTCAAGGGCATATTTAACTATAAAACCCGGCTATACCCTTTCTGTATAAAAATAAAGATTAATCTGTTATAGGTTTCAACAAAAATATCCTTATCCATATATTTTAGAAAAGGAAATATTCAATCAGAAATATTGAGAAAGGGGATATCATTTCACCTGTCCCTTTCTTTCATACCATTCTAAACATTTAACAAATCACGTATGTAAAACCTCCATAAAGAACACTGTCGAATAGTGGACACCTCTTTTTAGCGGACACTGTTTGGATTCCCGAATTCTCCGAGTAGCAGACCAATTCCGCGCTCCCGAGGTGGCTGTTATTCAAAGATTTTAGTGTATTAGTTAATGACGAAAAATTGACAACTGTTACATAAATAAACGATGTGATATTAAAAAATATAAATTCTTAACAAAAGAAATGTATAAGTTGTTTAATGAAATAATTCCGTTCATCTTAACACTGTAAAAAATTACTGAAACGTCTTCTAATATTTAAGAAACGGTTACGAAAATTCAGTATAACTTCATAAATTACTCATTATTCTAGAATCTGTTCCTGATCTTCGGAAACCTTTATGTGGAGAATCAATCAGAAACAATAAGATTCCGAAATTAGCGAAAGCGGTTTTTATTATTATTATTTATTTATTTTTGAAATTTTATAGGCTTATTGTTTCAGAAATGAACCAAGAAGTTTCAGAATAACCCTCGGAAACCAGACGTTTTCTGAGATTTATGATTTTCTTTTCATTAGATGTTTTTTAGATATTACGAAAAGGTTTACGGAATATCGCATAACTACGAGATTACATTAAATTTTCAAAAATATTTCTGTTATTTTCAATAAATTTTTGTGCATTTTTTAAAAGTGTATATAGAATTGTTTTTTAAAATTCTTGTTGTTCTGTTTTACAATTATCTGTTTGTTCTGTTTTACAATTACAACATAATTATACCCATTATAAATGCAATATTCTTTTCCAGTTTTTAAATTATTTAATTTTCAGTGGTTTTTAAAATTTCTTTCAGCTAATTCACTCAAATTCAGTTCAATGTGCTTAAAAGAGTGATCTAGCTTTACA
The DNA here is from genome assembly GCA_963931845.1 of Maratus michaelseni. NCBI lineage: Eukaryota > Metazoa > Arthropoda > Arachnida > Araneae > Salticidae > Maratus > Maratus michaelseni. The sequence continues at coordinate 344,613,716 of OZ007591.1, read as the reverse complement.
GGTACTCTCTGAGAACACTTGAATTAACACTGAATTATAGCATAAATTCTTTAAGTTAATAAAAGTTTATGTAATGTATCTTAGTATCAAATAATAAATTAAAAATGCTTTTGTTCTGAAAAGGTATATTTTCATAATGTAACTCGAAATCAGTGCAATAAAGCTAGAATTTTTTTCTACCTCCTCAGCCAAGTACTCAATGTGCCCGCTTTTCATAAACGCGAGAAATTTGCAAAGCTATTCATGTTCTTTATTTCAAATATATATTGGGTGATTATAAGTAAAGTTGCACTTTCAAAAGGCTGTAAAAAACGAATCATTGGTCAGAATGACCTAATATTTCATCTGAGTATACGTAAAGCGATGGGAATTTGTTTAGCAAAAGAAGAAAAGTTCAAAAGTTGACCGATAGATGGCGCTGTACTCGTCATAAAGTGCTAATTAAGAGACGTGACATGCTGTTGTGGCACTCTTTGTTCAAACACTGTCACATGTTTTAATTAGCATCTTATGACGAGTACAGGGCCATCTATCGGTCAACTTTTGAACATTTTTTTTTCTTTCACAAAACAAATTCCCATTGCTTCACGTATACTCAGATGAAAGATCAGGTCATTCTGACCAGTGTTCTTTTTTTTACAGCCTTTTGAAAGTGAAACTTTAAAATTATAATCACCCTGTATTTACAAGCTCGGGATTTAGTGATTAAAAATCGCATAGTATCAGCATCAGAAAACTTTCTTTGTACATATGAAAAAATACATACATTTCTTTTTCATTTATTTTTAGATATCGTAGGAATTATCGCTCATTCAACTGTTCGTCGAAACAAAATCTTAAATATGCTACATACAAAAAACAGTTTATTAATATAAATAAGAAAAACGAAATGAAACTTCTCGATGCTACAACCCATGTATAGCATCGTGGGCCTTCGATAATTAATTCAGCTTTCTTGAAGGTGGGCTTGGGGGCATATGTCCCATTCAAGTGCTAAGGCAGTTCTCAAATCCAAAGGAGCTACTTTCTGACACATTTTTTAATTCATTTTTGTTCATAAACGCGTGAAATTGGCAGGTGTTCTTATTCAGAAATTATGTAATCGAAACATGTTTTCCATTTTTTTTGGTAATGACAGAAAATCTTTCAGAAAACACTGTCCGACGCAACAGTGCGAAAAAAGGAAAAATCTTGTCGTCTCGTGACACGAATCGCTTATAACGCGATAAGTAATTTACTTATCAAAAAATAGAAAACTCATTTCAATTCTAAATCGCTTCAACAGTTTATTAAATCAATTAAAATAAGTTCATAATTAAAATGAGTCAGTAAAGTTTCGCGTTGCTGAGTAGGTCATTTGAGAACCACCTTAAGCTTAACACGAAACTCTTCAGAGTTCTTAGTTCGCAAAATATATTTCAAAGTATTCAAATAAAAATGAATTTTATGTTTGTTTTCAACAGGTTGCTCTTTTCTTCACTATTGTGGCTGCTGCTAACGCCACTGGTCTTCTGACATCTGGATTCTTTGCTCCTGGACTCCTGAGAACTGGCATCGTGTCACCAGGAATTTTTAACACCGGAATACTTACTCGAGGGATGTCTGTTAAGGGATCTCCTCTGTTCACTGCTCCCATGGCTGTGCCTACTGCCCTCACCACTAGCTCTGTCCTTGCCTCGCCTCTTGTCTTGGGCAATGGTATAGTTGGAGCTTCTCCCCTAACTTTCAGTAGTGGGCTCGCTGGCCCCATTGGACTAAGTAGTGGCATTGTTGGAATTAAAGGTGGACTTTTACAAGCTCCAACCTATCTCAAGACCATCTTGAAATGAAGAGTTTTAACCGTGTGTTGTATGTACATTGCGTGCTGTGTTTGGGTGTAAATTAAGTATTTAATAAAATGAAAGTGTTTTTGTAATTTTCTGTTTTACTTTGCAATCTTGTCTTACATTCATTGTAGTCATGCTTATAGTACAGGGTAATTGTAAATGAATATCCCAACTTTGAAGAGCTATTAAAAGAAAACAAAAAAATAAGTACAACATTGTTGTTAATCAAAAATCAAAACTAACAGTTGAAAGTTTAAATTCAACACAGTTATAAGTGTTCAATGTGAGACCCTCTAGAAACACGAACGATATCGAGGCGGTACGATAAGTCATCACTGACATCACTCCATGTGATTTTTTTTTTGGTGGGGCCTCATCAAAGATCAGGTGTTTGTTCCACTGCTACCAACCGACGTTGACGAACTTAGGACATACATATCTGCAGCTATTCAAAGAGTCACACCAGACCTGCTGAAAAAAGAAAATGTGAGGTGAGTTATCGCACCGCCTCGATATCGTTCGTGTTCCTGGGAGGCTCACATTTAACACTTATAACTGAACTTTGTTGAATTTAAACTTTCAACTGTTAGTTTTGATTTTTTATTAACAACAATGTTGTACTTTTTTTTGTTTTCTTTTAATAGCCCTGTAAAGTTAGGATATTCATTTGTAATCACCCTGTACTTTAAGTATTTAAAATCATTTTCCAATGTGAGGTTTTAAAGTGCAGTATACTGTGAGTATATAAAGAGTTTTTAGTTAACTAATAGAAAGCATTTCTACTAAATAAAAGTATAGTTAGAAGACACAAATTATCAGGTTGATTAAAGTTTGAAATGTGTAGAATATTTACTTGAAAAATCAATTCATTTAACACACTACCACTAATTCCGTTATTGCATCACCTTCTTCTCTTGGACAATTGTATAATTGGGGCTTCTCATCTGACCCATTGAACTGAGTAGTAGCATTGTATCACATATTGGACTTAAAGGTGGTATTTTTGCAACGCAGGAATCGTCGAGACCATCTCAAAATAACAATAAAAAAATAAGTATTGTAAATACAGAAAGCATTCATACAAAACCTTTTTTAGAGAAAATGTGTATCCCAGGGCACTTGGGGAGATACCTTTCCGAAGTCTCGTAAATGCTCACTTATGTGAAATTAACTCTTTCTCTAAAATTCATAGAGGCAATTTTAAGCTTTGCTGCCTCGCCAGATTTCAGAATTATGTAAAAAAGACTAACTGGGTATAAGACTGCTTGTTTATTTATTTATTTATTTATTTATTTATTATTATCTACCATCACTTGTAATTCAATAAATAATATTTTGAAACTTATTAAAAAAAACATGCATTCAGTAGCTTATGGGACGCTAGCTGAAAGTCGCATTTAACAGACAATATTAAAACTAGCTTACATATGTCTGTTAGAGGTATACACTTATCAAAAATTCCAGCTCTGAGCTTAGTCCAATCCGTACTAAAAATACATTGAAGCAAGGTATGCAAGCTAAAAGTTTGACCCGACCTCGGCCCAGTCGGTACAAACAAATTTATGGACCCGTAACGGCCCAGTATAAAAGATAAAAATTTGGTCCGATCCCGGCCCGTGAATAAACTTAATTGGCACTTCCCTGTTCGATTGAATTTCTACAAAAAATGTCGATATTTCTGAAACAACATTATCCGACAATTAAAATTATTCATAACGAACATTTACTTATGAACAGATTTTATTTTTAGATTATGTTCTAAATTCATGGGATGCAGAATATAGAGGCCAAAATTTCCAGGACCGGGTCTGGCCCGACCCATACAAAATATTGTGTCATCCCCGGCCCAGTATAAAATTTGAAAGTTCGGCCCGTATAAAAAAATTTATTGGCCCTGTCCTGGCCGGCCCGGTATAAAAGCAAAAAAAATAGTCCCGAGCCCGGCCCGGTATTAAAGCTAAAAGTTCCGCCCAAGTCCGGCCCAACCCGACTGAATTTTTACAAAACATGCCGCTCTTTCTAAAGCAATAGTATCTTACAATTAAAATTATTGAAAGAGAACACTTACTTATCCATAGATTTTATTTTCAGATTATATTCGTAATGCATGTCATACTAAATATCAACAATACTAATGAATGACCAATTTCCAATTTAGACAATTACGTACCATTGATTTTAAAAAAAAATTATTAAAAAAATTCACCTAGACACTTACATTCAAATGAGGATTCAGTAAGAGAAGAAAAATCAGCAAAGAAGAGAAATCCGTTATAGACAGGTTCCGTTCTTAGAAGGTACATCATATGTTGTATCATCATATGTCGTTCACGGATTGGGGGCTGCACACATATATAACGTTATCAACATTTTGGTAATTTTGAACCCCCTCCCTCCCTTACGATATCATACGTTATGATTTCACGAACGCCCCCCCCCCCCCTTCCTTAATAATATCGTTATCAATGTCTAAAAATTCTTTTTATTTTTACAATTTTTTCCTATTTTTTTTTTCTTTTTATACGTTTGCAGTGACATACAAATATGGTTATACATTACTTTTCACATACTTTATGAATTCAAATGAAGAGAAGGCATCAATAAAATATAACTCTTTTACATGAATTAACTTTACATCAAATAACATCTAAAAGAGATAGTTAATATTTGAAAGTATTTAAAAATATCTTATTCTTACATAATACATTCAATAGTAATAATCTTCATATAATTGTCTTCTTGCACGGGAAGGGTGAAAACAAGGCGTCTTATTAACAAAATAGGTGAACAGCATTATTTCTCTTTCCTGACTAGTAAGCACAAGTATCATTTCAAACATATGTCGTACTTAGTTTCTCCAACAGAGAATTATATATATATGCACAAATGGCAAAAGAACAGGAATACCGAATGTTGGGGTATTCCATATTTTGGAATGAAATGACTTTAAAATCCTGTATTTTTTGTAACTTTTTAGGGTTTCGTTCATCTTACGAAACCCTATTACTCCCGCTCCGTTGTCTGTCTGTCACAGAGCTATTCTCAGAAACTATGTAACTTACAGAGTTGAAACTTTGTGTATATAGCTGAATACCAGCTATGAAGAGCTCAAAATATTAAAATTTGAAAAATTCGTATTATTTTAATAAATAGAGATCAAAAACCAAAATTATGACAGCCTTTTCCTATTCAATTTAAACATTTTTCGTTATAGCAAATGCCAACAATTTAAAATCCACGATGAAATTCTTTCTACAATAATTAATTTTCTATCAGACGATTTCCACGTGAAAAATGAAAATGAAATAAAAAGTTTCACCAATTGAAAAAAAAAAAATTAGTATGAAATAAAAATGATTGACGTCATAGTGGTAATAAAACGAAATTTTCAAAGATTTCTCAATAATACAAGGAGTATGAGTATGTGTATGTACACAAAGCAGATTAATATCACGTCATTAGAGAATTAAAAAGAAAATCTGACGTCATATTGGAAGTTTAACGGATTTTTCAAATGTTTGAGAATAATACAAAGCGCGTATCAATATGAGTAATAGAGAATAGTAAATATATGAGTTTGAGAAACATATTGAATCGTGATAAAAATCCGATTATGGAAATATCCGCATATTTTAACATTTTGAAGGTGTACAACATGTTTAATTTTGAAATTATTTTTTTAAGTATCGCATTTAGTCCTCATGACAGATATTATTATGACAGAATGTAATAGCGGCTTTGCCTGCTATCGTGCTGGTTTAGATATTCGAAAAAAAAAAAACGAAAATATAGACCAGTAAATTTTTACTTTATAAAAAACATGACTTTTTTTTTTTTTTTTTTTGCTAAATGAAATTTATTTGGATTTATTAAAGAAAGGATAAAATGTTTTGAAAGGAATATTAAACGAAACCCTTTGTGCGATCTTCGATCACACCTACCCACTTGGTTTATATTTCCCTAAAGATAGATAAGAGTAGGAAAGGAAAAAAAACGACTATTTTGATGTAAAGAAAAAGTTACAAAAAAATTATAATATTTTGCTTCGATCAAAAATTATAACTATATCAAAAGACACATCCCCCCTCCCCCTAGAGATATCTTATGATATCAAGTGCCAAGTGCGAGCCCCCCCCCCTCCCCCCTAAAGTGATAACGTTATATATGCACAGCCCCTTATTATATTTATTTTGCACGGATTAAGACCAGGTTTCCGTCATAGACAGGTTCTATTTCATAGGTTTTACTGTACTTTAATCTTTTTGTCTAGAAATGTATGTACTATTCTTTAAAAAAAATTTAATTGTAGAATAAGAATAATGGCTATTTAAAAATTTATGCATTTTTTGCAAAAATTGTTGTGCCGGTAATCATTTTACTGATTTTTGCTCGGGCCAGGATGGGCCAATGATTTTCATATGGACTGGGTCGGGACCGGGGCCTGAAAATTTCGGCCTGTGCAGACCTCTAGGAAGAATGAAACCCAGGCTCAGTCTGCAGAAAAAAGTTAAGCTGTGGCCCGGCCCTGTCCCGGAAAGACTGATGAATAGATCCGGCCTGACCCGAGCATAAAGAGAAAGTAAGGCCCTTTGCGATGCCCGTGAATGAAGATTGGCCCGAGCCGTCTCGTAGGCCGGGAGGGTGTGCAAACCTCTAAAACAGAATAACAACAATATTGACAGTTAGACAATGGCGTACATGAACACTGGTTAAAAAATTGACTCATACAATTACATTCAAATGAATATTCAGTAAGAAAATCAACGTAGTTTAGAATTAAAGAAACAAATGATAAAAGAAAAGCATAATTTTAAAGCTCAACAAAGAAATAAAATATATTTTTTTAAAATATATCTCTGTAATTTATTAAACCAAATTAAATTTCTAAAGATTATGCTAAAAAAATGTACTACATAAATCAAATGGTCTACAACAAAATTTAAATGACAATCGATTCCTTCTGGAGATATAGCTAACGTGAAAAACAGATCATAGCAGCGACATCTGTTGAGCGGTATACATCCAAATCTAAATAAGGATCTATTTATTTCATGGTCTAACAGAATATGAAGTTTAGAGAAATTCTGTGCATTAATTCTTGAGAAATAGCTATCACGGAAATCATAAAAAAAATCAGCGTAGCAGCTCCACATGTTGGGCGATTTACATACACCAAAACCTAACCAGCACCAATTTATGTCATGGTCTAACAGAATATGAAGTTTAGAGAAATTCAGTGCATTAATTCTTGAGAAATAGCTATCACGGAAATCATAAAAAATTTCAGCATAGCAGCTCCACCTGTTGGGCGATTTACATACACCAAAACCTAACAAGCACCAATTTATGTCATGGTCTAACAGAATATGAAGTTTAGAGAAATTCTGTGCATTAATTCTTGAGAAATAGCTATCACGGAAATCATAAAAAAAATTCAGCATAGCAGCTCCACCTGTTGGGCGATTTACATACACCAAAACCTAACCAGCACCAATTTATGTCATGGTCTAACAGAATATGAAGTTTAGAGAAATTCTGTGCATTAATTCTTGAGAAATAGCTATCACGGAAATCATAAAAAAAATTCAGCATAGCAGCTCCACCTGTTGGGCGATTTACATACACCAAAACCTAACCAGCACCAATTTATGTCAATATCTAACTAAATATAAAGTTTGATTACATTCCGTGCATTAGTTCCTGAGATAGAGCGCCCACAAAATTTGTTTCACATGCAGACAGACACACAGAGAGACAGATTCACGGATAGACATTTTCTAAAAACAGTCAAATCGTTTTCAGGACTCCCTAAAACGTATAAATCCGTCGAAAACAGGAAGTCGAAAATGTTCATAAATCCAGTACTTTTTTCCTGTGAAGATAAAAAAAAAAGTAAAAATGACTCCCAACATGGGCTCGGGCAGAAGAATTTATAGGTATGTATGAGTCGGTCCCATAATGGTTTTCCTACGGACTGGGTCGTACTTGGTCCGAACTCTTAGCTTTTATTAAAAGCCGGGTGCGGGTCTGGAAATTTCGGCCCGTGCAGACTTCTAGGAATAATGAATTTCACGCCAGGCTCGACCCGAAAAAAAGAAGTCTTACCCGGCCCGGCCCGGGTCTGCAGAAAAAAATGCCCGGCCTGGTCAGGAAAGAGTGGAGACCAGGCCCAGCCCGAGTCTCGAGAATGAAAATTTGTCTTGCTCGCGGGCCACACCGGGGTCGGACTTTGGGCCAGGCCCTTTCCCGTGCAGACCTCTAATGTGGGTTTGTAAACCCTTTACTAGCCCAAGAGGGGGGTGCGATAGGACGATCGCCCCCCTCTCTTAGATCCGCCATTGCTCACAACGGGGGGTTTTTACCATAACAACATCATACACACATAACAACACACATAACAACATCACACACCCCAACGCAAAATAGAAATGAATGGCCACCAGATTATTGTTGAGGTCTAACATCAGTAGTCGGTTTGCCATTCACTTCACATTGTAGTAAAATGTTGCTATAGAAATATTCCTCCCCACCTCACCCCGCTGGTCTGCCTCGCTGGCAGTTTCTTTACCATCTAATCTAGCAAATATAGCAAAATCATCGACGCTGAAATGTGATGCTGCCTCCTGAACTATAACGTCATAAACTTATATTTTATCATAGTACAGAATAAGGTTTATTTTACATATATTTAAAAAATACAGTTTTGTTAAAAAAAAATTGTGTAGAGCCGATTTAAGTTGTTTTTGGGAAACGGAAAAATACGGGTAAAACGCTTAGAGGGTTAAGTGTGTAGATTGTAATCCTAAAGCAGTTCTGTGACATTCCAATTCCTTACAATATTTTTTTCTTATTGAATGTAACGCTGCTCATTGAACCGTAACTCTATAGTAAAACTTTAAACTTGTTTTTCTCGAAATAATGTTTTTCAAAGTAGGCAACCCTCTTTCTCGATAACTATTCGACCGATTTCCTACATTTTTTTTTATTTAGAAAAAAAGCTAATCGTTTTAGCTGGAGCTTATACCACCGAAAAGTATAATTTTACCAAGCTCGCAAAAATTAAAATAAGAGGCAAAAAAATAAAACGTTTGGTTCAAATGACCGCCATTTTGTCAAAAATAAACTTTTAAAATTAAATGTTGGTATAAGTTCCAGATAATTTAATCCCTTTTCATAATTTGGCAATCCAATTTGACGTGGAGAAAAACGTTCCCCCAATCGGCGCGCATACTGCGGGTACTCCTCGTCGCACAAGACGTATTATTATTATTTTTTTTTTTTTTACATACACACACCAAAAAATAATTAAATAAATAAATATAAATATATAAGTGAAATATAATAAGTATAATGTAAAAAGTCCGAAAGTTATATCTATTTTCTTTGTAACTGAAGACGGAAAATCGTAAAAACCATGTGAATTTTAGGCCATAAAAGTACAATCTCCATTTAAATAGAAAAAACACATAATTTAAAAAAGTGAAAAGAGCTGTAGGTAGCTTCCTCCACCCTCTGTAACTTCCAGGTACCTTTCTAGATTTATATAATGAATTTATTTATTTTTTCATTCATATTTCTTTATAGTCATTTATTTATTTTTCATGATTAAGAAACATTGACTTACAAACTGGAAAAGTTGAATTTATTAACTAGTAGTGTTTAAGTCGGCAAAATTTTGATTAGAAAGTTTAGTTCTTTAAAATTAGAAATCAGAAGAATCTGAACATATATGTTACATAATCTATGTTAGAGATAAATATCTATGTTAATAAATGTTATGTTATAGGTGTTAAATAATCTATGTTACATAGATATACTATCTATTTATAGATATAATCTTTTATCGAATCATATAATTGGGCTGGATATTCTATTATCAGATTGAATGAAATATTGATAGTTAAACTTAACACTCTTTCCGTAAGATCTTACTCTACTCAGGTACTTCGGCTCCAAACTTATCGATGTTCATAATCATAGTTCATAGAAAGCGAGTAGCTTCGTGCTTTTGAGGTGCATCTTTAATTTTCTTTTGAATATATAATTGCTTTCTTACTCTGTAGATGGCAGCACCAAATTAATTTTAATTGGGATTTCGTATTAATCAAATATACTTAGGAAACAATGCTGGAACAAACAAGTTCACACAAATATAAATAATGGATTTTTTTTTATGCATAAAAAAATTTCATTTTCCGATATTTGTGAATCTAATGCATCTTACATTCACAGTGAATTTATTGCACTTCAAAATTCATTCTTATTGCTCTACTTTTTTGTGTGCCGCTAGATGGCGACATCAAACATAAACGAAAATTAAAAATCACAATTGAAAGTTCTGATCCTCATGTTTCTAGCACTGTTTTGTTTTTCTCTTAAATAAATCACATAATAAGTAAAGAGACAATTAATTATAAATTCGAAAACAATTTAATTCCTTTTTTATATTGCTATATTCATTGCTTCATTTTTTTATGAAGATTTATGAAAACTACGTTTATATGTTAGATTTTGACTGTTTGTTATTCAAGTACAATTCTATATACGTGAGTATTTTTGCACATTTGCTTGCTTTTTTACATTTGCCGACAAGAGGGACGCGTTGCCTGAATTGCTCTCCCGAGGATAAAAAATATATTCCAAAGTTCTGATTTAATGAGGACGAAATAAAACAAAATAAATTAATAAAATAAACACTCACGTGTGTCCTGGAGGTACATTAAAAATCGCATTAAAATGTTTACCTATAATTAATCAGGCCACAGATAGAAGTTTAAAAATGTGGCCACGTTATTACCTCTGTCTTATTACTCACAGTCAGATCTATGTTTAAGACAAGCTGCACTGTAATTGATTAAGGCATTGTCGATAATTCATGTTCATTTCATTGTCAATTGGAGTGTATATATGGGGGGGGGGGGGGGGGGCAGGCGTCGTCTTCACGCGGAGCAACGGCGACTCCATAGTTCAAGCTCCTTGTCTATTATATAGTTTCTTAAATGTCATTAAAAAAGTTCCATGCGCAGTTTTTTCTGCATAATAAAATAATACAGACAGGAATCTAGATAGATTTTTTGCTATTTTCGAAAGGAGATTAACCAATTAGGAGCTTGTATCTTGCGTTATCTATCTATATTAAAAAGGCTAAACGAGTCCGTGCGTAACGCTGACGTCATTTTGAAGTTGGCAACACTTGACGACTAAATTTCTCTTTTATTGCAATTTTTTTTTAACTTTTAAACATTTACAATTTTTACATCGTCGTATATAGGTAAAAAAAATGTACTTTCGAATGAAATTATTTGAAAACTGTATCTCAAATTACTCATTTATTATAGTTTTTAAAATAATTTTCAAGCATATTTTTTTAATAATCTATCTCTATCGCTTGCAGACGATTACAAAAGATTAATCCGTTTGCACTTAAAACAATATAAATAGTTCAGCATTTTTTTTTTCATTACGGCTAATATTCCATAACGAATATTAAAACTTCATCAAGCAATGGCGACTATAGATAACGAAATCTGACGATTTCTTCGGCTCTTAACTCCTGGTACAAGTCTAATACGAAAGTACTGCTTTTAATAACTGTCAAAACTTTATTACGTAATTGATATATTTTAGAGGCAATCTAAAAAAAATATATTAAATATACAAAATCTATTAGTTTTCAAAAAAAAAAAAAAAAAAAAAAGTTGTCATCTGTATTCTGTAACCCGGGAACCCTTGGTTGGATCCCCTAGTTCTCAATAACAGCGAAAATTTTGTAAAGATGCAGGCTAAAAAATATATATTAAATGTACAAAATCTATTAGTTTTCAAAAAAGAAAAAAAAAATTGTCATCTGTATTCTGTAACCCGGGAACCCCTGGTTGGAGCCCCTAGTTCTCAATACCAGCGAAAATTTCGTAAAGATGCAAGCTTCTGATTGGTTAATATAATTTCGAAAATAGCTAAAAATCTATCTGCATATGCTCCATATATATATATATATTTTTTTTTTTCTTTTAAGTTAAAATCATCTTGAATAATGATATCGAAATAATTATCTTTCTTAAAATTCTTCCTCTGCATTACGATATCGAAGAAAAATAGGTTTCCATGACAACAGTACTTTTTTCCTTTTGTTGTCTCCGATATCAACGCTACTTTCCGAAATCGAAGCGGGATCTACAGTGCACAGAATCACTCCTTTGTTTCTTTAAAAGTTTCCAGTTAGCGGGAAAATGTAACTTCAAGTTTGAATTTTTTTTTTTTTTTTTTGCGAAAAGAAATCTTCCTATTGTGATTTCAAACGATACAAATACAACGGTTCCAAACTCTGTAATGGCAACGATGTATTGAGGCTTTAGTTGTCATAGTAACGTTATAAACTTATGTTGTGTCGCCGCAAGAGGTAAGAACGCCAAAAGTTCTTTCTCAAGATCATAAATTGATAAGATTTCAGAAGTTGTTTTTAAAAGAGGTGAGTTTTGTTATTAAAATTTGGTAGTTTAAAGTAATGACACTAGCAATTTGTAAATGAATACAAGTTCGAATTTATAAGTAGCATTTCTGACATATTTAAAACAAATATTTGAGTTTAGAATTTTGGTTTAGTGATCTAAATTCTTTTGTGAAATTAACATTTATTTATTTAATCATTTATTATTCGAAATAAACGTCTACGTATGTATGTTTGTTAAATGTGTTTTAGTGCCCAATAATAATAATAATAATAATTATAACATTTAACATGTTAGACTTTTCGCAGTATTTTAAAGCAACTCACGTCGTTTTAATGCACTTAAAGGGAAAAAGAGGAGAAATTCTTGATTATTAGCTTATTACTTCAACTAATGCTGGCTTCACTTCTCGTAAACTTGTTAGTATATATTTTTAACAAAGCTAGTTTCTATATAAAGTATTTCTGATGCAGATGATAGATTTTTGTATGCTAGTATCGAATGATATGCATGTTTTTTATGCACTGAAGCAGCAAAGAGTGGGATAAAAATAGTAAAAATGCAGGCTTCTGATTGGTCACAATATTATTTAAAAAATAGCTAAAAATCTATCTGCATATGCTCCATATATTTTTATCAAAATAGTTATCTTTTTTTAAATTTTTCCTCTGCATTACGATAACTCCTTCTAAAGTATTTAAAATTTGATGAGATGCATACAAAACCCTTTGTATTAAGATAAAAAATATAATGCCTAAAAACCAAAGTAAAGAAAAGCATAACATTTTTAACATTCAACTGTTTAGATGCTTCTTAATAGGAGCCAATATGTTAACATAAATTTAATGAAAGAAAAAGTTATGAGCATTAGAAGCAAATTAGTACGCATGTTACTACTTCTGCTATTTCTTTGGCTTTCCTTTTTTGCCCCCCCCCCTCCCCAAAGATTGAAAGAGATGCTCTTTTGTGAAGCCTTCAAACACGTGATTGCTAAATATATCATGGCTTGTTTGTGCTTTTCATTACGTCGGTTTTCATGTATCACGTATTTAGTAGACACTTACCTCATGGACATGCAACAACGAAATTTGTTCATTTTATGAGTAACAATATTTCAAAATCCCTCCTAGATGAGGATCCTGGCTGCATCACTGATTTATGAATTTTGTATTCATTACTTTTAAAATTTTAACTTTTACAATGATTATAAGAAGATATGTAATCTTATTCTGAAAAAAAAAATACAGTAATAAGTAGTTTATCCGACATAAAATTGTGTTTAATGTGATACTTCTAAAATTTTTGGAACTTTCAATAAATCTTATATTCTTATATAAATGTATAAATAACTTTAAAAAAATTTAATTTTAGGCTATCAAATATTATGCAGATTATATTAAAAATTAGTGAGATTACTGAACAATGATTTGTAGAGCTGACGTTGAGACCTCTGATCTGTAGATTTACTAGTATAATTAAATTTCATTGCTAAACTGTGTACTATCTCAATACGCGAATAACGATCATTGCCGATATACACTGCTGTACTGCCTAGCCTGATTATGGAACAGACACTAGAAAAATTTTAAAGCTATTCTCCTGAAGGATTGTTATCAGGAGACCGCATGCAATTTTGGAATGTATACAATTTCTCAAATTTCTCTTAAATCTTATTTACAACTCGTCTGATTCACTTAGATTTTAACACTTGAAATATAAAATTAAGTATATATTTTGTCAAATAAAAAAGAAAAATATATATTCTTCAAGATAAGCATACATTAGAACAAGTGGGTAAGTGAGATCGGAGATAGCACAAAGGATTTCGTTTAATATTCCTTTCAAAACACTTTATCCTTTTTTTAATAAATCAAAATAAATTTCATAAAAAAATAAAATTAAAAAAAAAGTCATTTTTTTTTTAGTAAAATTTCCCGGTCTATTTTTCGCGTTTTTTTAATACCTGAACCGGCCCGGTAACGGGCGAAGCCCGCTATTTTACTCTGTCATAATAATATCTGTCAAGTGGATTAAATGCGATATTTAAAAACAAATCAATTTCAAGATTAAACATGTTGTACAGAGACCTTCAAAATGTTAAAATATGCCAATATTTCCATAATCGGGTTTTTATCATGATTCAGTACGTTCCTCAAACTCATATGACGTTATAATCACTTGCTGACGTCCTATCTACTTGCTTTCTCTATTACTCATATTGATACACTCTTTGTATCATTCTCAAACATTTTTAAAAATCCGTTAAACTTCCACTATGACGTCAGATTAATTTTTTTTTTAATTCTCTAATGACGTCATACTAACCTGCTTTCTGTACTTACACATACTCATACTCCTTGTATTATTGAGAAATGTTTGAAAAATTCCGTTTTATTACCAATATGACGTCATATTAATCTTTTTTTGAATTGGTGAAACTTTTTATTTCATTTTCATTTCTCACGTGGAAATCGTTCAATAGAAAATTAATTATTGTTGAAAGAATTTTATTGTGGATTTTCAATTGTTGGCAACTGCTAGATTTTTGGTTTTTTATCTCTCTATATAAAAATAATACGATTTTTTCAAAATTTTTTGATTTTTAGCGTGACAGTAGGTATTGAGTTGTAAGTACACAAAATTTCAAGTCTGTAAGTTATACAGTTTCTGAGAACCGGCTCTGTGACGGCATGGCTCCAATTATACTAATTACAGTAACCCTTATTTTTTGAAAAGTATATAGTTTATTTATTTATTATAGTGTATAGTTTGTTAGTATTAATTTATAGTAAGTTACTGTTTTGCACATTATTGGCAACGATAAACAAGATTGGCAATTGAAAACCATTTTTGGCGATCTATCTTCTGGGCCGGATAATACGTAAAGTACCCTTTTAACTTTTCTTCGTGCTTCGTGAGTACCTACATATCCTACACCCATCCTCCAAATTTTATGATTTTAGGACCGTTAACTGAGATAGGCATTAACTGTATGTTATTATCAATTTTTGATGTGTCAGTTAAATGTGTTTTATATCACTTGAATAAAAAATATCGCCATAACTCTAAAACCAAACACCCATAAAAAATAGGTGTGTTGTTCTGTTGAACTGATTCCGATATCAGACTAGATGCTAAGATCAATAAGGTTAGCTGAGTGAATTAGGTCCTCCAGATTTGTCCGGCTTAGCTCAGATGACAGAGTATTGGCAGTTTCAGTCAAGAGGTGCCTGGTTCGAATCTTGACCGGGACCTTTTTCGCCCTGTTGGAAAAATTACAACTCATATGTTTTACTTACCAGTTAGAATAATTGTGTTCAAATTAATCTCGTCCAATATATACCAACATACTAAAACTAAAAAAGGAAAAAGTCACAAAAGTACATAATTAAAAGTGCAAGTAGCTTTGTAATCCGTTATACATTATACGTCTCTTTTTCATGTTTTGGATTACAATACATATAAACTTTTTTTTTTTTTTTTTTAACAAATTAAAGTAATTTTAACTAATTACAAATATATTTCTTTTAAATGCTAAAAGGTGTGAATTAACAACATAAAATAACTTTTATTAGGTTGTTTGACATGTTTCGGCTCACTCCGAACCATTTCCAAAAACAAATGAGAATATTCTAATATTGCACGGTCTTTGAAGTTATTATTTTAAATGCTATCATTTAATTTTCAGGTACTTTTTAAAAATTACGCACGTTATATTTTATTTTTACTTGGTTGTTTATTTTCATATCTGTAACCATGGAGTCACTCGAGCCACAATTTCGGTAAGTTAAAAGATTCTGCCTCGTTACATATTGTATTTTTGCGTGTTAGTATCTCTATGGTTTCTCTTATTATGGATGGATAGTATAGACTGGAGAGAAAAATTTATTTTATTTTGATTGAAATTTATTTGCATGGTTTCTTCTTGATATAATCTTGCCAGGGCTGTGGTTTTTCTATCATATATTCTAATGCGAGCAAATCTTGTGTGTGTGTGTGTGTGTGTGTGTGTGTGTGGTTATGCAAATTTTATATTAAAAACGGCTCTAACGCTTTTGACGAAATTTTGCATCCTACCGTTTTGAGGCACCAGAAAACGATTGGGCTAGGTCACATGTTCGAGAAAATTCGATTAGTGGGTCATTTTGGGTCATTTTGGGTCATGGTCAAGCTAATTGTATCTAAAAAACGGTTCAAACGATTTTGACGAAATTTTGTATCCGACCCTTTTCGGGCACGAGAAGACTATTGGGCTGGGTCACATGTTCGAGAACTTTCGATTAGTGGGTCATTTTTGGGTCAACGCGGGTCAAATTAATTTTATCTAAAAAACGGCTCTAACGATTTTGATTAAATTTTGTATCCTACGAGTTTCGGGCACGAGAAAATCATTGGGCCAGGTCACATGTCCGAGAAAATTCGATTAGTGGGTCATTTTGGTCATGGATCATTATGGGTTAAGCTATTTTATCTAAAAAGCTTGTCAGACTACTTACACTAAATTTTGCATCCTATAGTTTTCGGGCACGAGAAGACTGTTGGGCTAGGTCACATGTTCGAGAAAATTCAATTAGTGGATCATTTTGGTCATGTGTCATTATGGGTCAAGCTATTTTATCTTAAAAACTGCTCAGACTATTTACACTAAGTTTTGCATCCTATGGTTTTCGAGCACGAGAAGACTGTTGGGCTAGGTCACATGTTCGAGAAAATTCAATTAGTGGGTCATTTTGGTCATGGGTCATTAGGGGTCAAGCTATTTTATCTTAAAATAGCTCATCTTAAAATAGGTCATTTTGGTCATGGGTCATAATATTTGAACTCAAATTTAATTTTGACCGAGCATAGCTCGGTCTTCCCTGCTCGTTATATTTCATATCAGCTATATGTATGCTCCTTTTTCTAACTCAATTTCCTACTTGTCTCAGGGTGTTATAATTTATTATAATTAGAAATATTCTATAATCCAAATACACAACTCAACAGTCACTTCAACAACGGGTTTTTTTTTCTCTTTCTCTCTTTCTTCTTTTTATGATCGAGGAGCTTCTATCCTAAGTCACAATGTTACTTAATTATAGCTAAAAATTTCAATTTCATTCACACAGGATAATATAGTAGAATAATTTGTACTGTTGAGTAAATTCATCTTGTAATTAGCGAAATTAAAGATCGCATTTCCTAGCAGGTTGAAAATCATTGCGTTCAATTATATGCAACAGCAGATTCATGAGTTCGAATTGGAAAAGAAAGTGATTTAAATGTGCTGTGTGCAACAGAAATAAGGCCACTATATATCGGTGATCACCCATTAACATATCGGTTATTCCGGGCTGCTACGTTTTCCTTGCGACTTTTTTCGCAATAAGAGTAAACAACCTACATCAGGAACGGCAAACCTATGCCATAGTTGGCATGCGGGAGATTTTTTTCGACATGACATAGATTCGAGTTTTATATCAAAACACTGAAGGGCTTGGGCCTCGGGTATAGAACAAGGTAATTAACCAAATGCTAGTTTCGGGATATTCAAAATTCAAGTTGTCAAAAAAAAAAAAAAAAAAAAAAAAAAAAAAAAAAAAAAAAAAAATGTTGTTGCTTCCTCTAACACAGCTGATTGGTTAAGACTGAACCTTAAAATAACTTATGTGCAACTTTAACTTTTTTGTCTTATCCATTATATTTTATTGAACTTATGTATAAAGAGCTTTCGTTATTGAAATCCATATATAAAGATAATCTTTGATTATTATGGTATATATAATGTGTAAAAAAAATAATTGTATGCTTTTAAAAGGTTGTCAGGACAAAATTGAACAATTTTACATAAAATTCAGAAAATTTTCAAAAATAGAAGTTACCATTTTTACACCCGATCCCTTTATTTATGGAAAATACACAGATATCTTCATTTTGAATTTAGACTACCTGTTTTTATCTGAATTCGGATGATTGTCGTTGTCTTACAGTTTGGAAAAAAAAAAAAAAAAAAAAAAAAAAAAAAAAAACTTAATGAATCTCAATCTAGTTGAATATTGACTCAAAGACGTTTTAGATTAAGACAGGATTAGGAAATTATCAGAAAATAAATATCATAAGCAAAAATTCCGATGGTAAAATTATGACAAAACTTGGAATTAAATTTCAGGCACGACTAACTGTTTAAAGCAGTGTTGCCAGCCCGCTACCTTTTAAAAATTCAGATTGCTTGATTGCTTTCAGATTTTTAAAATAGAAATATTCATCTTACTTAATGACAGATTAAATAAGTTAAAAATAAAGGGAATATTACTATTTCAAAAATGTGGTGGTAATCAAACAATCTGGATTTGTAAAAAGTAGCGAACTGGCAACACTGGTTTAAAAAAGCTAGACATTTTTAAAAACTTTTCTGTGAGGGATTTTTTTCGGAAATGAATAATATGAAAAAAGTAAAAATCTGTTGTCAGATACAGTCAGATATATTCAGATTAAATTTTCTTAAAAATTACTAACTGGGAAGGTCTTGCTAAAACGCATACTCAGAATATTTTGAAAAAAAAAAAAAATTCCTAATGAAACTACTCATGTACATAATAAAAGATCGGTCGAATTTAGTTGCGTAATCGCAGTAGAAAATCTCTAAAAAAATAAAATATTTTCCAGTATCTGGAGACTCGATTTGGCGAGCAACACTTTTTCATCTCCAAATGCAAGCGATTTTAGTGCATTTGGAAATTCCTGGTAAAATGAGAGTTTAAATGCACAGTATTTCAAGAATTTAAACTTAAATGATAAATTAGTCAGGGGTCGGAAGTAGCGCGCTACAAGTAGAGAAACTACTGTAGTCGCTACTTTTTACAGTAGTTTGTAGTGTAGCGCGCTGCATTTTGAACAACGTAATGTAGCGAGGAGCACAATACAAAAAATCAGTAGTTTGTAGCGAGAACCGACGCTACTTTTAACCCTACTTCAGGAGAAAAAAAGTGCCATTCTACAAATCACGTGGTCGAAACTCGCTTCTTTTGTGCAGAATTTGTTCTGCTCAAAAATTTCCGAATCGCAGTGGCAAATCTCAGCTGCAGTGTATAGCAACGCATCGCATGAAGTCATAGATTTTTTCCATTGACACTTGCTGCTGAAATCAAGTACTAACCTCAGCGTCCAAAGGAATTAATTTTCTTGTTGGCAACATTTGTTTATTTACTTGTTAAGATGTCTTCATGTTTTAACGCCAGATTTCTTATTATTCAGAATTGCTCCATTTACAGATTTATTTATTGTTTGCATTAGGGTTGATTTTCTGTAATTTTCTGGATTATAATATCTCTCTTAATTTTGCCACGAAATTTGTTAAGTGTGTATAAACTAACGTTTTCGAGACAAACACAAAATATTGCCTTGTATGGCATCTTTCTTAATTTTTTAATGCCCTCGGTTATGTCGCATTTATTTAATTGTATCCCGGCAGACGCGATATAACGAGGGGTCATTTTATTATTTAATCCGTGTCTTCAATTTCTAGTGTAAATTGAACACTTATTTGAAAGTAGCGAAGTAGTGACTACTTTTAAAAAGTAGTTTGTAGTCGCTACTTTTTAAAAACAAGTAGTCGTAGTTGTAGTTAACTACATTTTCGCCAAAGTAGTTGTAGTTGTAGTTCGCTACAATAAAAAAGTAGTTTTTCCGACACCTGAAATTAGTTTATTATTTTTTCTAAGCTTATATAAATATATATATAAGTTGCGCGTTGCTGAAGTTATTTAACTTTACACGGTTTCAGCGGCTAGAAAAGTTGTAAGTGTTTTTTAATAGTAAAAGGCCAAGCCAGTTACTTCAGCTAGTAACTCGCTTTAAACTGTTCATGTGAAATGAGATCGCTACACACTTCATCCCCAGTGAGGAAGACGTCTTGTTGACGTCAGACGAGCGATATACACTCGTGGCTGATGCTGTCGTATGTATATATGATGCGCGGGATGATAGGCTTTGTGCTATGAGCATTTCACAGACTTTACTTGCAGGGATGATTTATTTAGTGCTGCCATCTGTCGGTTATAAGGTGAGTTGATTGTTGTTGTTGAGTATTTGTCCGGGTCACCATTGAGGAGATTACATTGGCTACAGTGGGAGTTGAACCAGGGATCTCATGAACAGTAGGGGAGAGCCTTATCGTCAAACAAAAGGCCAAGCCTGTTACATTCAGCTAGTAACTCGCTTTAAACTGTTCATGTGAGATGAGATCGCTACAATATAAAAGTCATATTGACAGTGCTCAAAATTGGACCTTAATTTTTAGTGTGAATCATTTTTAATCCATTTAAATTTTGTTCTAAACCATCGAATACGATCGTTAATTTCTTTATCTATGTGTACATATAAATGTATAAGGCAAAACCATAGTTATAAAAGTGTATTTATTTACATTAAACTTATTTAAATTAGTTCAGTAGAAAGAGTAGAAAATATTTTTCCTAAAAGAGTGTTTATCATAAAAGCGTTTTTTTTTTTCATTGTGTCGCCAACCAGCAATAAATCGCCTAATATACGAAATTTTCTTAATTTTTTTTCACGGACGTTATATCGAGGTTCCGCAGCAATTTCTTTTATAACCATATATATCCTCATGAGAAGAATATGCAGTAATTTTATCAAATGAGACCTTCCTTCTAAGTATGAAGTTGATAGGAATTATTTGGCATCCAACAGAAGATGCAACAACAGAAATAGCATTTTTTTTTTAAGCACTTAAGTATAACATGAAATGTTACCCATATAATTTTAATCCTAAAAACGGAATATTATGTGATTTTGATTTATTATTATTTGAACGACTAAATTTTTTGGTTTTTGGCACGTTATGATGAGGTAAAATATTTTTTGAAAAAAATTGGCACTTGAATGTGAAAGGTTCGCCATGCCTGACTCCTAAATGTTTATTTTTTTTTACTTGTAAAATAAAGCGTTGAAAAAATTTTTTTATTATTATTATGAGGAATTATTAATTTTTATTAAGTCGCCATAAATGAAGCCAACTTGACTATAGCGGACTGATTTGGCGATATTGTCATTCAAATTCAATACGGACAAGAACTGGGAATGAATTTTCTTTAATCGTGTTCCACGCATTTTAGCTTCGTGTTCTCCAGTAAAATTAGCTAAAATCTTAAAACCAAGGAATAGGGAGACTAGAAAGATTTTTCGTAGTTTAGTATACATCGGCTGATCGCATCCAGGTAACCCGAGGATTCTCAAGCAGTTGACGTACAACAGAATGACAAAAAATATTGATTTTATTGTCGATGTGATAGCGAATTTTGAAGTATTAACATGATTGAGATAGAAGAAATTTTTGGGATTGGCACATCCGACTAGTTTAGAATTAATGAACAAACGAAGCAATTTGTTAATTTAATGCAAACAAAGATCCAAGGCTGAATGTTTTGATCATATTATAATAAGAAACCTATTCAAGCATTTTAAAGATCTATTGCTTCTCTTATATTCTTAAATTATTTCTCCAAATTATTTCCCCAAATTAAGGAAGTAGGAAAATAATTGCTTAAAGAAAGCAAAATCAAAATATCAGCGGAATCATATAAACTCACCACTCTCCTTTTTATTTTGAAGAATTTTTTTGAAAAATAAATATTAAGGAGTAAACTTTAAATTTTCAACTGCAGAAAGTTTTGTTCCCACACAATTTGGCTTTGTAGATTTGAAGTCAAATCAGTCAGTTGTACAAATAAGTACTTTCAATAATTATAGATAATATCAATTTTAATAATATCCAAGAAAATTGCAGATGTATAACATAAATATTATGTTTACAGAAAAATTCCCAACCCGATACGGGCTAGAGCCAATTTTCTTTCATTAGATTCGTGCCAAACGAGCTTGGAGTGAAGCCCAAAGAAATCCAGGCCTGGTTTGAATCTAATGAAACAAAACTGACCCGAGCCCAACCCAAAGGCGAACGGGGCTCAAATTTCAAGCCGAGAAAATCTCTTACCACCACTGAATCTAAATATAAAGCTGCAGAAATTAAAAACAAATTTATATAAAAGTGGTGCTATTTAATTAATTTTCCTGAATACTGCTTGCATTTATCGTGTACATTAGAAACTTTTCTATCATCGAGCTACCTCTAAATATTTTTCAATTGTGCTAATATTTTGAATAAATATTTTTTTCATAAAAAGGAACAAAGTTAGAATGTTAGAGGATCATATTTTCATAGTTGAAACAAAAATCCACTCCAGGAGGGATATTCCAGCTTCTTACCCTTCTACTCCCCTTTCCCAGCAAGAGAACTTTTCATACATACTGCTGGTTTTAAGTGCATCTGCATGGTAGTCAACAGGCGATATTCCAATGTAGTTGCCCATTTCTGTAATCCCACGAGATCCTATGTTTTGCAGCATGAAAGGTGGCTGGCCAAAAATAAAATCTCCACAGAAATAAATCCATGTTAGATGTAGTGGAGGGCATGTGCCAGATTTTCTACACCAAATCGCTTCCAGTCATGTTTTGCTATGTGAATATGATTTCATATTCATTCCACTAATCTTCAAGTTTGAACGTTAAATTTTGAAACATCCTATATAACTTAAAAATTATACTGTTTATAAACTTATTGTTTCATATTGTTTATATGACTTTTAACATACTTTCAAAAACAAAAAAGTATGAAATTTTTGTTCATTGTTTTGAATATATTTTTCTTTTTTCAGGCTTCTTTTCTTAAGTGAAAATGGTTTATAGGCATATATTAAATTTTTGGCCTCTTGTTCCTGCCGTGGATTTGCAAGCTATTTATGATGCTATACATACAAACGATGTCGATGATCAAGTTGTTAAAAATTTCGATATACCTTTCGAGGATTTTCTGAGTAAACAAAATCCTGTCATAACTTCGGACTCCAAATTAAAAGAAAAGGAAAGCATAAATGTTTTAATCGTTGGAGATGGTTTAGGTTGTTTAATTAAAACTATATCACGCATGTATCGTCATGAAACACTCAACTTGAACATTTACGTTGTCAGCAGTTTTGCAGAATCTCTGGTTCGTGACTTATTGCTTTTATCATTATTCAATGACTTTCAACCTTCCATGGGAATTCTAGAAAAGGCTGAGATATTTCTTGAAATATTTGGCAATACTTTCTTGAGAGCATCGACATCTTTATTTGTTGAAACACAAGCGACAGCCATTTTAGGTGATATTGCATCGTCAAAGAAACAAACGATGTCAGTTCCCATTGTTTCGACTGCGTTTTTAAAGCAAAAGGAAATAGATGAGATTTGCGAAGTGCTTTTATTCTTGAAAAACAAAGAATGCACGTACGATATTTCAAAGGCCTGGGAGACTGCTCTAAGATCATACTACGGAGTAAGATATGACAACAGGAAAAATTTATTTGACTACAGTTATAATATGAAATTATCTCAATATCCAGTTATTAATCTAAGAAAATACTTAGAATGGTGTGAAACAGGAACAGCTTTCAAGTTGCGAAAGGGAAGATATGATAATCCCAATAAAACTTTATGCGTCAACTGTGTATCAACAAACAAATTACCAACTGAGTTTTGTGGTGATATAGTTACCAGTCCATACATCGCCTTTGGAGTGGACTGCAAGAAACACGATATGTTTAAAACAGAGAATAATCTATATGTTCATACAAGTGAAGATATATCAAAATTCAATATCATAGATTTCATGACAGAAGTTAGTGTAGCTAAAACTAAAGACACAGAAAAGCTGGCAAATGTATATTTTCTTTTTTATCCAACTTTCTGTAAAACTAAGAAGTTTGAAAAGTTCTTTGATGCTGTTTATGTAACATGTGATAAGACAAATTATGCCAATAATGGATCAATAGCAAGAATTCTGGGTGAGAAAGGTGTAGTTGTGTTTGAAACAGTGGATAACGTGGTAAATTCTACTAAGGAACATAAAATGAAACACGTGAATGATATTATACGTCTGGCCGAAGAGAATAATTTGATGCTAGCTAAAGGTTTAAAATCTTTTGAAGATAATTTAAAAGTATTTGTCAGGAAAGTTTAATGTATTAAATGAGTTTTAAACAAAAGGATTTAGTTGTTGTTATTGTTATCACCGAAATTGTAGAACTGAGTTTTTCTTCTATTATTTGTAGCTATACTGCCTATTTTCAGATTAATATTTTTTGCATATGCACATTTCTAAGAAAAAAGAAAGGAAAATCATTTAAATTTATATTTAAAGTGCAGAAAAATACTATCGTTTATAGTTTAAGTACAAATATTCTGCATGAAAAATAAATAATTTGAAATAGAAAATGGTACACTATATTTAAAGTTCAGAATAACAATTTTAATTTTATTCACTTGTATTTTCTGCTATATAGTAAAATAACAAGATTGAGATCAACCGAAAATTCATTTAAAAAAAAAAATCATGACACATTTTCAAAACTTGTTATTTTCGTAATAATATTTCTCTGCTGACTATTTAAATTTAAACTGATGTATATGGCTTTGCAAAAAAACATATTCACATTTTTATAACAATGAGAAGCTATAGAAATACCCTTTCCGATACATTTCTGGCACGATAGTTACGTAAAACTTTATACACACACGACAAAGTCTTACATAACTATGTTGCTCGAAAGTAAAAAAGAAAAAAAAAAAGAAAAGAAAAAGCTTTAGAAAAATAAAGTAAAAGTGATATTCTACTCTTGGAAGCTTTTTCAGATACAGTATTTTTCTTATAGAAACTTTTTTTTTACATAATTTTGATTTCTTAAAGATAAGGTGTAAACTTAATCAAAATTATTTTGATTATTTATTTAGAATTCAATAGATATAATCGATAACTAACTCTAGTAATATATTAAAGTTTTAATTTTGTTAAATGAGAGAAAACAATATGAATTAGTGAACACATTATTTAAATTTAAAGATTAATTAATGTAGGTGTTGTAAATCGCTCATTGTCTGGTGGTTGTTTAATGTTTCTACAAAATATGGCACATCTCTTAGATTTATGTAATGATTAATACATTTATAAAATTAGTACATTACTTTATACATTGCTATTTAATTTCCACATTTTCACAAACTTGTTCCAAATGGCTTTTGAAGACATGAGAATCGTGTGTAATATTCGATATTACATTGGATTTTCGTAAACATTTTTTTTTTTTTAAATCAGTAAAAAAATCCGCATTTTTTTTAAACTGTGTAATTGAAGTTAATAAATACCAAATGAAACTAGGTTACTTAGTGTATGCAAGCGTACAAATAGTAATGTTTTATTATTTTTCAGTACGGAAATTACATTCAAAGCTATTTAAGAAATGGTATTTATTTTCGAGAACATATAAATACGCTTTACATAACAAAAATCAGTTGAAAATTTCATTCACGTCGAAAAACTGATATCTTAAAAAACACTGGGAAAAAAAAAAAAAAAAAAAAGTAGGAGCATTAAGTTAGTAATGTAATTAAAATTTTAATTTTATTTTGAAATTTTTCTTACAAGAAATCGAAACGTAATGGGGAATGGAGTTAAAGGGTTACATATGCTCTCAACTTTAAAAAAAAATCGATTTTTTTTTCTGGCGGAATTTAAATTTTTATAGAGTGTAGCATTATGGACAAAAAAATTTAAAGTGATATCTCAATTTTTAAAAAAAAGTGAGCGTGCGCACGATTGATAAAATTGACCTCGCCGAAAAGATTCTACTCCCTTTTAAATGAGCAGATTGAAGCACAGGAGGGTGCACAATTCGGCGCTGGAATAGCAAATTAAGTGCAAGTTGAAAAAAAAATTATCAGTATATTTTTTTTCTTCTAAAGCTTTAAACGCGATTTTCTGGAAACTACATTTTTCAACCTGTGCAACATGATAACTTGAACAATTTTTAACATTTTTGGATAAAAGTTGGGTTACTTACGCATAATCATTTTTTCAAATTTTTATTTATTTATTATTTTTTTAATAAGTTTAAAAATCAAAATTTTAGACGAAAAATGAAATTGTTTTTCAAAATAACGCAATTTTCTTATTTTTTAAATAATCAAAAATTTGAGCCGATGGCGCTTAGCTACAATCTTATTTTACAAGAAGAAACTGACACTTTTATAATTTTTCGTTTTTGCAGGAAGTTAGGATGCTGCACATCGAGCTAAAATATTTTAGTACAGATCAATGCGGCTGCAGGTTTCCGAAGCAATATGTGACCAAATTTAACAAAACAAATATTTTTTAAATACTTGAAGCAATAAAAAACAACGTGGAATTATTAGTTTTTCAATTAACTAATGTCTCTTCCAAAAACAAACTCAAAAATATGTCAATTTTCCGCCACCGAGAACGTATGTTAACCCTTTAATATAATTTTTATAGAAGAAAAATGTTCAAAATTTTAATTAGCTGTAAAAAAAAAAAAAAAAAAAAAAAAAGTATTGAAATACTTTATTTTTTGTAAAATCTAGGAACGTTTCATAAATTATTTGTGAGTATTTTTTAAACCTCCCAATTTGGGTTGAAAGAATCTTAGGTATGAAACCAAATTGGGCCATGAACAGGCATTGCCCAATTTATGCTCATACTTAAGAAAAATGGGTATTTAATAGTGCCCAAAATGGATACACATTGGTAACCAAAACAGGCCCAATTTAGGCTCATACCTAAGATTCTTTCAACTCAAATTGGGTTTTTATTTTTTTCTGTGAATATTCAGAAACACATTTACAATCAATGTAATTCAAATTGGATTGAAAATTAAAAGTTGGAAAACGTGCCCTAATCCATGTATGGTGAATGCTTTTTCTTCACAGAAAAGAATAAAACCCAATTTGAGTTGAAAGATTGTTAAGTATGGACCCAAATTGGGCCATGCCTGTTTTAGTTACCACTGTGTGTATATCCATTTTGGGCACTGTTAAATACCCATTTTCGAAAATCGGTATTAAACAGTGCCTAAAATTGATACATAGTGGTAACAAAAACAGGCATGGCCCAATTTGGGCTCATACCTAAAATCTTTCAACCCAAATTGTTTTTTTTTTTTTTTTCTGTGTAGTGTCAGATATAAAAAGTTGCGCAAACTATTTTTCAGCTATACTACCGTGCACTGAATGTTTGCATTTAAACTGCTTTAGTGTTATTGTTTTTGCAGTCAAATCTTACGTATTTGAAGATCTGAGTGGAAGAAAATGTTGCGTTACACTTTTCTCAAAAGTTATTTCATTTTATGGATGAAAGTATTATAAAGAAATTTATCATATAATAAAGCTAAAGTACTAAGAATCTAATTAGTCTTGAAGATGTGGGGCATTATTTTTTAATATTTAATACGTTTATTTGTAAATAATATTAATAATTTTTAACATTTAAATATTAAATGTTAATAGAATTTTGTATAAGAGAGTTAAGTGTATCTATTGCGATATTAAACATACACTGAGAAAAATGGCACTTTGAAATCTGAGTAAATCGATGTTTTCATTTTGTTATGAAACGTTTTGTTTCAGATACGACGCGACGACTCAATGCTTTCAATTCTGAAATACCAGAAATACTCAGAATATTGAAACATTGACATACTCAAAACTGAGCACATAGAAGTCAGTTCATACACATTTTTGAAACATGGACATAGTCAAAAATGATTCGAATCAGTTCAAACTCATTTTTGAAACATGGAAATACTCAAAAATGAGCACATAGAAGTCAGTTCATGCTCATTTTTGATACATGGACATACTCAAATTGGAGCACAGGATGTTTTATTCTTGAGTGTGTGCATGTTTTCAGAAATGAGTATATACATGTTTCAAACCTGAGTCATTTTGATTCGGAGCCATTTTGACTATGCGACATACTCAGATTTGAGTATTTTTTGTTCAGTTTGGAAATGTCGTTTTTAGAGTAAATGCTATCGAAAAGTAAACATGTCATTAAAATTTAGAACAAAAACTTTTAAATTTTCTTCAAATTAAATAATTTATTTTTTTTACGTAACATCTTCCTCTCAGCTCTTTATTCATGTAGTATTTAAGTAATGTAGTAGCATATACAAAGATAGTAATAGTATTCAAGTTTTAATACTTGAAACAGAAAACCACTCAAACAAAGATCATGTTTAAAAATATTTTATTCTTGACAGGTAACAAGACATTTCAACAAGATAAAAAGATATATTTAGTATAATTTAAATGATTTTGGCAAAAATAAGCCATTCTATAAAATTTTCAAAACTAATGTAATAACTTTCTTTAAACATTTCATACAGGTCATAGAATAAAATAAAAATTGCTTAAAGTCCAGTAATTTTTATAGGCTTATTGAAATTTTATACAAATGCCGTTCATTTTAAAGCTTTGTTATTATATACAAATATAAAATCTAACCTATAGCCTATACAAATATAATTAATTTTATATTCAATTTAGTCTTATATTATTTCAATACATCTCCATTTTCAACATTTTGTTTTCTTTAACATGCATAGTATTAACAGTTTTGATACATTCTTGAGCATTATTACCCGTTGTCATATCATAAAGTATTTATATTCACAACTGAAAACAAACATAGAAAGAAAATGTCTTCTTTTTTTTTCTCTCATTTGTAATTTGAAACTTATATTTTTCAAACGATGGTTCTTCCAGGGGTTGAATGTTGCCATCATAAAAGTAATCCATAATATTTCTAACTTGATGATGGTTCATCTACACATGGGCGTCAGCAGAACGAAATTCAGGATGTGGAAAAATTTTAAAACAGATGTGCCTGTGGTCCGCAGCTTTGGCCGGAAGATTTTTTTTTATTTATTTTTTTTTATTATTTTTTTTTAATAAAGAATATAAACATGAAGTAAGCTATTGTGAGAACCTCCGTGCAAGATAATTTTTAAAGCATATCAATATGATAAACAATACAGAAATTTAGCAATTAAAGTAATTATATTCAAAAATATAATTTTCTATCACCACCTTTCAAAAAATATAGTTGAAAAAATAGCTCCTTTTTTTCAGCAGGGGGCAAAGCTCTCCCCTTGAATCCCCCGTCTAAGTTGAATTTTAAACACATAAACATAGAAAGAAAACGTAATTAAAAATTGACTTCTACAGAGGGTTCAGGAGGGATAATTTTTAATTACTCTTTCTATAAGTAGATAAGTAGGAAATAATTAAAACTAAGGAACAGAAAGAGAATAATTAAAGAATATTAATTAGAAATTTCTGTCACCATTTTTCAAAAGGAGAATTGAAACAAAAGCTTTTTTTTTTGGTCAAGCGGCAAAGCCCCCCCCCCCTCCATGAACCCTGTGTTTAAGATGAATTTTAAACACATAAATATACAAAGAAAAACATAATTAAAAATTGACTTTCTCAGGGGGTTCAGGGAGGGCGGGTGGGAGGAGAGAAATTATTAATTCATCTTTCTGCAAGTTATTAATTACTTTAAACTACTAGTAAAAAATAAATTGTACTTTTTTTTAAAAAAATCACTAGATAATAAGAAAATTTAATCAACTAAATTCAAAATCTAGGGAAGATCATGTCCCTCCTCTGCCAGCGCCTATGTAGCTACATCTTTATTACATAAGTATTTATCCATTTGTTAAAGTCCTGTAACAAATTGCTCAAAAGTAAATTGTTGAGATAGTCTCTATTCTTCTATTTCAATATTGGCTTTAAGATTATCACACTATACAACAATAAAAAAAATATTATTTGGCGGTTAGTAACATAAATCAGAGTAAAGCATTTCGATCATCAGCGAAATTCTTTCTTTTGCTTGGAGTCTGTTCTAAACCATTTTTAAGCAAAGTGGAAATTGGGGTTGAACCAACTTTTGATAGAGTCTGTAAAACGAAGGTATTCTTCCAAACAAAAAAGCAGTAACACTAATGATGACTGGGAAAAAAATATCTTGACAATGTCCCGTGTGTGGCAGATCACCAACAGGGCTTGTCTTCTGTTGACACTTTACTAGAATTTATCTGAAAAGAAGAAAATAATGCGATTTAGTATACAGATGTAAAAATATTTAAATACAGTAAAAATGTTATATGGGTTAATTCACTACACCAAAGAAGAACTAGGTATATATATATATATAACTACAAAATTAAAAAAAGAAGAAAAAAATCGGGTTTTATTCATTTATGCATTTAATAATTTTATTTACATAACAAAATCATTCTTACAACATAAATAATACACTCTTCATTTTACTCACACACTGTCTCATCATACATTATTAATTTTTTACTTGTCTTCCCATTTTATCTTTATTATATTTAATTTTTATTTACTTCCTGTAGTTTCCTCACCTTTCAAATATTATTTGCTTTGTTTTTTTTTTCTTTTGATTCTATTTTCTCATCATTCATAATAGATGGCAGCTCTAGACTTATTAATTAACTTGTCTACAATTTCAGCTTTTACTTATATTTTTCTGTGATAGATGGCAGCACTGCGCATTTTATTTTCTATTCTCATTTTTTTTCTATGCAATGTTTCAGCATAGATAGCAGCCATTTTGAGTTAATGATAACTGGCTGTTTGTCAAGTACTTACAATCCTATTCAATCTACAGTAAAATTTGTCTTTTTTGGTGAGTCTTGTACATTATTTTATGATCTAATTTCTATTTAAGTTGCATAATTGTTTATTTATCTCATTTGTATTCAAGTTGCATATTTATTTATTTATTTATTTTGTTATTTGAACCCCATGTAGGTTATTAATTTTGTATCACACACACACACACACACACACACACACACACACACACACACACACACACACACATATATATATATATATATATATATATATATATATTAGGGGTTTCATATTGTCGATTTTAGGCATAATGCTGACAATATTTGATGAAATAACATATATTTACTAATTTACTATGAATATTTTTATAAAGCCCTTCTGAAGATTTTATAAGATATTCATAGTTTTCGAATTTTTAATTTTTCATCCTATTAAGTATAATTCCTACAGTGTCCATTCCATTGCTTTTTATAATATCTTAACCTTTGTTTTCACATGTGTTTTCATTTATATATATATATATATATGTGTGTGTGTGTGTGTAACAAATTTTTCCAAATAATTAATTCAGAATTTTATTTAATACTAGCTGCTTAACAACCCCGTGGTGTGATATTTATATTTTATAAGATCTTTCATGTTTTTGGGGGGAAAATACTTACGAATCCAGTTTTTAAATTGAAATGTATAAGTCATAAGCAAAAAATGTAATTATAAATCTTAATTAGACATTTATAAATCTTAATTAGACATTTATAAATCTTAATTAGACATTTATAAATCTTAATTAGACCTTTTAATCGTCGTAAGATTCCTTAAAATTGATCCATTAGTTCTCGAATTTTTGAGCATTAAAAGATTTGATTTGATTTGATTTGATTTGATAGCCCAAGAGGGACTGCACGAACAGACAGACAGACGGCAGACAGACAGACAACAATAACCAGATGTCTGTGATCAGACAAACTTTCAACTATGTTGGAAAGTATTAAAAATGATAAAATTTAAAGAAATCTTTATCTAACTAGTTTTTGTAAATAAATGAAAGGAGAAAAAAAAATGAGTGACATTGGAAATATATTTTTTCAAACTTAGTAAGAGTAGGTATGAAAGAAAAGAAAAAACATTTGCAACACTGGATTAAATTTTGAACTTCAACTGAGTAACTAGAGGCAGGTTTTGAAACTGGTTCCGCTATATCAAAACATTCCGTTGCCTTTAAGCGTAGGAAGTCCTGTTCAGTGAGTAGAAAAGAAGATAAAATGTCAAAAAGAAAAATTATCAGGAATAGCTAGTAGCTAAATTAGGTAACCACTGTGAACGTGTTACTAGAAATTGATCTTTGATACAGTCTGATTGAAGGGGGCAGATACAGTTGCAATATCAATAATAATAATAATAATAATAATAGCTAATATTTATGTTCCATTTTCTCGATAAAATATTTTAATATAAATTTATATATTAATACTAATAATATTATTATTTAATTATTTTAATATTTTAACGTTAATATTTAATATTATTATAATAATATAGTTGATTTATTTATTTATTTATTACTATTGTAATTAGCTAAATTTTGATCGTTTTAATTTTTTTGGAAAAATCAGTTACTGATTAGCTGCATTAATTAAAATCTTTTTTAAAAAAATGCAAAATTGTGTAATTATTTCATTTTTTTATTTTTATTTTTTTGCCGAACGATCAAATTATAGACTGTTTATCGTGAAAACAATAAAAACAAATATATTGAAATCACTTTCAGTAATTCTTAAAAAATAGACAAGAAATATGATAAAACGTAAATTTACAGGAGAAAGTATCAAAGATTCAGATTGAGTCTAGCTTATAACATTGTTTACTTGACTGAAAAATTGATATAGTTTTGTCTAGAATTCAAGTTGAGTCAACTTGGGGAAAAACGTGGTTTCGTTGCACTTTATTTGAAGGTTTTAGTTTCAACCGTGGTCGCCACCTCTTATCGTTGTCAAATAGGTCATCCTAAACAGTTAGGTTTAGAGGTATAATTCCAATTTCAAAAATATTTCAAATGCTTGTTCTTCATCAAGAAGCCATTTATGCCCCTAAAATTATGCCATTATAGCCATTATGCCATTTTCTCTCACTAGAAACTCATATTTCCGTTTTCAGTAAGGAAATTACGTACAATGTAAAAATGGAGATTATCAGGAGTGCACTGTTGCTGGAATGCTGCGTCGCGCCGGCCGTTTCGTCACTATGTTTTTTGGAGAAAAGTAAAAAGTGGTCATTTCACATAATTTTTTGTAAACAATGTTATAAAACATTATTATTTTGTACGTACTTATTGTTATTATATTGCTTAGCAAGATAAAAATCAAATCATACCGAAATAGTCTTTGCTTTTCGATATACGTCGTAGGCAAACCGGCGACAAAAATAAAAAATAAAAAATAAAAATAAAAAATAACTAATTACAATAACTATTGGAAAAATGTTCCGAAAGCTTAAAAAAAATTACCGTACTTTCGTGCTATAGCGGTCCCCACAATTATGATTATGCCAAGATTGCAGTTATGATTTCGCCAAGATCATCGCAAACTTACATGTGCATTCTATATACGCATATATACATTCCACACACTCCTATATGTGCCATATACGTCATTATACACACATTATTTACGTCTTATATGTCGTATATACATCATATACACATGTCATATATACATCCTATATGCATCATATATGCATCATGTATGATTATAACTTGGCCACATACGTCAAGAAATGTTATATACATATATCATATATTATTATAATGTCATACATGTTTTATAATTTGGCCATAAATCTTGGTCGCTTGGCGATTTATCCTTCGGGGTCGCTATAACACGAGAGTACAAAATTTACAATATCTATATTATAAAGGACAAACGTGACCGTGCGTAACGCTGATGTCATTTTGCGAATGGCAACACTTGACGATAAAATATCGGTTTTGCGGTTTTTTCTATTGCAATTTTTTACATTTCTAAACATCGTACATTTTCAATTTTTACACCGTTATATATATAAAAAAAAAATCTATTTTCAAATGCAATTTGTTTGAAAACTGTATCACAATTTACTCATTTATTATAAGCATTTAAATTAAATTTGAAGTATGATTTTTTTTAATCTAATCTCTATCGGTTGTAGACGATTACAAAATATTAATCCGTTTGCACTTTAAACAACATAAAAGTTTAGCATTTGTTTCCAGCTAATATCCCATAACGAAATTAAAACTTCATTAAGGAATAAATAAAAGAGTATACATAGAACACAGATTTAATAGACATGTAATTGAAATAAACGCTTAAAACCGCTGAAATTATCACAATAATAATAATAATAATAATAATAATAATAATAATAATAATAATAATAAAAACTGCTGTAAGATAACGAAATTTTTAACGATTTCTGTGGCTATCAACTTTTTTCACGAGGCCGATACAAAAATACCATTTGAAAAAAATAAAAAAAAATTATTTGAATATATAAATTGACATATTTCATATAAAAATGCTCTTAAATCATGGTGTTGTTAGGGGATAATCTAGTAAATATATTAAATGTAAAAAATATATTAGAGTTTTCAAAAAAAATTAAATGACTTTCACATATAATATCTATCCCGGGAAGCCCGGGTTGGATGCCCTAGTATTAATAAAAAACAGAAACAAAATATAACACGAAAGTGCCAAATTTCTACTTTATTTTTCATATCTGATAATTTGCACCTATCCTTTTTGTAACTTTAACATTTTTGTAACGGTTTTATGCATTTCTATTGCCAATTCAAAGAAAAATTCTTCTAAAGTTACTGAATTTCGTTAAAAATTCTTCTAAAGTTACAGAATTTCATTAAAAATGCTTAAAAAAATAAAGTGACGACATCAATAAAATGACGACGTCAATAAAGTGACGACGTCAAGAGGTCCATTCTCGACTGAAAACAACAACTATTTTCCCAATGGTTAAAAAAATATATATATCTAAAAATCTAATTTACGAAAACCAGTTAAACATTTGACATGGGAAAGATAAAATTTGCTTCTTATCAATGTAAACGCTGAAATTAATCGCATTTCACATAACATTGCTAAGTAGCTACCTAACAGCCTGTGGCTGAGGTTCATATTCTTGCGATTTGCTATAATATAAAATCAAACGTTTTGTTAACATAGTACATTTACGAATGCACGATTGGAGATAACGTATTAATAGGGAACATCCCACATGAATATAGTTTAAAAATTAAAAGAGCTTTATTAATCTTAAATGTTTCTTGTGCATAAATAAAATCTGCCAATAAAGAGTTATTTATTTATTTTTTTAAACAATTTTAAAAATGTATATTTTAGTGAGAAGCAAGTGTGCATAACATTTTCGCGTTATGAACGTGCTTTATTGTTTTATTTTGTGTAACCATTTTACAGCTCATGTTTTTATAGTCCAAAGTAAAACCTTAACGAAATTTAGTAATGACAAAGTGCTCTTCATCATGTGTATGGTTCTCATAGTTAATGCTTTCTGACAAAGAACAAACCCAAAATAGAAAATCCCATAATCTTATTTAATAAATAAAAGTCAACGATGTGTATGCAAGAAACCGGAATAATCTATACTTTCTCAAATATTCGTTTATTTTCTTTCTTTCTCAATCTGATTTTTCCCCCACAAAATTGAACGGTTGCTTAGAAACGAAGCCAGCTGTGAAGAAAGCGTAAGCAGTGATTTTTTATTGCTTCCTTCTCCTTGTCATTTAGGCTCAAAATGACTTGTGACAGTTGTCTGCACTCAAAAGTTTCTATCAAAAATTTGTATGAAATATGTTTTTTCTCACGTTTCACGTCACTGTAACGACGTAAATGTAAGAAAAAATTGTTTTTACAACGAATGCCTCTTTCTCTTTTTTTTTCTTTACCAAGAGCAACTTTTTCTTAAAACGTTTCTATCAGCACAGTATGAGATATTTCGGAATTTGGTTCAAGTACCTTGTGTTGTACAATGCACTGACTGATTTTAAAATTCAATAACTTGCAAACGGTGACAGATATTTAAAAAAAAAATCTTGCAGGAAAGTTATGTAAGATGCCAGGAGTTTTTTTTTTTAACTGTGTTTCTTGGTTTTGGTTCGAATTACCAGCAATAGATGGTCCTGCGAGCAATAGGCGTCCAATCGAGGCAGATGCAGAAATCGCTCAGCATTACTGCGAAGCAAGGAGGTTAAATATTTCGAGTATAACCTAAGAACAAGATTGTTTTGGCGAATGAGACCTATTCCATATATTTAACCTCCTTCCTCCGCATGAATGCTGGATGATTTCAGTTTTGGTCTCCATTGAGCGCGTGTTGCTTTCAGCGCCATCTATCGCTGCTATTTGAAACTAAAACCGGGAATCGCAGCAAAAAAACTCCTGACAACATACATTACCCTCCTGCAAGATTTTTTTAAAATTTCTGTCGCCATTTGCAAGTTATTGAATTTTAAAATCAGTCAGTCCATTTTAGAACATCCAGTAGTTTCTCTTCATTTTTGAAATTTTGCGTAGGGAAGACCTGGGTACCTAAACCTAAGGGCCACTACTTTTTATTTAAATAATATTCAGCTAAGTCTTATTGTTTAGCTAGATGAGTGACAACACCCAGATATGTTGTTGTAACCCAGAAGAAGAAAGTTGTGAAGAAACTAAAGGTGGAAAACTGTTTTGCAAGCACAAAGGTGAAATTTTGAAGCTCTTATTATTATCATTATTATTATTATTTCATAAAATAAAATAAAATGCGTTACTTTTAGCTACAGACCTAGTTTTAATTGTTCTCTGAAGTGTTAAATGCGATATCAAACATATCACCAATCTAACTAAGTGGAATTTTCAATGGAGTCCATTTTGTGTGAAATCACCCAGTGTTTTACCTAGGACCACATAATTGTCTTGTACCTACGTGTATAGCTCTAAACAGGTTGATTCAAAACTAGAGGAACAAATTTCTAGTAGTTGTGGGGTACACCTAGACTACTCGGAATCACATAGCAATGAGTCCGAAATGCAATCCTAATGAGATAGGGGGTTGTTTAGGAACTGAATCATAGTGATCGAAAATTGACATTTAATGACTATAAACTTAAAATAAGTCATGACTTTCCTGATAATGAAGTTCCCCGAAGTTTTCTATCTACTTACCAGATAGAAAACTTAGGGAAACTTCATTATCAGGAAAGTCATGACTTATTTTAAGCTTATAGTCCTTAAATGTCAATTTTAGATATGATAAGAACCAGGCACGTAGATAGAAAGCTTCGGGGAACTTTATTATCAGGAAAGTCATGACTTATTTTAAGCTTATAGTCTTTAAACCCTTCGGAACCGGCGGCTTTTACACAAATTTTATTTGGTTAGCACCACATTTTTTAGAAAGCTACCTTTAGCTAAACTATCACAAAAATACTCTAATTAGACAAAGAAAATATTACTTTTATTTTTTACTGGTGCCTAAAACAAATTCTGTATGCTCTTTTTGAGATGGTACCGAATGGGTTAATGTCAATTTTCAATCACGATGATTCAGCTCCTAACAATCCTAACAAAATTGTAGACAGTTTCGCACGTTTGAGGGCGCTGGTTATCTGCGTGAGGGTGCTTTTCGCCAGAGCTGTAGTTGAACCCCTCAAACGTGCCAAACTGTACGTGTACATGGTAAGAACCAGGCACGTGGACAGAAAACTTCGGGGAACTTCATTATCAGGAAAGTCATGACTTATTTTAAGCTTATAGACTTTAAATGTCAATATTCGATCACGATGATTCAGCCCTTAACAACCCCCATATCTCTTTAGGATTGCATTTCCGACACTGCATTGCTATGTGATTCCGAGTTGTCTAGGTGTACACCACCCCTCCTAGAAGTTTGTTTCTCAAGTTTTGAATTATCCTGTATAAAATACTATTAGTTTTTTACTTCTTTCTTATCTTATTTCGAAAGTATCAATGATTATGGGTGAGAAAACAGCCTTTGCTTCAAAAATTTTGGGAATAGCCCCAGGTGCAACAACTACCGGTCCTATGTACATTGTTGTTCTTTTGCCCAGGGTCATTTACAATTGTTACAGAAAAACGATTTTATTAGACATAATTTCAAATTTTACAAACGTACGATATTTCCAATATGATGTAAATACTATGAGCATTGCATACACATTAATTTCGCAGTTTTAAAAGCTCATTTTTTCTTCAATAAATAATAAGAAGATCTGCGTACAGAGGTCGCTATTATACGTCTTAGGATAGTTTGAATGCACCAGTAATTGAGCAGTAAGACACAAAGCTGTATAAAACACAAATTAGTGCAGGGATACGTTAATTTTGATTGGCCTACCAAAATTAACATATCCTTGCATTAATTTGCATTTTGTAATTGCATTTCTGTTTTGTGTCTCGCTGGTCAAATACTGGTGCGCTCATCCTATTTAAATATTTACATAGTTTTTCACCATATTCTTATGGAACTCAAACAAATAAATACGTAAAATTTTATCCATTCAAAACTAGGTATATTTTTAATTTAGTCTTATTTCTTACTTAATTTTCAAATTGGATTATATTTAGTTTTTTGCTAAGAAGGCACGCACACATTTATACATACTATAGTGGTACAGTCGGTAAAACAAATGAACGAACATTCCAACTGTACCTTTATCCGACTCATTCTAAAGAACCTAGGCTCTTTGTAAAGAAATCAGGCTGATTGACAAACAAATGGTCGTTTTCCAGTCAGTCTGATACATGGAAACTAATTGCCTTATCTGAAGTTTTTTTTTATGCATTTCGTTAATAATTAATTTTAATATATATATTGTTTTAATTTGAGGTTTACATTTTGGTATCCTCCCCTTTTCTTCACTTCCCCGCATACATATCAATTAACGAAATGCATAAAAAAATCTTAAATAACCAGATAAAGCTACAGGTTGGTCCTATATAGTGTTGTGTTGTACGTTCCGAATTGGTTTCGTATATTTACTTGAACTTCTATATCTGAGCATTGTAATTGTACTGTTGATTTTGTAAGTTTGAATGGCAATTTGGGTTTGAAAAATAATTTCTCGCCATTTCTTCAACGATCTTGAAGACCTACTTTAAAAGAATTTTGTGAAAATTACGTCACAGCACAAGAGTAATTACATAATGCTCACTATTTCAGT
The DNA here is from genome assembly GCA_963931845.1 of Maratus michaelseni. Taxonomy (NCBI): domain Eukaryota; kingdom Metazoa; phylum Arthropoda; class Arachnida; order Araneae; family Salticidae; genus Maratus; species Maratus michaelseni. The sequence continues at coordinate 344,574,648 of OZ007591.1, read as the reverse complement.
TTTGAAAATCTTTTTCTCTCTCGGTGTACAATAAAACATTTCTCTAAATAAAACATGCCGCATTACTTACTTTAAACAAGCCTCACTTAAATGAACAGGTTTGTTTACATCAGTCTGAGTAGAACGTAATTAACGTGAATTCGACTTTAGAGCGCAATTTTAGAAGTTGGATTTTGAGTGCAATATATTTCCCTAGTATTATTAAAAGATTTCCATGCCTATTCAACTTGCATTAAATATACAGGTTAAAGAGTAATTTTTCAGGACAGAGTTTGTTTCACTTCTAAAATAGTTAGAAATTTATGAGTTGATAAAACATGTGTTAGCTATTTTTAAATTCTTTAATGGGACAAAAAGATGCTAGAAATATTCCAAATATGCTTTTCTTTCTTTCTTCCCTTTTTATAATAAGGCTGAATGTGCCTAAAGCCTCTAACAGTAGAAAATACGAGACAAGAGAAGTGTGTCACAGATTTTCTTGCATTTACCTTGCAGATTATGTTTAAAACAATGTTTTAGCATATATGTGTAACGAACCCGTTGACATACACTGCGGGGCTCTATTTGAAGTCCGCGTTGGAGTACGACGCCGCACAGTGGAGTAATTTGATGTAAAATCCTGGCCAAAAAGGCAGAAATAAAAAATTGCTTAACAATTATAAAAAGCATATTTTAAAATAGCTGACTAATTGGTGTGTCGATCTATGTCTATTTCAGAAATATGAGCCATATCCCGCGGCTCATAGCCTCAGTTGAAGTGAAAGTTTGTTTGTGAGAAGATGTGCTTTTTTGTTATGTTTCAGCTTTGTTTAAATATATACTTTAACATGTGCATTTATATAATTTTACTTTTCATATAATAAAAAGAAATAATTAAAATTGAAAATGGGTTATTTTTAAGCATTTTTAAATGTAATTTATTCAAATATATTTATTGAAATATATTATCTAATATATTCAAAGCTTTTTAAAGCTGTGTCGGGGTTTGTCGGAACATTTTTGAATTATAATCGTATTGGTTATAGTTTTGAAGGCAAATTTTCTTTAAAAAATGTTCCGCATATTGTTGCCATTTTTGGATATCAATGTTTTTTGGGAGGATTTCAAATCTATTAAAAACACTCAAAGACCAGCATCTCTATACTATAGAGACTCAAATTTGTTAAATACTAAATACAAGTAATATATATGTTACACAGAAAAAAATAAAATCCAATTTGGGTGGAAAGATTATTAGGTATGTGCCCAAATTGGGTCATGCCTGTTTTGGTTACCACTGTGTATCCATTTTGGACACTGTTAAATACCCATTTAAAAAAAAAAAAAAAAAAAAAAAAAAAGATAGTGGGTATTTAACGGTGCCCAAAATGGATACACAATGGTAACCAAAACAGGCATGACCCAATTTGAGCACGTACCTAAGAATCTTTCGAACCAAATTAAGTTTTATTTTTTTCTGTGTATATACATTGGTTTACACAAATAATTAAACATTTGGCAGTAGTAAAATTAACCATATTTAATGAAACATTGCTTGTAAATAAAACAAACCTAACAATTACTTTCCTCTTATAAACAGTAAACAGTTAAGTCTTGGCTGTGGTTAAGTAAACGTTATATTAAATATTTATTTTTAAAATAAATATGTATATATTTATGTATGTATAACATTAAGCATATTTACTAATAGTAAGTCAAGAGCAATGGTTTTAAATATAAAACACATGAAAAAATTTGATCAGGATTTTGAATCAAATACTCCAATGTGCGCCGTAAGGTTTCTAAGGTATAAGTGAAATGTAGTCGAGGCTGAATAAAAACACAATTTTGCCCGGCATTTGACTTTATTCCTTCTCTCATACATGTTTATCCTTTTGAAGTCAGATCCAGGATTTGATAGTCTGCACATTAACGTCCCATGCTTTGAAAATCACGCTCTTCTGAGCGACGGTGTCTGTCTGTCTGCCTGTGCTCTAACTCGCATAAATATATTCGGATTGCCATGCAATTGATATATGTTATTGAGGCTTACTATGGCGTGTTCGGTATTGAAAATGAAGTGTGTATCACTTACAGTTTTTTACAGGGACACTCAAAAGTATTCCGTCGCATTACGGTCTATGGGAGGGGGGGGGGAGATCATTTATGGTTTATTTTAATCATATTACATAATTTCAAACATATTATAATATATATTTATCACTGAGGTGCACTACAAGATGCTTACTAATAGGATAGGGTGTGTATAGCATTCATCGTTCATTTACAGGGACAAAATAATTAGGTACTGTCTGTTAACAATAATTGCTGGAAGTGCGTTTTCAGTTACTGAACGCGATTTTAAATTTAACTCTTTTTTGTCTGTTACTTGGTGGTGTGTATAAATTCTATAGATCATATACAGGGCACCACAAAAGTTCTCGAGTACATTTTCGTTTATTAAAGGAAATTCATGAAGGGGAATTTTAAACTGAGCTACGCGATTTCTAACACAACTGAAATTTAATTTCTATGTAATATATATACAAATGTATAGATCATATACGGCTGCTGTACAAGAGAGTTCGGATATTTTTCCGAATAGTGATGGTAATTCCTGAAATTGGGTTTTTATGTGCGTTCGTAATTATACAAATACGTAGCACCTATTGTCGTCGTTTGATCCGTCCGTCTGTCTGTCTGTCTGTCCGCCCGTCCGCATATAACAACGCAAAAACTACCCAACCGAATGGTTATTTTTGCAGAATTTTGTCGAGACATTTCAAATTTTATGAAAATCTAATCAAAACGTTAGAAGATATTAATAAAAATATTTATTGAGAAATTTGAATTTTTTAAAAAAAATCGGTGCTTTCTTGTTATAGGAGCTTCCGAGGTTTAATCCTCAAGCAACCGAGATACTTATTTTATTACAGAAATTATTCTGCAGACGATATAAATCATTTCACAGAATAAAAAATCATCAAGATCTGAATATTTATATAACTAGCTCTAGTACGAACGCACATCATTTGGCACGTTTCACGTACAATTTCCAACTTGTTAAATATGTTATGAGTTTTTCAAATTGTTTACTTAGATATCATCTTTCACCTTATTAAACGGTAAAGATTTGTAAACTTATTTTTGACGTGTTGGAAAGTGTTACATAATCTATGCTTAACGATGATTTTTCGTTCTTTTTATATTTTATTTCCTTGGGTAAATTACATTTTACGATAACCTATGACAACCTTGAACCCAGTAGTTCAAAGAGTTCGTATGACCTACGTATATCTTCACACAAAACTATGTGAGAATCCTGCTCAAATTGTTGCATTCATATTTTTAAGGTCAAGCATTCTTCTTGCCTTTGTAGACCTACCACAATGAGCCGTTGCTCAGTGACACAGAGACCCAAACTGGTACTTGCTGAAGGTTCACCTGAAGGTCGAGAACGTAGGTGTCACAGACATGTTAATTTGTATGAGGGGGTGCGGGGGAGGAGACTTCAACAATACAGGTAATGGAACTGTTAAGGCTGTTATCAAATCCAAACTGCCTACTTTATGGTATATTTTTTAATTCATTTTTATTCGGAAACGCATGAAATTGACAGGTATTTAAATTAAAAAAAACTTTGTAATCGAAAGACGTTTTCCATTTTTTTTGGTATAGGCAGAAGATCTTTCAGAAGATACTGTCAAAGTCGGCGTTTTGAAACAAATTCCCAATGCGGCAGCCCGAGAAGCAAGAAACATGTGTCGTCACGTAACCAGAATCGCTTATAGTTAGATAAGTTATCTATTTATAAAAAAAAAAAGGAAAACTCATTTCGATTCCAAATCGCTTCAATACTCAGGCTTGCCAATTTTATGCCTTTGCGATTAAAAATTAATCAGAAAAGTTTAGCTTTGTTGGGCAGGTCATACTGGCGCGAAAACATACGATCGCTAATGTTAATCTTATGGGGGAAAATTTTAAAAATATCTCGTTTGTATTTCAATATTTTTAAATGACTTTTTTTGCATTGGATAGCTGAAGTCGATCTCAACTCAGGCCGTTTTTTTACTTTTTCGATTTTGTTTACTGTTTTTTTATGAGAATACTTTCACTTTCGGATTCGGTTTTAAATTTGAAAGTATCCTGATAAAAAAAAAACTTGCAACCAAAATCGAAAAAGTAAAAAACGGCCTTGGCTATCCATTGTAAAAAAATTATTAAAAAATATTTAAATATTCACTGTCAAAGGCGTTCATTAAAACAATATTTGTCAATTTATCGCTTTTGTATCTATATTTGGCACTTGGATAAGAAAAAATAATGAACTTTTAGGACTATAATATATGTATATGATTACCGTAAAAGTCGCAGCAGACGATTAAAATATATAAATATATAATAGTGTAAATTTTGTCTCTCATTTGCAGGCAATTTTTGCATTTCCAGTTAAATTTTTATGCATGACTTCGACAGTGTTTTTACTTAATGAATTTTTAAAAAATCAAATGTAAACTGTAATTTTTTTTAACTGTGCAAATTAAAAATTATGTTGAGTTTGAACTTTATAGATAAAATGTATTTAGAGACACCCGTGTAAATTTGAAAATTGACAGTTTTGTCGCTTTTTGACAAAATGAGAGTCCCTTTAAATAATAAAACAAAATATTTAACCTTTAAAATTCTATAATTCTAATTATTACCATTTAATTAAAATTAAGTAAAAGGATAATTTTTTTTTCAGTATTTTGCTGCTTTATAATTATTCGGAATATTTCAGTTTCAATTTATAAGAACACGAAGGCCATTGTAAAACGTATAGTTATAGCACTGTGTATCTTAACAACATATTCAAATGTCTTAACGTCTAGTTAAAACCTAAAGAAAGAAAAACAAGAACGGAAACTCATGTATCCGGCATTAATTATGAAACACTTTCCAACACAAACATTATTAACACGTTGACGGACACTTGCGGCTATAGCCGCCAAAGCGAAGTTCACAATGTGGCATGACGGCTATAGCCGCCCAAAACGAAACGGTCGTTTTTAGACACTACGGCTATAGCAGCACAAATGTGCATTTACCGGCGTACAAGTAGAAGCCCAGTGTCATGTTTTGGAAACAATTTTTTAGGTTGAAGTTCGTTTTCCACCTGTTATACGAGTTGCAGCTTCAGTATGCACGTGCAGGGTGGCTAGTGGTCAGGGAAAAATACAGTAAAAAAAATCATAATTACCAGTATATTCTTATAGAAAATTCAAATTGATTATTTGATCGAAAAATGAACATAAATTTTTCTATAAGAATATACTGGTGTTTATCACTTTTTTTTACTGTATTTTCCCCTGATCACTAGCCACCCTCACGTGGTTGTGAAGGGAGTAGTGCAACCTAATTAAAGATACTGAATTAATCAAAATTAAGTTTATTTAAGCAGAAAGAGTAAAACTATACTTCTAATATTCTAAAAATTACAAAAACATATAGTGTCAATTTTCGAATTTCACTTGTTCCTACTGTCCGTCAACGTGTTAAGAAATCTCTTTTTTCCCTAGAATGAAATGAGATATCTAAATAAGCAGCTTGAAAAAAACACATAACTAGAAAAAAATCCAACTTTCAGCAGTTGCCGTCCATAACCGCTAATGTGTGCAAAGTCTTTCGTGTAACTCCATATGTGATCTATAGAATTTATATACACCACCTAATACACTCAAAATTAGATTAGTGTAAAAATGCACAACCACAGACGAAAACGCACTTTCAGCAATTATCGAACTTAACCAGTCATTTATCCGAATTATTTTAAAATTAGTTTTAAAATTCCGAAATAAAGGAACGATAAATGCTATGCACTCTTGTATATAAAACATGTAGTGCACTTCAGTGATTTCATTATGTTTGAAGTATCATAACATCCTTAAAATGCACCACAAACGGTTTTTCCCATAAATCATAACTTAATGGAATCCTTTTGTGCATCCTTGTACATGAACTATAAATGCTACTTATTCTATACTCCTGAGAAAGCAAGTTGTAGACCATATCAGAGATGTAGATGTGTTGCAAATCTTATAATTAATAGTTATAATTATTATATATAGTTATAATCTTTATTAGTTATAACCTAAATATTATATTATTATTATAATCTAAAGTTATAATCTAAATTAAATTATTCTGAAGCAATTGTATATAGTAAATAACTTTTAAAATTAAATTAATTTAGATATATTTTGTTTATTAAATTGAGTTTTGTTGTTAGTCATGGCAGCAGTTAAAGTTACGGTTTTACAGGTTGTTTAAAAGCTAAGTTAGTTAAAATCTAAACTATTATTTTACTGGCACAGAATTTTTATTAAAAAATCTCTCAATGCCCACCAAATCTAATTCTGAATTAAATATATATAGGTCATTTTGATTAAGTGGTAAAACAATGGTATTTGTTGGCTTTTTATTAATTAGCTTTTGATGAGTTGAAGTTGCGTACCTTTTCTCATTGTTTGTTAATTTTTAGAAATTATATTGTCAATGATTATATTGTGATTATTAGTTTCAAATAAAATATTCACAAAATTGAATAGTTATTTATGAGTAATTGATGTTTATTTGAGAAGTTAAATAAATATTTTTATTGTGGAAGAAAGTCTATGGCTTAGTTGGTTTACCAACTAAGCCATAGACTAGCCAGAAGCCTAAGACAGCTTGGTATAGCACTTGGTGCGCTATACCAAGGGATCTGGGATCGAACTCCGGTCTGGACATTTTTTCTCTCCATTGTGGTTGTACGCTGTGTAGTAAAGTGATAATTCACACCCTTTGTATTTGATACAATATACTGTATATATATTTAATAAAGTTAAAAATTAACTAGTATTATATTATTTATTGCATATTATATGACATCATACTATATGACATCATATTTCGATTCTTCTATATTTTTTAATTTAACATTTCAAATTTGAAGCCATTTGTAGGAAAACATATAGATGTAAATTAGATATATTATATAGATGTAAAGTTTTAACTTGTTAAATAAAACACTGTTAATTAACAAGGCTTATTTATTATGCATGTTAAACATTATAACATGGATTATTTATTATTGTTTATTAACAATTATTATATCTCACTTATTATTGTTAATTAACAGCTATAAAACCTTGTTAATTATCATCGTTTATTTATTATGCATGTTAATGCATGTTAAATATTATAACATGGATTAATTGTTATTGTTTATTAACAATTATTATATCTTACTTGTTATTGTTAATTAACAGCTATAAAACCTTGTTAATTAACAGTGTTTTATTTAACAAGTTAAAATTTTACATGCCCTATGCTTTTTTACAAATGGCTTCAAATTTGAAATGTTAAATTAAAATATATAGAAGAATCGAAATATGATGTCAAATTTTGGTATTAGCGTTGTAACTTTGTTCCTATTCCTATATGGGATTGGCCCATGGACTTTTTTTTTATTCATACAGAAATATACAAACACAATTTTTGGTTGAATAAGAGCATTTTATATATTTTTCGGGGACAGTTTTGTTAATAAAATAACTCTCTTTTTTTACGACTTAGATCAATTTTATAGTACAATTTAATAGTTAGTTAACATTTCTATAATGTTTGAAGTGCACTTTTCATAAATTCAGAACCAGGGATGAAGGATTTTCAAAAAATTTTACCAGACAATTTTTTTTTTTTTTTTTTTTTTTTTACCAGCCAGAAATATGTGCAATATAGTCGAATTTATTATAAGATTGCAAAAATAATTCATTAAATTCATTTTCATAATAATATTTTATATAATTTTAGTGTAAAATTAAGAAAGATATACAATAGAGGAAAGTTTGCCTTTTAAATATAAATTTGATATTTAATTTAATTAGAAAGCATTGTAATAGTAAAAACATCAGAAAACACTTCATTTAAAAAAATTATAGAAACATTATCAAAATCTTTTACTTATCATTGCAATCGCGTTGAAAGAAACATATTTATAATATCTAAAAAAAAAAAAAAAAAAAAAAAAAAAAAAAATTAAATAAAAGTTTGAACTGTTAGTTTTTTAATATATAAAGACTCGGGATCATATTCTTTCTCAACACTAGACATTTCTCCATATCTACAAATTTATACACATTATATACATTTTGTAAAAGGTATATTTTCATGTAATTTTAGTGTAAAATTAAGAAAGATATACAATATAGGAATATAAATTTGATATTTAATTGGAGAACATTTTTAATTTGAAAAACATCAGAAAATACTGCACTTACAGAAATTACAGAAAAATTACCGAAATATTTTACTTATCATTACAATCGTATTAAAAGGGACATATTTATGATATCTAAAAAAAAATTGGTAAATAAAAGTTTCAACTGTTAGCTTTTTAATATATAAAGACTCGGGATCATATTCTATCTCAACACTAGACATTTCTCCATATCTATACATTTATACACATTTTGTAAAAGTTATATTTTCCTTTTCCCGTTTCTAAAAGAGTGCCTAAAAATTCATTCGACCCGCCAGTAAATTCACTCACTAGTGACAAGTAGATGTTCCATACTATATAAAAAAATAAATAGTATAAAAAAGATAAAGTATGATTTCTACGCATGGGTTTGTTTTATATTTATGATTAAAAAGCAAAATTGATATTGAAATGTTTAGATGAAAAAGACACCATCGATTGATCAGAGCAGTGGTATTTCACGTGTAGAATAATTGGTATGCTCTGTTACATTAAATTAAATGGTATTTTAAATGCATTCAATTTATTTTTTTTTCTTCGCGCGTGCCTTTTCCTATCTTCAATCAGTTTTTACTGAAACTGTGGTTTAATGTGGTTTAAACATTAATTTTTCTTTAGAAGTTTAAACCTGCATCTAAAAAAAAATTAGATATTTCTAAAAGTTCTTAAACCGCAATGCAAAATCCTCGCACGTGTCCACTGGTGAATTCATAATTCAGTAAATAGGGTTAGAAATTCAAAGAATAGGGAGTATTTCTTTAAATTATTTTTGTTTAAAATATTTAGAAGTGAGTGTGAAAAATGTTATTTTTCTCAGAATAATGTGTTATTTCGTTCGTGAAATGACCTTTATGGCATTTGGTGACACCTTATGAGGGAAGATTTTCAAGGCTTTCCACTTTTCAACCTTGAAAGATTGAGTAACACAAAAAAAGGATGATGAATACGTTATCAACAGATCAATTGATCTTTGCTCTCTTTGCATCTTAAATAGCATTTGAGGTAATCTGTGGAATATGAGCTCATGAACAATCATTTGTAAAGCAAGACCTTATTTGAAAGTGTGAATCTGGAAAATCAAGGTCAAAGTTAAAAACACCCAATGAAATTTTAAATTACCCAATCTGTTAAGTTATATTTAGGCACTATTGAGTACACTAGATAGGGCACTTTCTCTACACTGAGAATTTCTGTGCTAAGCTTCAACAAGAACAATAAATAATGCGTTAAGCATAGATTATGAAACACTTTCCAACATATTCAGAATACTAACTTCAAAACTTCATAGATAAACTTCATAGAAAAAAACTTTATAGATTAATAAGGTGAAATGTGATATCTAAGTAAACAATTCTGGAAAACGTATAACATATTTAAAAATCCAGTTTCAGTAATTACCATTAATAAACGAAAAAATAGCTGCATTTTTTTGTGCAGCCCTGTATATGATCAATAGGTTTGTATGTATGCTACATAATATGCTAAAATTTAGTTAAGTTAAGAAATGCACAGCAAAGTTCAAAATTTCCATTCTTGAATTTCAGTCAATGATAGGTAATGCACTCGACATCTTTTGTGTAGCCCTGTATATGAGCTATAGAATTTATACATACCAAGCAATATGTAAAAAAATATTTAAATTTAAAAACGCGTGCCCGAACGGAAAACTCGCTTCCAGAAATTATTGTTCACAGTCAGTACTGTTCCGAATTATTTTGTGTGTCCCTGTAAATGAACGATGAAGGCTATGCTCTCCATAATCTGCGCTAAACATCTTGTGATGCACCTGAGTGATATATATCAATTTCAACATGTCTGAGATATGTTAACATCACTAGAATACACCGCAAACGATTTTTCACCATATGCCGTAATGTAAAAGATTTCTTTTGCGTGTCCCTGTAAATGAACTATAAGTACTTCATTTTCGATGCCGAACATGCCATAGTTAACCTCAATGACATATATCAATTGCATGGAAATCCGAGTATGATTACGTGAGTTAGAGCCCGGCAGACTGACAGACAAACAGACCAAATTTATAAACACTTTTCAACTTTATTGGAAAGTGTTAAAAATAATGAATAAACCTGTATGAATATGAAACAGAATGCTAGAATACGTTAATCACATGTTTTTATGTATGTATAACGGGATGAAACACATTACTATTTATAAATATAAGTCACTTAAATAAATTTGTTTATGTCATAAATGTCATTCACCTGTGTGTCCCTGCCTCCACCTTAGCACAAAAGTAGTTCATAAAGTTCATAGTTGACCATCCAAATATATTCGTGATAAATTTATTGCTTAAATTATTAACAACTATCATATAATACTGAAAATTGAAAAATTAAAGACTTTTCATAGCTTGTATTTTTCTGAGAAAATAATAAATAATGTCCTTTGGTTTTATTGTCATTCCCCTGTCATAAAATGAAAATAATGATTCTAATATCAGGCAAGAGTCCTATTACCTCAAAATTCCACCTACGAACAGTGGCATGATCAAAGAAGCTATCTTGAATTGTTCTTTTTTGCAGAAAAAAGTAGGGACAAATAAAGAGCTTATAGATTTCCAGTTACATCTTGGTAAGTGTTTTTATTGACTGTCATTACCCTGTCTCTTTTATTTGCCTTAATTTTGTAATGAAAGCTCAATCAGCAACTAAACCTTATTTATATCCTTTTTGTGTATATAGTTATGATAGTAGGCAAACTAACCTTACTTTTTGTCATTCCCCTTATGTTATTTCTCTGTCTAAGTGTCATTCCCCTGTCACAATTTGCCATTGCTCTGCCTACTTGAAATATAAAATTTTATTTCTGGGTGTTTGACATTGTGAAAGATTTTTGCTGATGGTATTTTATTACTTAGAGACAGTTCCTTAAATACAATAGAACCCAATTTGAAAATGTACAAAAATATTAATTTTTAAAAATATATGATGCTCATATTGTTCGGTAAAAATAAAATCACCCAGTTATGACACAGAAAGAAGGAGAGGAGAAGGATGGAAAGTCATTAAAAAAAATGATTAACTGTTTATTGAATCATTACTTTTAATTAAATAAAGAAGAACTCTAAAATGTGGTCAACACACACACGTACACATATACAGATATATGGATTCTTTGTATGTATTTTGCATTCTGAATAGATCGTACAACAAAAACATTAAATTTATAAAATAAAATCATTCCTTAATATTTTACAAGAAAAAAAAATCTTCTGTAGGAAGGGAAATATTCAATTACTCATTTCACAATATATTGCATTTCAAATAAATCAGAATTATAAAAAAAAAAATTTGAAAAAATGTATCATACTAGAAATGTAACAATTATAATCATTAAATTTCGGTTATATCCTTCTGTATAGTCATTGTCAGAAGCACGAGTTATGAACATTATAAGTAATAATGATGATAATAATAGTAATAGCAATATATATGTATATATTTGTTAGCATTATCATTATCATCATCATCATCATTACGGATTTGTAAATAAGGTTTAATGAGACAAATAATTTTTAAAGATCAGTTACTGAAATCAGAAAATTCATAACGTGTAGCGGCCAACTTTTACGCTTTTTTTTTATTACTATTATTTCCAAATAGTAATCTTCGCCTTATTTAATCTTTATCACTTGAGTGTGTTAACCTGTGGTATATGTGGGAAGGTACCCGCCTCCCTCGCTACAAATACTCATAAAATTACATAATTAATGGATGACACCAAATCGATAGTTTATTATAACTGTTACAAAGTGCAGGTGCTCTAAACATAAGATGGTGAAACATCTTACCATTATTTGGTGCTTTATGAGAATTATAAATGTCCAAATCATAGTTCATCCTAAAGCAAGATTATGATTCAATACAATGCAATATAATTCTTTTTCATGACTCATATACAACATGTTTCGCATACAAAATGCTTCAACATTTTATAACTACAACTACATGCAACACATAAATTTAGTTCAACCTAATGCCAAATGTTTAACAGTATATAGTTTTGGTGTTTGAGGTTGTGGTATTCGATCTCGTAACTTCCGGGTTGGACATCCAAAACACTATTTGTACTTCGCAAAATATTTGTATTCGTATACTAACTTCAATATATATGTGAATGCGGTTAAGTGTTCCCACCAAGTTCACATGGCAACAAGCAGTTCTCACGATCAGGCTGTGACGTCGACAGACCGCAAGCCACAAGGAATGCTGAGATACAATTTTGGCCTCACCACCCTAGGAACAGAAAAAGTTCAGATTTTAACTGGACGTGTAAAGGATCGGACGGGTCCTGAGCACTCTCGAGACGGAGAGCAAATACGATCGAATCAGGCCGAAACACGGCCAAATGTTACCGAAATGCCCGCAGTAGATGACTGCAAATCCTCCCTTCCCTTAATTTAGTCTGTAAATAACACTGTATTATATTTGACATTTAGTGTAGAACATTAAACTCATGTTATACGTTAATTAAAGCTTCTGTTTACCTCAATTCCAATACTCACATATATGTTTTGTCAACTACCTATAGCAGTACATGAGAGATTCTCCGTTTTCATGGGATCATAAATATATTGTTTATTTCACTACACGGGCTCTTGAATTGTGTAGCAGAAAACTTTTTTCTTTCTTAGAAAAGAGACAAAGTTAAAACATTACACACTAAAGAAGACAAAAGAGTAATCAAAAAGAACAATAAAAGATTTAATAAATAACCAATTAAACATTACTTTTAATTAGCAAATTAAGCAATCATGTTCAGTGATAAGTATGGAAAGAAAGCGATCGCAATAAGTTTTCTTAGAAATTTACTCAAAATTAATTATTGTAAGTTTGTTACGTAAATACTTATTAATAAATATGTAATTGCTACAGCCATAAGGCCTCTAAAATACTCAATTCTAAAACGTTCCACAGTTTTCTCATTCTGTGATTCATCTTATTTGTAAGCATCTGTTTTCAGCTGCATCCAGGCCGGATGTGGGCTTCAATGGCTTCTCTCTACAATGTGGGTTGTTTCTGTTTGCAGGATAACTGAATTAATAGGACATATAACAAGCTTTCAGCTTTGTCGACCAGAACCTCTGTAGTTGTAGGAAATAAGAAATTCGGGCATATTATGTAGCTGATCCATTTTCTTAAAGGGGTGTTTTTTTTTCTTTTTAAAGTCATAATACATTTTTTTTTTTTTTTTTGGTGCTATTTACGTGAATCTGATCTCATGTAGATATTAATTTGCAATTATTAGAAGTTAAGATCAGGGTCCGATTATGATTGTAAATAATAAATTAACTTATGTAATATTCACGTACTGCTATTGTATAACATAGACAAGCACTTAATACAAAGTTTTTCTATAGTGTATTCTAGAGCAACAGCGCCGCTGGGATGGAATTTAATTTTTAATTAAAAAAAAAAACTGTCCAGTTAAACCGAGGGCATTGAGCTCACAGGGTATTCATCCCAATTGTATATTATACTCTTATTTCAAAGAATTGAAAATAAGCCCCTCGAAAAATAAAGAAATCGACAATATATTAAGGGGGGGGGTCATCCCTTCCACCCTTATAATTAACCAATTAACCCCCAAAACTAATCAGAGAAGCGCCTTATTACAATGAACATATATACAAAATTTGAAGCAAATCTGATACTTTTGCATGAGAAACCAAATTATCTAAATTAAGGGTGGATTAGCCCTCCGTATCCCCCTTCATACTTAACCAATGAATTCTCAAAACTAATCAGAGAAGCGCCTTACCACAATGAACCTATTACCTATATACAAAATTTGAAGAAAATCGGATAATTCTCATGAAAAACCCATTTATCTAAATTAAGGGGGGGATTAGCCCCCATTTCCCCCTTTATACTTAACCAATGAACCCCCAAAACTAATCAAGGAAGTGCCTTATCACAATAAACCTATAAACAAAATTTGAAGCAAAATGGTTATTTCTATCAAGAGTTATCGCGTTACGTACATACGTACGTACATACATACAAAACCGGCGGGCACATTAGCTCTCACGCTTTGATAGTCTGTGAACTAAAAAAGTAATGTCATTGTAAATCATGAAACTCTGCTGCAATTAAAAAATATATATCACCTTATCTTTTATCTACAGACTTGGGGGGTCTTTAAAAATCTGGGCCAATGCCCCAATTAATTTACAATGATGCCTGGGCACCATATGATACGGGCCACCCATGAGTATAAACTTTTAAACGCAATCACATAGACAATTTGAATGCCATAAACAAGACCAAATTATTGTGTACATCTTATAAAAATACATTTCATTTAACATATTCTTATAAAGGTCTGAGGAACCCTTCATTATGTCATATTAATGTATAATAGTACAAATAATATGAAGGACAGGATACGGTCATAATAACAATAAAAACAGATTACATACATTCTAGATCCCACACTCGGCGTTTAATTAGCTTTCTAAAATGCATACCAAATGTAGCCCATTTTCAAAATTAAATTAGCTCTCAGAAACAAAAAATAAATGAAAAGCGCATGAATGCATAAAAGTCTCTATAATGCATACAATGCAAAAAAAGAAAAAGAAAAAAAGGAGTTGATTTTACAGTATAATACTGGCAACTCAGCTGCCTGTAGAGTTGCTAGTATTATACTGTAAAATCAACACTTTTTTCTTTTACAGTGTAGCAGTCACATTGGTTACAATGATAACCACAATGCAATTAGTTATGAATATGATTGTACGATACCATTAAGTTTCAATTGGCTTATTAGTTTGCAAGAGAAATCAGAATTTCGAAGAAAAAGTTATTTTCTTGATGTAATATTCTCGTACTACTACTGTATAACATAAAAAAGATAATGTCAATAGATCATGAAACTGTGCTGCAATTTAAAAGAAATAGATATCGCATTTTCTTTTATCTACAGTTTTGAAGGACCCCTAAATATCTGGGCGCATTCTCGCCTTTAATCTGGCTCTTCTTGGTATAAATTTAATTACTATAAGTATTCTATCATAAATATAAATACATATTTGGAAACTGAAACTATGCAATTTCGAAGCAGCAAATAAAAATTTACAGTCAATAAAACATAGTATAAAAATAAATAAATAAATAAAAAATCGCGGTAAAGTTAAAACACAAATAATTGTGTAATAGAAACAAGACTATTCTATCATCTGGATTTATAAGAATATTTTTAAGGAGTGAAATATATATGAAATGCCCCTTATTTCAGTGAGCTCATAACAATAGCATTCTTTTTAAATAGGTAATGAATGTAGCGCAGTAATAAAGTTCTCTTTTCAAATTTTCGGAATTCATTTCAGAAAATAAATCCTGTGTTAATACACAGGGTGTCCAGACGGAACGCCCTAATTTTAAACAGCTATACTGAGGATAACAAAAAACCAAAACAATTTTCTTAGGTGGAACATGGTAGCTTTGATGTGGAAATGTACATTATGTAATAGCAATGACTTTTATTTCAGGTGCACTGCAAAAAATAATTGTTGATTTTACAGTATAAAACTGGCATCCCAGCTGCCAGTATTATACCGTAAAATTAGCAGGGGATGCCAGTTTTATACTGTAAAATCAACAATTATCTTTTGCAGTGTGCTGAAAATCGGAAAAATGACAACGAACTCCGAAGAAGCACAAACCATGTGGTGGTATGCAGAATTGGGGCCCATTGGCAGGATGGAACACCTCCACACTGACATTTGTGTGTCCGGAACACATTGACTGTAGAATTCCCACAAAGATGGACTGGGAGAGGTGGTCCAATTCTCTGGCCATCTTCCGTCCACTCGTGGGATACATGTAGAAATGCGATATATTTATTTCACTCCTTAAAAATATTCTTATAAATCCAGATGATAGAATAGTCTTGTTTTTATTACACAATTGTTTTGCACAAACAAAACTTCATAACTATGTGTATCCATTGTTGTTTTAATCTTCTTAATGCAAAGATTACGTGTTGAATTACAGACTGTTCAAATTAGGACGTTTCGTCTGGGACACCCTGTATATTGCCAACTTCAACAAATCACGAAGAGAAATAAAATGTAAAAATGTTTTGCAAAGCATGCTACACATATATGAATCGTTTTGTGTTAAAAAAAGACTTTAGACGAAGACGAAATTTTTCAGAGGTCAAAAAAAAACTTTTACGCATTTTTTTATATCATCTAGTACAAATCAGAAGTTTATTCCAATTTCAAAGATCTTTCTTCACCGATTTAAAAGCTGAAGAATTTATTTTGGAACACTAAATGATGTCTCTAATTCATATATATAATCAACATGATGAAAAGATTATTTAACACCGTGTTTTTACCATCTAGTACAAATCAGAGGTTTATTCCAATTTCAAAGATCTTTCTTCACCTAATCAAAAACTGAAGAATTTCTTTTGGAACACTAAACGATGTCTCTAATTCTTACATAACCAACATAATGAAAAGATTCTTTTACACCGTCTTTTTACTATCTAGTGCAAATAAGAGGTTTATTCCAATTTCAAAGATCTTTCCTCCCGAATCAAAAACTGAAGAATTTCTTTTGGAACACTAAACGATGTCTCCAATTCATATCCAACCAACATGATGAAAAGAATCTTTTGTGGAACTTTTCTGAAATCTCTCTTTAACATAAAACTATTCGTATGTTTGAAGCGTTAAATACGTTTTATAGATGTAGATTATGAGTTTACTTGGTTCGAATACTACCAAGTCAAGATTTTAGGTAATCTGCAACTGTTGATTTTTTTTATAAAACCACCAATCAAATTTCAACATCAGATTTTTCTGGCGTGTAATCGTTATAATGTCTTAGCAATTATTTTATGTATTTACTTCTGAAAACATTATTTTTAAAGCTTATATAAGTAATAATTAAAAAAAAAGAAAACTTACACGGTGGTTGTTACAAATTATTTAATACTTGTAATTTAATGTACAAAGGAGATACCAATGACATAAGAAAAAGTGTTTTCGTATAGATCGAACTCCACCCAGAAAAAGAAAAGGTCATACACAATGTTATCTCATTCTATGAAATTCGTTTTAAAAGGATTGAGTCGTGGGTGGAAGAAAGTTAAAACAATGTTGCCACCCGTCTGCGTAAAATCTTTTTTCTCTTTCGTATTATCTTTCTGGGAGGAGAGCAGATCTTTAGCCGCACCAAAAACATATTTGCATTCCTCGCCTGATGACATCCATTCGGAACTCTTTTAATGATAACTGTATCTTTGCTGAGTAGTACGAACTTTTTTTTTTCTTTAATTTAAAACTAAAGGTTCTGAAAATTAAAAATCAGCAATTAAATTAATTTCGTTTTCAGAAAAAAGAAAAAAACACGTGATGAAAAGATTCTTTTACTCCATGTTTTTACCATCTAGTACAAATCAGAGGCTTGGTCCAATTTCAAAGATCTTTCCTCCGGAATCAAAAACTGAAGAGCACTTCAATGAATGTGTGGCAGTGCAGAGCCGTGCGAAGAGGGGGGCGAAGGGGGCCTTCTCACCGGGCGCGGAAATTGAGGGGGCGCCAAATTTATACTACCAATCACAGTTTCTTTTATTTATTTATTTAATTTTTGACCGTCGATCATTTTGGAGGAATTTCAGCTTCTCTCTTCGTCATTCTCTTATTTTCTGTCGCAAAACATCATGAGTTCACTGAGAAATAAGTGCAATTTTCTCATGCTATTTAGTTGTTTGGAATTTTTGAATTAAAATTAAATCTTTTAAAGTTTTAAAGGAAACGCGAAATATTTATTTCTGTTTCTACACTTTATCATTTTTTTTTACACCTGTCACAAAGAGATGAAGTGAAGAGGGGGGGGGGGCGCCAAATTGAAGCTTTGCCCCGGGCGCAGTTTTCTCTTCGCACGATCCTGACTGTGGCAGGTCAATGAATATTCTTCAATTGACCTTAGATAAAGTGAGTGTGAACGGTGAATTCCCACCATCTCTATCAATGCTAATACACTAGTGTTTAAATAGTAAATGTTTTATAAATTGAATTAAACTATAGTTTCTTTATGTTCTTACTATTAGCAGAATATTTTCCCCTGTTATTACCATAGTATTAATAACTGTATGTAAATAAAGTATAACGGTATAAATATTGCTTTGAAAATATATCTGGATAACAAGTGCAAGAAAAATAGTTCATTTCATGTGGAGAAGAAGAAAGAAAAAGGGTTTTAAGGCTCCTCATCTAGAAAAACTCAAATTCCCCCGCTATTGTTAAACCAATGGGCGTGTGCTACATTCGTATTTTTAAAATATCTCCTTGGGAAATTAAAATGTTTCACTTCTGTTTTCTGTGTACTTTTCTTGAAGGATGTCTTGTTATATTTTAGTTGTCAAAGTATTTTTAAAATGTATGCTTAATTTTTTTGAAACGTTAAAATCTTACTCAGTTTCGCTATGATTTTAACACATAAAATTATAAATTAAGTATAAATTTAAGAAATAATTTGACAACTAAGAAAGAAAGAAACGTCCTTTAAAAACAGTACACAGAAAACAGAAGTTAAATATATTAATTTCCTAAGGGGATATTTTAAAAATACGA
This sequence comes from Maratus michaelseni, assembly GCA_963931845.1. Classification (NCBI taxonomy): domain Eukaryota; kingdom Metazoa; phylum Arthropoda; class Arachnida; order Araneae; family Salticidae; genus Maratus; species Maratus michaelseni. Next base: position 344,555,773 of record OZ007591.1, on the reverse strand, counting down.
ACGCATCACACGTCCATTGGTTTAACATTAGCTAGGGGAATTTGAGATTTTACTGAAAAGGTTTTGCTCTCTCCAAGCAAAATCTGAAATGACGTTTCTGTTTCATTCTATAAAATTCGTCTTAAAAGGAATGAATTGTGGGTGGAGGAAAATTAAAACAATGATGCCACCCGTCCGCGTAAAATCTCTCTCTCTCTCTCTCTCTCTCTCTCTCTCTGGGTATTATAATTCCGGGAGGAGAGGCGAGATCTTCTTCAGCCGCACCAAAATAATTTTTGCATTCCTCGCTTGATGACATTCATTCGGAACTCTTTTATGGCACCTGTAGCTCTGCTGAGCGGAACGGCCGTCACTTTCCACGAGCCAGATTCTTGGGGCTGTTCATCACCGTTCATTGACTTCCCCCAAAACCTTATGCAGAAAAGAAAGAAAACAGAGAGATGTTCGCTGCCAAAGAGCAGAAGCAAAGTGATGAATTCCTGCCGCTGGTGCCATCAGAAACGCTAGCTGCAAACTTGCTTAATCCTCGTCTCAGTTGACCTATCGGAAGTATTTCCTTTTATGAGGAAGTCTACAGAGCAATCGAAATTAAGAAAGCCTTGAACTGTGGAGACTGCGCCACAATCCATATTGTTTTGGGATGTATCATCTGATGATTAAGAAATTAAACAAAACAAGGGAGTTCCAAGAAGTTAAAATTTTTTTGAAAATTTGTAAATACAGTGGAATTTTAGTAACTTCACACGGAGATAACTCGGTTAATCCAGTGGTGGATTATCCAGAATTGTGTTCCAGGAGGAAGGGGGGAAGGGAGCTGAGCAAGGATGACCTTGCGTGGAATTACGGAAATAGGTTAAATTGTGCTCAAAATTAGGCGGAAAACGTCAATTTAGGTTTATTTCGGAAGGAGCAATGTAATCCCTCAGCCTCCCCTTTGGATACGCACCTGGGCTAACCTATGACTGGGCACATATATTTTTAACATGACTGGCAAAATGTTAACTTAAATTAAGAATTTATTTTGCTTGCAGCAATCCATATATTGCTTTAAGGTGCATCTAATGGTTGAGAAATTTAAGAAACAGGGGAATTCCGTAAAACTAATATTTTTGAAATTTTGTGAATGGCACAGTGGAATTTCGGTAATTGCACATCTGGATAACTTGGCCACCCTATAACTCAACATATATTATTGACATACTGTAAATTTAAATTAAAAGCGCCTTTAATTGTAGAGACTGCACCACTCCATATCATTTGAGGGTGTATCATCTGATGATTAAGAAATTAAAATCAAAGGAATTCCATGAAATTAGTATTTTTAAAAGTTTTTGAATAGAGTGGAATTTTGATAACTCCACATGCGGATAACTCGGCTACTGGTTCTCTAACGGAGGCTCTATAACTGAGCATAATATTATTGACATAACGTTAATTTAAAATAAGAGCGTCTTAAATTGTAACAGAACACTTTCTTGTAGGATGTATCAACTGATGATTAAGAAATGTTAAAAAAGGATGTTTCACGAAGTTAATATTTTTTAAATTTTGTAAATACATGGGATTCCCGTTACTTCTTACAGGGATTACTAGGCTACCCTATAATTTTGCATATATTATTGAAATAATGTTAATTTAAATTAAGAGTGCCTTGAACTATGGAGTTTACACCAGTTCATATTGTTTTAGGGTGTAGTATCAGATGATTAAGAAATTTAAAAAAGAGAGTTCCATGAAGTTAATATTTTTAAAATTTGTAAATACAGTGGAATTTTGGTAAGTTTGCACCCAGCTACGGTATAACTAAACATATATTATTTACTCAGTTGATATAATGTTAATTTAAAAAAGAAAAACGCTAACTTAATACGTTTTAGCTGCAGCCAACGGAATAGAGACAGGCCGCAGCTCTCCACAATCTTGGCTGCTTTACAGCCTACCTTAAACACATCGCAGTTCAATAATTGGTGAAAACCAGCCTGTCTTGGTCATGTGACAGACAAGAGGAGGTGGAAATGCCCCGGCCTTTCTCTTTCGTTTGGTTGTGGTTTTAGAAAAATTGCGACTGCGATTTGCATTATTTTAAAATAACATGTAAATATTTCAACTGTGTTAAGATACATTTATTACTTTATTTATCAAATCATATGCAATATAACCTTTAGCACACGTAATAAATACATAATATAACCTATAGCATATAAAATGAAAAAGGGAAATTTGCATTTAAGATTGGAAAAAGATCAATAGTCCTTCAGTCTGCAAGCAGAAATGATTATGAAAGTATGAAACCATTAGCGATAGTAAAATCAAAATCTTTTGTTCATTTATAGCGTAAAAACTGTATTTATGGATTATAAAAACAACACAAAGTCATGAAATACTAGTGTTGTCAGATGTCCCGTATTATGCGGAATATCCAAATTTCCAGGTGTACCAAAATCTGTCCCGTCGTGCCACTATATAGTGCGCGGGATTTCAGATGCCTATATTTTTCAGAAAGTACAAATTATATCACATTTACGAACGTACCATACAATTCATTTTTATGCTGTAGATATTTTAAATAATGTAGATTTCCAAGAAATATAAGTAGGAATATTTAATAAAATAAAACATGGAAAAAATTATACCTGTCTTAAGAGGAAAGATTTCATGGTTCCGATAGAAGGATTGCCATGCAATTATGCCACTCTAAAAAGATGGAAATCTGCCTCAAGCGAAAATTTTCCCCATCTCTAGCTATTCCGTTTTAGGTTTACTGTATTTAATATTTAGTTGTTTTTTTTTTTTTTTTTTTTTTTTTTTTTTAAATAGAATTTTAAGGACAGGCGACATTATTGATTAGGGACATTTATTGATTCAGATTGTACTTTCTAGAGAGGTATAAATATAATTTTAATTTATGGTTAAATGAAAATGCAAAACATTTAAAATCATATTTCATTTAAAATTAATTTAAGGATTATCGAGTTTCATTTATTATAATGTAGTTACCTCACAGAAATTTTTTAAAAATATTTAAATAAATAGATTGATTTATTTTCTTCACTATTGCAGAGTTGCCAAGTCTCCGGCTTTTTACACACCAGTATTTTCTTAGAGAAAATGTCGTTATTTTAAATCACAGAACTCTTCGATTAAAGAAATCAACTTTTTCTGTACTAAAATATTGGTATCCAAAAAGCCGGAGACTTGGCAGCTCTGCTATTGCAGTTACCAGATAGATATGTTCCAAAAATATTATGCCTATAGTTTCATAAGGGAGCATTGATTGACATACAAACATTGTTTAAAATATTTCAAAACATACCATTTATCTTAACTAACTTCAAACTGTAGCTCTTTGAGGGCATTTAATTCACATTAATTTAATATGATGGAAAAAAATATATTTAAAGTGTTTATATACATGGCATCCCCTCTTAGTGTTATCTAATAGCTAATTCCAAAACCGTTAGTATTATAGGCATGGTTCCAATTGCAAAATGTTTCAAATGTTGTTCCATATCCCATATCAAATGCACCCCATCCAAGCAAAATATTTAAAACCATTTACGTCAAAACAATTACTTTTTTAAAGTTACGAAATTTAAATTATTATATTGTCTCTGGATAGTGTAAACTATATTTAGAAAAAAATTCTCCATGTTCCAACAAGTAAAACAGTAAAAATTGCATTCTTCTACGACTCAAACTTACAGAATTTGGATACTTTTGATTTGGCTGACTTTGATTTGGATACTTTTTTTGGCTGATCACTATCGTTTGAAATTTATGAATTTCCAGCGTTTCCTGGCACTAGAAACAGAAAAAAAGCATTTGGTAGGATGTATAACAACATTTGAAAATGTTTGCAATTGGAACCCTGTCTCTAAAATTAACGGTTTGGGAATTAAGCTATTGATTAACGCTAAGAGGTGACACCCTGTATATATTGATCCGATTGAAAAGTAGTCAACCAGCTCTTTTAACATTCATCTTCCGCTACGAATCATATTGCAAAATCTTCCAAATTAATTACGATTCCGAAAAATTTTTCCCTTTTCTTTAAAAACTCTACTGGAAAAAACAATAACTAGAAACCTAAGAAAACAATAGGTTTTCGCGATTTACGGAAACGTTACGAAGAAGATTTTACAGTGTTCTATTTGATTTTATTAAAATTGTTGAGTCGACAAATACCTTTTTAAATATCTGGGTCAGCAACAACTATTCACCACCACTTCACGTTTCAAGTAACTTTAGACGGAATATATTCCGTTTATTCCTTAAAAACTCTTGACTATAAACTTTACATATTTTCAGTAACGCAATATGATCTGCGTGAGTCATAAAGCTTCGTGAATAGTTAGTTTATCCTTCCAAGACATCAACCTTGGACACCGAGTGATCTTTATTTCTGCATTTTGGAAGGTCAAAGCAATCAAGTCTTCTTGGGAAAACAAAAGGTGCTAAGACAATAAATATCGTATTCCCTTTTCCGATAAAGGAGAATGACTGTTGCCTTGTTGTAATGGGATACCACAGCCGATTTCCGTGAAGTCTTTGCCTAAACTGTGCCATCTGTGAGAATTTTAACGTGCTTGAAGAATCATAATCAGAGGCAGATTTGGGGCCCGTCCCACCTGACCCTCCCGGGGCCTCTCCTCTCTCTAAGTTTGTACCCCAGAACCCTAGAAGATCCAGCTTTTAATTTAGAGAGGGGAGGGTAAAATCTCTTCATGAAGCAATTTCTATATACAGTGGAACTTCAGTTATGCGTTTTGACCGGGACCGGACAAGAAAACGTATAACTCAATTAATGGTCTACCAGAAAATTATTTAAAAATATATATCGTGAAAATTTTGTTTCGTTGAGTCAAGTTTGAAATTATTGTTACATTTTATATTGAAAACAGAAGTTTCGTAAGTATTACTGCATACCCGGGACATAAATTTGCGAGAATGGAACAGAATGATAAATAAAAAAGTACAAAAGAAAAGTATACATGAGGTTATTTTATCATAAAATCTTTATTAAATATACTTTTTTTACACACATAGAGTACTTAAAAGAAATCATTGGAATCGCTTTGGCATGAAAATCTTTTATCAAAAGTCTTTTCTGTAGTTTACTGAATTTTATTGAAATACGTAATTTTCGATTTTATTTTTATTTTTTCCAGCAGAGTAACACACTTTTCCCCCTCTCCTGTGCTCCGTCTCGCACATGGCTAGTTTGGTCCCCAGAAACCCTAGGGCGGTGGTCATCAGGGATGGAAGGCAAGGCGTAGAAAAGGTTCTGAGAAAAATATTTCCTGCAAAACGTATAAGTGAGACAAAATTTCGCACGGGGACGCAAAAAACGTAACGTATAACTCAGGAAAACGTATAACTCGGTTGATTTTTATGGCAAACGGGCGGGACAGCTGAATAGAAACTTATATCTGTGGGAAACGTGGCTAGGCAACGCATCTCAGGCAACGTATAACTGGAGTTCCACTGTATTTATATTTAAAAGTGTAGTTCTACGGAAATTTTGTTCTTTCGGAGATGTTCATAATCCCCCGTTCCCTCTCCCTTCATCGATAACGCAAATATATTCGTCATTCAAAACCCGATACGAACCCGAAATACTAAAAGCAAAAACCGATTCGAAGTATGAAATGAAAGGAAATACCATAATTTTATTTATTGAGGGAAAAGTTTACAATCATATCTAATATCAGTTTTTATCTTTTATGAAAAGAAATAAATGTTTATCTACTCATTCAAGTATGTAGTTTTTTATTTTCATCTGAAAGGAAACAATATTTTGTGATTTTTTTTGTAAAATCGGAATTAACTCAAACCCAATCCGCTGGAACCAAAATGCAACAAAAATTGAAAAATTTAGAGTGAGCAACCCGAATTTGATCGGCAGCAAAAATGTAGATCCTATCCGATCTGAAATTGTTCTAGTAAAATCAAGTTACCCAATTTTATATAGGACTTCACTATACTGAAAGCCAATGTCACTTATCTTTCGAACATAATTACGAAATAATTTTCATCCATATTTGCATGAAACTTTTCAGATATACTTATTCATATTTCAATAACCTTTTTTCATTTTCCTGTAAATGTGAAGCTTTCTTAGAAAATATTGTCAAAGTTTGTTTCAAATCTATTTTCCGAACGTTAAATTTATATCTTAAAAACTTTAAAAAAAATAATAAAATTTTAATTATTTTATTTTATTTATTTATTTATTGGAAAAAGCGACTTTGGACTAATTATTATTGTACTTAAATAGAGGGTCCCTTATTTAGAGGTACGCCTTAATTGAAGGATTTGGGACCCAGGAAATCATTCCTTATTCGGAGGTATCCCAAAAGGCTACTTCACTCAAGCGAAAACACCCGCTCGCTAATGTTAATCCTATGGGGGGAAATATTTTACGATATCTCGTTCGCATTTCAATATTTTTAAAGGATTTCCTTAATTGGATAGCTGAGATCGATCTCTATGCAGGCTCTTTTGTACTTTTAGGTAGATTTCGTAAGAAATACTACCTATTTCGATTTTGGTTGCAGTTTTTAGGTAGATTTCGTAAGAAATACTACCTATTACATTCTCCCCTAAGTTGGAATTTTTGAAAAAAATTTGCAGATCTACACCGATTATGACTCCCAGAATCCAAAACCACCCCCAGTTCAAAACTTTATCTATCTATCTATCTATCTATCTATCTATCTACTTATATCTCTATCTATCTATGTCACTTTTTTATGGACACGATAACTACAATAATTCTGCACAAATCTCTTCCAAACTGATACATAAAATCAAGGGGCATAAAATCTCGGTCAAGTTCGTTAGTGGGCAAAATCGAACCGAGGGGAGGGGGTCAATGGGGGGGGGGCTTTTTGTGAAAACAGAAAAAACCCATAATTTCTTAATTATGATACGTATCGAATCCGTTTAAAGTTATTATTACTTCTAGAAAAAGGGCCAAAAATTTATGTATGACAGAGTTTTGATATAATTAAAAATGGCCCCAAGGGGGGGGGGAAGGGGGGGGGTGAAGAAAAAAAATCATAACTTCGTCAATTCACAAGATATCCAATCCGCTTAAATTTATTATAAATCCTCTTACTATTACCTAAAACTTTCATACTGACAAGTTTTTTATAAAACCAAACCTTATAGCAAAAAAAAAAAAAAATAAATAAAAATAAAAAAATAATAATTCCCTGCTGGCTTTGCCTGCAAACAAGTTACGTTTCGAAGTGGGCCGTTTCAACTGCCAGGTCATGGCAAAAAGGTCCTTTCTTCCGCAATTCCCAACAAACAGGCGCCCATACTTGCACTTTCGAAAGTGAAAGTATCTTAATTAAAAAAAAAAACTTGTAATCAAAATCGAAAAAGTACAAAGGAGCATGCATAGAGGTTGACCTCAGCTATCCAATACAAAATAATAATAATAATAATAAAAATAATCATTTAAAAATATTGAAATGCGAACGAGATATCGTAAATTATTTCCCCCACAAGATTAACATTAGCGAGCTGGTGTTTTCGCCTGAGTGAATCAGCCTCTTAAAGAAGGTTTTACTGTATTATTACAATAAAATAGTTAAATGAGGTAATTACATAATGTGCTAGTCTTGAATTCGTACCAAAGCCCTGCTCCACGTGAACCGAAAATTCTGCTTATAGTCAACCCGAAACATGTTCTAACCTGACAAAAAAATATTCGTTGACCCGAAATCGACAAAAACTTTTCGTAGACCCAAAACCCTATATCCAAGAAAATTTATCTGTAATTTAATACAATTATGAAAAGAAAATATATTATACAGTCATATCTTTAATATGAATTCTATCTTTTATGGAGAAAAATAAACATGTAAAATCCATATTCAAATATATTGTTTTTCATCTGAAGCAACAGTCTACACTTCTTTTCGAAAAATCCAATAACCCGAAACCGACCCATAAGTATCACAACTCAACCCGAAACAATTAGATTCAACCCGACCCACAACGAAAAAAAAATTCAACCCGACTCGAACCGAACAACGAGTCAGGTAAAATCGTGTTAACCGACTCGATGCAGGACACTAATTCGTACTTGTCAATTGCATGGAAGGCCTTGAAAGGTCACTTTCTAAGCAGGCATATTTTACAATGGTTAATTTGAATATGCTTATACTGAATCGGAATTTTTAATTTCTTTTTGACGTTTAAAATGGTTTCCAAGTTTACTGATTGTAAGTAAATGAAAAAGTCAGATGTATAATTTAATCGTGTTAGTTGTGTAAAAATTAAATATAGGATATTTTTCGTTACTAAATAGATTATGTGATAAATGCGAAATTTGCCAGTATAATTGAGAAATACCCTTTCATGAATTTATTTGAATGGACATTGGTAAGAAATAGGGGTTGAAGTAACTAACTGTATAATTGACGATTAAAAACAATAACAACAACAACAACAACAAAAAAGACAAAATATAAGTTTAATGTAGCTTATTTCAAAATTTAAGGGAAGCTAAATTGGCTGCTAAATTGGCTGATATTTAAAAGTTTGTCTAAAACTTATTTATTATGGAAAATATTCCTAAAAATTCATTTTTTTATACTAAAGGATTGGCTTTTTGATGGATACAATCACTTTCCGAAAGCAACAATTTACATTAGTCAATCAAGATACTCGGATTCACATAATTCTTAAGGCAGCAAAATATTGTCACTAAAACTTTCCACAGGACTTCCAAAATTATTCAAAGCCTTCATATCTCTCTGTGAAAACCTTTGATTATATAATTACATAATTAGTGTCATTCAGAGCTGCCTTTAATTACATATTTATGTATATATTTATTCGTATTAATTATGTAAGCAATGGTATATGCATAATTATACCTTTGAAATGACCTCAGCAAGCATTTGCATAAAAGAAAAATCGTAAATAACATAAAGAAAAACAAAAGAAAAAAATCATCTTAGGCACTAATATAAAAACGAGAAGCGTCTGTGAAAATCATTACTTATTTCATATTAATGTTTGTTGATCTGAAATTTTTTGGAAAGAAAATAAGCTGATTGTGTCACTAAAATGTCGCGTACTATATTTGTTACGATGACAACTACAATCCAGCAGATTGAAACGCTTTTATGACGATGTTGTTCTACTTGGTAGTTCAGTATAATAATAATAATAATAAAATAATACTAATAATAAACATCAGTTAGAAACGGAAGTTTCATATATATAAAATATATCCGTGGAGTGAAATTATGAACCCCGGAGAAGGACATTTAAGGCTCCGTAATAACTACATGAAAACAGAATATCACTTAATAAGTTTTATTTAATTGTATCAACTGTCATTAATGCTTTTTTTTTAATTCTAAGGGATTGGTTCTTCGATGGATACAATCACTTCCGAAAACAACAGTTTACATTGGTCATTCAATGTGAACTCAGACAAATATAAAGAAAAATGTATTATTCTTTAATTTTTGGAGGTTAATATAAGTATATGTAAGAATTTTAAATTATTTTAAAACAGATGAATAAAAATAGATACTTTTCTATGATTTTATTGCAAAGAAGTGTTCGCCATTCTTATAATACTCCTGCATAAAATAAAATAAAAAATCTTCAGGGCAATACAAGGTGCATACATTCCTTGGAATTTCCAAGGCTATTTCTGATAAGAAATTTTTTATTTAAAATAGCAGAATTCGTTGTCTTCTTGTTTAACTGAACGATTTGTAATATTTTTTCTGCAATTAAATAAGGCGACAAGTTCTATTCAAAAAAAGGGGGTAAAAATCTATGCACCATGAATTGCGAATTATAGAATTGATCAGGTAACAAATCGGTTAAATTGATTATAATTACCAGCAAACAGTTTTCACAATACAATTCTTTTGTCAATTAATAAATAAATAATAATAATGAATCTTTTATCCGTAATAGAAATTCGATTTACATTGCGTTAAGACTCGCTTATACAGGATATTTTCCCAAAACAAATCTACACAATTTAGAAATTAATATAAAAATATATGTACTTAGGGACTTAAAATTCATAGATTTGTTTGCTCATATATTAAAGTTATTTTTGATAATGTTACTAAATTTTAAGAATGTTCCCATCCCGTTGCACGAAGAACAGCTAAACTGATATTCTGTTTCAATGACTTTCGTAATACATACAATTGCGGCAATAAAACTTGCTTTTAGTTCTTCAAGAATTTGCACCTCCGAGGAATTAACTTTTTCTTTGGCAAATTCCCGTAGAAAAATTCTAGTGATGCAATATTCCGGGATCTTGGATTCTATAGGATTGAGCAATCTTGACTCATCTGCTAATTTAAAAATTCCCTCTTTAAAAATTTTCGGAACAATAGCAAGCAACGCGATGTGATCTACACAATTTAGAAATTAATATAAAAATAAATGTACTTAGGGACTCAAAATTAATAGACTTGTTTGATCATATATTAAAGTTATTTTTGATAATGTCACTAAATTTTAATAATGTTCTCATCCCGTTGCACGAAGAACAGCTAAACTGATATTCATTTCAATGATTTTCGTAACACGCAAAACTTGCTTTTAGTTCTTCAACAATTTGCACTTCCGATGAATTAACATTTTCTTTGGCAAATTCCCGTAAAAAAATTCTTGTGATGCAATATCACGGGATCTTGGATCCTATAGGATTGAGCAATCTTGACCCATCTACCAATTTAAAAATTCCCGATTAAAAAAATTTCGGAACAATAGCAAGCAATGCGATGTGACTATGCTCCTTCTGTTTGCCACATTAATTTTCGGGTGCAAATGGTAAATTTGGAGGACAGCAGAAATGGCAGCTGTTCTTCAATTATCGTGTTAGTGAAATAACTCGTGCCATTTGTTCAATTTGTCTAAAAATGAAACAAAAACTTTCATATATCAGCTAATAAATCTATGAGTTTCAAGTTCCAACTTTATATATTAATTTTGTATGTATTTCCAAACTGTTGTCAGTGATTTTGCAGAAGCTCTGCATTATATTTTTTTATTTAAAGATGAATCAAAAACGGTCATTCTCTTTTCATTTCATCAAATGTGCATGCGCGAGCTAGATTTTAGATAGTAGCTTGAAGACATTTAATAAATTAAGTCATACCATTTTTCTCCCATTAATTCCACGCAAATGATTAAAGTGGGAAAAACAAGTGTATTTTTTACTACGAGATGGCACCATTTATAAAGATAATTAGGAGAAAACAAACACCGATGCCGTTTGGCGCTTACATAAACGAGATTCCGTGCATCCTCTGTATAAGTTTTTTTTAAACACCTTCTAGTTTTCACCAGACATTACTTTTTCTTCCTGGTCATAAAACGATTCTGTGATCCTCTAAACTGATAATGTCTTTGGGATTATTGCATGTTACCATATCAAAGAGAAGCTCTTTAATTAAAGTTTTACGCTTTAATGATTTAATGGAATGTAATAGAATTCGTATTGAAGGAAGACTATACGGCCGATCACTGATTACTAGATTACAAAGTTAGTGGGTAGAGGATGGTGCGGTGTGAATGAGTGACCGAGCAAAAGGAAAAATCAGGTTCCCTTATGTTACGGACTTTTGTTTCAAGAGACTTGAAATGTTACGTTTCCTTTAAGCATCAAAAACAGCAATGAAGTAGCTGTATGAAGAATGATAAATAAAAAGGCACCAGTATATTTCCATTTGGGTTTATTCTTTAGCTTTTAGGTAGCTTTCAATACAAAAAAGTATAAAGCTACCTATTGCAGCCGTTCGGAGGAAAGCAGTTCCGGAAAATTTCGATATATTTTCACCGATCATGACCCCCAGACCCCAAAACCACCCTCCGTCCAAATGTTGATTTATATATATAGATATATCCATATATATATATATATATATATCTGACCTATGTCATACGATAACGCCCGTAATTATGAATCGATTTTGATGAAACTAATTGTGTGTATTAAGGTCACTAATGTCTCGACCGAGTTCGTTGGCCAGCTTGGTCCGCCATCTTGTTTCAAGATGGCGGCCATTTAAAGATGTAAAATAACATAAAATCTAAAATAAATATACAAAAAATTTAAAAATTCAAATTTATTTTTTAATTACGTGTTAGGCCTTGATACAAGGATTCCAGAGCTTTTTTTGGTTTACCTCTATCTTAAAAAATGGCTACGATAGAGCAGTTTGAAATTCTAGGGTGGCTGCCATTTTGAAACAAACCAGCACATTAACGCGATTACTCCCAAATTATTTTCTTTCATTGTTGTAATAATTTTCCCAATCATACGCATAAAACTATATATTCATATCCGTTAACGCCAAAATTGGCGACATTGGCGACAAAATTGCCGACATTTGGCGAAATATCGCCAAATTTGGCGATCAAAATAAGTCTTCATAAATGAAGCCAATTTGGCTATTGCTCAATAATTTGGCGAATTTCTTATTCAAATTCAGTATTAACGAATCTTTTGTAAACGTTTCTTTGCATTTTAGCTTGCTGTTTTCGTGTAACATTAGCTAAAATTTTAAAACGAAGATATAGGAAAGCTACCTTTTCCTCCCGGTACAGGCCGGAAGGACTTTTTTTAAACTGACTGATCCGTCCGGCGTTGTCCGATATCGTAAAAAAGTAGGAAAAGCGAAAAAATCGCCTTAAATCGTCTAAAAATCGCTGCACGCATTCTGAATAAATTTTATTGAAAAGAGAATAAAATTTAATATGGGCTAGAAGATTGAGACCGGATTTCTTTTAATAAAGTGGGAAAATCGCAGCGAATCGCGAGGAAATGTTAAAATAAAAGTCAAGAAAATTTTTTTCAAAAGCCGCAGAGGACAAACCCTTTACTATATTAGGCTAAAATATTAATACAGGATTTTTTTATGAATCTCGAAAAATCGCCACAAAACACAAAAAAACTAAAAATCGTATAAAAAATTCGCGAAAAATCAAAAATCGCTGTATGAATTCTGAATAAACTTTATTGATAAGAGGACAAAATTTACTACATTAAGTTAAAAGAATAAAACCGAATTCATTTTAGTAATGTGTAAAAATCGCTGCAAAACGTGAAAAAACGCTGAAAATCGCATAAAAAATACCAAAAATTCTAATAAAAAAATCCAAAATCGGGCTTTGAAGTACATAACTATATACTACATAGAGATACCTTCCTACCAAGTTTTATATCCATGCGTGCTGCTGTCTCTCCAGAACACAGACGGCAGACACACATTCACACACGCATAAACTTCTTTCCTTATTATTACAGATATCTTTGATTAAAAAAAAAAAATTACTCAATAATTGCTGAAGTACCACTTATATTACTTAGTATGTACTATAATATATTTCCAATTAAAAAATTTTAATTTCATGAAATTTATAATTATAATTTGAGTAAAAGAAAAAAATATTAAATTATTTTCTATAACATTGTTTTCTAAGAGATTTTTAAGGTCATTATTTTGTATTTATTTCAATAAAATCACAATTTAAATCGTAACACTATTTCATATGTTGGAACTGCAAATGCTTTCTTTGATTAAAATAATTTTATCTTGCTGTACGCTGAATTACAATAAAAAGAAGCGAGAATACAGTGGAACATTTTTAATAATCAATGAGCAATGATTTTTTTTTTCTAGTTGATAAAAAATAAGGTATTTTGTACATATTCAATTTCTGCTTTACATTTGTTCTGAAATAATCTCTCGTTAGAAGAGAAACATTACTGCATATTCTGAGTCATTAAATAAAATCTACCTACCATAATTACAATTAAACCATGATCTTTATTGTTTTGTACACGCATTCTCATTTTAAAATAACTTTAGTTTGGTTGTTGTTGTTGTAAGCCGAATTTCATGGAAATGAGAGAAAACGTGTTTTATAATTCATGCGGAATGATTTTTTTTACTTAGTAGATCAAGTTTTTTGTTTTGTACATATTCGACTTCAGTTTACATTTGTTCTCAAAGCATCTCTTGTTTAATGAAGAACATTATTGTTTAGTCATCATGTAAACTCTACCTAACCTTAATTACAATCAAACCATGATCTTCATTGTTATGCTGAAACTGAATATGCATTCACATAATTAAATAAATACAAAAGTATTTTTTTAATACTCTTTTATAAGCGTCTAATGTTCTCCTCGGAAATCACGCCCAATTTTTTTTACTGCAATACATGCTTTTTCCGGAAAATTTCAGTTACAATGCATTAATTTGGCGTGGGCACCTAACTCGATTATGAAAAATGCACTGCTTTTTTTTTTTTTTTTTACGCGTGGTAGAAAGCGCAAGCAAGTGAATTTGTTAAAAAATATATAATTTTTACTCTGTTTCTTTTTAAAGATAGGGAAACTTGAAATAAATACTGAAAAATTATTTAAACCGTTTTTTTACGATTTCTAAATTGATTTCTCAAAGTATAATCGTAAATTAATATAAAACTATGAATTGATAAAAGCGCATTTTTTTAAATATAATACTTTCCATTTTTCATTTATAATTTATTTTCTACTTTTTATCCTTTAAAATGTTTCATTGTTGCCGTTTTAGAGCCATTTGGTATATTTTGACGAACGTTTATTGGCACATTATTAAACCCATTGTTGTTTCAACTCATACACAATTATACGACTTACAGAGAATTATTTGGCGATTCAGCACTTGTGGTGGGCTAACGTAAAAATGTCTTAAAATTAATGTATTAATTTATAATTAAGTTCTAAAAAATATTCAAATGTTGTGTTGTCATGGGAAACACACCTGTGAAAGTAATTTTTATAATTCTAACCTGTTAGGAAGTGGATTAAAAATCGATTACAAAATTCCATCTTTACATACAAAAATCAGGTTGTGTGTAATAAAATAATGAAAAAACTTTGTTGTATGCTGAATTACACGGGAAAAATAGAAAAGTTTTTATAATCTATACACGGCGATTTCTTTTTCTAGTAGAAGTATTTTGTACATCTTCGATTCCTGTTTACAATTGTTATCAAAGAATCTCTTTTTTGAAGAAGAACATTGTTGCATATTCTGAGTCATCAAGCAAAATCTACCTAACCTTAATTACAACCAAACCATGATCTTCATTGCTATGCTGAAACTGAATATGCATTCACATATTTAAAAAAAATTGTTTGTATAATGCTGAATTACACGGAAGGAAGAGAAAACAGACGAGCATAGTTACGCAAGTAAGCGTTTTTAAAATTTATGTGCGGTGATTTCTTTTCCTAGTAGAAGTATTTTGTACATAATCGATTCCTGTTTACATTTGTTCTTAAAGAAACTCTTGTTTGAAGAAGAACGTTATTGTATATTCTGAGTCATGTAAACTCTACCGAACCGTAATTACAATGAAATCATGATCTTCATTGTTATGCTGAAACTGAATATGCATTCACATATTTAAAAAAACTTATTGTACTTTTCGGTTAGCCGGGCGCCAGTGATTTATATACATGTATATATACACATATATATATAGATACAAAAATATCTACATACACATATATATATATATACATATATGTGTGTACATATATGTATGAATATACATATATATGCATATACATATATATTTATGTACATATATCACTGGCGCCCGGCTAACCGAAAAGTACCCAACTTATTTGTATGCTGAATTACACGGAAGAAAGAGAAGACATCGGAGTATAGTTAAAGAAAGTAAGCGTTTTTATAATCTGCACGATGATTTCTTTTTCTAGTAGAAGTATTTTGTAAATCTTCGATTTCTGTTTACACTTTTTCTCAAAGAAGAAGGGGGGTGAGAAGGAGGACATTACTGTATATTCTGAATCATCATGCAAAATTGACCTAACCTTAATTACAATAAAACCATGATATACATTGTTATGCTGAAACTGAATATGCATTGACATATTTAATAAACTTGTGTGTATGCTGAATTACACGGAAGAAAGAAGACAGCAGAGCATAGTTATCGCAAGTAAGTGTTCTTATAATCCATATAATCCATGCGCGGTGATTTCTTTTTCTAGTAGAAGTATTTTTTACATCTTCGATTCCTGTTTACATTTGTTCTCAAAGAATCTCTCGTTAGAAGGGGAACAACATTACTATAAATTCTGAGTCATCATGCAAAATCTACCTAACCATAATTACAATAAAACCATGATATTGATTGTTATGCTGAAACTGAATATCCATTCGCATATTTAATAAACTTGTTCGTATGCTGCATTACGCGGAAGAAAGAGAAAACAACTGAGCATAGTAAGTGTTTTGATAATCTATGCACGATTATTTCTTTTACTGATAGAAGTATTTTGTACATCTTCAATTCTTGTTTACACTTGTTCTCAAAGAATCTCTCGTTGAAAGGGGAACATTACTGTATATTCTGAGTCATCATGCAAAATCTACCTAACCTTAATTACAATAAAACCATGATCTTCATTGTTTTGCTGACAGTTACTTCTATCAATTCGACTATTAGGACGTTAACCTTTTTTTCTCGTTTACTATTTAAACCCGGAGAAACCATAAAAGAATTGAGAGAAATCAGATGGTTTACTAGCCTCGATGCTTTAATCGAACTCTGGCGAAAGAGTAATAATGATTACACAAACTATTTTTCTAGCACGTTATCTGACGAGCTTTTCTTTGATAAAGTTTGACATCAATGTGTTATTTGTTTTTCTCTGTGGATTAACTCAGCTAGGGCTTCCTTCTTATTAAATAAACACATTGAAGCCTTTTTAGGTTAAGAGTTGATATTTCTTTAGAAAGGGTCCAGATTAAGGAATGCAGTTTAATTAATGCAACGTATTTGCCTTTCTCAATGAATGTTTTAATTACCGTTGAATGGCAGAATCCATATTATAATAATCATTCATAAGCATTTTTTTTTTTAAACGGCTTGTTTTGAAAATATTTTTAGTTTATCTTCTTGTATAATCGTCCTGTCAAGGAATCTGAAGACTAATTCAGCTTCTAATGATGTAATGCATATAGGTAAAAAACGTTATTGCATCTAAAAATGGAAAAATATTTTTATAATCCTAGAAAACACTGAAAATTCATAAAATTCAAAGTATCTTAAGGGTCCACTTCACGCACTTGAAAACACCCACTCGCTAATCAGGGATCTGTTTAGGAAAAAATTGGGTTCTTTAAAGGACCCTTCACAATTTTTTTTATTTCAAAACAGGACCCTTCACAAAACTATTTTCCCTAAAACAAGACCCTTCACAAAACTATTTTCCCTAAAACAGGACCCTTCACAATATTATTTTCCATAAAACAGGACACTTCACAAAACTATTTTCCCTAAAACAAGGCCCTTCACAAAACTATTTTCCCTAAAACAGGACCCTTCACAATATTATTTTCCATAAAACAGGACACTTCACAAAACTATTTTCCCTCAAACAGGACCCTTCATAAAATTCTTTATTTTAAAAATAGGTTTTTCACAAAAATTTTCCATCTTTAAACTGAACATTTCACAAATTAATCATTTAAAAGTAAAATCTGACCTGTCACTTTTACACAAATAAAGAAAATATATGCATTTTACATCCATATATCTTCTTAAAAATGTATAAACAAGAACCTGAATATAACGATCATTTCAAATTTACAAAATTATGACTAGATTTTCACAAATATAAAAAGCTGTTCACAATTTCACAAAAACAGGACCCTGGGAAAAAAGTCGGGACAGACCCCTGCTAATGTTAATCCTATGGGGCATTATTTTTCTAATATCTCGTTTGCATTTGAATATTTTTAAACGTTTTTTTTTTTTTTTTTTTTTTTTCATTGGGTAGCAGAGATCAATTTCTATTTCCGCCGTTGATTACTTTTTGATTTTCTTTGCGGATTTTTTTAGGAAGATACTTTCACTTTTGAAATCGGTTCCGAAAGCAAAAGTATCTTCGTAAAAAAAAAAATCCGCAAAAAAAATCGAAAAAGTAATCAACGGTGGAAATAGAGATTGATCTCTGCTATCCAATACAAGAAAAAAATCGTTTAAAAATATTCAAATGCAAACGAGATATTGGAAAAATAATGCTCCATAGGATTAACATTAGCGAGCGGGTGTTTTCAAAGTGCGAGAAGGGGACCCTTAACTCCATAAGTTTCGATCATAAAATAATGGGATTTTCTTTATTTTAAATGCTCTTCTTACTTAGACGTAGGGCAATATTTTTCTAAATATAAGTTATAGGAAAAGAGGACCGAATCTATATTATAAAGCAAAAACATGTCCGAGAATAACGCTGACCTCATATTGACGATGGCAATACCTGAACAATAAATGTCGCTTTTACTGCATTTTTTTAGCTTCTAAATATCATTCAATTTCATTTTTTACACCGTCGAATACGAAAAGAATGTTCTTCTAAATACAACTTGTTTGAAAACTGTATCTCAACTTATTGAAATTTTTATAGTTTTTAAAATAATTTTCTTTTTTTTCTCGATTACAAAAGATTAACCCGTGTTCAAATAATATAAGTATTGTGTTCAAACAATATAAGTACTACTAGTTCAGCATTTGTTTCTGGTTAATATTCCATGACAAAATTAAAACGTCATCAATAAATAAATAAAATAATATAAATAAAACATCAATTTTACAAACATGTAATCGAAATACACTCTTAAACCATTGAAATTATCAGAATCAAAAAGTATGCCGCAAGTATCGAAATCTTTGGCGATTAAGTGAGCTTATTAACTCCTGGCATGCGACTAATACACTGCAAACAAAAATTGTTGATTTTACAGTATAATACTGTCATCCCGTAAAATAAACAGTAATACGCTACCGCACATGCGCAGTAAGCGTATTACTGCTTATTTTACTGTTTATTACTGTTAATTTTATGGTATAATACTGGCAGCTGGGATGACAGTATTATACTGTAAAATCAACAATTGTTTTTTGCAGTGCACGAAAGTATCGTTTTAAATAAATTTCAAAACTTAATTTGAATTCATTATGAATTTATTTTTCATATAAAAATGCTTTTTTTGGTGCTGTTACTGGACAATAACAAAAAATATATATTAAATGTAAAAAATCTATTAAGAGTTTTAATCGCCATCACCCCTCTATCTTGAATCGCATGATATAAATCGTGATAGTTTATTGTTAATGCGATATACATTTTTGCTTTCTGCTCCTAGAAATTCCACACTCAAACACTATTTATGCAAAAGTTTTGATTTTCGTTATGACAAAAATAACCAAGAAGAGACAGAATATAACTTTCTCAATTATTTTGGGATATATCGATTTTCTTTCTTTTTTTCTTTTCTTTTCTTTTTTTTTATGTGCATTTATTCAAGTATAGCTTTATCAATGAAAAGATTTTGTACAGTATAAAATATGTCACATTAAACTAGTCGTTGGGGCCCACCGTAATACTTACCCATCATGGATATGCATAATATAAAATATTAAAATAAAAAGTGTGTAAACTACTTATAAAATGCATTGCAATTCGAATAAAATCGTGGCTTGATGACGTCCTAAACTTTAAAGATTCGATTACTGAATTGCTTAAAAGAAACATCCTTATAACTCCAAAAACAATAATCCTATTAACTAGCGGTTTATTGCATCTGATTAAGCACCTCATTTCCAATTAAAATATATCTTTGGATTGAAATTTGGTTGAAATACAGGGTCATGAAAAATCGAAGAGTGTGGAAAGTAGGGTTACAAATATCTCGGCAACTCATTACCCGATCGACTTCATGCTTTATGCAAAATTTATGTTTTTTTATTGTCTTTTATATTCATTCCTTAAAATAAACAATTTCGAAAATTTTTATATACCTTTTATCAGAACGGATATTTCGAGTTCCGGATAATCGAGGTTACTGAAATTCAATAAGCTTCTTCCCATTTTTACATACTAAGTACATACCAAATTTCAAGTCTCTATCTCATTTTTTTCGGGAGATAGAGCGTTTACAGACACACAGACGGACGGCAATTTTTTTTTTTTTCTAAAAATATGTTTTTCGAAATCTCCAGTGTCTGAAACGTGTAAATTCGTCAAAAAAAAAAAAAAAAAAAAAAAAAAAAAAAATCGATTTTTAAAACGATTTCAAGACTTACCCTATACTACGTATGCTGGGTAAGTAAAACGACTAGTTTCAACAAGGCTTTAAACAACTGTAAAAAAGGACAAATGTTTCTTAATTTAGGATAGTATAATATAAACTTGGACGAAAATACACAATAATCTCTTCCGAGTTGAGTTACCCATGATTCGGAAGAATTCTCTTTATATTTAGAAATGTCAGAAACTAATATATTTTCGAGTTTTAAGGCTTTTCTCAAATCTAAAGAAGCTACTTTCAGACACATTTTTAAATTCGTTTTTGTTCGGAAACGCACGAAATGGGCAGGTGTTGTTATTCAGCAACTATGTAATCGAAAGACGTTTTCCATTTTTTGTTTAAAGTCAGAAGAACTTTCAGAAAATACTGTCAAAGGTCGACGTTTTGAACCGAATTCCCGGAGCTGCAGAGCGAGAAAGTTGAAAAAGGTGTCGTCATGTGACACGAATAGTTTAAAACTCGATAAGTAATTTATTTATCAAAAAATGTTAAACTCATTCCGATTTTAAATCACTTTAATAGTCAGGTCTGCCAATTTTATGCCTTTGCGTTTAAAAACAAGTCAGAAAATGTGTCAGAAAATTTCGCATTGTTGATCAGATCATTTGAGAACCAACAACAGAACCACATTTCGAGACCACACGAAATTCGATTCTCCACATTTGAGAACCACATTTCGAAAATATCAAAAATATCCCATAATTTGATATATATCGGATGTTTTGATATATATCCGATATATTTTTTTATATATATCCGATATTTTTAAAATAGTCAGCTTATTAATAATTATAAATATTTTCAGAGTTAATATAAATTAGAAATTAAAGCATATATCATTTAGCATGAAATTTAATAAAACAATATTTTAAATGTCTTTTTGTGTATTTTTTTTTCATTTAACAAAATTTAAGATTAGCTAATTGAAAACAGACACAATTTGCTTTTTACACACACAGAAACAAAGTATTAAGATTTAGTAATCAAGTTTTAAGAAAATTTTATGTTTTACTAGCTAACCCGCCCGGCGTTGCCCGGGCCCGAGATAATTACAATCTCAGAGAAAGGCGTTAACACCCTCCCTCCCCATACCCACAAATATAATGAATAATTTGTTCAAGAGAACCACTGTCACGTACATTAACGCGATCATTAAAAAAATAATTACATTTTTCTGATAATTAGAACATAACGAAGACGCTACGCTAAAATAGCCGGCAGATGACACCCCTTACCGACCTCAATTTCAAATCTATATCTTAATTAGTTACCTAAATATTTGTTCATTAGTAAAATTTGGCAATTATTTCCTTTCATTTTCGCAAACTAAATGAGAGGGATCGGCCAGAGAAACAGATCTCTTTGTAGTTCAGTTTTTAATGAAAGCCGATCCCTGTCTGAAACTTTCTGGTATCGTTTTCACTGGCGCCTGCAGATTTTTGGCAGTTTTTTGCGTAAATTAAAAAAAATTACCAACCGAATTTTTCAAAAATCACATAGTCAGATACAGAATATTTTTTTACATATGCTCAGAAATTTTCAAATTGATATCTCAATTAGTTTTCTTAAAATTCGCTAATTAGTTAAATAATTTCGAATTCCTTCATTTCCGGTCGCAAATCCAATGCGCCAGTCCGTTTCTTTCGCCATTTTGATTTAAAAGTTGGCATTTTAGAAGCGATGGTTAATGAGAATCTAATTAATATCTAGGCTAATTATCAAAATATTAAAATTCTGAGGCTCCGGTGCACATGGCCAGACCTTGGACTATCTACACCTAAATTTCCAGCTATCTAGGTGGGCTAGATTTTCCTAGCCATCGCCAACAGACACACAGACACACAGAGAGCGAAACTTTCTTTTATTAGTACTATAGATACAACAAAGTAATTTGTTTTTATTGAAAAAATTGAGCGTAAATATAGTAAGCTTGGTCTGCGTAAATGAACAAAACCAAAACGAGAAAAAATTATTTCTAATGAAATTGCAAGTTTATCTAAATTAGATAGTTTATCTTTTAGTGGCTTTTCTAAATAAATATTGTCCCACATAATTATTGATTCTACATTTAAAAATTCAGCTTCAAACATAAAGCTTGGAAAAGTTTTTTTTTTTTTTTTTTTTTTTTTTGAAAATAAATATCGGATATATATCATGGTATATATCAAGATATATATCCATTGATATATATCACCGAACCCTGTGTAAAACCAAAGTTTCTTTTGTTGCTACTAACTTTCAGTAACATTTCCGGAGTAGGTTCTATTGCGTATTAATCAGTTTTCTCAACTCGGAACATAGGTTTTTTTTTTTTTCGGATGCTGCCAATTCTCAATTAAACCATTTCATGTTCAACCAATATATGAAAAATGAACAGCATTAACATTAAAATTACAATTAAAATTTTGTTACTCTTGCAAGCTATAAATTCAGTTATGCAGCTAAAAATGTTTAATTGAGAATTGATAGTACCCTAAAAATCGATATTCCAGTTAACTGGTAAATACACTATAAAAACTGATAAATACACTATAAAAACTACTCGGAAACGTTTCCGAAAATCAATGGCAGCAAAAGAAATTTTGTTTTATAAATTCTTCTTTATATTTCGAATATATATTGGTTTCTGGAGTTTTTAAAGTTAAAGAAAGCTTTTTCGAAATCGTAGGTAACACGAAAGAGGTTATTGTATATTTTTGTTCTTGGTCATATAATGTGTTTTTATATAGATTAAAAAAACATTTCTCTTTTTTACCCTATACATTAAGTGAAAGGAATCAACGTTTACTTTGACGTTTTAAATTGTTTATTGAAATATAAAATTGTAGATAATGTTTAGGTATGCTGTAAAACCTGTGAAAACGAAATCACTAGGGACCGGAAAAAAATTCCTTCTTGGCAGATTTTCTCTTTAGTTATGTGTAATGTAATGTAACTGTTGTGGTATTCCTTCCATCGGGACAATCAATATTTTTTGTCTAAAACGAGAGTCCGTTATAGACAGGTTTTATTTTCATAATTCTCTATAACAGTAAAATATAAAATAAATTTTTTTTTTAATTTTTAAAAAAAGTAAAGGGCATTGTCTTATAATAAGAAGTAGTAGTGTTTTGAAAGGGGATTTGATACTTTATCTTCTCTTAAACATACATACAATTCCCTCAACTCTGCAACCCTTTAAATCCATAATCGCCTAAAATCCTCACATTGCTTCATATGTAAACAATGAAACTTAAAGTTAAGATGTAAGTGAAAAATTCAAGTTTTTTTTTTTTTTTTTTTTTTTTTTTTTAATCATTCTATACACATTTAATGTGTAATTCTGGCTTATATGAATGAACTCATGTTTTATCGTGAAGGAAGTATAAATTTATTTCTGCAAAAATTCAAGATAGCGTTGATATCAGTGGCGATCGCAATCTTTTCACCAAATACATTTATGTAGTAATCAAGCTTTTTTGGTTATTAAGTATAGCTAAAATTTTCCTAATTTTTATTATTTTATTTATTTATTTTGATATTTTTCTTTATTTTAAGAATTATTCTATGTTTGAGTGCATTATTACATTCAAATTATTATTTAAAAAATGTTAACAAAACAGTGACCAGAAATCCACAAAATTCTAAAATCTTCACAACTTCTGGTCCCAAGCTATGCGAATTTAAGGGAGCCTATTGTACTAACAGTAAGTGAATTACAACGTGGACATCCTTCTATCGATAAAATTTACTTATACCTTTTCTGGATTATGTTTATTAAGTATTAAAGTACATAGTAAAAATAATAATGGAATTGACTTAAAAAGTTCACCAATCCAGGGAAAACTAAAAATGTGTTGCATCTATTCAAACAAGGTGGCGAGCTAAAATGTCCTTTTTCCCCATCTTTATGAATTAAAGCTTTATTCAATAACGCTAATAATATGGAATATTTAAATACCTCAAAAAATATCAAACAGCTGAAAATATTTACTATATTATCAAGGATATAGCGATTAAAAAATTGAATCATAATATGACCTACAATCGGCCACATGTCATTTATGGGCAATTAATCTTAATAGCACCAAGCATTTACATTAATATCGAAAACAACAACCAAAAGGGAGATAGAAGAAGAAAAAAAAATATCGGTGGAATGCAGCTAGACATTCTTCCGTACAGAATTTTACAAGGCTATGAATGTAAAAGACCTTTTTTTTCTTCACTGCTTGGCTCCAGAAATTGGCTTGCAGAACCTGTTTTCTTGGAGTACTCCATCCACTACACGGCATCAGCTGAATCGAGCTCAATGATGTTTGAAAAGATTATGAAAGGTTCCCTTCCTCATGTTTTGTTCCCTTTTGGATGAGAGACTACTTTTGTAGTAAATTCAGAATTCCTTTTTTTTTTCTTTATGTTCAGTGGAACTTGGTTATAACCATGGAATAAGAAAGCTAGTAGTTTTCTAAAGTAGTTTTCTTATTCCATGGTTGTTAACCCCTTGGGGACGAGCGACACGTATACGTGACGCACAAGATGCTCAGAATCCTCGATTATTCCCACCAGTTATTTTTTATTGTAAGATTTGCCTTATGTAATCCTAGCATTTCTGCGATTCAATTAGGCGAACATTTCTGTTTTGAAAAACCGGTGGTAAAAGATTAAAAATTCTGTAAAGGACGCTCGTTGCGAAGGGGTTAAAGGATCCTGAAATCCTATGTTAACACTTTGCCGTCTTGCGACACCACAGTGGTGTCGTACGTACGTAAAGTAACTTAATTAGAATCCTTAAATACTACATTGGCACCAGAATTTTGGAATGAAAAATTCCCTTTCATCAAGTACATGAAGAAAAGGTTTTACTTATTTTCGAACAAATTTGTTTCTAAATTCTGGTGTCAATCAATCATTTCAACATTTTACGAATAGAAGTATTTTTACGAGACATGCGGACGGCAAAGTGTTAACCTATGAGTAAAATTAGAAGTGCGATTACTCATTACCTAGTATAATTATTAAAACACGGTTTCCGTCATCAGAAAGTAGACGTCAAATGACGACGTTGTACGTTTTTAAAAACTGTCTCTTCAAATTTTAAGTCATTCTAAGAAGATGATAAAATTTCATCAAGTCAAAATTTCAAAGTTTACAGGGGTTTTGTAAATACTTAAAATTTAAAGAGACAATTTTTAAAAACGCACAACATCGGCATTTTGCGTCTACTTTCTGGTGGTGAAAACCTATTTTAATAATTATATTAGGTAATGAGTAATTGCGCTTCAAAGTTTTCAAATAGGTTAACATGGGATTTCACGATCATGGAGTTTAAGTTAAGTACAAAAATGGTACTTATGTATTATCTGGGCCTGGTCATAATATTAACTGCGCCAACAATGGCACCAAAAACATTAATTACAATAATCTTTTTTTTTCATTATAACTGCATAGTTAATATTATATAATTGGCATATTAAAGGCAGTGGCAGATGCATTTATATACGTATAACTAAATAATATGATATAGCATAGATATAGATATAATATACGTATTATATATTCATAGATACAGTATATATATTACATAATATGCATGTTATATTCATTCTCTCTGGTGGGCATAATAAACCGCCGGAAACAAAACTACCATCGTTAATATCGTTTATTGCTAAAAGCCGTCAATTTGATGTTATGTATTTGAAAAATGTATGCTAAATGGCTGTTTTGTATTATTTCACTTTGCTTTATGTTATTTATCATTTTTAGCCATTTTATGTATTTATTAAATGTACATTAAATTACCGCTTTGAACAAGTTTGACGATTGACAACGATAAACAAAATGGGCGATTGACAACGAT
The DNA here is from genome assembly GCA_963931845.1 of Maratus michaelseni. NCBI lineage: Eukaryota > Metazoa > Arthropoda > Arachnida > Araneae > Salticidae > Maratus > Maratus michaelseni. The sequence goes on along the minus strand of OZ007591.1, from coordinate 344,529,754 downwards.
TTTTGGCGATCTATCTACCTGACCCGGACCCGGATAATACGTAAGTACCACATAAATTTTATGAGAGCAACACCAAAATCTGTTCGCACAGGTCAGAGCAATTTCAGTAATTGAATTTAAATTCTTTCAAAAATATACCTGATCACAGCCGTACTTACAGATGTAGATAACATGATTTGAATATGTTGTAATCCATGAATTGGAATGCAAACATGTTGCAAAGAATTATCGATGTACATGACGTCATCGATTATAAAAGAAAAAAATAAATGACGTATTCAGACTTACATGCCAAGTTTACTGTTTTTAACGAGAGAAAACACAAACATGGAACCAAAGAAATTTATTTATTTTAAAATAATTTAAGTACGTGTCTTGGTTATATGTGTTACTTATTTCATTTCATTTATTAATTAAAATTTCTAGTTCCAAGTATATTTATTTCACTTAAAAAAACAGGAAGGCTGTCAGGTAAAGATATAACTTCGTTATTTTATAATTATTTACACTTTGCATTTATTTGATGCATTTTTACATAATTTTACATTATTTAATTTATATTTACTTACAGTAGATTATGTAATTCATGACAGATTATTGGTAATTATGATACTTTTTTTTTTTTTTTTTTTTTTTTTTTGTCTTCTGTTCTTAGAAAGTTTCACCATGGAACCAGACAAATTTATTTAATAAAATAATTTAGGTACATGTCATGCTTCTATGTGCTACTTATTTGACTTCATTTATTAATTAAAATTTCTAATTCAAAGTATGTTTATTTCACTTAAAAAATTGGAAGGTTGGCAGGTAAAGATATAACTTCGTTATTTTATAATTATTTACATTTTGCCGTTATTTGATGCATTTTTACATAATTTTACATTATTTAATTTATATTTACTTATAGTAGATTATTTAATTCGTGACACATTATAGATAATCATGATACATTTTTTTTTTTTTTTTTTTTTGCCTTCTGTTGCTAGAAAATTTCACACTCAGTCGAACTCTGTTAAAATGAAGATGAAGGACAATATAGGGATCGTTATAACATAATTCTCACTAAAATAAAGTTTAAGATTTCATTTAATGAAACACAAAAAAGTAGAAATTCGGTTAAATTATTAAAAAATACACAATGACCATTCTAATAATAGTACAGTTTTACGTTTCGAGATAGGTACATTTCGAGTAGGGTTGATAAAACTTTAAAAATGGTCTCCGCAACCTTCATGAACATTTTAAAAAATTACATAGAGCAATTATTAACTAACAGACAATTAAAATTATTTAAAAATGATAAGTATATAATATAGAATGGTTGTTAAAATTAATTTAATATAAATTGATGCTAAATTAAAATTATTCATTTATTGACGCTACACTTATATAATTTATTTATTGATATTACTTAGTTATGATTTTATATAAATACTTAAACATCTATCAAATAAATCTATAAAACTGTGATATAACATAATGTAGCAATGTCATTTCAACCTTTTATAAATCATTTTACTCCTAACGTAAACGTATATCAAGTATTTATGAGTTAATTGAAAATTTACTGAAAACATTGCAGCTTTTTTTCCTAACATTTATAATTTACCAATTAAACAGAAATTTTCTATTTGTGTCGAAAACAGTATACGTGATAGAACTTTTTTGGAGTATTTTCCCCAAAATCAGCCTTAAAGAAAAAAAAAATAGAAAAACTTTATATATCCGACTTGTGTTATGCAAATTTTTGCGCCAATGCACTGCAAGAAAAAAAAAAAAAAAGTTGATAATTTTACGGTATAAATACTGGCAGCTGGGAATGCCAGTATTATACTGTAAAATCAACTTTTTTTTTTTTTCCAGTGTAGAACTAGTATTTTTTTGTTTAAATAATACTATCTCATTTATTTCTTTTCTCTTTTCCCAGAAATGGAAACGTATGTTCTATTTTCTCTGCTGTTATAAACAAATCATTGTTATTCTCTCTCTCTCTCTCTTTTTTTTTTTCTAACGAAAGGGGGAAGTATTGATGATGTAAGAAAATTAAACTCTCTTCCAACAATAGAATTACTGTTAAGTAAAACATTAATTGTTTACTGATGCATAAAGTATCTGTTAATTACATTTCTACTGAGATGTTATCAGCAATTTCACCTTGAAAGATCCATGTTCGATGATGTAATACAAAATATAAACAAAGGAACATAGGATATATATATATATATATATATATATATATATATATATATATTAATTTTTAAAGACAATTAAAAAATAACTATTCGCAAAAAAAGTATTTTAGAATAACTAAAGTTTCTTGTAAAATACGTTAACAATATTAAGATAATAGATATAAGATTATTTAATAGATCCTGTAATTAAATAATTAAAAAATAACATTTAATATTGTGGTGATTTCTATTGAAAAAATTGAATTGAAATATAAATTTAAGCGTATGGAGAATAATTTTAATATTAAGAACAAAAAATATAAGGAGTTATTGACTAAAATCATTTATAAAATTCAAATATTATATGTACTGTAAAATTTTAAAGCGCTTTAGGTATTTTTAAGAGACAAATGTGTTAAAATGCGTGCTAAAATACCTCTTAAAGTATTTTTATACATCTAATATTTATCGCACGCATTAACGGAATAAAAGAAATTACATAACAATTTGCATTTAAACCAGATAATACGTCACAACCTATTGTTAGCATTTTTATTTATCTGCCACTATCATTTGTTATTAAAGACTGCTTATTCAATTTTTGAGGGAATTTTCCTATTCTAAGTGTTTTAATATAAATTTAAGCATATATAAAATATTTTTTTTAAATAATAAAAACAAATTATATAAGGAACTAATGACCAAAATTATTTACCTATTAAATTTAAATATTAAGTGTACAAACAAGTTTTACAGCGTTTTAACAATTTTCAAAACACAAGCGTGTTAAAATGCTAAAATGCCTAAAAACGTTTTTATACATCTAATATTTTTCACAAATATTAACTGAACAAAATAAATTATGTAAGAATTTGCATTTAAACCAGATAATGAGTCAGAATCTGAAAAACTAAAAAACTGAATAAGAAATAAAATTAAATATATTTTTTTAATAATTTTTTTTAGTATTTATATATATTATGTCAATATCATTTGCCATTAAATTAGACTGCTTATACTTATTCAATTTTTGCGGAATTTTTCCTATTCCAAGTGTTTTAATATAAAGTTAAGCGTATAAAAATAATAATTAAAAAATAAGAACAAAATATATAAGGAATTATTGATCAAAATTATTTACGAAATTATTTACCAAATTTAAGTTTTTATTATAGCAAGTGTTAATGGAGTAATTTGTCAAAAATTTCGATTTTTTTTTAATATAATTAAACGCTTTAAACAAAATTAATTCTGCAGTGCAAAAATTTATAAAAAGCTGAATAACAGATAAAATTAAAAAAAAAAAAAAAATTAAAAATAAATCCTGTAAATTTTTTTTTATATATATACATTTCATTTAATTTTATATCGATAATGCATTATTCAAAAAAATGCATAAAACTGGACGAACGCGTAGTAATTTGAATGGAAGAAGATTATGATGACCTACAAAGCACCCACTTCAAGATAATGTGGAAAGTAGCGGAGGACGAAAGGTCATAATAAAGGAAATAATTTCATATTTTGAGGATATGAATGCGAAGCATAATTTAACACGTATTCTACAAGAGTCTAGGAGGAAAATCCACAACGAAATGAATTTTTTTTTCTGTTCTGACGGGCCGTAAATCAACATTAAGTTTTGCAGGTTGTATTTATAACATTCTAATTAGGTGAAATAATCAGCTTTAAAAATTGTCACACAGATGTGATGTGACCCCTCGCTATGGATTTAAATCACGCGTCACACGTATAAGGCAAATTTAATGAGACACAATTACTGTGTTTTGTGGATATGTATTAATATAATATTTTATACAGGGTGTCTAGTCCAACCCAGCTACAAATTTCACTGACTTTTAAAGGTTTTTCATACAAAAAAGGAAGAAAAAACCCAGGTATCAAGATTTTGTGATGTTACATACAAAACAAATTTAAAAAGTAGTGAGTTGAAGTTTCACAAGTGATGCAAACTACACAAACTACTGATTATTATTATTTTTTTTAATTTTTTTTTTAATAAAAAACATTTTTTTTTAAATTTACAAATGGTTGAACACCAAGATATTTTTTCATGATTAAAGATTGCTTGATGCCCCTCTAATTTTTAAGGAGCGCGATTTTTTTTTTTTAACATACAAATTATTTTGCAGACTTTTAACATCAAATTCCATCTATTTTATCCAATAGAGATGACATTCTTTATCACATCAGTCACAGTTAAATACTTTGACATATTTTAATAAAAACTTTTCTTTATAAGTAATTTATCTGCTCTGTAATTAACCCAATTTAAGGTTTATAATTATTCAATCAATTGAGCTAACAAATGCCAAATGTTCAGTTTCCAAAGATAAGCAAACAGACTGAATCACCTAATCAATCCTACAAAACTGTACAAAGTTTCAGTGCCAGCTCTCTCTACGTTACAAGGAAGGGCTGAAATGGGACAGACAAAAATAATTTCATATGAGGTGGAAATACTCTTTACAATATTTATGAAGAACAAACATTTTCCTGGCACTGCAATTAAATCCTTAAATTTTATAATCAGTAAAAAATTTCTGAAATTTTCATGGAAGTTTAAAATTTTTCTGACCTTTACTCAGAAATTTCGAATTTCCCTGACTTTTCCTCAGGAATGGTAAATTCCCTGTTTTTTCCAGGTTTTGCAGGTGTATGTACACACTGTTTTACATTGCATAAAATATATATCGCTAATTAAGTAAAAACAATACAAAAAGATAAATATATATTATTTACGCAATCTCTATCACACATAAAGATTTCTTCATTCATTGTAACGCTTTCAAGCATGGTATATCAAATGTATATTTTTTAAATTGATGTTTCACGTAATTACAGAACAGTATCAGAATAGAAAAGAAAATGTAACATTAAATTTTTATGTGCGATGCACATATTTTATAAGAATTATGTAACTATTTTATTAATCCTAATAATATTATAAATCTGATTGTGTGCAAATGTTAGGCTGAAGCCAGCGTCAAAATGGAACATTTAATGATCCTGTATCTTTGCATATACGTTGATTATGACCCTCAAATGAACATAGGCTGGTTTTTGTTCATTTTATTCAAATATTTTTCTTAATAATTCAAAATTTCGTTATTTTCATAGAGAATAAATGGACATTTTTCCATAAAATTTAACCATTTTACTTTATCGTTGCTAGCGCTTTGATCGTTGCCAATAAATAAAAACATGGAAAAAAATTTTCCTCAACAATTAATTTTCAATTGAACGATTTTCACGTGAAAAATGAAAATGAAAAAGAATTCAAAAGAAGATGAATTTCCGTGATATTTGAAACAAAAATATGGAGTATTTGTTATTATGCATGAAGTATGAATATCGGTTACATTAAAAAGATCTTTTTCTGTCAAAAAACTGCGTTATAATTAGAAGGAAAAATGAACAATAATTATATTCTTAAAAATAGATTTCGCTTGGACCATGGAACTATGAAAAGGATCCTCCTCGGCTTGGACAAATATGACGTCATAAATAAAACATGTATTTTGAAATAGTCGTAATAATACAAGTAGCATGAATATCAATGTATAATGAAAGTAGATAGATAATGGACGTAATATTTAAGATGAAAAACTGAAATATTTTTTATCGATACTGATTAATAATTAGCTTGAGTACCAGTTACATACAAATGTGAGTTTTCCGCTAAAATTTACGTCCTGATTGCTAGAAAAGGAAAATTAACAAGAATTAGGGCATTAAAAAGAGATTTCTCTGAGGAAAATGTGACGTTATATTTGAAATAAAACGGTAATTTTCAAATGTGTTTTACAAGGAGCGGGAATTAATTCCGTTCATTAATAATACAAGGATCAGTAAGTATAGAAAGTAGATTAGTTTCGCGACATATTTAAAACGAAAAATTGAAATTTTTTTTATCTATACCGATTATTAAGCAGTTACATACAGAAGAGAGTTTTTTGCCAAAAACCACACCATGATTATTAGGACAAAAATAAATACGAATCTATTATATTAAAATCTGACCGCCTGTTTGTATTTCGCAACTACTCTTTTCAGATTGTCGAATGCAACGTGATTTTCTTAACACCGGTTATCATTCATCCGAGGATGTCATAAACTCTCAAAATTTTAAAAAATCATTTAAATTCCGAGATATTATCTATTTTTATTTTTTATTATTTATTTTTATTTATTTATTTATTTATTTATTTATTGTAAATTTTAACGAAGTTTCTCTAAAAATGGCAACTAAATTATTCCATTTTTGTGGATAAAAAAGAAGAAATAAAACGGATTAATATATTTTTTCTCATTAAAACTGAAAAAAAAAAGAATTTATTTTCAATTTGAATAGATGGTGAAAGAAAAAATAATTTTGATTACAGTAAAATTTTTGAAAAATAAAAACGTATTTTCACATATTCAAACTTCATGAATCAATTTATTCTGGAGAACAAAAATCGTCTGTCAACATATTTTCATTTAGAAATAAAGATTTTTTTCAGTTATAGATTAAATCAAGGAGGCAAATTTAAGCTCCTTGCAATAATTGCAATAATTGCTCCCTATTCACAAGAATTGAATTTAATGATAAATAATATACTACTTCCATTATCTTTGAAGGATTGCTATTAAAACGTTTCACAAAGGCGTTAAAAGTAAAATGGTTTACCAGGTAAACTTGACATATGTTTTTATATAATTCGCCGATTTACACGATTTTATTTGGCCCGCCTTTTTTCATTGGTTGCACTTTCCTTTTCGTGATTATTTGTCACAAAATTTCACTTTTTTAAAACATAGTTATATCAAGGCCTCTAAAACATAGAAATACTGTATTGTCTCATATGGAATGTGATAAAGAGTTAGTTAATTATTTACGTTTCTAATTATCGGGAATGACATATTTAGCTTAATTAATGCAATTATTCTTCTTTTAATGATACGTGAACGAAGTCACGGGTAACAGCTAGTTAAATATATGTATAATATATGATATTTCAGAAATGCAGGGTGTGGATAAAAGAATGTCCCAGTTTCAATGGTATATTATAACAGTTTAATTTAGACTATTGACAACAAATCATACATCAAACTGAAGGTAAACTAATTTAGTTTCCTTAGAAATGTTCAGTATGTGCAGCTTTAGTTATAAGGCACACATCCAACCTAAAGTCCAATTCTTCCCTCACTTCGGTTAACAAGTCCGGAGTAATGGAAGCAATAGCCTCTTCAATTCCGTGTCTCAAACCTGGCAAATCCTTAGGTAGTGGCGGAACTTAAACACGATCTTTTATAAAGTCCAAGAGGGAAAAATCGCATGGCGTTTTGTCAGGTGAACGTGGAGGCCAGCGAAAAAGAGTTCTGTCGTGTCTCAACCATTACGACCAATCCAACGGTCAGGGACTTGAACGTTCACTCTTAATTCACTTATACGGTAAAGGCGACCAACACTCTATACAGCTTAGAGTTGATACTGTTAAAATTTATAACTGGACATTCTTTTATGGACGCCCTGTATATAAGTTTGGAATAATAACTTTAATTTGCAACTTATTTTCTATTTTAATTAAAATAATAAAGACAACAGAGACTAAAATTTAAAAAATAAACTTAATATTAAGATTTTTAAATATTTACCATCAACGAATGAAAATAACGGTTCCCGTTTTCGTTGTTTAAAGATGAGAGTTCTGAATACATTCGATTTTCATTTATTTTTTGTATGTTAGCATTCGAAAATTTTATTAAGGTAATCGATATATATATATATATATATATATATATATATATATATATATATATATATATATATATATATATATATATATATATATATATATATATATATATATATATACATATATATATATATTTAATTTGGAATCAAAATGTTCAGAAAACTATTCTTTATTGATTATAATTTACTTAACACACATATGTACATTCAAAATAGCATTTGTTTGGGACTGCTTGAAAAATAATACACTGCTCAAAACAATTAAAGGATATTTGAAGTTTTATGTAAAATAAAGATATAAACGAAATTTTTTTTGCCGAAAATAGAAGAAGAGAATCACAAATGCAAATTTTTCTGGTTTTCAAACTGGTTTCAAACTCAGAAGCTTGGAGTATGCAAATTTTGAGTTCGACGTCAAAAACGTCGCTTCAGCGGCAGCGAATGAAATTTGACTTTCAACTGGATAAAAGAGAATGAAGACAAGGATGATCGGCATTCAGTGATTGCTTTGTTTCGATGAGTACGATGTCTCAGCGAAGTCATTTGACAGATTCAGAAGCTTGGAGAATTGTTGGTAGGTTAGAAGGGGGCCAAACTCAAGCCGAAGTAGCGCAAGCCATTGGAGTGTCACAAAGTGTCATTTCCAGGATCTGGAACCGTTTTTTGGAGAGTGGATGTGCAGGCCGAAGACCAGGGCAAGGTCGTAGACGGGCAACAACGCCCAATGAAGATCGGTATTTAGCGTTAACAGCTCGGAGACACCGAAACATGAACGCTACTCTTCTCCAACAACACCTTCGCTCGGCTACAGGCACCACGATTTCAACTCAGACTGTCCGAAACCGGCTCCATGCTGTAGGTCTGTATGCTCGCCGACCGATGGTATGTGTTAGATTAACATCAAGGCATCGTCGCGACCGCAGGGAGTGGGCAACCGAGCATGTCAACTGGAGGAGAAATGAATGGAGCAATATTCTGTTTTCTGACGAGTCCCGTTTTTCTGTGCATCCGGATAATAGGCGTATTTTCATCTGGAGGGACCGTGGCAGTAGGAATAATCCTGCGTTCGTGCACGAAAGTGTCAGATTTGGCGGTGGAGGAGTGTTGGTGTATGGTGGCATCTCCATTGACGGGCGCACTGACCTCTACATCATTCGAGATGGAGCTCTGACTGGTCGCCGATATAGGATGAGATCCTCAGACCTATTGTAGTCCCTTACGCTGCAGCAATCGGAGATAATTTCATTTTAATGGACGATAACTGCAGGCCACATCGTGCAAACCTGGTGGGGGATTTCCTTTTCGAGGAAGGAATCGTTCGAATGGAATGGCCAGCGTGTTCTCCAGACATGAATCCAATCGAGCACGTTTGGGACGCTCTAGGAAGACGAGTTTCTGGCCGCCAACAACCCCCACAAACTCTCCAAGAACTGGAAAGAGCTCTTCTGGAAGAGTGGGGCAGAATACCCCAACTCGTCATTAATAGCCTCATTGAGTCCATGCCTCAAAGGTGTTCAACGTTGCCGGCCGCCCGTGGAAACCATACCCCCTACTGAAAATGATTTTCTTTGAAGAAAACACCTTTTCTTATTCTTTTTCTCTCATATGCACAAATTGTGTTTTTTTCCTTTTGTACACAAATGCGCAATAAAATGCATTTTTTTCTGCCAAACATGTGTAATTTATTCTCATATAACCTACTATGTCTGTCGACCATGTATCAATCAGCTAAAAAGTTTCCCAGATACAAAATCCACCTAAAACTGCAATATCCTTTAATTGTTTTGAGCAGTGTATTCACATATATCCATAAAGAGTTCTTTATAATCCTTTAATGCAGGTATATCAATATCATATTTGCAACATATCAATAAATACTACATATTTACTCATATCCCATACATTTGCGCAAAAAGAACCTTGCCGCACGCTAGGAGTAATTACATGTATATAATAATATAATGACACTAATTATGTACACTCGATGGCAGTGAAATGCCAATTATACATTTCGTTTCACAGTAATATAATTAATGGGAATCAACTATTAGAACCTTTATTATATATTGTTTTTTTATGAATAATGACAAGTATAAACTTAAATCACAAGGGGTTGATATTGATAATCATATAGGGGGTTCATATACAGGATATTGTAAGTATAATACACTGCAAAAGGAATTGTTGATTTTACAGTATAATACTGGCATCCCAGCTGCAAGTATTATACCGTAAAATTAACAGTAATAAACAGTAAAATAAGCAGTAATACAATGCCGCGCATTTCTTAATAAAATTTGAGAAGTAACATTTTAAAAATTATATTTCTTTCCCCTTTTTTCGTTTATTTTTATTTTTTCATCTCTTAAAGAGTATTAAAACTTTTTCTTTTTTGGTCACAATAGATAAAATCATGCATTTAAGGATTAATAAGACATTATTATTTAGCATGAAGTTTAAAATATATATATATATATATATATATATTAATTGTGACTATGCCGATTTTATTTATTTATCGGGCCTAATTTAAAAAAATAAATCAAGGAAATTTAGTCATCTAGTTAACTATGTGGGAATATTAATCTTTGAGGTAACATGATTTGATTAAGAGATGGTAATTTGTTTAGCGGAAATTGAATGGTTTATGCATGAGGTTTATGCATGAATGATTTAACATATTTTATATTTACTAAGTTTTTATGTTTCGTAAATTGAATTAGGAAACGTTAATTAGGTATAATTTTAACTAAGAAATAATTAATATACATATACTCTAATACGAGTATAGTTTATAATAGGAATGAAATGATCAGTCGATAATAATAACAATGTTACCTTTTACTGTCTAACGAATAAGACTTATCTTAAAGTTTCGTTTGTTATAAATTAAATTGGCAAACACGTACTATATAAGAATAACATGAACAAGGCCAAAAATACTTATTCTAGTATAATTAATAATCAGAATGAAATGTTCAGTCAATAATAATGACTAGCAAAGAAGTTTTACCTTAAAGTTTCGTTTGTCGTAAACTGAATTACGGAACTTGTGATAAGAATAACGGTAAATAGAAATAACCCATACACACTTATACGACCAAAGTTTATAATAAGAATGAAATGTAAGGAAAATAAATGAATAAATGTACCAAAAATACTTATACTAGTATAATTAATAGTATAAGAATGAAATGCTCAGTCAATAATAATAATGATGTTACCCGATACTGACTTAACAAGTAAGATTTACCTTAAAGTTTCGTTTGTCGTAAATTGAATTACGGAACTTGTGATAAGAATAACGGTAAATAGAAATAACCCAAACACTCTTATACAACCAAAGTTTACAATAAAAATGAAATGTAAGGTAAATAAATGAATAAATGTACCAAAAATACTTATACTAGTATAATTCATAGTATAAGAATGAAATGTTCAATCAATAATAATAATAATGTTGCCCGATACTGTCTAACAAGTAAGATTTACCTTAAAGTTTCGTTTGTCATAAATTGAATTAGGAAAACCCGTACGGAAGACTTGAAATATCTAGACACCTTTATACCAGTATAATTTATAATAAGAATGAAATGTTCAGTCAATAATCAAAACGAGATTAAAAGCAAAATCGTGCAGTTAAGGTTAAATAATGGAAAAAAATGCTTCGAAGAAATATTGGCCCAAATAAACGCCTTTTGCGATACATTTAACTCATTATACAGCGTAAGGAAGTATTTAAGATCAAGGTTGAAACTAATAATAATAATATAAAGGTAACATTTGTATTGTATAAAGAATGGAATGTATGTGTGTGACGTGACCTTGCAAGGTGATTACAAGCAAAAAATATCCAACTGTAGAACTCAATTAGCATTTACGGCGTCGCCTCGCAAAATAAGAAGCAGAAGTAACGGTATATTTAAAACGATCTATTGAAATAGTAAAACAATTTTATTTATTTTTCCTTCATTGTTAACTCTTTTTAATATAGGTGAAAGATATTTATACTCACAATTTGTTTGTACGTATGTGTCTAATTGCGCTTGAATATCGACGATATTAAGAGGCTACTTCACTCACGCGAAAACAATAAACAACCGCTTGCTACTACATTAAAGACGTGAGTATAAAATATTAGCATACCCGCTCGCTAATTATAATCCTATGGAGGAAATGTTTTAAGATATCTCGTTCGCATTTCAACATTTTTAAATGATTTTTTTTTTTTTTTTTTTTTTTTTTTTTTTGTATTGGATAGTTGAGGTCAATCTCTATGCAATCCCTTTTTCACTTTTTTGATTTTGGTTGCAGTTTTTTTTATTGAGGATACTTTCCCTTTCGAAACCGGTTCCGAAAGTGAAAGTATCTTAACAAAAAAAACTTGTAAAGAAAATCGAAAAAGTACAAAAGGGCCTGCATAGAGATTGACCTCAGCTATCCAATTAGAAAAAAAAATCATTTAAAAATATTGAAATGCGAACGAGATATCTTAAAACATTTCCCCCATAGAATTAACATGAGCGAGCGGGTGTTTTCGCGTGAGTGAAGTAGCCTCTTTAAGAATACGGTTTTGAGAAGGTCTCAGTTTGATCTTTACGGAAAATCATTATAATTCTTTTTGAGGAAAATCTTTTCGAGCATATTCACACACAAAGGGTTTCTCCTTCGTATGTATTCGAAGATTTTTTTTTAAGAGCACCACTTTCAGTAAATCATTTCAAACATATTTCACAAATAAATGGTTTCTCATTTGTGTGTACTCGAAGATGTGCTTTAAGAGAACCACCTTAAGAAAATTCTTTCAAGCATATTTCACAAATAAATGGTTTCTCATTTGCATGTGTTCGAAGATGTGTTTTAAGAAAATCACTCTCAGAAAATCCTTTCAAACATATTTTCCAAATAAATGATTTCACATTTGTGTGCATTCGAAGATGTTTTTTTTTTTTTAAGATTACCACTTGGAATAAATCCTTACAAACATATTTCGCAAATAGGGTGAAACCAAAAGTTATTGACACCTAACCAGTAACTGACACTTCAGCAGATATCTAACTCAAATAAGTATTTTCTTGTAAAATTCTGCAAAGTAATGCCATCTAGTGGTAACTTATTTGTCTTAACTGTTATAACTTATTTTTCAGCTATTAGTTTTCAAAAAAGGGATAGTGTCAGCTGCTGGAGGTATTGACAATATTTATGACAAAAATTAATGTTTAGTAATAAAAATTGTAATTTTTTCAAAATTTTGTCAACAATAATTTTTTAATGCATCTTTTCTATACTTTCAAAAACAAAGATAAGTATAAAATAGATTTAAAAATTTGTAATAGTGATTTGAACAAAAAAAAAAAAATCAGTTACTGGGGGTTTCACTTTAAATGGTTTTTCAATTGTATGTATTCGAAGATGATTTTTAAGATGACCACTTCGAACAAATCCTTTCAAACATATTTCATAAATAAAAAATTTCTCATTCGCAAGTATTCGAAAAAGGTGTTTTTATGAGAAAATTCTTTCAAACATATTTCACTAATAAATGGTTTCTTATTTCTAAGTATCCTCTATTGAACTGTTGTAGTTTGAAATTTATTTAAATATTATTATGTTTTGCTCGACAAAATTACAGTACGTTGTCAACTGTTTCAAACATAGACAAAAATTGTTTAGGACTACGGTTTGTGATACATGCGAATGCTGTTACTTCATGAAACATGCTGTACTAAGCAATTAATTCAGTTTAAATAAAATGTTCGTATTTGTTTATTATTAAAAATTAATTTTTACAGAATCATTTACTTTTTTTAAAGTTAAATATGGATAATTCTTCTATAATTTTTGAATTTTCAAATAATTATTTATGTAAAGGAGTAATTTTGAAGAAAACAATACAGCATATTATTATATATTTATGAATTACTAGCTGTTACCCGTAACTTCGTTCACGTAGCATTTAAAGAAAATTAATGCATTAATTAAGCAACATATACAATTAACAAACTCTTTATCATATTTTATAGTAGAAAATACTTCTGATATCATAATTTACGTAAAAAGGATTACTAACTCTGCAAGAATTGTTACTTTTTGCCTACAATTAGTTGAGAAATAGGCGTTTATACTTGAGTACTTGACGTCACACGTACATTATCTATTTAAAACATGAAAACACTTAAAGAAATGCAATATTAGTGTACTCATAGAAAAAATAATTAACTTTAATATTATTAAATACTAAATTTAACCAATAAATTATATTTACAATGTAATTTAAACAGAATTTGCTAAAATTGCGTTTTGAAATTATGTGATTTTTGAGGCAAAACATTATTTCTCAAAAATATATTGTTCTTTTAAGAATTGTAATACAATTTCGAAGCTGGTGAAACGAAAACTACGCCACTTTATCCAATTTATAAAAAATATATTAGTTTTTAAAATTAAAATGAAGGTTTTACATTAAAAAAAGTCAAGTCATAACGTAACGTGATTTCACATGTTTCTTGGAGGGGGCAAAATTCTTTCGTTGGGCATAGTAAAGATAGATTCCCTGTCCCCTTAACTGAACTTTTTTTCTTACATTACTTTTTCCATACATGTCTACAAAGAAATATTTGTGCTATCATAATTTATTTACATGCATTTGTTAAATAAATGATAAATAAAGTTTAAATCATAAGTAGGTGTTGAGAAAGAATTCAGCGTAGGGTCCTCTTTCTTTAGGGGCCCCTTGGCCTTTTCAATCTATTTGTTAATCCATGTCTGCCAGTAAGGGATATTTCTCGCCCCATTCTCGTTAAGTTCCTAAAATCTCTATTTCCGTCATTATTATTATTATTATTATTTTGTTAATTGTTTAATTTTCTAATTAAAAAAAATAATTTTATCATATCCTGGAATTAAAAAAAAAAAAAAAAAAAAAAAAAAAAAAAAAAAAAACTTATGCACATTAAGAAGAGCTGTTGTGAAGGTAAACGCGTTTCCAAGACAGGTAAATACGTCACTCTCTCTAACACTCGACTATTTCAGACGATGAGACAAGTCGAATTTCCCCTCTTCGACTAAGCAGATGCTAGACTTCACTTCCTGGATTTGAGAACGAAAACAGAATTCTCCTCTCCTCCCCCTTTGTGAAAAATAACACAACAGGTTATTTTTTTACATCATGCCAGAATGAACCGAAAAGAAAAAAAAAAATCCCAATGATGCATTATCATAATCGCCGGAAAACCAATGCACTTGGCAAGTTTATGAATCTGTTGGTTCTGTATGAATTCACAAATGTTTGCGATGCTCTTTTATGTACTAGATTTTGTCATTTTAAGTTCATATCGAAGTTTTTGTCAGGTGGAATGTTAATATATTCCGTTAATTTGCGCCAAGGTATCCGTGATCTTATAGTTATACATAAGTATTTTGTGTCAAGATGATGTGTTTTATGGAAATTAGAACAGACATATTTTCTTGAATCACTGCAAAATTAGAGATAGTGCTTTGCGATATACCCGCCATCTTCGAGAAAAAGAGTATAAACGACAAGATAAAAAAGCTGCAGGAAAATTAATTAATAGTATTAAAATTTTCTGAAAGAATTTTTTTGAAAAGAACAGTAGTTTTGAATTTGTGTTAGATTAAACACATATGTTGAGCTACAAGAAAATTATCTTCACAAGTTCACAGATTAGCTAAAGCAACTGTAATGGCAAAGCAACCGACCCGTTTTTTTGCCGTCGAAAATGGGAATTTTGAAATTTCCTAGAAAATAGTATTATATGAAAATGATCAGTATTAAATATTTCAAAATCTTCTGAAAAAATATATATATTTTGAAAAGAAAAACAGTCTTGAATTCATGTTAGATTAAGCACGTATGTTGATCTACAAGAAAATTATCTTCACAAGTTCACATATTAGCTAAAACAACGTGTAATGCAAAGCAACCGACTTGTTTTTTTCCCGGGCGAAATTGGGAATTTTGAAAATTTCTAGAAACTTGTATTATATGAAAATGATTAGTATGTTAGTAATTTCTTTTTTATTAACATGAGATATTTATATTATAAAATTATCATGTTAAAAATTGATTAATATCAGTAAGCATGCAATATATCGCAAAAGTAACAACTTTTTAAATATTTCTTCGTAAAGCTATAAAATAAATAAGTAATACAAGCAATTATTTTCTGCATAAAGTTTACAAAAGAAAAAAAAACGATTATTTAGCACAAGGATACTAAACGTTTTAACTAATTTAATCCGCCTCAAAATAACGTGAAATCATGTTATGAAAGATATTATAATAGAAAAGTAATTACTTAACAGCAGGGAACAGAAATTTAACAACAAAAGTTACTTTACAGATACGAGCATTTTAGCTTGTTTTAAACATGAAAAACTATTATTTTGACATTAGTTCTCATATTCAGAATATAAATAATACAAAAATGCAATTTCATAAGCTTTATAATAATATCTAGAAACCTTTAACCTTTTTTTTTAATGTTATGTAAGTAACGCTTTAATACTTGAGGAGTTTTTTCCCGCCAATTTTTTAAATCTATTTTCCAAAGTGTTTTCCTTTGTTCCAAAACTCCAAATCTAAAAAAACCCGGGCATTTTTAAAATATTAAAGATAATCTCACATTATAATATTTTCCTAGATCGTCCCGAAAAATGTAAAATGGGTCTTACAAACCTCACATTCCCGTGACTTAACTAAATACATTTGTCTAATGAGCAAGTAAAAGCCTAATTACTATGAAATTAGGATTGTTTTAATGTATCGATGCTATATAAGCAAGCCTATAATTTGTTTTCGATGCATCATGCTTCGGCAATAAAAAATGAGTTCAAATTGAGATAGATAATATTGTCTTCAGTTTGCTTCTTGAAAGCAGGGGTTGTTACAAGTTTTTTTTTTCCCTTGGGTTCCCATTTTATCCCCCCCCCCCCTCAAAAAAAAAAAGTTGCTGTGAAATTTATTATATTTTTTTTGAAAAATAAATTTTATAACAAAAGATAAAATTTAGTTACTTGATTCCAAACTAAGAATTTATTAATTCTAATTTTTTTAAGTCCGTCTGCTAAAGTTTTCTGTTCTAATGAGCTAGTTTTGTTTTCAATATTATGCATTTCAAATTCTGACGAAATAATATACACTGTAAATAATTTTGTAGCAAAGTAACCGGTCATTCGACCGTTTTCTATAAAAATGGTCGAATGACCGAACTTAACCGTACATAACCGTTATTTAACGCTATTTTGACCATAATATTGCTCATATTAGGGTCAGAATACTGTTAAATTACGGTTATGTAACTATTTTTTATAACAACGGCCGAATGACCGGTTACTTTGCTGCAAATTTTTTACAGTGTATATATAATAAAACTTTAGTCTATAATAACCATTAAATCACAAAAAATCGATATATATATATATATATATATATATATATATATATATATAACCATTAATGAAACATTACCGAAACACCAACAGAAACGAGAAATTATGAATTAGTTATATATATCTATGAAGAGTTCGCTTTTATGGAATATAATTTTGTCAAAGGTTCTCTTTTAATAAATTGAATTTTGTGTAAGGGATCCCAAATAGGACCTAATTTTTGTCTGGAAGGATTTTTGTCCTAATATGACAATTTGCTTGATGAAATTTTATATTAATAATTTTTCTACAACGATGGACTATTAAGAATATAGAGTTTTAAAATAGACTACATTGCCGTGCAATATTTATTGTAAAGTATTATTATATGTAAATTTTCACAACATTCTTAGGTCAAAAACAATAGATGTTTAAAAAAATAAAAATAAAAATAAAGGAAAAACAGCAGCACTAATAAATATGATTCTAAATCTCATTATTAATAAAAAGTTTAATTCAATAAAAATGATTTTATGCATAATTTTATGTTTTTTTTTTTTTTTTTTTTGAGAAAAATAGTACAAACTAAGTAACTAGAACTACCTTTGCTAACATGTTAGCAATTCCCAGTGATTTAGTTTTTTAAAGAAAATCTCACAAGTTGTCATAATTAGTTGATATAAAATAATAGAAATAAAATGTATCCAGTGGACCCGTGCGAGGATTTCGCACTGTGCAGTCTGGTAATTTTTAGCATATATCTAATATTTTTTAGATTTAAAGAAGATATTTTTTAGATGTTTAAATTTCTAACGAAAATTTAAGGATAAAAATATCTGCAAACAACATTAGACAAGCGAGAATATCGTCTCATTTATTCCATCAATGTTACAGTAAAAACTGATCGAAGATAGCAAACGGCACGCGCGAGAAAAAAAATAACAATCGTATTTTATTTAAAATGGGAGGATAGAACTTTATGCCGCTCTATTAAAAATAAATAAACAACGTAAAAATATCACAAATGAAATACATGTTAAAATGGCATGTAAAGCTGTTTCGGAGCTTTTAAAGCTCAGCTGGGGCACTGAGTATAGAGCTTTAGAAGCTCCAAAACAGCTGTATATGCCATTTTAACATGTATTTCATTTGTGATATTTTTACGTTGTTCATTTATTTTTTATCTATTTTAACTACATTAGAAGGTAACGTCATTCACTTCTTGAAAAAAATGAAACAAAGAAGAAAAATTGAATGCATTTAAAATACAATTTAATCCAATATAACAAAGCATGCCTTTTATTCTACACGTGAAATATCACTGCTTCGATCGATCGATGGTGTCTGTCTTTTTCTTCTAAACATTTCATTTTCAATTTTGCTTTTTTAACCATAAATATAAAATAAACCCGTGCGGATAAATTATATGTTCTTTTTTGTACTGTTTATTTTTTTAATAATCATTTCATTATTCAATTTAATCAGTATTTTATTTGTGTGGCAACACTAATTTGAGGAAAACCTTTCATTTCATTTATGATAACAATGCCGATTTAATTTTTAATTAACAGCAATTTTTTTAATTAAAAAACTTGTTTTAACGAAATGTAAATGTACTATGTCAGAAGCCGCTTCAAAAACCTTTCAAATGATACCCCTTTCGTTGTTGTGCGTTTCGTAAATTTATAGAAAAAAGGATGCTGAGAACAGAAATAATATATATGATAGAAATAAAATTTAATATATTGTAGATATATCATTAATTCGTAGAGCGACAAATGTCGAACATTCGGAAGTAATTATTATTATTGTTTTTATGAATTTAAGAAGGTGCTGTTTCTATTTCAGATACATCTTCAGTGTCTGTTCCAGAGTATATTGACATCGGAACGTTCGTTTAATGATATAATGATTGTATGCTTAGTGGCGTAAATCTTGGAGTAATCAATAAGATTTATAAAACGGATTATTGATAAGATTAGATTATTATATAATCTCTTTCTTTTAATAGGGTCATCAACCTATTCTGTAAAAAAGACAAAGGTTTCTTAATCCAGGAACATATAATATAGCCAGAAATGAAAATATAACAATAACCTCTTCCGAATGACACCCGATTCGGAAAATCTTTCTTGATCTTTAGAAACGCAGAAACTAATTTATTTTCGAAATCTATCTATGCTTTTACACTCTAAAAACGAAATTTTCAAAACTGAGCAAAAAATACTCAAATTTGAGTATGTCGCATAGTCAAGATGGCTCCGAATCAAATTTACTCAAGTTTGAAACATATATATTATACTCATTTCTGAACACATGCACACACTCAAGAATAAAACATCATGTGCTCCTATTTGAGAATGTCCATGTTTCAAAAATGAGTATGAACTGACTTCTATGTGCTCATTTTTAAGTATTTCCATGGTTCAAAAATGAGTTTGTACAGATCCTAATTGAGTAAGTCCATGTTTCAAAAATGAGTATGAACTGACCTCTATGTGCTCCGTTTTGAGTATGTCCATGTTTCAATATTCTGAGTATTTCTGGTATTTCAGAATTGAAAGCATTTGGTCGCCCTATTTGAAACAAAAAGTTTCTTAACAAAATGAAAACATCGATTTACTCATATTTGAAAGTGTCATTTTTCTTAGTGTATAAAAATACAGTTTATTTTGCTGCAACTGTTTTTCGGAAACGTTTCCGAGTAATTTTTTTTATAGTGTATTAATCAGTTTCCTCTACATTGGAATATAGGTTTTCGGATGCTAGGAATTTCTCAAGTAAACATTTTCGTGTTCAACAAACATGTTTTACAAACAAACATGGTAAATTAACAGCATAAAGTAACAGCATAACAGCATAGCATCTTAAAAATCGATATTTTGGATTGAGTAAACTACTCGGAAACGTTTCCGAAAATCAGTGGTAGCAGAAGGAACTTTTTTTTTTTTTTCATAAATGTTTCTTTTAAATTTCGGAAATATGTTGGTTTCTGAGGTTTCTAAAGATAAAGGACGCTTTCTGGAGTCGTGGTTAATTCGGAAGAGGTGATTGTATATTTTCATTTGTGGTAATATATTTTTCTAGATTAAGAAAAATTTGTCTTTTTTTTTTTTTTTTTTTTTTTTTTTACAATGCACACACAACATGTGCATGTGAATTCATTGTGAGCACAAAACACAATTTTAAAATTGCATTTATTTTTTTTCAAATTTTAGTTTTTGAAACATTTGAAAGAATTCTTCGTAAAACTGGGAACACTAGAATAAAAAGCATTATTGTGGTAATACACATCTAATAATAATTTTTTACTCATTTCAAAATAAATGTTTAAACTTACATTATTACTTATTTTATTGCTGTGTAATATTAAACAAAAGATGTTATACTACAATAAAAGAATTTATACATCATTAGAGTTTTACCTTTACTGTTAAAGTTTTACCTTCACTTTCACTGCAATTTATACTTTCCCTGTGAAAGACAGGTATTTAAATATAAGTAAAATCATTATTATTATTATTATTTGGCTTAAAATAGCTCCTAATATTTGAGTCGCTATTTTGTAAATTATTACGTACATTTTTAGGGTTCCGTACATAAAAGCAAAAAACAGTATCATTGTAAGATCACTCGTGTGTCTGTCTGTCCGCCTGTCACAGCAGTTTTTCTCGAAAACTATGGAACATGGTAAGTTCAAACTTGGCAGAGTTATAAAGGCTACTGACTCACATTATCGTCCATTTACAAATGTATTCGGCCAATTTATCGAGTACTCGGTATTTGACCAAATTGTAGCCGAGTACTCGGCCAATACCGAATAGTTGTAAGAATTTCATTTTTTAAGTATATTTGAAGACAAAGAAATTTATAACTGATCTGTAAAATGTTATTCGAATATAAATGTATAATATATGAAATAATTCATAAAAATTATTTATTTGGTACATAAAAATATGTCAACAAAATATAGAAAAGGTAAGAAAAAACTCCATGTAAAATTAATGCAGATTAAAATTAATTTAGTTTTATATTTATTCAAATAAAAATAAGTCATTTATATATCTGTGGGAAAAGACTGTAATTTTGGATAAAGAAACAGTTTGTATAAACAGAAAATACAATAAATGCAATTAAAAAGAATTAATAAATTAAATTTGTTATATTGCAAATTATGGTACAAAAACACCAATCGTTCTACATTTTCAAGAGATATGGACACTTCTTTTATTATTAAAAAATTTGGTATGCCTCAAAAAATGCGTTCTCTGCAAGCACTGTTAAAATAACACCTTTGTATGCTGTACATATGATGAAAAAAAAATAGAAACTGTAAAGCCAATACAATTTTTTTTAATCAAAAGAAAATAAGGTAAAGTTAGAAAATATGGAATATTTTGCATTGTTCAATGAATTGTTACAGCAAGCTATAACCATTTTTGATAAACAGATTTCATGTATCAGAATGAGTAATGATGGGTTAAAGAATCAGTTTTTATTTCCTATTGGTTAATTATACTTTTTATCCATCAATTCCTTTTTTATTTCATATTTTTAAAATAATGCTATTCCAGGTGTGAAGAGGATAAATTAAATATAAAAAATCTCTTACAGTTTTCAATAATAATAATAAAATGATATTCTGCAACGGGCAGTATGTTCTGTAACCTGGGAATCCCAGAATGGATCATCTTTATTTTTTTTTCCCTTAAGGGGCCACTTCGCTTAAACTCCCCGGTCCTAAAATACCATGTGATGGGAATTCCTATGGGAAAACTTAGAAGCGCGATTACTCATTACCTAAAGTAATTATTAAAATATGATTTTTGGCATCAGAAAGTAGACATCAGATGACGATGTTTTCCGTTTTTAAAAATTGTAGCCTTAAACTTTAAGTCATTCTAAGAAGATGATAAACTTTCATTAAGTAGAAATTTCAAACTTTACAGGTTTTAATATAAATAAATGCTGGACGATTACACCATGAAATATTACAACATTAAAGACGTGAGTATAAAGCATCACAAATTTTACTGAATGGTGTATACAAATTAAAAATTTTATACATGCATTAAAAATATCGACGTTTCGACAACTTTCTATAGTCATCATCAGGAAAAATTTGTTATATTGCTGTTATATTGTTTTTGTTATATTGATATTGGAAGCAATATAACAAATTTTTCCTGATGAGGACCATAGAAAGTGGTCGAAACGTCGATATTTTTAATGCATGTAATAAAATTTTAAATTTGTATACACCATTCAGTAAAATTTGTGATGTTTTATACTCACGTCTTTAATGTTGTTTACAGGTTTTTTTTTTTTTTTTTTTTTTTTTTTTTTTTTTTTTTTAATATATATATATATATATATATATTTACAATTTAAGTAGACAGTTTTTAAAATCTCCCAACATCGGGATTTGGCGTCTACTTTCTGACGGTGAAAGCCGCATTTTAATAATTACATTAGGTAATGAGTAATCGCGTTTCAAAGTTTTCACATAGGTTAATTTGAGATTTCGCAATCGGGGAGCTTAAGTGGCTACTTTTACCTTTAAGGGTCCTCGTCCCTCACGCGAAAACACACGCTCGCTAATGTTAATCCCATGGTCCATTATTTTTCTAATATCTCGTCAAAAGTATCTTCGTAAAAAAAAAATCCGCAAAGAAAATCGAAAAAGTAATCAATGGCGGAAATAGAGATTGATCTCAGCTGTCCAATGGAAAAAATCGTTTAAAAATATTGACATGCAAATGAGATATTAGAAAAATAATGCCCCATAGGATTAACATTAGGGAGCATGGTGTTTTCGCGCGAGGAGAGAGGACCCTTAAGAGGCTTCTTCACTCACGTGAAAACACCCGCTCGCTAATGTTAATCCTATAGGGGAAATATGTTAAGATATCCCGTTCGCATTTCAATATTTTTTAAAAAGTATCATTAATAGAAAAAACTGCAACCAAAATCGAAAAAGTTAAAAAAGGCCTGCATAGAGATCGACGTCAGCTATCTAATGCAAAAAATGTCATTTAAAAATATTGAAATGCGAACGAGATATCTAATATTTCTTCTATAGGATTAACATTAGCGAGCGGGTGTTTTCGCGTGAGTGAAGTAGCCTCTTAACAGTGCAATGCTGTTTTAATTTGTATAATAGGATATAATTGTAATAATAATAATGTTGTTACACTAAAATTTACATTTAATAAACGAAGTTCTTTTTCTACTTTTAATTAAGAAGTTTTATCTATTCATTGATATTGGCATCACACTGGCCGTCATTGAGGTATGAAACTTGAAAATCTTGGGCGTTCACGTTATTTTGCTAAGAGAGTTTGAAAAGAAAATTCGGCTACGCCTGATTGTTTTGCGCACCAACGCTTTTTAGCTGTGATGTAAGGATCGAAAGTAAAAGGTTTGAAACAGAAAAAAAAAGGCGCCGCTATGATGCGAAAGATTATATATCGAACCTCTATCAGAAGTACATTGAATTAAAAAAAAAAAAAAAAAGAAATGTGATTTTCTCAAAAAAATATGTATGTAACCTAAAATAATCGCTACATTGCAAAAAAATTTGTTCGCGCGGCAGTGTATTACTGCTTATTTTACTGTTCATTACTGTTAATTTTACGGTATAATACTAGCAGCTGGGATGCCAGTATTAGTACCTAGTACTCCTATTTTTTATTTATTTATTTATTTTTTAGAATTTTAGTTTCAGTAGATTCGGAAATATATAGGGTATAGGAGGGACATATTTTTGCAGGACATTTTCGACGATATCTCTAAAAATATAACACCTAAAATAAAAACAACTGTATATATTTTTAGTTCGGTGTTACGAGATCTTTCGAACGACACCCCACACGATACAAAAAATAAAATAAAATAAAATAAATAAATAAATCAAAGTAACTTAATTAGCTCCCCTAAATTTCCCCTAAAAATATTTGTGAATGGCTAATAATCAATAAATATGTGGGTGTACTTTCCACGTTCCATAGTTTCCGAGAAAAACGGCTGAGGCAGTCGGACAGACAGACACAGGAGTGATCTTATAATGGTTCTATTGCTTTTTAAGTAACGGAACCCTAAAAATTGTAATATTTGAGATAATATGTTAAAACGATTATTGATATAATACAAAAAACAAAAGACCTCTATAAATGTTATTTCACATGTTGATATAATATATTAATTAAAACAATTAACATGTATGACATGGTGGTGGAAAAACAATTACATAAAAAAGAATTGACACATTGAGCTGATGAAAATGAATGAAAAGATCAAAAGAAATGACACATTGAGCTGCTGGTTTATCAAATGGGTGATTGTCAAAAGATACATATGAGAGCAGAGGCGTCGTTTAGGGAGGGCAGGTAGGGCAATTGATCCCCTGTTAATTTCAGAACTTTTTTTTTTATTGTTATCAGTTTCTTTAATTTTTTATTATTAGTTCAACATTTTTAGTACTTGATTTTATCAGTATATTAACCCTTTGCCTTCGTTTGTCGCTAATACTATTTCAGAATTAGGCTTTGGTTTCAGAACAAAATCTTTATATTATAATTCTAGAACATTTACAATAGAAATCGATTATATATATATATATATATATATATATATATATACACTGCTCAAAACAATTAAAGGATATTGCAGTTTTAGGTGGATTTTGTATCTGGAAAACTTTTTAGCTGATTGATACATGGTCGACAGACATAGTAGGTTATATGAGAAGAAATTACACATGCTTGGCAGAAAAAAAATGCATTTTTTTGCGCATTTGTGTACAAAAGGAAAAAAACACAAATTGTGCATATGAGAAAAAAAGAATAAGAAAAGGTGTTTTCTTCAAAGAAAATCATTTTCAGTAGGGGGTATGGTTTCCACGGGCGGCCAGCAACGTTGAACACCTTTGAGGCATGGACTCAATGAGGCTATTAATGACGAGTTGGGGTATTCTGCCCCACTCTTCCAGAAGAGCTCTTTCCAGTTCTTGGAGAGTTTGTGGGGGTTGTTGGCGGCCAGAAACTCGTCTTCCTAGAGCGTCCCAAACGTGCTCGATTGGATTCATGTCTGGAGAACACGCTGGCCATTCCATTCAAACGATTCCTTCCTCGAAAAGGAAATCCTCCACCAGGTTTGCACGATGTGGCCTGCAGTTATGGTCCATTAAAATGAAGTTATCTCCGATTGCTGCAGCGTAAGGGACTACAATAGGTCTGAGGATCCCATCCCTATATCGGCGACCAGTCAGAGCTCCATCTCGAATGATGTAGAGGTCAGTGCGCCCGTCAATGGAGATACCACCATACACCAACACTCCTCCACCGCCAAATCTGACACTTTCGTGCACGAACGGAGGATTATTCCTACTGCCACGGTCCCTCCAGATGAAAATACGCCTATTATCCGGATGCACAGAAAAACGGGACTCGTCAGAAAACAGAATATTGCTCCATTCATTTCTCCTCCAGTTGACATGCTCGGTTGCCCACTCCCTGCGGTCGCGACGATGCCTTGATGTTAATCTAACACATACCATCGGTCGGCGAGCATACAGACCTACAGCATGGAGCCGGTTTCGGACAGTCTGAGTTGAAATCGTGGTGCCTGTAGCCGAGCGAAGGTGTTGTTGGAGAAGAGTAGCGTTCATGTTTCGGTGTCTCCGAGCTGTTAACGCTAAATACCGATCTTCATTGGGCGTTGTTGCCCGTCTACGACCTTGCCCTGGTCTTCGGCCTGCACATCCACTCTCCAAAAAACGGTTCCAGATCCTGGAAATGACACTTTGTGACACTCCAATGGCTTGCGCTACTTCGGCTTGAGTTTGGCCCCCTTCTAACCTACCAACAATTCTCCAAGCTTCTGAATCTGTCAAATGACTTCGCTGAGACATCGTACTCATCGAAACAAAGCAATCACTGAATGCCGATCATCCTTGTCTTCATTCTCTTTTATCCAGTTGAAAGTCAAATTTCATTCGCTGCCGCTGAAGCGACGTTTTTGACGTCGAACTCAAAATTTGCATACTCCACAGTTTGAAAACCAGAAAAATTTGCATTTGTGATTCTCTTCTTCTATTTTCGGCAAAAAAAATTTCGTTTATATCTTTATTTTATATAAAACTTCAAATATCCTTTAATTGTTTTGAGGAGTGTATATATATATATATATATATGTTTACAAATAGGATAGCAAAAAAATGACCGTAATTTAAAATAATAATCTTAAAAGATTGCAAAAGGTTAATATTTAAAAAAAATAATCTTAAAAGTGTGTAAAGGGTCTATTTAAAATATCTTAAAAGAGTGAGCGGTTAATAGTTAAAAAAGTAATCTTAAAAGAGTGCAAAGTGTTAATATTAAAATAATAATAATCTTAAAATAGTGCAAAGGGTTAATGTTTAAAAAAAAAGTAATCTTAAAAAAAGTGCAAATGGTTAATAATTCCCTGTAAATAAATTATAGCAATAAAATTGTTACATTGAAAATCTGTAATAAAAATTAATGAAAGAAAATTAACAGAAAATCTGTATTTAATATGTCCGGTAAAAGATTTTTGCTCTCTCGAGCTCGCTCACCTGTATGAGAGACACATGTTTCTACAGATTGACATAGCCAAAAAGGAGACGAAAAGATATACAGCTATTACTCTCATCCTGCATATGCTTTGGTTTAAAACGGGAAAAATAAATAAAATTAGAGCAACATAATTATACCCCGATAATACTATTACACATATTAAACACTTTCTAAAACTTCGGTTATAAGAGAAGGTAAAATGTGGGATGAAAAAAATATATGTATGCGTGTATGCATTTGTGTGCACGTTTATCAAACTTATAGATTTGAGTGCTAGTATATTGTAATTTCTGTGTTTTGATTTTTTTTTTTTTCTCTCTGGTGAACCAACATTTTTATTTCTAGATTAGATGATATAAAATTTTAAATAAATTAAATAAATAAATAAAAATAAATAAATAAAAATATTTTGCCATTTTTTGTTCCTTATAAGAGTCTTAAGATTTGATAAATTAAGATTTAGACTGATTACTGCCTGTGCCTATGAAGAAATCTAACTTAATTCATTGCTTGTGCACGATTAACTTCTGTCACGTGCTTGACACACTTGTTTGCGAGCTATTCAATATTTTATTACGATCCGATTTCATTTTTAAAAAAAAAAGCGGTAATTAAACAAATCAATTCCTGAACTTTGTTAGGATGTGATTTATAAGCACTCATAATAAACCAGGCATGCCGGTAGAAAACTCTCTCTCTCTCTTTCTCTCGCTTTTGTCGGGATGATGGCAAAGGGACGCAAAATCTCATTAACAAGGGTCAAATCTGAAAACCGCAAACGATTAGACCGGTTAGTCGCCCTAAAAATCATTCTGATGAAACAGGATTTATCACCCCGAAGCTGTCATTTAAAAATTACCTCGTGTAAGTATGTGCCACGTCTTATACACACGGATGTCGATGTACCTTTCGGGAAAGAAGACAATTTTGTACGCACAAGCTTTGGAAAAATGATTTTGATGTAAGAATTAGAAAGTTGATAGACAAATTTGCGCTTAGCGATTTCTTTAGAAAAGTGATTTTGATATAAGGGTTAGATAGTTGAAAATACAAATTTGTAATTACAAGAAGATGGGTTGCAAGAATGTAAGAATTAGAAAGTTGAAAGACAAATTTGCGCTTATATAAAAGAACGATTTCCTTGATATAAGTGTTAGATAGTTAAAAAGACAAATTTGTAAGTACAAGAAGATGGGTTGCTTTGGAAAAATGATTTTGATATAAGAATTAAAAAATTGAAATACAAACTTCCGTATACAACCGATTTGTTTGGAAAAATGGTTTTGATTCGGAAAGAGGACAATTTTGTACGCACAAGCTTTGGAAAAACGATTTTGATGTAAAAATTAGAAAGTTGAAAGACAAATTCGCGCTTAACGATTTCTTTAGAAAAGTGATTTTGATATAAGAGTTAGATAGTTGAAAAGATAAATTTGTAAGTACAAGAAGATGAGTTGTTTTGGAAAATGATTTTTATATAAGAATTAAAAAATTGAAATACAAACTTCCGTATACAACCGATTTCTTTAGAAAAATTGTTTAGATTCGGAAAGAAAACAATTTTGTACGCACTAGCTTTGAAAAAATGATTTTGATGTT
The DNA here is from genome assembly GCA_963931845.1 of Maratus michaelseni. Taxonomy (NCBI): domain Eukaryota; kingdom Metazoa; phylum Arthropoda; class Arachnida; order Araneae; family Salticidae; genus Maratus; species Maratus michaelseni. The sequence continues at coordinate 344,501,237 of OZ007591.1, read as the reverse complement.
AAGAATTAGAAAGTTGAAAGACGAATTTCCTTATACAAAAGAACGATTATCCTTAGAAAAGTGATTTTGATGTAAGAGTTAGAAAGTTGAAAAGACAAATTTGTAAGTACAAGAAGATGGGTTGCTTTGGAAAAATGATTTTGATATAAGAATTAAAAAATTGAAATACAAACTTCCGTATACAACCGATTTCTTTGGAAAAATGGCTTTGATTTGGACAAAAGACAATTTTGTACGTACAAGCTTTGGAAAAATGATTTTGATGACAGAATTAGAAAGTTGATAGACAAATTTGCGCTTATACAAAAAAAAAAGATTTCTTATAAAAGTGATTTTGATAAAAGAGTTAGATAGTTAAAAAGACAAATTTGTTAGTACAAGAAGATGGGTTGCTTTGGAAAAATGATTTTGATATAAGAATTAAAAAATTGAAATACAAACTTCCGTATACAACCGATTTTTTTGGAAAAATGGTTTTGATTCGGAAAGAGGACAATTTTGTACGCACAAGCTTTGGAAAAATGATTTTGATGTAAGAATTAGAAAATTGAAAGACAAATTTGCGCTTATACAAAAGAACGATTTCTTACAAAAGTGATTTTGGTATAAGAGCTAGAAAGCTGAAAAGACAAATTTGTAAGTACAAGAAGATGGGTTGCTTCAGAAAAATGATCTTGATATAAGAATTAAAAAATTGAAATACAAACTTCGGTATACAACCGATTTCTTTAGAAAAATGGTTTTGATCTATTATTCGGAAAGAAGATAATTTTGTACGTACAAGCATTGCCAAAATGATTTTGATGTATGAATTAGAAAGTTGAAAGACAAATTTGCGCTTATACAAAAGAACGATATCTTTAGAAAAGTGATTTTGATATAAGAGTTAGAGAGTTGAAAAGACAAACTTGTAAGTACAAAAAGATGAGTGGCTTTGGAAAATAATTTTAATATAAGAATTAGAAAGTTGAAAGACAAATTTGCGCGTACAAGAGAACGATTCCTTTAGAAAAATGGTTTTGATCTAAGATTTAAAAAAATTCAATTCAATATCTTATTATAATCCGATTTTATATTAAAAAAAAGCGGCAATCAAACAAACCAATTCCTGAACTTTGTTCGGATGATTTTGATAAAAGAGTTAGAAAGTTGAAAAGACAAACTTGTAAGCACAAGAAGATGGGTTGCTTTAGAAAAATGATTTTGATATAAGAATTAGAAAATTGAAATACAAACTTCCGTATTACAAGTGACCGATTTCTTTAGAAAAATTGTTTTGATTTAAGATTTAGTAAACTGAAATATAAATTTTCGTATACAAGAGATTGATTTTTTCTGAAAAAAACATTTTTTCCTTTTTGAAGTCAAATTTGTGGGTGCTAGAGATGTATTTCTTTGTATACGATTTGGGATATAAGAGTTTAAATAAATAACGACAAATTTGCACCTTTAATAGGGGAATTTTTAGGAGAAAAAAAAAGAGCAATTGATGGGATCGGATATTAAAGTTAAAAAGTTGAGAGATGAATTTTCTTATCTGAATTTACAAGATATGGATTTCATTGAAAAAATGACTTCGGATAGAAAAAATAAAATATTTAAATACAAATTTGCCCACATAGCAGCAGTTGGGTTTATTTAGTGTGTGTGTGTGTGGGGGGGGGGGGGCTATGATAGTGTTTTATGAGTGTCATGTAAAAAAAAAAAATCAAAATCAAATTTCTTTAAATATATTTTTTAATGGTAATTCATTTCCTACTATTGCTTTTATGTCACATTTCAGAATTTTAAAATGAATCTCTAGTCCTTTGAAAGAGAACTTTTAGTATACTACTACATGTAACTAGTTACATTCACATACAGCATTACTCATCAAATTGTCATTAAAAATTAATTAAAAAAAAGTAATAACAATTAGTAAAGAGTATAAGTATTAATTAATCATTTTACTTATTTTAAAACAGATATAACACTTTAAATGACATCTAACAATATTCTAGGTTCTAGTATTATAAATTTAGAAATCAATATTTTATTTTAGAGATGTTTATAACGTTATATATAGCATGCCTGAATAAAGTTTGAGCACTGACTATTATTATTATTGAGCATTGAACAAATTAAAGTATTCACAATTCTCAGACATATACGTTTAAATATTATAGTATGTCAATTTTTATTAGATTAATGAACAATTCAGGTTAATATTTAGATAATCAAAATTTACTTTTTCACTGTTTACAGTATACATAATAAAATAAAATAAATGTATAAAGTTTTTAGGCGTTACCTGGAGGACTTGATTTAATATGATTCAAAATATTAACTCAAAAATAATGTCTAAGATAAAATCAGAATACGGCGTTCTATAAAAGATTCGGAGAGTCGAATGGAGTTACTACATATTTTTTTGTTAATATTATCATGATGACAAATGTACATGACGAAAAACTATCATCACTTAGCCTTTAAAACTTTTATAATTAAAAATTACATTCGTGATTCGTAAAAATAATTTTTATTTGCAGAGATGAAATTTTTTATCAGGTTTTTGACAGTTTTGAGAAAGAAGTTACACATGACGTTAAAACCAGTAAAAAACGCCATGCATAAAAACCTGTCAACCCTGTAATTAACTAAAAAATGTTTAAAATCTATGTAGGTAAGTTATTATATCAAATCATCTTTTAAAAGCATGGTGGCTGACAATCTGTTCATAAATAATAAAATGGGTAGGAATTCAAGAAGCTAATAATATGTAATGTTACGCAATTATCACTTTATTAAACACATAATTAAAAAAAAAACATGTATAGTGCTCGAGAAAAAAAAAATCATGCAGAAACCATGTAAGTAAAGTGATAAAAAACATGCACTATTTACAGACGAAACGAAATATAACTGTAATCAGTATTAGTTAAAATCTTTTAATGCTAGGTTCAACGTTCGAAAGATTCAATGACTTGAAAATCTAATGAACGACTAAATTAATTACAAATACACATGTACAATATGATATATTAAATAGCTACACTGCAAAAAAAAGAAAAAAAAATGTTGATTTCATGATAGAATACTGGCAGGTGGAATGCCAGTAATATACCGTAAAATCAACATTTTTTTTTCAGTGTATATTTTATTCTAGATGAGTTCAGAAAACGAATTATCTATTATGTAATAATTATTACTTTATTGAACACATCGCCCAATGAGATAAATTAATTTGCGTCAAGACAGATGCTGTACTCAGACATTCGTGCAGAAGCCATGTAAAGTAAAGAGATGAAAGGTATTAATGTATGCATTATTTTCAGACGAAGGGTAATAAAACTTTAAGCAGCTGTTAAAATCTTTTAATGCTAAGTTCCTAATTGAAGTTAAGTTAAGTTCAACGTTCTAAAGATTCAACGACTTGAAAATCCAATGAGTGACTAAATAAATTGTAAGTGCACATCGAATACCCAAAAAAGAAAAATTGTCTGTCTGCACTTCTATACACATCAACAGTTTAGAAGCATGAGTTGTGAAATTTTACGTATAGGTGTATTAAAACACGACCGAGGCAACTAAAGTAATCCGGTATCAGAATAATGTATAGTTAATTTTTAATTTATAAAAAACTAAAAATCTAACAGCCATTTCCTATCAAATGCAAGCATTTTTCGTTATAGCAGTTGTAACAATTAAAAATCCACAATAAAATTCTTTCTACAATAATTAATTTTCTATTGAAAGATATCCACGTGAAAAATGAAAATGAAATAAAAAGTTTCAACAATTGAAAAAAAAATTATATGACGTCATGTTGGTAGTATAATGGAAATTTTCAAACATTTCTCAATAATACAAGGATATGAGTACGTGTAAGTACAGAAAGTAGGTTAATATGACGTCATTAGAGAATTAAAAAGAAAATTAATATGACGGAGGCGCCTGAAAAGTGCCCCCATGAAAAGTTCCCCCATACGTCATTTTTACGTCACAGCAGATGGGGGTAGATTTCCAGTCATAGAGAATTTTACTTTCGTCGAAAATTGGAAAACTTCCCCCTGAAAAGTTCCCCCAAATCAGAAGGGGGAAGTTTTCCAGTGACATGGGATTTTCTTTTCACTGAGATCTTGAAAACTTCCCCCATGAAAAGTATCCCCGTACGCCATTTTGACGTCACCACAGATGGGGGCAGATTTCCAGTCCTAGAGAGTTTTACTTTCGTCGAAAATTGGAAAACTTCCCCCAAACTAAAAGGGGGAAGTTTTCCAGTGCCAGGCAATTTCTTTTTCACTGAGATCTTGAAAAGTCGAAAATTGGAAAACTTCCCCCATGAAAAGTATCCCCATACTTCATTCTGACGTCATAGCAGATGGGGATACATATCAAGGGGGAACTTTTCCAGTGCTAGAGAATTTTCCTTTTACTGAGAGCTTGAAATCCATCCCCATGAAAAGTGTCCCCATATCTCATTTAGACGTCACAATATAGGGTCACATATCCAATGCTATAACATTTTACTTGTTTCGAGAGCTGAATATCTGGCACTCGAAATGTGTTTCTCTTTTATGTCTAGTTACTATTGTTACTGTGAATTATTATTATACGGACTTGAAGAAATGCGCAGAAGAGATTTAGTGCGTAATGTAAAAGTATCTTGCTTACTTTTCATATTCGGTTATCAAACACATACTAGGCGGTCAAAAAGGATTTAAGTATTAATGTTATATAATGTTGCTCAAAGCATAATCTGTTAGAAGGCTCATGGAAACTCATCGAAAACAAAGATTTTTGTATTAGCGGAAAGTGTGTGCATATGATATTTGTTGTTGAGTAGAGCATCAAATGTGAATCTTTAATGAAAAATTCCCATTAGTTATTATTATTATTATTATTATTATTCTTTTTTTTTTCTTTTTTTTTTTTTTTTTTGAAAATTAGAATTTGCTCTTTTTTTTTAATTTTTTGTTAATATTCCCAATCAAATATCCAATATTAATAATTTGACACAGTAATGAGCACTTTAACTTTTCTACTATTATATAAAAAAAACCAAGTCATTAAATATCCATCATCAATCTATAACATTAATAACTAGAAATTAAAAATTAATTTTTTGAAGGTATTTCATGTTTTTGGCAAACATTTCCGTAATAATTTGACATCGAATTCCACTATAAAAAATATACAGATTTTTTACGCTTGGTAGAAATCACAAACAAGCGAATTTTTTCAAAAATACATAGTTTTTTTTTTTTTTTAATCTTTTTTAAGGTAATGCAACTAGAAAGAAAAAAACAAACATTATTTAATTTCTTATTTTAGAATTTAAAATTTGATTTCTCAACGTATAATCGTAAATTAATTAAAATTAAATTATTATTTCATAAAAAGCTTTTTCTTTTTTTTTAGAATATAAGTAACTTTTATGGATAGTACCAGATTTACAGGTATATTAATAAGAATGAAAGGGGGTGCTTCAACGAACTCATTAACCACATGGTTTCCAAAAATAATAAACAGATTAAGAACTCTTAACTTTTATGCAAATTTTGTGCCAGTGATAGTCCTTTTACAACCAAAAGGTGTTGATATTAATTACCACATGTTTTCTTTGCTTTAGCAATTAAAAATAATTATTTTAACTTCCGTAAAGGTGCGCCTGTTGTCTTTCTATTTAAGTTGCTATATTTCTTTTTTATAGAATTTCTTCTAAACACGAGCATTTAAATAGAAACAAAGTCTAAATTAATCTACTTTAAAGCATTATATTTACATTATTTTTTATACATTATTATTAAGAGTGAATGAAATTGTGCTTCAGTACCAAGCGTGAATACTGCCTTTAAGATTTCACACAGTTTTCATATATCCAATTATTTATCTCATGTTTAATATTTTCTTACGTTTTTGTGGCTATAATTTGAGAATATGTAATGTGCTAAGTAGAATAATTTAATTAAAAGTAAATTATTTCTGTGAAATACTTCATTTGGAAATAGCATATTTTGCCGTAATAATTCAGAGGAAAACAAACATCGCGAATATAACAGTTTAGAAATTGTTACATAATGTATGCTTAGTTTTATTATTATTTATTATTATTATTATTATTATTATTATTATTATATTATTATGCTTTCATTTTATTTTATCTATCTCGTGCTTTTAATGTGGCAAGAATTTCTCACACCATCACTGACGATTTGATTAAATTGAAGAACATGTTATATGCCAACCTAAAATGGATATTTGAAGGCTGAACATCAATGAATGATACACTTCCATGAATCATTAATAATTGAATCAAAGTTTTTTTTTTTTTTTTTTTTTTTTTTTTTTTTTGTAAAAATGTTTTAACTATTTTAAGATGTGGTGTCCAAGTAATAGCACGCACAGGTTTTAATATTCAGAGAATTTATCAAGAAAATAAGAGAAATACACTTAAGACACTGAGTTATATTATTTAAACTTTTATTTCAAATATGTATTTCTATTTATAAACAGACGCTTTTACCTCAAAACATTTCTTTGCGTGAGAGTCAAAGAATGCATATGAATCTGGAAAGTTGTGATACCGATTTAAAACTATTGTGCTAATAAACGGAATATCGATTTACTAACATTGCGCAAATTCCAATATACTCGTATGATTTCATTAAATATTTTAGACAAATACTTTCAATGATTAAGGGTGAAAAAACCGTTGATTTCAGATTACGCTAGATTAAGGAAAAGTGTTTATATTTAAGACCTGCAAGATATTAGATAAAAAATAAAAATCTAATAATAATTAGAAACTAAAACTCAGAAGTCGCTAAACTTTATCATATTGTGAAATTTTAAATTGAAAAACAAAATGTTTTTTTTAAAGATAAAATAATTTATATTATGAAAATTCATTGATAATAATTATTGTAAATTATAGTAATTTCTATACGGCGACTAATATCGATTCAAACATACTACAAAAATACCATCGTTTAAACATTCAGTTGTAACAGAAAGTTTTTTGATATGCTTGTCAGATTCCATAATCGTTCGCAATCTGAATGTGTGAATTTCAGTAAAAATACTTGTATATAATAATAAGATTTCAATAGGTAAGCTTCAACTCTTCTGTATTAAAGCGGTTCTCATATCCAAACAAGCTTATTTATGAGATATTTATGAATTTATTTTTTGTCTCAAACGCATAAGATTAGCGGGTGCTCTAATTCAAAAACCGTGAAATCGAATAGTATTTTCAATTTTCGTAAAAAAAAAAAAAAAAAAAAAGAAAAAAAAAAAATCAGAAAATCTTATAAACGATGGCATTTTGGACAGATAATTTCTGGACGCGACAGCTCGCTAAAGGTCATTGTGAGACAACAATCTCTTATAACTCAAAATACATTTGTTTAAATATATATATATATACAGTATAACCTCGATATCTCGAATCTCTGGGGAAGAGAAAAAAATTCGAGATATAGAGGTTTCGAGTTATCAAGGTTTTGACAAAATTAAAAAATCTAAATCTTAAAAATTGTGTTTTGCTGTAAAAAATAAGATTCATTAAAAACTATAAGTACAATCTACTAATAATTAAAAAAATTACTATTTTCAACGTTTTAATGTAATTTCAAAATTGTGTTATACACATACCTGTTTTGATTAACTACAATATCCAATTCTTCATCAAGAAATACATTTATTTTTTTCTGAAGAAAAAATCTTTAACTGAAGTCTGTCGTCTCACAGAATCTTTTTGCAATTGAACAGTTTTCTGTAACGTAGCAATGGCACAAAACGCTTCTGTTCGAATATTATCGTTTGTTTCTAGAAATCTCTGCAGCAGGTCAACTGCCTTCTCGGCTTCCTGCACGGTAATTTTTTCGTGCTCTTGTTGATCGAGTAGTTCTTCGATTTCTTCATCAGAAACTTTTGCATTAATGCTTGAAATAATCTCTTCATCTGTCATCGTGCCGCACACTTCAAGCTCATTGTCTACATTCAAAAATTCTTCGAATGAAATTTCAGTGTGATATGCCATTTGTATTGATTCCCAGTGTTATAGATTCAGTTCTCCCTCTTCAGTTGCTTGCTTAATGGAATCAACTTCCTTTGTTTAACTGGAATTTACATTTTCTAAAAATCCTGCTTTGATGAAACAATTCCTTATCGTTGTTTCTGTAACATTTCTCCATGGATAGTCAGCCATTCGCATTGACTGTAAGATGTTGATTTAGGTGTGTTAGAAGATTTACCTTCACCGATGTTATACAGGAGTCTTCTTACAATTTGCGCTCGATAACCAACTTTGAAGCTATGGATTATCCCCTGGTCGAATGGCTGTAATTTTGAAGTCGTGTTTGGCAGCAAAAATTTAACAGTGATATTTCTGGCGATTGCAATGCAGCAAGCGACTGGTTGACTGAATTGCTATTGCCCCATTAAGCGTACTTTCCAGTGTAGTTTTGTTAGTTGCAATTTATAAAACCTTCCATTCTCATCCTTTAAGTCTTTGTATCAACAAAGGGATAAAAGAATGTGAAACGGGCATCTAGATCAAACTGTTTCTGCAGCAGATAATAGTCAAAGGTAAAAAATAAAATTAATTTCTGTGGAAAAAAATTCGATATATCAAGGGTTTTGAAAAATATATTTCGAGATAACTATGGAAAATACGTAAGAATATTGATAAAAATGCAGGGGAAATTTTTTTTTTCGAGATATCAAGGGTTTCGAGATAAGGAGGTTCGAGATATCGAGGTCCGACTGTATATATATATTCGATTTCAAATCACTAATGTTTTGTATTAATGAGCTCAGGATTTTTTTTTTTTTTTTGGTTCAGAACCGTCTTAAAAGTGGTATAAATATGTTTCACCAGACTTAATTATAAGAATCGCACACTTTATATATATATATATATATATATATATATATATATATATATATATATATATATATATATATATATATATATATATATAAGCGGTTGTCTTTTATGTACAATTGGAAGATGTTATGGATTTTACAATTAAATTAAGATATATTTGATTCTAAAACCAGTGAAAACAGACCGTATGTGTAGTGGAAAACTTTTTTAAACGGTAAATTTCATGGTCTTGAAGAAAAGATTATAATTATAAAGAATAAGGTATCTGTTAAGATGAAAACCTTCTTAAAGCGTTCTAATATTAATTAAATTATCTCAAATTGTAAACAAAATGTAGATAACCTTTTCTTATGATAGATATTTTCACATTCGAAACCGGTTCCGAAATGTAAAGTATTTATTTGAAAAAAAAAAAATAAATAAAAAAATAAAAATAAAAAAGATGTAATTGAAATGGAAAAAAAAAAAATAAAATAAAAAACGGCAAATGTGCAGATAAATTTGAAAAAGAAAAATATATCATTTAAATTTACTGAAATGAGAGCAGCGAATGTCGAGAAAAAGGTGGCATCGGAACAAATGACGCTGAAAATATAAAAGTTGCACTTTTGTCGGGAAAAGTAAGCACGCCTACTAATTCTGTGAAAAATTATATTAGAAGAAAGTTACTGGCACCAAAGATTGGAAATATAGTCTACTTTTAAATGGCGTACATAAAATTTCCTTAGGAGGCCATCTACAAATAAAAACAGCCCAAATTTTGATTATTTCAATGGCAACATCTAATTTTGACATGAAATTTTAATTTTTCTTTTCAAAAAAGGGTATTTTTTTACTAAGCAGTAAGTAAATAACTGACTTCAAACTAAGTAGTTTTTAAATTAGGTTTATAAAACGTCAAAATGCTGTTTGGGGGGGGGGGGCATATCTGGTGCACAGAAAAGCATAATTTGAAAAAAAATATATGTTTTATTCATTTCATTTAGCAATAGCTGAAACACATAAAGATGAGGGACATGGTCATGTTGGCAAGAAAAAATAAATAGACATAGTCATTTCAACAATATAGTAACAAATTTCAATTTGAATATAGCCCCCAAAATATGCGCATTTTAAAATAACTAAGTTCTCTGAAACTAATCGTACGAATTTAATGAAAATTTGTATTTTGGCTAAAAGGGTGCAACATTCATTTATGATGTTTTAATTGTGTCTTGCTTTTGAAAGAAAAAAAAACGAAGATTGAGTTTGTTTTTATATGCAGGTTGTCCCTTAATCAAGATTTATATGTATCATTTAAAAGTAGACTTTATTATTTCCTATAGTTTGGTACCAGGAACTTTCTTATATACGATAATTTTTTGCAGAGTTAGTAGAGAATGTTTACTTTTTTTCCCCCCTACAACTATACGTCTATTACAAAGATTAATTCTGTATTAAAAAAATAACTAAGTAAAGTTACGTAAAATATCTGGTTTATTTTTGCATAAAATGTATTTCATTTTACATTTTCTCTGTTAATAGAAATAATCTCGCTAATTTTCTTTTATTTTATTAAAAAAAAAAAAAAAAAATGTCATAAGTTAACGTGACAAAGTTAATGAAACATAATTTTTCCTATAAAGTCTTTTGTCTTTATAGTAAATTTTACCCTTAAAATTTCTTTTTCTGATTAAAACATAATTTATTTACAGACATGTTTTTTATATGAAAACAACATTAACGCAAAAAAACTCAGACACACGTAACTTTTGAAGCTGTAATTTTGATTTTGCATAATTTTTTTATAGACATAATTTTTTATTGCATGTATTTTTATTTTTTTATATATTTCTTTCTTAATATTCTGAAACAATAATATTTATCATAACCTATAAAAATTAAATGGCTTTATAAAAATTTTTATTAGTGTACGACAACAGGCTACTATAATTAGTATTACAATTTAATTTTTCAGCTAACGCTGTGGAGAATAAGTGAAAAAGGTAAATAGGAATATAAGTGGAATATACAATAAGAAAGGAATATAAGTGTAAAAGGTAAAATATCAGAAATATTAATTTTATATTGAAATGTTAATAATTTGCAGGTAAACACGCTGTTATTGTAAAAATAAAATTCTTATATATGTATTATTTAAAAAAAAAAAAAAAAAAAAAAAAAAAAAAAGCTTATTATTTTTAATTAAAAAATGTAAGATCTTTCTTATTTCTTCCACTTTTTTCGTAATCAGTTTATTATCCTGTAAAGTTGTATGTAACTGTGTATCAAGTGGCACGTGAATCCTTTACTCATTTTTTTTTTTTTTTTTTTTTTAATCCTAAAACAGCTTTAGTTTAATTTCTCCCTATAACCAAAAGTTGAAGTCTTGCAATATAGTGTTTTATTTTCCGGGATTCGGGCATGAGCAATACACATGATTTTTCCTGATTCTATTACTTAATCGATAACTATTATTAAAAACTCTGTGTCTTTATAACGTATCCAAAATATTTTCTTTTAGAGAAGTTTGCCGAAAGCGCATTTTCAGTTATGGTATGCGTTTTGAACTTTAACTAAATTTTTGCATGCTTTTTCGTGTGTATAAATTTTTAAAACCACATACAAGGCTACACAAAAGAATTCGTAAGCAATACATCAAGGAATGAGCGTGAATTACTTCAAGGTGTTTTTTTATTTAAAACTAGTAAAACCCGCGGCTTTGATCGCGTAATTCTTGAAAAATGCCAAGTGGTATTTGTTGGCCTATTTTCATTAGAGGAAATTTTAGTACCACAGATAATTCAGAAATTACTAATTTAGAACGTTTTTTATCTTTCATCCCCCCCCCCCCGTGGTAGTGTTACCGATATAAAATATAGCCTATATTACAGCAGGGACTGTTACCATCACTTTTGAAAATGGTTCTGTAGTTCCAGAGATTCCATAGAAATTGTAATTTAGAATGTTTTTAGACCGCTTTTCGCTCATCTCACCCTTTTAAATTTCCAATTTTTTTAGAATTTGTTCTTAGAGAGCATTTACATCTTATAAATAATTACCATTTCAAATGTAAAGTTTCTAGTTCCTTTAGTAGAAAAAAAATCGAAATTTTAGAACGTTTTTCGTTCTTGCACTCCCATGGGGGTAGTGGCACCCACATAAAATTTAGCCTATGTTACAGCAGGGATTGTCAACATCAATTTGGTACCATAACTTTTAAAAAGGGTTGGGTAGCTCCAGAGATTCCATAGAAATTGTAATTTAGAATATTTTTAGAACGCTTTTCGATAATCTCACAGTTTTAAATTTCGAATTTTTTTAGAATTTGTTCTTAGAGAGCATTAACGTCTTATAAGTAACTACCATGCCAAATTTCATGTCTCTAACACCTTCAGTATGAAAAAAATCAAAATTTTGTAACGTTTTTCGCTTCTGCACCTCCCTGGGGGTAGGGGCACCGACATAAAATATAGCCTATGTTGGAGCACGGACTGTCCCAATCAATTTGCCACCATCACTTTTGAAAACAGTTCTGTAGTTCCAGAGATTTCATAGAAATTGTAATTTAGAATCTTTTTAGAACGCTTTTCGCTCATCTCACCCTTTTAAATTTCGAATTTTTTTAGAATTTGTTCTTAGAGAGCATTTACATCTTATAAATAACTACCATTCTAAATTTCAAGTTTCTAGTTCCTTCAGTATAAAAAAAAAATCGAAATTTTAGATCGTTTTTCTCTCTTGCACCTCCCTGGGGGTAGGGGCACCGACATAAAATATAGCCTATGTTGGAGCACGGACTGTCACTATCAATTTGCCACCATCACTTTTGAAATCGCTTCAGTAGTTCCAGAGATTACCCCCTACAAACAAACAAACAAACAAACAATCTTTACTACTTTATAATATTAGTATTGATATGCATTTTTAAGCTCAACTACATATAGTATTCTAAGAGATGTTTGTAGAATATAAATAAATTCATATACAGGGCAGTGCAAAGAAGATGCATGGACGCTTATGGATGATAATCTATATATATATTTGTCTTACGTGGTGTGGAAATAGGGCTGAATTTCTAGTTCATTGTTGGCAACAACCGTAGTTTCCAGAGCTCAGATCAATGAAAAGACTAGATTGTGTTAGACAGATCAGCTCCGCCTCCAATATGGTGGTCAGTGTCAAGCAGTGAAAATCAAACTAGCAAATATTAAAAATAAAATAACATGTACGTAATCCAAAGCGTCTGAGATTATTCCTCATTTTAATTATGAGTAATATTGCTAATTTCAAATGAATTCTCAACTTTTATTTAGAATTTATTTATGAACTTCACTTACATGAAAAATCGGAGAAAAATAAAAATATCAACTGTCTAGGTTGCACCTGCTGCCATCTGTTGCAGAAATTTATAATCAATTAGAATAGTAAAATGTCGAACGAAATTTAAACAATCATTGATGATAAACTATCTTCCTATTACTTAGTGTTTTTTTTTTTTCTAATGAATTTAAGCCATGCTGTACATACAATATTATAGGTGCAACAAGTTTTAAACAAATTATGTTTCCAAGATCCTTTATTTATAGTATTTAAATGATTTATATACTCATTAGTAGCTCCAACTAAATGCATTTTTAGTTGTGTTTTCAACGGAGTTCAATTACTTTTTTACATTAAAAAAATTTTTCAATTTCATATGTTCAAATGATTTATGGTAGTACTTATTCTGGCTAGAATTACTGCAAAAATAAAAAGGGGCGAGCGAGCGAAGCGCACTGGGACCGCGTAGCGGTCTCAATAATGAATTGCTTCGCAATTCACGGGGGGTTGGAGAGCGTTAGCTTAGCGAGTAGGGGGCTGAGCCCCCTAGTTTTTGGAAATATGATTTCTGTAGTTTTAAGCGTATTTATGCCAGAATTAAATTTCATTTTGATGTGTTGCGTGTATAAAAATAATATAAAGGATTATACCAAAGAACTTCTGATTCTATACTAAATTTCAGCAAATTTTGTATAATCTATTCATATCTATAGACTATACACAGATCTGCACAAAAGAATTAAAGTATTTTTCAGACTATCAACGGTAATTACAGAAATCTGATTTTCAAATGTGTTCTTTGTTTTCTAAATGTTTATTGGAGTATCTTATTTACATTATTAAACGGCGAAATTTTGTTAAAGTATTTTTGTAGTGCTGAAAAGTTTTTAATAATATAGGCTTGAAGCATGATTATTCTTTATTGCTTGTATGTAAAGATGGAATTTTTGAATATATTTTTAACTCACTTCTTGATATGCTAGAAATTTAAAAATTACGTACAAAAGCGTGTTTTGATTTGATTTCATTTGATAGCCTAACAGGGGCTGCTCAAACCAAGGAACCTAGTCCGTGGAGCATTACTGTCTTTCTCGGTCCCGTTTATTAAGGTTTTTAAAATAATTAAATAAATAAAGTTACGCTATTTTGTCATAGCTAAACCCGCTGCTAATTATGAAAAGGAAAAGGTTTGAAAATATGTAAATTTAGTAAAATAAATAATACGTACAAAATATGGTCAAAGAATAGATCGCCTACAGGGCGGTCCCAGTGTTACCAGTGGGTACTTTTTTTAAAATTCAGATTTCTTTATTGCCACCAGTTTTTGAAATAGTAAAATTTGACTTATTTAATGACAGATTAAATAAGGCGAAAACAAGGCGGATTATACAATGTCAAAAAAGTAGAGCCAATTCAAAACTATAAATTAAAAAAAAAATTAAACCCAGCAAAATAAATAAATAAATAAATAAATAAAACGCAGTTGACAAATAGTATTTCAGCGTAAAAGCGCAAAAATACTGTTAATATAGGTAGTGCTGTACTTGCTTCAAATTTATCAATAAATAAAATAAAATAAGTCTTGTTTTTTATTATTTTGTATAATGTATATTACATTATATTTTTAAATATATTAAATAATTGTAATATTGAAATAGATTATAACTGCGCAACAATGAATAGCAGCAATCAATACGCAAAGAATTTCGAAGTGGCTTTTTCTGGCAAAAAGCATGTTCAAGAACTATTATAGTAGAAGTAAGATTCTCGTTTATAAAAAATTATAAAAAAAAAAAAAAAAAAAAAAAAAAAAAAAAAAAAAAAAATTCAAAACGTGGAAAATGATTATTAACAGAAGTAATTATTCTTGTCACTTTTTATTTGGTTCTTAAAATTCAAACAAATGATGGATTTAATCGGTTTTTTTAAATATTTTTCCGACGCTTGCAATTTTTTAATAAAAAAACAAAACAAAAAAAAAACAGTAACATTTTAAAATTTATTATAATGGCAATGAATATGCAATGCATTTCGAAGAGATGTTCCATTCTTCCTCTGTAAAACAGCATGTGCAAACATTACTATAACATAAGCAAGACTCTCATATATACGAAATTACAGCAGAAGCAAGACTATCGTATATGTACGAAATTACAGGAGAAGTAAGAGATTTGCTACAGATTTATTACTGGTTGCACGTGCTTTGTACCAAAAGAGTTACTCTGTTTAAAACGCATTTCGCATTCATTGCTTTTATCTTGTTTAAGAAGTTTTAATTAATAAATAATTACACTGGTTTACACGGTTTATATACTTTCACCGAAATGTGTATTTTTTCATAGATTCTAGTGCAATGAGTAAGGGAAAATTATTGAACAAAATCTGTCACGTCTAGTTAAAAAAATATTTATTAAATACTTAAAAAAATAATAACATGAAATATAAAAAGAAAAATTAGAAACGATTGATTTTAGTCTTCTTTTTTATAATTTTCTTGATCTGTTTCTCTTAAAATAGACCAGCAGTAGTCCCCTAACGTACTTTCGTCCCAAAAACCTTTGTGCCTGTCTTCAAAAAGTTTAAGGTCTTGGTGAAAACGCTCGTCCTACTAGTCACTCACGGCGCCCAAGTTTTAAGGAAAAAATCCGGATGTAAATGGAGAAAATCTACCTTCAGAGACATGTTCACACCCAATGCATGATAGTTTTTTATAAAACAGCAATGTTTTTTTCATAATTTTCATCTTTATGATTTCCTTAGAATCTATGGATGACCGTTTTTTTTTTTTTTTGTTTGGTGAAATAACTGCTGAAAATTTGACTTCGATTTCGGTAATAAGTTAATTTGATATTTGGTGTCAATAAGTTCCACTATTTTAGATAGTTGCAAGTCTCGCACAAGGTCGTTCAACTCATTTTGTTTTATTAAATGTAGCTTTTTATCATCTTCGATTACGAACTCGTCATAATTTTCACCCTCCATAAACAGATCGTCACTATCTTGGCAACTCGCACTTGACATACCTCCACATACAAGATGTGACAGAGTTTCCGAATGTGATATCGTTTTTGAGACTGATGGAATGTCAGAATATTGAATTTTATGTTTATTGTTTGAGGTAAAGCCTGCAGTTTTTGCCAAACAAAAATAACAGTCATTTTCGTTATTTGAAAGTTCTCTCCACAGCATTGGTGATCCAAATTGAAGATACTTTTTTTCTCCCGAAGCCCAGCATATAAGAGTAAGTCTATAGCTTTCACAAAAAAAAAACATGTGGGACCCGCTTTTTATCTTGATTAATCACTGAGAATCCAAAATAATGCACATACGCTGTTTTAGAACATTCCGATATCGGTCTTCCTTTTTTAAATTGTCCACAAACGTAACAAATACGACCAGAATTTAATTTACACACTCTATAAGACATTTTATCAAAAACTAAACCACTTTAGTTCACAAAAACACAAGAAAATAGAATATAGAATCCAAGTTGACAATGCCAGTAAATTGAACGTGACGTGATAGATATATTATAGAATTAAAAATGTGAATATTGAAAAATGTAAAAATTTAAAAAATGTAACGTGATAGATTTTTTTTAAATAGCGCCTTTCATTAGTAAGTGGTAGTATAATAAGAAAATAGGTGTTTCATCAAAAGTATATAAAAAATGTTTAAATATGTAAACCAGTGTTATTTTTACTGCTCTATCTCTTTATTATTTTTATTCATTTTATTCATAATGGTTTCAACTTTGTGGATACACATTAACGCGGTTTATTGCAGTAGATTTATACATATGTGTGTGTGTGTGTGTGGGTTCGTGTTTCAGGGGAAGCGCGGACGAAAACAGGTTTACACGCCCGCTGACTGAGGACCCACAAGGAACCGAGGACGTCCTCGGATAGAAAAAAGTCATTTTCCTTCGTTTTTAAGCATTTTTATGATTTGTACAAATTATTATTGGTTTATAAAATTTGTCCTCAGTTGGAGGGTGTTGCTGTTTTCTGGTTGTGTATCGGTGTATAATTGTGTATAATGGAGAATAAATGGTCCACTGAACCATGGCAATAAAACTTACTAAATGTGTGTCCTCAGATTACCTTAAAATTAAGTCTTTTGGGTATGAGTCCTCTGAATCCATGAGAATTAAGTGTTCTGTGTATGGGTCCTTAGAATACTTTAAAATAAAGTGTTGTGTGTATGAGTCCTCTGAATCCTTTAAAATTTAGTGCTCTGTGTATGAGTCCTCAGAATACTTTAAAATAAAGTACGCTGTGTATGTGTCCTCAGAATATATTAAAATAAAGTTTTATGTGTATGAGTCCTCAGAATACATTAAAAGTAAGTGTTCTGTGTATTAGTCCTCTGACTCTTTTAAAATAAAGTGTTCTGCGTTTTTCCTTTAAATATTTTAAAATAAAGTGTTCTACGTTTAGGGTCTTTGTTCTCATAAAAAAATGCCATTTCTAAATATTTCTCTATTTTTTAGCAAAACTACTTATTTCTTTATAAGAGATAATAAGTACTAATAATTTTTTTTAATGTCTTCCAGCAATAAGCTATAAATATAAAAATTTTAATTACTCCTATTTTTATTCTTAAAACCCGTAAACATTGCTAAATTTGCGAACATACAAATAAAATTTTGAAATTTGGGATTGTTTCACAATTTCAATAATTACATTATATCGGAAATTGAGCGCCTTTTAATTGAGAGTCACGATATGTTCCATCGGCCATCTTGTTAAGGTGTAGCTATTTTTAAGTTTGCTAAAAAAGGCTCCTTAAAAAAATATGCAATTTTGGAGAACTAAATACATTTTAAACCTTTTTCTCCATTTCTAATTAAGATGCAGAAATGATTCTTCTTTTTCCCGAAGGCAAAGAATGCAATACAATTTCTATACCTCCTAAAACGGAAATCTGACTAAACAAAAGAACTTTTTTTGGTCTTTTGTGATTCTGTCTTAATGAATTTAGGTAAAAATGTCAACGGTAAAAAAAGGCAACGCTACAAAAAAATAATAATTATGAATACTTTATTGAACCTAAAATTGAGATATGTTAGTTATTAGGGTACATATATGTTCAGTTATATTAAAACGTTATAAGCCCAAAATTGTAGAATACCGCGGCACTCATATATACAGCAGGTTTCACATCAAAGAAAACGCAAAAAACCGCCTTTTAATAAATCAGCAAATGCGTGATATATTGTTCTAATTTTTTTCCAAACAGAGCACGCCCCCCCCCCCCCACACACACGCCGCCACCACCCCAGAGCCAAGGCAAAAAAAAAAAAACAGTAATTTTCGTATTTATAATTTAAATGAAGTAAAACAAAGCGAAAATCAGTATTGTTTTTATTTTGTTCAAAACCCGCCACTATATTGAATCAAATTCTGTTCAAAAACTTGATTGATTTAAACGGTTATTATAATTTAAAAAGAGGGGAAACACGTAGTAATAGGTATTGACTATACACTTTTAATAAAAATGGCCCACTCATTTCAAAAATAGAAAGTATTCGTACTTCTAGAAATAGGCCGCGGGCTCGCGGGTAATGAGTAATGGGTCATTTCCTGCCCCTGTCAGTGCAGTATCTATTTCTGGCTATTTGAATGGAACTGGGATTTGACCCTCGAATACCAGAAAAAATAAAATAAAATGTATGTTTCGAAGATGTAGACCTCACAAACATTCTGTTATTATTTGTTATTGTGCCATTAATTTGCTTTTTTTTGTGCTTTCCAATATGGCCAATATTAAATCGTCTTCGAGAAGAAAATTGTGAAGAAAGAGCTGTTTACAAAGTCTTCTGACTTTCTTTAAACATTCTTTAAATTCAGGCATGTTTTGAAAGTATATAATTGTTTTATATTCATATTTCTTGGAAAGATATAAACATATGCATGCGTTTACAATTCGATTATTATTGTCCGTTTGCTATTATTAATCACATTATTCATAAAAAAATAACGGCATGTGTTTAATAAAGAGCATTATGCTATTAAATAAAACAATTTTACAGTGGACAAATTGGCACAAAAGAAAGTATTTAAAAATAAATAAATTACAAATAGTCGTTAGGTAATGATACTAAAACAACCGGAATTAATACATAGAAGTGAAATTATTTTTATTAAAGTATAAAGATATAAATTGATGGTCGTGTAATACTCAAATTATTGACTTACAGGCATAAAAAAACAAAAAATACTTTATTTTTTTTTTTTCGTATATCAATAAATGCAGCCGGACATGGTAATTTAAAAAACATATACTTTATACGAATCTGTTTTCAATGAAGAAATATTAATTTTAATATCGAATGGATATATATAGACAACGATGCGTCGTTTAGGTTCTGAAATCTTTTTTTTTTCCTTTTTTTAATGTTTCTTTAATGCGTTTCGGTAGAGTAAAGAAATAAATAAAATATATACCGAAAAATCATGCATGCGGCATAGATTATGAAGCACTTTCCAACATTTAAAGAATATTATTAAGGAATATAATAAAAAAAACACATAATGCAGTAAATATTAATTTTTTGCAATTGCTGTCCATATCCGGTATTATGTCACCTTCTGTCGTGCAGTCATGTGCGAAATTTAAACACACCAATTAATGTACTATAAATTAGTTAATTTTACAATTATTTACCAACTGAAACCATATTTCCAGCAATTATTATTGATCATTGTCCGCTCTGCAAACGAATTTTTCTGTGCGAACTTGTAAATGAACTATAAATGCTACTTATTCACACCACACAAAGCGTAACTTAGTCCATCTCAGTGATGAATATCAATCTCATTATGTTTGCAATATTGTAACATCAATAAAAAACATCGCAAACGATTTTCCTCCATACAGCTGAATGTAACCGAATTATTTTGTGTGTCCCTGTAAACGCATTATAAATGCTGCATTTTCAATTCCGAACGTTATATAATAAATCTAAATAACATATAAAAATTACATGGAAATCCGAGTATATTTATGAAAGTTATAGAACACGGACAGACTGTTAGACAGACAGACGGCAACCTAATTAGCATTTTTCAACTATGTTTAAAAGTGCTAAAAAGAAAAGAAAGAAGAAAAACTCTTGAAGCTAGAAAACGGAGGAGAAGAAAATTTCTTATTTTTTCTTATTTATTGGTGCCTTTATGAATGAGACGAATTTTCTGTCAAAACAGCAGCATAAAATGTACGAAGGAAAATTATAAAAATAAGAAATTTTTTTTCGTTATATGTGCCCTTAAGTTATTAAATTGCATAATTCACACACTTACTATTATCATTTAAAAAAATGCTGTAATATCTTAATTCCATACACGTTTTAATAATATTAACTGATAGTTATTTGTAATTTATTTAATTTTTTTAATATTTTGTTTCCTTCTGAATTATTCGATCGTTTTAAAGTCACGGGTGTTTCATGTACGATTTAATTTAGTAATACTGTTTGTCTTTTAAACTAACTATGCATGACTTTATTTTAGTTATAATATGATTTATAAAATTAACCATTTAACAATTCGCAAAAATAATTAAATTTAAAATTCTGCATATAATTATATCATTTCAAATATGAGACAATTATTAAAAATGTAAATTAATTACGTATTTTCGAAACATATCTAAATTTAATGAATGTTTGAAAAAAATATTGTAATTTGAATGTTCTATTATTCGATACTTTTATCAGAGAAAACAACTTGGATTTAAGGATAACAAAGTTTTTTTTAAGGTAAAAAGAATAATAATAATAATATGTTTGAGAAGTATACGTTTTACACGTGTTTTCTGAAATCGGAGGATCCAATCTCATTTCGAAACAACAGCGCAAAGGCGTGAAAGCCCATTTTCTAAACAATTGAACAGTTTTCATTAAAACTACGTTCAAACAACACTTGCTACGAAAAATCATAAATTATTTCTCTGGGCTTTCTTTTCCAACGGCCTTGTGGTTATCAACAAAATAGGATGTCTCAACAAAAGAGAAGGGTGGTGATAAACATGTCGGGGATCACCTCCGCTGACCACTGACCTGTTGCCGAGCTATAGGAGACTGGCCGCATATAAGAAAGAGACTGACCACATGAAAGTAGCAGCTGTAACCAACTGTAATCTATTTGCAGCTTAAATATAGGTGGCTATTAATTATTACGCGTTCCCCCATTTGTAAGAGTCCTAAAAAATATTTTTATTTCATTGAACCACACGATTTTTTCTGACACATTCAAACAGTAATTTTCTCTCCATTTCCTTAAAGAATTCAGGTTTTCATAGTCATGCGCCTAATTTTTAAATGTCATTCTCTATTTTCCTCTAAATTCCATGTATCATGAGTATATAGTCAATTGCTCCCCGATGACTACCATTTCCTCATTTCATGTTATACAAGTCTGCCTAAAGCGTCAAATTTGCCGTCATTTTCTGATACATTAGTTTGTTTACTTTTGTGGGAAAATGTAAAATGCTGTTCGATTTCCAAGAACCTGATTAAGATTACCTGCAAATAATATGTCTTTATCAATAAAAGTATTTCACATATGTGTCAGAAAGTAGCAGATTCAAACTTGAAAACAGATTTAAATACAATATCCACCAAATAATTGAAAATATTTTTGTCATAACCTTATAATAAACTTAAACTTAATCATGCTTTTTCACCTAATGTTCAATTGTTATAAGAAAAATTGAAAAAAAAATTTTTTTTTAAAGTCATGAAATATATGATAAAAAATTTGATAAAATTTCAAGAACCAAACAAGAACGAGACCTTTCCTCGCTTTCATATACCCCTGCCTACACACATGATGGCTAAAACAAGTAATGGCGGTCAAAAAATGTTTTTTTTTTTAATTTATATGATTTGACAATATATTTTCTTCCTAATTTCTTTCAACAAACATTGTCGTTTTAAAGAGATATTGCATTATTAACTAAATCTACTACAAACACATATCGCCCACAGCCACAGACAAACCATTATTATAATTTAGAAAAACGTGGTTTTAGAGACTAACTTGAATAGGTTTGACTATTTCTTCACTAATTACCGATTAGCAAAACATGTGTATTTTCCAGGGAGATCTGTATTTCCTTTCAACCTTTCAAAATCTCACGATCTATTACAACATGTGGCTAGTTCGGCGCAGCTGGACGTAATTTTTTCTGGTGAAAGAAATGTTCCTATATAAAATGAATTTCAAGAATTGTGGCGCAAGATCATATAACACAACTAAAATGGTTTTGAATTGAAAATTTTTGGCATATACCATTGCATGACAGTTAAAAGATATAAATGTTTTTCTCACAGAAATAGTGTTTTTTTTTTAATTTATTATTATTATTTTTTTTTTGAGGTAAGTTAAAATATACATTTTGTTGAATTTTGTTGATAAAATAAAATAGGAGAGAAGGAGCTTTAGAAGAACCTATACGGGGAGCTTATGTCACCCAGCCCCCATCTTGTTATGGACCTGGAGGGTGGAGGGGGACGCGCAAGATGCTAAAAGTAAATAAGACGGTAAATGCACTAAATGATTGGTTAATCCTTAAGGTGGTTATCAAATGACCTGCTCAACAACACGAAACTTTCTGATTCATTAGGTGCGTTCGTAATTATATAAATACGTAGCACCTATTGCCGTAGCTTGGTCCGTCCGTCTGTCTGTCCGTCCGTCCGCATATAACAACACAAAAACTAGCCAATCGAATGGTTTGAAATTTAAGATATATTATCTTTGCAGAAATTTGTCGAGTCATTTCAAACTTTATCAAAATCGAATCAAAACTTTAGGAAATATTAATTAAAACATTTATTAAGAAATATGATTTTTTTTTTTTTTTTAATTGGTGCTTTCTTGTTATAGGAGTTTTCGAGGTTGAATCGTCAAGCGACCAAGATACTTATTTTATGACAGAAATTAATCTGCAGACGATATAATTCATTTCACAGAATTATAAATCATCAAGATATGAATATTTATATCACTAGCTATAGTACGAACGCACCTCGTTTGTCACGTTTGACGTACAATTTCCAACTTGTTTTTAATTGAAAAAAAATTACATGCCTGACTATTGAAGCGATTTGGGATCGAAACGAGTTTTCCATTTGTTGATAAATAAATTACTTATCGAGTTATAAAAGATTTGTGTCACGTGACGATACGTTTTTCCCTTTTCTCGTGCTGCAGTGCTGGTAATTTGGTTCAAAACTGAGACTTTGATAGTATTTTTTTGAAAGATTTTCTGACTTTACCAAAAAATGGAAAACGTCTTTCGGTTACAAAGACTGAATAACAGCACCTACAAATTTAATAGATTTGCGAAAAAAAAAATGAATTAGAAAATGTGTCAGAAAGTAGCCCATTTGGATTTGAGAACAGCTTCATACAGTTTTTTCAGAAGTTATCAAATACTACATTCATAACTAAACCCACCTATATATTTCTAATGATCAAAACACGAGTTCTGTTTAACACTTTCCAACATAGTTGAAAAGTGTTTATGATTCTGGTTTGTCTCTCTGTCTGCCGTATGTCTGTCTGCGCTGTAATAACTCGCATAAATGTACTCGGATTGTCATGCAATTGATATGTGTGATTGAGGTTTATTATGGCATGTTCGGTACTGAAAATGAAGTGTGTAGCACTTATAGTTCCTTCACAGGGACAATCAAAAGTATTCCGTTACATTACGGTCTATGGGGAAAAATCATTTGCAATTTATTTTAATGATGTTACAATATTTGAAATATATTAAAATTGATGCATATCATTGTGGTGCACTACAAGAGGCTTACTATAGAATATAGTATGTATAGCACTTATACAGCAGGTATGTCAAACTCGTTTACCGCCGCGGACCAAATTAAGCGTTATATACAAAGCCAAAAAAAAAAAAAAAAAAAGATAATATTATTACCATTGCACAGAATAAAATTTGTTCGTATAAAACACATCCATGTTAAAGAAATGTGCATGTAAAGTTCAAAAGTAAATAAAATTCATAGCTTGTTTTATCTTATTTTTCGAAAAAATACTCGAAATTGCTTTCTATCAACCGAATCAACTGAATTTAATTTATTTTTTTTTTCTAATTTGTATTTATTTTACAATTTGGTTGTGCACGATGACCTGTTAATCTTTTACCTAGCAAAGAAATAGCTGCCAATCTTCCGTATTTTTTTCCAGTGAAAAAGAAAACATATTTCGAATCAAAAAATTTCTTTAAAAATTTGTGTTTTGTATCTATGCTCTACTTATTCTTTTTTATTTTCATTTATTAAATACATTTTCTGGTTTAACATATGTTGACTTGAAAAATAACAAAAGGTTGGCCGCTATACGCAAAGAAGCCGTACAAAAGCGCGCTCGTTCAAAAAATGTCCACTCCGATGTTTTTCTAATAATGTTTGGCAACATATAAAATAAAATACATTTTCTTTTTGAAAGTTGTTTTGTCAAAATAATAAATTCTATTTGAAAATGCTAATCATGGCCCGATTAAGGGGGGGGGGGGCTACGGGGCTGCAGCCCCGGCCCCCAATCCGTCAGGAGCCCTCGTCAACAGCTTAAGTTTTATCAAAATTTTGTTTTAAAAATTACTTAAATTTCTAAAAGAAAGAAAGAAAAAAGAAAATGTTTGCTTCTAAAATGAAAAAACTTTTTCTGAAATAACGAGAGAAAATCGGGTTTCAAGCGTCATCACTTTTTCCTTTTGCAATTCCAAAACTTCGAAGTACGATTTAAGGGTAGTCGTCACTCCCTTGAAAACACCCGATAGTTATTGTTAAACCTATGGCCAGGTTGCTTTCAAATTTCTCGTTTAAATTTAAATACTTTTAAAAGATTTTTTTTTTTTGCATAAGATAGCTGAGGTCGATCCGTAATATGACGATTTTTTATTTTTTCGATTTCAGTTGCAGATCTGTTTAGTAGAGGTATTTTTACTTTCGGAACCGGTTTTGAAAGTGAAAGTACCTTTATTAAAAAAATCTGCAACTAAAATATCAACCTCAGCTATCGTATGCAAAAACTTTTCAAAATATTCAAATTTAAATGAGAAATTCGAAAACAACATGGCCATACGTTTAACATTAGCGAGCGGGTGTTTTCATATTCTTTTACTAGTTTTACC
This sequence comes from Maratus michaelseni, assembly GCA_963931845.1. Taxonomy (NCBI): domain Eukaryota; kingdom Metazoa; phylum Arthropoda; class Arachnida; order Araneae; family Salticidae; genus Maratus; species Maratus michaelseni. Next base: position 344,475,898 of record OZ007591.1, on the reverse strand, counting down.
CTACTTTTGCCCGATACCAAAAGAAGAAAACATCTTTACTATTTTCCGCTTCTACCACCTAATCTCAAAAAACATGTGCACGCTCAGGGGAAGAATCTTGAATTGTAAGGTCTATGTGTGCACGGCATACGATTTCTTAAATTAGTACAAGGTCAGGACCCCCCCCCCCCCCCCCCCAATGCCTAACATCCGACACTTCCCAAGGGCAACCCCCTCCCCAATGACATGACCAGTATCTTTCAACAGTATTTTGCGTAAGAACTGAGAACCATTGGCCAGTGCATTGAGAATCATCCCTGTCTGCCTCTCCTGCATAAAAGTCTATGGGGAAAAAAAAAAAGACAGATAATCAAAAAGAATGTTTTGTTCGTAAACTTTTATTTTAATATGATAAGAAGTAGATTTTAGGAAGTGTGTTTGCTTCCCTTTTCCTTTATCTTTAATGTTTTTATTTAATACTAAGTAAAGAAAAGCGTTTATTTAATTGAGAAAAATGCTTATCCTTGAGTATAAGTACATTTAACTTGTAGAAAACAATTGTTTTTACTGCATGTGTTTAGGTGGCTTAAAAAAAAAGAAAGAGAAAAAAATGGTTAAATAATATTACACCTCTTATGGGTTCGATTGTTTGTGAAATATTTTTTATCGCCATCTTTTATCTTATCAATTTAAGTTAAGTTGATTAATTATGAATTTCATTATTTAAATGGCTTTACACACATCCTTATTTTATTAAAATTCCCATATTCATATATAAATTGTTTCTTTTGTGCAATTTACTAAAAATCAATACGTATGTGTTAAATTGTTTAATATACTCAGATTAATTTGTTTAAGGCGGTTCTCAAATTCCCTGCTCAACAACGCGAAACTACCTGACGTGTTTTCTAACTCATTTTTAAATGTAAAGGCATACAATTGGAAAATCTGACTATTGGAGGGATTTAGGATCGAAAAGCGTTTTAAATTTTTTGATAAATATATTAAGTTATAAGAGATTCTTGTCAAGTGACGACAAGTTTTAATTTTTTCTCGTGCTGCTGCGTCCGGAAATTTGATTTAAAATGCCATATTTGACAGTATTTTCTAAATGAGCTTCTGCCTTTTCCAAAATATGTAAATCGCCATTCGATTACATAGTTTCTGAATAAGAACACTTGCCAATTTCATGCGTTTCCGAACAAAAATGAATCAGAAATGTGTCACAAAGTAACTCCTTTGGATTTGAGAACAGCCTTAATAAAATTAATCATATTTTGCACATAAGTTGACATATTTCAGTCAAACTGGAAAATTTTAGCATATATATATATATATATATATATAGATATTTTAATTCATTCTCAAGATATAGATTCCACTAGAAAAGTAAATTTTTTTAAAAGTTTGAGGTGTTGCATTTTTTTTTAATCAGAAAAAAATTGCTTTTGTAATAAAAGTTTATCTCACATTTATATTTTCTAACAAAACTAGTGGGCTCTGCTCCCTTCGAGCTACGCTCGCCAACTCCCGTGCATACCCCGCAGAATCGAAAATAACGTTAATTGGTCTAAAAACACGCTAATTTTTTCTATTTTAAAAAGATTATCCGATTACGGAAGACTGATTGCAATGAATTTATTTAATAAAATTTCATATATTTTGCACAAAAATTGACTTGTTTTAGTCAAACTGAAAAATTTTAGCATGCATATTTATAACATTTTGCTCATTGTCAAGATATAAATTTAACTTAAAAAGTAAATTTCCTAAAAAGTTTGAAGTAGTGCCATTTTTTAAAATCAGAAAAAAAAATTGTTTTTTTTTTTTTTTTGTAATAAAAGTTTAACTCACAGTTACATTTTCTAACAAAACTAGGAATTTCCGCCCCCAACGAGCTACACTTCCCAAGACTTCACAGGCTCTACAAACACAATGATATAATCTGTTTTAAAAAGATTACTTGATTACGAAAGATTGGATGATATTAACACGACCAGTAGTGATCTTTTATAATCGGGTATCTATTCATTTCCCTTTGACTTGAACATTCCCAGGGCCGCATCCACCGCTGTCGCAACTGCTGACGGTCTAACTGCTGGAAGATTTTTTTTCTTTTAGACGCTATAAGATAATAGTTTTAAATATATATATATATATATATATATATATATATATAAACTTATTGCAAAAATTAACCATTGAATATATATATATATATATATATATATATATATATGTATGTATGTATGTATATATATATCAATCATAATCTTTACCACTGAATGCTTTCCGCACATAAAAATGTAATTATTTGAAAGTTTTCTTTCTCTTTTAATATTTACGTGTAAATATTTTTTCGAATTGAAAAATATTTGGAAATATTATTATTTGGAGTTTTTAAATACAATGCAAATTTCTTCATTAAATGCTTTACACACATAATAACTTAATTGTTTTAAATTTTCCTGTCATTTTTAATATTCGCGTGTAAGTATATTTTGCAAATGGAAAATGTTTAGAAATATTACTTGGGCTTTATAAACATCTAGCACCAGAGGTAAAAAACGGCTTTTTGGAAAAAAGAAATAAATATCCATTCAAGTAATAAAATTTTGGATTAAGGAAAAAAAAAAAACATAAACATAAAATTAGACACTATATATATATATATATAACCATTAATGAAACATTACGTAACACCATATATATATATATATATATATATATATTCGACACAGCATTTCATAATCTAATCACGTAATATATATATATATATATATATATATATATATATATGCCTTCAAAAGAAGGTTAAATTGCTGTGCATAGTTTTTAATCCTATAAAATTTATGTAACTGAATTATATTCACCGATTTCAACATTAAACAGAGGCACTTACAATAATTATTCGATTTTAAAACTCTATGTTTCACCATGTTTATCATACATTTCTCTATAAAACTATCATTTTTCATGTTTTTCTGTCAATTACAATACTCAAACATTATAGATAAAGATTCTCTAGACGCTTAACATTTTATTACGAGGATCTTGGCGATATTTTAAAAATAGAAATGAAATATTTCTCAGAATGTATTAGAAATGTAGATATCCAATGCTCGTCAAGATGCTGTTAATCAATGATAAACAATTAATATCTGTTTTCCCAAATGTACTGCATATTGCAATTATAGTATATAGTAGTACCGCTTACAAACTTTGAAACAGAATGATCATTTTCCAAACTAAAATTAATAAAGAACAGACTTACGATCGTTTATGCTGGAGCCCAAACTTAGCGGTTTAACACTAATGTCACTAGATAATGACATAACAGAACTGTTTGCATTTCATGATGCCCTGCAATCACTTGGAAATTTAAATACAAGGATTTTTTTTTTTCAATTAACTTAATTTTTAGTAATGAAAATCTAATAATAATAAAAAAAAAGCTTAAACATGTAATTAAATTTATTTATATCAATAAACAGATGTATTAAAATTATTTTTAATGTATTCAGTTTTAATACGCCTGGAATATTTCTATTTTTTTTAATGTTTATAAAGTATTTGTTAATTGTATATGTTTAAACAAACTAATTAAGAGCACTATTGAAGATAACAAACAAATAAAAAACACTCTTGAATAACAATATAAATATTTCCATTTTTAAAATTTGTATTTCAGGATTAAAAAAAAATAATAATAAAAGGTGTGTGGGGGGGGAGGGGGGATAAATATTCAGTATCGTGGGAAGGGGCACACAATTTCCAGTAGCAGGGGAAGAGGGGGGGGCAAAATGTCCAAAATAGCCCCGGGCCAAATAAATGCTTAATCCGGCTCTGATGCTAATACTATCAAATAACATGATGAAATTATGAAATTTGCCCTGAGGTTGAAGTTTACTCAGGTGCTTTTATTTTCAAATGAAAACTCCAAGTACTTTGTCTATTGGTGGTCTTTTAATAATTCACATTCATAATTTGTCAATTTAAAATGAAAATGCTTACCTTGTTTAACATTTCGTAATTAACAGTTAAACTTTTATGATGGAAAGCCGTCAAATTTTTGTATAAGAAGGTAGATCTGGTTATATTCGTTACCAATATTATCAAGATATTTTCTAAATTGACGATGATTAAGCATGTGCGTACGAATATGATATAAGTTTATAAACATGTATCCGGCTTTTATAAATCGATCCGGCTATACAAAATACTTTTTAGCAATGGTACTTTTGCTTATAGTATTTTCAAACTTCTTTAACTGTTCTGCGCATCCTTTCTTCCATTTCCTAGTAAATGATTTTGAATCACGGGATATTTAATGCAATAATTATTCTATAAAGTAAATGTATTTTCTCCAATAGGCTTGGTGAAAGCACTCTCTTTTAAGAAGTGTCAATTTCAATTCTGACAGTTTTTCTTTCTGATGTTTGGCCAGATTTTTAATGCTTTGTCCTGTAGCATCTCTTAATGTTCCATTCTTTCGAAACTCCAACAATGTTTGGATATCAACATATAATTTCAGTTTTTCTTTTAATATAATGGTATTGTGAATCAACTTAATTTTTTTTTTTAATGTTTATTTTCCGTCAATCATATATATTCATACTGGTAGAGTTTAAACTTAAAAAAAAATTCCTAGGTTGTTTATCAGTATGTTATTAAAATATGTGTAAATCGGTAAAAAAAAAAATAAATAAATAAAATAAAAGAAAATAAAAGAAAGATCAAGCAGGTTTCATTAACAATGACACATTTACTAACCTAAGTAATGAAAATAATTAAAGAACTTAAATCCAAAATATTTTCGTAAAACAAGAGTGGAGAAACTAGATGACATGACGCATTCGGGGGTTTTGCTTCAAGCACAAAAGTGATAATTTATGTCATTTCGAAAGCAAATCATTTAAAAGCCACTTAATTTTATACTTTGATTTTAAAAAAAGTTGTAACTGTTCTTAATTAGCCCGAATTTTATTAATTTTACTATACATTTCTTATTATTTAATAAATATAGCATGTGTAAAATTGAAGAGAGTAGTAAAACAAGTTGGAAATTGTACGTCAAACGTTACAAACGAGGTGCGTTCGTACTATAAAAAAGTTATAGTTCTATAAATATTCAGATCTTGATGATTTTTAATTCTGTGAAATGAATTATATCGTCTGCAGATTAATTTCTGTAATAAAATAAGTTTCTCGGTCGCTTGGCGATCAAACTTCGAAAGCTCCTATAAAAAGAAAGCACCGATTTAAAAAAAAAAAAAAATCAAATTTCTTAATAAATGTTTTTATTAATATTTTCTAAAGTTTTGATTCAATTTTTAAAAAAATTGAAATGTCGCGATAAAATTCTGCAAAGATAATATATCTTAAATTTCAAACCATTCGGTTGGGTAGTTTTTGCGTTGCTATATGCAGACGGACGGACAGACAGACGGACAGACGGACGGACCAGACGACGACAATAGGTGCTACGTATTTATATAATTACGAACGCACCTAATAAAGCAATAGTTTCGTCATAAAACACATAAATATTATAAGAAAAATACTGTAAAAAAATTACGAATCTTTAAATTTTTAGACTCGAGATTTCGCACTTTGTTACATTCCGATTAGTTAACTGTGTATCTCCAATTTCTTGGAGCTAAAATTTAAAACTTTAAAACTGAGCTACATCTGTCTATATACATCAGTTATGCCAAATGAGCGGATTTTTTTTTTTTTTTTTTTTTTTTTTTTTTTTTTTTTTTACTACCACATTTTGAAGAAAAATATTTCCCTTAATTAATGACGAAATAAATAAGACAAAAATTACTATTAAAAAAAGTGGTAGCAATTGTGAATAAAAAAAGCAACTGGCAATACTTACATACATATGTTTGCCATCTCTAAGACTATTTGGTGTAAGTGAGTTCCTCAAAAGTGTATTTTCAGCATGCGTGTTCGAGCAACTGAATAAATGCCAAAATAAATGCACAGGTAAAATGCCAAAGGCTTGGCGGGCCACAGAGAAGTTGTCGGCGGGCCAGTTGTGGCCCGTGGGCCACGTGTTTGACATACCTGCTTTACAGGGACACTCAAAAGAATTCCATTACAAAACGGTCTATGGGGAGAAATCGTTTGCGGTTTATTTTATAATGTTTCAATATTTGAAACATACTGAAACAGATAGATATCACTGAGGTGCATTACAAGAGGCTTACTGTAGAATATTGTGTGTATAGCATTCCTCCTTCATTTACAGGATCACATAAAATTATTTTGTTAAAGTACTGTCTGTTAATAATAATGGTTGGAAATGCGTTTTCAGTTGCGTTTTTAAATGGAACTTTTTTTCCACCTATTATACTTGATGTGTATAAATCCTATAGGTTATATACAGGGCAGCACAAAACATCTCGAATGCATTTGCGTTTATTGACGGAAATTGCCGATGGGCTATTTTCAACTGTGCTATGCGTATCCTAACTGAACTAAATTTTTGCATTCTATGTAGTATATATAAAACTCAGTAGATCATACACTGGGCTGCGCAAAATAGTTAGGATCTTTTTCCGAATATTGTTGGTAATTTCTAAAATTGGATTTTTAAATGTGTTATGTGTTTTCCAAATTGTTAACTTTAGCATCAGATTTAGACATTCTTAAACGGTAAAGATTTCTATAAAAGCATTTTGGAAGTGTTGAAAAGTTTTACATATTCCATACTTAACGCATGATTTTTTGTTCTTGTTTTTTTTTCTTTTTTTTTTTACTAAGAGACAGAATTTAAAACCTCTGTCCCCCTCCCCCCCCCTACCAAAACAGGAAAAATCTTACTAGCTTCATCTGGTGACAACTTATTAGAAATATTTCCAAATTTTTAAAATGTTTTTAATTAGTTGTTTGTTGAGACACAAAAACGAATCTAACCATTCGTTCTATTAATTTTTGGGTTTAATTTAACAATTTATATTTCTTTATTATTAGTTTTTTAGAGTTTAACGTGTCTGAAAAAAGTAATAGAAATAGAATCTTATTTTAAACTCAAAAGGTCACTAATTCAAGAGATAGAAAAATGGTTTTCTAGTTTCAAAAATTGGAAAATTGTTTGAAAATTCTTTTTTAGTTTCTAAACTAAAACTTTTATAGATTGTCAGAAATCATATGGTTAAAATAGACGTATCAGATAAAAAATAAGAAGTTGAAATTTATTTTCTATTTTTCTATTGAATAAGTTTCCATAATATGTTATTATTAAAAAAAAAAAAAAAAAAAAAAAGCATGTACTAAGTTTCACATATGCTTTTTTTTTTTTTTTTTTCTACAGATAATATTTGAGTTATTTTAAAATACATTATGGTTGATGTAGCTACATTGCTAAGCTAAACAAATGTTTATTTTTGTTATTTTTTAGTAAGTTTTGTATTAATTTCTGTACAAAATATTTTAGAATTATTCTTTATTCGGGACTCAAACTCTTCCATGAATATCTTACTTCTTTCTTTCTGTATCACCCTTTTTTTACTGTATAAATTTGACATAAAGAAAAACGAAATATAAAAAGTGCTTAATCTGTATTTATAATTCAGGAGAAAGGAAAAAGAAGCACATAGAAAGGACTAGCAATTTGAAGCCAAAACGAAGGGTTGACTTGATAATGTGTTCAAAAAATAAGACTATATCGTTAACTTTATAGTTCCAGATTTTTCGGAAAACGCAAATTAATAAATATAAAATAATGAATCAAGAGTATGAAGTATTGTTTTATTTTCCTAATTTTTTTATTTCCTTAATTTTAATTATTTTACGAGCATCCTGATTTGATTACTTTTATAATTTAAAAGAAAACTAAAATAACCCCATATTTATTTATTTATTTATTTATTGAATTGCCTTTCTTGATTAAAGTGGTTATCAAATTCCCGGCTCAATAACGCCAAACTTTCTTACTTCTTTCAAAACGTCATGGCATAAAATTGGCAGGCCTGACTGCTAAATGAACTGCGATTTGGAATCGAATGGCGTTTTATTTTTTGATAAATAAATTACTTATTGAGTTAAAAGCAATTGCTGTCACGTGATGATAGATTTTTTTCCTTTCGTGCGCCCGGAAATTATGTACAAAACATCAACTTTGACAGTATTTTCTGAAAGATCGCCTGCCTTTACTAAAACATTGAAAACACCACTCGATTACATAATTTCTGAATAAAGAACACCTGCCCATTTCATGCGTTTCCGAACAAAAATTAATTCAGAGATTTGTCAGAATGTAGCTCCTTTGGATTTGAAAACAGCCATAATGCTATGCAATAAAGGGCTAATTTGTAAAACAAGTAACTAAAAAAATGCCATTACGAGATATTCAAGATTAAAGTTTTTTAATAAAGTAAAGAAAAATATAAACTATACTATTGTGATTGCTTCCTCTAAAATAGCTTATTTGTTAAAGACTGTATCCTCAGTTAACGTATGTGCAGCATATTTTGAATAATATATTTTATTTTATTGAATTTACGGAGTCTTTGTTTATAAAATTCACATCACTGAATATCATGGCATATATTGATTAAAAAATAAAACTTGCACGTTTTAAAGGTTGTCAGGCCAGGATGCAGTTTACTTGAAAATGAGAAAAACATTTAAAAGTACAGTTACCATCGCCGCGGTGGACAGCCCTGCTCAAAAGCACCGTATGTATTAGATTACACATTATGTCTGTATTAGATTACACATTTCAAAAATCTTAAAGATAATATTCTTTACTGAAAGCTGAATAAAATATTTCGATAAACTCTGCCAATTAATTCATAATATAGCCGATCTGGTTCGTTGCTCACATAAATAAGAAATAGAAAATGAATTAATGTTTTTCATGCTTTCATATGTATGTTCCGTTCAGATAATCTTTTATATTTCTCAACTCTTTTACTGCAAATACGGTATTTTAAAAATATTTTCTTCCTTTTTTTTCTTTCGAAGAAAATTATATGACCGTTTAATTTTATAATTAAAAATATCTTATTACTTTATAGTGAAGTTTCACTTTATTTATATCATATAGTATTTAAAAATGCATTTAATAATTGATGCATCTTTTATACATAAAGTTTGAGATACTAGCGAAAAAAAGATAAGAAAGACAGAAAACAAGGGGGAAAAATCGTTTCATATAATTCATAGGATTCACAGTTAATTATTCACATTAAATATTCATATCTTACATAAGAATATATATAAAAAGTTCGCATTATTTTGATAATATGGAAAAATCCATATTAAATAGAGTTTGAGTTTCAACCCCAAAAAAAATTCATGGTTAAGCTGTTTCGCTAAGTACTGACTTGCAAATAGACAGTTTTCTACCCCGCCCGAGGCGAGGCATCTGTTTGCTTCACACAGCCCGTTCAGCGTCTTTTGTTAATGACTTATTGAGTGACCAGGCTATATTTCCGCTAACAATTCAAACGTATACAGAAGATGAAGAGTGGAAAACGGGTTTAGTACTCTGTACATTCTTCCTTTTATCGTGATTTTTCTCGGAACTAGAGCTCCTATTATAGGAGTCTTCGTCGGAACCAGTTCCGGTATTTCTACCAAAATTTTCACTTTTCATTCAGAAGAATAAATGAAAAAAATTTTATTCATTCAATTTTAAACAAGAACGAAAAATCATGCGTCAAGCATAGATTCTGTAACACTTTACAACACTTCAAAATAATTTTACAAATCTTTACCATTTAACAACATTAAAAGAAAAATAAATACATTAATTAAGAAAATTATTTCATTTCCGATAATTAAAAACGTTAATAATTAACTAACTATTTATCACATTTCATAGGAGACAATACGGTATTTTTTATTATAGGGACCTTGACATAACCCAGTCTTAAAAAAGTGAAATTTTTTGCCAAATAATCGCGAAAATAAAATTGCAACCAATGCAATAAGGAGGGCCAAATAAAATCGTGGAAATAGACGAATTGGGTAAAAACAAATATCAATTTTACCTGATAAACAATTTTACTTTTAAGTCTTTGTGAAACGTTTTAACATCCTTAAAAAAAAACTTAATTGGAAATAGTATATGCTTTTTCTTTAAATTCAATTCTGCCTCCTTGGTTTAATGTATAGTTGACACAAATCTTGTTTTCTAAATGACAGTATGTTGACAGGCACTTTTTGTTCTCCAGAATAAATTGATTCATGAAGTTTGTATATGCGAAAATATGTTTTTGTTTTTCGGAAAATTTACTGAAATCAAGATTTTGTTTTCACCATCTATTCAAAGTGAAAATAAATTCTGTTTTTCAGTTTTAATGAGAAAATGGTGTAAAAAATATACTAATATGTTTTATTTCTCCTTTTTTATACACAAATATGGAGTAATTTCCTTTCAGTTTTTAGATAAACTTCGTTAAAATTTACAAAAAAAAAAAAAAAAAAAAAAAAAAAAAAAAAAAAAAAATAGAAAAAAAGAAAGAAAAAGAAAGAAAAAGAAAAAAATCTTGGAATCTAATTTAATTTTTTTAATTCTGAGAGTTTGTGCGACATCCTCGGATCAAGTAAATCGAGTTGCGTTCAATAATCCAAGAGTAGTTGCGAAATACAAAAACACTGTCAGATTTTAATATAATAGATTCGTGTTCATTTTCCTTTTCTTAAAATTATGATGTGATTTTTAGCAGAAAATTCTCATCTGTATATTACGGATACTCATGCTTAATAATCAGTATAGATAACAAAACATTTAAATTTTTCGTTATAAATATGGCGTGAAACTCATCTACTTTCTATACTTACTGATCCTTGCATTATTAATGTAAGGAATTAATTCACACTCATTTTAAAAAATATTGGAAAATTTCCGTTTTATTTCAAATATGAAGTCTCTTTTTCACCAGAGAAATCCCTTTTTAATTACATAATTCTTGTTAATTTTCTTTTCCAGGCAATTAATTTCAATACTGGCATAGGAGAAATTAAGTTATTTTAACGAAATAATATTAAATCTTTAGGTTTTATCAACAAAAATGGAACTGTTAACATTCGTCATTTTTTTTAGGTAATCGAGTTATTTCTTAATAGTTTTAAGAAATAGTTTTAAGAATGAAATAACTATTTCTCGCTATCCATGACATCATTTTCGACATGGATAATTTTGCGGAGCATATTAATTACATTTGCTAACCCTTTTCTTTTGAAACTTCTTTTTACTTTTTAAAAATTTAAATAAAAAATACGGTTTAGTTATATTAGCCGTGCGCAGACGGTAAAACGTCAAGTATTGTTACCATACAAAATAAAAAAAAAAGAAAAAACGTGAAGAAAAAACCCAAGATCATTTTATTTCCCCACTTCATTTTAGATGAATATCCGCTTTATTTTAGATGAATGACGTCATATTCGCCTGTTTCCTATGGTTACGCATATTGAGACCTTGTATTATTATCAAAAACTAAAAAAAGTACGTTTTATTTCTAATAATATTATTTTATCTTATTTTTAATTCTTCAATTTTTTTATTTCATTTTCATTTTTCATTGAAAAATTTTCAGTTGAAACTAAATTGTTGAGTAAAAATTATTATTCCGGGTTTTGAATTAGTTTTCGCAACGATAAAGTACTAGCAACGGTAAAGTAAATTTAACCATTTTAAAATATTATACGAAAAAATTTCCATTTATTCTGTATGAAAATAATGAAATTTTGAATTATTAAGAAAAATATTTGAATAAAATAAACAAAAACCAGCCTATGTTCATTTGAGGGTTATTGTCAACCTATACGCAAATATACAGGATCATTAAATGTTCCATTTTGACGCTGGCTTCAGCCTAACATTTGAACAAAATCAGATTTATAATATTATTAGGATAGGATGTAAAAAAAACATATTTTTAATTTCCAGTTATAGATGTTATAAATTTATGATGGATATTTAATGACTTGGTTTTATGTAATAGTAGAAAAGTTAAAGTTCAGTTTACTATTTAAATTTGTTTCAATGGGTTATTAGTAGTTCGAAATAATTTATCCTTTTAAAATAAAAATTCAAAACCGTGAAAATGCATTATGATCCAGACAACTGTGAGAGGTTGGGATCTTAGACCAAGACCCCGATTGTTAACCGGTTAACGCGGCACTGCATACAATGTCTGCTTTGCCAATAAATTGTAGTATTTATGAGGATTTTATTTTAATGTGTCTCGATTTTTTTTTCAAGAATTACAGCTGTTGAGAATAGGCTCTTCGTTTTCGTAAAATGTTAGAAATGAAAAAAAAACAAGTGAATAATAATAACGATTTGTTCCTTGTCGCTTTAAATTGAAAAAAAAAAAAAAAGCAAAGCCCTGAAAAAAATTGCCTTTGCCTCAACAATCGTAGAACAATTTGGTAAAAATAGTTTTTCTTAAACTATAAATATGCTTAAAATTACACAATGTGCTAAATACTTAAAAGATGACACAAATATTGAAAGAAAATTTTTATGATTATTTTAATTCACAGTACTTTCAGGCATAAACATAGCCGCCGTCAGATAATACAATAAACCAATTTAAAAAAAAAAATATTTTTATCATCTTTTAATTAATAAGCACATTCTATAATTTTAAGTCTAACTTTTAAAGATGAATTTAGCATTCTATTTATTTATATATTTGCTCATATAAATGGGGTATCACAGATTAATCAATTAAAAAAAATAGTAATTTTGTTACAAATTCTGTTCAAAAATCAGATTTCTTATGTATTTTATGGTCTACTAAAAGTTAAAATTCCATTTATATTTTTGAAGCTAATGTTCGTTTACAACAATATAATTATTTATTTGTAAGTTTGTTGTACACTAATGACATAGTATCTTTTTTAGTTTGTTCTTAAGATTTGTTTACCTTTCAATTAATATGGTTATTTTTTTCAAAAACACAGTTTTAAAGATAATAATAAAGAAGTTGATAGTTGATTTCAATTCTAAATTCTGATCTGCTGATTCAAGAATTATTTGTTTTTGTGTCAAATTATTGATATTGGATATTTGATTTGGAATATTAACAAAAAAAAAAAAAAAAAAAAAAAGAGCAAATTCTTATTTTTCCAAAAAAATTAAATTAAATTAAATTAAAGAAAAAAAAAAAAAAAGTAAATAACTTATGTGAATTTTTCATTAAAGATTCACATTTGATGCTCTACTCAACAACAAATATCACATGCACACACTTTCCGCTAACATAACAAAAATCTTTGTTTTCGACGAGTTTCCATGAACCTTCTAACAGATTATGCTTTGAGAAATATTATATCACATTAATACTTAAATCCTTTTTGTCCGCCTAGTATGTGTTTGATAACCGAATATGAAAAGTAAGCAAGATACTTTTACATTACGCACTAAATCTCTTCTGCGCATTTCTTCAAGTGCGTATAATAATAATTCACAGTAACAATAGTAACTAGACATAAAAGAGAAACACATTTCGAGTGCCAGATATTCAGCTCTCGAAACAAGTAAAATGCTCTAGCATTGGATATGTGACCCTATATTGTGACGTCAAAATGTGGTATGGGGACACTTTTCATGGGGATGGATTTCAAGTTCTCAGTAAAAAGAAAATTCTCTAGCACTGGAAAAGTTCCCCCATGATATGTATCCCCATCTGCTATGACATCAGAATGACGTATGGGGACACTTTTCATGGGGGAAGTTTTCAAGATCTCAGTGAAAAAGAAAATTACCTGGTACTGGAAAACTTCCCCCTTCTGGTTTGGGGGAACTTTTCATGGGGGAACTTTTCCAATTTTCGACGAAAGTAAAACTCTCTAGGACTGGAAATCTTCCCCCATATGTAGTGACGTCAAAATGACGTATGGGGACATCTTTTCATGGGGGAAGTTTTCAAGAACTCAGTGAAGAAGAAAATTACCTGGCACTGGAAAACTTCCTCCTTCTGGTTTGGGGGAACTTTTCAGGGGGAACTTTTCCAATTTTCGACGAAAGTAAAATTCTCTATGACTGGAAATCTACCCCCATCTGCTGTGACGTAAAAATGACGTATGGGGGAACTTTTCATGGGGGTAGTTTTCAGCGCTCCCATATGACGTCATATTAGAAGTTTAACGGACTTTTCCAAATGTTTGAGAATCATACAAAGAGAGTATGAGTAATAGAGAAAGCTAGTAGATATGACATCAGCAGGCGAATATAACGTCATATGAGTTTAAGGAACGTATTGAATCATGATAAAACCCGATTATGTAAATACTGGCATATTTTAACATTTTGAAGTTCTCTATACAACATGTTTAATTTTGAAATGGATTTTTCTACACAAATATTTTCAAAATTCCGGACAATGCCGGGTACTTTAGCTAGTTTACGAATAAAAGAGCCAATGGATCAACTATTCATTGCATCTATCAGGGCTGGCGCAATGTCACGTAGGGCCTTGATAAACTTAGTGGTAAAATTAACCCTGTTTCACTTAGCGGGGCCCAAAGTCTGACTGCAATATTCGATTAATAAAAATGATTTTTAAAAAATTGTATATTGTATATCATAGAATAACTTATAATATAGAATATATAAAATGGATAAAAAAAAAAAAAATAACATGCAAATTCTATCACATGCATTGTGTATAGTTATTTTTTAATTTCTAAACATCTTCTATCTTTTCGAATCTTTTAAATATTCATTTTTTGCGTTTACAGTTATTTTCAGGATCCTCACATTCAGTGGCGGGTCGTGACTGTCTTTTTATGGGAGCACTAAATGCCTGCCTGAAATACATGTTATTTTCATATCAATATTTTTCACAAGAAATCTTTCCCTTGTTTAATGGCAGAAACAGAAACAGATTATTGTTTCAAAGGGATTCCCAGTCGTAAAACAACTCCACTCCCGGTATATGAGTAATTTGTATATCACATCATAAGGAGCCATGTGAAAAAAAGTATAATTGTAGCATTTTCGCAGTAGAAAATTAAAGAAAAAGCAGAGGATTTGACCGAGAACTTCATCAGCTAATCAGCGATAAATAAGCCAGTCAATCAAATTTAGCTTGCGTAAAGCAGCCAATCAAATTTAGCAGTTTAGGTTAGGAGTTGAAGGAGCTTTCTGACTGTAAATAAAATAAAGTTGGTTGATTATGGTTTTATGGCACAAAGTCCCTTTTGGGGCATGCTGCACCAATTAAATAAAATAAAGTATTCATTTTTAATAATATATAGTGGTAAGAAAAGAATAAATTTAGCTGTCATGCTTTTAGTACACCCAAATAAAGCCGGTCACGAGCCGCCATTGCTCACATCTATACATTACCCGACAATTATATCAACTTTGGCTTTAAGAAATAAATTTAATACTAATTTTTTTTTCTTTGTGCGCGAAAAAACTTTTATAGACAAATTTAGAACAATAATATCATTATTTTAACTACACAGGTTTACGTGATTTCGACTCGAAACACCTAACAAGACTCCAACTGCACAGCCGCCCCGTTTGCCCGATGGTTGCGCCGGCCCTCTCATCTATCCCTTGCCCTAGTAAAATGTCTTGTACGCTGGGGTGCAAAAATCTAGACGCCAGTGGGCCGATTCCCACCACTAAATTTTTAGTATTCTTCATCTAGTAAGAATACTGATAAAATTCAGGCGAAGTATACTAATAAAATTTGACGAAGAATACTAATAAAATTTAGTGGTGGGAATCAGCCCATTGGCGCCTAGATTTTTGCACCCCTGCTTGTACGTTACCACACTTTCTCGAAAATTAAAATCAAGGAACGAGATTTATTTTCAAATTTACTACTTTAAATTAATCATTATTTTTTTGGCAACGTAGTCTAGGACAGATTTGATTCAGAAGACATGAGGCACCTTCCTGGGCGGCCAACCCAATGGGCAAAGAAGATAGATACTATATACTCCATGTATACTCTAGTATATATCTTCTTTGCAATGGGTTTCAAATCGGGAATATCCCTAAAGCTCGGGGAAAGGATCTATATATTTCCGGCTAACCCAATGAGGACCAGGAAGAAAAGAATCCCTACTTATGAAAGCTTGAAAAAATTTAAACATTGTTTTACAATGAGTTTACATATAGATTGGGAGTTTACACATTAGATTTTGAATGTCATGATTTCAAAAATGGATATGTTTATATTATTTACAATAATTTAAGATTTTTTAAATATATTTGCTGCTGATGCGCATGATTTTATGAATGATTGATTATTACCAGAATGGTTACATTGTCTCATTTTAAACTTTTTTTTTTTTTTTTTTTTTTTTTTTGTGCTTTTAAATTTTCATTCTATAATGTCTATTTTAGAAATTGCCCGGCAGATTTTTTTTTTTTTTTAATAAAAAATAAAATATACCGACAAATAAAATGAAAGCGTTTAAACTCGATTTTATTACCGTGTCCTTTTAATCGATTTGAAATTCCTATCAAATAAAATAGCCGGAAAAAACCAATATTTCAAAAAATAATAACAATCTTCCAAGGCTAGCCAACAGATAAATTGCGTCTAAGTCTCATTGAACTAAATCAGGTGACAAGGGACTGTTTCCAAACACGACCGGTTTTCAGCTGGAATGGTGCGTGTGTGTGTGTGTGTGAATTGTAAAAAAAAAAAAAAAAGTATCGTATAAAAAATAAATAAACTTGTTTCCGACAAAACGTAGAAAACGAGGTTAATCTGAACTGCGTGAGTTCGTACTTTTTTTACTTTTTATTTTTAATTCAATTTACCTTTTAGAAGTCTAAATTATGCAACTATAAATGGCTACATAATATTAGCAGGGTAAAGGCGAATCCATTATATTGAAACTGGGATGCATTTTGGAGTAGGAAGGATATTTATAAAATTTTAGGAAATAATGATGTATTTATAATTTCACAAAAATTAAAAAAATAACAAGTACTATTGATTATTTCTGTTGATTCACGGATAATAGAAGGAAAATAAAGTCTTGATGGATAAATTATTTTACTATTCTTAAAATCAATTTTTTAAAGTCTCGGTCCTATGTAGTCTTGTTAATGCTGTATTTTTTCTGTCATATATTTTATCTGCCATATGATCTTTTAATCTTGTTTTAAGCTTTCTAGTTGTCATTCCTGTGTAATATTGCAACGTTCCATCTGCTCTGGTATATCTCACTACCTTACAGTTTCCAAAGTTCCTGTCAAAATATTTTTTTTTCTATAAACTATACAAGGAATTTGGAAAATGAACTTATATATACATTACTTTTTATGCCATTTTAATAATGTTTAACTAGTTGTGTTAGAGTCAACCCCATCATTACTAGCTTTTGTATGGATACTAAAGCACATTACCAAGACTTGACAAATGCGGTCGCCAAGTCGCCATTGACGACCAATTTTTTTTTTATCTGGCGACCAATTTGTTTAAGCTGGCTGTTTCTATTTTTCCTTATTTGTTTCTTTTTCTTTTCTTTTTTTTATACAATATTTTTTCCCTCCTTTTCTGCCTTTTTAATTTTTCAAATATAAGTTCGTCAAATGCAAATTTTAAAATAATAAAATTATTACTTGACTGACTTCGACAAGAATATAGGCAAAAAATTGATTTCCTGCTTCACTATTTCATCGATGGCCACCTCATCAGACATAGATTTTGTAGCACACAACTATCCAGACATTTGAAGCATACGGCAATCAGCATTGCCTGAACATACCGGTTAATTCAACCTTTATAATATTTGTTTCTTTTTTTTTTTCCCATACTTGGAATAATATAAAGTTTTATAATATAATTTTGGTAAGTTTCATTAGATAATTTGGTTTATATTATCTTTCTAAATTATATACTGTTCTAAACTATGTAACTAATAATTCTAAACTATGCTTGTTATTATTTCTCTCAATTAAAATTTATGCTTTTTTTTAAATCACTGCCAGGGGGGAGGGGGGAGGGGTAAATATTATTTACGGGCGACTAGAGTTTTTTGCTGGCTACCAGATTTTATCAAATTTGTAAAGCTCCGCACATTACTATTTTAAAATAAACTCATAAATGCCTACATGAATTGGTGGGTATCCCAGTTTGAATGATGCACTTCATTTCAAGGTAAATGTTGAGCTATAGAATATCTAATCACTTCAAGTGATACACTTTAAGTTACATCACGAAACCTTACACGTTCTATAAAGATCAAGAACATGACAAGAAAAGAACTTAATTATAAAAACAAATCACTCTCCATCTACCTTTGGACATAGGAAGAGATAACTATAAAATGCATCATTTCATTTACACAACACCCAATTCGCGCAAATCTTTACGTGCACATATGGTCGTGCAATCTCGCATCATCTCATTAAAGTCCCAATTAACAAAATATTATGCTAGCGTGTCAAAATATATTTGCGTTAAGAAAATATCGATTTTTGACGCGTCATTTCCTCACATTTTGAATGCGTTGATTATATAGGATGATAATATAAAAAATATATATCAGATTGAATTTAGACTAAATTTCACCTTAATTTACTTTTTGGGTCAATCAATTTATAGTGTTCGCTATCTCTATCGTGCAAATATTATGCGTTACATATGTAATAGAATAGAATGCAGCGTAACTGTGAAAAATAATTGAGCTGGTAGTATAGGGATTTTTTTTTTCTTTTTTACAGAATTTTATAGAAACGCTAAGAAAATATCGAAACAAAATATAAAATGCGTGAACCCATATTAGCCTTAGCGTTACATTAAAGCAACATCATAGCTAAAATCACTTTTGTTGTTTACACACCAGTAATTCTGAAACAAAATACCTTCTATTTTATGAAGAAACTTTTCGATAAAATAAGACACCAAATTTTTATTCTAAAAAAAGTGGTATGAAATGCATTTTTTTTTTAAGAGAAAAATAATTGCGGTTATAATGGGTTAAGAAGCTACTTCACTCACAGGCAAACCCCCGGTCACTAATATTAATCCTGGGAGAATTTTTTTTTAATATCTCGTTTGTATTTCAATATTTTTAAATGATTTTTCTTTCATTGAACAGTTGAGGTGGATCTCTACACAGGCTGTTTTTTTACTTTTTTGATTTTGGCTGTAGGTTTTTTTAATTATTTATTAGGATACTTTCACTTTCAAAACCGGATCTGAAAGTGAAAGTGTCATCATAAAAAAAAAAAAAAAAAAAAAAAAAAAAAAAAAAAAAAAAAAAAAAAATTGAAAACAAAATCGATAAAGTAAAAAACGGCCTGCGTAGAAATCGACCTCAGCTATCCAATGCAATTAAAACTATTGAAATACAAACGAGATAGTTTTAAAAATTCTGCCATATCCCATAGATAGGATTAACATTAGTGAGCGGGGGTTTTCGCGTGAGTGAAGTAGCTCCTTAAGGTTTCAAACCCATTTTTTTAATTCACTTTTATTCACAAACGTACGAAATTGGCAAGTACTATTAAAAAAAAAACAATATAATCGAACTGATTTTTTTTCATTTTCGATAAAGGCAGGAATTCATTCAGAAAACGTTGTCAAGGTTGGAGTTTTGAACCTAATTTCTGGACACGACAGCGCAGATAAGGAGAAAAACTGCTGTGCTGGGACAGCAATCGCTTATACCACAAGATGTAAAATATTTATCGGAAAATGAAAAGAACTGTACTATTACAAATCACTTCAATAATCATGCCTGCAAGCATAAGTAACATGCTTTTATGTTTAAAAATGAATCAGAAAGTTCCGCGTTGTTGAGCGTGAAAAAATACTTTTTGTTAAACACCTTAAGGAAATATAAAAAAATCTGGCCATGCTGAAAGTGTTGTAAAACGTCAGAAAATAAAGACTATGTTAACGAACTAATATAAAGCATTGTGACTATGTCAGAAGTTTCGAAAAGTGCTAAGAAAGTATCGATTACGAAAAGGAAATATCAGGTATTCGGACATGACATTTCATGACAATTTGAATGCATTGTTCCTATGACGCTAATATCAAAAGTGTCAAAATTTAATTTATGCAAAATTTTATCTTTTTTTTTTTTTTTTTTTTTTTTACGGTCAATCAATTTCCAACATGGACTACCCGTATCGTGCAAACCTTATGCGTGGCAATCTAACATAAATGTAAAAAAAAAAAAAAAAAAAAAAAAAAAAGATAAAATTGGGCTGTTATGGACAGGAAATGTTTTACGGAATTTTAGAGAAACATTTAGAAAATATCGTAATAAAAAATGATTGCGTTAAGAAAATATCGAAAATTCTGACGATGCCGGACGTTTTGAAAAACGCTAAAAAATATTGATTGCGTTGAGAAACTTCGATAATTCTAACATTTGTTTACATTTTGAATGTATGATGTTAATATAAAAATTATCAGGTTGAATTTAAACTGATTTTATCTTATTTTATTTGTTTATTTTAGGGTCAATCAATTTCTAATAAGTGTTACCAGTAGCGTACAAACATGCGTAATAGCGAGGGCAAGTGTGAAAAATATTGGACTCTTAATGAACTAGGAAATTTTACGGATTTACTGAAAAACGTTCAGAAGAAATCAAAAGAAAATACAGATTGCATTGAGAAAATATCAGAAAGTATGTCTATTAAGATTTCGAAATAAATGCAATTACTGTGATAAAACTTTACTTAATTTTAATATTAAAAATTTAAAAACGTTTTCTTATCATTCCAGGATCAGGGACATCTGTAGCTGTAGCCAATTAAAAGAAAAGTGTAATTAATTTTATGTTAAGTAATATTCTTTTGGAATGACAGACAATGCTGAATATTCAACAGCATTGCTTTTTTTACTATTCATTCTCATTATTCACTTTTCGATGAAGCAAGTATTCAATAATGAGCATGTAAGTATTTTGTAAATTATTCTTATTTTCTATTGTTTAATTATCTTAAATAACTTTTTGTAAATAATCTTTTTGTGTTTAGTTTTAACTTAGTCTCCTCATTCATGTTTATTATAGTTTTATATTCTTTTAGTCAATATTTATTAACAGAACTAAACAGCGGGCTTGGTGGCTCAACCATAAAGGCAATTTCATTCAAAAATAATCACAACGCTATACGTTTTCTAGGGAGATAGCACTCTAATTTTATATTATTATATAGTTATAGAAAAATTATAGTTGTTTCCCAAAAGATTGTCCCAGCTTGTACGATCACCTTACCTTTGATTAAAAGGCCACCAAAATTGCCGCTAAAATAATTGGTGATTCACTATTTGGAAGAGAGGTTTTCAGTAACTCCCTATAAATTTTACAACTATAATTACAAATCTCTCCAACAAGAAGAAATCAAAAGAAAATACAGATTGCATTGAGAAAATGTCAGAAAGTATGTCTATGTTGGAAATTTTGAAAAACTTTAAGAAAATACCGACTGTGTTAAGGAAACTTCGGAGGTTTTGACATATCATTTCCGTGCACTTTGATTGCATCAACAATATAAAGTTAATGCATTTTTTAAATATTAGATTGAATTTAGACGGAATTTTATCTAATTTAGTTGTTTATCTTTTGGGGCAATAAACTGCCAATAAGTGTTACCTGCACCGTGCAAGCATGCGTAACAGTAAGTGCAAGTGTGAAAAATATTGGACACTAATGAACGCGAAAATTTTACGGATCTTCGAAAGACGTTAAGAAAAAATCGAAAGAAAATACAGATTGCATTGAGAAAATATTTGAAAGTATGTCTATGTGGGAAATTTTGAAAACTTTAAGAAAATACCGACTGTGTTAAGAAAACTTCGGAGGTCTTGACATATCATTTCCGTGCTCTTTGATTGCATCAACAATATAAAGTTAATATATCTTTTAAATATTAGATTGAATTTAGACTGAATTTTATCTAATTTAGTTGTTTATCTTTTGGGTCAATCAACTTCCAATAAGTGTTACCTGTACCGTGCAAGCATGCGTAACAGTAAGTGCAAGTGTGAAAAATATTGGACTTTAATGAATCAGAAAATGTTACGGATCTTCTGAAAAACTTTAAGAAAAATATCGAAAGAAAATACAGATTGCACTGAGAAAACATCGGAAATGCTGGCTAGGACGGAAATTTTGAAAAATGTTAAGAAAATACCGACTGCGTTAAGAAAACATTGGAGATTTTATCAAATCATTTTCTTAGACTTTGATTGCATCAACAATATGAAGTTAATATTAAAAAAATATCAGATTGAATTTAGACTGAGAGTTATCCTATTTATTTTTTCGGGTCAATCAACTTACAGCATGAGCATGGGCTACCCGTTACCCGTATCATGCAAACCTTGTGCGTGACAAGTAGATTTGTTGTAACAGAATCCAACGCAAGTGTGAAAAATAACTGGACTGTATAATGGACCGAAAATTTTTGGCGGAAGCTTTGGAAAAACAGAAACGAAATGTTTTGTATACTTTCTTCATGCTCTTCTGATCAAATGTGTGACAAGAGAAGAATTTTAAATAAAATATATTTTCTTTTTGCATTTTAATATAAATCCTTTGATAGTTTATGAAAAAGAAAACTATATAGATGAACTGGGGCATGGAAATCATTATTGAATGTTCCTTTAAATTTGTTACATAAAATAAATACTGAATTTCACATCTTCGTTTCTTAATAACTTCACTTTTAAAACCAAACATGTTTGTAACTAATACACATATATTAATTAAGGGTTACGCAGACGATGCATGAGATACCTAAGAAAATAATAATAACAACATCTACGCAAATAAAAAAAATAATAAAAAAGTAATAAAAAGAACAACAACAAAATAATAATAATAATAATAATAATAATAATAATAATAATAATAATAATAAAGGGAAAGTTAAACAAGGTAATTGAAATGATATTTTGATAATAACAGAAGCCGGGGTGATGTTTTGATAGTACAAGGAAGTTACCGAAGAAAATATTAAAAATCTTAATTAAAAACGCAAAAGTTTATAAAATCTTATTTTTTTTCTGTTTATTTATGAAAAAATAAAACACTTTTGAATGTTCTCTTCTGTGTCAATATGAGAATAATTTCTAAAATGAACTGAAAGTAGGAGGAAGAATAAATGTAAAAAAAAGTATACCTATTTTATAGTGTTTAAAAAACAATATTTTAAGTTTGAAATTATATTAAAATAATTTCTAACTTCTGAGCAATGGCTGCTAACTTTTACGCTTTTATCTTACCACTAATTTTTTCAATGAAATTTTTTTGTCTTATTTAGTCGTAGAAATTCTGTGGTTGTATGAGGCAAAAATTTCTATTGAAAATTAGTGGTATGAAAAGTTGGCAGTTATGCCAACTTTGCTAATTTTATCATGCCAACTCTATGTTTATGTTTTTTGTTTATGCCAACTTTATCATCTTGATAGTTTTGGAATATAGATATATACTTTTTTGGTACATAAATGCAACCAAAGGTTGCAGCTGTATTAGTTTTTTTGTTTGTGTTTTCGGTATTCTCGGTATCAATTATTTTAACCGGCATATATTGAGGTCGCAATGAAAGCAAGAATTGATAAATGTATATATAATTATTCCTACAGTAGCAAAATTATAAGTGAAGTGAAACAATCTAAAAAACTAAGAATATATCTATATCTATCTATCTATCTATCTCTCCCTCTCTCTCTCTCTCTCTCTCTATATATATATATATATATATATATATATATATAATTTTATTTTATTTTATTTTTTATTTATTTATTTTATTTTTATTTATTTATTTATTTTATTTATTTATTTATTTATTTATTTTGGGGGGGGGGGGAGGGGCGGAACACTGTGATTGATATATACTTTAGTTTTTTTTTTCTTTTTTTTCCTTGGCTCAATCTCAAAACTGTTAGCATAGTAAAATTTACATATATAACAATATCGTTACTGTCGTAAAACAAAATCTAAACTAAAACAGATAACAAGCCAAGGTATATTTTCTCAACGAATCAAATATCTGCATCATTAAGGAGAACTTATGAATAGCTTTCCCCACTCCAATTTATGACCAATTCAACTCTATAACCTGATTAACAGAAATCGAAAATCATTAATTTCTCGTAAATAGCAAGGAGAAACAGCAGACACTAACAAGATTTTAAAAGGAACAGGAAGTTTTTAAAACAAGGAAGAAATAAGCATATGTTAAAAGTGAAAGTCGACTTATTATTGATGAAATACTGTCTCTCATAAACAAAGGCGGAATAATGCATTGGAATTGGGCACATAAAAGGCACTCTTAAAAGGATATTATAGAAAAAATACAAAGAGTGATATACAATAATCAGGTAAAAAAAAGAAAGCTCGTGTAAGTATGGGAAAGTCGCTCACAGAAGAAATAAAAAAAATGTGAACGGAACTGGAACGAAGCAAACAAGATGGCATTCGATTAGAGACCATTGTTGTTGGAGAATGACAAATTTTTCCTAATATAAAAAACCTCACTGCGTAAGACTCGATGCGTAAATGATTAACAGTATGTAGTGTTTTATTCTGAATATAACTTATAGTAGCTGATACTGCATGTAACTTATAGTTCAATAATTCTCAACTGGTGTGCCGTGCCATATTGGTGCGCTGCGACACACTGGTACGCCATGACACACTGATGCGCCATGCGAGGTCTTCAGGTGTGGTGCGAAAAATTTCAGTAAAGTTATATCAAGATTCTACGAGCTAACAAAAGTATTTTAAAATGCAATATTCTAAGTTCTGAAGTTGTAATGAAGTTTAGTGTTATAAGTTTACGTGAAGTTTACGGATCTAAGATTAAAATATTTTTTTGCAATTTCTATTCTTATTATAAAAAAACAGAATACAACTACAAATAATAATTTTCCAAATTGTAGCTTTATAAATCTTGTTAAGCTATGGATTTTTAGAGTTCTGTAAACAAATTAAAAGTTATTATTATTATTATTATTATTATTATTATTATTATTATTATTATTATCTATTTATTTTTATAGTGCAGAAAATCTTTTAAAAGAAATGTGAACGGAATCATTTGAAAACAAATCAATACAGAATCGTTAACAAGATTAAAATTATTTTGAATACGATTTCCTACCAAATCTGTTTCAGTGTTTGAATATTTTTTAATTAAAAACACCAGAGAACTGCAATGAAAAGAATAAATAATAATAATAATAATAATAATAATAATAATAATAACCATACTATAATCTGTTGGTTTTTCCCCAATTATAAATTTACAATTGTTACAAAAAATAAAATTCGCTCTCAGTGTTACGTTTACGAGGAAAAAAAAAGTTTTCTGCAGCGAATAATGTTCATAATAAATGAAAATAAATTTTGCTATATCCTTGGAAGAAGATTTACCAGTATGCCTATCCGAAAACCCTATCTTGTAAAGAAAATAAGTTAAAAAAAATCTTTTTATAACAAATAACAACAAAATATTTTATTTCGTTTATTTATGATGAAACCTTTTGTTTGTGTTACATTAAACTAATTATATTTTTGTGTCTTTACTAAAAATAAGGCGAATGAGATCCTTTTCATAGATTTTTAAACATTATAAGTTTAGTGTGTCACGAAGTTTGACCATGCGTTCGAGTGTGCCGTCAGATTAAAACAAGGCTTAGAAATGCAGGTATAATTTATAAATAATGGAAGTTCTTAACATGTTTTGTATTGCATAAAAATAGTACAATTGAGCACTGATTAAACATTTTTTTTCACTTATAAGATATTAACATTTATATTTCATTATTGTCTCGATAATAGGAAAATATTTCTATTACATGATGCAAAATTTCATTTATAAGTTAATTCTTCATTTTTTTTATTTTTTATTTATTTTTTATATTTTTTATAAAGTTTTTAACTGTACAAATAGCAGACTTGTAAAAACGTACCCTTATCTGTGCATTTTAAAAATATATTTATAAAATAAATTAGATTCGTAATTTGACCTTTTAATAATTTAAATTTACGAATAGGTTTACATGCTGCAAATTTTTAATGCAAACTAATAATAATAATAACAATAATAAAACATTTAAACAAATGAAAACAACTCTTTTAGGATAATTATATATATATATATAAACGTTTGAATCAGTTTATATATAAATAAGTTTACATACTGCAACATTTTAATAAAATAAAATAAATACTAAATAGAAAGTATTTAAAAAAGTGGAAACAATTATTTCAGAATAATTATATATATATATATATATATATATATATATATATATATATATATATATATATATATATATATATATATATATATATATATATATATAATTCAACTTTTTTAATACATAAAAAATAAAAAGCATTTAAAAAGTGGATTCTACTCTTTCAGAATATATAAGTGAAAACAGATGTATTTTAAATAATTAAACTATGTTCTAAAATAAATAAACGAAACATAAATAGCCGTATGAGAAAAAAAATTACTCTAAATGTAATTATTTTCGAATACTTTAAATGTAATTATTTTCGAATACTTTAAATGTAATTATTTTCGAATACTTTAATTAACATTTTCCGAATCTTATTTTATGTTACAAGTATATAGATCTAAATTAGGCATGATGTAAAATTGAAATACTTTTAGTAATTTCTATTTTTATTATAAAAACAGAGTACAAATACAAATAGAAATGTAAAAATACTTTACGAACATAAAAACTCATAATTATATTTAAAAACTAGAATGCAGCATTTGAAAATTGTAGCTTTATAAATCTTATTAAGCTATGGGTTACACTGGAAAAAAATATTCCTGATTTTACAGTATAATACTGACACCCCAGCTGCCAGTATTATACCGTAAAATTAACAGTAATAAACAGTCAAATAAGCAGTCGCGGCAGTGTATTACTGTTTATTTTACTGTTTATTACTGTTAATTTTATGGTATAATACTGGCAGCTGGGGTGCCAGTATTATACTGTAAAATCAGCAAATTTTTTTTTCAGTGTAGAGTTCTATAAATTATCACATTTTCAACAAATTAAAGTTTATTATTATTATTATTATTATTATTATTATTATTATTATTATTATTATTATATTTATTTATTTATATATTTATTTTTATAGTTGCAGAATTTTAAAAAAAAGTGTTGTGAAAGGAATCATTTGAAAACAAAACAATTTAGAATCGTGAGCAAGATTAAAATTATTGAATACGATTTTAAATGATAAAAGAAATCATAAGAAAAAATGGAGATAACAGATAATGCAAAATTTCAAAATTTGAGCTTCATTTTTAAATTATTTTATCGTTATCGTACAAATGTTACCTTCGATAAAACCAAATTGTACTTTTACCAAATTTTTACCATAAAGTGTAAGGGCATATGTTTCACTGAAGGTTAGTATATTTTTAATACGTAACACCTTTTTATGAGAAGTACATACAGAAAATCCCACACCAGCACATACAAGTTCATATTTTGAAAGGAATGACTGGAGATAAAACAGGTATAGATTTTTTTTTCGTATATTTTTGTCTTTAAATATTCACAGATCTTAAACGATTTCGAGGGCAATAATTTTATAGCTCTTTAACATCATCAGACGAAGTAAATACAATGTGATCATCAAATAATTTCTTAAAGTTTCATAGACACTTAAAGTTTTATATAGTACTTCTTTTAAAGGACATCATGAGTCCATCTTCGTCAGTCAAAGCTATGCGTACAATCTTTGTAATTTAGTTTTAAGGGGAAGACGTAATTGTTATTGGTTATTTTTAATCAAAACAATGACTACATACTTTGTGTTTTTACAAAACTTTCCCTTGCCATGAAAAACAACAAAGAAAAACATAGAAATTTACTCTTATAATAATAAATTTCTCTAATAGACACCTATGCAGATGATTAATGTTACAAACTGTCGACTTTTTAAAATAAGTATGCGCCATACAAAAAGTGAACCGAGTCTTCTAATATCTACTGTATAAATACAAAGTGTCTGATATGAGTATTTTATATTTTCAATAGTTTTTTCTATATTCCAGTATAGAAAAAAGTTATCAAAATATCATTTTTAGTTTAATCAACTACCTAGCAAATTATTATTATTATTAATATTATTATTATTTTGTTTTTTGAAGAAATAATAACAACAACAACAAAAAATATTCTTGAAATGTTTTTAGAAAAGGAAGATTTCTAAAACTCATTCTATGGCAGCAAAAAATCAATCATAAGAACGTTTCCCAAAAAATACTGTGTTTTTTCATGAACTGTAATATTTTCTTTACTGAATTTTTTGCATTTAGTTTTAAGAAGAAGTAATTCCACGCTGCTTGCACAGTTTGGTTATTTTTAATAAAAACAATGACTGCATATTTTGTGTTTTTACAAAATATATCCTTACCAAGAAGGACAAAAAAAAAAAAAAAAAAAAAAAAAAAAAAAAAAAGAGAGAGAGAGAGAGAGAGATAAATAGATGGATGAAGAGAGAGAGAAAGAAAGATTTTTGGCTCTCATAATAAAAAATTCCCTCAGTAGGCATTTAAAGCAGATGATTAATCCTAACTATTGACTTTTTAATTAAAGTATGCGTCATGTCATATACCTTGGACAAAGAACGCCTTGGGAACGGAATTGTAAGCAATTTTTAACGGAAAAAATATATGAAAAAGAAAAAAAAAATCCTCTCCAACAACTCATCTTTTGTCCTTTGCGGGTGAGGTGACCAATTATATTCAGTAGGTTTCCGGCCCAAATTTGTAGAGCAAACGTAGGTTTTGCGTTGGATTGTCTACATTATTATCGTGGGTTTATTTGGCAGCCATTCCTCTCCTTTATAAAATACTCACGTATACAGCCCAGTGCCCGCACAGCGTCTTTTAATATCGAAATAGCATGATGAACGCCTATTATCTGCAGAAGGCTTGAGGGCCACGGGCAGTGAGATGGAAATGAACTGAAAAATATTCATCCAGAAAAATGCTTATGGTAAATACATCTTATATGATACATCGCCATCGTTTAAAAGCGAAACCATTTTGAGTGAGAAGAAGTTGCTCGGATTTAGGCACAGCTTTTGCATGCTAAGTACCAATGCTTCTGAAATTACAGGATTTCTCAACCAGTGGATCGTGACCTCCCTCTTCTCCAGCATGGCAAAACATCGTACTCTGGGAGAGAGGGTAGGTGTATTTAGGAATAATTATGAGGAGAACAAAAAATTTAGAGCTATACATAAGGACTATGGTGATGGATAGCAATAAAATAATCAGATAAGTAATGTAAATGGAGGAATGTTCTTCTAAAGGGTATTGTTTTAGAACAGTGTTTCAAAATTCCATATTTAGGAACAGGAAATCTTGTTAAATATGCAGGAAGATGAAATGCTTTGGTCTGGAGTAATATGAAAATGTCGCGATGGAAAAGTAGGTACGTACCATGAAGGTACAGTCCTGGGGAATAAAAAAATAAATTTTAAAAAAGGTGATCTCCCCCCCCCCCCCCCTACTAATTCTGTGCGAAATTGTCGTATAAAAAGAAATATAGATACCAATAAAGTGCAAAATTAGCACTAGCCACCGGCCACAGGGCTACTAAATGAAAAAAAGTGGTTATTAAAAAATTGTCTGTCAGCGGCCACCTTATGGCCACTTTCCTACAAGAAAAGAGTAAAAAAAAAAGATTTTTTTTTTTTTTTTCATTTCATTAAGGATTCTATTTTTGCTGGTTTAAATATGTTTATATTAACATATTTATTTTGGTTATTTAATTTTAGATTAATACTAATTGAAATTTTAAGAAAAGTTTACTGTTTAGAACTTTTAAATAAAAAAGTGACCACTAGTTTAAAGAAAGTGACCACTAGTTTAAAGAAAGTGACCACTTAAAAAACTGCTACTACTACACACTGGCCACTAATGAAATTTCCTAGTTTTGCCCTTTAGGTACCGATTGACTGGAAATAATGACTATTAATTAATGCTTAAGATAAATTATGCTTCGGGTGCCGTCTACAATTAAAAAAAATTATCTACTTTCATTTTTAAAATCCCACTTATGACACTTTATTTATTTAAGTTCATTGGATCAAATCAGCCCGGAAAAGTACATTGTTCATGCGTTTTTCCTTATTATTATTACTATTATTATTATTATTATTTAGAAAATGTGTTAGGGGTTATCCATAAATTAAGAAAAATAACATTAACATTATACAGGGGGTGGGGGAATACCAGGATCACTCAGTTAGTAACCGGAAATTTATTATAAAAATTTTAAATATAAAATAAACTGCAAAAAAAAACTTATTCAAATTAGAAATGAAAGTACTATTTTTAATATGTAGGAGGCAACCGAAGCACATTTATGTATAGCATTAAACAATAGACATAATTTCCACTGTCCATATTGGTATGTATATTTTTATAAGAATATTTGATACGGAATTAGACGGGCCGAATATTTTTTTTTTTCAGGACTGTGTGTACCAGTGTACTGTACATGCACAAAGAGCACAAAAACAGGGAACAATGGCATTCCGTTCTAAAAGCTATGGCATACCGATAGATCGGAATCGACAATTCCTATCGACATCTATATTTTATTATTATTATATCTCAATGCATCGATATTTCAATATTGAAATAAATAGATTTTAAGAAAATTGAAAGTTGTTTTTTTTTTACACTGTTGGAATGAACACAGGTATACTTTGCTTGTGAAGACCAGCTATAAAATTATAACTCACTGTTTTAAAAGTATTTCTAGAGTTTTTGGGAAGTTATAACTTCAACTTTTTCCCCCGGCTTCCCACTTTATAGTCGCATTAAAATAGTGATCCTCCTATATCCTTTGCGGGATTCGACATTTTTGCTCAATTATGTCAATTTTCTGCATAGCTGACTTTATTTAATTCCTAATTCTTTGAAAAGTTGATGACAGTGGTTTATGGAGAATCTCTCTTTCTGCAATTATAATAAAGTTGATTTACTTTTTAGTTGCTGAGTTTTGTGTAACTTGATTAAAAATATCAAATTCTCAAACAAATGTTTTTCTTCCCAATTTATGTTCCAATTGATTTTCGACCTTTTTAGCAGATACTGAAAAATTATCAACAATATAGTAAAGAATCAGAAAAGCTTTTTTATAATGCATATTTAGTAGATTTTTGTTTAAAGAAAAATTTGTTAATAAAGGGGATAAATTAGTAATAATTACATTAAAAGGATATTTCCAATTCTAATAATTATTTTATGGTATTACCAAGATATTTAGACTTATTTGATACACTTCAAAAAATAAAAAATAAAAAGATTCTTTTCTTGAAACGCAAGATAAATTGAACAGAGAAAGCAAAACTATAGATTTGAGAACATCGAATTTATAGATCACTTCATCCAGGAGTAAGATTAGAAAGAAAAGAAAGGAAAATGCACAGATGTACAGTATAAGAGGGAAAAAAGAAAAAGAAAAATTTATCAGCTCATATTAATTCTACTACAAATGATCATATAAAAAGATATAGGTGTCAATTGATTGGGAATAATTTCTACTATTAAATTATTATAAGGGACACGACCTCCCCAGCCTCTTTGCCGGCGCACATAATTAACCCTTTCGGACAAGATTTTATTTATTTATTTATTTATTTCGATTTTGGGGAAAAAAAAACTTTTACGTTAATAATATTAAAAGTAATAATATTAAGGTTTACTGGAATGTAACGAATTTGTCATTTATTGAAATCTAACGAATGTAATTAAGACGTTTGAAAAATGTATTTATAGATCACTTCAATAGAATTAAAGACATAGCAACTTTTAGTGTGTTTTTATGTTTTATCACAAATTATTAGTTTGGAAAAATAGCCCCTTTTTAAAATTTAAAGAGTAAAACATATATTTGAAATAAAAAAATCGCCAACGGTGTATTGAGAATTACCCAAACTTTATTATTATTATTATTATTATTAAATGCTGAAACATAAATGAAGCCATAATAATAAATGTATAGCCATATATTATCATTGCTAGATGCAGATAATAAGAAAAATAATTGTTAAGATTTAATAATACCAGGGATCTGTTTAGAAAAAAAATTGGGACCTTGAAACCCTTTCACAAAATTTTTCATCTTAAAACAACACCCTTCACAAAATTCTGTCTTAAAAATAGACTTTTCAAGAAACTTTCCCACCTCTCAACTGAACCTTTCACAAAACTTTTCCACCTCTCAACTGAACCTTTCACAAATTTAATAATTTTAAAATAAAATCTGAACTGTCACAAAATAACTGAACTGGTCAAAGAACATAGTATTACTTAGCTTTTTTATACGTAAAGAATAGATAACAGGGGAACCTGAACATAACAATATTTCTAATTCACAAAATTATGACTAGAATTTTCACAAATATAATAAACACTTCACAATTTCACAAAAACAGAACAGCCCCTGAATGATCAATGAAAAAACATGTCCCATTAAAAGCACGTAGTTAGACCCGAACGGGTTAAGCAAAGTCGCCAATTTTTTAAAATTTAAGGGAGGGGAGGAGGGGGAGCACAGTCAATTATGGAGGTTGCTGAAGTCAGCGGGAGAATTAAAGGAGCAGACTTATTTATTTCATATTTTCAAGCAACGCTGAAAATTGCCCCTTACCCCCCACCCCTCCGTAATCAGCGCCAATGCGACTGTCAAAATATTTTGTTATAAAAATATCAATTGAATGTAATATTTTTTTCATTGTAATCAATTATTAAAAACAGTGTTTATTTTGAAAATTTATAAGAATATAAATGACCACACCTTACTGTGTTAATACAGATTGTTCATTAGCGTTCAACACGTTATAGGATATCAAAACAAAAGCATGTTTTGCATTTACAATGTATTAAAACAACCTAAATAAAACTTACTATAAATGTAAAGGATATGTTAAGAGTTATTAAATAATAAAAAAAAAATAAACAAAAAAGGTATTACATAAATAATTTTCTTGAAATGAATCCCAAAATTATTTATGTAGCATTTTAAAAACGCAGTTAAAATTTAAATTTTCTACTTAAAAAAAATTCTAAACCTTAAAAAAAATGCACCATGAAATGTATTTAAAACTATATACATAATTCCTTACTTAAAACTTCAAAATGAATTTATTTAAAGTTTAAATTTCATATTAAATAAATTTTAATAAAATACACTCATTTATATGAGATATTAATGAGAATGTAAAATATAAGAATTAATAAATATACTAAGGAGAATCGTGAGAATATTGATTAATTTTTATTACATTATTGTGAATATTATAATAATATTGATGAAACATAATAATTATGATTTTCATATTATTACAATTTTGAGGCTATGATTAACGAGAATTTAAAATATTTGTTTAAAAATTTAATAAATGTCATACTTTATGCTAAGAAGTTTAAATTTTGCCGTATCTGGAAATGTATAAAAAATATTTTGAAAAATTTAATTCTGTTATTTCAATCACTTTTACATTGTACAGTTTTAAAGAACTCATTTTTTTTTCTTGCCGAGTTCCTTAAAATTGTACAACAACAATACATACATATATATATATAAAAAATTGATGATAATTTTTAATTCACTTTTTTTTTTTTTAAATATAGTTTTTACTCAAAATATTTAAACAATTTTTCCACAAAACTATCACATTTTATAAGTTTTGGACAAATCTTATGTACATCGTGACACATTCAATATTCAAACAATGAACACGGAGAAATATAAAATATTTTAAAATAAATAAAAATGTATGAACATTATTAAGATGTTCTCTGCCACGTCAAAGTTTTAAAAGAAATGTATGATATTAAATAAACGATTTATCTTCATAAATTATTGCAATGAAAATATATTTAAAAAACATAGTTTGAGAAATTTAATTCTTTTATTTCAATTATTTTTATTTTTTACATTTTAAATATATTTTTAAAATGTAAGTTTGAGAAATTTAATTCCGCTACTTCAGTTATTTTTTTATTTTATACGTTTTTAATAACGTTTTTATTTATTTTTTATTTTTTAAAATTTTTATTATAATAACATACACATACATAATAAAATAGATAAGAAATTACAAGTTTTAATCCCCATGTCATTTTTAATAAGTTACTCTCAACATATTTTTAAATTCTTACATTTCATAAATTTATGCCCGTCTTACAGACAGGCAGACACCTCGGTACATCGAATATTTAAACAATGAATAAAAGATAAAAAAGTTTCTAATATTTGTAAAGAAGTAAAAATGCACGAACATTAATAAAACTCTTTGCTTAAATATTCGATATATCACAATATATCAATGTAATGTTTTTAAAGAAAATATGTGACATTAAGAATTAAATAAATATTACATCCTTACAGATTACATAATAGAAGACACGAGTGGAGAGATGTAAAAAATAAATAAATAAATAAATAAATTTCGAAAAAACTGAAATGAAAGCATTTGATGCAAATTTTTTAATTTATTTTCTTCTTCATAGCATATTTAATGTTAATGCAGGCGGTACTTAATTCTGCCTGAAAATTAATATTTAATAATTAAACGTTAAGAAATTATTATTATTATTAATGAAATTATTAAATATAAAATATTTAAAAATAATGTCCACTATTTTCAAGAATAATTAAAATTTTAATATTTTAACTTTAACTATATGATAGATTACCTCATAACATTTTCATCCATAAATTAAAAAATATAAAATGTGACATAACATCTTCTTTCACTCGTGTCTCCACAACACAGATCTGTCAGAATAAAAATATAATTGAATAAAAGGAATTTGACTTACATTATGACTTGTTCTTCACCTCTGGTAGGTCGATGCTTTCTTCTTAATAAAATTTGATTCTCCTCTACGACTGGCAGTAGATCCAGGCATGCCATTATCTTTGAGGTCCAGTCCGCTGACCAATTGAGCAAGCTCCCTCTCTTTTCTGTCTTCATCTCGTGATCTCTCTTGACCATCTCCATTATCAGTCAGAGAATCGTTGGCAAAAAATTGAAGGCTGGCCAAACTGTTGGATCGCGAACGATGTTCCTGCCTGATGGAATAAGAAAAGGCTCTCTCATTGAGATGGCCTTTCTTCTTGTAGATTCCAGTGTTGAACGGTGAGCCGTCGGCGTCTTTGTAATCCTCATCTTTATCATTCTCGGGATCACCAGCATAGGCTATCTTGTCTGGAGGATGAGGAGGTGCCTGGAATGTCTGAGGTTGGTAGTAGTGTTGCTGCTGTAAGGCTTGATGCGATGGTCTACCACCTCTGACGTGGTGGCCATCTCGGAACTGCATGCCCCTAGGGGCTGTCCCGTATTGCATAAAATATTGTTCATAAGGAAAGGCACCAGGCTGATATGTGGACACTGGACTCAATGGGCGAGTAGCTGAAATATAGATCGGCTCTTCGTGCCCTGGTATAGGAAGACGTCCATTTTTGTGGATGCGTCGTTCTGTGTAAAATCCTGCATTACGATATGGTACCTGAGGAGGTGGAGGTGGCGGAACCGACCCATAATGCCCCATCACAGAAACAGGCCTTACGTGCCCATTCATTACTCTAGCAGATCCATTCATAAGCAGCTGCTGCTGCTGTTGTTGCTCTTTCAATTTCTTTTTACTTTTCGATTTTGATGGCTTACTTCCCTTGCTACTTTTGTCTTTTCCATTAAAAAGGCTAGGAGATGGAGGGGGTGGGGGTCGAGGGACCCCTCCGGCCATCTGGCGAATTTTAGCTTGAGCAGTCCTTAAAGTTCCGGAAGCGGATTTTAAGCTACGCATAGTACCCGTGGCATCAACATAAAGTAATTCTCTCTCTGTGGGTGCAATACCAGTCCACACTTTATAATTATCATCATTTTCACTTATAACGCTATTTCTCGGTGGGGGTGTGGGCTTAACCCCATTGGCGATTTGTTTTGGAGGAATATTCGATGGATTTAACGTAGATCCCTCTCCTTTAGAACGCCAAACTTCTACTTTTTCTAACGTATTTAGACCAGATAGCGATTGAGAACGTCTATTTTCCATGTAGTATGGATTTTCATCAAGCTGTTTAGCTTGCATATTATCGGCGTATGAATGAAAACAACATCGAACTAAAGCATTTGCAGCAGCTTCTTTTTTACAAATAAAAGCGTGACATTCGAGCACTTTAATGCCAGTTGTACGCCGGAGGATACAAGCGAACAAAGGTGGATGACTGGGATCAGCATATCGCGCAAAAGGGCTATCCAAAGGCAGAAATTTTTCTACTCTTTCGCCGTTATTTCCCGGTACCATAACATATCTTATGGCGGCACAATAATGCAATGTTTCTATGTTGAAAAAACGTGTTACCTGTCTCATCGACTCGTCAACATTTTCTAAGAGGATGCCATTACTCCAAACACTGAGCCAGGAATCGATTCCCTTCGCGGAGAATGATCCCTGCTCCGGATATAAATCCCGGAGGGGTTCCTGGATGCCCTGTAATCCATCCTTCGTTATGTGCGGCACCGCTGATCCCAGGTACAAAACGCGGCACCGACATATAGGAGTCGTCATCGTAAGTCGCTGTCTCTGTGTCACTAATCAAAAAATCCAATCGCCACAATCCATAGCATTCCGCCAGACACTAGTCCACAATAATTTAGTCCGTACACCCTTAATAACAATACAGATAATCAATATGGCGTTACTGAATACAGACGTGTCCGCTTGAGTAATGCCAAGTTACTAGTTCTCCCTGAATCCAGAGACGCGCTGCGATTGGCGGGCTGAGGGTGGTCGAACAGGTAGCTGGCCAATAAGATGCGACCTGCGAAGTTTTCGGCAAAAGTATGCGTTGAAGGTCAGCGCTTTTTCTAAACTTGCTTACCTGTTGTAGAGACTAACTTTAAAACCGGATTCTTCTCTCCTCTTAATTCGAGTTCGCTCCGAGGCAGTGGAAGGGATGCGTTTCCGTGAAGATTCTGCAATTTTTCGGTACCGTTTTTTGACTGCTGGGTAAATAGGGATCCACGAGAACTTACCCACGCGTATAAATGAAAAGTCTTTTCTTCCTCTTGGAGAAAAGATTAGATGGATAAAAATGATGAATGACGGAACGAGGAATTTCCATTTTTTTTCTTTTTTTTTTCCAGACCGTTTAATCCTTTTCTTATCTTAGTCATTATGGAAATTGTCAGAATTTTGTATATATTACTTTTCTTTATTAACAACTTCAACTTACAATTATTCGCTTAAATATTAAGAAAATTTCCTATCCAGAATGCAGCATTTTTTTCGATACTTTTCTTTTTAGAAAATAATATTTTAATTTTCAACAAAATAATATAAAGCTTCATAGTTCATTCTTTCTTTTTTTTTCTTTTTTTTCTTTCTTTCTTTCTTTCTTTTTCTTTTTTTGGTGGGGGGGGGGGGGGAATAAAAGATTATTATGCAATTTTTGTTAAATTTCTCAGCGAAGTTATTTCAATATAAATTTAAAACTTTCAAAAATTTAAATAAATGTTTTATTTATTGTTTACTTATTATGAATTCATACTAAAATACTGATGATTTGCGTACCTCAAAATGCAAAGGATTTTTTCAATATAGATAAATTTATTCCTTAAAAAAAATAATTCACTTATACACGAAAAAATAAATTAAAGCTTATACATATATTTTTAACACTTGAAAAAGAAAATTAGTATTTAATTTTGGTTAAATAAATTACTTAAATAAATTATTTCATATTAAATATAAAGCATAGTTTAAAAACTATATATTGTTAAAAACCTAAAATTATTTTCTTTAGTATTGAAAGGGATTCCAACACAGGGTGCAATATTTTTTTCAATACATAATTTTTTATTAACAAATAATTTATTTGTGTGCAATAAAACAAATTATTATTATTATTTATTTATTTTTAACAGAACGTTATTACTTAAATTTTGTTAAATAAGTTTCTTATATAAATTATTTCAATTAAATATTACAACAAGAGATTTTTATTATTTTTATTTATTTATTTCAGACCGTAAAAGCCCTATTTTTTTTTTAATTATATTTCTTTTCTCAAATATTCAGAGAAACTCAAAAAGTACATTTTTCGTTGTGGATATTTTTTTTTTTATCAAAAAATAATTTATACTCATATGCAATGAAATAAATAATTATTATCATTATTATTATTATTTTAAACAGAACTCTTTTTTTCATTATTTATATGTGTTAACAATAAATAAATTTACCTTTAAGCTGTAAAATAAATTAGACCCCCTTTTTTTTATTGAAAGTTATATATATATATATATATATATATATATATATATATATATATATATATATATATATATATATATATATATATAAAACTTTAAGTAAAATTTAACCATTGAAACATAAGAAACTGACCACATACACTGAAATCCCGGTACCAAAGAGCCCTGTCAATTTACAAATTAAAATTGTAATCCTAATAAATGTAACATTATTAATTCAAATTAAGAAGAAGAAAAAAAAATTAAATAAATAGAAAATAAGGAATGAAATATAAACCACACGAGTATATACACAAATAAAAGCTTATAAAGTAATTTACTTTTTCAAGGGCAAGAAAATCACATTTATAAGCAAAGAACGATTGTTTTCTGTATATGACACCAGCTTTTGCTAAATATAGTGCCATATCTCGCCCGAACAATCGCTGAAACAATATTGAATAACAAGACCTTTACAATGGAATATTATAAATTATACATACAATTTGAAAAGGAGTGTGAAAAAGAATAAAAAATAAAATAAAATATATATATATTACTTATATTAATAATATCCCAAGATATTTAGTATATTGTGAGCACATGTACAAAGTTGCATCGAAAAGAAGAGGTTAAATTCACAGTTAAATAGAGAATCCTTCAGATCATAAATTGTATCCTACAGTTACAGTTATTTTTGTTTAACTAAATAGATTACAACATTTTAAAAAATGTAGAAAAAAAATTATGATATACATATAAATAAAAACCATTAATTATTTTATTTTAATTTTAATTTAATAAATTAAAATATATAATATTACTTGATAATTTGAAAGTATTTCATAGATATTATTACCTCCATACTAAATTTCCAAGTTTTAATATTTTAAATAAGCTATACTACTGCCATCTATTGTAAAAATATTAGACTATTTTAGCATACTATCAAATACATTATATAATTTACTTTTGCTGCTGACATCTGGTGTACAGATATTCTACTAAAACTTTAATATTGTATGTATAATTACTTATATGCAGCTGTAATGTAGTGTAAATATATTAATTTTACTAGTTAATATTAATGATATATATAGAGAATAAGAGTTACTAGTATAATATAATTTCTATTTTAACTAACCCATTTAAAATATATCTTAATTTAACCCAAACATTAATGTAGAATCCATATGATGCTTTCATTTTATAAATTAGTATTATACTTAGAAATAACATAGATTATTCAATATGGCAATGCACTTATTATAATTTAAATCCAGCTATTTAAATAATATCTACCATGAAAAAAAATATATAAAAAACATAAATATTAATTAAATTAAATGATCTAATAATAAAATAAAATAAATAATATAAAACTAAGAGATATGTTTATTAGTGTACTATATTTAATAAATATTTAATATTTACTAAAATTAAATATGTTTAACATATTAATATTATATTGTATTGATTAACCCATTGTAACATCCTTGATAATTTTAACTTTTGTTACAACCCCAATAATATTAACTCCATATAATCATAACAACAATTATAGAATTCGCCCACATGTAAATTTTAATTTATGAATGACTTTTAACTAAGATGATCCTATGCAGCACATGCTCTTAATATGAGTTATAATTTAGCGAAATATATCAACAGTCAAAAGTTGAAAATTAACGTTAAATTTTAAAATATGAATGACATTAAACTAGGATAATCCTATGCAGCAACGCACACAATAGGATTCATAGTTTAGCCAAATATATCAACAATCAAAAGTTGATTATCATTTTTATCAAGGAGATTTTAACAAAAAAAATTACAGACATTTAACCCAAATTAAAACTATATTTATATGTGTAAAATTGATTTAACTAAATAGTAAGGATATCCATAAACTTGTGCAATTTGAAGGATATGTTTTAAATTTTGATTTTTAAAGTTATTTGAACAAAGATTATTAATTCTATGTGCGAAATTTAGTAAAATATTTACAAATACTGATTTATGTATACATGACAAATAGTTAGTAAATAAGTTAACCTTAAAAGTAAAATCATTTCGCTTGTCATAAATGTCAAACAAAAGTTTATTATCTTTAAGAATTATCTTAAGATCAAGAAAATTAATTTCATTATTTGCCATAACATTGAAACTATAAGTTAAATTTTTATGATATTTTATAGGTAATAAAAAATTTGAATTACTATTAAAATAGAAGACAATAATGTCATCTATATAACGGTATATTTTACAATTAGCAATATTAGAGTTACGTTCATAATAATATAAATACAATTCTGCAAGAATTGAAGAAACAATGCCACCTTGAGGGAGTCCACAGCTTTGTATATATATAGTATCATTAAAAACAATATAATTATAATGGAGAATAAATTTAGTTAATGTTTTAAAGTAATTTAACGAAATTTTATTTTTTAATTTAATAGAATCCTTGTATTCCTTATATAATAAATTTACTATCTTGAACATATCGTTAATATCAATGTTATTAAATAAGTCATTAAAATCAAACGTCTTCATGTATTTTATGTTATTTAAATTTTTAATATTATTGACAAGTTGAAAACTATTTTTTATGCTATACAAATTATCTTTTTGTTTTGTAAGTTCAAACAATTTAGTGAGAATAGTTAATAAAAATTTGCTTGCATTATTGTTATAAGTATTACAACCGATTGTTACAGTTCTAAATTTTAAAGGAGTTTTGTGGAATTTAGGTATAACCACAATGTATGGATAATTAAAGTTATAGTTTTTAATTTTTAGTAATTTATAAAATTGAAATATATGTCGATTATTAATGATTTTATCTAGATTAGTTATTTTAAAATTTAAATTTGTATTTATAGCTTTAGTTATTAACTGCGAATAATAATATTTGCAGATGAAAGCATAATTGTTTGGTGATTTATCAACATATGTAATAATAAATTTGTTTTGTAAATTCGTTATTTCACTATTTAGTTGTTTAAAATTAAAATTATATATGTCCAAATTCCTATGAAGTTCAGCATTTAAATTACTTAAAGCATTTAATTTCCATTCATTAAAAAATTCAAGAGGTTTATTATAATCTATTGATATTTTATATATAAAAAGGTCAAGATCCAGATTAAATTGTTTTAAAATAGAAAAAATTGTATAACATGAAGGTAATCGAAATTTAGTCCCATTAGTCATAAGATTACGCAAGTAATCATTCTCTACAATATTAATATCCCCTGTAATAATGTGACCATGTACCTTATCTACATAATTGCTATAATTAGGATTATTACATAAGCAAGGAGGTTTATCATTTGATGTTAGAAATTTTGCAAATTTATTGTAATTGAAAATCCTACGTCCTAATGTAACGTTGTATTTGTATGATTTATGTATTGTAAAATTTTTTATGGGGAATTTGTTCTCAATGTTATTAATTACATTGTGTATATTTATTTTATTAAGTACATTGGAAAAAGTAATTATAAGTAGAGTGTTGTTAGTTTTTTTGTAAGTGTTTTTTGAAATTTTTACATTAAGTTGATTAATTCTAAATAATAAAAGATCAAAATAAACATCACTAAAATGTGGCGATAGATTTAATGATAAAAAAACTTTATAATACTTGTTAAGATTTTTCTTTTTGATCGAAAAAATATTTTTCCTAATATCAAGCCATTTGTAAGAATTATTGAATTCATATTCCAAATTAGATAATTGCCGTTCAATATCATTACTAGAGATATACTGTGAACTATTACAATTTTTACCCCTTTTTGTACGTGTAGTTTTTGTATTTGCTGTATGATTTAATATAGCATAAGTGCTACTGTAATGTTCATGTTTAGTAGTATTAGTATAAACAAGGTTTGTACGATTAAATAATTTAGAATTAAGACCATAAGGATATAATGAGTTACGAGATTTGATAAAAATTGATTCATAAAGTAGTCTATCAGTGAAATTTTTGTGCATACTTAAGATTTTTATTGTAATATCTTTAAAGTCATGTTGTCTAAAGTGCATGTGCTCAACATTTATAGAATTATTTTTAATAATATCCTGTCTATGTTGATTGATTCTGTAGTGCAATGGATTACATGATTGACCAATATATTCCATCTTACAAATATTGCAGTTTATCGAATAAATAATGTTGTAAGCTTTACAGAAAAATACATTAATTTTAGCGTTAGAACTATTTACAATTTGTAATGGATCTGCATGTGGGCATGTTAAGCAACGTGGTGACGAACATTTTTTGAATTTGAGTTTCACTTTGGGACAATAAGACAGGTAACTGTTTGACGATCCAAAGAAATCCCTGTCAATTTCCAAGTACCGAGCATTAGACCTAATATAATTATTATCGCCTAAATTGCCAGTCGCTAAATCTTTTTTATTATTACTGACCATATTGAGATTTTTATACCATAAATAAAATTTGACAATGTTTAAATATACATAATATAAAATTGTATAAAAATATGATTATGTAATACATAATGCTACAAATTTATTAGTTGATTTCTAGGTTAATTAGTACGAATATTCATTACAAATTTATCATTTTACTTCTAGGATAATTAATACCAATTATTAAAAATTCAAAAAATAAAATTCTATGTTAATTACCAATAATCATAAATTTAAATAATAAAATAAAAATTATAATAATAATAATAAAAATACAAAACCTGGATTACAAAAACTATAATTTATGTACAATATTTACATAGAAGAAAAAATGTCCCACCATAACTAGTATAAAATACCTTAGTACATATTTAAAATTTTAACAATAGAAGCCCTTACAGAATATACAAACCAGATAGTTCAATATGCAAAATGACCAAGCTCTTCTGA
Organism: Maratus michaelseni; assembly: GCA_963931845.1. Lineage (NCBI taxonomy): Eukaryota > Metazoa > Arthropoda > Arachnida > Araneae > Salticidae > Maratus > Maratus michaelseni. Next base: position 344,432,785 of record OZ007591.1, on the reverse strand, counting down.
CCCAAACAAAAGCAATGCAAACGGCCAAATCAACATGTTATTTCAATAGCAAAAATACAAAAAGTTAAGAATGCAGCAACTTAAAATGATGGTAATGAAATACAAGAAATACATCAAAATATGCGCATAGGCAGCATTACAATAATGTATTTAATAATTATGAAAATATAAGATATGCCAAAATTTGGGCTGTAATTAGATGAAATCTAATTGATGGCTGCAATAGAACGATATTCAAATGAATATAAAAATTAAAATAAAAATTAAAATAAAATATATATTGTTGTTGTTGTTGTTAAATAATTTATTTATGTAAATTATTTCAAATTAAATATAAAGCATATGATTTTTTTTCTAAAAATTATTTATCATTATTTATTTATTTATTTATTTCAGACCATTTAATCTTCACTTGTATATATATATTTTCTTTATTATATTTCTTTATTTTATTAACTTACTTTTTTTTTTATTAACTTACAATTATTTTCTTACACATTGAAAGAAAGTGATAGTCAGAGTGCAATATGTTTTTTTTTTTTTCCGGTATGGATATTTTTTTTAATTAAAAAATATAATTTACATCTGGGTAATAAAATAATTAAAATATCTTTTTTCAGTACAAAGCTATTAAATAATTTTTGGTTAAAAATAATTTTCTTGTATAAGTTTATTTCAAATTAAATGCAAAGCATGCTATCAAGAAAATCCAATTTTTATTTCTTTATTATTAACAAGCAAGTAGAACACAATGCCTGATAAATTTGTTTCTAAGTGTATGCACATTCTCTGATACCTGATGAAGAGCGCTATTAATTATATGCTTTGCAACCAATAATCATGGTTTCTTTTCTTCTTTCTTCTCTTTTCTTTTGCATTTCTGTCCCACCAGTGGCTGAGAGGTTCTGCTCTTAAAGTTGAAACGGGAGGTGCTGGGTTCAAACCTAATTGTATCCGTCAGCCTAATCGTTCGGAGTTTTTCACGGTTTTCTTCAAAACTTGGTTAACCTAACGTAAATACGAGTTAGGTTCCAGACTTCCACGGAGGGCACCCCCTCGGGCTATAATCACTGGTAATCACCGTAATAAACACCAAGCACCTTTTGCTTTTCTTGGGGTTTCAAAAACTTTTGTAGAAAAATGACCATACTGGTTTCTGTTCCAAGCACGTTGTGCTGCTGTTGTTTCTTGCTAATTTTTGTTGTTGTTGTTGTTTTGTTTTTCCGGAATAAATATACTTTCTTTTTACGAAGCTTTGAAAATGTTGCATATTACGTTTATTATACTTACTTATGTTTACCCTTTGCGTTGTTACTTGAGGGTCCCTTGGTCATCGTATAATACTTTTCTTTATAGTACAGTCAAACTTGATTACAATGAGAACTAAGGGATCACAGTATCTGCTCGTTGTAACCGAGTACTCGCAATAACCAAATTGCATATTTCATAACCAAGAAAATATTTAAAAGGATCACAATATTTGCAGAGATGAATCGAACCCTCCATTTAGATTGGGGGGGGGGGGGGGCGCATGTCTTTTTTAGGGGACGGGGATAGGGGGAGAGAGAGAGTTCAGTGTCTTCGTGAGCAAATTTTATTTTTTAACAACATTGAAAAAAAAAATGTTGATTTTACGGTATAATACTGGCATCCCAGTATTATACCGTAATATATATATATATATATATATATATTATATATATATATATATATTTTTGTTTTTTTTCAAGTGTACATTGGATATTTTCTGACACATAACCCTATTAACTTGAATTCGCAAATGCATAAAATTTTCAGGTACATTAGTGAAACTATAAAATTTGTAAGTTCTGTTCAGATACCAAGAACAGATACTTTGTATCCAGAGTTTCCTCCTTTTTTTAAAAAAATAAAAGCAAAATATCTCACATAAAATGTTCTCAAAGTTCTCATTTTAAGTCGGCTTTCGGGGCTCGATAGTCATGAAAATGTCATCTTAAGGGCCTCCCCCTGACCTCCCTTTGACACCCCCCCCTTTAGATCTGCACTGGAGTATTTGCTCGTTGTAACAGAGTACTCGCAATAACCAAGTTTATGATGTCATAGGCAAGAAAATATTTAAAAGTTCAGTTCGCAATTGCAATACAATTCAAGATTAGCCACATGTGTAGGAAAATGAAAAATGTTGTTCGATTCTTTGGCGTTTAAACATTAATGTCAACAATTATCATATACAACAATTTTCATGCACTACATTTTGACATAAAAATAACTTTGTGAACGTATTAGATAGATTAGCACTTTTAAGGGAAAAAAAGAAATGAAAACATCTTTAATACAAATTTATATTTATAAAATATATTATTCAATACAAATATTTTTAATAAAACTTCATTAAAAAGTGAAATTAATAATAGAAAATTATTAAATTTTCACAAACTACTAAATAATGTAAAAATTTAAATAATTTTTATTTTGATATCATTCCAAAGTTTCATAAAAATCCAATTAAATTTCGCACAGTTACTATAGGCTGTAATGCATATAATAATACTGCTAGCAATTTACTTCTTAATATACTCACGCAGATACATAATACAACGATAAAACATAATAATCAACATTGTTTAAAAACATTTTTCAGCTTATAAATAAATTAAAAAACATAAATCCTGCCAAATTCATCAAAACATTGTATTTTAATGATTTATTTAATAATATTGATATCAAAGATTTACACAAAACAATGTGTATACTTTTTAAAGAATACAAATCTCAATTTAATTTAAAAGATTATATTTCTGTTAGTGTTTTTAAAACATTATTAACTTTTACTTTGCATAATAATTACATCATATATAGCAATATAATTTATAAACAATGCCAGGGAATTCCCCAAGGGGGAACGGCTTCAAGTATTCTATTTGATCTTTATTTATACTACTATGAACTATACTATATAATCAATTATAAATCATTGACCACAGTGTATATTTATGTGTCTTTTTGTAAATATATACCGCATACATACATACAGGCATACATATATAATTTTGTATATGTGTGTGTAATGTTGTGTATTAAGTATAAACACCAAAGAATTATTTAAAAGCGTTGATAATCTAATTTACCATGTAATTAGGATATCCGTTTAGTTTTGCTTGATTACGTATAAATTTAATATTTTTGTTTTCATTCATGTCTGAGCATAAATATTTCATTCTGTGTAGATAATTGAGTATTATATTTTTATAAATTGATTTATGTAAGCATGAAACATAGTTGGTAAAAATGTTTACATGAAATGGAAAGTCATATCTTTTTCCGTAAATGTCAAATATTAATTTATTATTATCATTAATATTAATTTCAGTCAAGAAAATTTATATTATTATTGATCATATCAGTTTGATTTAATGTAAGCTGATTGTGATAAAAATTGAGTAACGAGTCATTGGAATTAAAAAATAATAATAATATCATCAATATAGCGATAGAATACATAATCATTATTAACTAATGAATAGATATACTAAATATATTGGGTATAAATTGGTGAGGAAATCCCATATAATCCTATGGGATTTCCTACCAAATTTATCAATTTGCCTGTATTGCCTGTATCTTTCTGAAGTTTTGCGATATGAATGGCCTTTTCATATAGGTTGCTCTATAGAATTGGCTACCAAATCATGAAAAAAAATCTTTGGTAAGATTCGTGCATGCGCAGTTAAAATTAATTTCATACAAATACCCATATGTCATCAAATATTCTATATATTCATCCTTTAATTGCATTTGTACTATTACTACTGTTCTTTGTCAAGTTTGTAGAATGAGGTGTTAAATTCGGTTGAAAACTTTGGATGCTATAAAAAAAAGATTGAATTTTTCATAGATACGTTAGCATCTGCAAAAATATGCGTGCTATTCTTACACAAATGCACAAAAACGTTGAACAAGACCTACATAGTCATTTGCTTACAGTGACGGATCATTTTGTGCATTTTCTGTTTCTTGGGCAAACGCAAATATTATTTTAAGATTAAATTTATTATTACCCCCCTAATTGTCCTCGGGACTAAATCTTCACTGAAAAAGATGAAGCCAAACATGTTCTTTGCATCCTCAAAATTCAAGGGCATTTACTCACGAATTTCAGTAGATATTCGATAAAATGTCTGAAATCGAAAATGCCCGGTCGCTGCTCCTTAATTTCTGGACATCAGTGTATATTAAAATGATTGCATTTAATTATGCACTAATCATGTAAGAGCAGAACACAGATTATTTATTGAGTAATAATATTCAGTAATCTATGTAAATAAAATAACAGTAAATAATCTATCATAGTAAGCAATATGTAACGCGAAATGTTTCCGATGAAGAAAATGACGTCATTCGGAAAACAAAAGATGAATTTTCATCCATGAATTAAAAATATTTTATTATAACTATGTCAGTGATGACGTCATATTCACTAATCCTTATTCCTGCACGTAAATAGACTAAACTCTTCTATTTATTTAAAGATCCTTGGTATGCACAAAATAAAATATTTCTGAAAATTACATAATTTAAATTACATAATTACATAATTAAGTATTTAATAAAACTCGGGAATTTTAAAACAGTTGCTTAAAATGTCGCTCTAATTTCGGAAGGGATGAATGGTTTTGATGGTGAAAATGATGTCATATTTGAAAGAAAGAAGTTATTCTCATATAGTTTCCAAAAGTGTGATGACACACGGTAAAATTGTTTCAAACAAACAACCGACTTCTGGGTAGGTTTTCCATTGTGTGAAGGAATTACCTGCAGGAAATGCACAGCAACGGTTTGTTAGGAACTCTCAATGACGTCGTGACCCTTAAAGTTTATATAAAATTGAAGTATTTTAGTATTCGATTGTTTCAATATGACGTATGTTCATTGGTTTTTATTTATAATTTAGCAAATCAAAATTCAGAGCAGGAGCTCTTTTTAAACACAACACGATGTGCCGGCCAAGGTATGAATAGCAATGGTCATTGGTTCGCTTTATAGTCAGGTGATGCATTGAGAAAAGCAGCTCGCAAGGTTGTATAACAGTAAAGATAGATATAAAGAGGTTTGGAGCACGAGAAGCCCCTAAATAACTATCACAGCGAGAATGGAACACAAGGTACATTTGTAACTTTCCAAAACACTAACTGGTGAACTTCTACGCAAGGTTGTCTAACAGTAAAGATAGATATAAAGAGGTCTGGGGCACGAGAAGCTCCTAGTAATAATAACTATCACAGCGAGGATGGAACACAGGGTGCATTTGTAACTTTCCAAAACACTAACAGGTGAACTTCTACGCAAGGTTGTCTAATAGTAAAGATAGATATAAAGAGGTCTGGAGCACGAGAAGCTCCTAGTAATAATAACTATCACAGCGAGGATGGAACACAGGGTGCATTTGTAACTTTCCAAAACATTAACAGGTGAAATTCTACGCAAGGTTGTCTAACAGTAAAGATAGATATAAAGAGGTCTGGGGCACGAGAAGCTCCTAGTAATAATAACTATCACAGCGAGGATGGAACACAGGGTGCATTTGTAACTTTCCAAAACACTAACTGGTGAACTTCTACACAAGGTTGTCTAACAGTAAAGATAGATATAAAGAGTTCTGGGGCACGAGAAGCTCATAGTAATAATAACTATCACAGCGAGGATGGAACACAGGGTGCATTTGTAACTTTCCAAAACACTAACTTGTGAACTTCTACGCAAGGTTGTCTAACAGTAAAGATAGATATAAAGAGGTCTGGGGCACGAGAAGCTCCTAGTAATAATAACTATCACAGCGAGGATGGAACACAGGGTGCATTTGTAATTTTCCAAAACACTAACTGGTGAACTTCTACGCAAGGTTGTCTAACAGTAAAGATAGATATAAAGAGGTCTGCAGCACGAGAAGCTCCTAGTAATAATAACGAACACAGGGTGCATTTGTAACTTTCCAAAACACTAACTGGTGAACTTCTACGCAAGGTTGTCTAACAGTAAAGATAGATATAAAGAGGTCTGGAGCACGAGAAGCTCCTAGTAATAATAACTATCACAGCGAGGATGGAACACAGGGTGCATTTGTAACTTTCCAAAACACTAACTGGTGAACTTCTACGCAAGGTTGTCTAACAGTAAAGATAGATATAAAGAGGTCTGGGGCACGAGAAGCTCCTAGTAATAATAACTATCACAGCGAGGATGGAACACAGGGTGCATTTGTAACTTTCCAAAACACTAACTGGTGAACTTCTACGCAAGGTTGTCTAACAGTAAAGATAGATATAAAGAGGTCTGGGGCACGAGAAGCTCCTAGTAATAATAACTATCACAGCGAGGATGGAACACAGGGTGCATTTGTAACTTTCCAAAACACTAACTGGTGAACTTCTACGCAAGGTTGTCTAACAGTAAAGATAGATATAAAGAGGTCTGGGGCACGAGAAGCTCCTAGTAATAATAACTATCACAGCGAGGATGGAACACAGGGTGCATTTGTAATTTTCCAAAACACTAACTGGTGAACTTCTACGCAAGGTTGTCTAACAGTAAAGATAGATATAAAGAGGTCTGCAGCACGAGAAGCTCCTAGTAATAATAACGAACACAGCGAGGATGGAACACAGGGTGCATTTGTAACTTTCCAAAACACTAACTGGTGAACTTCTACGCAAGGTTGTCTAACAGTAAAGATAGATATAAAGAGGTCTGGAGCACGAGAAGCTCCTAGTAATAATAACTATCACAGCGAGGATGGAACACAGGGTGCATTTGTAACTTTCCAAAACACTAACTGGTGAATTTCTACGCAAGGTTGTCTAACAGTAAAGATAGATATAAAGAGGTCTGGGGCACGAGAAGCTCCTAGTAATAATAACTATCACAGCGAGGATGGAACACAGGGTGCATTTGTAACTTTCCAAAACACTAACTGGTGAACTTCTACGCAAGGTTGTCTAACAGTAAAGATAGATATAAAGAGGTCTGGGGCACGAGAAGCTCCTAGTAATAATAACTATCACAGCGAGGATGGAACACAGGGTGCATTTGTAACTTTCCAAAACACTAACTGGTGAACTTCTACGCAAGGTTGTCTAACAGTAAAGATAGATATAAAGAGGTCTGGAGCACGAGAAGCTCCTAGTAATAATAACGAACACAGCGAGGATGGAACACAGGGTGCATTTTTAACTTTCCAAAACACTAACTGGTGAATCTCTAGGAAAGGTTGTCTAACACTAAAGATAGATATAAAGAGGTCTGGGGCACGAGAAGCTCCTAGTAATAATAAATAACTATCACAGCGATGATGGAACACAGGGTGTATATGTAACTTTCCAAATCACTAATTGGTGAACCTCTAGGCAAGGTTGTCTAACAGTAAAGATAGATATAAAGAGGTCTGGGGCACGAGATGCTCCTAGTAATAATAACTATCACAGCGAGGATGGAACACAGGGTGCATTTGTAACTTTCCAAAACACTAACTGGTGAACTTCTACGAAAGGTTGTCTAACAGTAAAGATAGATATAAAGAGGTCTGGAGCACGAGAAGCTCCTAATAATGATAACGAACACAGCGAGGATGGAACACAGGGTGCATTTTTAACTTTCCAAAACACTAACTGGTGAACTTCTACGCAAGGTTGTCTAGCAGTAAAGATAGATATAAAGAGGTCTGGGGCACGAGAAGCTCCTAGTAATAATAAACTAGTAAATCTACAGATCATCAGTCTCAACGTCAGCTCTGAAAATCATTGTTTTTTAATATCACTTTTCATATTTAGCATCTTACAATCCGCACTTTAATTTTTTTTATTATATACATTAGTATTTATAGACATATAAAACACTTCGAAGGTTTTCGAAAATTAGATGCGTTAAATTAAACACGGTTTATGCAATGATATTCTGAAATTCTTATGAACTTCTTATTGATGAAATTTTGTGTATAAAAAGTACATTTCTTCAGGGGGCTCTGCTCCCCTAAACCCCCCGTTATCTTGTTAAATTTATATTCGTGATTTCCTATTGATTGTGTGAATGATTATAGTATATATTGGTTTTCGTTTTATACTGCGGTTTTATTATTATAAGCAACAGTTTGGAAAATAATTTTATGTTATCCTAATACCCAAATAGCAATTTTTACTTACCTTCCAACCACTGAACACTTGCATCTGATGGATAAGTTAAATGATATCTGTTGTACAAAAGCAATTTATGGAAATGTAAACAGAATCTACTATATTTCACTTATATCTATGGTCATTCTATAATATTTAGATGTAAGATCTTATCTAAGTACATTCTGATCTACTCGATGGCAATAGCATACTAAAATTTTCCCCCCTACCCACCCCACCCCCCCAAAAAATATTTTTTTGTCATATTTGGAAACTTTTAAACCTATTGGGTAATCATTCATAATCGTGTCTACTGCCAATTCAATAAATAGCAAACGTGATTTGGCGCTATAAACTATTTCTTGTGATAGCTTTTTATGATTTCAGTTTCCAGTAATTGTGCTATTTCAGGACGTATGGATGCGTTTTACTAAGCTAATTTCTTTAGATTAACCATTTCGTTGTACGAGAGATTTTATCCTATTTTTAAAATAATACTAATTTTCAACCACGAAAAATCCGCATCTCTTCCAAAAATGAATAATATCACATGTAAAAATGTTTTGGAAATCATTATACAGTAGTTAAAAGGTAACCTGTATCAAAATAAATTCTCATTTATTTCAATAAAATACAAAAATCAACCAAAAATATTTTATTTTGCGAATAAAATATTGCAGCAAAATAGTCTGAGTTATTTGAATTTTATTAGTATTTTGATATTCTTTGAAATATAGTTGCTAGGTTACGGTTAAATTAACCCTTTCCGGCACAGACAAATTCTGTTTGTAAAATGAGAAATTACTGACTGACACCGAAATTTACATACGACTTTTTTAGAAAATGAGAACTTCTAATTTTAAGCTTTCATTTTAGAAACAAAATTTTAGTAAAACAATCTTGGTGCCGTATGCAAGTTTGGAGTTAAAATTCGGTGTGCCCGGAGTGGGACCACTGTGCCGGAAAGGGTTAAAGAGGAAAATAAAAATAAATGCATTTTAAAATTTGCAAAAAAATGATAAAATAAAATGCATTATATTATTAGAGCAGATGTATAAAATTGCAACAAAAATTATACACCTAATTTAAAAAATCTGACAAATGTATTAACAAAATTTCAAATTAATTTGAATAATTTAAGACCTGACTTGATAAATTTTAGCCTTCATAACTTACCATTTAAATACATGAATCAAATGCGCCATTTTATTTTCAACGAATGAAAAATTTCAAAATTGTCTGAATTCCCATAGGAAAGCATTATGACCTAAAAAGAAATGTTCTATATTTTCCGAACGAGTGAACCAAATGTAACTAAAAACTATACAGCTAATTCCGAGTACCTCACCAATATACCTACCAAAAATAAACTTAATCGGATCATTTTTGCGGCAGTTATCGCGGAACAGACAGACAGACAGACAGACAGACGGACAGACAGACAGACAGAAACCAAAAACTTTTCGGGTCTCCACAGTGAGCCTCAACTGACATTTCGGCAATAACTATCACAGCGAGGATGGAATACAGGGTGCATTTGTAACTTTCCAAAACACTAACTCGTGAACTTCTACGCAAGGTTGTCTAACAGTAAAGATAGATATAAAGAGGTCTGGGGCACGAGAAGCTCCACGTAATAATAACTATCACAGCGAGATGGAATACAGGGTGCATTTGTAACTTTCCAAAACACTAACTGGTGAACTTCTACGCAAGGTTGTCTAACAGTAAAGATAGATATAAAGAGGTCTGGGGCACGAGAAGCTCCACGTAATAATAACTATCACAGCGAGATGGAACACAGGGTGCATTTGTAACTTTCCAAAACACCAACTGGTGAACGTCTAGGCAAGGTTGTCTAACAGTAAAGATAGATATAAAGAGGTCTGGGGCACGAGAAGCTCCTAGTAATAATAACTAACACAGCGAGGATGGAACAAAAGGTGCATTTGTAACTTTCCAAAGCACTAACTGGTGAACCTCTAGGTAAGGTTGTCTAACAATAAAGTTACATATAAATTTCTCTGGTACGCATGAAGCTCCTAGTTTTAATAACGTTCACAACGAGGATGGTTGAAGAAAACACACACAACACAAGTTGTGTGCGTTTCCAGTGTGTATTCAGTTCATCATGCTTGGTCAAAAATTATTTTCCTTCCTTAATAAAACTTAGAATAAATAATGATAGAAAATAATAATTAAAATTAAAATTCTGATGCAACGAGTATTTCAACTAATTTAACTCAACTTGATATTATATTTATGTTCAACATAAAATGTAAATATGTTTTATTTTTGTGGAAACATTTTAGTTTAGCACTGGAATTGCGGAATCTTATTGATTTTTCTTTTTATTTTATTTATTTATTTATTTATAATCATCAAATGTCAATTGTGGTAACTTTGCCACTTAGTTACCTTGCATTATATTATTGCTGCAAACAAATGGTCAATGTTGAGATAGATTTTAAAAATATATATGATTGAGAATTATTAAAAAGTCACTAAATTCAGCCACAGTTTTTAAACAAATTTCATTTGAAAGTACATTTCCCTATTCGTTGATGTAAAAATGAAATTATGCGGTATTTAGTCAAGAGATAAAAAGTAGAAACTGGTTTTTGGAAGTCGTCCAAAAGAGGCCAACACAATTCTGATGACAACAGAAAAGTTCCTAATGAAAGAAATAGAACTTTCGGACTTTGCAGTTAATTAAAAAAACGGAAGGTACTAAAAGAATAAATAAAACTTTCTTGTTTTATGTTGTGATGCATGCTCAACAACGCGAAACTTTCTGACACATTTTCTGACTCATTTTTAAACTTAAAAGCATGATATTTGCAGCCATGATTATTGAAGTCATTTGTAATCGAAAAGTTTTTTCATTTTCCATTAAATGAATAAGTTATAAACAATTATTTTCTCAGAAAGATATTTTTTTCCGATTTGGATATTTGGTTTAAAACCACAACTTTGACAGCATTTTCTAAAAAGTCTTCTGTCTTTAACGGGAAAAAAAAATAGTTCGATCACATAGTTTCTTAAGGCTGTTCTCAAATCCGAAGGAGCTACTTTCTTCACAATTTGGAATTCATTTGTATTCAGAATTTCATGAAATTGGCAGGTGATCTTATTCAGATACTATGTCATCGAAATGAGTTTTCCATTTTTTTTATGAAGGCAGAAGATCTTTCAGAAAATACTGTCAAAGTCGGCGTTTTGAACCGAATTCCCGAGTCAGTAAGAGCGAGAAAGGGAAAAATCGTGTATTCACGTGATGCGGATCACTTAACTTGATAAGTAATTTATTTATCAAAATAAAAATGGAAACTCATTTCGATTCCAAATCGCTTCAATAGTCCGGCCTGCCAATTTTACACTTTTGCGCTGAAAATGAGTCAGAAAATGTCAGAAGGTTTTGCGTTGTTGACAAGGTCATTTAAGAACCACCTTAATAAGATCGCTTGCCGATTTGATACGTTTGCGGACAAAAATTAATTAAAAAATGTGACAGAAAGTATAGCCAGTTTGGATTAAAGAATAGCCATAAAAGAAAACATTCGATTTTATATGAATCACTACAACTAGATTATGTATAAAGTGTTACAACTAATGTGTGTTTTATAAGTTTTTATTTTTTTCAATTTGTTTTGGGCTATATGTATGTAACACATAAGTGATTCAGCATGTAAATGTTGGAGATGATTTCATTCCAAGTGGGCTAATAGAGAAATATTTCCCCCCCTTTTTTTAATCTTTCTATCTCTAAGCGAATGTGAATTTCATGCTCTAGTCAACAAGTATTCCGTTTAAATGTCATAACAATGCAGTTAAGGCTCTGAAAAAAAAAAGTTTAATATCTCGAAAAAGCTTTTTTTTCGTTTTAATGCTTGCTTGTTTGTTTAACGGCTTAGAAAGAGGAAAGCTTAGCTGCGTATTTAAATAAGAATAGATATTTTTTTCCCATTAAAAAAACAAGAACCAAATATCATGCATCAAACATGGATTATGAAAGACTTTACGCAGCACATTCAGAATATTATAATAAAACTTCACCCTGCTTAATAAGGTGGAAGATGATGTCTAAGTGAACATCTCGTTAAACGCATAACACATTTGAAAAACTAATTTCAGCAATTTATCATCAACTAGGGCATCTAACCCGGGCTTCCTGGGATAGAGAAAATATCGGTGAAAACCATTTATTTATTTTTTATTGAAAACTCTAATTGATTTTTGCATTTAAATTTTTTTCTAGATTGCCCTGTAACAACAACAAAAAGCATTTTTATATGAAATATGTCCAGTATATATTCAAATAAAATTTTGAAATTTATTAAAAGAAGTAATTGCGTATTAGCCTCGTGCCAGAAGTTAATAGCCGCAGAAATCGCTAAAAATTTCGTTATTTACAACAGTTTTTTTTATTCTGATAATTTCAGCTGTTGTCAGCGTTTATTTCGATTAGATGTCTGTTAAATTTGTGTTTTATTTATCGCTAATGAAGCTTTAATTTCGTTATTGAATATTAATTAGCTGGAAACAAATGCTGAATTTTTTATATCGTTTAAAGTGCAAACGGATTAATATTTGGTAATCGTCTGCAAGCGGTAGAGATAGATATTTTTTTTAAATCATGCTTGAAATTTAATTAAAATGCTATAATAAATAAGTAAATGTTTCAATACAGTTTCCAAATAAATTGCATTTGAAAGTAGATGTTTTTTCTATTTAACAATGTAAAAATTAAAAATATGCGATGTTTAGAAATTTAAAAAAAAAAAAAAAAAAAAATTACAGTAGCAAAAATCGCAAAACCGAAGTTTCATCGTCAAGTGTTGCTATTCGCAAAATGACGTCAGCGTTACGCACGGACACGTTTGTCTTTATAATATAGATAGATAGTCGGAAAAATATTCGAATTCTTTTGTGCAGCCTGTATATGATCTATAGATTTGTATATATGTGGTCGATTTTCAAATTTAAGGCATTTTTGAGTTTAAAAATTTTAAAAAAAAAGCATTAAATTAACTTTTGTTTGTGATTAAAATTGTTTTTACATATGTCTTGTACATGTTTACATGGTCACCATCAACTTTTTATTAAATTCTGTCCTGCACGATACTTATACATAACTCTGAAGCAAAAAAGTCAGATCTGTTACGAATTTATTTTTTTATTTTTTTATTTTTTTTAAATTTTAACATGAAGTCACAATTATTTGAATGCTTCCACACACATAACACTTTCACACTTTTGGCCATTGGTAATAAAAAGATAAGTAGTAGTGTTATTTTAAAATGTCAGGTCTGTTACATTTAATGGGTAACAAACCTGACAAATTGACTTTTTTTTTTTTTTGGTTACCATGTGTAAAATTTTTAGGCTTATACCTTATATGTATAATATATACCATATAAGCTTATATGTACATATAGATAATATAGCTTAAATGTACTTTCACAGATAACACTTCACACTTTTGGCTATTGACAATAAGAAGGTAAATAGTAGTATTATTTAAACATGTATTATTATTTAAACATGGGTTATTGGAAAATAGATGAACTTTAATTCACTAAATGAATATTATAGTTTTGTGAAAAGCAATTTCCTGTAAATAACAATAATTTAAGCTTTTTACAAACCGATCCAAGTACCATAGATTGGTTTGTAGAGCAAGAAATTTTGAAAAAAGACCATTGTCTGCAATTTATTGAAAGCTCGAAGAATTATACTTCCATTTAATACTTTTAAGTTTCAACATTTACCTATTGTTTAGGATTTTTAAAGGAAAACATTGCAAAATGCCATCGGTGTTTTAAATCTCGTGCACTTTATATAGTTCATTTTGAAGCGATTTTTAAATATTCCTTTAATTTACATGCCATACATATACCAATTTTTACATGCCATACATATACCAATTTTTACATACGTTACATATAGCTCTTTTCCCCAAAATGTAACATTTAAAAACAATTAAAATTTAGGGAAAATAACATGTTTCCTACCATTTTAAACTACAATGAGGCTAAAAAACGTGAAGCCTCCAGACATCAAATACGTTTATTACTTACCCATCATACGTAATATAGGGTAAGTCTTGCAATCGTTTTGAAATAAAAAAAAAGAAAAGAATTTGACAGATTTACACGTTTCAGACACTGGAGATTCCGAAAAACATATTTTTAGAAAAAAAAAAATTGCCGTCCGTTTATCTGTGTGTCTGTAAACGCTTTATCTCCCGAACAAATTGAGATAGAGACTCGAAATTTGGTATGTACTTAGTATGTAATAATGGGAAGAAGTTATTGAATTTCAGTAACCTCGATTATCCGGAACTATTCTTTTCGGACTCTCGAAATATTCGTTCTGATGAAAGGTATATAAAAAATTTCGGAATTGCTTATTTTAAGGAGTGAATATAAAATAGACTAAAAAAACATAAATTTTGCATAAAGAATGAAGTTGATCGAATAATGAGTTGCAGAAATATTTGTAATCCTATTTTCCACACGCTTCGATTTTTCATGTCACTGTTACTTCATTCAAATTTCAATTCAAATATATATTTTAATTGGAAATGAGACGCTTAATCCGACGCAGTCAACTGTTAGTTGATATGATTATCAATTTTGGAGTAATAAGGATGTTTCTCTTACGCGATTCAGTATTAAAGCATTTAAAGTTTATGACGTCATCAAGCCAGGATTTTATTCGAATTGCAATGCATTTTATAAATAGTTTACACATGTTTTATTTTCATATTTTATATTATGCATATCCATGATGGGTGAGTATTACAGTGGCCCCCAATGACTAGTTTATAATCCGAATTACAGGTGACTACAAATCAATTCTAGCCTGCGTCTCCGAAAAAGATGTATGAATAATTATGTTGTTCGTTATGGGCTAATGGTACAATTTTTTAAAAAATATTATACTCAGGAACAGCTTGAAATTGTGATCTTAAAATCTTTCATTTATATTAGAGCTGTTTTAATTTAGCTTTTGTTTATTATTATTAAATTCCTACTATTAGCTCACACTCTCTCTATTTATATCTGGTTGGAATTTTCAATCGTTAATAAAATATTTTCTATTCATCCATTCAAGTTCAAATAAATTTTTTTAAACTTGTACTGGATGACACTGGATGTTAATACAGTTTTTTTTCAAATATTAATTCATTAATTAAATTAAATTAATTAGTTTTTGTTTTTATATGGGAGGAAAAAATTTCTCCCATTGTTTTCATAAATGAAATGAAAGATTTATCTCAAATGAGTGATGCCAACAAAAAATAAAATACCGCAACGATGATTATAAAATAATGTTCAATAAAGATAACGAGGGACATTAATGCTGCACGGGTTTATTTTATATATTTATGATTAAAAAGTAGGAATTGACTTAAAAATTTTCTTAATATATTACTTGTTTTAAAGAAATTTACAAAGGGCGCTTAGCCTCTCTTGCCTCCTCTGCGAAGATATCGCTTTCAGTGGAAAATTTTTTCGATTATCTAGAATTTTAGCAAAAATGAATCAAATGAAAGAAAATGCTAAGAGCACTATTAAAAACAGAGTGTAATTAGTTTACATATCTCTGTTTGTTTGTTTATAAATCCTGTATTCGATACCTTAAAAATATTAGAAATATCAGTTTATTAAATCTTTAAGGCTCGCGAAAAGAGAGACAATACGAAAAGGGGACCGCGATACTTAACAGGTTATACTTCACTCACGAGATAACACCCGCTCGCTAATGTTAATCCTATGGGAGAATTTTTTAAAATATCCCGTTAACATTTCAATATTTTCAAATAATATATATATTTTTTTTTTTTTTTTGCATTGGATAGCTGCGGTCGATCTCTACAACGTCAGTTTTTTTTCTATTTCGATTTTGTGTACAGTTATTTATTTATTTATTTATTTATTTATTCTAAGGATACTTTCACATTTGAAATCGGTTTCAAAATAAACTCATTTAAAAATACTGAAATGCAAACGAGATATTTTTTAAAAATTCTTCCATTGGATTAAAACTAGAGAGCGGGTGTTTTCACGTGAGTGAAGTAACCTCTTGAAAGATTAAGAACCACTGCCCTAGATATTTAGGCTTGATTATTTTACCCCTCACCACTTCCCCCAAAATGATAAATTACATTTATTTCGGCTTCAGATCTTATATATTAATAAATTCTTCCATACAATTCCGAGAATATTTTTCATTCTTTTGCATGTGTTTTCTTTCAGAACACACTTATAAAATAAATTAAAAAATTATTGTATTTTTAGACAGACATTTATATAGAGTTCCTCGCTCTTACACCCCCCCCCCCCCCCTCACCCCTCACAAAAAAGTTTTCTTAGTTTAATAATGAATTTGACTACACTTAATCTTATTTTGAATATTTACTGCAACTTTGTTTTAATATCGTATATTATTGAGTTTTAAAAAAAACTTCTCATCTTTATTATTGGCAAAACTGTCCAAATTTAACATGTAATTTATTGAACGCAATGCATCTGATTCAATGTGCATTATTGCTAGGCTGTTCAGTTTCCAGTTATTTGCTTTTTGAGCGGTACTGACTTTGACTGCTCAAAAAGTGACTGAATTTTGACTTTTTTGACTTTGATTTGACTTAATCGTGCCTTGATTTTTAACCCTTTCAAACATAGTTGAAAAGTGTTTATGACTTCGGTTTGTCTGTCCGTATACCCTAATTCTCCTAAATATACTCGAATTGCACAGTTATTTGTTACTTATCCATCATACGTAAGTATAGGGTAAGTCTTGTATAATAGTTATAAAAAGCGAAAAAAAAATTGACGGATTTACACGTTTCAGCCACCAAAGATTTCGAAAAACATAGTTTTAGAAAAAAAAAATTGCCGTCCATCTGTCTGTGTGTGCGTGTGTAAACTCTATCTCCCGAACAAATTAAGATACAGACTTGAAATTTTGTATGTCCTAATAATATTATAAATCTGATTGTGTGCAAATGTTAGGCTAAAGCCAGCTTCAAAATGGAGCATTTAATGATCCTATATCTTTGCATAGGTTGATTATAACCCTCAAATGAACATAGGCTCGTTTTTGTTTATTTTATTCAAATATTTTTCTTAATAATTCAAAATTTCGTTATTTTCATAGAGAATAAATGGACATTTTTTCGTATAATATTTTGAAATTGTTAAATTTACTTTACCGTTGCTAATATTTTACCGTTGCCAAAACTAATTCAAAACCCGGAATAATAATTTTTACTCAACAATTTAGTTTCAGTTGAAAAATTAAAATGAAATAAAAAAATTAAAGAATTAAAAAGAAGATTAAATAATATTATTAGAAATAAAACGCACTTTTTTTAGTTTTTGATAATAATACAAGGTTTTAATATGCGTAACCATATAGGAAACAGGCGAATATGACGTCATATATCGAAAATAAAGCGGATTTGCTTTGATTGGTGAAATAAAATAATCTTGGGTATTTTTCTTCACTTTTTTTCTTTTTTTTTCTTTTGTATGGTAACAGTACTCGGCGTTTTACCGTCTGCTATAACTATACCGTATCTTTTATTTAAATTTTAAAAAAAGTCACAAGGAGTTTCAAAAGAAAATGGTTAGCAAATATCAATAATATGCTCCGCAAAGTCGAAAAGGATGTCATGGATAGCGAGAAATAGTTATTTTAATTCTTAAAACTAAAAGAAATAACTCGATTATCTAAAAAAAAAATGACGAATGTTAATAGTTCCCTTTTTGTTGATAAAACCTAAAGATTTAATATTATATCGTTAAAGTAACATAATTTCCCCTATTCCAGTATTGAAATTAATTGCCTGGAAAAGAAAATTAACAAGAATTATGTCATTAAAATGGGATTACTCTGGGGAAAAAGAGACGTCATATTTGAAATAAAACAGGAATTTTCCAATATGTTTTAAAATGAGTGTGAATCAATTCCTTACATTAATAATACAAGGATCAGTAAGTATAGAAAGTAGATGAGTTTCACACCATATTTATAAAGAAAAATTTACATGTTTTTTTTTTTTTATCTATACTGATTATTAAGCATGAGTATCCGTTATATACAGATGACAATTTTCTGCTAAAAATCACATCATAATTTTAAGAAAAGGAACATGAACACGGATCTATTATATTAAAATCTGACCGTGTGTTTGTATTTCGCAACTACTCCTAGACTATCCAATGCAACGCGATTTACTTAACACCGGTTATCATTGTTCCGAGGATGTCACACAAACTCTCAGAATTAAAAAAAATAAATTAGATGCCAAGATTTTTTTTTCTGTAAATTTTAACGAAGTTTCTCTAAAAACGGAAAGTAAACTACTCCATATTTGTGTATAAAAAAGGAGAAATAAAACAGATCAGTATATTTTTTACACCATTTTCTCATTAAAACTGAAAAACAGAACTTATTTTCACTTTGAATAGATGGTGAAAACAATATCTTGATTTCAGTAAATTATCCGAAAAATAAAAACATATTTTCACATATTCAAACTTCATGAATCAATTTATTTTGGAGAACAAAAATTGCCTGTCAACATACTGTCATTTAGAAAACAAGATTTGTTTCAGCTATACGTTAAACCAAGGAGGCAGAATTGAATTTAAAGAAAAAGCATATACTATTTCAATTAATGTTTTTTTGAAGGATGGCTATTAAAATGTTTCACAAAGGCGTTAAAAGTAAAATTGTTTATCAGGTAAAATTGACATTTGTTTTTACCCAATTTGTCTATTTCCACGATTTTATTTGTCCCTCCTTTTTGCATTGGTTGCAATTTCATTTTCGCGATTATTTGGCACAAAATTTCACTTTTTATGACTGAGTTATGTCAAGGTCCCTATAACAAAAAATACTGTATTGTCTCCTATGAAATGTGATAAATAGTTAGTTAATTATTAAGGTTTTTAGTTATCGGGAGTGAAATATTTTGCTTAATTAATGTATTTATTCTTCTTTTAATGTTGCGTGAACGAAGTCACGGGTAACAACTAGTACTTAATATGTAACAATGAGAAGAAGCCTTTGAATTTCAGAAACCTCGACTATCCCGAACTATGTTTTTCGGACTCTCGAAATATTCGTTCTGATAAAAGGTATATAAAAATATTCGAAAATGTTTATTTTAAGGAGTGAATATGAAAGAAAATAAAAAAAACATGAATTTTGCATAAAGAATGAATTCGATCGGATAATGAGTTGGCGAGATATTTGTAATCCTATTTTCCACACTCTTCGATTTTTTATGACCCTGTAATTCATTCAAATTTCAAGTCAAAGATATATTTTATTGTATAATTATTTATATGAATAAATCTTTTAAAAATACGTTTAAATTTTATTTTGGAGTTGAAATGCATTTTATAAATAGTTTACAAATATTTTATTTTCATATTGGAATTTTCATATTGGTGGGAGGGGACTGCTTAAGTGTAGTTTTTAATTCTATTATGCATTTTCCTGCTGAACTATATTTGGTAATACTATAATTTATATTTGTAGACAATAAATAAATTCATATACAGGGTTACGCAAAGTTCAACATGCATTGCCGTTTATGGTTGGTAATTGCTGGAAGTGCGTTTTATGTTGTGTTATGCTTTTTTTGACCTGGATTAAATTTTAGCTTAATATTTGGTGTGCACAAAAACCTTTAGATAACATACAGGGCTATACTAAAAAATTCAAGAGCATTTCCACCTATTGGCGAAAACTGCTAAAAGTGAATTTTCTAACAAAACACAATTTTAGCATGCTATGCAGTATATATGCAAATCTATAGATCATATGCAGGGCAGCACAAAATAATTTGACTACGGAAGATATGTGCTAAAACTTTATTTTTAAATGTGTTATATGTTTTCTAAACTGTTTACTTACACATCTTTTTTTTCCTTGCTTAACGGTGAAGTTTCGTTACAGTTTTCTGGATGTGTTGGAAAGTATTTCATAATCTATGCTTGGTCATGCAAATTTATGCATGATTTTTTTGTTCTTGTTTTAGGTTTGAAGAGATTCTTTTTCTTGAACAATTGATAGTCATTATGATGAACAAATTTTTAAACATGACTAACTGGTTAGCAAAAAATAAAGGGAAAGAATTTTCAGTGCCGATCCCCTATACTTCAGATTACATAGTCTATTTGGTAATCCGCCTCTGCACACAGATTTGTGTCAAACAGTCATCTATTTTACAACAATATACTCCCATACTAATATGAACTATATGTAAATTTCAGAAATTTCGTATTAAAAATAACGAAAATGATAATACATTTTCCCTTTCCAAATGATATATTATCTTTAAATGATATGTTAAATGAAGCATATCAAGGAATAATTATTGATTTCCCGTGACTTAGTGATTAATATTAATCATTATGCTAATATCGTGCAGATTCACACAATTATTGCAGCACAAGAAATAACATGAACTTTCAAACAGATAATTATCAATTTTTTAATGATTTTCATTTTTCAAAAAAAATTATATCTTTTAGTATATCTGTATTGCTCAATACCAGTTCCGCGGTTTAACTTGTATATCTAAATTGCAAATGTTCTGGATAAGTAATTTAATTACATTTACCAAACAAAAACACGTGTTTAGGGAAGTAGAGTGGAAGTTAATATGGATCATGAAACAAGAAACTACATGCGCATGAAATTTGTTACACAGGCAATCACTCTCTTACCTGATTACAGTTAGAGAGTGACAATTAGCTGATTTTTACGAAATGAAAAATTCAAGAGAAGAGTACGCCTCAAACTTGATGAAAAATTCAATTTTCGGTTTTTATACTAAACTAGCAGACTTTTCCTGCTACGCTGGTCGGTTTCTCCAAACGAAATATACCCGTAAATTTTATCTTGTGTTTTAAAGCAATATGAACCTTTACCTTGATTGTCCTTCCGCAATGATGTAAAACGAAACGAACTCCATTGCGCTGTTATATTTTTTAATTTTTGCACAAAATTTGGGCTTTAAAGATCAACTCGTTTATTTAATCATTTACAGTAGAATTTAACGATATAAGAACGATATAAACAATATGCAATATACTAAAACTATCCCTGGAAAATTAACAATCCAAGTTCCATCGAAATTCATTCTGCAGAATTTTTTAAAAAGGCTAATGTTTCATGCGTTCAAGTTCAACTGATTATAGAATTTTCTCCCCTAATTCTATAAGAAAGAACGTAGTGCGATTATACGATAAAATGTACGTACAATAATGTCCACTATCTCACGAATTGATGCGATTATTGTACATTTCGTCTGCCTTCCCATATAAAAGCATTATGCCCTAAAAAAAATGCTCTATATTTTTCGAACAAATGAACCAAATGTAACCAAAAACTATACAGCTAATTCTGGGTACCTCACCAACATACCCACCAAAAATCAACCTAATCGGATCATTTTTACGGCAGTTATCGCGGAACACACAAACAGACGGAAACCAAAAACTTTTCGCGTCTCCACAGTGAGCCCCAACTGACGTTTCGGCAATAAAGGATAATTTAGAGCGTTTTCCGCTCATTTCATTTTTTTAAATTTCAAATTTTACTTTATTCTATCTTTACAAGAAGAAAGTATTGGATTCATAAAAATTTTCGATTTCCGGTTTTCGACGGATTTATACGTTTTAGACGGTCCTCAACATGATTTGACTGTTTTTTTAGAAAATGTATGTCTGTGAGTCTGTGACTCTTTCTGTATGTCTGTATGTGACAAAAATCTTGTGAGCTCCCTATCTCAAAAACTAATGCACGGAATTTAATAAAAATTTGGATTCAGTTAGTCCCTGATATAAATTGATGCTGAATAGTTTTTGGTGTAAATCGCCCAACAGGTGGCACTGCTATGCTGCATTTTTCGAAATTTCCGCAATAGCTCTATCTCCAGAACTAATGCACTGATTTTCATCAAACTTCAGATTCAGTTAAACCTTGACATAAATAGATGATGATTGCGTTTTGATGTAGATATCTCAACAGGTGGCGCTCCTAGGCTACTTTTTTCATTATTTTCACGATAGCTATATCTCAAGAAATAATGGACAGAATTTCACCAAACTTCAGATTTAGTTAGACGTTGACATAAGTTGTTGTTGATTAGGTTTTGGTGTAAATATCCCAACAGATGGCGCTTCTGTGCTGCATTATTCAGGATTTACACGATTTAACCGATCGCTATATCTTAAGAACTAATGCACGGAATTTAATAAAACTTTAGATAGAGTTAGGCCTTGATATAAATTGGTGCTGATTCGACTTTAGTGTATGCAAAACCTGTGTCAGATAGACGAAAGTTTTAGGATTGGCACATCCTACCAGTATTTTTAGGAGATGTTCTTATAAAGAAGGTCTCCTTAAAGCGCATGTTCAAAATATTTTGAAAAAATTATTAATGAAAGTACTGATGTACATTATAAAGTATCAATCAAATTTAGCTGCTGAATTCCAGTAGAAAATCTATAAAAAAATAAAATGCTTCAGAGTATTGCGCAAAAAGGTGCGATTTGGCGAGCAATACTTTCCTCGCCAAATGCAAGCTATTTTAATGCATTTGGAAATTATGTGTGTTAAAATGCGCACTAGTTAATGAATTTAAACTTAAGTGATGAAATAGTTTTTATTATTTCTATAAGCTTATATAGTAGTATATAAGTTGCGTGATTCCGCAGATATTTAATTTTTCACAGTTTCACCCGCTGGATAATTTTTAAGTGAATTTTAAAAGCAATTGCTTGATTATAAAGACTGTCATTATAAATTTTAATTCAACATTGAATAAGTCGTTGTTTCCATGGCAATAATACATTTTTCGGAGTCGGACCTCAGTTTTGAGCTTGAAACAATGTTAATCAATTTAAATTTTGGTCTAAACATATAAAATATGATCGTTAAATTTTATGATGCATATACATATAATTGTGTATGAGGATACTGTAAATACAATAGTTTATTTATTTAAGTGAAACTTACTTAAAAAAAGACTGAGAAAAAGACTGAGAAAAGTTTTTCTTCATAGTATTTATCATAAAAGAGTATTTTTTTGAGTTTCTTTGTGCCGCCAAACGACGATAAATCGCCAAATAAATTAAATTTTCATTATTTTTTTACGACGCTATGTCGAGGTTCTGCAGGAAAAATTTTTGTAGATGTATATATCTTCATGGAAAGAATATTCTGTATTTAAAAAAAAAATTCTGAGTATGCGCTTATACGCTTATGCGTACCTTCCTTGTTAGATAGCATTTACATATTTAAAGTAACCATCCTGCTAAATTTCAACTTTTTAGCCCCAGCAGTATAACATAAATCGCAATTTTAGAACGTTTTTTGTTCCTGCACCCTTTTACATTTCGAATTTTTTAAAAATTGGTGTGTAGGGAGTATTTACGTCTTAAAAGTAACATTCGTGTCACGTTTTAGGTTTCTAGTCTTAACGGTTCCAAATCAATCGTAACATTGAACGTTTTTAGAACATCTTACGCTCATTTCACCCTCTTAAATTTCGAATTTTTTAGAAATCGTCGTTCTTTCGGAACACTTATATCTTAAAAGTAACTACCATGCCAAAATTTCAAGTTTTTAACCCCAACAGTGTCACAGAAATCTCAATTTTAGAACGTTTTTTATTCCTGCACCCTTTTACACTTCGAACATTTTAGAAATTGGTCTGTAGCGAGTATTTACGTCTTAAAACGTCTTAACATTCGTGTCAAGTTTCAAGTTTCTAGTCTCAACGGTTCCAAATTAATCGTAACATTGAACGTTTTTAGAACATCATCCGCTCATTTCACACTTTTATTTTTATTTATTTATTTTTTAGAAACCGCTCATTGCGAGTATTCACATCTTAAAAGTAACCACCACACCAAATTTCAAGTTTCTAACCCTAACAATATCACAGAAGTTATAGTTTTAGAAAATTATTTGATTTCCAAATTTACTTTTCGCTGCAAACCGTGCACAAAGAGTATCAGAGTTTAGCCACGTGGTTTAGCACAAACTCTGGCCAAATTATCATTGAATCGTCTGATTTCTACTCTGCCCAGATAGCGGATTGGTCAGAGTCAGACTTCAGTTTGGTTCCGGTTTTGCACGATTGGTCAGAATTTTGATTGTATGTTGCAGCGCCTTCTAGTGAATAACATGACATATTTTATAAACAAATGAGCATGTCTATGTCTATTTTCTTTCTTTGCTATTGCCATACCTTAAAAAGAAACTGAGCAAAAACAGTTTTTTTTAATCTGTTGCCACGTAAATTACTGATAAATATTTGTTTGTTACAATAATGCAACTTTTGCAGTAATATTATTAGTATTATTTTAATTTAATTTATTTGCTGTTGATATATTTAAAAGAAACTGAAGAAAAAATAATTACTAAAAAAATATACATATATATACTAGTGCGCGCTTTTTACAAAGCATGCATGAAAGCTGTGAATTATCCATGATCGGGACTCACGCCAAATTCACGCATGTAAATTTGGCCTAAGTTTGACGTATGTGACATTTTTTTGAACAACATAAATTGCAGTTATGAAATTCGACGTGTTTAACATAAACATTGAATGCTTATAGAAGCGTGTTTTTTTTTTCTTTTTAGCCGCCCACAGGGTGGCTTATTCTTTCAATCTCTATCATTTTTCATGTTTATGAAAAGTCACAGCAATTCATCGTTGCCACAAGTTAATCTCGGAAAATGAAACATTTGAAGTTAATGAAAAAATTAATAGCTGAAAAAGTATCTGTCACAAAATTGTTAAACAAACTGCATTAGAAAGATAAAAAATTGTATTTTTCTTGATATAAATTTCAAATCGAATGATAATGCCGTTTTTCAAATAATGAATTTCAAAAATTACCAAACTTCACAATGAAGTACTATAGCGAAACCTTCACGCGAAAAAAGATAATGATAACGGTTGTTGCTTTCGGTCAAGAATGGACCAAACGATGTTCGCATTTTAATATTTTAACCGTTTTTAACGAAATTCTGTAACTTTAGAAGAATTTTTCTTTGAATAGGCAATAGAAATGCATAAAATCGTTACAAAAATGTTAAAATTTCAAAAAGGATAGATGCAAATTATCACATATGAAAAATAAAGAAGGAATTTGGTACTTTCGTGTTATAGCAGCCACCAAGCATGAAATATTTGGTACTTACGTATTAACGCCACCGCAGCTACAGATTTGGCGGTTTATAATTGCCGCCAATCTTTCGTAGCACTAAAAAATGGCGTCAAAAATCAGCAAACAACAGGGCAACAAGGAATCCAAAAGATAACTGCGTACGCGTGCGAACAACAAGATTGCTCTTTATTGGCGCATTAGCGCAACTTTTGCTGCGATGGCGTTTATACGTAAGCACCAAATATTTTTGTTTCTGTTTTCATTAATATATTGTAAATTTGGTACTTTCGTGTTATAGCGACTTCCAAGGATGAAATGCCTAGCGGCCAAGATTTATCGCTAAATTATAAAGCATGTATGACATTATAATAATATATGATATATATATAACATTTCTTGACGTATGTGGCTAAGTTATATTCATATATTATACATATATGATGTATATATATGACATGAGTATATGATGTATATACGACATATAAGACATAAATAATATGTGTATAATGATATGGCACATATAGGAGTGTTTGGAATATATATATGCGTATATAGGATGCATATATAAGCTTTGAGATGATCTTGGTGAAATCATAACTGCAACCTTGGCATAATCATCATTGTGGGAGCCGCTATAACATGAAAGTACGGTATTTTTTTTTTTAGCCACACACAGGGCTAATTCTTTCAGTCTACAGTAAAATTCATGTTTATGAAAAGTCACAGCCACTCCATATATAAAGAAGGACACACTTTATACATAGCTATACAAATGGTTGTTACTGACGATATTAAAAATCAAACTGTCTCTCTTTATTATGCCGATACTTCCGCTTGTATTTCCTTTCTCAGTCCCTAATTGCCCTACAGCGGGCGCAGACCCCATTTAAACAATAATATAAAGGATCCAACAAAGTTAAACATTTCTAAGGAGGTCCCGTGGCCCTATCTCCCATAGGAACGAAGTTACCCACCCAGGGGGAGACCTTTTTGGTGCTCAAACCCCATCATGTAACATATCAAAAGTTTGATCTCGACAAGCACTTTTGTCAGGTCCTACTCTCCCTCCGCTTTTTCTCCCCCCCCCCCTCCCGTCAGGAGCACTTTTCTTATTTAATTTATTCAATTTCTCATAATTATTTTCCTATTTTTCTCTGGTCCACTGGGCCGGACAGCTCCAAAATTTCGCCTAAATTAGCTGTACCTCGCCTAAAGGTATTTTTCCTCCGCTTCTTTTGGTGCCTCGGTTTTCACGTATCTCTTGAGGGGGGCCCGTCAGAGGGACGCAAAAGGGGCATCGCTTTTAACGTCCCATCTCTCAATTGCAAGTGAGGATTCATTTTAAAGGTCTCGTAGAGCACATATGTTTTGTATAGCTTCCCCTCCCCCCCCCACCGTTCTCCAGGACCCTGTCAATTAATGCTAAATCATCATTTGTTAAACAACTTCTCTTAGTTGTATCCATCATAAAAGCTGCTATCATAGAACTTTTCATTATTTTTTTAAGTTATCTATTAAGTGTTAAAGTGTCTTGAACCATTAAAAATATTTTAAAGGGTGTCATTAAGCCAGCACATTTGTAAACAACATCTACCTCGCCACTTCTCAGCCCATTGGAGCCACATCTTTTCACAATTATATTTATTAAAAATACTTCTAGTCACCGAATCTTTTTAAAACTTGGTGTGTTCGTTCCTAATATATTCCGTCAGCCTCACAAAAAAATCTTAGAGCGTTAACTAAATTCTAAAGTGGAGTGAGTAGCTGGCTTATGCTAACAAACACTTTTTTTTTTTTTTTTTTTTTTTTTTGAAGAGGTAGACTTGGTTGAAAAACTCTCAACGATAAAAGCCGTGGGTGGCCAATCTATATTCTGCCGTAAGGTAGAATTTTTCTCGCTTGTTGTTAAACCTTTTTTTCTTTTTATATTTATTTATTTATTTTTCGTTTTGGCAATGGCGTTTCATGCCATCCATGGTTAAGAAACTAAAATGCATATATAAGCATAGATTTAAAAAAAAAAAAAAAAAAAAAAAAAAGCTTGAAAAATAAAAACAATTTTCGCTCTTTAAAAAAAAATAAATAAATAAATAAAACACAAAAAACAAAATTATCGACGTTGAAATTGGTTGAAAAAGTGTGACGCGCTTTCTCGGACTGTAAAAGATCTTGTAAGATTTCATTGTACAACTTTTTCAGTGAAAAGGCGCGTTTCCCACTAAAGCATGACGTCATTTTCCTTGGGGGAAGCTTCTCTTATTAGATTACTATCAATAGTAAAAATATATATATCTCTCACCTTACAACACAGCAAAGAAATTAGTTTATATACGAGAGGTTGTTGGCAACAACAATTTCGGAAACTAGTTCAAACATTTTGATTTTCAATATAGTTAACGAAATCATTTAAATTCTAAATTTAATTAATTTTGTGGGCAGAGTAAGTAAAATTTTACGAATTATATTTAAATTTTTGATTTACATAATACTCGTATAAAATTTCATGAAACTTTTGGCTATTTTTTTTTAAACATTTAATATGCTATAAAATTAGGAATTCATAATTAGTTTCATAATTATTCTGTGCTTCTATCATATTACCCTGCTTATCCTGATTAAAACAGAAAAATAAATGAAAAAAAAAATTTTTGTTTTTTTTAATTAACCAAATAAAAAAAAATAAAAAGAATTCTTCTAAAGTTACAGATTTTCGTTAAAAACGCTTAAAAAAATAAAGTGACGACGTCAAGAGGTCCATTCTCGACCGAAAACAACAACCATTTTCCCAATGGTTAAAAAAAATAAAATGACCGCATTTTTTACTTAAATACAACATTAAAAATCACGTAAGACTGGTATAAACTGGGTTAAATGTATTATTAGTCTAAGAGTTCTTTTTCTTAATTTATCAGCAAATTTTCTATAATAAATGAAATTTAAGTAAGTTCAATTTTAACCGTAACGTTTAAGTAATGTCAATAACTAATTAACGTAAATTTACGAGTAATATGACGATTTACAGTGAAACCGCTTACGGAAGATTTACCCACATTCTATAAAAGTACCAAAATACTTACTGAGGATTGGCGAAAAACATGAACGTAGTAGGGCAAAGTTTCATAATCGAGTCTTCAGCCATTTGGGGCATTTTAGCGCACAATTTAATTTATTGTTATAGTCATGTTTGATTTTTTGGTATTTTTATATTAGCCAGGCTCAAGTGATAAATCGCCAAATATTGTTCCTATCTCCACCGTTCATATTGCATTCATCTCGTTTAAAAATATAAGCATTTCACTCATTTCATTTACAATGCATAGCTTTTATTTAAAATACATATATTACATATATTTAAAATACATAGCTTTCATTTAAAGTACAAACAAAAAAATAATGTCATAAACCAAAATATTTTATTTCAAATTCAAAGCATTGTTTGTAATTTACTCACATATGGAAATGAAAAACTGTTTTGGCGAGAAACAAAAATGCTTTTGGCGAGATTTGAGCTCGGCTGGCATAAAAGTACCTGCTTTTTTGCTTGAAACAGTGGAATAAGTTTCTAGAAAATACATGTGAAAATTTCATTTTCTTTTGCTAAAGCCTCTATAAAAGGGAAGTACACAAATACTTATGGACGTAACGGGGTAAAGCTTGAGAGCTTGTTGAAATTTTATCCTGGGATCTTGATTTTCAGTTTACTTCTTTCCTCAACGCTTTTTTGTTTGCCGTGATCAATTTTTCAGACTCTGTAATACTGTCGTACAATAAGTTTGCATTTTGGAAATTAAGATATGTAAATTCAGTACTTCTCCATTATCCCGTCGATAACTTTTCATAACAGACAGACAGCGCCCACTCTTATCACATAGGATTTAAGGCCAAAAATGCATCACATTCACTTGACGTTAGAAGCATTACATGTGTTTGTTATGCCATCAAGTGGTTTTTAATTTGACATTTACCTGTATGCTTCATTATGTTTTACTGATTTATTAGTTATTTCGTTAATTAAAGTAACAATTTGCATCCTTTAATAGCGGTGCCATTATATTAAAAGAGAAAAAGCATTGAAAAAATGTTGCAATGCTTACGCACAGTAGATCAGTTTCAATGACGTCACAAACATTTTTCCACTAGCCAAGAGGGATAATTAAGAAAACTAATGTAAATAATTAAATATCCAAGTTTTTTTTTTCGTTTCAACAATATATCGTAAATTTTATTGTTTAAGCTTACTAATTTGACACATTGGTGAATGGGGCTTTTTCGAATTTTTTTTAATTTTTTTTTTAATTTTTTATTTTTTTTTGTGAGATTTTAATGGCAACATTCTTCCATTTGTTTATTTGGCGGTACAGTTTGGCGATAGTTTTTTGTTATGAAAAGTGGTCAACGGGATCGATAATGGAGAAGTACCGTAATTTCTTTAAATTTATAATCAATTATGATATGAGTTATCCTTTTTTTCACATTAGTTAAATTTCATTTTCAGAAATGAATAGCATGAAAGAATTAACACTGAAAGATTGTGATTACATCTGCAAATACAACCCTGTGCCATCTGTAAATAAAACGATATTTTGGGATAGTTTTGGCAGTGAAAATACTCTTAAATGTCGGAACAATCAGACAATAGATGCAATGAAAGTGACTGGTATAACCGTAGAAAGCATATCTGAAGTTAAGAAACTTGAAAACGTCAGCAATATTAACAGGAGCAACCTTTCACGTGGAGTCAATAGACCTACCCGTACTAACACACGTTCTAAAATACCTAAACGAAGCCATAAAGTAGATGCTACAAAGCCTGTCAATACAATTCAGCACCAAGGTGATTCTGCACATTCTTTGTTACATGGCTCTTGGAGTGAACCATCTTTTGATGTTACTGGAGATCTTAAAGACAATATTGTTCTTCCAGACGATGGTAGAGAGGGAACAAGTAAAATCAATTCTAAACGACAGCATGGCGATGGAAAGTTATTAATGCCGAAGAACAGAATTGTAAAAGGATGCATATACATTAAAAATGCTGGAAATATCTATAAATCTGCAGTCGTAGCTAAATCATTGCAAGTTTACGATAAAGATGTGTTGAAAATTTTCCCACACTCTCGCAGTTCGAGCTCAAAGAACGAGAAAGGCCAAAACATGCATGGAAAAAATATTCTTAAATCTCAAACCGATGAAGCGGGTGACTTTGAAGTAGCCATTTACTTATCGGGCTTGGTAAGTGGCGGTGACGGAGCGAATAAAAAAGAAAATACGACAGATTCGGAAAACATGCAACAGAGAGACGGCAAAGCCCAGCACAACAGTAGAGTAGTACAGAAGAAGAAACAGTCGCGTGCCATTAAGAGCAATGCAAGTTTTCGTGTCAAAACATCGCGTTTTTCTCATCAAATGAATAAACAAAACGTTGCATTGGATATTTCTGGCGACGATTCTGGCGCAGAATACGAGTTGAATGAATCGGGTACTATCGTTCTCAAAAGAAAAACAGAGGAGAATTTAGAGGGCAATTTGAATGACGTTAGAAACTGCGTCAAGAAAAGCGACAGTGGGCAGCTAAGTTGCAGATCCAGAAAGAGCACTAGATCCAGGATTGTGACCAGCTTATCAAGTTACAGTACTGGTTTTGGATGTATTAAACCCAGAGTCACTGAAGAAGAAATGTGGGAACATTTTGTAGTGATATTTAAAAAGTAAGTATACCATATTCAACCTCATCCTTTTCGAATTACCGTCAAAGGGAGTAAATTTAACCTAAAATTACAGTTTCTTCTTTATACACTGTAAAAAGAAAAAAAAAGAGAGAGAGGGAGGGAAATGTTTTTTGATCTAGCAAGAAGGTTTACGAAGATTTAACTTCTTCCGAGTTACCCATGATCCCTTAAAGCGTTCCTTTATCTTTTCAGAAACCTTCCAAAACAATAGATTTCCGAGATCTACTTATAATAAAATCTCAAGGCAAGAAAGTGTCTGTAACCATTCCGGGCGGGACCACTCTGGTCTGCGAATCCACCGTAGTTAAACGCCATGTTAGGCTTAATGAAAAACCTATGCTAACATATTACAGCACAGCTAAATGATAATATATTCTACTTGAAATCATGTCTGTTCAGCATATTTTCCCTATAAAACATGCATATTATATCCTATTATAATGTTTTAAGTTCTTAATTAAAATTCCAGATTAAACATCGGAATCCCAGATATAAACAAACGGACACTATTGTGAACAATATTGTTTTGTCGCCATCTACCGGCTTTAAAATGTACTTTTCTTCAATACAAGCCTTTCAATAATAAAAATCTTCATGCTGTTTGTATGAAGTCTTATGAAAATGGAACGCAGATCAACAATCCGTCATTTTTGACGGGGGTTATACATTAGTTTTGTAATAAAATGATAAAATAAAAAATGCTCTACATTAAAATCTTAGTCAGAACAAGCTGTAAAAATTTAACCATGTTAAATTTTTAGGTAGTTTTCGGTTAGCCGGGCGCCAGTGATATATATACATGCATATATACACACACACATATATATACACATATCTACATATACATATATAAACATATACACATATCTACATATACATATATAAACATATACACATATATACATATATGTATGCATATATATACATACATATGTATATACATATGTATTTATATATGTACATATATCATAGGCGCCCGGCTAACCGAAAAGTACCAATTCTTATAAATTCTTTATTAGACTTTATATATAGAAAATTGCAAAAAATGGGGTTTCTTTTTTTTAGAGGACAGCACGATACATATATGCATATATATATATATTTCGCCGTCGCCCGACTAATCTAAAAGTACCCAGAATTCTTATACATGCAAGAGTAACAAAATAATGTTCATTTTACGCACTTAATTTAACATGTTCGTCTGTTGAACATAAAACTGTTTACTTGAGAATGGATAGAATCCAAAAATAGATTTTTGTGTTCATACTGTGTTGAGAAAATTGATTAACACGTTGTATAAAAACTATTTTTTAACGTTTTCGAAAATAACGGCCAGCAAAAAAAAGACTTTTTTTAAGAAATGCTTCTTCAAATTTGGAAATTCATTGGTGCCTGAGGTTACTTAGAAGATAAATGAACGATTTTTTAACAGTGTAAAATGAACATTATTTCGTTACTCCTGCGTGTATAAATTCTGTTAAGTAGCTGAAAATGTGGGCACAGATGTCATATACGCACCACGTTGGCGCGATTTTTTACCCCCGCCCCAATTTGGCGAAAACTTTGTTTTTGAATATTAGTTACAAATACCATGCAATAATGTCACGTGACTTTTTATTTCAATATAACAATAAAATAACGTAATAAATGAAATAGTTTCGATTATTTTAAAAAAAGAAATAATGATAGTTTTTGATATAAATAAATATTGATATACATAATAAAAATAATTTATAGAATTAAAATAAAAAATAAAAGTAAATAAACAACAATTTATTTTTTCGCCAAATTGGCGGGGGAAAATCGCGCCAACGTGGTGCGTATATGACATCTGTGCCAAAATGTGTACTTACGAACAAATATAGTATCCAAGAGACCGATATTTCCTACTGCTACCGCGTACTGAAAAAATTGACAATTTATTATTATCTACTTTACAACGTTATCGAAAATGACGGGCAGTAAAATAAACTTATGTTTCAGAAATTCTCCCTTAAATCTCGGAAATCTATTGTTTTATGAGGTTTCTGAAAATATAAAAGAACGCTTTAAGGAATCGCGGGTAACTCTAAAGAAGCTATATTATATTTTCGTAAGCATTCTGATACTTTTTGTTATAGGAACTTTTTGACACTTTTTTAAAAAGCTTGGCACAATTTTGGCTTTAGAAAGTGAAATTCGTTGTCAAATGATACAAACAGCTATGAAAACAAATCTGATGAACTATTATGTTTGTTTCTGTGTGTATTTAAAAAATTGCTTCGAGTTGCATGCATTAGTTAAACTACTTCTGTTTTTATATAAACATATTTGGTACTTTTATGTTAGCTGTAGGCACCAGTAATAACTCGCCAAATCTTGATGTGTCAATTGGCATCATTTGAATTGCAACTCTTTCAATTCAAATGATTTAAATTCAATTATTTCAATTTTGATTTCAATTCAATCCTTGAGATTTTATTATTTGTATTGATGTGTTTGTGTTTTCGTATTATATCATGATTATATATTAGCTATTTTTAAGTAATTTTTTTAAGATATTATATTGCAATGTTAAAATGTTGGTTATT
Organism: Maratus michaelseni; assembly: GCA_963931845.1. Classification (NCBI taxonomy): domain Eukaryota; kingdom Metazoa; phylum Arthropoda; class Arachnida; order Araneae; family Salticidae; genus Maratus; species Maratus michaelseni. The sequence goes on along the minus strand of OZ007591.1, from coordinate 344,399,126 downwards.
TGTTATTAGCTAATGTTAAAAGATTGGGAAGAAAAAAAGGGTTGGCGAGATTCAAAAAATTTTGGCGATCACTGGCGCCCAGCTGATATAAAAGTACCAAATATTTAAATGGCTTCTTTATCTATCTATGTTCTTCTATCTACTATATATATAAAATTCAAATGGAAATTTCGTTCCGGCTACTTTTAACTTGAGTTCTCCTGAATGGATTTTGATGGGAGTTGCACTGTTAATTAGATAATTTTTCGGGGAAGTTTTTAGTATATAATATATATTTAGTATATAATATATGCATACAGTGATTTTTTTGTTTTGTTTTCATGTTCGCTAAGCGATCATACATGAAGTACAGTGTAATTCTTTTAGAATAAAAATTAATTTATGCACACAGGGTTACGCAAAAGAACTGGATACATTGCCGTTTAAGAGTGGTAATTGCTGGAAGTACGTTATTAGTTGTGTTATGCGTTTTGTATTTTATTAATGACATTAATAATTAAATGTGGTGCGTATAAAAGTCTGACTTTTCAACAGTGTTATACGTTTTCTAATTGAACTGAATTATGTATTGTATATACAAATCCATCGGTCATATGCAGGGCTGCACAAAAGGATTCGAGTTTCTTTCCGACTACGTAAATGCTGAAATTGGGTTTTCAAATGTGTTATGTGATGTGTAAATTGTTCTCCTTAAGGCTGTTCTTAAATCCAAAACAGCTACGTTCTGACACATTTTTAAATTCATTTTTGTTCGGAAAACGCATGAAATTGGCAGGTATTCTTATTCAGAAACTTTGTAATCGAAAGACGTTTTACATTTTTTTTGGTAAAGGCAGATTATCGTTCAGAAAATACTGTAAAAATCAAAGTTTAGAACAGAATTCCCGACGTGGCAGCGCGAGAAAGGAGAAAAACTTTTCATTACGTAGCAAAAAATCGCTTCTGACTTGATAAGTAATATAGTTATCAAAAAATGGAAAGGCTATTTGATTCCAAAGCGCTTCAGTAGTCAGCCCTGCCAATTTTATGCCTTTTACGTTTAAAAGTGAGTCAGAAAGTGTGTCAGAAAATTTCGCGTTGTTGAGCAGGGAATTTGAGAAACACCTAGCTATCTTCTTTCACCTTAATTAAGTTGCTGCTTCACTTAAACTCCCCGATCGCGAAATCTCTTGTTAACTTATATGAAAACTTTGAAGAGCGATTACTCATTACATAATGTAATTATTAAAATACGGTTTTCGCCATCGGAAAATAGATGCAAAGTGCCGATGTTGTGAGTCTTTAAAAATTGGCTCCTTAAATTTTAAGTATTTAAAAAAACAAACTGTAAACTTTGCAATTTCCACTTGATGGAAATTTATCATCTTCTAAGTATGACTTAAAATTTAAAGCGACAATTTTTTTAAACGCACAACGTCGTCATCTGACGTCTACTTTCTGATGACAAAAACCGTATTTTAATAATTATATTAGATAATGAGTAATCGCGCTTATAATATTTCTCATAGGTTAACATGGAATTTCAGGATCGGGAGTTGCGTTACAGAATTCTGGAGGCGTTGGAAAGTGTTTCGTAAACTATGCTTGACGCATGATTTTTCTTTCTAAAATTCGTTTTAATTAAAGTGTAAAGTCTTAATTTTGTTGTATTTCAGCTACGCTTCGACCCATCTTCACTCAGGGGAGGTTATCCCGAAAAAAATCAGCACGGTCTGGATGACAAACGCGGGAATAGTGAACGGATTTATGACCCAGAAGCAAGCAGACGATGCCTTCAGAAGCGCAGCAGGGTAAATAAAACTCTCTATCTTTTTTAAAACGGTATTTCAGACAGTGGAAAAATATTGGGTATTTTTCCGTTATGCCGACACTATTGCCGCCAGGCGTAATAGTTGGCGCAAAGTGAAACACTGGAAAAAAATTAATATTGTTGGTGCAAAAGTGATCGTTTAAAAGTGTTGTAACACTTACACAAAAATTACACACATTCACGAACTATTTTATTAATTCAATAAAAATATATGCTTAAAAAAGCAAATGAATATTATGCAATAAAATCTATACTAATAAAAGAAAGTTTCGCTCTGTGTGTCTGTGTGTGTGTCTGTTGGCGATGGCTAGGAAAATTTAGCGCACCTAGAAGTCTGTAAATTTAGATTTAGGTAGTTCAAACCCTCTCCTGGTATACCTGAGCATCAGAATTTTAATATTTAAATTACTTTCTGAAATATTAATTAAAATGCACAAAGAACTCTCGTTAAAAATACGCTTTTATTCTCTTGGGTTGGTTGGTTCACTGGTTGGTTGCATCGATTCTTCACAGAAGTAATTAAAGAAACCAGAGTAGCGATGCATAAATAAGGATTTCTAACTAAATAGTGTCAATATGGATTGAAGTTATCAGCGTAGAGGAGCCATGCGAATGTCGCGCCACCTGTACATGACAAATTACACATACGTCCCACTGATTGAAATATTTTCCAGGCTCATTTTTCTTCATGACAATTAGTCGAGTTTAAGTTTTTTTTTACATGACATTTATTATTATGATGGAGATTGTTAATACAGAAAACTTTATTTAACAGATTCTTTTTTATATTTACGGGAATGAAGAGGGGCAAGGGTCTAATTACATTTAAGCTTCAAGGTGTATTTCTAGAAAGCAGTTACCAGAATTTCCGAATAATAGTCTAAGCCAAATTTCAAATTAAGTTCCTAGCTTAACCAAATGAATCAATCATTAAAGATGTATTGTGATCCTCCTACTTAGTTATTTGCTGAAGGCCACTTGAACAACCCCCGCCCCCCTCCCGGCCCGTCCTTCAAGGTTTTTTCTCTACCTCTGCTCCGTTTCCATATCTCAGCAACTATCTTTCCGATTTCAACGCAAGTGATTTCAAACATTATAATTAATTTGATAATCACCCTTTATAACATTAAACTAAATTTATGAGTAGCGGTTACCACTATTTCCGAATAATAGTTTAAGCCAAATTTCTAATTACGTTCCTAGCTTAAGCAAACGAACGAATTTTGAAAGATGCATAGTGGTCCTCCTAATTAGTCATTTGCTGAAGGATACTTGAACAACCCCTCCCCCCCCGGCCCTCCCTTCAAGGTTTTTTTTCTCTAACTATGCTCCGTTTTCATATCTCAGCAACTATCTTTCCGATTTCAACACAAGTGATTCCAAACATTATAATTAACTTAAATGTCACTCTTTATAACATTAAACTAAATTTATGAGTAGCGGTTACCACTATTTACGAATAATAGTTTAAGCCAAATTTGTAATTACGTTCCTAGCTTAAGCAAACGAACGAATTTTGAAAGATGCATAGTGGTCCTCCTAATTAGTCATTTACTGAAGGATACTTGAACAACACCTCCCCCCCCCGGCCCTCCCTTCAAGGTTTTTTTCTCTAACTATGCTCCGTTTTCATATCTCAGCAACTATCTTTCCGATTTCAACACAAGTGATTCCAAACATTATAATTAACTTAAATGTCACTCTTTATAACATTAAACTAAATTTATGAGTAGCGGTTACCACTATTTACGAATAATAGTTTAAGCCAAATTTGTAATTAAGTTCAAAGCTTAAGCAAACGAACGAGTTTTGAAAGATGCATAGTGGTCCTTCTAATTAGTCATTTGCTGAAGGGCACTTGAACACCCCCCCCCCTACGGCCACTTGCAAGGATTTTTCTCTAACTATGCTCCGTTTCCATATCTCAGCAACTATCTTTCCGATTTCAACGCAAGTGATTCCAAACATTATAATTAACTTAATAGTCACTCTTTATAACATTAAACTAAATTTATGAGTAGCGGTTACCACTATTTCCGAATAATTGGGTAAGCCAAATTTGTAATTAAGTTACTAGCTTAAGCAAACGAACGAATTTCGAAAGATGCATAGTGCTCCTCTTAATTAGTCATTTGCTGAAGGGTACTTGAACAACCCTTTCCCTCCCCGGCCCCTCCTTTTAGGTTTTTCTCTAACTATGCCCCACTTCTATATATCAGCACTTTCCGATTTCAACGCAAGTGATTCCAAACATTATATTTAACTTAATAGTCACCCTTTATAACATTAAATTAAATTTATGAGTAGCGGTTACCACTATTTACAAATAAGAGTTGTAAGCCAACTTTGTAATTAAGTACCTAGCTTAACAAAACGAATTTTTATGCATGCATAGAGGGCCTCCTAATTAGTCATATTCTGAAGGACACTCGAACATCCCCTCCCCTGGGCACCTCACTCAAGGTTTTTTTTTTTCTCTAACTGTGCCTTATTGCAATAACTGGGCTAATAATGTTCCTATCTTCTCGAAACCAGCTCAATTTTGTAGTGCGCCTACTATACAGTAACGTAGGCAGCGGGGACCTGTCTCAGAAGTTCGTTCGGAAAGAGGTTTGTTCAGAACAGAATGCTCCCCTGGCGGTGGTAGGGGGAAATAAAAGATTTTCTAGAGCGTACGAGCATGCCGGGTATACGGTTCCGAAGCCATCGTAGACCGTGGCCAGAGTTCCGGTTTTTAAGAGATTTAAGTTTATTACAAGGGCTCGGGCAACGCCGGGTGGGTCAGCAAGTAATAAAATAAAACTCAGTTTAAATTACAGGTATGAAATTGTAAATGTTTCTTACCATTGCAGTAAACATTTCATTTTGGTGACTAACCACTGTTGGAATGATCGTGCATAACACAAGATGACAGTCAGACAACATTACAGAAATCCCCATATTGGATCTCCAATTAAAACACACACATAATATTTCAGTTTATATCACCTGTTTAAATGAAATAATGTGTCAATAACCTGACTTAACGTTCTAAACTTAAAATAACACGTTTCCGTCATTTTTGACGGGGGCATACGCTAGTTTCTTAATAATATTCTGCTTGTGGTGGAAAGTGTTTCATAATCTATGCCGGGTGCGTGATTTGTCATTCGTGTTAAGTTTTGATTCGATTTTCATAAAATTTGAAGACAAAATTCTGCAGCAATTATATACATTAAATTTCAAACCATTCGGTTGGGTAGCTTTTGTACTGTTATATACGGAGAGACGGACAGACGGACGGACCAGGCGACGGCTATAGGTGCTATATGTATTTGTATAATTACGAATGCACCTAAAAAAAGAATTACAGAAACAAAAGGAGAATCACAAAACCACTTCTTTACGAAGCAATAAATAAGAGTTTCCTCCGAACTGGGAAAAATAAAAATAATAACAAAAAGGGTTTCTGTGTAGTGTGATAAAAGGAAGAATAGGCAGTGGATTTTATATGAATTTTGTTTGTTGTTTGTAATAGTTGTCTGTATATTAATAACAGTTTCGACCTTCGACAGGGCTAAGATCACAATGAACGCTTATGAGTACAAAGATTTCCTCATCAGCTTGTCGCTCAGAATGAAACTTCCTATGAAGGAAATCTATCGCAGGATGTGCAATATGTAAAGCACTCCTGAGACGCCGTCAAGTGTGTCGTAAGTATTGCCTTTATTTATTTTCAAAATTTGAGAAAGATTCAATAAAGCACATTTTTTGAGTAATGCGTCAGTCGGTTCACAAAAGGATTCTCTAGTGTAGGCGAGGGGGAAAAAAAGAACAATTGGGTTGCTTTTATACGAAAATAGCGATAAAATTTCGTCGAATACATTTACTGGATTAATAATTTATTTCGAGAGATTCGTGATTGTAAAAAATGGATGTTTGAGAACCGTACAAATCAAATAAAAAATCTCAAAGGTAACCACAACTAACAAGGAAGGTCTCCTTAAAGCGCATACTCAGAATATTTTGAAAGAAATACTGATGGAACTACTTATGTACGTAATAAAGGATCAGTCAAATTTAGCTGCGGAATCCCAGTAGAAAATCTGTAAAAGAAGTATGTAAGTGTGATCGAAGATCGCTCAAACGGTTTTGTTTAATATTCCTTTCAAAACACTTTATCCTTTCTTTAATAAATCCAAATAAATTTCATTTAGCAACAAAAAAAAGTCATGTTTTTTTATAAAGTAAAAATTTACCGGTCTATTTTTTCGAATATCTAAACCAGCCGGATAGCGGTCCAAGCCCGCTATTATATTCTGTCATAATAATATCTGTCATGCGGAATAAATGCGATATTTTAAAAAATAATTTCAAAATTAAACATGTTGTACACCCTCAAAATGTTAAAATATGCGAATATTTCCATAATCGGTTTTTTATCATGATTCAATATGTTTCTCAAACTCATATATTTACTATTCTCTATTACTCATATTGATACTCGCTTTGTATTATTCTCAAACATTTTAAAAATTCGTTAAACTTCCAATAGGACGGCAGATTTTCTTTTTAATTCTCTAATGACGTGATATTAATCTGCTTTGTGTACATACACATGCTCATTCTCCTTGTATTATTGAGAAATCTTTGAAAATGTTCGTTTTATCACCACTATGACGTCAATCAATTTTATTTCATATTAATCTTTTTTTCAATTCGTGAAACATTTTATTTCATTTTCATTTTTCCCGTGGAAATCGTTCCATAGAAAATTAATTATTGTAGAAAGAATTTCATTGTGGATTTTTATTTTTTGGCAACTGCTATAACGAAAAATGTTTAAATTTAATAGGAAAAGGCTGTTAGAATTTTGGTTTTTTATCTCTATTTATTAAAATTACAATATTTTCAAATTTTAATATTTTGAGCTTCATAGCTGGTAATCAGCTATATAAACACAAAGTTTCAACTCTGTAAGTTATATAGTTTCTGAGAATGGCTCTGTGACGGACAGACAACGGAGCGAGAGTAACAGAATTTCGTGAGATGAACGGAACCCTAAAAAATAAAATATTTTCGAATATTTGGCGCAAAAAGACGCGATTTGGCTAGCAACATTTTTTCCTCGCCAAATGAAAGCGATTTTAATGCATTTAGAAATTGCTTTTGTCAGTGAGCGTTTAAATGCGTAATACTTTATGAATTTAAACTTAAACGATTAAATAGTGTAATTTTTTTTATTAAAGTTTACTAAGTTAGTATTTTTTTTTTTTTTTTAAATAAAAAATGCAAGAAATTTTTAAAACTTCACTTCCCGTATACAATTTTAAAACTTTTCGAAACATTCTTTTCTTTATAAATTTTTCTTAGAATTGCGATAAAAACTAAGGATCAGATTTCCACGAAGTTAATTAGTTAAAGAAAAAATAAATAAATGACATGACGTATGCAAAAATACAATAAAAATGCTTATTTAAGTAATACCCAGGCAGCACAAAGATATTGGCCAATATCAAAATGCAATATCGGCCAATATCAAAATGCAATATCGGCCAATATCAAAATGCAATATCGGCCAATATCAAAATGCAATATCGGCCAATATCAAAATGTGACTTCGGCCAACATTAAATGACCCCCCCCCCTAAAATAATATTCAGAAATATCACTTTTTGATGTCTGGCAATGTTGGCCAATATTTTACGACATCTGTTAATATCATATTTTGACATTGAACAATATCATTTTCTGACATTCAGCAATATCATTTAATAACATTGAGTGATATTTGTTTCTGATATTCCTGAATATAATTTTCAGTTATTGGGTGATATATCTTCCTGGCATTTCTGAATATCATTTTACAATACTCATAAACACTGTCGATACTAACAATACCGGATAATAACAATTACAATGAATTTTTTTTTTCTACATTGTAACTTCACGGTTAATATTATACACTATTAGTTGACAGGCAATAGCAAAAATATTTATATACAAGTTTACTTGAATAACTATATAATATGATATAGATATATTTTATAGTTATATATATAAATACTTCTGCAATTGCCTTTATGGTAACTCAACTAATATATAACATTACAATTTAGAAAAATATATGTGCATTGTAATTGTTATTACCGAGTATTGTTAATATCAACTGTATAATATGTGTATAGAGTATATACTTATATAATACTATAATCATTTAAACAAGTGGAAATAAAACTACCATCGTAAATATCTTATTGATACAAGCCACCAATGTGATTTTATGAATTTAATAAATGTATACTAAATTACAATTTTGCACTATGTTAGTTTGCATTTATAATATTTACCATTTTTATTATGAATATTTAATAAGATTATATGCCATTTAGAAAGCAATTGTTGACCTAGTATGGATATGTAAAAAAAAAGGTCACCAGTAAGAAGCATTTACCATCAAAATTTGATGATTTTCTAGATATAATTTTTATACAGACTGGTGACATCAAGACTAATTGGAATGTCAAAATCCTCAATTTTAAATTATCTTATTATTAAAAAAAACTTTTATGGTACAACCTCAAGAAAGAAAAAAAAAACAGCCAAAAGAAAATATTTTAGATACAAACATATTATTTATATTTAAATAAATGCAAAAGATTTTTTTTTAAATACTATAATATATGTATATAAAAGATGTTGACATACCTGTGAACAATCCAAGGTCCAAAATGTTTACTAAATATGTCACTCAATGGCAAAGTAACCTTAAAAACTGTCCAAAATCAGCTTTCATTTAATGCTTGCACATCTTCTCACACCAACAAAAGCCATTGCACACTTTTAATGTAATAATCCCATGACAATTAATAACCAATCAATGTCAAAGCATTGACTCGATGACGGTTATGCAAATTTTTCTTCTCAATATATATATTCCATAATACACGACTCTACAAGCAATCACCTGCCAGCCACTTTATCCGCTACTCTTTGCTGTTTTAGTCCTGTACCAGAAGGTTTATGTATCAGAACGGATCTAACAGTACCAGAAGGCTTGTATTCTGGTGGCCCTGTTAAAAGGATTTTTAGCTGGAGCAATGTTACCGAGGAATAGGATGTTAAAAACACACGCAATCCACTCGGCAACACTTTTGCAGCCCATATATCTCGGTCTTGAGTTTTGTAGAGTTCCATTCCATCTCAGGGAAAATCTCAAGATTCTGAAAAGAAAAGATATTTTAAATACTTAAAGGTCAACAGAAATTTATCAACATGTATATGAAATAAAAGGTTAGTATTCGTTTTTTAAAGCAAAAATGGATTATCCCAAGGGGTAACAGGGCCTCCAAAACCAAAAAATAGAGGTATTTTTCTTAAACTGACTGTAAATGATGGTTAAAACCAGGGTTTGTGATTTTTTTTGTTTATTTAAAAGTAATTTTTTTTAATTAAAAATATAATTTTAAAACTACACATTTTAAAGTAAAGTAACCCTCACAAAATCGTTAAATTTAATAATTAGAAAAGCTTATTTAAATTTATTCAAAATTAAAACTCGTTCACTTGGATAATTTTAAATATTTTAAATCAAATAAAAAATTACATAGGATATACTAGTTTAAAAAAAAATAGAGCAATATAAACAGATTCAATTTAAAAATGTGAATTCTCATTTACTTTTGAAAACATGAAATAAATAAAGCAAATTCTCTTGTGTTATATGAACACTCACTTACACAACTGTAATTTAACGAATTGAACATGTATTACACACACATAGAAATGGTCAAGATTATAAATACTTTTCAATCACATATTTATTTACTCTAAAGTTTTCCATATCTTTCCAGAAAGTCTGCATGTTTTTGTATTTACAAAATATATTGACCTAAATTTGAATTACATATTTTTTTAAGCCGATTTAAATCAATGCTTTTTTCACTGGGGTCTCATGTAGGGTTATGGTAAATCAGGTCCTGCTTTAAAGCCCGATTCATAAAGAATATGCATTTAATAATATAGTACAATTCATGTTTGTTATTCTATAAGCAATCTTAACAATTTAGTTACATTAAGTTTTAAACTGAAATAAAAGTATTCATTTGATGCAAAACTTATGTTATTTTAACTGAAATGAAAGTATAAAATAACATAAAGTCTACTCGTGCAGCCAAATAATAAAATCAGCAAATTATTATAACGAGAAATTAAAAATGCAGTTTATGATATTGCCCTGCAAAATATTTCTTACGGGAAAATATTAAAACTATGTAAAAACTGCATGTTAAACAAATAAACAAGCATTGTATTAATAAATAAATAACATCGATTTTGAATAGAACACACGTCAAACACTAACTTAACACGTGATTCAAATTCAAAGAATAACAATTATATTTTAATCAATTACCTTTTACAATACTCTTTAAACGAGCTTCAGATCTTTTAAAATTTATTCGAGTAAGTTTTATGATACTAAAACTTCGAAAAAAAAAAAACATGAAAGTAACAAACAGAAACAGAAGCGAACTCCTAATTTATCTTTATCCTGCAAGGCTGTCTGTTCACTTCATTTCACATTTAGAAACTTCGTCAGATACGGATGTTCACAGATATCGGTAGATGGTCGATTCTCCTTACGAATGTCGATAGATATCGCTGAATGTCGTATTTGTAATATCATTTTTACGACATTGGCCAATGTAAACTAAATATTAAAAATAAAGCATTGAAAAATCAAGTTTTAAAAAAAACTGAAAACTTATTAAACTTTATTGTTTAAAGTACTATTTCTGTATGTGCATTGTAACCATACAGTCAAACATTGGACATACAGTCAAACCTCGTTAACATGAACTCGCTTAGCGTGAATTATTTTTAACATGAATTGTTTTCATAGTCCCCTATAAAAACGAGTATAAAGATTTGATACTGATAACATGAATTACTGTTAACATGAACAAAATTTTGATTCCCCTTGAGGTTCATGTTAACGAGGTTCGACTGTATAATGTCATAACTAATGCAAAAAACTCTTTTGAATGCTTTTTTTAAAACCATTTTTAAGTTATGTCTGTGAATATCGGCAGATGTTGTAAATTTGACGTTCGACATTCAGCGACATTCGAAATATTGGCCAATATTGCCGTGGATATTGGCCAATATCTATGCTACCTGGGTAGTTTTATTTTCAAAACTAGTATGTCGTGTCCATCACAAAACTTTCTTTTATATAAATCAAATCGTCAGAAACCAAAATTAAATGACACTCTATTCGTTCTCGAGATACAGCTATCGCGGAAATAGTGAAAAACACAACATAGCAACGACACCTGTTGGACGGTATACACACAAACCTTATAAAGATTTATTTATGTCAAGGTCTAACAGAATGTGAAATTTAGTGAAATTACATGAATTAGTTTTTGAGACATAGCTGTCGCAGAAATCGTAAAAAATGCAGCATTGCAGCGCCACCTGTAGGGACATTTATACCAAAACCTAATCAGCGTCTATTATGTCATGGCCTAGTTTGATGAAATATTGTGCATCAAATTTTCAGATATAACTATTGCGGAAATCGTAAAAAATGTCAGGGTAGCAGCGCCACCTGTTGGGCGATTTGCACCAATATATGTCACGGTTTAACTGAATCTCAAGTTTGATTAAATTCCGTACATTATTTTTCGAGATAGAGTTCCCAAAACATTCGTGTCACATACACACACACAGACAGACAGACTCACATTTTCTAAAAACAGTCAAATCGTGTTCAGAACCTTCTAAAACGTATAAATCCGTCGAAAACCGGAAGTCTAAATTTTTCACAAATCTAATACTTTCTTCTTGTAAACATAGAAGAATTTAAAAATAAATTATTTAAATTACTCAAAACTCTATTCTTAATTTTATGAAATGCACCTTGAGATGCACATATTAAATGAAAATGTTTAAATGCCCCTCCATTAAAAATAGCTAATCAATTGAAAAGTGTATGTAGATCTTAGAACGTACTAATACTTAGCAAAAAAAAAAAAAAAAAAAAAAAAAACCTGAGAAAAAGGAATTTGAAAATTGCAATTCTGAATCCTTTAAAGAGAAATGGATGCAGTAAATGCCTTTTTCTCATATTTTAGGTTAGCTTTCATTACAAAAAGCACCTACCTATTGCAGCCGTTCGGAGGAAAGCAATCAAATGTTGATTTATATATGTATATATATCCACATATATATATATGTATATATATCTGACATGTGTCATGCTGTAACTCTCTTATTTATGAACAGATTTGTATGTGACTGAGTATGTGCATATTAGGACATACCAAGGTCTCGACTGAATTCTTTGGCCAACTTCATCCGCCATCTTGTTTCAAAATAGCGGCCAGTTAAGAAATTTAAAATTTAAAAAAAATCAAAAACATGTACAAAAAAATTATAAATTGAAAAAAAAATGTTTCTGTTAAGTGTTAGAACGTGATACAAGGATTCTGGAACATTTTTTTTTTGTTTTTGCTATAGCTTAAAAAATAGCTGAGATATGGCAGTTTGAAATTGTAGGGTGGCTGAGATTTTGAAACAATCTGATATTTGTTAAGCTGTAACTCTCGTATTTATGAACCGATATGAATGTGACTGTTCATGTGTACAGAACATACCAAGGTCTCGACCGAGTTTGTTGGCCAGCTTCATGCGCCATCTTGTTTCAAAATGGCGGCAAGTTTAATTTTTTTTAATTTAAAAATATGTATAAAAAATTATAAATTGAAAAAGCTGTTTCCGTTAAGTGTTAGATCGTGATACAAGGATTCTTGAACATTTTTTTCTGTTTTGGCTTTATCTTAAAAAATGGCAGAGATATGGCAGTTTGAAATTCTAGGGTTGCTGTAATTTTGAAACAATCTGATATTTGTTATGCTGTAACTCTGCTGCTGAATTTGCGAAAACTGGGATTGAATCTTTTATAATCAGGTTCCAAGCATTTTAGCTTCGGGTGTTTCAGTAAAATTAATTTAAATTTTAAAAACTTAGACTATGGAAGCTACCTTTTCCTCAAGGTACAGGCCGGAAGGACTTTTTAATTATCGGATCTGTACGACACTTCGTGAGAAAATATACTACGTACGTCTAAATTCATTCTAAGCAAAAAGTTACAAAATCAGTTTTCTTTAAACATTTTAAAACGAAAGACACAGTATGGAAATTTCTTTACCTTTGTCAAGGAGATAAAATGTTTCCAGCCTTTGAATTAAACTACTCCACATTTTAGAGCTTACATATTTAGGACGCATTTCCAGCAGAATTCTCAGGAAAGTTGCCCTGTTTCTAAATAAGCTTTAAAGCTATTTTAAATGCAGATAGGTGCCTTTAAAAGAAAGCTAAAAGAACTGAAAGCACAAAAAGTAAAATTCTCGCAAGGAAATTGAATTGAGCGACATTTCTATGTTTTGACCATTGTAAGTCTTCAGACTTCTAGAGCTCTTGTAATAATAAGTAATTGATCGATTTTGAAATCTTGCGTAAGCAAGTTGCATTTCAAAGCAGCAAATGACTCAAATATTATTTTTAACTCCCAGACGTGTTTATGACTGGCAGAACAAGACGAATTTGAATAATTAAAGCGCTTGATGAAATTGTGCGTAATATACCTCAGTTAAAGGCTTCTTTTCTTCACGATGTTGAAAAGTCGCTCTCTATTTTAAGAAGCATTCCTCAACCTCTTCATGCATAACGCTCACGCCATGTTTAAAAAGACAACCTACAGGCATATACGAGTACACGTACTTATGAATAGTCGAACATGCATGCAGTCTGACAAATGTACGAACTAGTGCTCTCCCGACACGATAAGTATTTCAGTTATACGTTTAACTGATATACGTATAATACGTCGATATGAAATACGTATACCTTAAATCAGGAGTTCCCAAACTTTTAGACTGACGTACCACTAAATCGAAATTCATACTTCCGCGTACTACCAAGTAACAAACATAAAGCTAATATGGGGAAAGCTGTAAAAAGAAACTTGTCTAAAACGAAATATATATCCAGTCTTTTGTGTTTCCGTCTTAGCAGGTTTTATTATATTTAAAAATGAATGATTACATTACTGAATTGATACTTAGACTGACTTCTTTATAATAACACTAGTAAAACCCGCGGCTTTGCTCGCGTAATTCTTTAAAAATGCCAAGTGGTATTCGTTGGCCTATTTTCATTAGAGGAAATTTTATTGCCATATATAATTCAGAAATTACTAATTAAGCCACACTAATGTCGAAAAAAAAATCGAAAGTTTAGAACGATTTTCGCTCTTTCACCCCCCCCCCCCCCTCCCAGTGTGGTAGTGTCACCGATATAAAATATAACCTATGTTACAGCAGGGACAGTCACCATCACTTTTGAAAATGGTTCTGTAGTTCCAGAGAAAATCTTATAGAAATTGTAGTTCCAGAGATTCCATAGAAATTGTAATTTAGAATGTTTTTAGAACGCTTTTCGCTCATCTCACCTTTTTAAATTTCGAATTTTTTTAGAATTTGTTCTTAGAGAGCATTTACATCTTATAAGTAACTACCATGCCTAATTTCATGTTTCTAGCTCCTTCAGTATAAAAAAAAATCGAAATTTCAGAACGTTTTTCGCTCTTGCACCCCAGCGGGTAGTGACACCGACATAAAGTATAGCCTATGTTGGAGCAGGGATTGTCACCATCAATTTGCCACCATCACTTTTGAAAACGGTTCTGTAGTTCCAGAGATTCCATAGAAATTGTAATTTAGAATGTTTTTAGAACGCTTTTCGCTCATCTCACCCTTTTAAATTTCGAATTTTTTTAGAATTTGTTCTTAGAGAGCATTTACATCTTATAAGTAACTACCATGCCAAATTTCATGTTTCTAGCTCCTTCAGTATAAAAAAAAATCGAAATTTCAGAACGTTTTCGGCTCTTGCACCCCAGCGGGTAGTGGCACAGACATAAAATATAGCCTATGTTGGAGCAGGGATTGTCACCATCAATTTGACACCATCACTTTTGAAATCACTTCAGTAGTTCCAGAGATTACCCCCTACAAACAAACAAACAAACAAACTTTACTACTTTATAATATTAGTATAGATTCAAGTAAAAAGTAAGTATCATCATTAATTTTTAATAATGCATACAATATCATAGTGTTTTGGTAGAAAAAAGCTACAACACTTAATGACATATTGGCTCACATTAATTCATATACTGTAATAATAGGCTGATTGTACTAATTTGCTTCTATCGCTAATTAAAAGGATGGGCTTGTATTATCAAAAACAGCTTCCTTATGTCTGGCTCAGTATTAGGTATAGTCAAAAGTCAGATTCGAAGTTTAGTTCATTCCTGTATTTGTTTTTTATACAAAGAAGGGGGGGGGGAGGAAGCACATTCACAGAGATATGTTGTGCACACAAGCGGAAATTAATGCTTTTTAATATAAATAGATAAATTGACTAGAACCTGGCTATTAAAATCGCCAAATTAACGAATTTCATATTCTGAGGCCCAAATCCTATGTAAAATTAGTTTTGTCCTAATTTGATCAGATTTGCGACAATTTCTCATCTGATAGGTTTTTGTACGTAGTATATTTAATTTTTGTATATGTAATTTCGGTACTTTTGGGTTATAGCGGCCCCCACAATTAGATTCCAAAATTGCAGTGACGATTTCGCCAAGATCATCGCAAAGCTATCAAATGTATATTTTATATATGCATCCTATATACGCATATACCGGGTGTCCTAAAAAGGACTGACTGATTTTAAAAATCGATAACTTACAAACGGTGACAGATATTTAAAAAATTCTTGCAGGAGAGTGATGTACGATGTCAGGAGTTTTTTTACTGCAATTCCCAGTTTTAGTTTGAATTATCATCAATAGATGGCGCTGCAAGCAATAGGCGCTCAATCGAGGCCAAAATTGAAATCAGGAGGTTACATGTATGGAGTGGGTCTCGTTCACCAATACAATATTTTTTAGGGCCCGATTCTGAACTGACACGGTATGATTTCAGTATTGTAGGAGTCAGAGCAACAATAGAAATGGTATTGTTTCCACGGAAACGATTTCTTTCAAATCGAAATGTGTAACGACAATGTTCAAAATATCGAATTTCTTAAAACTTGTTATATTCCAAGAAGGATAATTTTTTAAAAAAATTAGTGTCTTCTTTATCAATCCAATTTATTTTTTCTAAAACTTTCCAACACATTTAAAAAGTGTTTATGCACTCGGTTTATCTGACCGTCTCCTCGTGCTTTAACTTGTGTAAATTTATTTGAATTGCCATGTATGTATCTGAAGTGCACTACAAGATGCTTTCTATCGAAGATTGTATATGTAGAACTTTTAATATGGAGGTTTACCATGGCATGCTCTGTATTGAAGAAGTTTGTAGCAATTATTGTTCGTTTACAGGGGCACTTAAAAAATGCCGTTTTATTATGGTCTATGGGATAAATCATTTGCAGTGTATTTAAATGATGTTACACTATTTCAAACTTATTGAAAATAATATATAGTACTAAAGTGTACTACAAAATGCTTACTATCGAATATTGAATGTGTAGAACTTTTAGTTCGTTTACAAGGTCACCCAAAATAATTTCATTACATGATGCTACATGGGAAAAAATCGTTTACTGTTTATTTATTTTTATAATATAATTAAAAAATATTAACGATGTTACACCGTTACAAACATAATGAAATTGATTTACATTTATGAAGTACACTAAAACATGCTTTCTGTAGAATATGGAGTGTAGAGCATTTATCATTCATTTACAAGGCTACACAAAATTCGGTTACATTATGGGCCATTTATTGCCTACGGGGGAAAAACTGTTTTGAAGCATATTTTAATTATGTTACAGCATTTCTACTATAATGAAACTGATATACATTACTGAGGTTTACTAAATGATACTTGTTGTAAAATATGATGTACATAACATTTATCGTTCATTTACAGGGACATGCGAAAGATTTCGGTTGCAGTACTGTATTCGGCACACTGTCTATAAGCGATAATTGCTGGAAGTGTGCTTTCAGTTATGGTAAGCGGTTTTAAAAACATTTTTGCATACTACGGGATGTGCATGATGTTATAGATCATATACAGGGCTACACAAAGTAATTCGTAAGCGCTACCAAGTATGAGCGTGAATTGCAGAAAAGAGTTTTTTATTCGAGCTATGCATTTCCGATATTTTCGAATCGTGATTAATAACATTTTTAATAAAATCCACGTTAGATTCAGTCATGGTCGATTTATGTCGTCCAACGTTGTTTACCAAACCGTCGGCAACACTACCGCTCTTTACAAATTTCTAATACAATTCTTTAATTGTATTCGGATGCGGAGCATTCCTTACGTTAAATTTCTTTTTGGAAACTGCTTCTAGTCGCTATTATGCTTTGATCCAAGCGGTAGTACTCCAGTATTATAAATATTCTTTCTTCCAAAGTATGTGTATTATAATAATGTATGTGTATTATAAGTATGTGTATTATAAATATTCTTTCTTCCAAAACATTTCCAAGATTCTTTTAAACTGGATTCAAAATCTACTGACAAACTTCCTTAAAAGATCTAAAATTTCTTAGAATTTAACAAAATTTATAAAATTTTTAACAAAGAAAAAAAAATACTGAATCTCTTCTCCTAGTTTTAAGATGCGATGCACAAAATATTCTTTAAATCAGACAATAAAAAGTAAGTTAATCCAGGAAAGTAAAGCTTCATAAATATAAAATCGTCTGCTCACTCGCATATTGCTTATTAAATTCATGCCCAATTCTGAATGCTGTGGTTATATCGAAGAATTCATTATTTCCATGGCAACAACACATTTCATCGAAAATAAAACGATTGAGTTCAGAATCGGGTCCTACAAAAAAAGATTGCATTGGTGAATGAGACCCACTCCATACATATAACCTCCTGATTTCAGTTTTGGTCTCGATTGAGCGTCTATTGCTCACAGTGCCATCTATTGATGATAATTCAAACTAAAACCGGGAATCGCAGTAAAAAAAACTCCTGACATCGTACATCACTCTCCTGCAAGAATTTTTTAAATATCTGTCACCGTTTGTAAGTTATTGAATTTTAAAATCAGTCAGTCCTTTTTAGGACACCCGGTATATACTCCAAGCACTCATATATGTGCCATTACATCATTATATACATATTATTTACGTCTTATATTCCATATACGCATCATATACATCGTATACACATGTCATAAATATACGTGATTATATACGTAATATATGACTAACTGGGCTATCTGCGTCACGAAGTGTTATATACATCATATGTCATATAATGTCATATATGCTTTATAATTTGGCGATAAATCTTGGTCGCTTGGCGATTTATCCTCGGGGTCGCTCTAACTCAAAAGTACCACAATTTCTAAATGTTCATCTATCATGAACTATACAGAGGGTGTTTACACATATTGGGAACGATTTTGACAACAAAAATAAAATACATAAATTAAAACATCTATTTTTTAATATGTTCTATCTGGTAGCCCTTGTTGTGAACTGTCATACTGCAGCGGGATTTCCAAGATAATAGGGCTTTTTGCAAAACTAGAAGTGGAATTTTGTTCCATTCATCCACCACAGATTTCCAGAGTCCACTCAACGTATAGTTGGTCGGCGTTTCGCAAAAGCTTGCTTTCATAATCCAAAGGCACAGTAATCCATTGTTGAAACATCTGGGGACTTGGTTGGAATATGATTAAACGGTATATGCACTTGATTCCAGTTTCTCTTGTCAGTTCTTCGAGAAATGCAACTGAACTTTTAAATGTATGGCTGCTCGCTTTATCCTAGTGGAACTCAACAATTTTAACGTCCGTAGGATAAAGTTTTGGAATGTCTTCTTTAAAAATAGGAATTAGAACATTGTTTTGATAATAAGTAGAGTTAATTTTGACATTTTTCTCAACTTTTCTGATCTTTCATTTTCCGTTGTAAGATATTCCAGCAATCACCATAAATCCTTTAGAGAAAGTGTCATTGCAGTGTTTGAACCAAAGTTATAAGTCTTTTTGGCTTCTTTTCCGGTAATAAATCGATGTTTTTCTAAATTACAGTCATTTAGATAAATCCACGCTTCTTCAATTGTGACAATTTTTTTCCACTTATCACTTGCTATTTGATTTTCATATAACGCGATATTAATAATTCTCTTCGGAAAGAGCAAATATGTAACCTTCAAACCACTCTATTCTTTCGCGTGCCATTTCAGTAGCAGACGATATTTTTTCATAGCAGCTAATATTTCAGTTATCACGTTATTACATGTTGCAGGTATTTTACCCCGTTGTTTCTCGTTTTTTTTTTTTTTTTTTTTTTTTAATGTAACATCAAAATTGTTCCCAATATGTGTAAACCGAAACTCCCTCTGTATTTAAGGGAACGGTGGACGTTAAAATTTAATTTTGTTATTTTTGATCATAGAGATATGAAATTTTGTGCATATCGTTATACATTTCACCATAAGTATACATAATACCTTAAAAACATTTTCTCATCTTATTATAATTTTAAGATTTTTCAAAACATTTAATATTTATAAACAAAATTTTAAAATGCTCCCTGAGTCTTAATTTTTAAGCTATTTCCTCAATTTTGCATTTAAATCACGTAAAACTATATTACTAACAAATCTGTGTAACCGTTATATAATCACTTGAATAGTTAATTTTTGAGAGATTTTTCTCTGAATTCCATTTCGATTTTCATTAAAATTTTGCATTTTAATAAGTTATAAATGAAATTTAATAAACTTAACGGCGTGTTATTGTAAAATACATACACAGTTTCTTTGCAAACAGAATCGGGATTCTTCCTTATCAATTTCAAGAAGTTTGAACAAAAATTAAGACGCATGGAGCATTTCAAAAATTAAAAAAAACTTTCAAAATCTGTTTTGAGAAAAACAGATTTAAAGTTTACTAAAACGCCAAAAACTTGCTTGTGTACAAAATCCAAACGCTTGTAACATTGCGAAAAATCATCGCAGTAGCATGCAGTTTTTCACAAATGGTTCTATACAAACTGAAGAATAATAATACACACAAAAATAAGTCTCCATTTTTGGGTCGGTTTTTGCTCAAACAAAGGTCCATGGTCCCCTTAAGCTTTTAAGAGTTATGACCCATAGGTCCCATCTGGTCAAGGATCATAAGTTAAGAAAAACTGCTGTAAATAAAGAATTTTGAATTCATAATGCTTTAGCAATTAATTTTCATTTTGTTTCCAATTATTTACAGAGTCAGTTCTGCCAGCTGTGTTGCTTTGGAGTTTTAACACCGAATAAGACAGACAGATCAAGAATCAAGATTATTTTTAATGTTCTTTTAATCTTTATACATACATTTCAGAAATTTTCAAAATAAACAAAAGCCAGATCGATTATTTGTAGTGTTTTTTTTTTTTGCTTGTTAATCATTATGCATTTCAAACTAAAACGATAATTTTCCTCCGAATTGGCAATCATTGGAAATATTTTGGGATACTTCCACTACGATGTTTTACTTGCTAAATTTGGCATATTTTGTTAACGGTTTTATTACAAAAAAATGTCGTTAATGTTAAATGAAATTATTTTTCATTTAACTCTTAACAAAAATATTTCTGTGGAAGAGAAAGAAAAAAGAAAGAAAAAAAAAGCACCAAATTTTACTTAATGTATCTGCCATACAAAAGCATTGATAACTGAAGTTCGCACAAGTTAAAAGTTAAACATCTCGGAATTTTCTTTTCTTTTTTTTTATTGCACTGCTTGATAAAAATCTCAACAAATTCGAAAGAATCTTAGAAGAAAATAATATTTCAAAACAATTATAATACATAATAAACTCATTAATACTAATGATATCAAACCTTTAATTTAAAATGATCTATTAATGTTATGTCTATAAATCATTTTCGAATTAATGATCGGCCATTATACTTTTATAAATTATTTGAATTATAAGAGTAATATTAGAATGCAAAAATACCAATTCACATGAAGACACTTTAATTAAGAACTTTGTTCGTAGAGGTCTGCACGGGCCGAAATTTCCAGGCCCGGGCCCGGCCCGACCCATACAAAAAATAATTTGGCCCGGCCCGGCCCGATACAAAAATTAAAAGTTCGGCCCGAGCCCGGCCCGGCCCGAACAAAAAAAATATTGGCCCGGCCCGGCCCGATTTAAAAGTTAAAAGTTCGGCCCGAATCCAGCCCGGCCCGAGTGAATTTCTACAAAACATAATTTTTACGTCGATTTGGTTAAAAATTTGCCCCATAGGAGGAGATCTAACCAAAAATTCCTATCTCAGCCTTTTTTTTTTCATGTTTATAATCTTCATTTTTATAGAGGTGCCGCAAGCTGGAATATTTATTTTTTTAATAAATCTCTATTTGTTGTATGTATGTGTTTAAGTTATCATCGATATTGTTAATCTATATTCCATTTATTGAAGTGTTAAAAATCAGAAAAATGCTATACAGTAAAATCTAAGATGGAATTGCGTAGGGAAGAAAAAAAAAATGAGTTACAGACAATTTGCCTTCTTAGCAGGTGTAAATGTATTATATATTCTTTTCTTACATATTAGTATATTCATTTTTAATGGATCAACACATTTTTCAATTTAAGACAGGATTCCATCATAAGCAGGTTCTTTTTCACACGTTTTACTATATTTTAATTTAGCTATATTTTAATAAGTGTATAAATCTACTATTCTTTAAAAATAATAAATTTTAATGTTTAATTATAAAATAATGGCGATTTAAAAATGTATGCATGTTTTGAAAAGATTTTTATGCCAGATCTTATTTTACTGACCTTCGAACGGACCAGGTACGCCGACAATGATTTTCATACGAGTCAAAACCAGGACTAAAAATTTTAAGGCATGAAGACTAGGAAGAATGAAACCAGTCCCGGCTCTGTACGGAAAAAATAATTTAAGGCACGGCCTTATCCTTCAGGAAAAAAGTAGGGCCCGGCCCGGCCCGTAAAGAGTAATCACTTGGCCCGGCCCGGCCCGAGCCTTCAGAAAAAAATATGGTCCGGGCCGAGTACGGGCTTCGGGCCTTGGCCCAGCCCGTGCAGATCTCTACTTTGTTGATCAATACCATTGAGTTTCCACAAACATCAGTTAAGAATAATTTAGTCCATTTACGGTTTAATGGTCATTTCGCTCGATCTATGGTCATTAACACGAAACCCAAGGTTTAAAAAAAATTGCTCTCATCGAAATTTGCATTGAGTTACATTATATTATATTGTACTAGCAGGCTATGCCCGCTGCGCTGGACCATTTTCCAAATGAAACTTGGATCAAACGAAATAGTGAATTCGACCATGTATTTTAAAGTAATATGGACCTTCACCTGGAAAGTCCTTCCGCATTACTGAATACAATGCGAACGTCATTGCACTATTATGTTATCTTATGTGTTAAACAAAATTCGGGCTATCAAGAAGCAACTGTTTTATTTGATCATTTATAGTAGGGGAGACCGGGGTATGTTGGCCATAGGGGTACGTTGGCCCATCAGCGATATTTTTCAAACTATCCGGTGGATAGCATTACTAGCTAAGTGAAATGTGTCTTATCACGTCTTCTTTCACTCATAACATCGTCAACCGTTAAGAAGCAATCAAACGAAAGCCACTTCAAAATTTCAAATTTTTACACAGGTTGTGTTGTTATGTCTTACGTTAATGTAGCGAACCGTAGAAGGCTTCAATGAAGACACAGTAAGTTAACTTGCATTAATATATTTCACATATAACTATTTAGGTTACACAAAACACGACATCACAAAACACAACATTAAACCAGCTAGCGTTCCATTAATCTAAGTTACAGTTAATGTTCTTGTACCGTGACGGTTTACAGTTAATGTCCTAATACGACATCTCCCTTCCTTCAAAGATCCATTCTCTGCGGAGGATGAACAACTCGTCCAGATCTGGTGGTATACTGATCCTGATGCTTACGTGGAGACATAACAAAATTATGTTTACCATCGTTACAGGATGAATGAAGATTCTGATGGTTTGGTTTGGGTGGACTAGAAACTCTCTGTGGTGTTGGAGACTCCTTACTGGAAACCTCTGGTTGAAGGTCATCCACATCATCAGTCTCCGGCTGGAAATTAGCTGATGGGATAAGATGCATTCTATTTCGTCGATATACCCTTTCCCCAGATTTGATTATATATGAACGTGGATAATCCAATCTCTGTTGAACTGTACCAGTAGCTCGATTATTTGTGATCCATACTCCCTTTCCAACCTCAAGATTACTGAGGTCTCTCACTCCGTGACTTTTGTTATAGTTATCTTTCTGCCGTTCTTATTCTCTTATCTTCCTTATTTTGAAGCTCAGCCCTATCCTGAATCCTCGGCTCCAGTTGTGATCTTGCAATTGGTAGGGTTGTCCTAATACGCCGATTCATAAGGAGTTCAGCTGGACTGAGGCCATTCTCTAATGGTGTTGCTCTATATACCATTAAAGAAAGATAAGGATCTTCAGCTTTTTTCAGTCGCAACTTGATGGTTTTCACTGCAGATTCAATAAATCCATTACTTTGAGGGTACCTATAGCTTGATGTTTTATGAGAAAATCCATAAAGCTTTGAGAATTTTGAAAATTCAGACGAGTTAATTGGCTCAAATTGGGGACCATTGTCAGATCTGACCACGTTAGGAATCCCGTGTCTGGCAAAGATTGATTTGCAGTGAAGAATTACTTCCTCAGAGGTTAATCTTTCCAGTTTTGCGATTTCTGGATATCGTGACAAGTAATCGGTCACGATATCCAAATCCATAAGTACCAAAATCCATGAAGCTTAAAAAGATCCATGCCAACAGTTTCCCATGGTCTTTCAGGAAATTCGGTAGGGATGAGAGGTTGATGACGATTAGTGGTCTCCTTGATACATGATGTGCAATTTTTCATCGTTTCTTCGATTTCTTTATTTATTCCAGGCCAAAAGACGGATGATCTTGCTCTCGCACGACA
Source organism: Maratus michaelseni (assembly GCA_963931845.1). Taxonomy (NCBI): domain Eukaryota; kingdom Metazoa; phylum Arthropoda; class Arachnida; order Araneae; family Salticidae; genus Maratus; species Maratus michaelseni. The sequence continues at coordinate 344,375,241 of OZ007591.1, read as the reverse complement.
CTTTGTAATTCCCAAATGTCCCTCATGAATTTGTTTCAGAACCTTTTTTTGCTGACTGGCAGGAATGATGATTCGACAGCCCTTCATTATGAGTCCATCTTGGATTGATATTTCATATCGATGATTCCAATAGGGTAGACAACTTGGTTCTAAATTTTTTCTTGATGGCCAACCGTTAAGGATTAAATTTTCTAGATCTTTGCATGTTGCATCAGACTTTTGGGAATGTCGTAACTCTTCTAACCTGTTACATGAAGCTGGTAATGAGGAAACTATCATACGAATATAAGCATCAATTTCTTCCTCCAATTCTTCAACATTTTCTTTAGTTTCTTGAGGTTTTCTTGACAAGGCGTCTGCTGCATAAAGTTTCTTTCCTGGTATGTGGAATATAGAATAAGAATATCTCATCATCCTCATCTTCAACCTTTGCAACCGTGGAGATAAGTCTTCAAGGTTCTTCTTTGAGAAGATTGGAATTAGAGGTTTATGGTCCGTTTCTAACCTAAAGTGAGTTCCAGTTAGATAATCTCGAAATTTTTCACAACTCCAAGCTAGAGCAAGTGCCTCTTTTTCTATTTGAGCATACCTCTTTTCAGTAGGTGTAAGTGTTCTGGATGCATATGCAACAACAGAAAATTTCTCCGTTCTCTTGCTCTTGTCTCAAGGTGGCTCCTATTCCATAAGAAGAAGCATCTGTTGTGACAATTGAAGTTTTTTGTGGATTATATACCTTTAAAACTGGTTGAGATGTTAAAACATTCTTCCAAGTCTGAAATGCTTGTTTTTGAGGTTCGTTCCAGACGAAATCATTCTTTTGACTCAACATAGACGTTAACGGTAAAAACATTTCTGCATATTTTGGAACAAATCTGGCAAGAAAATTTGTCATGCCTAACATCTGCTTCAACTCAGTTTTGTTCTTTGGTGGTGGATATTCTTTCACCGCTCTAATTTTATTTTCATCAGGGTGGATGCCTTTATCATCAATATGTCCCAAGAATTTGATTCTCTTGACTGAAAATTTACATTTCTTGTCATTTAGAGTAATACCTGCTTCTTTAGTTTTTTCAGAATGATTCTCAATCTTTGGTCATGCTCAGTCTGATTTCTTCCCCACACTAAGATGTCGTCCATGTGACAAATAGCACCTGGGATATTTTCTAGCAGCTGTGACATTCTACGCTGGAAGTGTTCTAGAGAAGATGAGATTCGAAAAGGTAATCTTAAAAATCTATATCTTCCGAAAGGAGTGATGAAAGTCGTGAGATATGACGAAGATTCATCAAGTGGAATTTGCCAAAACCCCGAATTAGCATCTAACTTTGAAAAGAACTTCCCCCTGTCAGAAGATTCAATGAATATTCCACTGAAGGTAATGGATGAAATTCTCTTTCTACAGACTTGTTCAACTGGACTAGATCGACACATAAGCGAACAGTTCCACCACTTTTAGGAACGATAACCACCGGTGAACACCATTCTGTGGGCTTGGTTACAGGAATAATAACTTTTTGGGCAATCATCTTTTTGATTTCCAGTTCAGTTTTCTTCAGGAGTGGAATGGGTATTCTTCGTGGAGTTGAAATAGCGAACGGGACAGAGTTCGGTTTAAGCTTAATCGTATAACACCCTTGTAGTAGCCCCAGGCCATTAAACAATTCAGGGAAATCTTGCTTAGGATTCACTGCGCTAATTTCTGAAATGTTTGGTCCTAATCCAAAAGCTAATATAGCAGGTTTTCCCAATAAGTAGCTTTGCAGTCCTTCAATTAAATGGATATCTTCAGTAATTTTCTTTTTCCCATATTGGATTTCTTCGATAAGTTTTCCTGCGAGTTTTAGAATTTTCCCATCCGGGCCGCAAAGCTGCTTGTCTGGTTTTAAGACTTTTGAATCCTTCAAGATTGGCGATGTAGCAGGTATAACCGTGTGATCTGCTCCACTATCTATTTTGAAGCGAATGGTTTTACCTCTTATTTGAATGGGTACTGACCATAACATATCATCATTATTATTATTCGAGTGTGTATGCCTAATTGTTCCTAAGAAAGAAATTTCAGATTTACTTTCATTTTTCCTACAAACTCGAGCAAAGTGTCCTATTTTCGAACATTTTAAACATTTAGCATCTTTTGCTGGACATAATTTTCTATTATGTGCAGATTTTCCACACCATTTGCAAAGCTGAAAGGGTTTTTGGTTATCCTTTTTCCCATAGTTCCTTTTATCAGTTTCTTTAAACTGCGGATTTTGACTGGATACCCCTTTTTTTTAATTCACTTTTGATTTGTTTACACTGGAAATTATCTGGACAGAAGCATTATTATTAGAAGTTAAAATTTCTTGTTGCTTTTTAATTGATTCTGATAAACGAGCCTTTTCTATACCTTTGCTTAAAGAAAGTTCTGGATCTAATTGTAACTTCTCACTTAAGGATTTATCTCTAATACCGACAACTATTCTATCGCGTATTAGTTCATCATGAAGAACTCCATAATCACAATGTTCAGCCAGGGAGTAAAGTGGTTATAAAATCATTAACAGATTCTCCTTCATTTTGAATGCGTTGGTTAAATTGTGCACGCTCGAAAATTGTGTTTTTCTTTACAATGAAATGATCATCAAAACGTTTGAGAACAATTTCATATTTCTGTTGATCGTCTTCCGACAAGTTAAAAGACGTAAAAATGTCTTCTGCTTTATCTCCCATGAGATAAATAAGAGAATTTACCTGCTCTACTTCTGTTTGGTTTTGTAAACCGGAAGCGAATCGATACCGTTCGAAACGTTGCTTCCATTTCACCCAAAATGCCGGTGATGAAAAGGTATTTTTCTGGTGGTGTAACCTGAGATCTATATTCTATATTTTTAGACATTATACTTCTTAACAAAATGAATATATATGTGCCGTATAATTATGCAAGAAAAGGAATGTTCTTACTTGAAGTTTTGGTTTCGTTTCAATATTCGACTGTAGTCAACATTCTTTTAACTGCTTGCCACCATGTGTTGTTATGTGTTACGTTAATGTAGCGAACCGTAGAAGGCTTCAATGAAGACACAGTAAGTTAACTTGCATTAATATATTTCACATATAACTATTTAGGTTACACAAAACACGACATCACAAAACACAACATTAAACCAGCTAGCGTTCCATTAATCTAAGTTACAGTTAATGTTCTTGTACCGTGACGGTTTACAGTTAATGTCCTAATACCACACAGGTAAGTTTTTTTTTACACTTATAAAAAACGTTTTTGATTAGTTTCTAAATTAAAGTTTGATTTTGGTGAATAGCAGTTTAAATAGACCGTTGTTCAGAGCTTATTTTATTTAAAAATCAGTAGGTAGAAAATACTACCTACTGATTTTTAAATAAAATAACGCAATATTTTGATACGACGATCAAAAACCAAAATGGCGATATGGGGCATGTTGGCCCAGATTAAACGACGAACCTATGGACGAAATTCACATTTCTGACCACCGCCCTTGAAAGGATTAAATCATTCAAAAATAGTAAATCAGGAGATGAAATGGATTCAATGTACCAGGTGCAAATGTTGGGCACGCGAATCATATGTCACTGTGGATATGATATTTTATGTTTGCATTCATTGTGATGAAGAGAAAATTTTCGATGAAGTCAGTAGTTAAGTTGAACAAAACATCTTTTCTTATCCTTTGTACCTTTTATATACCAAATTAAAATTACATTTGATGTGTTATGTGTTTTGCATTTCCGTTAGCAATCCGAAAATAAAATTTATTTATTGGGCCAACCTACCCCGTTAGACGGGGCAGGTTAGCACAATGACTTGATGTCCTTCTGAGCTTTATACAGAAACTATTAATAATTATTTTTCAAAATTTTTTCTACGTGGTTATGCTTTAAGGTGCACTTATTGCCCAAACTAAGAAAAGAATTAACATTTTAATTAAATAAAATAAATAAAAAGTTTTGAAGAAAAAATGAGCCAACTAGCACCGGTCTCCTCTACGGTATGGTCGAGAAATGTGGCCGCTATGACCAACATAAATTAAAATGTTCTCTAATCAGCACACTACTAAAAAAGGTGACATTACAATCATTGCAGAGATTGACCATTAAACTTAAATAATGTCCGAGTTATTCATTTTCGTTTGTTAGTTATAGAACTCCGGGACATTCAGCTTGGTGCTTAAATTCTGGTAGCTTAAATAAAATCTCAGTCTACTTTACATTATATTTTATGATATAAGTCTTCTTCAGGCAGGTCTACCACAGTTTTCTATCTTTGCATTCCAGCAGAATAAATACAGTAAAAAATGTTATAAATTAATTCACACAACGAACAGAGTTTAACATTAATATTTAAAAAACATGTGAATTATAAGAAAGTGGATTTTTAAAGGTGAATTGTTTGAATAAAATTAAAATAACGTCATATTCACTGCACTTTTCATTTTATAGTAACAACCATGTATACCATTAACTTAAAAAAAACCTCGATCACTGATTCTGGTAGAAAAATAAACCCCTAGTTTGCATCAAATGAAGTCTTCCTAATCCTCCGTAATCGGGTACACAGCCAAGATTGAATTCAAACATTAGAAGTGTTTTCAACGATATGGTTACAAATGTACCAGAGTAAGCTACAAAACGAAGTTAATTACGCCCCAAACAACGTTCCATTAAATAATGTCAAATTGCTGTTGACTGAATTATAGATCTTTCACCAACAAAACTCCTTGAGAATGATAGATAAAGTGAGTTATACAAAATTTTTGGTAATTACCTTTTTGGTGAATACTTCAACCGAAGATTTTTTTGCATTTCTTTAATGAGCATAATGACACGGAGAAATCTATTTATTTTATTTTCAAGATTACATTATTTTTCCGTCTGTTACCAAAATAAACCATATATTGTACATAATCGTTAACTTGTCACTAATTTTAACGGATAGGGCTGTGCGTCAACCGAAATAATGAACGAAATTTTATCTAATCTGAATCTCAAATGCTTTTTTTTTCTTATCTAGAGAATAAAATGATAAATCAGCAAGTATTGTTCAATTGGTCACCATTTGCATTTGAAATTTTTTTCGTACATTGCAAGTATTGCTTTTTTAGTCATAGTAAAATAACTTTAGATGAAAAATGTATAATTGTAAATCTTCTTTAGTCCGTTTGTTTCATAATGAAAAGTCATAATTTTTCTAATCGCTAAGTACAAATTTCGTGTAATCTTTTTCCGTCGGATTCGCCGCCCATAACCCCATTCGAATATAAAATAAACTTCCAGCAATACAGTAAATACGGCAACTGACGGGTGACCAGATTACGGAAGATTAGTCCAATATATTTTTAAAACCTTCAAAAAGAAGAAAATATATGGAAAGAAAACTAAAGAAATGAATGCTGATTTTTTTTAAATGTGTGTTGATAATTTGTGTGTGGCAGACATTTACAGTAAAATTTAAATATTTGACTTCATTTTTATAATATTAACTGCTATTTATATAATTTACATTTGAATATAAAAAATTACTCCAAAAATTCTGTACACTTGTAAAAACATCATTATTGTAAACATCGCTCAGACTGATATCACGCTTATGCCTTTTTGGCTTAAAATCAAATTGGTTTGCGACAAAGTAAAATCAAAATCATAAATAAACAAATAACAGTTAGCTCACAAGTACAGTTATTTTTATAATTATATCTGCTAGTTTCTTTTGCAAGTCACATGATGGAAGAGTTAGATAAAAATTGAAATTAATTTTTTTTTTTAAAAAGGGAACAAATCAAAAACAAAATTTTTACTCTGATTTTATCTAATCAGATTTTCAAATGCAATTTCCTTAACCTCACACATACGATAAATCACCAAATGTTGTTTGAATTGGAATATATCACATTGAATATTTTTTTTATGCTTGGCGAACATTCCCTTTCATGTTTAAATGAAATATTTTCGTTTTATAACATTATCTCTCATCAAAAGTTTTTCTTTTTTCTTTTTTCTTTTTCCTTTTTTATTTAAATAAAATTAGTAACAGAGTTTTCTTTTATTTTTCGAAGTGTTTGTATTATTTTTTAAATGATATAGCCGTTTCAATTCTTTCGACAACGATAACGGTCGCCAAAAAATGACCAATGGTAACAGTTTTGTCCAAAATAACAGAACTTTTCATCATAATTCTATAACTAATCTTCGTAGAACGATGTGATATTTACTAAAACCTTCCCTGAAAAATAATCTATCTAACAGTGGAAGTTCCATCAAAATCCATTCATCAGAACTTGAGTTATAAGAAGTCGGAACGAAATTTCCGTTTGTATTTTATATATTTAGTAGATAACATTGAAATCTTATTCATTATCAACAGGGATTAATTTCAAATGAATATCATAGTTTCATATTAAGAAACATCGCAATGAAGTTAGAATTAATTTTTTTCGTCGTCAAAAAACTGCTCATTTTGGTTTTGCATATAGCTATGATGGGATACCATTCAGTATAATTATTTTCTGAATTCAGGTATACTTTTTAATTCCAAAGAGAGTCTCTAAAAGCAAATGGATACTGAAAACAATGACAAAATAAATATCTATTGAAAGTAAATTTTGTCATTTTAAACTAACTTTAATTAGATTCTGCAGTATTTTGTAATGCATTTTGTTGTTGCTGTTGTATATTTTATTTCAGTACTTTTCAACTCAAAATACATAAAATTCTCTAATAATTTTAGTAGATATGTAGCCCATTACGCATTCATTAGAATTATATAAAAAAATCTAGAATGAATTAACGACCAATTCTTATGAAGCCATTTTCAGTGAAAGATTTTTTATGTTTGACTTTTACTTGGGTAAATTTCAGATGTCACTGCTTTGGATAACAGATACATCTAGAAGAACTTTGCGCTTTTTTTTTTAGAAATATTTTCGTTGGGATATCACTACTTTTTTTGTGTTATATATATGTGTGTGTAACTAGGATTAGAGTTAATATATAAGTAAATATTTAATGTAAGTAGTATAAAACTTTTCCTTTTTTTTTCTCTATTATTTAAATTGTTTGTTTGTTTTATTATATTCCATTTAAAAGATTTTCTTGTTTTTCAATCTTGTTTTAACAATCGTTCGGGTAGGAAGAAAACATGATTTTTGGCATAAAGCTCGTGTTTTCTACAAAAAATGATGTTCTTTGCTTATAATTGTAAATTCCCCGCCCTTGAAAAAGTGATTTACATTATAAGCTTTCATTTGTGTTTATACTCTTGTTTTTTTCATTTGAATTAATAATATTTCATTTCTTAGGACTACATAATTTAATTTGTAATTTGACTGTACTATCTGGTATTGTGATTTCATTGTGTATGGTCAATTTCTTATGTTTCAATGGTTTAATTTTACATTAAGTTTATAGATATATATAAATATTTCTAAAAGATATTAATATAAAACTTTTTATATTGCTTTTATTGTGCACTAAATAATACAAATTTATAAATTCTTACTTGTATTTTATATTAAGATTTGAGGTGACAAATCAACATTTTACTGTGCATTTTTGAAAATCTGATCTAGTTTAAAAGATTTTCAGAATGGAATGCAATATTCAATCAGAGCTGGTAAAAAACAGTAAAACTATTTTTTTTTTCAGAGCGATATTTTCTTATGTTTCTAATTTATAGAGCAATTTTGACTCTCTTGCTCTGTCGTATATTTAAATTCACCAGCTTTTTCTCAATCTGAAGCATTCAGAGGGTCCAGGACACAAAAATCTTCAAATTTTTGAAAAATATTTTAAGGTATTAAAAAAATCTTTGTTTTTATCCGCTTAAAATGACGTTTAAATCATATTTCTATCTTAATTAGAACAGGATATATATATATATATATATATTTTTTTTTTTTTTCAAAATCTGGCTTTCAAGTAGTGGTGGTTGTCACGGAAACGTTTTTACGTTTTTCTGCATGGAGGGGTTTTTCACGATTTCTCGTCTTTAAATTATTATAAGTCAAGAACCATTAAAGATAAATGGTTCAAACTTGGAACATGTCTTTTTCAGTTATTTTACTTTAATTTTGATTCAGAAAATTTGAAAAAAATATTTACTTTTGAAACTATGATTTTTAAAAAATAAGTTACATCTTTTTTTTTTTTTTTTTTTTTTTACTTTAAAACTTTTTTTTTTTTAGTTAATATTTTAAAAAAAGCTGAATCATAATTAAAGCTTACATCTTTCTGTTTAATTAAATGAATTTTTTTTTTTTTAATTTTACGAATAATATTTCGAGTTATAACGATCTTAAATTATCCCACTTTTTAAAAATTTGAAAATTTGAAAAAAAAAAAAAAACATTTGTAGGAAGTTTTATGATTTGATTTTGTTTACAAATGATATGATTAACCATCACACAAAAACTCAAAATTCTAATTCAATAAATAAAAATGTTTTTAAAATGTGACCCCCTTCAGCACGTCATTTATGGAAACCATCTTATTAGATAGTACAGTAGTTAGAGAAGTTATATCTTTTCTCCACCAGATGACGTATTCTAGCGTCTGAATCGGCAAATAATTCCACTTTTCACAAAAACATGAGTCGGTATAAATCGGGAAAGAAACAATGAAAAACGCATATCAAAATATTTAAAAAGGCTTTAATATATATATATATATATATATATATATATATATTAAGATGTAAAACGACCAAGAAGACGACCTCAAGTAAGATGGAGTGACGAAATCAGAAAAGTGGCCGGTGTTAATTGGATGACTAAAGCACTAGACAGGCAACAATGGAAAAATCTGGGGGAGACCTACATCCAGCAGTGGATTGAAAACGGTTGATGATGATGATGATGATATATATATATTAAGGTAGGCTTTTACTTATGCATATAATTATACTGAAAATGTTATGGAAATAGAAACCCGAAAGAAAATCATATTTCTATGGGAAATCGTTATTAGGGGGGGGAGAGATTAGAACAGGGATACTCACTATAGAATATCTCTGAATAGAATGGCAAAAGAACATTTTGCTTGCACGCTTATGCTGGATATCATCTTGGAACAACTTCCAGTTTTTCGTCGAATATACAGCCTGGAAATCATTGCAAAATTTGCAAATGCAAAGATAATTCTTTAGTCTTTCGTTGAACTATTGGTAGAATTTTGTACGATCCTGGTTATTTTAAATGGATGCCTACAAGTATGTCAAACAGTTAAATTTCTTAAGGTGGTTCTCATACTTGTACTAACAAAGGCTGATACTTGAAGGCTGATAACAATGCTGATACTTGAAACATAATGAAATTTAAGATTCAATTACAACTTATTTTCTATAGATTATGGAGTGCGTAGGATTTATCGTTCATGTACAGGGACGCACAAGAGAATTTGGTTAAAGGTCTGACTATGATTGGTAATTGCTTTACGCCGTGATATCCGATTTTATGTAATTTTTAGTGCATTAAGGCGGTTCTCAAATGGCAACGCGAAGCTTTCTGACACATTTTTAAACGTAAAGGTATAAAATTAGCAGTCCTGACTATTGAAGCAATTTGGAATAGAATAGCGTTTTCCGTTCTTTGATAAATACATTTTTTTATTGAATTATAAGCGATTCTTATTACGTGTAGACAAGTTTTTTCCCTTTCTCGTGCTGTCGCGTCGAGAATTCGGTTCGACTTTGAGAGTATTTTCTGAAAGATCTTCTGCTTTTAGCAAAAAATGGAAAACGTCTTTCGATTACATAGTTTCTGAATAAGGTGTTATTATTAGGAGCAAATTTCATGCATTTCCGAACAAAATTAATATCAGAAATGTGTCAGAAAGTCTTTGGAATTTGAAAACAGCCTTAAGGATAGGAGAATTCAAAACTTTTAAACCCCCTTAACTTCCTCGATTTCAGTCCTATTAAAAAATAGCGAGTTATCTCTAAAAAATTCTTCGTAAACAGGAATCTGTCAGTATTGTGGAATACACTCTAAAAAAACGGCAAAACTTACAGCAAAATTTGCTGTAAATTTATGCACCCAAATTGCCAGCATATTGTACTGTAAATTGACAGCAAAATAGGTCTTAAATAATATTATGTTTGGAATTTTACAGCAAAATGTGTTTCAAACATGCTAATTTTACTGCAAATATCACTATAATCATACTAAATGTTACAGCAAAAAATGCTGGCAATTCGGGTGCATAAATTTACAGCAAATTATGCTGACATTTTTGCCGTATATTTTCTGACAGTGTAGAAACTCATTGTTATCTGGATTTGTGGGACAATATGACCTATGGCCTTTAGGTGTCTTTTCATTTTTATTTTATTTTTATTTTATTTTAATTATTTATTTATTTTTGTGATATGAAAAGAAACTTACAAGAGTGTATTTCCCAAAATAGTGAAAAGATTAAAAATTGAAACATTATACATCTTGTAAATTCGAGTATTTTGAAAAAAATAAAATAAAATTTGTTACAATAAATGTTTTCTTTAACCAAGTTCAGGTTATTTATATGTTTGCCATTTTTTTTCTTTTCTCTCTCTCTACCCTTATATTGATTAGTTGCGTGTTGAATAACTATAAATATCTGCTAACAACATTTATAAAGATCTATCACGATGAGAAACTGAAACAGCGAAAAACAAACTGTTTTTCCTTTAAATGTCACCTTGTCCTCCGAGAGTGTCACCAAGGTTTCGCGAGGTCATCTATGCTGCCGATTTTACATATCAAGAAAATATTGAAACTGGTTCAAGGATTTCGAGAATACAATTTTTCTGTTTCGGTCGCTTCAGGAAAGCAAAGAAAAACAAACAAGCAATAAAACCATCCATTGCTTGATTGATTAATCTGATCATTTTCCTGAATTCATTCCAGGATCGTGCTTTATTTGTGAGTGAATCGTCCAAATATATTTCCTAAACAGGTGACTGGGATATATTTTAGTATTTCATAATCAAACTATTTTATGTAATTAATGCGATAAAAAAATCAAATTAAATAAGCATAAAAGTAAAAACAGTTTAAAAAAAATCCAAGATAGGGCAACCGGAAAGAAAAAAAGAAATATTATTTACACTATCTTTTTTTTAGGATTTCTAAAGTGATTTCTTAACGTATAATCGTAAATTAGTTAATATTAAACTATTAATTGACAAAAGCGTATACATATTTAAATATTACACTCTTTATTTTTTATTTATAACTAGCTGAAGACAACCCACTTCGCTGTTTTTTTTTTTCTATATTTAATATCGAAGACGTGCATTAAAAGACTTTTTTTTCTTCTTCTTTTATTTTTTAGAACACTTTGGTCTAAAGAAAGTGCCCTATGGCAACCGCTTTCAACCACCCTATGTCCCACACCTCCACAGCATGGTCTTCGGACATTCCAGAACGTTCTCGATCCTTCCGGCCTATATATAAACCTAATAAAAAATATGTATGCATATATATTATGTAAAAAATATATATGTCTGTTTAAAATATAAAGAACATTTTAGTTCATTCTAGAAAATTCTAGTACATCCAAGAAAATTCTAGTACATTTTAAAAATTCCAAACATTTTTTTAGAACACTTTGATCGAAATATGAAAATGCCGTAGGTCAACCACTTTCAACCACCCTATCTCCCATATCTCTATTTAAAAAAAAAAAAAAAAAAAAGTTTCAAAAAAGGCGAAAGAAGATGTTTATGTCTGATTAATTAGTTAAATAATTGACCCTAATTGATTAGCCAATGAATGGACATCATAAATGGTCGCAAGTGTTGCGGTCACAACGGTTATCAAAATGCGAATTATTTTTCGTCACGTTGTGATTTCTTTAATTCGTCAAAAAGTGACTCTCATAGTCTCATGGCACAATGTCTTCAGCAACGGTTTCTTCATAACTTCCTTATGAAGTCCTCGTGACTATTGCTAAGAAGCAAATCACCATGTGACTTAGAATATGATGACCGCGAGGTAAGAGAAACATACTGCGCAACCATGCGTCCCAATTTTTAGATTAAAATCAAGTGTCCCGTACGGATCAGCTAATTTGATGATTTTCAATCAAATAAACCACTGGACCCGTGCAAGGCTTTCGCACTGTAATATTTGAAATTTTTTGCTCACACTTTTTTTCATTAATTTTTAATTAACAGCAATTTTTTTTTTAATCAAGCAACGTCTTTTAACGAAATTTGAGTGTACTATGTCAAAAACTGTTGAAAAACTTGTCGTATGATATCTCATTCATCGTTGTGCGTTTTCTGTATGCATAAAAAAGTTGACAACGGAAATAAAATATATATCAGTAGGCGAGAGCTTCGCGTTTTAGTCTATTATTATTCTTTTTAGCAATACCTAATATTTTTTAAATGCAGGATTAAACTATAAAAAATATGGGAAAAATATTAGTCAAGCCAGAATATCATCTCATTTATTCTATCAAAGTTACAGTAAAAAATGATCGAAAATAGCTAGAAGCCGGTTCAAAACCTTTGGATTGATACCTCATTCATCGTTTTGCGTTGTAAATGCATGGAAAAAATGGATGTTGACAACAGAAATAATAGATATGATTTTTAATTTTAAGCGAAATTTCAAACAAAGAAAGTCTTTTCACGAAAATTCAGCATGCATTGTCAGATGTGGGCAAAAAAGCCTATCCAATGATACCTCATTCATCGTTGTACGTTACATATTAGTTAAGAAAAAGGGATGTTGACAACAGAAATAATATATACCAGTGGACCCGTGCGAAGATTTCGCACTGCAATTTAATACTTTTTAGCAATATCTAATACTCTATATATGCAAGTTTAAACTTCTAAAGGAAAATTAAGGACTAAAACTATCTTCAAACAACATTAGTGAAGCCAGAATATCATTTCATTTATTTCATCAAAGTTACAGTAAAAACTGATCGAGCATAGCAAATGCAAAAAAATTATCAATAGTATTTTAACTGCTTTACAGGATGACATCATCTGTTTCGGAAAAAACATGGGACAAAGAAAAATAAATTGAGCATTTGAATTTCAATTTTGCTTTTTAATCATAAAATAAACCCGTGCAGCAACAATATCCCACTTTACCTTTATTGTACTATTTATTTTGTTTATAATCATTGTTGAGTACAATATAATGCGGTATTTTATTTTTGTGGCAACACTGATTTGAGAAAAAAAATATTCATTTCATTTATGAAAACAATGCCGATTTAATTTTTAATTAACTACAATTTTTAATCAAAAAACATGTTTTAACGAAATGAGAATGTACTATGTCAGAAGCCCGTTCAAAATCATTTCATATTGTATCTGATTCATCGTTCTGCGTTTTGTATTTGCTTAGAAAAAGGGCTGTTGACAACAGAAATAATATATAGGAGGATTATTTAAGCATCTACGCATCACGTGCAATTTTGCCTGGTTCACTTGAAAAAGTTACACTGGGGTTTGTGCAAGGCATAAATGACAGTAGCAAAGCCCGGCAGTGGCTCGAGAAAAGCTCGATAGGATAACATAAGGTTGTGGATTAGATACAGAACTATCTATATAGATCGAGTGATTCAAATATTTCCCAGAGCAAAAAAAAATCTTCAATTATTCCAAACCCTTTTTCATACCAATAATTGAAAATAAAATAAAATAAAGGCAGTGAACCCGTGCGAGGATTTCGCACTGCAGTCTAATAATTTTTAGCTATATCTAATATTTTTTTAGATGCAAGTTTAAACTTCTAAAGAAAAATTAAGAATTAAAAATATCTGCAAACAACATGAGTCAACCCGGAATATCATCTCATTTATTCCAGCAAAGTTACAGTAAAAACTGATTGAAGATAGCAAAAGGCACGCGCGAAAAATAATTTAACAATAGTATTTTAACTGCATCAGAAGAGGACGCCATCCGCTTCCGGAGAAACATGAAACAAATAAAAATAAATTGAATGCATTTAAAATACAATTTAATCTAATATAATAAAGCATACCTTTTATTCTACACGTGATACACCACTGCTTCGATCGATCAATGGTGTATTTTTCTTCTAAATATTTCAATTTCGATTTTGATTTTTAACCATAAATATAAAATAAACCCGTGCAAAGAAATCGTACTTTTTTTTTTTTTTTTTTTTTTTGTATTATTTATTTTTTTACAATCATTGTGTTGTGGTGTTTTGGGGTTCTTTCTAAAACACAACTTACTTAAACTTAAAAAGCTCATTTATTACTCAATCTTCACTTGACAATTAAATATTTAGAAAAAAATAAGTATACCCTGATTAGCTCCACTGAAATCTGTTGCCATGGAAAAGGTAGTAAATTATATTAAACTAATCAAAATATCAAAACTTAAGAATCCGAATAGGTTAATACAACAATGATAATTTTGAACTCATCATTTTAAGACAATATTAAATGTAGTAAGGGGCAACAGATTTCTAAATCAAGTAGCATACTGGATTGCATAACGAACACCCAACTCCACTCCAACCCGATCAAGCTCAAATCTCCATACACATTAAATTAACAAAAGTGTAATCATCATATAATTTGGAAAAATGCAGACAACCTGAAATTCCTCCAATATGAGGACCAAAAGGGGAAAGAGTTAAATCCGTTAATAGAATAGGGATATGATGATGTACTAAAATTTTAGAACAACCATAGAGATTCTGAACAAGATCCGATCGGTTAACCAAGAATCGTATAGTGGTGTAAAATGACTGGATATTTTTTTTTTTTTTTACTTTTTAAAATAAAACAATTTTGGTGTATATTTTAGAAAAACAATGTTTCTGAAAGAGGAGAGTTAAAACTTAATTTAACATTTTATGAAATTAAATTTAATATTACTGTTTCACTTATTAATCTATCCATCCTTAAATCAAGATCAAAAATACGATTGTATAACATTGAGTGAACTTCAATTTATGTTCATTAAAACAGTCAGTTATGAATTTAAACTTAAGAAATTTTAAAGTCCTAATTTAATAAAGTTGAATTTTCTCTCCCTTTTTTTTTTTTTTTTATTAATCACAGAAAGGTTAGGCCATTCTTATAGGTCTACTGTGAATATAAAAAATTAATTATTTAGAGATTTATACAAAGAAAAACATACCATCTTTGATAATAAACAAAAAAAAACACAATTTATTTGAACATTTAAAATAATGAAGCAACTAAGTTATCAAAAATAATCTTAATAAAACAATATAACAGCTGATCTTTTAAGTTGAAACCACTCACTGGTTACTTTTAAATTACACATCATATTTTTAAAATTATCATCACATTACCATTTAATGGTCGTTCAAACATACAAACATTATATATTAACCTACAGACTATTTCTGTTCATAATGTTTATTCTTATTGAAATTATCCAAAGATATTCATTTCACTTTTAAACTCTGGTATAGCAAACATATTTTTTTTTTTTTTTTAAAAAAGAGGTACAAATAAATAAAAAGAAAAACTATGCAAATAGTACTTACAACAGGTAGAGAGTTCTACAATTTTAGTCAATGGGCACTTAGGAGCATTTCGTCCTTTTTCAAAATCTGATGAAGCACTTAAGCTGGAGTATTCAGGCTGGGGAAAAATTCAGACAATACCCATGTGGTTTCAAGCTAACATTCATCAATCCTCTCATCTCACTGCATCACTTGCCATCAACTACTAGGTCCATCATCTAGTCCGGAGGGGAAAATCGTTCTACGGTCCAGAACTTCACCGTCGGAGTCAGTAATTTCACCTTCCTGAAGCATGTGTTTTATTCGAAGATAGCCATCACCGTAACTCAGAACACTACGACTTCTAACGACCGTTTAGTTCAATATCTATGATCACTTCTGATGGTTAAGAAGTCATAATCTTGGAGCGCCACTACGCCAAAAAAAAAAACGGGCTACACATATCTTCTTCTTAATTTCTCGTTAACAGTTATAGATCCGCAATTCGAAAATGCCCTTATAGCCTCTTTTCATCATAACATCATGATTTAGGATAGTTAATGTAGGGCCATCAATGCCCCACTCTCAAAAAAAAATCTTCCAGAAACCTGTCCGCCTTCAACAACTTCGCGATCCAGCCCACAGGCCAATCTTCGAGCCCCGTAATAAGTCGAATTTTTTTTACGAGTCAAACGACAGGTCTCTTGGCCAAGCAACAAGTGTCGTAAACATTCATTCTCCCGCGCTGCTTGAAAAACGGGACCGATCCACTCTGCCAGGGGTACGGGAATGGAAACAAAAGGAAAAATGGACTCTTCGTGAAGACTACAGCTGCCGCTCCACTCTGCCGGCCGCTTCATGGGGGAAGGAAGCCATGCATCACCCCCATGGCGTGTGCTGAAGGGGGGTCCTGTTAGCCTCTGTTTACATGGGCGCCAGCTATCCGCCTGATAGCAGAGCCAATTGAAGCCTGACGTAAACTTACAAAGCCTAATTGCGTATATAGTACACTCATAAGATAACGTAATTCTTATACAGGGCGGTCGGTCATTCTTATATCAAAGTCAGACTAGATGACTCCAAATTTTCCACCTGTGCGGTCTTTAACTGACAAAACATCCCTCCCTTGCTGTCTGCTTTTCGTATTTGAAAACAGGAAGCAAAGCTAGACTATAAACGTTGAATTTACTTTGCAAAAAGAAAAAGAAAGAAGAAAAAATAAAAACTGATTTTATTATTATTATTACAATTACTTTTATTTATTTAAATTTTTATTAGAAACAGAAAAAAAGAGTGCTTTTAAATAAATGTTGCGAAAGTGATTTAAATAATTAATGTAGATTAAAAAAAAAAATTTGTTGAAACCAACCGTAACAATTGTTGAACATTCTTTAATGCGGTATTTTACTTTTGTGGCAACACTAATTTGAGAAAAACCTTTCATTTCATTTATGAAAACAGAAATAATATATATCATGTTAAACTACAAACGGATTTGTTATTAGGTATTTAAAAATTTAACCAAAACGGTTTTTCAATAAGATAATAATTTCCTTAGAATCATATTCTTTGTCTTAACCAATTGATGAGCGGTGAGATATTTTTATACTACTTAATTTTAATCAAGATGTGTACGAGAATTTTTGAACAAAATTTTACTTCTGTAACTGTGGTGAGGAAAAAAGGAGGGAGATATGAAATTGCATTTCTTTATTTTAAAATAAAAAGTTTCGAAAATTCTGGTGTGAATTCATTATTACAACAAATACAATTACTTGCCCCTGAGAGGGTTGAAAATAATTAAGACAACATCGATATAATTTTGAAATAATAATAAAATCGCGATAATATATATATTTTTTTTTTATAATTTTTTTTTAACCGAGTGGTCTTGGACTAGGAAATATCACATTTTATTTAATAAAAAAAAAGTACTCTAAATAGTTTTCCGAATAAAATGAGGCAAACTGCATATAAATACGGCAATTAGATCAAACGATATAATACTTTTTATGTTGCACTATGTGTAGTTGTGTAAGGAATACTTGAAGCTTTAAATCAGTTTATATCAGTATGTATTCTTTGAAGCTTCAGCATACTTAAATTGGTATATCCAAATTTCTATGAAAAATAAAGTTATGAGATTTTGCGCAATAATTTTTAGTTATATACTGATAAAATTATTGTCTTCGGGAATTTTGTTTATCTTTTTTACTTTTTTTCAGAGAGAGAGAAATTTTTTAAAATAGGATTGTCGTAGTAAAAAGTACTCATAAAAATGAAATTTTTTTTAGAAGATTTTATTAAAATTTTAGTAATTTCTGAAGACAAATAGATATTTATTCTCTTCTGTAGTTAAAAAGGATAAAATATGGAATAAATATAAAAATAAAAGGATTTTTTTTGTTGTTCGTCTTAAAAATTAGACCTAAATTCCATGACTATAAAAAATGTTGTACCAAAAAATAAAAAGAAAAGTTACATCATGTTAATTTGTTGTGGGTTCCAATTATGAAAAACTCGCCGCTTTGATTTACGCTTGGCGAAAAATCATGCATCAGGAATAGATTGTGAAAGACTTTACAACTTAAGACTTACTTTATCCGCAATTATAGAAATTCCACCCAGAATTCTAATTTCATCACATTATATTATAACAATGAAAAGACTCGCGTTTTATCGAGAGTTAGAATTTTTGCCATTATTGCTATAATAACGCATGTACTTTAGAATTGCCAAATTAGAAAAATATGCAATATCTCACGAACTATTGGACTTAGAAGAATGTATTTCGTGCCATTCTATTCAGTATACAAACATACATTAAAATATGTTATCATTTGTCACACAACTATAATAGCTGATTTTTAATAATTTTTTTTTAATTTGTTCCCCCTTTTACCCCCTTAGGGGTGGAGTTTTAGAAAATCCTTTCTTAGTACTTGTCTATGTCCTAAGAAATATTTCCCCTACAATTTTCATGTTTTTGGGTTCAGTACACTGTAAGAATAAAATGCAGAAATTACAGTAAAATTTGCTGTAAATTTATGCACCCAAATTTCCAGCATATTTTACTGTAAATTGACAGCAAAGTATGCCTTACATTGCATTATGTTTGGAATTTTACAGCAAAATGTGCTTCAAACATAGCAAATACGATTATAATCATATTAAATTTTACAGCAAAAAATGCTGGCAATTTGGATGTATAAATTTACAGCAAATTATGCTGAAATTTTTGCCGTTTTTTCTTACAGTGTAGTTTGGGCTGTGCATTGATGAGCTACCGTGTCAGAAAGGACTTTCTTTAATATATATCGATTCAGAAGATATACTCATAGTTATTATATAGATAGATTCAGAAGATATATCTATATGCATAGTAATAGATATCGATATATTCAGACGATATATGCATAGGGCATAGCTATAGATAGATTGAGAAGATATGCCGCGTTATAGACAGATAAAGAAACTATACGCATATTTTTAAATATGGCTAAAATTAATAATTTTTAATTTTTAGAAATTAAATTTTAAAAAAATTACATTTGAAAAGTAGCATTATATAAATACAATATAGAAAAATGCATTTCACAAAAAATTAAAAACAAATATTTATAAATAAACAGAAAATGAAATTTTATATCCTGAAATTCCTAAAAAAAAAAAAAAAAATTAAATAAACAAATAAATAAAATATTGATATCCTTTTGGCATTATCTAAATTGTGTCCGGGATACGTTAAATACTTTTTAATCGGCTTGTCACAACTGTTTAACCGTAAGAAGTGTATGGGAATAGTCTGATTTAGCAGCCAAGCAATTACACACCTAATTAAAACCAGTTCTGATCTAGTTTCGGGCGGGCTCTTACATATCGCCGGTGTCGGAAAATATTTTTCGTCTTTGTATAATGATAATCCCTTTTCCCGATTATTTTTCTTTGGTTATGTTGTTTTATTTCTGCTGCTTAGATTGTTTTGTAATCTTTTTTTAAAGATGGATTTTATTTTATCTTATAAGGAAAAGATAAGGAAATGAGGCAGCTGCATCAATTAAATTCAATTTCTGAATTCTGAAAAAAGGTAACAGAATTTCTAGTATCTTCTTTTTCCCAAATAAAATGACTTGTTGCTTGAAAATTTAATGAAGCGGTTTCTGAAGAATTTTTTTTCATTTCCGGAAAAAGATCTACCGAAGCAATTTTCATTTTTAACACTTTCCAAGATAGTTGAAAAGTGTTTGTGAATTGGGTTTGTCTGTCTGTCAGTCTGTTTATCTGCCTGTCCGTCCGCACTCAAATTCGTATAAATATATACTCGGATTGCCATGCAATTGGAATTGATTTATGTTAATGAGGTTTATTATAGCATGTTCGGTATTGGAAATGAAGTGTGTAGCATTTATAGTTCCTTTAGAGGGACATTCAAAAGAATTCCTTTGCATTACGGTCTATGGGAAAAATGGTTTACGGTGCATATTAATGATGTTACACTATATCAAAAATATTGAAATTGATATTAGACCGGGAGGCGGCAGCCCAGACAATCACCTCATCGAGTTCACGGCTAAAATTCCAGAATTAGTTAAAACTCGATTCGCATATTAAAACGCAATCGGTCTGCCAAGTCATATCTTGGTGGAAAACACCCGAAAACCCGATTTTAGCGGTTGGCTCGTATGTTTACCATTGTGTGTTCCTGCACCCAGTCCTCCATGTTTTCATACCTTTGGGTGCAGGAAAGCACAATGGTAAACCTACGAGTCAACCGCTAAAATCGGGTTTTCGGGTGTTTTCCACCAAGATATGACTTGGCAGACCGATTGCGTTTTAATATGCGAATCGAGTTTTAACTAATTCTGGAATTTCAGCCGTGAACTCGATGAGGTGATTGTTTGGGCTGCCGCCTCCCGGTCTATATATATCACTGAGGACAACAGACTTACTATCAGATATGTGTGCATAGCATTCACCGTTCATTGAGAGGGTCAGACACACAAAACAATTCCATTGTACTGTCTATTAACAATAATTGCTGGAAGTGTGTTTTAAGTTGCGTTACGGTTTTTTAAACTTCACTGTTGTTTTGCCTATTACTTGGTGTGTATAAATTGTATAGATCATATACAGGGCAGCACACAAGATCTCGAGTACTTTTTCGTTTATTGAAGAAAATTGCTGAAGGAGAATTTACAACTGTGCTATGCATTTCCTAACTGATCTAAATTTTAGCATACTGTGTAGTATAGTATATACATATCTTTAGATCATATACAGGGTTGCACAAAAGATTTCGGACTTTTATTGGTGATAACTCCTGAAATTGGGTTTCAAATGTGTTATGCGATTTTCGAATTTTTTTACTTAGATATCATCTCTCATCTTATTAAACGGCGAAGTTTTGTTAAAGTATTCTGGAAATGTTGGAAAGTGTCTCATAATCTATGCTTGACGCATGATATTTCGTTCTTGTTTCAATTGTTTTAGATACTAAATAAGACAAACGTATGTAATTTTAATTTTTTTTTACTCTGTGCTTGTTATAATATTGCACGCTAATGTGTATGGTGCACTGGATCAATAATTCCTTGCACAAGCCTTCTAAGACTATTATACTAACGCAATGATTATGAAACTTTAATGCCTCGCGTACCCCTTGAAGGAATGCGCGTGCTTGGTGTACTCCCTATTCAGTGCTTAATCTGTGCCGGAGCCCAGCTCCGGTGCTTCTTTGTTTTCAGTGAATTTGTAAATATCGTAGTCCGCAGAAGCTTATAAATGCCGTGCACTGGATTCCGCCGGAACATTGCTGTATTTTGTTGGTTGATAAAAAGGGAAAAAAAAATATTTGGCGAGTAAGATTTTCGGATAATTTTTCATCCCTAATAATAAATGTTTTTGCTATATGTTTATTCATTATATATATATATATATGTGTGTGTGTGTGTGTGTGTGTGTATGCTTATAATCTAAAACAATAGTGAGATAAAGGAAATGCAGAGTTATGTGTACTTTGATAGGAAATAGCATCAAGTATGAAATCAAGAAAAGGATGAGAAATGGATGATGTATTTTTTGGGAAGAACGGTATTACTCCAGATAGCAACATTCTGTTTTGCTTGAAAAAAAAAGTGGTTAATCAATGAGTTTTGCCTGCACTAACTTGTGGATTGAAAACATGGACAAATGGGTGGTGAACAAAACGGATGGTGCAAAGATTACAAACCAGTGTTGAATTCAGACACTTTTCTGCGGGAGGGATTTCTGTAGCTCAGGAGTGGGGAATGTCCCCTCGGGCCACCCCCTCAATTTGACACTGAAAAACACAGTGAAGTATGGAAAGATGTATGCTCGGTATAGCTAGTAGAAACAAAGAGAAACAATAATAACCTGGGGTAAGAAATCAGACGAACATTTTGGACACCATCGAAAGAATTCGGTTAAAATGGAAATAAACTAGGTCTGTTGGAAGAAGACCAGACAAAATATGGAGTTAAAACACACTATGGAGGTATCCCAAAGATGTAAAACGAGTGAGGAGGCGACCACAGGTAAGATAAAACGAGGAAATGACAAAAGCAGTTGAGGATTATTGGATGACCAAAGCTCTATAGAGGATATCACGGAGGAAGATACCTTCCTCAGTGGAGGATATAATACGAAAAATCTGAGAGAGATGGGGCAGTGGATTGAAAATCGATGATAACGATAATGATGATATAGATTAGGACTCTGTTACTTTTCTTTGTTAGAAATTAAGCCCTGATGCTTTTCAACTTGTTAGAATCAGGAATAGAAAAGGGAAACTATAAGAAAACAACGAAGGGAAGCAAATAAACCAAACTTTGAATCTACATTTTAATGCAGCTGGTCCGCTTTCCCCCCCCCCCCCCCCCCACTTGCATATTTAGTTTTATTTTGCCGAGAGAAAGAGTTGAAAGTCCTCTACATTTTTTTTTTAAAATCAGCCAGCAAGATGGAAATCTATTTTACTAACTCATTTAGCTGTCCCGCATCGTATGCTGGTTCTGACCACAGGCTCTTCACGTATTCACAAGGGGCACGCGCACCACGCTTTGGGAACCCCTGTATTAATGATAAATCGCTTTGCATATTCCATTTGAAGTCAATCCGCAACCCGACCTGAACCCGCAAAAATAATTTATGGCGACCTGCAACCCGACATATTTCAACCCGAACCAGAAATATTTCAACCCGCAATGAAAGGACAAATAAATCATGTTTTAATGCAATTATGAAAAGTAATGTACAATTACAACTCGAATACCAATTTTATATTTTATATAGAAAAATGGACAAATCTATATTCTTTAATATTCAAATATAGTAAAATCTCTGAATAGCGGACACCTCGATATCGTCGAATAGAGTCCAGCATCGGGTCATGTTTGTTTCTAGTTTTTTTTTCAGATCGGGATGATTCTAATTTTTTTTCTGCGTGTCAGGTTCACCCTAGAATAATTCTTCCGGGTCATATTTAAATTTTTTGCAAGTCGAATTGTTGGGAATTTCAATCATGGCATCCTGATGTGCTGATTAGAAACCACCTCGGTAACGTGGTAACTGAACATACAAAAACTATATATACTACAAAAGTACTTTATCTAAAGTAAATACAGGGAACATAAAAAAGGCTGTTTAATGAAACATATGAATTTGGTTAAACTAGCTCTCTTGAATAATATTTGTAGTTTGTATCATTGATGAGTTTCCACATATGAAGAATTTAGAAAACTTTTACCAAGTCGAAAAGGGCCCCTAAGCTAATACTGTGCTTCCTCCAAAAACTAATTGAAACCTGCAATTGAATTAGATGATTAGACACTCGATCCCAATGAAAAATCAGTAATGTATGCAATTGATGTTTTGAAATTTTATTTGTACATAGCAGGCTTTGCCCACTACACTGGTTGGTTTCTCCAAAAGAATCTTGAATCAAACAAAATATATCGGTGAATTTGATCTTGAATATTAAAGAAATTTTAACATTTACCCGGAATATCCTCCAGCATTGCTAAAAACGATCCGAACGCCATTGCACTATTAAATTTTCTAATTTGTCAGACGAAGTTTGGGCTGATAAGGACTTTAGTTGATTATTTACAGTAGGATTTCATAAAGAACGATAAGCAATATACTAAACCATCTCTGAAAAATGAACAATGCAAGTGTCATCAAAATTCGTAGAACTTTTTTAAGAGGTTAGTATTTTATAATCATATTAACCTGATTATAGAAATTTCTACATAATTCCCATCAAAATCCATTCAGAAGAATTTTTAAAAATGGCTAATCTTTCATAATCGGGTTTATCTGATTATAGAACTTTCACCCATAATTCTAATTTCACCACATTATATTATAACGATGAAAAGAAGTCCCTGTGTTTTATCGACAGTTGGAATTTTGTCTGTTGCTATAATAACGCATATATTTTTAGAAATTATCATGTTAGAATTTTGAGGTTTTGACGCCAAAGTAGAAAAATAAGCAATATCTTACAAACTATTAGACTTAGAAGAATGTACTTGGTACCATTCGATTCAGCATACAAAAATACACCATGTAATGTTGTAACTATGTAATGACAAATATGTTATCATATGTCATATAACTATAACATATGGTTTTAAGGAATTTTTTTTAAGTTTGTTCCCCTTTTTAAACCCTTTAGAGGTGGAGTTTTAGAAAATTCTTTTTTAGTGCACCTCTACATCCTAAGAAGTATTCTCTTTCCCCCCCAATTTTCATGTTTTTATTTTTGGTAGTTTGACCTGTGCATTGATGATCTCCCCAGTAAGGACTTTCTTTTATAGATGGAGATTTTAGAAGAACTGAACTATTTATTTAAAACTGAAACATCGGCTGATAAATGTAGGTATAACAAATTACAACAAACATCATTTCATCTACTTTTTACAAAAGCATAATTTTTTTTCATTAAACTTTTAAATTCATAATACTGTGTTTACTCATGTATAATGCACTTTTTTTTCAAAATTTTAGTGTTAAAAAGCAGGGCGTGTATTATACATGGAATATTTCCAACAACTACGTGAAATCATTTACTAAGTTAATGAATACATCGCATAGGTATTACAATACAATTGTGCAAATATAGAAATAGTAAGTAAAATAAGCAATGTAATTGCCCATTTAAATGCTGTAGTTTGTATATTGCGAGTAAATACTTAGTAATTACTCACTTCCGAGTTTTCTGTCCAAATAACAGGTAAAAGCAGTGATTTATCTTAACTTAAAAATTAAATGAAAACTTATTAAACTGAAATATGTCATATATCTTTATTAGATTACTGTTGGACAACAAAAACAGTAGGAAAAGAAAAATATGCGCATTTTCAAAATTCCGTACATGTAGTACACAATTAATTAAAGCTATCACAATCATTATCACTCATTGTCCCTAATGCTATTGTTGCAGGAATCGTCACTAGCACAGTCTTTATCTTCATATATCATATCATATCATTACTTCAATATATCATATTTAACCCTTTATGACTCAACAATTCATATTAGAAAAATATTTACTCAGATGTTAGAATACATCATTTTAAGCATATAAATAATAATAAAAGATAATTAGAACATACAAATAAAAAATTATTAATTAAAAGGTTCTTTTTTCACATCTGCAATAAACAGAACAATACATATTTCTCATAAATATTGTCAATTTTCTAATACAAAATCTTTAAAGTATATGAATTTATCTTTGTGAAAAATCTATTTTTGGATGTCTCCAGCCTTTTTAATTTTACAAAATTTACTAAGTTAATTTTAGCAATAATGATGCGAAATTGCTCAAATGATAAATAAAAGTTTGCCATGATAAATGAACCCAGTATCGCCATCTGTTGAGAATTCTATGAACAATTTATATTAACACTTTCAGGTCTAACCACATATCCCTCTGATCTGAAGGTATTTGGTAGATTTCTTAAAAAATACTTAGAAGATATGTATTTTAATATATATATATTTTTTATTTTAAACTTCAAACTGTTCTTATTCATAATGAAGGAACTATTTAAATGTACTAAAAATTAATATTTAATGAGAAATTATTGAAAAAAAGCATGTTTTATATTTTAAAAAAGTTCCACTTAAGAAAACATCAATTTTTAACATAAAATTTTACATAGACTTGAATAAAAACTTACCCAAATGTTGTACAAATATCTGAATATAGGTTTTATTTGTATATAAACATTATTTAGTAAAATTTGGTTTTCTGTAAATTAATATTTATTAGTGTATTTTGTAAAATTTGCTCAAAGTGATGCTGATTTTAAGTTCTGATTCTAGAAATTTTCATATATTAAAATACTTACTTCTGTTTTGTGATGCCATCTATATATATATATATATATATATATAATTTTTTAACAAAATAAAAGGTTCTTAGATAATATTTGAAAAGATGGTGAACATACATAGTTTTGTACTTTTACAGCTCAGAGAGTTAAAAGTTGACATCGAGAGACTTTTGGGCTTAGTCCGCTTCACTGAAAACGGCAACCCGAGTAACCCTCGAGCTTAGTTTGCTTCGCAGAAAACGGCAACCCGAGTAATCATCGGGCTTTGTTTGCTTCGCCGAAAATGGCAACACAAGTAACTCCTGAGCTTAGACTTCAAAGTGTTAATTGCTGTGTTGGGAGATAACAGCAATAAATAAAATCGTCTTTTAAAGGTCACTGTTTAAGTAACATTGATTTCTGGGTATATTGCAGATATGTAATGCAGTGATACAAAGGGTTAATATTCCTGTCACTTTAAAACTTTTAATGACCATCTCTACACTGATATTTATTATTATTATTATAATTTATTTCAAATTCCTGGATTTTCTGCTGTTAAAAAAAATTAGTGTAATAGTGATAATATTAAAAGTAATTTCTTTTTAAAAATCAGATAATTTGAATTTTTTTTTTTAATTTTGGAGTTTGAATTATGAGCATCAAACTGTACATCAAATAAATAATCTGGAAAATTTGATAAATCCTGACAAACAAACACTCAAAATGAACAATCTGCTTATAACTGCTTATAGAATAAGATTACACCTCTTATATTCAGCCTTTACAAAAGCTTTTTTATTGAAATTTTCAAATATTAATTTATTATACATTTGGAAAATAATAATATTCTGAAGAGATTCCAGTGCAAAAAATTGATTTACTAATAAGTGAAAAAAACAAAAAAAAACCCAGCAATTTTACTATATTTAAAATAAATCCTATCTTTTGAATTTTGAAAAGCCTTTATGTTTTTCTCTATCTATATTTCCCTCTTCCCTTGAAAACATTAGTATTTTAACATCATGTAATTTCAAACATAAAATTTGATACACTTCTACATAATAGAAAATGTGATACAGCTATAATTGCAAAAACACAGTATAAAAATTTAATTGCAAAATAACAAGGTATCTTTATTCTAGAAAACCATGCAATACAAAAATTGTGTAAAAAAAGTTATTTTTTGCTTTTTAAAAATATTAATTTTAGATAACTTTAAATTATAATTAAACCTTAGCATTACTAGCTCAACAGGAGTCACCATTAAGGGTGTTATTAAATCCAAACTGGCTACTTTATGACATATTTTTATATTAACTTTTGTTCGGAAACACGTGAAAATGACAGGTGTTCTTATTCAGAAACTGTGTAATCAAAAGACATTTTCCATCTTTTTCAGTAAAGGCAGAAGATCTTTCAGAAAATACTGTCAAAGTCAGCATTTTAAACCGAATTTCCAACGGCACAACACCAGAAAGGAGAAAAACAGGTCATCATGTGACACAAATCATGTGAAACTCGATAAGTAATTTATAAGTAAGAACAGAAAACTCATTTCGATTCCAAATCACTTCCATAATCAGGCATTTTATGCCTTTGTGTTTAAAGATCTTCAGAAAGTTTTGCGTTGTTGAGCAAATCAGTTGAGAACCATCTTAAAATCACATTATTATAAACGAGCAGACTCACCCAGCATTGCAACAGACCCAGGATAACAATAAAACTTTAATGACATTAAATCTTATTTTGAAGTAAATCACATAATAGGAAATGTTGGATATTAAAGTATCAATATTTCTGTTAATTATTAAAGTTCTACTAATTATACAATTCATTTTACAATTTTTACAACACACCTTACATCCTCTTATCGCGCACCATTGTGCCACAGCACACTGGTTGAGAACCATTGCTTTAAATATATCTCACAAACTTCTCATTTTACGCAAAATGTTTCTGTTTTTCTTTTTCTTAAAAATATATATATATATATATATATATATAAATAATCTCAAAAAATTCAAAATTTGCTGTACAACCTCCAGATAAACTTTATTGAAAAGAGAATAATATTTAGAATATCGGGCAAAAAGATTGAATTTGGATGGCTTTTTTGAGTGGGTCAAAATTGCCTGTGGACTTGGAAGATTGGAGAAATATGTGATTTTTTTCGTTCTACATAAAATAACAAAAAATCTAATATAAAAATCCAAAATATGAGCCATGGGCGGGGTTGATAAAAATCACGATTTAAAAAAAAAAAAAAAAAAAAATTGGATTTATTTGATTTAAATCGGATTTTTTTTATTTAAATCAGATTTTTTTTATTAATATTATTTGTGTGTTTGCGCATGTATTTATTTTATTTTCTCTGCATAGATTTACACATTTTTACTAATTTTATTACAGTTTCTATATAAAAATTCAAAATAATTTAAATTAAAAAAAAAATTTTGCAAACAAATTCAGATTTATTTAAAACTTAAAATCATATTTTTCTACTATTAAATTGTTATAGATAAGATATACCTATGTGTGTTGTGTGTATAAATTTCTAGTTAATTTAGGTTATTAAATTTTTCATTATGGTATTATACTACTCCAATAATATATATAATATCTAATCACTTAATAAATGCAGCAAAAAATGCTAAATATATATGTGTATTTAAACCAGGGTTGGCCAATTATTGCCTAAGTGGAAAAAACTATCCTGGCAAAAATTACCAGTATTGTAAAACAGTGTTTTAAGGATTTTATTTTAATACATGATTTCAATGTTTAAATCACAATTTTAACAGATTAAAATCAGTGGTTTAAATTACAATCTTGATCAATTTCTGTTTTTGCCTGTTTTTTTTTTCATTTTTTTGCCACTGTCCTGTTGAAAATACATTTTTGGCAACCAAAAAGCAACCCTGATATGAACTGATTCAGATTCACTAATGTCATCTTTATCACACAGACTAAGTTTTTTTTTTGGGGGGGGGGGGGCACAATCTCTACCATTTCTACACTACATAGTTTGCATATTGCTTTCACACATTTTCTACAAAAAACAAAGTTTTTTGTTTGCTTTTTCTCCAGTAAAATAAAGTCACATTGGATCTTTCTTTTTGCCAGCCATTTTTCTTATGTATTAATGTATCCACAAGCTCTCTGCACTGTACCTAGTATTAGTAAATGATATTCTTGTCCCGACTTGTGTTTCACACTATACTATATTAATTATTACAAAACAGTTACAAGACGCAAGGTAATCAAATCACATAACAAAAAGTATGAAACTGTCAACCGTCAGTGTTATCCAGCCCTCAGCCATTGACAATTTCAGCAATCAATCATGCTTAACAGTAGAACGTGACTGTTTAGCTTAGAAATAAAGTATAATAACACATCTTATATTTTCCATTGCAGTAAGCAATAAATTCTAGGAAAGGAAAAGGACAAAGGTATCAGTCACAGGGATTAAATTATTTTCAGTTATAGAAGAAACATGAAACTGGAATTCTATGTTAGACAAACAGTAGTCTAAGTATTTATTATGTTACAATTTGGTCCTTGTATCGATCATATTATATGATCAATACATCACCTATCAACATATGGGATATTGAGATTTGCAGGTCTAAGCCACTAAACATAAAACAAACTTGTGAATCATGTATAATCTACTTTAAAGGAAGTAACTCCTCACTGAAAATACCATTATATTAAATACTTTTATATTGAATATATTTAACTTTAGCTTGAGCATCTAACTTGCAAAAATGAAGTGATCATCTAGGAAAGACAAAAGTTTAAAAATGAGAGAGCATTTATACCAGTATTTATTTTGGGATGCACTATGGATAAATAATATTTTGAATGTAGTGTTGCATTTACTTTTATAAAATAATTATTTTGAACTTATAAAAGTTTTATTTAAAAGGTATTTTTTAATCTGACATGAATAATGACATTTATTTGAACACGAATGATTAATTTAATCCTTATTCAGCTTGTAAATATCAATATTAAAAATACCGATTTAAATCAAAGATTTTTTAAAAAAATCATTTGATTTAAATCACGATTTAAATCAAACAACCCTGGCCATGGGTATATTCAGATCTGTCTTCATCTATACTTATCTCAATTTGCAGACCTTTATGTGTGATAGATTTGCTTAGCTATCGCCAATAGACACACACACATTTTTAAAAAATAATAATATAGATCACATACATTTGACTCAACACATTAGTTTTATTTTCTTATCACAAATCTGCACTTGAATATTCTTCCTACACTAAATACAGATACACACACCATAGTCAACATTTGAATCTTTGGCTTTTTCTTCATTACTATTTTCTTTTAAAACTAGGGGACTCTGCCTTCTATGAGCTACGCTCGCCTATTCCTGCAGGCTCTACAAACACCTTATTTTGCTCTGTTCTAAAAAGATTACCCAATTATGAAAAAGACTGCATGATATTAACATGATCAGTAGTGATCTTCTGTAATCGGGTTGCCATTCATTTCCCTTTGACTACAGGATTTTTCAGTTCCCCAGGGCGCTTCCACCACTGTTGCAACAGCTGATGGCTGTTGTTATTTTTCCGCTTTGTTGGAAAAAATCCCAACTATGATACTCCAACCATTGGATATATTTTGAAGTTTTCTTTCTATTTTAATATTCACGTGTAAATATATTTTTCAACTGAAAAGTGTTTGGGAATATTATTTGGGCTTTTTAAAATCTGACAATAGTTCCATTTTTACAGTAGATAAAAATGGCTGTATCAAACTATAAATTAAATCTCTATTTAGATAATGAAATTTTGAATAAAAAATTGAAAAAAAAATAGACACGTTAAAAAGATGATTGGAGACAACACACTACAATCGAATCAAATTTAAGGCTGCAAAAGATTGTTAAATTGCTATGCATGGTTTTTGATCTTATAAAACTTATGTAATTGAACTATCTTGACTGATTTCAACATTAAATAGCACACACACACACACACAAAAAAAAAAAATCATTTGATTAAATAAACTACCTGCTTTGATGTGTTTATCATACATTTCTCTACAGAACTACTAGTTTTCATGTTTTTATATGCAATAGTTTTTGCAATATCAGCAGAGAAAGAGAGAAGATCCCAATAAATTAAATTACAGCAGCAGCAGCAGCAGCAGCATTAGTTACTTAAAAAAAGAAGAATAGAGAGATAAATTTTAAAATATAATTTTTGTAGAAGTTAAAAGAAAAAAAAAAGAAAGAAAGAAAAAGAAACTTAAAATTTTAATTACAAATTCTAGTCTATTTGTGTATAAGAACAGAATAAATTTTAGCGTTTTTTTAGCCTTATAGTATTCCAGGTGAAGTATGACTGCCAGTTATTAGCATTTTGAGTATAATTTAATAATTTATTACTGCAGAAGTAACTGGGAGTTTTTCAGAACTACATTCTGAAAAATATTTCATAAGTACATCTTCTTTTTATATTATTCAAAATACACAATACCCAAGAAATTTCCATTCTGTCTAATGATATATTACGATCATTTTGAGCAATTATTCTTAAGACACTTAATTTTTTGCAATTATTTTTAAAAATTAGCAAACTGAAACATTTTAAAATGTTATATGAATAAAATGTATTACTTGTGAGAAACTGTTTATCCAATTATAAACAAATAATAATAATAATAATAATAAAAAGAACTTGGGGTAAGTAAAATCTGGACATTATAGATAACAAATATTTTTATTAAGTTTTTAAATAAAAATTAAAATAAAAAAAGGAATACAAGATTTACAAACAATATGTACATAGGTACAGATGTGTGCTAAGAAAAATCCATGTTATCAGATTTTCTTAAAACGGTGAATCCCGGTCCTGTTCGTAACTGATCTGTATTTTGAGTTGATGCAACATTTCTTAAGAAAGCAATGTCAGCGTTTTCTTCATTCTGTCTGTTTGATAATGGACACTTACTAAAGCCTATTCCTACATATAAACCCCTTCTGACGTCGGATATTCTTTCTTCAAGATCACTAGATATAAGAAAATGTCCAAGAGGCTTTACACAGAGGTCAATGGTTTTTGACATTTGGTTATAACAAAATACCTGCAAAGAATAAATAACAAACATTTAATTGTTTTCCAACATAAAAAAACTACTGTGCTGTTACGCCACCGTACATTGTTTCTGTATTAATCTATGCTAATTTAATTCATCAATTTCGGTTAATTATACACTTAACTTAATCTTATAATCATTTTTCAGTAAAGTCCTTTTTCTTTCTAAATTTTCAAATATTTCGTTAAAGTAATTTTATTCTGTTATTAAATAATAATATTAACCAATAAATCAAATGTTTTAATTATTAAAATCATTAATATAATATTCAGTTAAAGTAATATCAGTAAAAAGATAAGTTTTTCGCGTGTCAATACAAACTGATACGAAATATTTCTAAGTCCAAAAACGAAAATCATAATTATTAAATATTATATATTTTGTATTAAAACCATATTCAATCTATAGATAAAAAATTCTACTTCAAGAATCCGTTTACGGTTTTTAAATACGTTATTTAGTTCAGCAGTTATGGCAAGAAATTCTATTTATTCAATTCTCTTTTCAAAGATCGCGCGTTTTGTTTTGCAGAAATGTCGACATTTTGATTGCGCATCTTCCCCAAGATACTTGTTGTTTACGATCACGTGACAGGATTTCTCGGAAGAAATAGCGTACAGTTCATTGCACTCAGGCAGAGACGCGCTCCCATCTCAGCGTCCATCCGGGTACTTTTACGGCGTCGTTGCCATTCAGGAGTAATGATGATTTTTATTCATCTCAACTCTGCGTTGCGTAGCGAACGCTCGATAAAGCTCGATGCTCATTGGCTGAAAGTTAGCTTTCAAAAATCTAACTGACTTTTGAGCACGATGTTTTCAATCACTTGTCAGCGAGGGATTAACGTGTTCGGTGGCACTATTTAAGCTGCGGACCTTCGGGTCCCGCAGAGAGAAAGTTCGTTTCAACGATGTTAGCTTCAGCAGTTTTCAAAGTTATTGCATTTTAGAGTGTAAACTCTCTAACTAATATTTTATCGTAGCATGGAGATTAACTTTTCCTGATTTTAGCAGCCTCATACCAACCATTCCGGCCATCATCGATCATCATAGGCCCGTAGCTTTATCTGTAATGAGTTGTTTTAACATCCAGCTAAACTTCGCTAAATTTTTTTAGCCTGAAATCTCCTGTAACGGAGATAGCTTGAAACAACACAACTCAATTTTCCTGATTGTCAGCAGCTTCATCAAACAATCCATTCCGGCCATCATCGATCATCTTAGGCCCGATTCCGTTGGAAACGATTTTAACTTCACCTCTCTTCATTGTGCTCTTCAAGCAATATGCCAAAATTGTCTAGCTTCATATTTTTACTGTAAAATTTCCACTTCACAAACTTATTTCATTATAGTGACTTATCCAAAAGTCTTAACGTTATTTCATACAAGAACTCTGATCATCCTATTTGATCCTAATTTATAAACTTATGTCGATGCAGCGTGGTCCTCTACAAATGAATTTACCATAATCATAGTTCTGAAACCAGTAATATGTAATTTCAATATAATGATACAAAATTTTTAAATGTTTGTTGTTTTGGTTGGCCAACTAAGCTTTCTACACCTTTATGTTTATGTGTTGTTTCGTCAATAAATATCTATTTGTTATACGTCAGTTTCTTTGTTTTGTCAAGACATGGGTGAGTGTTACTTTAATTTACTTTACATCTTAATCTAAAAATCGACTTCATATCTTAACTATTTTCCAAATTATCCAGTGAAGTTTATTTAATTGTTCATCCGGCCTTATTCTTAAATTCTTTTGCTATATCTTTTACTGTTATGTCGATTATTGGGTTAATTGCCACTTTACGATCACGTGCCGTGACGTTGTTTTGGATTGGCATTTTTAAAGCATTTCTTTAGTTCTTTTAACTTTATTAATTTTTGCATCTCTATATTTCAAAATTACTTTCAATCTTGAAAATGTTACGCCACCGTACATTGTTTCTGTATTAATCTATGCTAATTTAATTCATCAATTTCGGTTAATTATACACTTAACTTAATCTTATAATCATTTTTCAGTAAAGTCCTTTTTCTTTCTAAATTTTCAAATATTTCGTTAAAGTAATTTTATTCTGTTATTAAATAATAATATTAACCAATAAATCAAATGTTTTAATTATTAAAATCATTAATATAATATTCAGTTAAAGTAATATCAGTAAAAAGATAAGTTTTTCGCGTGTCAATACAAACTGATACGAAATATTTCTAAGTCCAAAAACGAAAATCATAATTATTAAATATTATATATTTTGTATTAAAACCATATTCAATCTATAGATAAAAAATTCTACTTCAAGAATCCGTTTACGGTTTTTAAATACGTTATTTAGTTCAGCAGTTATGGCAAGAAATTCTATTTATTCAATTCTCTTTTCAAAGATCGCGCGTTTTGTTTTGCAGAAATATCGACATTTTGATTGCGCATCTTCCCCAAGATACTTGTTGTTTACGATCACGTGACAGGATTTCTCTGAAGAAATAGCGTACAGTTCATTGCACTCAGGCAGAGACGCGCTCCCATCTCAGCGTCCATCCGGGTACTTTTACGGCGTCGTTGCCATTCAGGAGTAATGATGATTTTTATTCATCTCAACTCTGCGTTGCGTAGCGAACGCTCGATAAAGCTCGATGCTCATTGGCTGAAAGTTAGCTTTCAAAAATCTAACTGACTTTTGAGCACGATGTTTTCAATCACTTGTCAGCGAGGGATTAACGTGTTCGGTGGCACTATTTAAGCTGCGGACCTTCGGGTCCCGCAGAGAGAAAGTTCGTTTCAACGATGTTAGCTTCAGCAGTTTTCAAAGTTATTGCATTTTAGAGTGTAAACTCTCTAACTAATATTTTATCGTAGCATGGAGATTAACTTTTCCTGATTTTAGCAGCCTCATACCAACCATTCCGGCCATCATCGATCATCATAGGCCCGTAGCTTTATCTGTAATGAGTTGTTTTAACATCCAGCTAAACTTCGCTAAATTTTTTTAGCCTGAAATCTCCTGTAACGGAGATAGCTTGAAACAACACAACTCAATTTTCCTGATTGTCAGCAGCTTCATCAAACAATCCATTCCGGCCATCATCGATCATCTTAGGCCCGATTCCGTTTGAAACGATTTTAACTTCACCTCTCTTCATTGTGCTCTTCAAGCAATATGCCAAAATTGTCTAGCTTCATATTTTTACTGTAAAATTTCCACTTCACAAACTTATTTCATTATAGTGACTTATCCAAAAGTCTTAACGTTATTTCATACAAGAACTCTGATCATCCTATTTGATCCTAATTTATAAACTTATGTCGATGCAGCGTGGTCCTCTACAAATGAATTTACCATAATCATAGTTCTGAAACCAGTAATATGTAATTTCAATATAATGATACAAAATTTTTAAATGTTTGTTGTTTTGGTTGGCCAACTAAGCTTTCTACACCTTTATGTTTATGTGTTGTTTCGTCAATAAATATCTATTTGTTATACGTCAGTTTCTTTGTTTTGTCAAGACATGGGTGAGTGTTACTTTAATTTACTTTACATCTTAATCTAAAAATCGACTTCATATCTTAACTATTTTCCAAATTATCCAGTGAAGTTTATTTAATTGTTCATCCGGCCTTATTCTTAAATTCTTTTGCTATATCTTTTACTGTTATGTCGATTATTGGGTTAATTGCCACTTTACGATCACGTGCCGTGACGTTGTTTTGGATTGGCATTTTTAAAGCATTTCTTTAGTTCTTTTAACTTTATTAATTTTTGCATCTCTATTTTTCAAAATTACTTTCAATCTTTGAATTTCTCACACCAATCCGAAACGACGTGTCATGTGCATATTAGTAAAAATATAAATCTATTAAGATTAAAAAAAAACATACTTATGCAATACTATGAAAAAGAATTTTTAAAATATACAAATTTCAAAGCATATAGACAATAACAACCAACCATTTTGAATGAAATTCCAACTGTGGCGCTGCAAGCAAGGAGAAAAATCTGTTGTCACATGACACGAATTGCTTATAACTTGATAATTTATTTATTTATCAAAAAATGGAAAACTCATTTCGATTCCAAGTCACGTCAATAGTCAGGCCTACCAATTTTATGCCTTTGTGTTTAAAAATGCATATGAAATGCATCAGAAAGTTTCACATTGTTGAGCAGGTCATTTGAGAACAGCCTTAACATTTAATGTGCCCAATGACATCTCTCCCTCCTTTTTCAGTATCAGAAAAAAAAGTGCCCCAATCATGTAAAAAAATAATTGCTATATCAACTCTTGAATTGTCAAAGATTCCTCATCAGACACTATTACAGTCATTTAAATGGGTTGTTCTATTTATTATATGTATCAAGAGTTGTTGCGTGTAAATGTATATGCATATCTATAACCTCCAGCTTAAAGAAAAAAAAAAACCCAAAATACTCTGAACTAGAAAATTACTTTTACGTGGTAGTCATTAGAAAACTACTTGATTTTATTCATAAAATAAAATTTCTGGTTCAAAGTACGTTTGTTTTTAATAAAAAAAAACCCCAGGAGGTTGGCAAGTATGTATATGCATGCTATAAGATGTAAGTATGTAAGCATATAAAGTTAGGAAGCAATGTATGTAATAGAGATGAGATGGGCTCAGCCCGAGCCCGAAAGCCTGAGCCCGACACGAGCTCAATTTTTATACCAGACTTTGGGCCCGGGCGGGCTCAGGGTCATTTCTTCTGAAACTGACAATTTTATTTATTCTCATATACAAAAAATAAAAATAACTTTTTCCTGTAAAAAATTACAAATTCCATTTCAAGTAATTTTAATGTTATTTTGAGCAGAATGAATAGAAGGGGAAACAGAAATCTTATTTTTCTTTTCTAGTATTAGAATGTTAAAGAAAATTTGCGACATGCGCCAATGCGAAGTGGCACCAATAATATTTTTTGCTATATTTTCATTTGTGAAGTAGGATATTTTTTAATTGGAACGTTTATTTTATTTTATTTTTTTAGAGATCTAATGCGAGACGAATATTTTTTTTTTTTTAGTTTTTTGTCAATCAGCATTAGTTTAGGTTTGCAAATTTTTAGTCTTTTATTGTGTGCGAGTTATACTAGCTCTTCATATGAAAACAACGTCAGTAATTCTATTTTTAATTATGAACTCTGCTCATGCTAAAGCTCTGCTCTGCAGATTTATGAAGTCATTCGTAAGTACATATAATTCTCTTGTATTTATTCCGATAGAAAGCAATCGAAGAGTGTTTCAACGTTTTCTAATAAAGTACAGGATCTTTCAGATAACTGTGTCAAATTTTTAATTTAAGCTGTCTTGCAGGAACACGAAATGTTTTAATTCAAGAATCAATTATAATTTACGAAATACACCTTTTATAGGATATAAAAACGTTGTTCAATCTTCGGCATAGAAATAGTAATTTCTACAAATTTCATTTATTTATTTATAAACGCACTTCGTTGAAGTGTCCATCAGATTTACTTATTGGGAGAGAAAAATATTTACATCCTTTTAAGGAAGTATATTTTATTTGATACCAAACTTCCCTTTGATAAGATAGAATGTAAATTTCCATAAAATTAATTATGTGTATGAGATGAACAATTATTTTCGCGTATGAAGTTTTAAAAAACGTGATATTACTTTTAAAACAATTTTTAAATGTTATGCAATTTTTTCGGTATTGCACAGAAAAAAATAAAACCCAATTTGAGTCGAAAGATTCTTGGGTATGTGCCCAAATTGGGTCATGCCTGTTTTGGTTACCACTGTGTATCCATTTTGGGCACTGTTAAACACCCATTTTCAAATTTTTTTTTTTTTTTTTTTTTTTTTTTTGAAAATGGGTATTTAACAGTGCCCAAAATGGATACACAGTGGTAACCAAAACAGGCATGACCCAATTTAGGCACATACCCAAGAATCTTTCGACCCAAATTGGGTTTTATTTTTTTCTGTGTGGGCTCAGGCTCTAATTATACAAAATGTTTCGGGCTCAGGCGGGCTCGGATTTAAAATCATCGGGCTCGGGCTCCGAAAAGGGAGCCCGAACTCATCTTTAGTATATAAGTATGCAGTATTCAGCATGAAGGTAATTTTAAAATTAAAAAGTACAGTTAAACTTTGATTTAACAAATCTCAAAGTTTCCTGAAAAATAAAAATAGTAACATATAGAAATTTTGTTAAATGAAAATTACCGAATTGCTATTTTTTTTTTTCTAAAAGAAAATTTATACATTGTTTATATCTCTATGCCCAATACTGCATTTTAAAGTGATAATTTTTTCTGTTTTCAACATTTTTTTTAAGCTAATATTTATGTTCTTTCATTAATTAAAAGTGTAACTTTACTTTCAAAATTTTATTTTATGAAGATTACGGCAACAGAATTAAAGTAAAGTCTGTACAAGTTTGAGAAAAGGAATTTCATTTGTAAAATTTGAATAATTTTATGAAGTGCTTAAAACACATTTTTAATTCCCAGGAATAGTACTAGCCCTAGATGATATTTCAGGACATATATGCATGGTATACTAACCGAAAAAAAACTCTAAACTCCCTGTTCAATACATTTTATTATCATAAATAGTAGACTATATACACATTATTTTTTTGGTTTTTGTTTTAAAAGTATACATTTAAAAGAAAAGTAATTTTACCAGCACTCTTTGAGGAAACTGCAAAAAAAAAAAAAAAAAAAAAAAAAATTGCGATTTTTGCATCAATGAAGATCTTGACTATGTTCTTCACTGATTGATGAAAATTGCAAAAAAAATTTTGTTTATAACTGATTGGTAAAAAATCCGATATTTTGTGACTGATAGATGAAAATTGTGAACTTTTTGTAATGACTAATCGATAAAAATCCTGATTTTTATTAACTAATCACCAAAAACTGACTTTTTTTTTTTTTTTTTTTTTTTTAACAAACTGACGAAAATCACTATTTTTAACGATAGATTGAAGAAAATCCACCAATCAGTTCATTGTAGGCACTCCAGATTCTGCCTATATTGCTGTCACAGACACATTATCTATAACAGAAAAGAGATGTACGAAAAGCGAAAGTACTTGGCATTGTGTACGCACTGCACTTATGATCACTTTAAATATTTTGTTGCAAATGGTTGGAGGTTTGACAATTTGATCATCCAATTTGGTGATTTCAAATGCCAATACAGCACAAAACTCTCAAAATTTCAGGAATTTTAGAACAGACTATCATATTTTAGGACATTTCCGGACATTTTCAGGAATTTCAGGCCAAGTACAACACGTGAATTCCATAGTAGGTTGAAAACTATTAGATCTTTAAAATTCTGGTCTGAAAAAATTTCGTTTAATAGAAGTTCACGTTAGAGATTCATTATTTACAGATTTTTTTTTTCTGACGTTAGTTTGCTCAAAATAAATGTTTCTTGGAAAATTTCATTAAATAAAGAGTTTTGTAAAATGGAAGTTCCTTAAATAAAGTTACGCTGCATTTATTATTTTAAATTCTCTATTAAAACATTCATTAATTTTAATTGTGCCAATAAAGCAGGGTTTTCTTTCTTTCTTTTTTTTAATTACCAGTTAAAAAAACCTGCTTTTTTTAGTTGGCAAATTTATATCAAAGAAAGACAATAATACTAGCACTCGAAATTTCAAAATATATACTAAAATACTTTAATTGCTTAAAAGACGTCAAAATATCAATAAAAAACATCAAAATATTGACATGTTTCGATTGATTCACTCAATCATCATCAGAATACACAAAACACAAATACAATGTACACAAAACTGGAATGCATGATCAGTCCCTTAAGGGACAATTTTCCCCCATAGATCATAATGTAATGTTTTGCGCATCCCTGTGAACAAACTATAAATGCTACTTATTCTATACTCCTGAAAAAGCATGTTGTAGTCCATCTCAATGATGTATATCAATCTTACTATGTTTGAAATATTGTTACATCATTAAAATGCACTGCAAACGATTTTTCCCTATAGACCGTAACGTAACGGAATTGTTTTGTCTGACCCTGTAAACAAATTATAAATTCTACAGACTTCATTTTCAATACCAAACATTCCACAGTAAACCTCACTAACATATAAAAATTTCATGGCAAACCGAGTATATTTACAGGAGTTAGAGCATGGACAGACAAACTGAATTCATAAACACTTTTCAACTATGTTGGAAAGTGTTAAAAAGGAAGGATAGATGAAAGTTTAAGAAAAACCAGAAATCCAGCAAAACACAGAAGATTATCCTGTCTGAAAAATCACCCATAAAGCCAGGGGTGTAAAAACTGGACACCAATGGGCCAATTGTCACCATTAAATTTTATTAGTATTCTTCGCCTACATTTTATTAGTATTCCTATTAGACAAAGTTTACTAAATTTTAGTGGTGGCAATTGGACCACTGGCACCAAGTTTTTACAACACACAATGCAATGAATATTTAAAATATTACCTTGTCAGGATATTCATCAAGGGAGATATGCAACAAGGCGTTGAGATTATGTTTCTCTGCAATCAACCTGTATATGAAACCATCAACTCTGAAGTGTTCAGGAGATGACTTAATAGAATCCCACGATGTATCACTAGGATATTTGATAACAGTCTTTGGTATATTGGAATCTTTTAGTATATTTCTTGGGGATGTGCATGCTATGAATTAAAAAATAATAATCAAGAAATTTTATACATATGAATCAGGATAATAAAAATATATTTTTTTAAAAAAAATTAAGGAATGTATTTTAATAAAATTAGCATTCTTTTGAAAAAGTAATACAGTAAAGCACCGTTTATATGTTTCTCATTTATACATCTTTTATATTTATACGTCATTTCAGTTCGGTCCTGATTCATCCCTATGTGTTTTAGTGTTGTAATGTTTTGTTTATATGACACATAACTTTGGTTATAAATTGTCTCTTTCATACCGTAACTGATTTTCTCAGAATTTCCCGCCTCCTCCCAGCATCATTCTTTTATTTCTGCTAAAAATATTTGGGGAAAAGATAAAGGACAAAAGACATGTGTGACTGCTACAGGCGTTATTTCAAATTCATCGTACCTGTGGAGGGGTTGGAACATTAAGAATGGGCAGTAGGTGGTCTGCTAGCTCATGAGACAAGTTTGAGATTAGAAAATGTCGCTTCATATCCTTATTTCGTTGCAATTTAGACCACGTTTGAACGTGATTTCTATATTTTTTGTTCGGTCTCTTTTGAACACTTAACATACTCCTAAAATGTCCTGAAAACAAAAAGGTACTTTCATTAAAAGAGAAATGTTTCTTACAATACTAAAGAGAAAACTTCCCTAGAACTTAACTCCATACATAACGCTTTGCTTAAGTCTCAAAGTAAATCAGCACATCAGACAATGGCTAAAAATTGTTTTAATTAAAATTTGTTTGTACTTTCGGTAACAAAATAAAAAAGTAATTTGAAATGTGCAACTAATACAAGATTTGATAATTCTCACTTTTATTTTTCAATTTTAGAAATGATTACTGAATTTTTATTTTCAATGTTTTAATTTTTTTTTTTCCAATATATAATGCATCTTAAACAACCAAATCTGGTATCAAAATTAAATTTGTATGATTGCAGCATGTATATGAGATCAGAATATATATGAAGCCCACTGGTGTAGTGCTTGAGAAAAAAGCAGGGGACGCTCAAAGCGTCTGAATAGTAGAACAATAGAATTCGAAATTCAGTAATGCTAATTCATGCAATGATCTTCTCGTTAAAATTTGTTTAATAATTTTTGTTTTTAAAATAGTCATAGAGAATAACATAACCTACTGCCTACAGTCCACAGACAACAATGAAAAATTACTGCATTTTTACTTTCTAGACATGTATAGGGCAAGACAAGTATTGTGACCATAAAAAAAAACCTATGAAATTTTGGCATAGTTTTACATTTTGGGATTCCCTGAATCCACAATTTTTTTTTGTCATTGTTTGTTTTTTACAACGATTCTGTATGCATGGGCATATTTTGGTATTTCCCTGAACTTCCAGCTCCCCAAAGCTCATTTTTGCTATTAAAATATAGTTTTGACTGTATACACCATTTTTAATAGTGATAATACTGCAATGAACATAAAAAAACATTCATCAATTTTATCGCAGCTCAAGCAAACTTACGGAAGTAGATAAATAGACAAACAAATGACCCGGAGGCATAAATAATTTTACATTTTCTTGGAAAGTATTAAAAATCAGTTATTTATTTCTCAAGATTGTTAATTTATTAGCGTGCATTAAAAGCGTATCCTTAAAAAAAAAAAAAAAAATTTCAAAAGGCTGCGTCCTCCCATGTCCCCAGCGTCCCCCTGAAAATAAAAAGTAGGGGGATGCATAAGATAAAATAAAAAAGTGGGGGGACGCCATCTTCCCGCATACCCCCTCGACTACACTACTAATGAGGCCATAATGACAAGAAATTCCATAAGTATCTTATCATATACTCTAAATTTATGCTGTTACTCATGACTTGTCAGCTTCATTAAGATTTTAACACTTAAAATAAAATTAAGCATACATATTTTAGAAGTCAATTAGATACATATTTTAGAAATTTGAGAATAAGATATTTACAAATCCATACAAAACAGAACATTACAAAAACAGAAAACAAAAGAAGGTTATGCCGAAAAGTTAAATTAACATTCATTTAATATAAATTAGGAGATAAATTAATCATATTTTGAGTTACCAAGCCCAGGTCCTGACTAAT
The DNA here is from genome assembly GCA_963931845.1 of Maratus michaelseni. Taxonomy (NCBI): domain Eukaryota; kingdom Metazoa; phylum Arthropoda; class Arachnida; order Araneae; family Salticidae; genus Maratus; species Maratus michaelseni. Next base: position 344,332,514 of record OZ007591.1, on the reverse strand, counting down.
GGAGGGGCATGCAGGGCAACTGCCCTGCCTCCCTCCCCATTTAAGGGGGGGGGGGGCCCTTTGGGAGTGATCAGGATTTTCGTTAAGAGCGTGCTAAATGGTTAAAATTAGCCAAACTCTTTCATTTTCAAAGAATTAGGAAGGGAACGGGGTCCTTTCCTTCCCCTCTGTTTCCTACATCTCTCTCTCCACGTCATTGATGTAAAAAAAAAAAAAAAAAAAAAAAAAAAAAAGAACTATATCATTAAAAAACTAATGATTAAAATTTTATTATAACAACTTAGCATTCCATTGTTTTCAAGAAAAATTTATTATTTTCTTCGTAACTTGGCAAGTTAAAACCATTAATGATGACCAATTGGGGGCATTTTTCTTTTAGACATAATTTTTCTTATTGTAAGTCAGATCCTTGCGAATGTTAAATTTTTCTGTAGTTTCAAATTTGCGAGTAATCAAAACTTGCGAATGTTGAGGGATTAACATACTGTACAGGAAACATGTGTTTTTTAACTTTTAAATTCATAAAAGAAAAGGTAACTTACTATTGAGGGAGTGAGAATATGGAGTGTCATCTCGTCGTTGAATTTCCACAATAAGTCTATCACCATGTTTCAGATCTGTCAAGATTTGTTTATTTGTGTCACCATATGGTTTAATGGGCCTAGGTGGAACTCCTTTCTTGATTACTTGGTTTTTAACAGGGATGTTAAATTCATTTTTAATCCATTCCTGCAGCTGACCATACGAGATACCATCATCCGTCAATGCAAGGTTTGCCTGAAAAGGAAGGGACATCTGTAGTGCAGCACAACAATAATATATCAAATTACTTTCAGCAACAGCAACCAGAACTTAGCCGTATCATTTTCAAATACCAAAAACCATAACGTTATTAAGTACTAAATAGTGTTTGAAGTGTTAAATGCAGGGAAAAAAACAACAAGCATTTTAAAATACATTAAGATGACAGGATAATAACCTGACAATGCAAATTTGTTTTTATATGATTTCAAATTTATTTTGCGTTTGATCTAATCTAAGTGGTAACAAGAAAGAAAAATCATGCATCATGCATAGATTATGAAACACTTTTCAATACAAACAGAATATTATTAAGAAATTTCAATTTTTCACACAATGAAATCTATCATTGTCCGTCCTGTAACCAAATATACTTTTGTGTGTCTTTGTAAATGAAAATAAATGCTATGCACTTCGTAATCTATAATAAACATATTGTAGTGTACTTCAGTGATCCTTTTTAAGGCGGTATTCAAAAAAAATATTTTTCCATGCTCAACAACTCAAAATTTTGAGACACATTCCAGACTCATTTTTAAAAGTAACAACAGGAAACTTGGTGGCATGATTCATAAAGACATTTATAAGGGCCCCATGTTTTTATTTTTCGTTCAATTAATTAGAAATTGATTTACAGACAATTATTTTCACAGCACGATAATTTTTTTTGTTTCCAGCGCTATCGCTTCTCGAAATTCAGTTCAAAATGTCCACTTTGACAGCATTTTTAAAAATATATTCTGCCTTTATCAAAAAATCGAGACAGTGGGGACATTATAAAGTTTCTGAATAAGAGAACCTGCCAATTGGATGCATTTTAGAGCAAAAATGAATTTACGAATGTGTCTCAAAATAAGCAGTTTGGATTTGAATACACCCTTAATTTAATTATGTATGAAGTACAATATCATCATTAAAATGCATCAGAAATGATTTTTCCCCATAAATTATAATGGAATGGAATTCTTTGGTGTGTCCCTGTAAACCAACTATAAATGCTATTTATTCTATACTCCTAGTAAAGCATGTTTTAATCCATCTCAGTGATTATACTAGATTAATTTTGACACAATTATTCAAATTGGTAAAAAAATCATATGAGATGAAATCTTCCCAACTGGGTGAAAAAGTCCAGACGAGGATTTGAACTCGGGATCCCTTGGCTGAAGCTGCCAATGCTTCTTTACCAATTTGAATAATTTTGTTAAAATTAATCTAGTCTAATCACATTTGCAGCATTTACTAGAGGTCCTATTACTTGTGATTTATTCTGTTCAGCTGATTCAGATATCAGACCAGATGCTATGATCATTAAGGTTAACTGGCTGAATAAGTTCAGCTATATTCGTCTAAGATTGTTTAGTTGGTAGAGCATTGGCAGCTTCAGCCAAGGAATCCCGGGTTCAAATCCAGTTGGGAAGATTGCATCTCATATGATTTATTTATGAATTTTAATAATTGTGTCATAATTAATCTACTGTAATCACGTTTCCAGAGTTTACTGGAGGTCCTATTACCCGTGAGTTATTCTGTTATGCTGATTCAGATATCAGACCAGATGCCATGATCATTAAGGTTAACTGGGTGAATTAGTTCAGCCGTATTCGTTAGGGATTGCTCAGTTGGTAGATCATTGGCAGCTTCAGCCAAAGGGATCCCAGGTTTGAATCCTGGATTACCTGTGATTTAGTCTGTTGTACTGATTATTCAGATATCAGACCAGATGCTATGATCATTAAGGTTAACTGGATGAATAAGTTCAGCTATATTCGTCTGGGATTGCTCAGTTGGTAGAGTATTGGCAGCTTCAGCCAAGGGATACCAGGTTAGAATCCTGGCCCAGACTGTTTTGTGCAATTGGGAAGATTGCATCATATCTGAGTGCTCATATCAATTTCATTATGCTTGAAGTATTGTAAAATCCTTAAAATGCATCAGAAATGATTTTTTCCATTTGACCATAATTTAATGGAATTCTTTTGTGTGTCATTGTAAAAAAGCTATAAATGCTAAACACTCTATTTTCAATAACAAATATTCTATAATGAACTTGAATAGCATTTAAAAATTACATGGCAATCCAAGAATATTTACGAGAATTAGAGTATGTTGGAAAGTCTTAAAAAGCAAAGTGAAGGGTTTAGTAATGAATTTTACCACATATTTCAAACTGCGATACAAATTATAAAATAAACAGGGTTGCCACTGCTTAATAGCATGAAAAATAGTTGCATTAGTAGTCTATGATGAAAAAAAATAGTAGCCAAAATAGCTGCATGCTTACTTAAAAAAAGAGGGGGGGGGGGGGGGGGGGGGAGAGACACTACCACAAAATTTTTTTTTTTAAATTATCAATTGGATCAGAATGTAGTTTTGTTTTGCTAAACTGAATTGAATATATACTTGTTTTGTACTTGGACATTACTGTGAGGCAACTGCAAACAAGAAATAAATTACGGCAAGTTAAGTCATCTAATTAAGTAAGAAAGAAATGCAATATTTTAAATTGTTATTCTCAACATTTTAAATCTGTTATTACATTGAAAAATTGTGATAGAAAGAATGTGTTTCTTATTCCTAAGTAGCATTTATTTCAGTTCGTTTATTAATTCAAATTTCTGATGTGAAACATATCATGTAGCTGTGAGGTAAAAAACAAATACAATTTACACAGCACAGTTGTACAAATCTACAGTGAATTGTATATGGTTCATATGGTGGTTGAAGGGTTTTATACTTTTAAGAAGAAAAGTTGAGACAAATATAATGTAAAGCATATGCATGGTAGCCAAACCAAAAATAAGTAGTTACCCATTGTAATTTGGATGATTGGCATCTTTGAGCTACATTTAGATTGAGCTACATTTGGATTATTGATTTCAAATGGAAGCTTTTATAGATTTTAAAAATTGAATAAAAATCTTAAGAAATTTATACTGAAATCTTATGTTGGGATATCAGTTAAAAAAGGGGGGGAAGTTGACAGTTCTGGGACTGATAAAAAATCTGATTATTATTATTTTTTTTAAACAAAAATAGTAGTTGGGATTGGAAAAGGTGACCTTTTTTTCTGTTTTTTCTCAAAAATAGTCGCTTTTGAAAAATTTCAGGCTAAAATAGTAGCCATAGTCACCTGATGCTAAAAATAGTCACTTTTAGTAGCATTTTAGTTGCAAATGGCAGTCCTGAATAAAACATATATATACCTGAAATATTGTATTGCTTTATTTAATTTTGGTTTTAAGATATTACTGAAAAGCTAACATTCAAGCAGTACATGGAGAAGGATTGAACATAAGAAATCAATAAAGATAAGACTTTCAATGACAGATCATACAGAAATCAGTTGGCATCTGTTTCTGCCATTACATTTCAGTAGTGAAAGCTATTAGAAAAATTCTTGAGAAAAAAAAACCTCCAAACAATTATCAAAAAAGATGATTTTATAAAAGTAATAAAAAGCAGAAAATTGTAGATCTGCTAAATATTTGCAACCCTGTAAAATAGTTCAGTTATGTCATACATTTTGTACAAATTAATATCTCATGTGGAAATCAATCAAACTGTTTAAATAAAATCAAAACTCTTTAAGAGAATCACACAAATGAAATTTTTCACAAGTAAAACAGAGTGGCATGGAATTTGAGTAATAGAGACACTAAAAATAATAAATAAATGAAATGAACAATAAAGATTAAAATTAGAAAAGTACAATTCAGCTAGCAGATTAAAAAAATTGCTTATATGGGAATGTATAAGAAAATAATACATATTCTTACTTGAAGGCCATTAGAAGTGCAAACTTTTATGTACTGGAACTCTGATGGTTTTGAATGATAACTGAGGGTGCTTTCTAATTTCTGTTAAAAAAATAATAAATACACTAAATTCAAGATTTTTTTTTTTTTTGAAAATATATTTAATTAGTAATACACAACAAATCAGAAACATGCTTTTAATAACAGTATTTTAATGATAAACAACTTAAAATTTAGGATCTTTAATTAAAGGATCTAAAATAAATAGTTTAGGGTCTAAAATTAAAATATTAACCATAGTTTTAGCAGAATCTTGTCTTTTAAATTCTGGCTTAGGAGGTAAATCCGAACCACTTTTGATGTTGCATTTTTCTATAAGTTTCATTATTTCTGCCGCAACGTAAGTTTGGAGTTCAGTATCAGTAGATTTATCTAAAAATTCAAATATAAATTAGCTCATCCTCACAACACAAAGAACGTCTATTAATGTACAACTTTATATAAAACTCTATAAATGCTTAAATAACAATATAAACATATATTAATGCCCGTATAATGTGCTTTTTTTTTTTCAAAAAATTTAAATCTAAAAAGTAGGACATGCAGTATACATGTAACATTTCTGACAGCTATATGAGATCGCATGTGCATTTACCAAGTTATCACATACAACACACAGATTTTGCAATAAAATTGTACATTATTACTAAATACAAATCAATTCTTCTTCTGGCTTAATTGTAATAAATTGGATTTAAACACTTTTGACATAGCATGTGACATTTTTGTTCATACAAATTTTAACTTTTCTTTAAAAATACTTTTTTTAAAAGACTTTTGTAAATTCACAAAACTCTTCTGCTGTGTCTTACTGGCTTAAGATAAAATAACATGTAATATGCATACTGTAATAATTAGTAATTAGTATTATTATCTTTATTAGTGATATTATAATAGCTGGCTCAATATATATTTATAAAATGAAGTTTCCAGTGAGAAAAAATTCTCATTCCAAAAACCTTACTTTGGTGGCATTTTAATAAGGAGTAGTAATAAACATGAGTAAATAGGATAATTTGGGTTTGTTTCCTCCTCGACCTTAAGGGTGTATTCAAATCCAAACTGCTTATTTTGAGACACAATCATAAATTCATTTTTGCTCTAAAATGCATCCAATTGGCACGTTCTCTTATTCAGAAACTTTATAATGTCCGTATTGTCTCGATTTTTTGATAAAGGCAGAATATATTTCAAAAAATGCTGTCAAAGTGGACATTTTGAACCAAATTTCCTGAAGCGATAGCGCTGGGGAAAAAAAAAATGATCGTACTGTGAAAATAATTGTCTGTAAATCAATTTCTAATTAATTGAACGAAAAATAAAAACATGGGTCCCTTATAAATGTCTTTATAAATTACGGCGCCAAGTTTCCTGTTGTTACTTTTAAAAATGACTCTGAAAATGTGTCTCAAAATTTTGAGTTGTTGAGCGCGGAAAAATATATTTTTTTAATACCGCCTTAAGTAAGGATTTCTACACAGTTTTATTTTCAAATTTTCCTGTTTTCTGCATCAAATTAATATGGGGTGACTTGAAAATTATAACTTTTTTTTTTCATTTAACCCCCATCAAAAGCAGGATTGCATACAAATGCACATTATACATGGGTAAATACAAACTAACAAATCAACATATGAAGATCAATCAAAGCATAGGAGTCAGTAAGAAGAGCCAGAGGAATGCTGTTGCCCGTCCGTGCATTTTAATATCTAAGCATTTAAATTTTCTTTATCAGCCATGATTTAAATAAAAAAAGGATAATAATAAAATTTATTTTTCAGAAATGACTTAAAATAACTAAACACTAAGAGAAAAAGGAACTAAGAATTTTTCCCAGAAAAGCTCTGCCAACTCCTGAGCTCACCGTGCAACACATTTAAATTTTTTTTAAAATTATTTATATGTTTAAAATTTACCTTAAATGGCAGGTTCAGAGGCCAGAACCTCCTCGATAAATAAAGATATATAATGAGATTACTATATTTTAATAGTTAAATAATGTATTGCTTTTTATGTTAGGTTTAAAAATTGTCTAAAACATAGAAAATGACCAAAAATTTTTAATTTAGCCTATTTCATATTTATATCCATCCTTTTCAAAAATGCAGATTTAAGAAAGTTGTCAAAGTGATCATTGACAAAGTAGGGTTTCGGCTTGGCCATAAATTTCATAAACAGCAATTTAACGTGGTTTTAAAAAAATCAGAAGGCTCACGTTGTCTACCACAGGGATATTTATTCCAAAATCTTGTACCTCCCTGAATTTTGTTCTGCGAGCACCTAAGAATCAAAGCAGCACTAAGATCACTTCAATATACTGTATGAACAGACTCAGCATAGGGCACATAAAAAAACAGAACAATTCAAAGTAAACACAGCACTTATCCAAAATTTTCAGAAAGATGAAAAAACACCTGCTGACAAATGGTTTTTCTATGGAACAACGAAACCTCTCTTGCCTCATAACAAAGATTAATACACACACATATATTATGAATATCATTGAGAATAAAAAAAAAAAAAAAATCATGCTATGTCATGATTTTTTTACAAGCATACGTTTTGCTTTTAACCCTTTAATTCATAAAGTACATAGTACTTGCTAATGAAAGGTACAGAAAGATTTTTCTCCTATTTAAATATGTACATTATTTTTTCAGTAACTTAATTAGATAACAAATCTTATACCCCATTATCAAACTTGGATAAAATTATGAGGAATAATGAAAGTGACTGAAAATTTCAAAACTTTACTGATGTGTACACCAATGCAAGAAAGAACATGAAACTGCTAATAATCAGTAAGACATTGAGGAATATAAAACATTAGAGCATTACAAAGTACAATTTAGGCATCTATTGATTTATTCTCCTTTTTTTTTTTCTTATAACATTGAAATCGGCTCAGGAAATTTCATAAATCATTATTTCTTTGACTTTGCCTGTGGATGCCATTTTCCAAGAGTCAACAACTGCTATCTTGGAATGACAAAATTCTAATTGTCACAATTTTTTTTTTTTTTTTTTTTTTTTTTTTTTTTTTTTTTGAGAAAAATGAGATGTAAGTTTCATTTCTTGATAGGCACCAGTGCATTTGGAATTTGTTCCATTTTGCTTACACTTGAAATGCTCACTAAAAGGCATTTTATTTGTATTAGCTCAAATTACAGACTGCACTAAACACATTTGGTAGATGATGCTATTGCATTTTGACTAATTTTTCACAGTTAGTTAGAGTCTTGTCATTCCAAGACAACAAAATGAAATACATGATGTTAATGGACTAGTATTAACAAAACAATTCTTGAACTGAAGTTCTTCAGGTTCATCCTCAAAGTTTTTATTTGAAGTACAACAAAGCATGAAAATTTTGCATTTTGCAAACATTAAGGAAGATTATTTACATCTACATACAGTTTCTGAATGAACAAATTGTTTATTTTTTTTTCCTTTTTCAGTTCAATGGTTTATGTAATAAAGTCAGAAAACACACAACAGTGTTTTGATGTTAAATTCTGTGATTTCCGTCAACTCAGTAGTTACAAACCCTATCATGTAATCTGCAAGAAATATATAAACTGCTGTAAAGTGAAACACCCCCCCCCCCCCAAGACCATTTCATAAAAAGGTTATAGAACTTATGTCACGATCAGTGCCACTACCAGCTGTTTTGCATGATAAAAAACAATATTCAGAGTTGCCAAGTTCCAAAGGGCAAAAATCAGGAGATTTTTAAAAAGAAATCAGGAGACTATTTTTGATGATTTTCTTCTTCTTAAATGTAAACATAGAATAATAATAATTTAATTAATTTTAAATAATAATACAGACATATAGTTAAAAAAAATTAAAATGGTTTTAACTAAGCAAATGATATCAAATATGTTTCAAAACAATTTAAAGATTGTTATAAATAATACCATGAATGGTTTTGCCTCGTCATAAAAATATACAATCATAAAAATTACAAATGATAATTATTAATAACAAAAATAAAATGGTACATGATGATTACATTAAAAAAAAAATGAATTTACAGTTTCCAATGTAAAGTTACAATTAATTCACTATCGAAAATAAAATTAATGGTATCAGATTTTACATTTAAGAATGAAAATTTTCTTAGCAAGAGCTACAAAGAGCCATCATATATATTTGACCTGAACTGCTGTAATATCAAACACAGAGAAGAAATAAACATCTGTGATTTTTCTAGCATATTTAAATATAAAATAAGAATGAGAAAAAATGTGTTAAAAAAATCAGGAGTAACATGTCAAAAATCAGGAGAAAATCAAGCAGAAATCAGGAGTCTCCTGCTAAAATCAGAAGACTTGGTAAGTCTGAATATCTGTGGCTCCAAAGGAAAGTAGCAATGTTTTAGTTTGTAAGTGTAGATAAAAATAAATGTAACATAAATTAAAATAAAGATAAGAATGACAAAAGCAAAATTTAAATGAACTGGATAAAAGAAAGATGCATTTTTAGTTGCTCCGTAAATCAATTAAAAATCATTACTTTGTGTATATTATTATTGATAAATTTCATAGCAATTTAAAATTATAAATAAATAATATAGATTGTCTTTTAAAATTCAAATGTTAATCTTTATATTTCTGTACATTACATTCATGCTGTTATTTTTGTTAACTACTACATTATTAAAATATATAGACATGATAAGAAAATAACCTGAAAAATGTTTCTCAATAAGTTTCTTTGATAAATCTTTAACAAACTGGTTCAAATTTGTTTTACTGTTGTTGTGAATCTCGAAATAAGATATTTCATCTTCAATTTTTATTCCATTCCAAGCCAATTTCAGAGGTATTCTAGAAATAAAATATAAACATTTCTGAAATTATCTTAAATTGAGCAATGTAACACAGCATTCAAATATATATAAATACTCAAAAACAAGTAAATATTCAGGGACCTGTTTAGAAAGAAATAGGGTCCTTCCTGCACAGTTTTTTTAAATTTCAAAACTTGACCCTTCACAAAATTTTTCACCTCAAAACAGTACTGTACTCTTCACAAATTTAATCATTCAAAAGTAAAATCTGACTGTAAATTTTACATATAAAGAAAATATGTGTATTTTACATGCATATATCTTCTTTAAAATATATAAACAAGAACCTGAGCACAGTAAATTCTGTCTAAGGCAGACTCTGTGTAAGCCAGAAATCTGTATACTGCAGAAAAATTTTCAAGTCCCAATGAACCCATAGAAAAACCATTAATTCATGATGTATAAGCCAAAATCTGCCCAAAGGAGAAACAGAAAGCTAATTAAAGTCCCACTAAAACCAAAATTTTGCATAAGGCAAAAAAAGGGATATTTTAAAAAGGAAAGGCATTTGTTTTGTGAAATTTTAAAACTGATAGATATTACATCAAATAATCGCTGTCGAATATTTTAATTAAATTTCGTAATATATTTTTTAAAGTATTCAAAAGAATAAAAAACTACTTAAACTTTTAAGAAATGCTTTCTTATTGAATTATTTCCTATATAAATTTGCATATAAAAGTTCTTATTATTAGTAAGAATCATATTTATGAAAAAAAAAATATTTTTTAAAGAACAATATATTATGCTTTAAGGCTGTACTTAAATTCAAAGTGCCAACTTTCTGACACATTCTCAAAATCATATATTTTTTTTTTTCATAAAAGTAAAATTTGCAGCACTTTTATTCAAGTTGTATAAAGAAATTGAATAGTATTTCTCATTTTTCTATAAAGACGAAGGATCTTTTAGAATTATCGTTTTCAATGGATTTTCAAGTCAGGACAATCAAGGAAAGATCTTCATCGGAGAGCAATTCTTTATTACTTCAGACCCAACATATTTATCGGAAAACGAAAAACACTATTTGATTCTAAAGCTCTATTAGTCATCCCTGCAAATTTTATACTTTTACGCATAAAAATAATATCGAGAATGGGTCAGAAAGATTTGCATTGCTGAGAAATTTTTTTTGTTTTTTAATTTTAAAAGCTTTGAAATTTTTCTAACATAAAGGTCTTTAACTCTTATCTTGTAGGTTTTGATAATAAGCACAATATTTTTCCTCGAAAAAATCAAAAAGATGATAGTGAATTTATTTTTTACATATGCCAAAATAATTGTTCAAAAAAATCTTTTTCACATTGTACTAAGGAAAGAATTACTTTTTTTTCTTACTTCAGATTTCGAATTCTGAAATCTTCGATGCCAATCAGTCATAGTTGAGATTCAATAGCCAAATGATTAAAGAAACTCAAAAAATGTTTCTCGATAATGCATCTGGTCATGCTGGCGTAACCTATGAATCAAGAAGTTAGAAAAATGATGAAAACTCACTAAAGAAAAAAAAAATGTTGCAGTCGACTATTGAGTCTTTAGATGATTGCTGTTTAGCCACAAAAATGACAAAAAACATCAGTGTTTTAGATGATATCAAATGGATTGCAAAATCTTGCTAAAAAATGTCGCTGGAAAAGATTGCTTGTTGTTTTAAGAAAGCCGGATTAGTAATTCCTTCCTCAGAAAATGACCAAGAGTCACTTGAATAGCTGTGAGAAAATGAGTTACACAGTCTAATAAATGACTTAAAATTTGTAGCTATTCATGAAAAGATTAATTAAGCAGATTCTTGTATCAGCAGGTTATATGCAGCATACATTAACGAAGCTAACACTTCTGTGGACGTTTCGGTATAGCTTGTATCATGATGTGGAAATTGATAGTAAAAGTGAAGACAACTAATATTCTGAAAACGTTGAAGACAAGAGTAGAATTTAAAGATATCAAAAGGATGTCTTAGGAAGCATTAGGTAATTCTAACAATTTTTTCTGATTCAAAGAAAAGAAGAAATGATACCAATAATAATATTATATACAATATACAATATATTATACATTTACATTATATTACATTATATTATTATACATTATATAATATAATATACAATAATTAGACTTACAATGAGATATTGAAGAATGTTTGGTAAACCGAAAGATAAAAACAAGCATCTATTAAAGATTATTTTTTTACTGCTATGTAAAATATGAGGCATGTAATTGTATTTGTAAATGATTCTCATTAAATTTCAGAATTGAAGCAATTTCGTATTTGTAACATTGTATTATTTTCTATTAACTATTTATTTTAGTGTTCAAATAAAAAAATAAAGAAAGAAAAAGCCCTATGCCATACAATATACAGGGTGGGGCATAAAGATCTCCCCATTTTAAGAGGTCAATAAAAGTATATAAGACAATGAAAACAAATATTTTATGTTTACATTCGGAAAGAATAATGTTTGCCATTTATTAATTGTTACAGTCTGTAACATTTTTTGCTATTAATTAATTTCGAGGTTTTGTTGTACGAAAAATGATATTGCCTAAATGTTTTCCTTCGTACTCTATACACTTGTGAAGTCTCTCCCAGAAATTCAGCATAACCTTTTCCACCATTGCTGGAGGAATTGCTGTTTCTCTAAAATTAGGAACCAAAAAGGATATTGTTTTTCCGTTGGGTATTTTCCCATGCCTGCTTACTCCAAAGTGCTTACAAAATAATTGTTGTGTTTGAATGATGGAATCCGCATTCTTAAAATAAGTTTCAACAATGAATGCATGATGTTCACTAGTCCAAGACATACTGTCAACTGAAATAGGGTAACCAGGGAAATATAACAGCGCTACTTCAGACAGGCCCTCTACACTAGCGCCGCCGCAGCGACAGTGGCAAATTAGGGAGATCTTTATCTTATGCCCCACCCTGTATTATATAAAACAACATACATTCTTTATTTTCTTTTTGCATATTAATCATATAAAATTTTAATACTTAAGAGTAAATTTATAGCTTTAAGTTGTAGTATATCATCCAATAGAATATGTACTTCACCTACAAACCATTTTTTTTTTCTTCTGCCATTTTTCTCCCTAATTTTAAGTGTTACAACATTTATAATTTTCACAGACTCAAAAGTTTGTCAAAGCCTTCAAAGCACAACTTTGTTTTATTATTTATGTATATTAGCTTCCTATTTTTATGAACATAAAGCAGAATATCATAATGATACACTCTGGAACTGTTCATCTATGCAGATATATGCAGAGTTTACCCCCAGATTTTTAAAAAAGGCAGAGTTACACTGATAAAAAAAAGGAACTTTTTAGATTTTTAAGACACATTTTATGTTATTAAAAGTACTTTTAATATTTAAAAATCTTTTTTTTTTTTTTTTTTTTTTTTTTTTTTTTGTAGGGCAAGAATGCTAATTTTTGGATAAGGGGCAAGAAATATGTTATTTTTTCAACCAAAGAACAGGTAAGGTGCAGCACATTCTTAAAACTGTTGGGGGTGATATATGTCTGAATGCTCACAAATCATAAATGAAATAGAATACTACCCCAGAATTACTAATTAACATTGAGAAAAAAATAAAGAAAAGCCCATGCCTAACAATATATCATATAAAACAACATGCATGAAAACACAAATAATTTAATTTGTGCAAAACACATTAGATAATTTAATTTATGCCAACAGCAGAAACAAGATACGCACACAAAAAATAGCTGAGAAGATATTAAAATATAAAATTGTCCATAATTGCTGCAGATTTTAAAGTAAATTTTTAAACTCCCTGAATTTTTCCTGTTTTCTAAAATTAGAGAAATTTACTTAAATTTAAATAAACAATTTTGCAATTTTATAGAAATTAAAACTGATATTAAATTACCTAGTTGGTTTAGCTTCTTTCTTGGGCTTTTGACTTATACCTTCATCAGGGAAGTACCTCCTTGCTTGTTCATACATGCAGATGCTTCGGTCAAGGTTATCTTTGTCTTCAGCTTTATATATCACAGTTCCATCATTAGTCACTTTTCTCAGATGTAGGCTAAAATAAAAATAGATTATAATTAATTACACAAGAAATTTCTTTATAAGGGGGAATTTCATTTGTATAATTTTGTAGGAGTATTACACATTTAGAAATGTTTTCACTCTTTGAGAGAATGTCCAAGAGTGAAATTACTCATCAATATTTTTGTAAATTATAAAACTATTTCACTACATTAAAGCCAGGACCAAAACATTCTATAAAATACCTACACAAATGCAAAATTAAAATACTACCACAAAATCCCAATTGCAAACACCTCCCCCCCCCTTTTTTTTTTAAAAAAAAACAAAAACAGTTAAATTTGGGAGGGAGCTTATAATCACAATTTATTTTTTATAAAGTCACAAAAAACAGTTTTTACCATTAATTTACAAGTAAAAAAGGTAAATAGCTATCTTCCAAATTTCGTCCGATTTTCACTTAAAAAAAGAATCATCCAAATGTCTCCCTCCCCATACAAAATTATCCCTAAACAAAATTTTAAATCTGTAAAAATCTTTTTTTTAAACTTTTCTTCTTTATTTGTTATTTTATTGTAACAATTAATAATATTCCTCTAACACCCCTTCCCAAAATTACTGCTTCCCTCTTTGCCCCCCCCCTGGTACAAACATGTATAATTTAACCTTTATAACCCTTTAATTTTACCTTTTTTCCGACAAATTTAATATTTTTTACTAGCTATAAATAAATAATCTATCACCCAAATTATCCCCTCTTCAAGAAAAAAAAAAAAAGGGGGGGGGGGAGGAGGCAGAGTGAGATTTTCCTCTTTTTTGTAATTTGGTTGTTCTGACCTCTGATATTTTGTTAATATGGGTGAGGGTCTGGAAAGGTTATTTTAGAGAACCTATTTATTTTAAAACATAAAAAGATAAATGTTCAGGGATGAGAACAGCCAAATTGCAAAAAAAGAGGATTTTTTTTTACTTTCCTCCCACATATTTAGAAATCTCCACCCCTTTGACGGGGAAAGGACAGATCAGAAATTTCAAAGGGATGAAGATTTTAGGAGAGTGATACTTATATGAGATGATGTAGATGAGATATTAGTCTTATTCACCTTACAAAATGAGAAATAGGGTAGAATTAAAAAATATATATTTTGGACAATTTGGGGATATAGGGATAATTTAGATGGCTGATTATTTATTTATTGTTACTGGAGAGCAACAAATAGAATATATATATTTTTCATAAAGTTTTAAAGATTTTGAACTTTGTATGCTGAGGGGAGTGGAAAGGAAGGAGAAGTGTAAATTTGGAGGAAGAGGGGAGTAACTTAAATGATTTATTATTTACTTATTATTACTAGTGACTACCGGATAGAACAGAAGAATATTTTAAAATAGAGTTTTTAAAGATTTAGATGGGTTTTTTATCCCAAAGGGAGGAGCAGATAATTTGGGGATATAGAGATAATTTAAATGCCTTATTATTTATTTATTGTTACTAGAGAGCAACAAATAGAGCATATATTTTTTATAAAGAGTTTAAAGATTTTAAACGTTGTATGCAGAGGTGGAAGCGCTCCCGTGGCAGAATCGCAGCGACATGGCAACAATGTCGAAGAATGGAAAAGATTTATTGCAGAAAAAAATTTCATTTGGGGAAAAATATATATTTTTGGAAGGGAGAGAAGATCCATGCAGTAAAAAGATCTGTATATGTTTCAATTCTGCAGATCAATATTGGTAAAGGGTGACAGTCTTCCACGTTTTAGCAGAATTTCATACCTGCCCCCCCCCTCCAGAATTTTCATTTGAGATCCCCTCCCTCACATTGTTTAAGATCTTTAAATCTCTCTTAAAAAAAAAAAAAACAGCCCTATTTATTACTTTGAAGTAGCAATAAATTAATGATCAATCATCTACCTCCCCTGAAAAATTTTAGTTTTTTTCTCTTGGCATGCCCCTTCCCCCCCCCCCCCCTCCAACTCCAATATTAACTCCTAATTGCTTTGAAAAAAACTGTTGCATAGATACTGTGTCGAGGGGAGGTTGTAGTTACTGACTGATTTTTTACTTATTCTTAATAATAACAAGCAATATATAGAACAGAAGAATTTAAGATTCTCAAGATTTTAAAACTTTTGTGCTATGCATACC
Source organism: Maratus michaelseni (assembly GCA_963931845.1). Lineage (NCBI taxonomy): Eukaryota > Metazoa > Arthropoda > Arachnida > Araneae > Salticidae > Maratus > Maratus michaelseni. The sequence continues at coordinate 344,316,874 of OZ007591.1, read as the reverse complement.
ACATTCTATAGTAAGCCTCGTTTGGTGCACCTGAATGATAGATATCAATTTAAATATGTTTGAAAAAGTATAACTTCATTGAAATACACCGCAAACCATTTTCTCCCATAGACTGTAATGTAACGGAATTCTTTTGAGTGTCCCTGTAAATGAAGTATAAATGCTACATACTTCATTTTCAATATGGAACATGCCATAGTAAACATACATTAATATATATCAATTGCATGGTGATCCGACTACATTTACATGAGTTAGAGCACAGACAGACAAACTGAATTCATAAATACTTTTCAACTATGTTGGAAAGTGTTAAAAATATCGGGAGAATTTTGAACATTAGACACCACACGTTTTGTTTTTATTTATTTATTTTATATTAATATAGTTTATTAAATATATATATTAATTTCTTTATAAAAGAAACAACCTCTTTAATAAAGATTTACTTAAGCATATTGAGATGAGCATAAAGATAAGAAAATAGTCATAAAGAAAAAAAAAGAAGAAGGAGGAAGAGGACAATTTTTGCCATTAATTTAACAAGCACATTTTAAAATTATCACAAAATAAAAAAGAATAAATAAGATAATCAAAGTACATTTAAAATGAAAAACATGAATATCCTATTAAATTTTTGGAAAACTACATTAAAATTAGAGAGTTACAAAATTGAAAAAATATTACAAGCACCAATAAAATATATTTTAGAAAGAATATAAGGTACACATAAATCATCTTTTCAAAAGAACAAATTACAGAAAAGAAAACTAATGAATGTTTATAAAACATTTTGTTATAGGGTGCCTACACTAAGAGTTAGTCGATCAGTTAAAGATATTTTACAATTCTAAACCTCCCGTCGACTGCCTTGTTTATAAAAAGTGAACATCAGATGATTTTCTTAGCTTTTTTAAGCTGAATAAAACTGTGTATAGAACATCCACTATGCTATGATGTTAACTTATTACTGTGTATTAAGTATAAAAAGTCATTTTGTTAATGGTTGGCCACCAACTTAAAGTTCATTACTAACAACAATGAATTATAATGTAAATTTCATATGAAATCTATGAACAGATATTACTACATCAAACATACTTCAACCAATCACTTAGGCTTAGGGTTTTACTCATCATGCATAACATCTTGAATTCCATGAATTTATCAATAATTTTTTTATATTTAACCCTCTGACTGTCCAGCAAAAGGGCTAAATTGTAATGTTGTTTTCTCTGTATATTTTTTAAATGCTAAAAAAAAAGGTGATCATTCCAAAATTGTATAAAAAAGTAATTATATATATGAATGTAAACCTTGAGGGTATCAATCATTACTCAATGTATTAAAACTGTATTACATACGTAGAATTATATTATTTAAAAAAATGCTTGTATTGCAGTGAACATATTAACATGGGCTTGTCAGTGAGAGGGTTAATAAATAATCATCTTGTTCTTTCATTATCAGAGAAATAAAAATATTTTAGTCGACAATAAATAAATTAAATAATAAAATCTTTATATATATATTTTTCAATAACTGAAAAATAGTTACAATTTGTGCTATTTTTTACAGCACCAAGCTAACTACCCTTTCAAGTTTTTTATTGCATCTTCACATGCATCTGAAACTTTATATTTTGTTCATAAAGTTATGACTTAAATTTTAAACTGAATAAAAAGCTGTTTTATGTCATGTTTAAAATGTATGAATTTTGTAACAAAACAAAACAATATTGAAAGAAAGAATGTCCTGAAGTGGTTTGTGTGGCTGAGGTCCAACATGAAATTTATCAAACCTCGTGACTCGCTTAAAAAGCATTCAATTTTCAACCATTAAAAATTAATATCAAGAACATCATAACAAATACAATGCCCAAAGAATATTTACCTGTTACAGAAATTGCAATTTTGTAATTCTGGACGGATGTTAATAAGATCGTTTTTCATACCATAATCTGAAATAGAACAATACAACAAATCTTAACACATCAGATAATATAAGCAAGGACATTTTCATATGTAAGAAATTTAATAAAACAGTGGTAATGTCTATGGCAATATTTTTTAATCCCCCCCCCCTTCTTTTTAAATAATTTATAATTAAAATGAATTTTTCATTGATCATTTTCATTGATGGAAGCATGCTTCTAGTTGGCAGATTGTATATCATTCAAATTTAATTTTATATTATACAGATATTATGTACAAACATGAGATTGCAGTAAAAAAAAAAAAAAAAAAAAAAAAAAAAAGAAAAGAAAAGAAAAGCATGTGAAATGAAAAAATGAGAAATTATTTAAAATAACATGAATATATAATAATTAAGAAGGTTATTTTATGCATGATAAAATGATCAACTAACAATATTTTTGTTCAATTGCTGCTTTATTGAGGGTGGGGGGAGCAGCAAATCAAATTTGAGTAATTTGTGCAAATATAATCAGTAATTTTCAAAAAGAAGTTTCTACTTTAAGTTTATAATTCTAATGCAGTGTTCCACCAAGCAATTTTGCCTAGTTGTCTGATTAAAATTTTAACATGAATTCACTCAAAACGTCAATTTATACATACGGCTAGCTAATGTTTTACTCTGTCACCTGGCTCCAAAAAACATCTGATGAGAACACAGATGTTGTAGCAAATTTTCTATATGATCTTTTGCAATTTTTTATGTATGAAAGTCTACCCATATTTTCTTACATAAAATTCCATACAATTACATAGTTTTTAGGCAATAAAACTGCAAAAACTGTAGTAGAAAGATTATCAAAACGTAATTTTTACCCTTTTTTTTTTTTTTTTTGTAAAATCTTGCTCTTCTCTAACAACATTATTCAATAAAAACTAATTTTTAACCCATTAGGTAATAGAGAAGAGTAAATAATCATTAGAAATATTTTCAAAGCAAATCTCTGCCAAGTGCAGATATTTCCAATTTATTGGCCATTTCTTTCCCAATTCCAGTTGTTTATGTCCTTGTGCATAATTACTTTTATCTATAGAACTATCCAGGAACATCTTTTTAAAGAGGAATGGTGCATAGTTTGAAGCATTTAATGGTAAACTATGATCCATTAAAAGTGACAAGGCCGAATATAGATTGCCACACACGGCTTTTATTTAAAAAATAAATAAACTAGCTGTAACTCAGAATAAAAAAGCAATGACAACAAACAATTTTAAAATATCTAAATAACAAATAAAAATTCCCCTGTTAAAGTGTTGAGTTGTTCAATAACCATTCGATTTAGAAAAGTATTTTTCTACCACTGAGCAATTTTTTTTAATGAAATTTAATTCATGTTGCTATGGCAGCAGACGATAAAACGATATCTTTGGAATAAGGGGAATAAATAGAAGAAAAAAAATTGTTGATGTTTGTGATAAAATGTTTTTCTTTATTTTTTAAAAATGTATATACATAATTCACTTTTATATTTTAACAGAATAATAAGTTTACTTATAATTCGTTACTCATGCTATGGCCAGTATACACGATACACGTCGAGCCACAATGCCTTTATCATTATCTTTTTACGCGTAAAAGTTTCGCTACGGTACTCCATTGTGAAGTTTTGTAATTTTTGAAATCTAATATTTGAAAAACGACATAATCATTAGATTTGAAATTGATATCAAGAAAAATACAATTTTTTATCATTCTAACGCAGTTTGTAAAACAATTTTGTGACAAATACTTTTCGAGTTATTAATTTTTTAAGTAACTTCAAATGTTTAATTTTCCGAGATTAATCTGTGGCAACGATGGATTGCTGTGACTTTTCATAAACATGAAAACTGATAGAGATTGAAAGAATAAGCCACCCTGTGTGTGGCTAAAAAAAAAAAAACATTCCAATTCAATGATTCTTGGATGCATTTCATCAACATTAAATTTCCACTTTTTTTTTATTTGTTGTACATTATCTATATGATTTCGAGTTCCAAAAAGTTTTACTACATCTCCTCAAACCACACAGTAGAAATTATCGCTACTAGTTTGATGAGTTCTTGCGGCTTGCTGAAGGGTTACGCTAAACTAAAGGTCACAAAAAAAGACAATTCATATTTCTTTTTTGACGCTATAATTAAATATAAATAAAAAAACAAATGATGAAATTAAACACTTAATCAATCATGAGATTCCAAACCTTATTACCAACTTTCAATCAGCCAATAATTTGAAATGAACAAACATAGCATATCTCTATTACTTGTCGAACATCAGAACACTTCATGCTCGTTGGGCAATTGGATTGTGATTACATCCACTTACAATGTGATGTCAAACACACTCACCAATCACAGAGGAGAAGTGTTTTCAGAGTTCTTCACAAAAATGGTTAGTTGGCTGGTTCTGTTTTATGCAATAACGGGAAATAAAAATGACAGAATTTTCAGATATAGCCGAAAATCAGGAGATTTGGCAAGTCTGGTTTTACAATTCCATTTTGATTTAACAGAATAAAAAACGAAAGTCATACACAAAATAAAATATTGGAAAATGTAAAAAAAAAAAAAGCAAAGACAAGAAAAAAGGTGGAAACGACAAAAAAGCAGAATATGTCAAAAAAGAGGAAAGTCGGTGAAAATCGTTGATCTGCAGAAGAATCTCATGCCTGTACATAAGATTTAAAGGAACACAAGAAAAAAAATAACTATAAGGCTAGGCCATTTAAATTTTACAACAGCATCAACAGGAGCTCATTATACACGAATAAACATAGTTGTTTTCTATAGTAGTAGTTGCACACTACACAAAAGTATAACTGCAAAACGTTTCAAGCGCACATTATTTTTTTAAAAAACAGCACATTTATAACAGGTAAAATAAGACTTAATATTTTGATTTATGGATTAATTATCTATACTATTATATAAAGAGGAAACGGTGACTGACTGACTCATCAACGTCCAGCCGAAACTACTAAAGTCAGGGTCACGCAATTTGGACTGTAGATTGCTGTTATGGCCTAGGCAAGCAATAAGAAGGGATTTTTGAACATTCCCCCCCAAAGGGGGTTAAAGGGAGGTTCAAATGTTTTAGGTCATTTTGCCATATCTCAGCAGCAGTTATAGGTGGGAGCTAAAAATTCCAGAAAACAAATCTACTAAAAAAATGATTAAACACCTATTTCAACGATTTTAGAAATCCCCCCCCAGAAGGGGGTTAAAGGGGGGTGGTCGAATGTTTTAGGTCATTTTGCCATATCTCAGCAGCAGTTATAGGTAGAAGCGCGTAAATCAGGAAAACAAATCTACTAAAAAATGATTAAACATGTATTTCAGCAATTTTAGAAATTCCCCTCCCGGAGGGGGTTAAAGGGGGGTGGTCGAATGTTTTAGGTCATTTCGCTATATCTCAGCAGCAGTTATAGGTAGGAGCGCGAAAATCAGGAAAACATATCTAGTAAAAAAATGATTAAACACCTATTTCAGCGATTTTAGAAATTCCCCCCAGAAGGGGGTTAAAGGGGGGTGGTCGAATGTTTTAGGTCATTTCGCCATATCTCAGCAGCAGTTATAGGTAGGAGCGCGAAAATCAGAAAAACAAATCTACTAAAAAATGATTAAACACCTAATTCAACGATTTTAGAAATCCCCCACCCGATGGGTTAAAGGGGGGTCGTCGAATGTTTTTGGTCATTTCGCCATATCTCAACGACAGTTATAGGTAGGAGCGTAAAAATTAGGAAAACAAATCTACTAAAAAATGATTAAACATGTATTTCAGCAATTTTAGAAATTCCCCTCCCGGAGGGGGTTAAAGGGGGGTGGTCGAATGTTTTAGGTCATTTTGCCATATCTCAGCAGCAATTTTAGTTAAGAGTACAAAAATCAGGAAAACAAGTCTACTAAAAACATGATAAACATGTATTTCAGTGATTTTAGAAATTCCCTTCCCGGAGGGGGTTAAAGGGTGGTGGTCGAATGTTTTAGGTCATTTCGCCATATATCAGCTGCAGTTATAGGTAGGAGTGCGTAAATCAGGAAAATAAATCTACTAAAAAATGATTAAACATATATTTCAACGATTTTAGAAATTTCCCACCCGAGGGGTTAAAGGGGGGTGGTCGAATGTTTTAGGTCATTTCGCCATATCTCAACGGCAGTTATAGGTAGGCGCGCAAAAATCAGGAAAACAAATCTACTAAAAAATGATTAAACATGTATTTAAGCAATTTTAGAAATTCCCCTCCCGGAGGGGGTTAAAGGGGGGGTTGAATGTTTTAGGTCATTTTACCATATCTCAGCAGCAATTTTAGTTAAGAGCACAAAAATCAGGAAAACAAGTCTGCTACAAACATGATAAATATGTATTTCAGTGATTTTAGAAATTCCCCTCCTGGAGGTGGTTAAAGGGTGGTGGTCAAATGTTTTAGGTCATTTCGACATATCTCAGCAGCAGTTATAGGTAGGAACGCTAAAATCAGGAAGAGAAATCTACTAAAAATTTGTTAAACACGTATTTCAACGATTTTAGAAATTTCCCCCCAAAGGTGGTTAAAAGGGGGTCGAATGTTTTAGGTCATTTCGCCATATCTCAGCAGTAGTTTTAGTTAGGAGCACGAAAATCAGGAAAACAAATCTACTAAAAAATAAATAAAACACGTATTTCAGCAATTTTGGAAATCCCCACAGAAGGTGGTTAAATGGGGAGGGGTCAAATTTTTTAGGTCATTTCGCCATATCTCAGCTTTTATGTAGGAGGGCGTAATTAATTAAAATAAATCTACTAAAAAATTGGTTAAACACCTATTTCGGCGATTTTGGAAATCCCCCCCAGAAGGTGGTTAAAGGGGTATTCAAAAGTTTTGGGTCAATTAGCCATATCTCAGCAGCAGATTTAGGTAGGAGCGTGAAATTCAGGAAAACACATCTACTAAAAAATGGATAAACACGTATTTCAGTGATTATAGAAATTCCCCCCGAAGGGTTTTAAAGGGGATGGTTTCGAAATTTTTAGGACGTTTCACCATATATCAGCAGTTGTTTTATGTAGGTGCGCGAAATTCAGGAAAACAAATCTACTAAACAAATGATTAAACATGTATTTCAGTGAATTTAGTAATCCCCCCTCCCCCCCCCCACACACACCGAAGGTATTTAAAGAGGGATTTGAAAGTTTTAGGTCATTTCGCCCTATCTCAGCAACAGTTTTTGGTAGGAGCGAGAAATTTGGAAAACAAATGTACTAAAAAAATTACATTCTCTACCCGAGCAAAGCCGGGACGGGCCGCTAGTATATTATAAATTGGTAACAGAAGGGTTACAATTATTTTTAATAATTATGTTGTAAAATCACTACAAAATTATGTATGTAACAAATAAAATCAAGACATATGGAAGAGAGTAATAATAAGTGCAACAAAAACCTTTTTACACTAGATTAATTTTTGACACAATTATTCAAATTGGTAAGAAATCATATGAGATATAATTTTTTCAACTGTGCAAAAAAATCCAGACCAGGATTCGAACAAGGGATTTCTTGACTGAAGCTGCCAATGCTCTGCCAACTGAGCAATCCCTGGATGAATATGGCGGAACTAATTCACCAAGTTAACCTTATTGATCATAGCATCTTTCAATATTTTATACTTATTATTGACTAATTTATATTTTTCACTGCTTTAAAAAAAAACCTTCTTTGTTAATAGTCTGATAAGTGGACTTGAAAATTTCATTTTCTGAAAGTTATGCTGCTGTAAAATCAAAAAATATGATTTTAACAGAAAAATTTTATCGATTATCAAACTACCTAATATATAGGGTAGGGGTGCACAACCTTTTTAAGCGAAGGGCCACTTACAAAAATGACTGGGTTGTCGAGGGCCACCATCAGAAAATTTTTGTTTCGAGGAGGTGTGACCGGGGGGGTCAGATTAAAAAAACATAAATTTCGGAAGGGTAGATTTAGCCCCCTAGGTTCCTTTCTTCCAGTCAACGTATTCAGTACTGTTGGCAATGATATATCAACAGTTTACGTTTGTATTTATACAAGAGATATAGCTAAGATTATTTTCAAAGAGTGAAAATACTTCTTGACTTTATTTGAAGGAATAAATTTAGCTTTAATGATTGCCAGTGCCGAAAAAAAATTCTGCGTTCATGAATAAAGGTGGAGAGGAGGAGAAACATACATTATTCTAAATTGTACTTCTTAACATATTCAGTCATAAAATGTGGATATCAAAGGGGTGCAGAACCTTTATAAGAGGAGTGGCAGTCACAAAAATGACTGGATTGTCGAGAGCCAACATCCATAGGGTGGACAAAATTTTGTTTCGGGCAAGGAGGGAGGAGGGGGTCGACCTAAAAGTTCATAAAAATGGCTAATTTTAAAAGGAGTGTTAGCTCCCTATACTCAACCACCTCCTTAGTCTGCATAACCCAATTCAGTTGGAGAGAATGGAAAAAACTTGCATTTTTTTTTTCCATGCGCGATTGACAATATTCATAGTTTTTTCTTAGTGATTGACGAAATTCACGATTATTACACACACATTCGGCGAAATTTGCGATTTATATGCACTCGATCGGCAAAATTTGCGATTTTTACGCGTCCAATCGGCGAAATTTGCAATTTTTTTTGCATACGATCAGCGAAATTTGCATTTTTTCGCACCCAATTGCCGAAATTTGCGATTTTTACGCGCCCGATTGGCAAAATTCGCGATTTCTACATGCCGATCGGCGAAATTCCTAATTTTTACGCGCCCGATCGGCAGAATTTGCGATTTTTACGCGCCTTATCTGCAAAATTTGTGATTTTTACGCGCCCGATCGGCAAAATTCGCGATTTTTACGTGTCCGATTGACGATATTCATGATTTTTACACAGACGATCGGTGAAATTTACAATTTACACGCACCCGATCGGCAAAATTCGCGATTTATATGCACCCGATCGGCAAAATTTGCGATTTTTACGGACCCGATCAGAAAAATTCATGATTTTTACGCATACGATCGACGAAATTTATTATTTATATGCACCTGATCGGCAAAATTCGTGATTTATACGCACCCTATCGGCGAAATTCATGATTTTTATGCACTCGATCGGCAGAATTCGCGATTTTTACGTGCCTAATCGGCAAAATTTGCAATTTTTACGCGTCCGATCGACAATATTTGCGATTTTTACGCAGACGATTGACGAAATTTACAATTTACACGCACCCGATCAGCAAAATTCGCAATTTATATGCACCCGATCGGCAAAATTCGCGATTTTTACGGGCCCAATCGGCAAAATTCGTGATTTTTACGCATACGATCGACGAAATTTACGATTTATATGCACCTGATTGGCAAAATTCGTGATTTATACGCACCCTATCGGCAGAATTCGCGATTTTACGGGCCCGATCAGCAAAATTCACAATTTTTACGCAGTCGATCGGCAAAATTAACGATTTTTACACAGGCATTCGGCAAAATTCACGATTTTTACGTAGGCGATCGGCAAAATTTGCAATTTATACGCACCCGATTGGCAAAATTTGCGATTTATATGCACTCGATCGGCAAAATTTGCGATTTTTACGTTCCCAATGGGCGAAATTTGGCAAAATTCGCAATTTCTACGTACCTGATCGGCGAAATTCGAGATTTTTTCGCGTCCGATCGGCAAAATTGATCCGTGGGCCACCAGTAATCCGATCGCGGGCCACAGGTTGAACACCCCTAATATAGGGCTTTAAAATGCACCAGGTATCAATGCTAGGTGTGACCTGCACCAACAGTGGTTCCCTTGGTAGTACAAGGTAAATCAAACATTGTTTCAATATTTATAAAAATAAATGCAGGAGATTAAAGAAAAAACAACACAACATGAAATAAAAAATATATATATATGAAAAATGTTCTAGAACAGGGATTACTAAACTATGGTATGTGTACCAGTACTAGTAAGGAAAGCTCTGGCTACTGGTACACAGAAGTCCAAAACTGGTATGTGGAATAAAGTACAGAATGCAGCATATTATTATGGAATCAAAAACGGCTTATCTTTATTAACTGGGAAATTTTCAAAAACTGCAAATGATAAATTTACTACATATTTCAAGTACATGATGATTTGAAATGTGTAATATAGAGGAGATACAGGTCAGTTACATATTGTATGAAAGGATTTTGAAAAAAAAAAAAAAAAGCGGTTAGAAGGTTAAAATGTAAACATTGAGGAATAACAAGGCAAAATAAAAATTAATAACAAAGCAGAATATGAACAGCATAATTATAAAACCATGATAAATTAAAAATCATGATTACCTTGATTTGACAAGTTAGAATCTTGAATTTTCTTGAAATTCTGAAAGTATGGGCTACACATAGCGCTGTTGTTAGAAGGCCATTTTTCTTCGGCACGACTCAATTCACAAAGAGCCCTACATACTAAACAACGGTACAACCGGCCTTCTTGAACTGCAATTTTTGTTCTTTCTAAAACCATAGCAGGTTTAGCACAAAATAAGACTGAAAAAAAAAGAAAAAAGTTTTTAGTGCACTTGGAGTTAGGGACACACTGTGTTTCTTTAAAACAAAGTTAAACAGACTCTAAGATTTAAAAAAAAAATGAAAATGAAATATAAAAAGAAAAGTAAAAACAAGTTTTTCAGAATAGCGAAGAAGTGAGTTTATTACCCTCCCCTGACCCACCAACCCCTGCAAAAAAAAAAAAAAAAAAAACAGGTACATAATGCTAGTAATGATGGAAGAGACTGATATTTAGAGCATGGACAAAAAATTTTTATTCATTTTTTGTATCATTTTCATTTTTATTCATTTTCAGCTATCAAATTCAATATGAAATACAAAAATGTTCTTAATATTGAATTTTCTATTCCTCTTATTTCAGACTGTTGAAAACCTTATAAAAATATTTTTTTTAATAGTTCTCTGTTTTCCCGTCTACCATTCTCCAGAGGTGGTAGTTTTTTTAGCTCACAGGCTATCAAAGCCTGAGAGCTTATGTGCCCGCCGGTTCTGTATGTACGTAACGCGATAACTCTTGATAGAACTAACCGTTTTACTTTAAATTTTGTTTATAGGTTCCTTGTGATAGGGCGCTTCCCTGATTAGTTTTGGAGGTTCATTGGTTAAGCATAAAGGGGGGAAATGGGGGGTTAACCCCCCATAATTTAGATAAATGGGTTTTTCATGCAGAATTATCCCATTTTCTTCAAATTTTGTATATAGGTTCATTTTGATAATGTGCTTCTGTCAATAGTTTTGGGGGTTCATTGGTTAAGTATAAAGGGGGAAAGGGGGGATAACCCCCCCCCCCCCTAATTTAGATAAATGGGTTTTTCATGCAGAATTATCCGATTTTCTTCAAATTTTGTATACAGGTTCATTGTGATAATGCGCTTCTCTGAATAGTTTTGGGGGTTCATTGGTTAAGTATAAAGGGGGAAAGGGGGGCTAATCCCCCCTTAATTTAGATAAATGGGTTTTTCATGCAGAATTATCCAATTTTCTTCAAATTTTGTATATATATTCATTGTAATTAGAGACTTCCCTGATTAGTTTAAGGGGTTCATTAGTTAACTATGAGGGGGGTAACGGGGGGATGACCCCCCCCCTTAATATATTGTTGATTTCTTTATTTTTCGAGGGGCATATTTCAAATTCTTTGAAATAAGAGTATAATATACAATTAGTGTGAATAGCCTGTGAGCTCAATGCCCTCAGTTTAACTGGGCAGTTTTCTTTTTATTTTAATTTCTTATAAGCCAGCTTTCACATGCATGCTAATTTTAGATTGGTCAAGACTGTTGTCACCTTATATGCCTCCATGTTTATAAAAAAACACCCATTGCCATATGCATAGATAATGCTAGCTATTAAAACCGGTCTGCAATCATGTGATATACTTTTAGTGCTTAAATTGTGGTTGTAATAATTACTTATTAATTTGTTAAAATATTATATCTCTCTTAAAAATTGCCATTTCGTTTGTTTTGCCCACATTTCAGTCAAGCAGGTAAAAATCTATCAATATTCATTAACAAAAAAAAACTCAACTACTTTTGCATTCCCTAGTTTTGGTAGTAAAATAATTAATTAAAAAGGTGAAAAAAAAAACAATTAAGTAAATATGGTAATATACAGTGACAGGTTATGATTAAAATGACTCATTGCAGTGTTATTTAGCTACAAAATTCTTGGTCATACTGCATTGAAATAAATGTATAGATTCACTATTTTTTTTAATAGTGTTCAAATTGCAGTTCTTAGAATAATCAGAAAAATTTATGAAATGCTTAGATGCAAAGAATTACAAAATGTAACATACTTAATATAGTATACAGTGAAAGTTAAATAAATTTCTGCAATGAATGACTATTTAAATAAAATATCATTAAAAAAGAAAAATGTTAAATCTAAAACTTTAACAAGGATCATACTCATTTTCAAAAATGAAAAAAAACAAAACACCTCCCGAGTTATTTTTCCATATAAAATATTAACGACATTTTAGAAACTAGTAACATCACCCCCCCTCCCCTCAAAAAAAAAAAAAGAAAAAAGAAAAGAAAATCTCAAAAGTAAAGTTATACATAATATATAAAAAACAATAATATTGAATTTTCCACCTATAAAATTAGAACCTGTCTTCAAACACAAATGTTTGCCTAAAAATCTGTTGACTCATATAAACACATAGGGGTATTTATCCTATTTAGGATAAAACCGGGTAGGTGGGTCAAACTGCATACCCTGTTTTCTCGCTGATGGGTGCTTCCCTGTGGACAGCACTCATCTTAACTGCATCTCTTAGTGTCTCCAAGCAGTATGCCATTGGCTTTTTGAAGTAAGATAATCTCTGTGTCCATGAAGTGGTATTGGAAATAAATTACCTCATAAGTTTTAATTTTTCACCGTATTTTCAGCTCTTTAAATAAATTTAGCCACACGGATCAATTTAATAAGTAAACCACTGTTTTCTACAGCTTTCACCAATATTTTTATGCCAAATAGAAGTGTATTGTCCTGTCCTATAAAAAAAAAAAACATTTTTTTTTTCTTTATAAAGTTTAATAAAGAACACATGAAAATTAAACATGACTAAATTTTTACAGCTTGTTCTGACTAAGATTTCAATGTTGAGCATTTTTCATTTTATCACTTTATTACAAAATGGCAACCAATTAAGCGAGATTTTGGAAAAAAAAACCACTTTTAAAAAAATAACCCATGTTACCTGAATAAAAACAAATAAATACTCAGCTGAAAACAAAGCATTTTCTTACCAAATGGTTTGGCATAAAAAAGATAAAATATATGTAAATCATTCTAAACACGAAAATCTGTAAAAATGAAGCTCTTGTTTTGCCAGAATTCTGTAATTGTTAATTTAAATTCTTTTAAAACGAAATAGCACTTTTTAGGTATTTTTAATATTTTTATTATTCTAAATGGCACATAACAAAATCTTTAACTCATCAAGCAAAATGTCTATTTTACAATAAACCTAGTCTGTAATCTCCAACTCTGCTACTTAACAATTAACATTTTTTTTTTCAAATTCGCAAATTTCTCCATTAATTTATTTTGTGTTTCAATAGTTGCTTCTTTGGTCTTAATTTGATTTCATTATAACATCACGATCGATCACAAGATATACGAAAAGCAGCGCTAGCTTGTATTTCACAGATTAACCTTTTCTCAGGTTTTTGAATATATTTTGGGCTTTCTCCTGATATTTAACAACCAAAAAATTTTTCCTGAAGATTATGAACCTTGTTGAATAAGGAAAAGAAAAAATTTAACATAAAAAGAACAATAAGAAATAAAAGATCTGTATTTAAATAAGGTAACATTTTCAAAGTAAAATTAAATACCTAAAGTTTAACATTTAAGAACATGGCTGGTTTGTGTAGTAGCGTAGAAACACATGCAATATCCTATGCACGTGAAAGGCCTTTAAAATACCAAATATCAACTTTGACTGATATTCTCGTTTAAAATGCTATATCTAATAAAAGTACAAAAGTACTAATAAAGAATCAAATGATAAAAACAAAAGATAAGAATTAACATAACAAAAGACTCTTAAAAAATATGGTTGACATTTAACATGTAGCATTACGAATTTGAAACAAAAGCGAAAAAGAAATTTAAAATTACAAAAAAAAATTTAGTCATTCAGGCAAAACTATTGGATTTGTTCAACAATTATGGCAGCTCTCAAACATATGATTGGATATTTTCATATGTTTTTTATGTGTTATATGCAGGCATGAAAGTCGAAGCTCACCGAAAAAGCTGAAGTATGTGCATAATACAAAGTTATCACAATACAAATGCACATGCATGTGTAGAAACAAATATTATCAACAAAAATTACAAAAAAAAAAAAATACTATTAAATAACTGATTTAGGTATGTAACATGTAAAATAAATATGTAGTAAAGTTAAAAGATATGGTAAAACCATTATTATTTATATTCACAACTATTTTCCTTTATTTAAACTATATTTATGAGTTCAGAGATGATGTTAAAATTTCTGCACTCTATTAGCAGAGCTACTCAAATAGAAGAAAACAACATAGCTGCAAGAAAACACTAAAACAAAAAACAGAGGTAATATAGCAAAATCTACATAAACATGCTGTTAACTGTTTTTTTTCTCTCATTTCAGTCTCCTGCTGCAATATCCTATGCACTTGAAAGGCCTTTAAAATCCCAAATATCAACTTTGACTGATATTCTCGTTTAAAATGCTATATCTAATAAAAGTACAAAAGTACTAATAAAGAATCAAATGATAAAAACAAAGGATAAGAATTAACATAACAAAAGACTCTTAAAAAATATGGTTGACATTTAACATGTAGCATTACGAATTTGAAACAAAAGCAAATAAGAAATTTAAAATTACAAAAAAAAAAAATTTAGTCATTCAGGCAAAACTATTGGAATTTGTTCAATAATTATGGCAGCTCTCAAACATATGATTGGATATTTTCATGTTTTTTATGTGTTATATGCAGGTATGAAAGTCGAAGCTCACCAAAAAAGCTGAAGTATGTGCATAATACAAAGTTATCACAGTACAAATGCACATGCGTGTGTAGAAATAAATATTATCAACAAAAATTTAAAAAAAAAAAAAAAATACTATAAAATAACTGATTTAGGTATGTAACATGTAAAATAAATATGTAGTAAAGTTAAAAGATATGGTAAAACCATTATTATTTATATATTCACAACTATTTTCCTTTATTTAAACTACATTTATGAGTTCAGACATGATGTTAAAATTTCTGCACTCTATTAGCAGAAAACACTAAAACAAAAAACAGAGGTAATATTGCAAAATCTACATATACATGCTGTTAACTTTTTTTTTTCTCTCATTTCAGTCCCCCACCCCCCACCCCCACCACCACCATTGGATTTCATATTTGAAAGAATGTTTGGTAAAAAGAAAAATAGAAAACTAGAACAAAAGGTGAACACACACAGTTATTTATTAAATATTTTGTTGCATGCATCTTTTACTTTTTTTTTAATCATTGTTTTATATTAAAAATGCCATATGTGTTAGAGTAAAAATTTAAAAGCTCAGAATTTATATACATTAAAATTTTATCTATTCTCCTCCCCTCCCCCACACACATTTTCAGACCATGATTTCTCGGTGTTTTTACTTCAATTGCAGAAACAGCCTACATGACATTAAAGAGACAAACCTGATTTCAGTGAAGAAACTGAAAACTTTTATGCCTGTATATGTAAAATTTGAAATGTCTATTCCGTACACCAGTATGATTTTTTTAATAAAAACATGGAAAGAGAGCCAAAAAATCCTACTTTAAACATTTGTTCAACACTGAAGGATCACTGGAAAGAAGATAAATAAAATGCAAATATGTTAATGACATAATTACTGAGGAATTCACATCTATTTTTACTGAATGGCACATACAATACAACATCCATGTTTTTAAAAGTTAATTGTGAAAGAAAAAAAACTTCCAAATGACAACATTAAATGATATATCTCACCATTATCTGGATACAGATAGAGTTTAGCATCTGCAACTAATGAAGGATGAATCCCATTTTTTTCGTAGTACAACATTTGCATCGAATGTACTAGGCGTTGTATATATGCATCACTCAGGGTTCTGTTACCTCCTACAATGCAACCACCATTATTGTCGAATTCCATATATGATGAAATTTGACTCTGTGGCATGCCCCAGACTTTAGGAATCAATGCTGATGGTATACTTGGAAGTGGTTCTGAAAAAAGGAGAAAGGAAAAAATTATTAATATTTTATGCAAGAAAATTGATAACCAAATTACCAACTCATGAGTTATAATATATACTATACTAATAGCCAGGGGTCGGAAGTAGAGCGCTACAAGTAGTGAAACTACAGTAGTTTGTACTGTATTATGTTATATTTTCAACAATGTAGTGTACCGAGTAGCACAATACAAAAAATCAGTAGTTAGTTTCTGGCGAGAACTGACGCTACATTTAATGCTACTTCATGGGGAAAAGGGCCATACTAAAAATCACATGGCCATAACTTGCTTATTTTTTGCAAAAATTATTCTGCTCAATAATTTGCAAATCTCAGCTGCAGTGCATTGCATGAAGTTATAGCTTTTTCGCCATTGACACTCTTTTCTTAAGTCACTTTACTATCACATGAAAGAAATTAATTTTCTTGCTGGCAACACTTGTTTATTTATTCGTTATTAGGTCTTCACGTTTTAATGCCAGGGTTCCTTATTATTTGGGATTGCCAGAGTTTGTACACTTTTACCATAATTTTTTAATAGAATTTTTCTATTTAATACTAGCTAACCCGCCCGGCGTTGCTCGGGCACGAGATAATTACAATCTCAGAGAAAGGCGTTAACCCCTCCCTCCCCATACCCGCAAATATAATGAATAATTTGTTGAAGAGAACCACCGTCACATACATTAACGCGATCATTAAAAAAATTATTACATTTTTCTGATAATTAGAACATAACAAAGACGCTACGCTAAAATAGCCGGCAGATGACACCCCTTCCCGACCTCAATTTCAAATCTATATCTTAATTAGTTACCTAAATATTTGTTCATTAGTAAAATTTGGCAATTATTTCCTTTCATTTTCGCAAACTAAATGAGAGGGATCGGCCAGAGAAACAGATCTCTTTGTAATTCAGTTTTTAATGAAAGCCAATCCCTGTCTGAAAATTTCTTGGATCGTTTTCACTGGCGCCGAAAGATTTTTGGCAGTTTTTTGCGTAAATTAAAAAAAATTACCAACCGAATTTTTCAAAAATCACATAGTCAGATACAGAATATTTTTTTACATATGCTCAGAAATTTGCAATTTGATATCTCAATTAGTTTTCTTAAAATTCGCTAATTAGTTAAATAATTTCGAATTCGTTCATTTCCGGTCGCAAATCCAATGCACCTGTCCGTTTCTTTCGCCATTTTGATTTAAAAGATGATATTTTAAAAGCGATGGTTAATGAGAATCTAATTAATATCTAGGCTAATTATCAAAATATTAAAATTCTGAGGCTCAGGTGCACATGGTCAGACCTTGGACTATCCACACCTAAATTTCCAGCCTTCTAGTTGGGCTAGATTTTCCTAGCCATCGCCAACAGACACACACACACACACACACACAGAGCAAAACTTTCTTTTATTAGTATAGATATAAACAGCAGAAATTATAGATGTTTTGTTTAATTGCAGGATTTGTAATACTTTTCTGCATTTAAATAAGGCAAAAAATTCTATTAAAAAATTGTGGTAAAAGCATAAGAACCCTGATTGCTTTATTTGCAGATTTATTTATTCTTCGCATTTAAAGTCATTTTTCTGTAATTTTCTAGATTATAAAATTAGACAACTTAATATAATTAACTTCCAACAGAACATAATACAATTATCATATTACGAGTCTATTTGGAGAATTAAGTAAACAAATCTATTGGTAAATACATGTCAATGATAATTTAATATACCAATGCAATAATACTGTAAAAATAGTAAATAAAATTTATGCCATGCATAAATGTGTTACATACAAGTCATATATATAGCTCTGTTTTCGTACCTCCAGAAAAAATTAGCTGTAATTTAATCACATTTTTATTTTCTGGGCACATACAGTGTAATTAAAATATTATAATAATGATAAAAATCTGATTATGGTAATATTGATAAAATTTTTACATTTTGAGGTGACCTGAATTCGTTTTAGCTATTTTTACAATGAATCTATATGTATGTATGTATGCATCTGACATTAAAATTTTCTCACGTTTTCAGGTCCTCAGACCTCAACATTGTAAAATTAGGATCTAAGTTTTTCTTTACTGTTATATTACTATTTATTTGAATTCACAATATTCTGTAAGTGTTCAAAAAGTCCAGTGGATTCACTCCAGATTTTTTTTACATAACTGTATTTAATTATTGATTGTATCATGTATATATCTTTTAATTTCGTTAAGAAATTTCTAATATACATCAATTTTTACTCTGCAATTTGCAGATGATCAAGTTATAATTGCAAAAAGCAAAAATGATTTAGAGAAAATGATGATAAAAATTAAGGAAGAATATGTGAAATGGAGACTCTACATGAACGTTAGTAAGACCAAATACCTATGTATAGGAGGAAATGAGACAGAACTAAATTTAAATAATAACATAAAAATAGGAAGCTGTGAATATTATAGATACCTTGGTGTTGACATTAACAGAGAAGGCACAGACCCACAGGAAATTAAATACAGAATCTGCCAAGGAAGAAAGGCTGTAAAACTTTTAAACTCTATTTGGTGGAGTGAGGAGATCTCCAGGAAAAGAAAATATAATATATACAATTCTATATAGTAAAGAGCATTTTGTTATATGGAGCAGAGGGATGGAGAATTATGGAGACAGAAAGAAAGAAATTAGCAGCAGTGGAAATGGATGCCCTAAGAAGATCATGCAGGATATCAAGAATAGAAAGAATAAGAAATGAAAGAATAAAAGAAATGAATAAAATAAAGGGAACCATATTAGACGATCGCTAAAAGAAACAATTAATCTGGTATGGCCATGTCGAAAGAATGAGTGACGAGAGACTACCCAAAATTGCATCTAATTACAGAACAAACCAAAAGAGGAAACGAGGAAGACCACGAAAGACCTGGATGGATGATATGAAAAAAGCCATGAGGGATAGGGAGGAAGAATGGACCCTTGACCGTAAGAAATGGTGTGGTCTCTTGTAGATTTTTCGGATGACGGCACCTGACACCACAAACTCAGTTTATATATATAGTTTGTAATATCTGTATAAACTAACATTTTGGAGACAAACACAAAACATTTTCTTGCATGTCAACTTTCTAATTTTTTTAATGTCCTTGGACCTCAGTTATAACGCATTTATTTACTTGTATCCTGACAGACACGCTATAACGAGGGATCACTGTGTTATTTAATCCATGTCTTCAATTTTGAGCGTAAATTGAACACTTTGACAAAATCTGAAAGTAGCGAAGTAGTGATTACTTTTGAAAAGTAGTTTTTCTGACCCCTGCTTATAGCATTTAAATAGGATATAAGCCCAAGTGTAAAGAGATAAAACTACAACTTTATTGAAAATGTAGTGAACTACTAAAACTATGTGTTTTAAAAAATAGTGACAACAAACTACTTTTCAAAAGCAGTTACTATATCAGATTACTTTCAGATTTTGTCAAAGAATTCAATCTACACTTGAAATTGAGGACATGGATTAATTAATACAGTGACCCTTCATTATATCACACCTGCTGGTAAACAATCAAATAATTGCAATATAACTGAGAACATTAAAAAATTAATAAAAATAACACACAAGAAAATGTTAGTTTTACACATTTTACAATTTTCTTAACAAAATCAGAGAAATATGTAATAATAAACATGAATAAATAATTACACAAAAATGCAGTTAAATTACAACTTATTTACCAGGTGGCCCAGCGGGTAATGTTTGAAACAAAGTCCAATAGATGGCGCTAGGTGCACCTGAGTGAAGCCAAACTTGGTGCGCATGCTCTGGTGAGTGGGCAATTGTAAATATGATGTTCCTTCAGTCTGCGGTGCGCTTTAGCGGGTGCTTCTCGTTAGTAAACATGAACAAATATTCGACGGATGTTTGCGTCTTTATTGTGCTACAAATGGCCAGATGTGATGAAAATGTGAAGGCAGTTCAACGAGCATGGCAGGAGAAGTTCCACAACAAGAATTGGCCAAACAAAAGGACTATGGCAAGGTGAGTCATTTTGTGTGTTTTATGGTACAAATGTTTTCCTTTTTGCTTCCATGTTTGTTCTGAAAAATGTGTTTCAATACTCTTCCCTGTAGACTGTATGCCAAGTTCAAACGTACTGGATCGGTGGAAGACGATAAAAAAGCTATGGCTACAGCCACTGCTACTGTGGTCACAGACGGTGCAAAACAGGTCGTTGACGACTTTTTCGCTGCCGATCCGACACGATCTGTAAGGAGAGCAGCAGAAATGTTGGGAATAAAGCGTACATCACTTCAGGGAATAATGAAAGAGCTCGAATTGTCGCCTTACAAAATTCAAGTAACCCAACCTCTTAACGAAGACCATACACAAAGACGATTTGAGTTTGCACAGCTTATGCTTGAAAAACTTCAAACAGGTGAAATCGATGTAAAGAAAATTTGGTTTTCAGATGAGGCCTACTTCACTTTGGATGGCCATCTGAACAAACAGAATTATCGCTACTGGGGCAGAGAAAGGCCGGAGATCACTGTTGTCCGAAGCCTCCACCCGAAAAAATTTCTTGTGTGGTGTGCAATATCCTCGCATGGTGTGTTTGGCCCTATTTTCATCGATGGAACTCTAAGCGCGGCGAATTACAGAAAGTTCCTGGACAAGGAGTTCATCCCATTTCTTCATGGTCATGACTTAGTCTAAGGTCATTGGTTTATGCAGGATGGAGCAAGACCACATCGTACGGCAGATGTTTTCGAGGTGCTCAATGAGCATTTTAGCGATCGAATCATTGGGTTAGATTACCCATCGCACTTCCAAGGTGGTATCGAATGGCCCCCATATTCACCAGATCTGAACCCCTGCTATTACTACCTATGGGGTTATTTGAAGAGCAAAGTGTGGCAGACAAGTCCTACGAACCTTCCAGAACTCAAAACCGCCATTACAACTGCTGTCAACACGACTGACAGTGAGGCCTGCTCACGAGTAATGGTTGGATTCCAGAACCGCCTAACTGCTGTCCTTGTTAAAGATGGCGGGCACTTCGAACCTCTTTAACATTAATTGCCCAATATGTCCATTCAATAAACGTCATTAAATTCTTCTTATGTCTCTTATTTGTTTTTATTTTTTAATTTGTTTCAAACATTACCCGCTGGGCCACCCGGTATTTATTTTGTGTGGGAACAAGTGATATAACAAGGGTCTACATAAAATATTTATGCATAACTATACACTGCATAAATTTTATTTACAAGTCTTAGAGCAATACATTACTGACATTCGCAAATTGTTGCACAGAACACATTTTGCACAAAAGAGGAAAGTTACGATCAAATGATTTGAAGAATGATACATTTTTATTTTTTCCCTGAAGTAATATTAAAAGTAGCATTAGTGCTTGCTACAAACTACTAATTTTTTGCATTGCACCACTCACTACATTACTTTTTCAAAATGTAGAGAATTAGACTACAAACTAGTAGAAAAAGTGGCTAGTTCTGACCACTGCCATATACAGTAGACTCATGGGTGTAAGAATTCCACCCAAGCCAAGACTGAAAACTTTTCTGAGTATCAGGAATAACCAAACAGAAATGGGCTGGATTTTTATGTCTTGCATTATACCCAAAAACTGATCTCTTACAGTAACAAAGTGATAAAAAGTCCTTGATAGTAAAATTGTTATTATTTAAGTATATAAAGTAGAATTTACTATCAGTCAAAAATCTCTCCAAAACTGAAATCAGTCCTGAGACTATACGTCTTGCTTTGCACCCATGGTTAATCATGTTCTTTTGGCTATTGCAGCTAATTAATTATTCAATAAAATTATGTTATTTTTTATTTTGATGTAAATTAGTTTATCTATAGTGAAAATGCACCATATTGCAGGTTCTGCACATTATTCAGAAGGGTAAAAGTAAGCTGCACCGCCAGGTGCCAAGAGGAGTGTCCGGCGCATAGACGACCACTGAACCCAAGTCCTGAGGAACTTTTATCACGCCAGAAGGAGATGCTTCGGCCAGCCAGAGGACTGCCACCTGCGGGCCCTCCAACCTTAAACCCACGTGTCGACGATGTAAGCCATTGCGATATGCGGTGAAACCCAGTAGGGGAGTCACCACAAGACACTTGGGGATGGGCCGGCATCCCCCAACAGCTTTGGAGCTGGACACCCAGAAGGGAACCAGGCCCTACGCCTTAAGTCGGGTTTTTATGACCCGTACTTGCTTTACCAGAACTCGAGGAATGTGAAAACCTACAGAGATAGTCAATCGCAGTTCCCTCTCGTAATGGACCTATTCAGAAGGGTAACCTGTAACCGAACTGTTTATTTTTCTTGTGTTCATTTCCCCATGTTTCAAAATTTATTTTTATTTTTTCAATATTTCTAAGCATTTTAATATGTAATTCTGGTTAATATGACAGAACTCAAGCTTTCTCATGTTGAAAATATGAATTTATTTCCGAAATAACTCAAAATTGCACTAATATCAGTGATGATCACAATCTTTTTCCAAGACATTTTTTTAAATTAATCATGCTTTTTTGTTTATTAAATCTACATAAACTTGAAATAAAATTTTGTTATTTTACAATTCTGATATAAATTATTTTCGTATCTGAGATAAAAAATACAGCGCAAGAGTAGCTTCCCCACAATACCTACAACTGTAAACTATTGAAGCTGTATTGTTTATATTTACGTTTTTGCTTTCGATTCTTTGATATGCAATTTTCAATTTTAATATGTAATTATTTTTATTTTTATTTTTTCATAATTTTGTAAGTTTTATAGCTGATTTCAATCTTTCCAATGAAAACAATAGGAAAAGAAAACATAAGTTTGACAATAATTCAAAAAGTAGAAATCATTAAAAAAAAAAAGATAGATGCTGGTTCATCTATTTGTTTTTTGGTACAATCGTAATGGAATAAGCCTTAAAACGGTGTATGCCATTAAGAAACAAAAAAACTTAAGTAGACAACAATTTTGTCCATGTTCATAAAATATCATGTAAAGAAATGAATGAAGCTTGTAAAAAAAAGTAATAAAAAATATACTTTCCTTTATAGTGAGTTTTGATTGAATGAAACAAGAAATATTGATATTTCATCATTATTATACAAATTTAGTACTGAATCCTTAATTATTACACTTGATTTTATTTTTAATATTTTAATCATTTTTTTTATTTTTATTATTTTACATCATTTTAATATTTTATTTAGGTTATTTTAATATTTTACATAATTTTAATATTTATTTAAATTATTTTAATATTTTATTTAAATTATTTTAATATTTGACTTAAATTATTTTAATAGTTTATTTATTTTAATATTTTACTTTATTGTAAGCATTCATTATAATTTCCAAAGCTTTACTACACTCAAATTACTGTTTTAAAAATGTAATTTAAAAAAAAAAAAAAAAAAAAAAAAAAAAAAAAAAAAAAAAAGACCAGAAATCCACAAAATTCTAAAATCCGCGCAATCTCTGGAGATTTAAGGGAGTCTACTGTATAAAATTCATATATAAAAATAAAAATTGTAATTTTCTAAAGGCTTTAATTCATTTCAATGTCTGAATACTTTTGTAAATGTTTAATACTGGTACTTAATAAATACCATTTCATTTAATTAAGCGTATTTAATGTAATTTTTGGAAAGTGAGTATTTTTTTGGCATTTACCTTTTAGTTACCATATTATATTAATATGAAATAAAATTTACATGCAATTTCTTTTATTAATTCGTAATGTGGTAGATAAAGGGTTAAATATATAAATGTTATGGTACTTTTCCACTATAGGGGCCTTTATGTTTTTTTAAAAGCTTGGTGCAATACAGGCTTCAAAAAGTGAGATTTATTGCTAAATAATATTAAAAACTTTTATGCTTGTTTATATATGAATTTATTATATGTATAAATGTTTTATATATATATTATTGTTTTCTACACATAGTTACTTCTGTTTGTATATAAAAATAGATAAATGGATTTTTTATATTAAATAAATTATATAAATATTGAAAAAATTGCTTGTGTATATGAAACAGTGAATAGGTTGCCAGAAAATATGTTGTCAATTTTCCAAGATCATTTTCTTTATCTTGCCAACACCCTATACTAGAAAAGTACCAAAATTCTATGGAAAATAACACACACACATCAAATGTGTAAATAATGTATTTTCTTAAATTAAATTTTCAAAAAGTAAATTTCTGAAACTCAAAACAGCAAGTATAAAAATAAACAAAATCATAACTTACTTTTTTGTATACCAACTAAAGGAATATAATGATTGTGGCTGTAGCTGCTCCAAGCAATGCATATAGGCTTGTTAAGGCCATTATTGTCTTTTCCTTTGCACATTTCGGGACTCACAAAACCAGGCAAAAATAGTGCTGTAACCAAAATTAGATTGTGAAAAAAGGTAGGCTACAGAATGTTTATAAAAATGTCAATTAGTGAAAATATTCAATAATTACAGAAAACTTTTTCCTAATTCATCCATTGGCGAAATGCCCTCTAATATACCACAATAACAAATTTAAAACTCTTTAATTTAAGAGCATTTTAAGAAATGTAATTTGTGTATGGATGGCAGAGAGATTAATTACATATAACTAATATACTTTGGATATACCTTGCACGTTTGACTGTTTTATGTAACAACTTGGTTGATAGTTTAGTATCCATAGTAAACTGCCAATTTGAAGCTATTTCCATATTCATAATTTAAAATTTTGTTTGTATTATGAAATAAGTTTAAACTCAAAGTAATCACTGCAAAAGTCTCCATACAGTAAAAGATGAAAAATCAATTTTATTTAAACATAGCCTATTTCCTTACCAGGGGGTGCTATAAACACAAAAGAAAATTGTGTTAAATCAGTACTACCCATTTTTAACTTAATGCTTATTTTATTGATTTTTATAAGTTTTTAACGGTGTTTATATGCAGCAAAATCTGTGAAACTGGAACAGATCTATGGAGTGTTTCAGTACCAGGCTTACAAACTTTACGAGGTGATAGAGTACACTACAACAAATAATTTTTGGATAGGAAACCAGTGTCGTATATTTATTCAGTCAAAATTACAAGGTGCTTCACTTCAATCCGAGCTCGGATTTTTGTTCCTAACTTTAACAGTAATGAAGATATTTTAATGATATTTACAACATACCGTATTTTCGGGCATATGAGCCACAGCACATACGAGTTTAAAAGTACAAAATATTCTAAGTGCGGCTCTTACACCAGGGCAGCGGGTACGATGATTTTTTTTCTATAGGGATGTCTTATAAGACCTGTTTTTTTCCATACCGATATCTTACGATGCCATTTTTACCTCTTTGATCAACCATCACATGCTCTCAAATTTGTGCCAAAACATTAAAAATCATCTCTTCAACATTGGATGTCCGTGAAAGGTTGTTTATTTTTGAGCAATCCATGGAGTGAAAAATGTTGGTCTCACCGTTATAAATGATTATGTTTTCTGTGCACCCAACAATAAACACTCTATCCTCAGGATATTAGAATAGATATAGAGCCATCGCGATTTTTTTCACTAATGTTGGAAATATTTTGTTTTAGCGGTAAATTTAGCTTACCATTTGCTCAAATATTGTTCTTTTAAACTATGTGTTTGTCCACCCTTTCAGAGAATGTAATTTTGATTCAGTGCCATTGCTTATTTACCTTTTCGCCAACACCTTTTTCCAAGTTTAGTTGTCTCACGATTACTTCATCATGTGATAAGTTGTTTTTGCAGGGCATATAGGTGGCGCTGGTGTTCCACGATTGCATGACGCCATACTTTTTATGACGTCTGCTGCACCGTGATTTGTCCGGATAACTAACTGTTCGTTTCATGGTTCATATGCAAATGTCTTAGCAATTTTGATGTGTCTTTTGTCAAATGGGATCTCTCTCCCCCCCCCCCCCCCTAAAAAAACAAAAAAAGAACAGACACGCTACTAGTTATGCTGACGTGGCTTCAGCAAAGTTACTATACGATATTCTTTTATCTATTTATTTTTCTGGCACTTTAAGTGAAAATATTTACATGTATATATTAATAATAATACGATATTTCTTTATATTTAATTACTAGTTTAATTCATTTTTTTTTTGTGGCATTTAAGTGAAAATATTTATAAATAAATTTGAGTTTCTTGGGGATGGCACTTACTTAGATCTACTTTTAAAAAGTAGATTTTCAGAGATGCGGCGCATACGTGGATAAAATCTTTTTTAAAAACAGATTTTCATTGGTGCGGCGCATGATGGGTGTGGCGGGTATTCCCGAAAATATGATACTTAACTTGCTGTGAGCAAAATGCCATGAAATCATGAAAAGTGTTAGGAAATTTGGTCGGTGCACTGTATGTAATGTCATTTGCATTCCAAAATGTAGATTGTCTAATTTAGCATTGATTAGATGTGGATGGTGGCTGCTTCCCCCATCTTAAATGAGACAATATCACAAGATTTGGTGGAAGTGGTCCTCATTCACATCAAATCCTTGATAAATTAGACAATCAACTTTTAAAAGTTTAGTTTACATTGCATACAGCTGAATTATTGTGTACTGCTGCTAATACTTTTCCAGATTTCATGGCATTTTGCACATAGCAAGTTAATTATGTTGTAAATATCTTTAAGATATCTTCATTATTGTTAAAGTTACGAACAAAAATCCGAGCTCTGATTAAAGTGAAGCATCCTGTACTTTTGACTAAATGAGTCGAGTGTGGGCATGGTTTCCTATACAAAAATTGTTTGTTGTAATGTATTACTCTACCACTTCTTAAAGTTTGTAACCTTGGTACTGAAACACCCTGTATAATGGAATCCTCACTTAAACATAAAAAAATAATGGTTCCAAGAGAAAGAATAAGGCAAAAATTTGCCTAAAATAGAAGTTTTTTTTCATTTTAGCCAATGCTTATAGCCAGCACATGCTTCGAGTTTAAGTAGATAGCAAGCTTTTTTAAAAATACAGTAGAGCACTGATTATCCAAGCTCCAATTAACCAAACCTCTATCAACTCCCTTTTTTCCTCTTAGGGCTTAATCTATAACAGATTATTTTTCTTTATTAAAAGAAAAAAGTTGGAGTAAACTTAAAACTTCAGGGCCATTCAAGTATTACGTAAGCACATGTTTAGTTATTTTGTGCTAGAACCCCCCCCCACCCCCACCCCCTTTCGCTTACGTAGGATTTTGTGACATTTTGTACATCAACAATGTCAGAAAAAAAAAGCAGTTACCAATAAATTACATTATTAATACTACAAAATTTATATACATAGGCATATTAGGAGTTGTGGTATGAAGAGACTACAAAATGGTTTTTATATATTGCTGCTTATTGGATTTAAAGTTTCCAGAGAATACAAAATTTCATTCTTGATGGTTTCATTCTTATACCCTCGTAAAACATGATTCGCCATATTTTGCATGGATTGATCGGGAGTATTAATTTGAGATTTTTTTATAACTTTCATATAAAGTTTCTGGTACAGTAATAATCAGTCAATGTTAGTAGCCATATCGTAATTAAATCCACCTACAAGTAGTTTCACTACACAACTAAAACAATAAATGTAAGTAAATTTAAAAAGAATACTGAGAGTTACATGACTGCCAATGGATGGGAATGGGGGGGGGGGAAGAGAGAGAATAAAGCCAAAAATAGACAGAAAGTTCCAAACGAACCTCAGAACGCTCATTCCCCATCATGCTTTTTTTTTCTTTTTGTTGTTGCACAATAGTTGCTTTGTAGTTGTCTAATATTTACGTAAGAATTGTCATGACACCCTCCACTCCCCCTTGTCAGAAAAAATAAGCAGACACTGGACCCCCCTCCACTACTACTTACGTAATACTTGAACTGCCCCTTCTAAAAATAAATAAATAAATAAGAACAGTAACACAACTCAGCTTCACAGACATTAGGATCCGATGGTGATGCTTAAAAGAAAGAGAGCACTGTAAATAACATTTCAATAACAATGAATATCAAAATAAAAGAAACACTTTTACGAAAGAAAAACTAACTTTTCTTTTCTTATTCAATAAAAGATGCATTAAGCTTGAAGAAAAAATCAAGTATTAATAAGTTTGCAGAATGGTAAATTTTTATCAGGCATAAAAAGACAACAAATTTAAAATTTATATAATTAAAGTGATTATTTACATTGTCATAATAACTGTTGTTGCACTATAGTTGCTTCATAGTTGTCTAATGCTTGTGTAAGCATTGTCGTGACACCCCCCTCCCCTCCCTATCAGAAAAAATAAGCAGACCCTGGAAAACTTCTCCTCCCTTACTGCTTACGTAATACTTGAACGGCCCCTTCTAAAAATAAATAAATAATAATAGTAACACAACTCAGCTTCACAGACTTTAGAATCTAATTGTGACACTCAAAAGAAAGAGAGCTCTGTAAATAACATTTCAATAACAATGAATATCAAAATAAAAGAAACATTTTTATAATAGAAAAGCTAACTTTTCTTATCTTATTTGGTGTTTGTATTAGAATATCAGCAATTTTAATCAGATGATTTTTTTTCTTAAATCATTGGTAAAATCAAAAATTTTCTTAGTTTTTAAAATAAGAAAAAATATTAAAATCTAAGATGAACATAATTTACAATGTTTCTAAGGATATTTTTTTTTATCTATTAAATAAATAAAAGATGCATTCAGCTTGAAAAAAAAAAAAATCAAGTATTAATAAGTTTGCAGAATGGCAAATTTTTATCAGGCATAAAAAGACAATATATTTAAAATTGATATAATTAAATTGATTATTTACATTGCCATAATAACTTCCTTTGAGTAAATAATTATAGTTTGCAATGTCATAATAATTTCCTTTGAGTAATCAAATTATTCACTCTTTCATTTTTTATATAAAGTAAGTATAGCAAACATAATAAATTTCTGTAATAGTGAATCTCTTATTTTCTCATTCTATTTTTAAGAACAAATATGTAACAATAAATTGGAGCTAAAGAAGAATGAAAGAATGATAACATCTGCTGAACAGCTATTATGAAAAAATGTAGAGGATAAAGAGTTAATTTACAACAAAATATTAAGCAGAGCAAGAACTTCTTCAGTAGAGGATGATTTTTTTTTTTTTTTTTTTTTTACTTTCGGACTTATACAATATACACAGTAAATAAAGAAATCAGTTATGAATTAAAAAGGTAGCAAAGTGTTTAAAATTTTAAGCACTGAATGTCAATAATTGCTCATATAGTGGTAATAATGCAGATATTTAATATAGTGAGAAAATAATGTGGATATAATTTACCATTCTTACGATCATAGCTATTCTGTCAGTATATATTATAAATTAATGGATGCAACTAATTTTCATACTTTTTTCTTGTTAGAATACATAAATATGGATATAAGTTTAGATTCATTCAGTTACGGTAATTTTATAAAGTGCAATTGCAAAAAGAGCTTCTATGATATTTAATTAGTTATTTTAACTACTAATTAATTAAACTATTTATGCAGTTTGTGTTCTGTAATTACTAATTATAACTTTATTAATAAAAGAGTAAACACTAAATGATAAAAAATGGCGTTATAATCAATGTGCAGTATTCTTTTATTTGTTCAGCTTTCTGAACTTTAAACAAAGTATTCTAACTGATGCCAGACGAAACAAGTTTGGATAATTGGCACTCTACTGTATACAGTATACAATTTAAAATCCAAACATTTATGGAAGTAACTGATATTGATAACAATAAAAGACATTATGCTAAAATATTATTGAAACAGTGAGATTAAAGTAAATTTATTTTTATTAAATATGAATTTATTTTATACCTGAATAATCACCACATTTCTGCATACACTCTAAGGAATCCAGAAGTATTATTGGACGTCTCAAAACATTGGCTAGGCCAAATATATGGATGTTCCTCAAGCCATGTAATTCACCCTCAGGTGGTTGAAAATCAGGATCACATTCTTCAATTATTGATGGCCATTCATCTGTATCAATAAAATCTTTAAACAATTCCTAGAAACAGAAGAAGAAAGTTACTTGTGGCTCATAAATATTATAGATAGATACTACATATATGTCATTTGAATCACATTACTGTTCGATACCTTATCCATCCAATCCTCCTGTATAGAGCATAATTTTGGGTATCAATAAAAAAAATAATAAATAATAATTTGAATTTATAAAAACTTTAAGAAAAGAGAAATTCCTGGTGATCAAATGAATAATAAAAGTCTGGAATTACCTTTATGGTTTGGAGTAATTTCCAGACAGCTATTTGTGGGTCTATTTAAGGGGCTAATTTGAACACAAACTATGGTAATTAAGAGACACCACTGTAAAATGTTATAACTAAAAATGGGGTATTTATTAGACCATTCTGAATACAGAAAAAAGACATGAAAACACAACTGTACACAGAAAATCAATTTATATTTTAACGAATAAAAGTATGTTTTATGGTACTTTTCACACAAATAGTTTAGCTACATCTGTTTTACATAAATTTATGTAAATCTATCAGTAAAGAATTTTAGACTTTTTAATAAGTTCTGAAGGCTGCAAGAAAAAAAAAATCAACATTAAGTAAAAACATAAACCCAACACCAATTTTGTTTTTGTTTTTCTTTAATATTTTTTAGTAGTGTAACCTGCTTTTTCACATTACAATAAAAGTTTTACACAGCACTAATTTCAACAGACCTAACCAGTTGTTTTATTCAACACACAGTAAAAATATCTATGTAAAAATTTTTCCCATTATTATGCAATTCTTTTACATCTTCAATAGCTTTAACATGAAAAGAATCATTATACTGAGTCTCAATAAGTCCAAAACACAAATATGTCTTGGCAACAACTTCAACGGCATTACACAGCATTTAATTGTTACGGACTCTACACTTTATACACATATATTAGCCTCATATTCTTTAATTGGTGCACATATTTAAGCTAAACTGTATGTTCTTATGTGTAATTATATTATTTGGATAGAAAAAGTTTAGATTTGTTTGAAATTTACATAAAATATAAAAGATATATATTGCATGTTACGTACTCTACATGCAAAATACATGGAATTTTTTACTTAAATTAAATTGAAATTGACTGTGAAATTAGCAACCATTCCTATTAATTGAAGTTTTCTCATTATATTTCAGTTCATATATAATATATCTACACACGAAAATAATAGTTAAAAATGCCAAAAATATTTTTAAATGACTATTTATTGTCCATTTTACCAATTTTTATTCAGACATTTAAAAAAACATGGTAAAAAATTCCTCACTAAAAACGTCCCCCATTTAAAAAATGTAAAAACAGTTTCCAATAAAAAATCTTTACCACTCCACAAAAGCGCTTTCCCCTCAGATAGGGCATCATCAGTTGTGATCTTCAACTCTCTGCCTCTCCATTATATATATGACTGCTGGTTGAAGGGCTCCCCCTATCGGCATTCCATACTCTCTCTCTCTCTCCTCCTCTTCTAACATTTTTTTCCAGCGGCAATCAAGTAATGAATGAACCATGTCTTTGGTCGCATTGATTTCTATTGATTCTCTTATTAAAGTGTTATGTAAATTTTCGTAGTTAGCTATTTTCTGTATTTGTAGGGTTTCAAGTTTTATTGGGGTTTTAGTGTTTAATCTTGCAAGAGCTGTTGCTCAAATGAAAACTTGTTTTTAATATTTTTAAATGATTTTATTGAATAACTGCTTGTTTTATAAGCATGTTTCAGACTCTACATATTTGTATCATGTGAAATATTGATAAAGTTCTTGGAAACAGAAACTACACAACAACAATACAGTCTTATTGCTCAATTGTTTCTATGACATATTCAACTTTTCTGGCTATTTCTTTATTGTATGTAAAAAATCATGCTGGAGAATCAATTGGAGGTGGATCTCCAAGTAGACAAATATGTGCCAAGATCAATTTCTTCAAACTCAGATTTCTGCATTAATCTTAAATTTGTTTGCATAAATAGGTTTTAGTTCAAACTTCACCAGCAATTTCTGTTCTGGCAGCATTTTAATTACTTGTCCTGGACACCAGTCATTACTATAGAGAACAGCTATTTATGTCCCTACTTCTAGGTCAGGCTTAGAAATGCTTTGAGCAGTGCTTGTAGATGATGTATGAGATTTCTCATTCTCCTGAGTACCATTATCTCTTTTCTTAATGTATGTAGAATTAACTTCTGCAAATACAGTAGAAAGCCACTAATCCGCAAAGCTTGTGCCGTTGTGCGGATTGGAGGCTTTTTGCGGATTACAGGCCATGTCTATTTAATCTTTGTTTATATTTTTTTTAATTTATATTTTGGACAAATTTAGATTGCTAATACTAAAATATAAATAAATTACACATTTTAATATATAGATAAAGTAATAACTATGAAAAAAATAATTTATTATTTTTTTAATTTCTTAAATATGGCATCAATTGTTGTCTGTTTTAAGACATTTGGTTTATAGTGTTGAATTTTATCTTTAAGTAAGAGTTCAAAAGCAATATATATGTATTTTTTTGTGTTTTTCAATTTTATAATTATGATTTAATGAAAAAAATAAATAAATTATAAAATATATTGTCTAAGTAAGGATTTTTTATCATTAAAATTAAAAAAAAATCACAAAAACTCAAATTGTATTTTACAAGTACTGTATGAAGAAATGAATATATAAAATAATATACTAATTAAATGTGTTTTCATTTTAAACTATAAAGAAGAATGTTATATGATATATAATAGCTATATATAAAGATAAGAAAAATGCTAACAATTGGTGAAAAAAAATTTCAAAATTTTGTCACCATTGAAGCATTTTTCAAGAATTAAATTTCTTTGTTTACATTCATAAATTGATTGCGGATTAGCGGCGCTGTACTGTACTTCATCATTAGCAACATGAAAACTATGCATTCTTCGTGTGCCAGGTATTGATTGCCATCAAATTTCAAGGTTAACTCTTTAGCAGTTGCTACCACCTCAGACTCTTGTACACACAGAATGTTTATTAATTTAGTCTCCTGTTTAGTAATGCTATAGAAATCATAGGCATTGGAAGGCACATCTTTTTTCTGCATGGCATTTTCCTATAGGTGCATATTCCCAAAATTTGTAAAGAGCCAGTGGCTCCTAAACCCAAAAAATCCAGTGGCCACAATTGTGAAACAAACGCATAAAAAGAATAGAGTTTATATGGGTAAAAAGCTAAACAAAAAATTGAGGAATTCAAAATGTAAAATAATTTATTTAATATACACACATGTAAACAAAATTTGAATATTAATTAAGTGTAAATATAAATCTTAAATCACGTAAACATGATAGCGGGGAATATTAGAAAAACAATATTTCTTATTTTGATTTTGCCATACAATAGTACATATAACAGAAAATCTGAATGTGAGAGATTATTTTGCACTATAAAAATCAAAACATTTCAAACATTTGTTTTTCTATAAGGAAAACTTTTTTTTTTTTATCACAGACTATGTAAAATTGTTAGACTCAAACTGTTACGAATAACATTGCTATTCGAATATATTTAATAGTTTGCTGTGTTAAACAGATAATTCTGAAATGTTATTAAAAGATAATAATAAAGTTTGTTATGTATTTTGGTCTTAATCTTAAAAAAAAAAATCAAAATTCCATGATGGTGACTGGGAATACCAGAAATTGATCACTTTTAAATCACATGGCGACTTAAACACCGAAAGTTAGTGGCCACAACAAAAAATTTAGTCGCCACGTGGCGACTGGCAACTGTGAATCTGCACTTATACATTTTCCACACACTTCTTTTCACTTCTGCACTTATACCATCTACTGGTCCTTTGCCATGGGCTGTAGCAAAAGTTCCTAGAGGCAGTGCATCCGTGATCTTAAAGGGTCGATCTAGGAAATTTTTGGGGCCTATTTAGGGCCCCTTCAAAAAATTCCATTTAATAAAACATGGCCCTTCACAAAATTTTTCTTAATAAAACAGGTCCTTTCACAAAATTCCTCTTGATAAAATAGACCCTTCACAAAATTCCATGCCATGAAAACATACTCTCTATTAATTATTTTTATTTTGTTAGGTTTTAAAATGTGTCATTTGCAATAAAACAAGTTCACCAGAAACAAAAAACTTAAATTTCACAAAAATAACTTTTACTTTTCACAAAATGTACTCCAAGAAAAAAAACCTGCATTGACCCCTGATATTGCTTGTGGTGTATCAAGTTGCTTTCAAGATTATACTTGTTTTTAAATTGACTTCCACAACCATATGACCAGTAAGGGACATGTCAAAATGTTTTTTTCAGTTTCCCTTTCACAGATTTAAAAATAATTTTATTGAAGGTAAAAACTTCTTTTTTGCCTTCCTTGAGTTAGTACGTCAGAGGCAAATGCATAGGAAATATG
The DNA here is from genome assembly GCA_963931845.1 of Maratus michaelseni. Taxonomy (NCBI): domain Eukaryota; kingdom Metazoa; phylum Arthropoda; class Arachnida; order Araneae; family Salticidae; genus Maratus; species Maratus michaelseni. The sequence continues at coordinate 344,282,092 of OZ007591.1, read as the reverse complement.
CTTTAGTTCTTGCTCTTGGCCAACCTTATGGCATACAACTGCTGTGAATATTGTTACCTGGTCGGGTGACCATTAGGCCCTCATTACCTCATTCTGCTGTTTCAAACTGTAGTTTTCAGCAAAATCTTCTTGGATGATTATCTCACTATTCATCAGATTCCCTTTTCGATGTCTCAAGTTCTCATGCTGACATTTAACATTATGTATGTGCCTGGCGAATGAATTCAGCTGTTCTTTGAAAATTTGTTTTCCTTCAGCCAAATCAGTTTCAACAAATTCTTTCTTTACCTGCCCATCACGGGTAATCCATTGAAAGTAGCTAACTGCTGTGTCTTCATTGACGGAATCAAGATAAGGATCTAAGGAATTTACACCACAATGCTCTCATTGTTTATCAATATAACCTTCATTATTCAAACTACACACAGTTTTGTGTAACAACTCTGCAGTGCTGTTAGGCAGTGTGGTTATTATTAGGGTTTTGTTCATCTTACGAAACCCTATTACTCCCGCTCCGTTGTCTGTCCATCACAGAGCCGTTCTCAGAAACTATATAACTTACTGGCATGAAAATTTGTGTATTTATAGAGCTACATGCTTACTATGAAGCTTAAAATATTAAAATTTGAAAAAAATTGTATTATTTTAATATAGAGAGATAAAAAACAAAAATTCTAACAGCTTTTTCCTATTACATTTAAAGATTTTTCGTTATAGCAGTTGCCAACAATTAAAAATCCACAATGAAATTCTTTCTACAATAATTAATTTTCTATTGAAAGATTTCCACATGAAAAATGAAATAAAAAGTTTCACCAATTAAAAAAAAGATTAATATGACGTCATATTGGTAATAAAATGGAAATTTTCAAACATTTCTCAATAATACAAGGAGTATGAGTATGTACAGAAAGCAGATTAATATCACGTCATTAGAGAATTAAAAAGAAAATCAATCTGACATCCTATTGGAAGTTTTAACGGATTTTTCAAATGTTTAAGAATAATACAAAGCGAGTATCAATATGAGTAATAGAGAATAGTAAATATATGAGTTTGAGGAACATACTGAATCATCATAAAAACCTGATTATGGAAATATTCGCATATTTGAACATTTTGAAGGTGTACAACACGTTTAATTTTGAAATTAATTTTTTTTAAATATCGCATTTAGTCCACATGACAGATATTATTATGACAGAGTATAATAGCGGGCTGGTTTAGATATTCGAAAAAAAGAAAAAATAGACCGGTAGCTTCGCCTGCTATCGGGCCGGTTTAGATATTGGAAAAAACAAAAAAATAGACTGGTAAATTTTTACTTTAATAAAAAAAATGACCTTTTTTTTTGGTTGCTAAATGAAATTTGTTTGGATTTATTAAAGAAAGGATAAAGTGTTTTGAAAGGAATATTAAACGAAACCCTTTGTGCGATCTTTGATCACACTTACCCACTTGTTTGTTTTTTTTATGTTGGGGACATAAAGTTGTAAACTTTACAAAACCTATGGTGTTTTCCATTGCATCAGCTTTATAAAGTGCACGCACTTCCTTTAGATTGTACGGTAAGACTATCTTTTGAATGTGAATTATTTTTTCCATCAGCATTTTTTATTGACTTGTAGTCTTTTCTGCCAGGAAGTAAATGACTTAGATCATTCTGTTCATAAAGATTAACCGCATTTTCAAATTCCATATCAGAAAATATATCAGACCTTTTCTTTCTGTGTACATTTTGTACATTCTTAGCTTTTAAGTGTTTCAACAGCAGTTACAGTACTTTAGGCAGAAAACAGCACTGTTTGAAACTGTTACCAAATGTAGAGTCCAAAACCAAATTTATAAAATTAATAAAAAATAACAGATTTGAATAACAATGGAAATTATGGAACAGCTTTGGCATTCGCCCACAGTCCGCCATCTTGTTTTTTAAATCAAAACAAATTTGTTTTGTTTTTCATTTCCAAAATAATTTTCATCCATATTTACTTATTATAAACACATTATTTAATTTTATTAACTAATTTATTTATATTTAGTAATAAAAGTTAAAATGTTTTGATTTAAAAAACAAGATGACTAACCGCAGAATGCCAAGGCTCAGCCAAAATTATTTTAGAATATTGTGACACTATAGCTGGAATTAGAAAATACACATTTCAGCAAATATAAAATAATAATTTAAAATTCAACAAAACTTTTCTTCCAATTTTGTTACAGACTCTACAATGATCATTTTCACAAGCTCTTAATTTTTAACAGAAATCATTTTTAATTAAATAAATCAGCTTTTATTAGAGATATGCCTCAACTTTACTTGTCCTAAGTACACGTTTTGGTTTAAAAATCCATTCAGGGTTAGAAATTGGGAATTCTAAGTAAGGTGTCAAATGACGTCTGCAATTTTTTTCCTAGGTGCCAAACTGCATTTCATGGTTGCAATTTTATGGTATATCAGAAAATATTTCCAAAGTTTAATTATTAATTTTTGTTTATTTAAAAATTTGAAAACTTTCTTCGGACATTTTATTTTAAATATCAATTAATTTCTGATATGATGTATAGAATAGATCTATACCTTCTTTGTCTAAGGTCAGTTTTATTAGTCATTGGTTACGGGGTGAAATCAATTTAGAGGGGTGATTGATAGGTGCAATTGTGTCTTAAACATGTACCACTCTCTAAGGTCAAAGGTCAGTTTTCTGTCAGTGGTTAAGGGGTTAAGGTGAAGTGTTTAGTGGCATAGATAGGATACTAAGCTATTATCCTTCTGTGTGTGCAAGTGTGTCTAAAACACATGCTAATGTCCGATCTTTTATCGAAAACAGGTGTTTCAAGAGCAGGCAGTAGAAGGGGGGGGAAGGTGGAAACTTATGCTAAAGTAAGAATAAGAGCATCTGTAAAACAGAAAAAAAAAAAAAAAGCTAGGCGTCAAATTTGACGACCAGGTATAATTTTGTGGTCGTCAAATGCAATAATTTAGTTGCATTTGGCGACTAACAACTGCTAATTTCTAACCCTGAATCCATTCAAGTCATTATTAGATAAAAATTCAATGTAGAGTCCATAACAATAATAACTAGTACATATTGGATCTTTTGAGCACAATTATATATAATACAAAGAAGAAAAAAAAAGAAGGAGAAAAATGCGATATTCATGTCCTTTAGAATGTGCTTTTTTTAATATATATAGAGGAGATTAGGGAGGGATGGGACAATTTTAACAAAAATACTTTTTATAAATCATGTTTCGCTAGTATAAAATGGAATTTTTCAGAATAACATCTTGAAATATTTTAACATATTTTAAAAATATAAATTTGATGATAATAATCAAAATTCTAGGATAATTAAATTAAATAGAAAACTGTCCCATCCCTCCCTCACATGAGGGAAGAATGAAAATTCATATTTAATTTTTAAAAATGCGGTGAAAAAAATGACAAAGACAGTGTGACATTTACATTCCTAAGATTTATTGTAAATCACATTTATTTTATCTTACATTACACTTTGTAAAATCCAAATGAAATGAAAAATATGCTTGTGCCCCAACTAGTGCCACCAGTTATTTTTGGTGGATGTAGCTCTGCAATTATGTCTTATTCATTAATGATGGAAGAGTCATCGGTACTTACGTATTATCCGTGCCAGTTTTAAGCCAACTGCGCCAGGCATGGAGCCAATATTACTAATTATAGTAACCCTTATATATTTTTTTTCTTGCTACATGATACATGCCTGGCAATAATCTACTTTTTTTAGTAAGGGTCATTTCTGTACGTAGTAAGATTAACAAAATTAACTTTCTAGAATATGCTATATTATTTACCATTTCTTATATTATTTATTATTCTTTCTGATTTACTATGTTATTTACCATTTATTAATTTTACTAAAATAATGTTATTTACTATTTTTAACAATGTTATAAATTTAATAAACATATATATTACATTTTATTTATTTTATATTAATTACCATTTTTTAACAATGTTATTTGATGATGTTAAATTACTGTGTTTGAAAACATGATTGGCAACGATAAATAAGATTGGTACTTGGCAACCATTTTTGGCGATCAATCTCCTGGCACAGATAAAACGTAAGTACCGAGTCATTTTCTTTCAAAATGAAATTTTCTTTTTCACTTCTCCTCATAAATAGTATCTTACAACTCAAATCTTCAACATCTTTGCTTTCAACTCTTCCAACATAGTGAATAACAGATTTTTTCGTTAAAAATTTAACTAATACAAAAACATTTCATTTAAACCTATATGCTTCATCTTTATACCAATCTATTTCTTGTATATTTTCATTATCATTTATAGTGATATCAATGCTTTCATCAGAGGTGTCATGTACAGAAATGAAAGTAGTTACAATTCCTTTTTAACTTGCAAAATAATAAGTTTTATTTGTTACACTATTCAATTCCAAAACAAGATTAATCTTATAACAGGGTCTCTATTCCAGATCCGCAACGAATTTCCCTGACTTTTCCATACCAATAAAAAAAATTTCCAGGTATCGAGATTTTGTGATGATATACACTTAAAAATTTTTTAAATAGTGTTTTTTAAAAATTTTGAAAAAAAAAAAAAAACATGTTTTTTGTAATATTATAATCTTTAAATTCTGAAAGTTTTAGAGTAGGATCTCAATGAGTTCAGGAGTTATAAAAAAATTATGTTTAAAATGAATAAAACAATGCTGGGTCATTCCATGGTAACTAACGTTACATTTAAAATTAGAATAATTGACTTCAGAAATTTTAGTAATATAACATCCAAAAATATTCATAATGTAAAGTTGATGTGATTTGTTAATTAAACCTGTCCAAAGAAAAATTTGCATGACGATTACTTAAATTTAGTGCTATTTCTTGAACTCGGGAAATTATATTTACTATGGTAACTTACGTTACAGAAAAAAGAATGCAAGTTACCTTAATAAATTTAATTGCTACTGTTCAAGAAATAGCACTGAATTTGGGTAATTTTCATCCAATTTGAGTTTGGATATGTTTAATTAACAAATCACATCAACTTTACATTTTGAATATTTTTTGGTGTTATATTACTAAAATTACTGAAGTCAATTATTCTAAATGTAACGTAAGTTACCATGGAATGACCCTGCTATCTTTCGCACAATCATAAAGTTGGCGAGGTGCCAACTTTAAATATCAGCCCCAACTAGTGTTTAATATTAGTTTTTTTTAACATAACTGCTGATCCCATTGAGATCCCACTCTAAAATTTTCAGAATTTAAAGTTCATAATATTACAAAAAACGGTACTTTTTGGTTAGCCGGGTGCCAGTGATATATGTACATGTATAAATACATATGCATATACATATGTATGTATATATATACATACATTTATGTATATATATGTGTATGTATATATATGCATACGTAGATATGTGTATATGTGTGTGTGTATATATACATGTATGTATATATATCACTGACGGCCGGCTAACCGAAAAGTACCCAAAAAACATATACTGTTTTCAAAATTTTTAAAAAACACTATTTTTAAATTAAATTAACTTTTTTTTAACCAAGCACAGTCAACTTGCATATCAAATTAAACCTTGTGAAATTCTGTTTAAAATGAGGGGTCAAACAACTTTCTACGCCTGATAGAATTTGAGAAATTCGAAATTGAAAACATTTATGCAAGCTAAAAAATGATGATTTTTCGAAATTAAAAAAATTATTTGTATGAAAATTTACCGAGATAAAAAATAATAAAAGTATATTATATTCTCATTTATATCATCAGACAGAATGATTCCTTCAAAATCTAAAATGGTCAGATTGAGTCACTGGTTGATTTGACATGGAATGACCCATGTTTCCTCCATGTCTATAAATTAGTTTAATAGAGGGCGCAACAGAGCGCATGAAAACTGTAATGATGAGCGGGAAGAGATCCCGCCAGTTCTGTGATCAGCCTTGGACGTAAGCGCAGCGAACCCACCGCTGCCTGTCATTTCATCTTTATTTTGTAAATAAATTGTGTGTTTTAACATGAAGTTTCATTAACGAAAATCACAACGTAATAATACAGTCCACTGAAAATCGCCGGATCATTATGGTCCGAGGAGCCGCAGTGCTCATATTTAATTGAACATTGTTCGAATCAGGACTTTTGGATACAAAAAAGAAGCGTGATACCTACTCACGTAGCTAAAAATGGCAACTACAATTTCTGGAGCTGTGGTGCTAAACAGAAAACGAGGAAACATTCGAGGACAAATAACAAGAATCGCTAATGCGTTGAAATCAAAAATGAGCGAAAAAGAACTGGAAATCAAGATGAATTCAATACAGAATTTAAAGAAAAAAAACGATGAGTTGAGAAACGAAGTGTACGCCATAATACCTGAAGATCAGTTGGAAGAATTCGAAAATTCTTTAACGGATATTGATGGGCAACTGGAATCTATAGAGGTGAGTCTTCTCGATCTAATAAAACCCTGTAGTTCTAATATTGTTCAAAATGCTACTCACGATAGAATAATATCTAGTGATTCAAATATAAAATTGCCACAAATAACTCTACCACAATTTTCAGGTCGTTATACAGAGTGGATGAATTTTAAGTCACAGTTCACCACTCTAATTGACAATAACGACCAGTTAAATGATTCACAAAAATTGTATTACCTGCAGTCAGCCTTGACAGGCCCAGTGAAACTTCTTCAGAATATCGATGATTCTTATGAGTCCTTATTCGAAGCCTTAAAGAAAAGGTTTGAAAACAAAAGATTGATTGTTAACGGACATGTAGCAGAACTGCTAAATATGAACAAAATAAAAATTGAAAACTCTAAAGAAATCCGTAATTTGGTAGACAATTTACTTAGTCATTTAAGAGCACTTAAGCAATTAGGATTAGAAAAAAATAATTTGTCTGAAGCAATTTTAATGCATTTTGTGTTGCAACGCATTGATGACGAGTCGAGAAAGGTTTTTGAAATGACTTTAAACTGTAACGAATTGCCACAATGGGATGTTTTCATTGATTTTCTACTAAAAAGAATTCAAGCGTTAGAAAATATACAGAGAAATGTCTCAGCTTCAAGGCCCAAAACGGAATTCGTTCATAAACAAAAAAGTTTCGTTTTGCAAAATGATCGAATTGTATGTCCTATGTGTAATCAATCTCATTTAATTTTCAAATGTAAAGATTACCAAGATTTATCGGTTCAGGATAGATTAAATTTTGTGCGGAAATTAATGCTTTGTTTTAATTGTTTAAATAAACATGTAGTTTCTCGTTGCCCGAAATTAAATAATAAATGCAAGTCATGTTTTTTGAATCATCATACTACATTATGTGGAGCTAATTTTTCGAAATATAAACAAAATGACAGTAATCAAATTAATCAGTCGAATAAAAGCCAAACTCAATCAGAAAAAAACGAAAGACGCGTAAATTCGGAACTTTCAACTTGTGGAGAAACTAGGTCAACTTCTTTAACGTTGAGCTGTCAGAAAAAAGGCGAAGCGTATTTTCCATCTGGTGTTTTTTATAATGTGTTATTATCGACTGCGATAGTTTATATTAAGGGAAATAATGATTATTTTTTTCCGTTCCTAGCTATTTTAGATTCAGCAAGCACAATTTCTTTAGTTACTTATTCAGCTTTAGATATTTTGGGATTGAAAAAATATAATCTAAACTCTTTAATTAGCGGCTTAAATGGATCAATCTGTAAAATTAAAAATGGAATAAAAACGGAAATATCTAATAAAAACAAAGATTTTCAGAAATCAGTGAATATGTTTGTCGTTCCCAAAATTACTGATTTAACCCCTTCAAGTCCGATCGAAATTTCTAGTCTCCATTTGCCTGAGAATATAGCATATGCGAACCCGAAATTCTTTGAACCTCATAGAGTTGACATCTTATTAGGAGTAGATATATTTTATGAATTACTATTGTCCGGCCAGATAAAATTACCGGATAGTTCCGTCATTTTACAGAATTCTTGTTTTGGATGGATTGTAGCTGGGACATTGCATGATAAAAATGACAGAGAATTTCAGTGCCATTTATTGCAAAATGAAGAGGAATCGTCATATTTAAGGGCGTTTTGGGAATTGGAGCAGATGGGCATAAAAGATGACCCAAACAGTGTTAAAAACGAGAAAATTGTAGAACAATTTCATGAAACTGTGCGTTTTGAAAATAACAGATATGAAATCAGTCTCCCTTGGACAAGAGATTGGAACCATTTAGAAAATAATTATAAAACCGCCGAAGTGCGACTCACAGGTCTTATAAAAAAAATGAAACGTGATACAAAGTTATACGAACAATATTGCAATATTTTGAATGAGTATTTAGAGATGAACATAATTGAAAGTGTACCCAATTTAGAAAACCCTTCAGATAAACCAGTTTTTTACTTACCGCACCATACAGTATTTAGAGAAGATAGTGTTTATACTAAATGTCGAATAGTTTTTGACGCAAGTTCCCATGAAGCAGGACAATTGTCTTTGAACGACTGCCTTGACGCAGGAACTAATTTAAACCCTAATATTTTTCACTTATTGATTTTTTTCAGACTAAACAAAATTGCCTTTCTAGCAGATATAGAGAAGGCTTTTCTACAAATTGCCATAAACGACAAGGACAGGGATGTTCTGAGATTCTTGTTTATAGATAAGAATCCTGTCGACAATGACGCATTTAATGTTATCGTCTACAGATTTTTACGCCTAACATTTGGCTTGAACTCAAGCCCATTTTTGCTATCTGCTACAATTAAGCATCATCTTAACAAATTTGAAACGGAATATCCGATAACGTCAGAAGTACTCCACAATTGTATTTATGTGGATGATTTGATAACCGGGACAGACACAGTCGAAGATGCGGTGAACATTTCGGAACAATCTCATAAAATAATGAAGGAAGCTAGCATGAATTTACGGAAGTGGATTTCAAATAACAAACTCTTAATGGAAATATGGGGTAATCGTGGATTTAGTACTATGCCACAACCTTTTGAGGATACTACAATACATAAAGTTTTGGGAATATCGTGGCAACCCAAGCAAGATATACTTTTGATAGATATTGATAATTTGCTCGAATTTTTGCGTAACTCAAAAAATACAAAACGTTTTGTATTACAAGTTGCAGGTAGAATATTTGACCCTCTGGGTCTAATTTCTCCGTACATAATAAGAATAAAATGTTTATTACAAGAACTATGGAGTAGAAAGTTGTCTTGGGATGAAGAATTGCCTTCCGATATTAGAGAGACGTGGGAACAGTGGAGTTCCGAACTTCCCCAGTTGAGAAATCTAAAAATTCAAAGGAACATTTTTCAGTTTCCCGATGACTCCAATTATACCCTAACGTTGCATACCTTTGCCGATGCCAGTCCAAAAGCATACGGTGCTTCCGTTTACTTAGAAATCAATTCACTAAATGAATCGTCTATAAATCTGATTACATCTAAATCCAGAGTGGCACCATTGAAAAAAGTGTCACTTCCGCGACTTGAACTTCTAGCAGCATTAGTTGCTGCACGTTTAACCTGTGAAGTGAAAAAGGTACTAGATCGCAAGGGACCATCTTCTGTGTATTTGTGGACAGATTCGCAAATTGTCTTGTACTGGATCAAAGGCTCCGCAAATAGGTGGAAATCGTTTGTGTCCAATAGAGTACGAGAAATACAAACACTCACCGACCCATCACGATGGTTTCATTGTGCAGGGTCAGAGAATCCTGCAGATTTGCTAACAAGAGGTATTAAGTGTGACCTTCTCGTTCAGAATTCAAAATGGTGGACTGGACCAGAGTTTTTGAAAGACTTAGATCTGTGTAACAACGACAAGACTTTAGTGATTCCTAACAAGGACATATATATAAACGAACTAAAAAAAAACTGTGATAACCTAGAAAACAGAGACTTTACAACGTTGACACTCTCACCTGAAGTTCCTATGATGGAACATATTTTTTCTTTATCTAATAACCTTGTTAAATTAATTCGTATAATTAGTTTTATTTTTAGGTTCATATGTAATTGCTCTCACGCGCGTGAAAAGAAAAGCGGTCCATTAAGTGTGACTGAGGTAAAAGAAGCCGAAATCTTTCTAATAAGGTCAGCGCAAAGGGGTAAGTTTGGTGAAGAAATCGCTTGTCTTGAAAAGGGTAAGCCTATTAAAGGTAAGAGCAGACTTTCATCGCTAAATGTATTTTTGGATGATGATGGTTTAATTAGAGTAGGTGGACGTTTATGCCAAGCAGATATACCGTTTAACGCCAAATTTCCAATAATTTTGCCTGAAAGGCATAAATTAACCGATATTGTATTGAAATATTTTCACTTAAAATATTTGCACTTGGGCCCACAAGCCTTGCTTTTCCAGGTTAGGCAAAAATTCTGGCCACTGAATGGCAGAAATAACTGCCGTAGAATTGTTCATAAATGTATCACTTGTTTCAAAAACAAACCTGTAATTAATTCACAATTAATGGCCGACCTGCCAAGGGAACGTATAACTCCAAATTTTGCCTTTGCCGTAACAGGCATAGATTACTGTGGCCCATTTTTTGTAAAATTTAAACACCAAAGAAAGGGTGTATTAAACAAGGTATATGTTGTGGTATATGTATGTTTATGTACGAAGGCAATACACCTGGACTTTGTATCAGATTTGACAACTCAGGCCTTTATAGCTAGTTTAAAACGTTTCTTTGGCAGAAGAGGCAAATGTTCGAAAATTATGTCTGACAATGCAAAAACATTCATTGGAGCGGACATTGAATTGAAAAAATTACAAAAATTGATTAGCTCTCCAGATGAGGAATTGTATAATTTTTTAACCCATGAAGGAATCGAGTGGGAGTTTATTCCCCCCAAATCCCCAAACTTTGGCGGAATATGGGAAGCGGGTGTAAAATCCTTCAAGTTTCATTTGAAACGGGTAATAGGGAATCAAAATTTAACTTTAGAGGAATTCTTGACGATACTAGCCGAAATTGAAGGTGTTTTAAACTCGCGGCCACTCACCCCGTTATCCTCAGAATTTGAAAATTTCGAGACTTTAACCCCTTCTCATTTTCTGATTGGAAGAGCTATCACTTCGATCGCAGAACCACAATTAGATAATATCAATGAGAACAGACTAGGTAAATGGCAGAAAATACAAAAATTTAGTCAGAGAATTTGGAAACTCTGGAAACGAGATTATTTGAATAATCTCCAAGAGAGGAATAAATGGAAATTCAAAAAAGATGATGTACAGCAGACTTGTATAAAACCAAAAACTTTCTGCGCACATAAATATTGAGTCAAAAACTTTCTGCAAATTAATTTAATGTTTAATAAAATTACGTGTTATATTATTTGGATGATATAAACTAAAAACAGTAGTTTAAAATAATTACCATTTAAAATTAATTAATATTAATTAAAGAATTATTATTTTGGTTAAAAATAATAATAAAACTAAAAATCCATGATAGGAAGAGCTGAATTCTTATCAATAAAATTTTTTCAATGCATTTAGAAACAATCCAATCTTTAATATTTTGACCTTTTCGCAAGCGTCTGTAATGTCACAACAATGTTTTGCATCTTTAAAATTTTGAATTGTGCGCAAACAGTAAATAAATCGTACATAAATTGGGGAATATTTTTAATTTTTTGGCCCAGTGACAGAACTATCTTCAAGTGTCTGCAACGCTAATAATGTTTTCAAAAATAGTCTGCAAATACGCAATATATCATACAAAATTCGCGTTTTTTCCGCGATCCTCCGACGAAATTTGCCGTTTTTTCGAGATACTTCGACAAAATTTGCCGTTTTTTCGAGATCATTCGACGAAATTTACCATTTTTTCGAGATCCTTCGATGAAATTTACCGTTTTTTCGAGATACTTCGACGAAATTTGCCGTTTTTTCGAGATACTTCGACGAAATTTGCCGTTTTTTTGAGATCATTCGACGAAATTTACCATTTTTTCGAGATCCTTCGATGAAATTTACCGTTTTTTCGAGATACTTCGACGAAATTTGCCGTTTTTTCGAGATACTTCGACGAAATTTGCCGTTTTTTCGATGCCTTCGACGAAATTTACCGTTTTTTCGAGATCCTTCGATGAAATTTGCCGTTTTTTCACGATCTGTCGGCAGAATTCTCCGTTTTTTCGTGATCCGACGACGAAATTTGCCGTTTCTTCGACGAAATTGACCGTTTTTTCGCGATCCTTCGACGAAATTTGCCGTTTCTTCGACGAAATTGACCGTTTTTTCGTGATCCTTCGACGAAATTTGCCGTTTTTTCAGGATCATTCGACGAAATTTACCATTTTATCGAGTTCCTTCGACGAAATTTACCGTTTTTTTCGAGATCCTTCGACGAAATTTACCGTTTTTTCGCGATCCTTCAACGAAATTTACCGTTTTTTGGCAATCCTTCGACGAAATTTGCTGTTTTTTCGCGATCTGTCGGCAGAATTCTCCGTTTTCCGCGATCCGACGACGAAATTGACCGTTTTTTCGTGATCCTTCGACGAAATTAAGTCTTTTCCACGATCCTTTGACAAAGTTGGCATTTTCTCCGTAGCCCTTCGGTAAAATAAGCATTTTTCAGCGATCTTTCAACGAAACTAAACTTTTTTTACGTCCTTTTGATGAAATTCACGTTTTTTCACGGCCTTTTGACTAAATTTGCGTTTTTTTTTCGCGATCTGTCAACGAAATTAGCCATTTTTTACGATCTTTAAATAAATTTCGCGTTTTTTCTGCGATTCTTCGACGAAATTCGCCGTTTTTTTTTCGCGATCCTTCCACGAAGTTTGCCGTTTTTTCGCGTAATTTACACACTATAGCACTGAATGTTTTCTGTCTGCAGGTGCCCTAAAAAGTCTGCGACGCCCGTCGCAGCGTCGCGTACATTCTGCCACGTGGTTGTTTGCTATTTAAAAAAAAAAAAAAAAAAAAAAAAAAAAAAAAAAAAAAATTTTTTTTTTTTTCTAAAAATATTTTCTGCAAAGTTCCGAATTTTGCAGAAAATTTTCCGCGCACGGCGTGCGCGCGTGCGTCTATATTATACAACTCTGATGTACAGAAAGGAACTTTGGTACTGTTGAAGCAGGAAAATTTACCTTCTACCAAATGGTTGGTTGGTAGAATAATTGAGGTTTTTAAAGGAAGAGATAACATAATCAGAATTATAAATTTACGTCTGCCAGACGGACGAATTTTGAAGCGAAATGTCAGAGACGTATGCATTTTACCAGTTGAGTAACAAATTTCCTTTCTTCCTTTAAGTATAACTGTACGGTACAATAATTCAGTATTTAATCTAGTGTGATAGTGCATTTAATGTTGTATTTATTTTGTGTGTAACTTTATAATTTTCCTTTGTGTGATAATTTTTGCAAATTTATATATTGACTTTATATTGAAAGTTTGATTTCAATCGCCGGGGGAATGTTTCCTCCATGTCTATAAATTAGTTTAATAGAGGGCGCAACAGAGCGCATGAAAACTGTAATGATGAGCGGGAAGAGATCCCGCCAGTTCTGTGATCAGCCTTGGACGTAAGCGCAGCGAACCCACCGCTGCCTGTCATTTCATCTTTATTTATATTTTGTAAATAAATTGTGTGTTTTAACATGAAGTTTCATTAACGAAAATCACAACGTAATAATACAGTCCACTGAAAATCGCCGGATCAACCCATTTTCATTTTAACTTACAGATGGCCTTTGAAAGTTATATTTGGTATAGATGCTGCTGTGATCTGCAAAATATACGTGTGAATATATCTCACCAAATTTGGCGATAAATTTTTATTTCTGATAACCCTGCCAAATCCCTCTTTATTGGCAACCATAGCTGCTCTTCTGGCTTTGTGAGGAGGGAGGAGAGAGAGAATCATCTTTTGCACTTCTGATGTCATTTTATAACGACCTGCACAGTATCCGCTTATAAACGTGTGTGCACTTATTCTAGATAGTTCGTTTAAATATTCTCATGGTACATTTTCCTGTGAGACAGTACGGCTCGGTAGTATAATCTTTCACTTTGCATTTGTACCTCTTTGTGGCTGACCGTTAAAGCAGACTGTTCCAATGTAGATAAGATTACCTACTTCATTTTTGATAATTTTGACGTGGACCCATTTAAGATAGTGTTTATGAAGTCAAATTTTGGTAATTTTGACGTGGAATCCGTTTAAAATTATGTTTACAGAATTATTATTTTATTTTATTCTTTTGACGTGGATCGGAACCATTTATGCGTTTTCTGGAAATGATACGGAATACATTTATTTTAATTTCGTCATTTTGGGTTTCAAGGCGCAGTTAAAGCATTTTCAGATATTTTAAAAAAATTAAATGTTCATGATATTCATAATAAATAGAACAACGAACATTTTTTTCAATATTTGCTTTTCCCGCATCGTATCTATAGAAATGTTTATCTTTGTTTTTTATTTACAATCGAAAATTTGCTTCCCCCCCCCCCCTTGTGCTCAATTTATTTGAAGGATTTCTCTGCATGATATAAGTACTATTTTCATTCATTTTGTATTGTTTTCCTTATGATAAAGCGCTTAAAAATGCCTTTTTCAAAATTGATCGCAATTCTGAAATGCCGAGAAAATTACTTTTTCACTTTCAAACCTAAAACTTTTAGTATTAACTTTTTTAAGTGCTGATTTGCTAAAATGTTTATTTTTGTCAAAAAAAAAAAGGGATTTCAGAGAGTTTTGAAAGTGATCCCCATATTATTAGAAAACAGGGGTTCTTGATTTCAGTTTGGCAATAACTTTCAAAATGACATTTTGGCGCGGAAAAAAAATCGCCAAGTTTATACTGCAGACTACTAACACATCTGGGCTTAGATGCTTTACACTCACGCTAAAAAAAAATAAAAAATTAATCGGTTAAAAAAAAGAAAAAAGTCGCCAAATTTAGGAGATTTTTAACTTTAATGGCAACCTAGCCATTATATTAAGTTATTCGTTTAGCGCAGTCTTGGAAATCGCCAAACAGTCGCCAATCTTTTGTTTACATTTTAGCGTGAGTGTAATACATCTGTTCCGTATTACTGCTGCCTGTTAATTAACTTAAGATTTCTCTGTCTGAAAATTACTACAGGCTACCCAATAATTGTTTTTGTGGACATATTTTCATACTGAATTTGGAACAGATGTTACAGACACATCGAGGTTTGTGCAATTTTTGTGAGAAAACTCTATTATCGAATGTACACATGTTAGACCTAGCTTGCGAAAACAGCATGTTAGTTTTATTTTATTATGATACATTTTTTAAAATTAAAATACACATTTATTTTATTATAAACACACACAATTTTTTTTTAAACAAACACATTGTCAAGAATACAAATGACTCAGCTGTTTTTACCAGAGGGTTTTGATTAATATGCGCCATCTGGTCTACCGGCCAAAAATCACCATTTTGGTGACAGAAAGGAACCTCAGTGTTCCTGCGACATTTGTACCCAAAATTTGATCTTCTTCAGAGGAGAGATTATACAAAAACCTCTGTATACTATACCTACATATTAGTTGGGCCACATAACAACAAAATTTGGGAACTGCTGACCTAAATAATTGAACAAAACAATAAAAAACAAATCACAGTAAATAAAAAATGAATACATAAAGTACCTTATATTTATCAAGGTTAGCTTCAAAATGTCTCTTTAAGCAACACCTCAGTGGATGCCAAAATAACTCTCTTCCAACCAATGCTCGAGAAATAGCATGAACAAGACAATGTCCATCTCCATCAGCATGAATAGGTATCAATCTTTCTTCACCTCCATTGTAAGCTACAATCAGCTTTAAAGTTTCTGAGAGATAATCTACACTTCCTGTTACATCTTTACCAAAGCCGTGAATGGAAATGTGTTCTGGCTCAATTAAAAATGCTCTGTCTCCAAACAAACTGCAGTCAAATATTTCACCTTGATTCATTTCTGTCAGTAGTTTTGCTCTACCACTATTTTTGTCCATTCCATACCTAGTTAAAAGCGGTGACAACAATTTACAGTGGTAATTAGACAGGCCAAGAACTTTGACCATTTCAGTTCCACGTTTAGGTGTACATGTAGGTATACATAATCTATAGATGCAGTTCTTCACTGCGCTACTTAACTCATCTTCTCGTACCTCTCGAAGATCTTGTAAAGAACTTTTAGTGTGTGTCTGACCACACTGATTACATTCCACGAATTTTTCATTTGGAGTAATGTACAGAACATTTTGACATTTTTTATCCAGACAAAATGTTTTAAGAACTCCAATATTTTCTGCAGGATACATTTTATTTGCAAAACTTTAATAAAAAATGTTGAAAAAAGTGTTTTGGATATACGATGTTAGGAAGCCTATATGAATTTATTTTAAAAAGATATTGATTATTACTTAGAAGTTATCATTGAAATCAAACAGCTGTTTTAAATTTATGTTAACGTAATTAAGGATAAGGCATTTTTAAAGAATGTTAGAAATACAGCAGCGCACTGACAAATTTATCTTTTCAACTTAAGTAAAGACATTAGCTAAAGCTTTTAATTGTGCAAAATGTAACAGCGATCACAGCGAAAACAAATTTGTCATGTATCACAACAATCTTTTCACTTCATTTCATTTCTATTACTCATGCAGTTAGTTGGTTGATTAGTTTGCAGAGAGAGCGACATTAGTAGGAGGTGCTGAAACCCTTCTGACGTCATCTGCGAAAAGTCGCAGAATCCGATAAGAGGAATGATAACAAGATTCGAGGCTACAAAAATTCATCTGCTTGTTCGCGCTGATCGTGCCATTTCCATTGAAATCATTATTTATTACGCGTTTGAAAGTGTTAGATATTCAAATTCGGATAATTTTCACCTTGTCATATAAACACAGAACACCAATATCATATGAAATCTGAAATTGTGCAAAAAAATAATCGTTATGAACAAATTAAAAATACATGTAATGCAATGGGTTTGCAAGGGATTTTCCTGAAGCGAGAAGTTATACCTTTTAAAATGTATGCTTATATGGATTTTACCCATGTCACGTCATCTGCGGGTATATAGAAGAAAAACACCAATAGGCGTGAAGAACATTTTAACACAGCTTCCCCTTCGTCCAATAAACAGTCTTTTTTAGAGGGCCCGCAGAGGCGCGGCTGTTGCCACTCGTGGGTAAAGTCCATTTTATTTTTACATGGACTTTTTGTGAGACAGGTATAAGTTATACATGAATTCTTTTCTCTGTGTTACAGCAATTTCATGCATATTTTTCATTTTATTCATAAAATGAAAATTAAAAAAGATTAATCAGTTAACGTCATGTTGGAGGTCACACACTAAAAATAGGCAGTTCTGATTGGTGGAAGTACCCTGACCTCCAGTTGAAGTACAATGGTTGATCAGCTGATTGCAACTTCTCTATAAGTATATATGGATTTTGAATACATGTATTTATCGAAATTAATTCGTACGAAATAAATCTGGAGTTTTTTACACATGCATTTACCTTTATTTATGTTGCATAGTGAGCGCGTTCAGCAGACCTAACCAAAGTGACCGGCGGTAAGTAACCGGTTTTCAACCGGTCGACAGACCTACTGGACGAACTGGTATTATTTACTAGCAGCGCCATCTCCATCTGTATTACATTATCTAATTATAGTTGCCAATTCATTTGAGATAAATTTTCATGTAACCGATCACGTGACCCACCTTACAAAGATTTTTCTTCGGTTAGATCGGTCCTTACCAGTCACTTCAGTTACTTCCGCTGAACGACGTTGGTTGCGTATCGGCTAGCAGCACTGAACGCCTTGGTAACTAACCGACCTTACCGGTTACGTACTGATGACATTGCTGGACGCGCTCCAAATGATGCAGTAAGGTAAACAAACCGGCAGCGTGGTTTTTGGCGGAGGCAACCGCCACGGTGAGGGCCCGGGTTCGAAACCTGCTAAGGCATGGATTTCACGAGGCTAACGAAAAAGACAGGCTACCGCGGTGCATTCTGCATATCTTTTTTTACAGACCACGAGAGTGACGTGATGCTCTTTTCGTACACCTGCATTGGTGGATTCGAGTATCACGTGATTCCGCCGGTCTGTAAAAAAAGATACGCGTAAAGTACCGCGGTAGCCTTTCTTTTTCGTTAGCCTCGGGATTTCATTGTGTGTGCGTCTTCAGTGCTGTCTATCCCGTCCTCAAGAAGAAGATTTATGTAATTTGCGATGCTAACGAAAAAGACAGGCTACCGCGGTTCATTCCACTTATCTTTTTTTACAGACCGCTAGTGTGACGTGATGCTCTTTTCGTATGCCTGCATTGGTGGAATCGAGCATCACGTGACTCCCGCGGTCTGTAAAAAAAGATACGCGTAAAGCACCGCGGTAGCCTTTCTTTTTCGTTAGCCTCGGTAATTTGTCAAAGTTCTGTATGTATTTCTGTGAATAAAAAATATGGATCATTCCAGACAACAGCCTTGTAACTTATAGGTCTCAAAGCAATCTCCGTCAAATGTCAAAAAAGGTAAACAAACGCGCTAGCTGCTCTTTTACCAGAGCGACACTAGCTACCAGGCTTGCTCATTCATTATCTAACGTTAGAAATAGTGGCTAGCCGCGACCGAAGGCATACAGCGATTGGCACAAAAAGACGGACGATCCCAGGGCTACACTAGATACCGGGCTGGTTCATTCATTATCATGACGTCACAAATTGTGGCTGGCCGCGACTAGAGCTCCTATAACACAAGCTGAATCATACCGCCATTCAATAACCCAGCGGACCAAAAACCAAGCTAAAACCGGTTAGCTTGGAGACCACTGACCAGCCCCTACTTACCGGGATTCGACCCAGTTTGACGGGTTTCAGTGCCTGGTCATTGGGGCGAAATTCGCCTGATCGCCCTATTGGGGCGGTCCACAAAGACAAGTACCCAGTTCGGCCAATCAACTGAGTCCGGATTTTTCTGTGTTGTTCACTCCTAAATTTAAATGTTCTGAGATCTGACGCCGCACACCACGTACTCGTCATGACAGTTGAAATGGGGCTGGACAATTTAGTGCCGAAACGTTGGTACTGAACTTAGCTTGAAAAAGGGGAGAGAATTTTGAGGGAAACTAAATAAAGAAATTAACTAGATAATGAAACCACTGAAATGAAAATATAATTAGCCAATAGCTAAGTCGTACCATTGGGGAAAATTTTTGGGCCGAGTTGCAAGGCAGACGAAAACGCTGCGGGGGCTGACGGGACTGCGCCTTTCTACCGTACCCCACCTGGTAACTGGCTCCGTGGGCTGTCCCATTAGAGCGGGTCCGGTAGCTTTTGCGGACAATGTCCATTTGCACCTCATAAAGAGGCGAACAGTCAAAAATAAAATGAATAAAAAAACTGCGGCTAAAAAAAAACCCTTGTGCTACCAGTTGGGGCCGGCCATTGGCTCGTCCCAACCGACAGCACGAGGAACTGCAAGGGGAACCTGGAAGAGAAGAATGTTACATTTTAAACTGAACTTATTCTGAATTACACTTTAACTACATTATTGAAATTAATTTACTTTTATTGTGCTAATTGACTTGGCAACCCGTCCATTGGGCCCATGAAAGGTTGTTAAATAATTAACAATTTGTAATTTAAAATATGTACTATTGCCGTTAACTGACTAAACCATGATGGGTTGTTGTTGTAGTTGTTGGTTTGGCCCAAGGGCCCGGTTTTGCAGCTTTTTATTTCTATATAGCTGACATGATCCATATAACTGTGAAACTAGTCTCCTAATTTTGAACCAATTCCAGATGAGAGACCTGCATCTGGATTGGCACCCCCAGAGGTAGCGCTTATATAGAACTTGGAGGACATTAGAGCCACGAACAGATTTAACGTGTACCAGCTCCCATTAACGTACACGGTCTACTTTCCATACTTATCCTTTATACTTATCACCTCTTTCCTTCCAGTTCTTCTTTTTCTTTCTCATCTGTCTTCTTCCCCTTCTTTTTATAATATTTTTTAACACAAGGACGGACAAACAGTGCCGGGGGCTATTATAAGCTTCTTACTGTGTCATGGTGCACAACTTGCTGGACCGTTGATGACATGCGTCGTGCTGGTAATACTGTGATTACGGGGCTCTTGTTTCGGGCCGTGGTGCCAGCTGATATTGTGCGACTACCGCACGCTGCTACTAGGACAAAACACATAGACATTTTATATTTTTTTTGGTGGCTTTGGATTGCTCCTGGGCCTTTTTTTTAACATATAACACATAAGCACATAAATAAACACTTTTTTTCCTTTTACACTAGGACGGACAGACAGTGCCGGGGGCTATTATAAGCTTCTTACTGTGTCATAATGCACAACTTGCTGATCCGTTGGTGACGAACGTCGTGCTGGTAATTCTGTGATTACAGGGCTCCTTTTTCGGGCCTTGGAAGCAGCTGATGTTGTGCGACTACCGCACACTGCCATTGGACAATACCCATGGACAATTTTATAATTTTTTTGGTGGCTTTGGATTGCTCCTAGGCTTTTTTTTTAACATATAACACATAAACACATATACATATTCATTTTATCGTTGTGTTACCTTCCACCTTCGACTGCTGCTGGGGTGCTAAATATTATTGTGTGTTGTTTTGTATTAGTGTCGTGATACTGTCGCAGTTTTCTTGGAGCCACCTGATTACTGTCTTTGCCTTGTTTTGTACGTGTTTGTTTTTCGCTAATTGTTCATACCATAACTTCTCGTTGTCTGTTGTTATTTGTGCCAGGTGGTGTGCTTGGGTGAGTGGACATTGAATTAGGTAATGTTTTGGTGAACCCACCGTTCCGCATTCGCAGTCCGGTGTGTCCGCTTTCTTAAACCTGTGTAGGTATGCTGGAAAAGCTCCGTGAGCTGTGTATAGCTGTGCTAGCAGGTAATCGCTTATTAGTCTATTTTTATCTACTTTTGGGAAGTACCTGTGTGTTTCCTTACCTGTGTCCCCATAGTCTCACTCGAACTGCCATTGTTTTAGTGTTATATCTTTTAATGTTCTTTTAAGTTTTGAGATTGGTTTAGTCAGGTTGTATTTGCTTTTGTTGTTTACATTTAGAGCTGCGGTTTGGGCTAACATGTCTGCCTCTTCGTTTCCTTGGATGCCTACATGCGCCTTAACCCAGCTGATTTTAAATTTGTTGTTAGCTTCTTTTATTAGTTTTTGGATTGTGTCTACTGTTTTGTTTACGTTGAATGGTTTACTAAGTGATTCGATGGCCGATCTGCAGTCCGAGCGGATGCTATATGACTCACCCGTGTTGTTGCCCTATTTTGCTGCTTCTTGTATTGCCAGTAGTTCGGCCTGGAAGACGCTGTTGCTGTTCCTTAACGGCACTGACCATGTCTTTATCTTTTGATTATTTTTATATGCTACAAAGGCCGAACCTGTAGCACCTGATTCCAATTTAGAGCCGTCCGTGTATATCGTTGTGTCTTGTGTATTGTACCCTATCCTAGGTGTTCTATTGTGTCTGCTGGATGATTCTCCCATATGTTTATTTTTTTGTCGTATACGATGTGGTGTAAAGTTTCATTGTGTATTGTTGCATTTTTCCTTAATCTTGAGACTGTGCCGTACGCTGCTTCGTAGTAGACTTTAAGATGGATTGGAATCAGGCCTGAGAGTACCAGAAGTGCCGAGGTTGGGGCCGTTCTATAGGCCCTGACTATGGCCAGTGCAAAATGTCGCTGGCAGCTTGACAATATCTGTATGCACCTTTTGCTGAGGCAGTGTCCCCAAACCGGTGCTGCGTAGGTTAGCGTCTTTTCCACTACTGTTGTGTACCAGATTTTTAGTATATTTGCTTTTAGTCCCCAACCCTTTGCTACCATATGTGCTAAGTTTGTGAAGTTTGCTCGTACCTTATTTGTTTGTGTTTGACAGTGTGGTATCCAGTTTAGATTTTTGTGCAGTGTGACTCCCAAATATCTTATCTGTTCTTTTACTTTTAGTCTCTGGCCGTTGAGTTCTATTCCCTCTATGTCATTGGTGTTTTCTGTTGGAAGGTTTCCCGTGTGTCCTCTGTTAAGATATAATAGTTCTGTTTTTTCCCTGTTCAGCGTTAGGTTATTCCCCTCTATCCAGTCATTAAATTCCTTTAGTATTTTGTTTGCTAATCTCTTAAGTTTATCCTTTGTTCTGCCTCTTAGAATTATAATAAAATCGTCTGCGAAGGCTTGTAATCTAACATGTTTTCCCCAATTTCTTTTAAGTGCTGTGTCTGCGATTAATAGCCAGAGGAGCGGGCCGAGACAACTTCCTTGGGGGCATCCGCCAAATGTCTGCTTTGTGACTTTAATGCCGTTTTCCTCTAGTGAAACGTACCTGTGTTGGAGGAAGCTCACTATCCAGTTTACCAGGTACCCTGGACAGGGAGATTGCTTAATATTATTAATTAATATTGGCCAGCGTATGTTGTCGAAGGCCCCTTTGATATCCATGGCTATTAGGAGTGTTTGGTATTTGTTTGTTTTATCTTCTTTTATTGTGTTGATTAAGTTATCTAATGCGTGTTCTGTTGAGATCCCCTGTTTGAAACCATACTGTTTGTTGCTCCAATAGTTATTATTGTTTAGGTGGAAGTTTATCCGACCGTGTATTATGCGTTCTAACATTTTGCCAAGCGCTGGTAAGAGGCAAATTGGCCTGTAATTTTTTGGATTTGTTGGGTCTTTACCTGGTTTTTGGAACAGTACCACTATGCCTACTTTAAACGATTTTGGGAAGTATTCTAACCTTAGGCATGTATTGAAGAGTGTCAGTAGTAGTTGCGGTGTTGCATTATTAATTCTTTTAATTAGGTTGTAATCTATGAAGTCGAATCCGGGTGCTTTATTTTGTTTAATGTTTCTGATTATTCTGTTTAATTCCGCCTTTGTTACTACCGGTGGTGCTGGTTCATTGTTTTCTTTATTTGCCTCTGTTAGTGTGTGGGGTATATTTTGGTCTGTTATGTATAAGTTGTCCAGGAAATGTGTTAGTGTGTCTTTAATGGTTACTTTTGTATTTGGGGGTAGAATGTTGACTAGTTTTACCCGACCTGTTCTTTTGTTGCTATGTGTCTGTGACCTTGTTGCAGTAATCTTTCCATGTTTTGGATTTTGTTCTGTTTATTAGTTTTTTTAATTTGGCTTGTTCTTTTTTGAAGATTATGTGTTGTTTTACTTTTAATTCTTCGTTCTGTTGTTTTTGAAATTTCCTCCTGAGTGCCCTAACCTTGTTCCTCGCTGTTTTAATTTCATCCGTCCACCATGGTGGGGCAGTGACCGCAGGTGTAGATTTTTTCTTATAGCTTGCAAACGCTATCGATGTGATTTCATTTTGCAATCTGAGTGTTATATTGTCCAGCTGGTCTGTTGTGCTTGCTTTTTGGAGTTCTTTAATGTATTTGTTTCTGATTTTTCTAATGTTTTTATCAAATTTTGCATGTTTGCCTATCTTTGTTTGTAGACCATGTCTTTGGTAGTCTATGTTCTCGTAGTTTTTAATTTTAAATTTTATGTATCTGTGGTCACTGAGTGAGACATCGTCACTGACATGCCAATCACTTATGTCGTTACCTAGTGTTGCCGTTGTTATTGTCAAGTCCGGCCATCCCTGTATTTCCTTTATTGTACCATCCCTGTTTTTCCCTCGTACAGTTTTGACTGAGGGTGGTGCGTCCTGAGGGTTGTGGACAAACAACGCGTGTAGCAGGAGGAAATCTGTTAGCTCGCGCCCTCTGTGGTCTATGTCATCGTAGCCCCATGCTGTTGAGTGTGCATTAAAGTCCCCCACTAGCAGTACTTCTCCGACCGCTTTACTCAGGGCCTCACCTATCTCGTCTAGTACTTCTGAGAAGTCCGCCAGAGGGGGGGCGTATGTATTTATTATTGTGAAAGTTTTGTCTTTGTTTTCTAGTTTTATAGCTGTTGTGAACTCTCTTGTTAGTATTGTTATTGGTTTGGTGCCTAATCGGGTTATAATCGCAGATCTGTTTTGTGGTGTTTTTGTGACATTCCAATTTTCTGGTTTGAACCCTGTTATGTTACCCGTTTTCTATTTTGGTGGAAATCCTGTAAGAGTGCTACTTGTATTCCTTTGGCTGCGACATAGCCTGCGAGTGTGTCTGTTGCTTTATTGCTACCGTGTAGGTTAATTTGTATCACGTTTAGAGTGTCGTGTGTTTGTTGCATATTTGTTTGGTGTTGGTCGTGTGGTATTTGTTGGTTTTGCGCTGCGAAACTTGAGCGTGTGGTTCTAGTATTATTTGTGTCTATTACCATAATTGCGGCGCTGAGCGTCATGTTGTATTCTAGCTTCAATGTCATGCCTGGTCATTTTGACCAACTGCGGTTTGCCGCCTGTGAAATTTAGTGACACCCTCCCCTCAATGACTTCTTCTGCTGAGGCTAGTGCTGTGCCCCTGTCCGACTGTATTTGGCGGACCGTTAGTAGCTGACGACGTACCCAGCATGCACCCGAGTTGGCTTGATGATCCGTCTTCTTCTGTGTTCTTAGTCATAGTCTATTTACTTCGTTGTACTTTTTGCACGCATAACAGCGGGGGGTTTGCCGATTAGTACAGGTGTTCGCCCGCGCAGTTAGAGCATCGCTGTGTCCCCCTGCAATGCGCTGCCACATGATCGTATTCAAGACATTTGTGACAGCGCGTCACGCTGATGAAAGGCTTTATTGGGCAATCCCTCAGCCCCAGGCAGATCGTCCTCGCCCTTAGCAAGTGATCTGCCAGAGGCTCAGGGAGTAGGACAGGTTGATGCTTGCTTCCCTCCCGGGCGGCCACCTGCCTGTGCAAACTGATGACGCCCTCCCTCGTATGCGGCCCCAGTCCCAATGTCTTCTTTTTCTTCTCAGTTATTTGGTCTTCTTCCACGAAGTCTGGGACATGGAATATCATTATTTTCTTCTTTCTGATATTTCCTGATCTTACCTTTATTGTCTCTTTGGCTTCTTCGCTGTTCGTGATGCTGTGTTTGATCTTTATGGCTTCTTTCTCGTCCTCGCAGATTAGCTTCACCCCATTCCTTATTCGTCTTATCTTCTTAACTCCTCCATGGTGTCCCGTCGTTGTTCTTGCTATCTGTTTTTCTAGGTCTTCCGCGTCTCTTTCTGTTGTCCCTTGGATGATGAGGGTGGATGTGGCCACTTTGACTGCTTCCGCATATCCTCTTGGAGGCTTGGTTTGAGTCTCGGCGACCACCTCCTCCCTGTGCACGTGTCCCTGTGTCCCTTTAGCCTATACAAGTCCAGCCCAGAAAAGTGATGAAGAGGCAGACCAAGTCATTCCTTAATCTACTCCTAATGATCTGATCCTACATCATGATTTCATTCCGTAACTCGATGACGTAGTCATTTTTTGTCGCCGCCGCCCGTGACTTTCACCGTGTTTAAGTAAAAAGAAGTACGAAGAATGGTCTAAAAAGTTTTCAAAAAAGTTTACATACCAAACAGAAATGAATGAAAAAGGATATCCATATTATAAACGACGTGATAATAAAGCAGAAGCTAATCATTACAACAGGAAAGTGGATAGAAAGTTAATAGCAAATACAATACAATGGTGATTCCTTATAATCCTTACCTTTTAATGAAGTACGATTGTCACATTAATGTGGTGAATTGTACTTCAGTAGCAGCTACTAAGTATATTCACAAAGGACACGGCATAGTTCAAGTCAGTTAAAAAGAAAATTATAATAATGAAACAATTAATGGGGAAAATCAGGATGAAATTACTTCATTTGTTGATGGTAGATATGTGGGACCTAGTGAAGCAGCTTGGAGCATATTAGAAATGCCATTACATCGTAGATCTCATACAATTTATATATTGTCTGTTCATTTGCAACTGCATCCTAGTGTACTCTACCAAGAAGACGATGGGAAAGCTTTAGGGAAAAAAACCAGCTCTGGCAACATTTTAAGAAATGAATAAAGTTTATCATCCTGCTAGAAATATCCTTTAATCGAAATATACCTGAATTCTACTTTCGGAATCCTAAAAAAATGGGTAAAACGTAACAAGAAATTCCAAATTATTAGAAGAGTCTGTTCAGTTAGGATTACAGATTCTGAAAGATTTTCCATAAAACTGTTATTAACCGCCGAGCAAAAGGGCAAATTTGTAATGTTAATTTCTCTGTAATTATTTTAAAATGCTAAAAAAAGAGGAATTTTCAAACTTGATATAAAAAACGTAATTATAAGCCTTGAGAGTATATATCATTACTCAATATTTTAAAACTGCATTATATTTGTAGAAATATATTAATTAAAAAAATGGAACTTGCAAAGCAAATTAAAAAAGTAAATTTATTTCTATATTGTTAAGCCCGAGAAGGGACAGATATTAAAATTATTTTATTTAGTCAATGCTACAATAATGTTGCATTTTTATATTAAATCTTGCTCAGTCTATTTAATCTTAAAAAAGTAAATTTAAATTTGAAACATGATATTAAAGCAACTTTAAAACATTTTATTTAGTTGAAATGAAATCTAAATAAATCTTCAACTTTTTAAATTATTTGAACTTCTCATGTTTTTCGTCTGTTAGAATTTGCTACAGTACAAATTTTGAATAATGCATGTAAAATTGAAAAAAAAAAGTTGAAGATTTATTTAGATTTCATTTCAACTAAATGAAATGTTTTAAAGTTGCTTTAATATCATGTTGTAATGTTTGTGCTGGTCTGGTGTGGGTTTTGTCAAAGACTCACACATTTTAAGACATCACAATTTTAATAATATACAGCACAAAACGACAAAACACAAAACACAATAGAAAATCAACATTTGGTCTCGGGACGAGATCCATTCTCGAAACTAACTATTACAACTCAACTACATCTACAGAGTTACAGAACCGCGAAAAGTTATTCGTTCTCTTCAGTTCAGTTCGGACTTGGCAAAATATTGGCAATAGCGCCATCTATACGTTGTTTCATTTAGGGAAAGGCAGTTATTTTGTTATAATGTTTCAAATTTAAATTTACTTTTTTAAGATTAAATAGACTGAGCAAGATTTAATATAAAAATGCAACATTATTGTAGCATTGACTAAATAAAATAATTTTAATATCTGTCCCTTCTCGGGCTTAACAATATAGAAATAAATTTACAACGGATCATGTGAATCATCCACCAAGTGTTTTTCAACGAAGGTCAGTCAGATACCCCCAGAGGTGCCAAGCTCTCATTAATATTCCGTAATATGCGGTTTAATTTGACTCAGGTTTAACACGTTTCGCACCAGAAATTTTTTTTAGAAATGAAATTAAATAAATTCCCACGTAGAAATCTGAAATTAAATAAATAAAAATTCATCCAATAATTTTTCTGGTTTGTAGCGTTGTTAAACTGGGTCAGATTAAACCACATATTGCGGAAGATTAGTGGGAACCTGGCAGTTCTGGCTACCCCAGCAGATGACTTTGAGGATAAAGTCGAAACGGTGGGTATTTTTAATGGTATTAATGTTTTACTATCAATTTTAGTGATGTGTACACTGGTTAGTAACATGTGATTATTTTAGAACCTTGTATTGATACTTAAAATCTATTTTCTCTGTTACTATTTTTTTGTACCTCCTTTTGATTAGCATTCCAGATTTTCAATTATGAGCTAAGTTCTCTTCTAAAAATTATCCCTCAAAAGTTGGCTAAATGTGTTTTCAGAGAAACAGTGATTGAATAATTCATACAAAATGTGGTTCAAATAATATGAGAGATAGGAATAACGTTTTTTTTTTTTTTTAAATTAACAAGCATGAAATCAAAAATCTTTATTTTCTTGAAATTTTTCGAATATTTGGTTTTTTATCCTTTTGTCGTACTAATACTCATTCTCTTCAAGTAAAGAAATAATTTTTAAGCTCGAGTATCCCTTAGGTAAAGCAAATATCATTTTATGCAAAATCACTAAAATATATACTTTAAAAATTGTTGCAAGTCATATACTAATTGTTCTGTACCACATTACTAAATGTGCTCCGTCGTTTAACATCAGTTTATCAGGGCCTAAAAATAAAAGATTTTTTATCAATTTATAATTTTATTTAAAGATACAAACTGGACATATGATAAGTTCATAAAAACCAAATAATAAAGAAACAATATAACATCTAAAATTTTAATGGATAATATTGAAATTACCACACAAAGTAAAGGTTCTTTTCTTTTGAGTTCGTTAATGCCTGTGCATGGTAGAAATGAAATATGTTTGTATGATGCTAGTTTATGATTTTTAGCGTAAAGTTCATTTAGTATATTATTAATATTATCACGATCACTAATCTATATATATAAATGAAAGTCCTGATTGGGTAGATGATCAACGCGCAGACCAAACTACTGATCCTACAAACACTAAACTTGGAGGAAAAATACTTCTTAGTATGTAGAGGTGCACTAAGACGGGATTTTCAAAAACTCCACCCCTAAGGGGGATAAAAAAAGGAACAAACTTTTAAAAAATTCCTTAAAAATCGGGTATTATAATTAAGTGACAATTATAACATATTTTAATGTATTTTTGTATGCTAAATCGAATGGTATACAGTACATTCTTCTAAGTCATATTTTTCATGAGATAATGCATATTTTTGTAACGATTATAGTATAATAGTTCTACGTTGTCTAATTATAGAACTAGAGGGGACATTTCTATAATCAGTTGAACCCGTGAAACATTAACCTTTTAAAAAAAAAAACTGCAGAACGGATTTCGATTGAACATGCATTAATAATTTTCCAGGGGTAATATTAGTATATTGTACATTGTTACATAGTTCTTTAGCGAAGCATACTGTAAATGATTAAATAAAGAAGTTGGTCTTCAATAGCCAAATTTTGTGCAAAAAATAGAAAATATGACTGAGCGACGGGGTCTATTTCGTTTTACAGCATTGCGAAGAAAAATAAAGGTAAAGGTGTATATTGCTTGAAAACACAAGATGATCAAATTCACGGGTATATTTCTTTGAAGAAACCGACCAGCGTAGCGGGCAAAGCCTGCTAGTATTATAATAATTACTCCTTCTCTTTTTATTTTCTTCTTTATTCATAAGGACAAAATATTGGATTCGTGAAAATTGCAGACCTATTTCATAGTTTTATACGTTTTGGGATGTCCTGACTACAATTTGACTATTTTAAAAATATATCTGTTTGGCGTCTGTCTCTGTGGTACAAAAATTTTACGGACCCCGTAACTCAAGATTTAATGTACGAAATTCTATAAATCTTCAAATTTAGTTAGAAATTAACATAAAATGATGATATTTAGATGTTGGTATATATCGTATAACAGGCGGCGCTATACCATGCCATGTTTCACTATTTGCATGATATTGCTTATTATGCAATATGCGTGATTCTGTTTCAGTTTTGATCACTGAACAGGGAGCGGTGCTAATGCTGATGTTTTTTTTTGCGAAGAACGCTATAGCAGTTTCTATAATGTAGAAAAAGTTTACGAAATTTTGTATTTGAGATTATTCATTAAAATATATATATTAGTCTTCTTTCGGCTTTTAACAACGAACAGAGAACACTGTTGTATTATGCTTTTTTTAACTCACTGATCCCTCTATCTAAAGTATGTTAAATTTAATGAAATATATTGTACTTCATATTCATAATTGTTAGTGTGTAATTGAGCCATTTAAATCCTATATTCTAATACGAGCAAATCTTGTGTGTGTTATATATATATATATATATATATATATATATACAGGGTGTTCCGTTAAAGGGGTCCAATATTAATAGGGGTAATAGAGGAGATCACACGGAGCATAAATCAGTATATAATGCCTGGCCGGATCTCAATAATTTTCAAGTTACAGCAAATAGAATGAAAAATCGGAAATTTGTAAAAAAACCCTCATTGCTAAACTATCGATAATGCTACATAAAAACGAAGCACATATTTAGAAAGAGCAGAAAAAATCCTACGAAATGACATAAGTTGTTTTAGAATATTGAGAATTAATGGCGAGTTACAAGCTCTGAAACAGTGAAAAAATACAAAATCAAATATTTAGCAAAATAGTTAATCGTTAATTCCAAAAATGCAACTCTACCTACATCAAGGAAAATGTTATAAAATTTGGTCCATTCCGAAAGCTTTCGAAGAAGCTGACAATAAACCATATCAGTTTAATTGTATGGGAGAAATCAAGCAGTTCCCTAGTTACAACTCTGTACTGTTGCACGCTCGGAAAGAGCGAAACTCCACCCATGACGAT
The DNA here is from genome assembly GCA_963931845.1 of Maratus michaelseni. Taxonomy (NCBI): domain Eukaryota; kingdom Metazoa; phylum Arthropoda; class Arachnida; order Araneae; family Salticidae; genus Maratus; species Maratus michaelseni. The sequence continues at coordinate 344,251,741 of OZ007591.1, read as the reverse complement.
TGTAAACACCCCGTTTTAATATCTTTCAATTATACATTTCTGATCAACCTCTATCAATACCCTTTCATTATTCAGTCTGGTCAAGTGAATGACATATTGTGCAGCTCTCGCCTTGTCTTAAAGCAAACTCCGTGACTGCTGCGTTTCCTCCATGAACTTTCAGGATGATGAAGAAGAAGTACTTTTTATGCAAATTTTCTATGTGTATAGGAAGAAAAGTGTAATAAAACAGCAGTCATCAGTGGGCGTTATGTTAAAGGGAGGCTGTTGTAAGTGGGATTGTAGTAAGTTGATGTATAATAATTATGCCGGAATACTCTAACGAAGAATATGCGGACATGCATCTGATGTACGGGCAAGCTCATGGAAATGCATGTCTAGCACAGCGCATGTACCGTGAGCAATTTCCAAGGAGACGTTGCCCAAGTTCGAAACTCTTCATAAAAATCGATAGACGATTACGGGAGACTGGATCGTTTAATACAGCAAGCATTGATGCAGGGAAACCTCGACATGTACGAACACCTGCAATGGAAGAAGATGTACTGAATATTTTTAAAGATAACCTCTCCACGAGTACACGAGCTGCTGCGTCTGAAGTCGGTGTTTCTCACCAAAGTGTGTGGCGTGTTCTGCGTGCAGAAAACATGCACCCCTTTCATGTGCAGCGGGTACAACTGTTATCAGTAACAGATTGTGCTCAGCGGACAGAATTCGTACGCTGGTTGCTTAATGTAACAGAAAATAATCCACAATTTCTGGAAAATATTTTATTTACTGATGAAGCAACATTTACGAGAGAGGGCGTGGTAAACACGCACAATATGCACACATGGTCATATACAAATCCGCACACTGTTTTCCCGTCGAACGCACAACAAAAGTTCAGTGTGAACATATGGGCAGGTGTCCTCGGCGATTATCTCATAGGACCATATTTACTCCCAGATGTACTCAATGGCAGTACGTACTTGGTTTTCCTACGGGATATCTTACCGCAGTTACTGCAAAATGTGCCAGCAACATTGCGCCACAATATGTGGTTTATGCACGATGGCGCACCGGCACATTTTTTCATAGGTGTTCGCAATCACCTCAATTCAACATATCCTGGGAAATGGATTGGACGCAGTGGACCTGTTGCTTGGCCTGCACGCTCTCCAGACCTCAATCCGTTAGACTTTTTTGTTTGGGGACACCTTAAATCGCTGGTGTATGAAACGCCTGTGGATACACCGGAGGATTTACTAGCGCGAATCGTTGTCGCTGCAGGAGACATTCCCAACTCCGTCGGAGATTTTCGGCGTGTTCGCCAATCTTTACGACGTCGCTGTCGGCTGTGCGATTCTGTTAATGGGCGCAACTTCGAACACCTATTATAATAATGTCCGTTCGTCTGCCTTCCGACATTGAACTGTGCAGCGCAGGCCAGAAGACTATGCTTCACATATGTCATAAAGTACGTGGAATGTAATTCTTTATTTGTCATTTTTCTTTTATTTTCAACACTTTTTGGCACAGTATTTTGTAAGTCACAGACTGTGGTGTACTCAAATTGTAAATTACAAAGTTTGTATGAATTAATTTAAAATTTAGTGTCTTTTTTAAATTTATAATTAATAAAATTATTATGCTATTTGTTATTATTATTTCCTATCATAAATTATGATGCACATATACATACAATAATTGTCCATGTAAAACATGTACTGAAACTTCTTGCATAGTTACAAATCGCAATATTTTTAATTATTTCCGAATTTTCACCACCAGTTTAATTTTAAGGAATTTAACTTAAGCTTTATATCAATAAAAGACCACTTTAAAATGTAGACTATTATTGTAAAGTTATTTTGGTTCATTCAACTCTTGAATAATTAAAAATGTTGCATCTCAGAAGAAGCATGATCGAAAATGTATAGTTGAGAGTAATTAAAAAGGCGGTGTTTCCAATCGTGATGGGCGGAGTTTAACCTTTGCTAGTGTCAAAGAAAGCGGAGTTGTAACTAAGAAACTGATTAATTTCTCTCACACAATTAAACCGATATGGTTCATTGTAAGCTTTTTCGAAAGTTTTCGGAATGGACCAAATTTTACTACATTTTCCTTGTTGTAGCTAGAGTTGTCTTTTTGGAATTAACGATTAACTATTTTGATGTATATTGGATTTCGTACTTTTTTCACTGTTTCAGGGCTTGTAACTCGTCAATAAATATTGCTATTTTAATACAATTGATGTCATTTTGTAGGTTTTTTTCTGCTCTTTCTAAATCTGTGCTTCGTTTTTATGTAGCATTATCGATAGTTTAGCAATGAGGGTTCTTTTACAATTTTCCGAATTTTCATTCTATTTGCTGTAACTTGAAAACTATTGAGATCCGACCAGGCTTTATATACTGATTTATGCTCCATGTGATCTCCTCTATTACCCCTATTAATATTGGACCCCTTTAACGGAACACCCTGTATATATATATATATATATATATATGTGCAAATTTTATCTTAAAAACTGCTCTAACGATTTTGACGAAATTTCGTGTCCTACCGTTTTGGGGCACCAGAAAACCATTGGGCTAGGTCACATGTTCGAGAAAATTCGATTAGTGGGTCATTTTGGGTCCTTTTGGGTCATGGTCTAGCTAATTGTATCTAAAAAACGGTTCAAACGATTTTGACGAAATTTTGTATCCGACCATTTTCGGTCACGAGAAGACTATTGGGCTGGGTCACATGTTCGAGAACTTTCGATTAGTGGGTCATTTTTGGGTCAACGCGGGTCAAATTAATTTTATCTAAAAAACGGCTCTAACGATTTTGATTAAATTTTGTGTCCTACGAGTTTCGAGCACGATAAAATCGTTGGGCTGGGTCCCATGTCCGAGAAAATTCGATTAGTGGGTCATTTCTGGGTCATTGTGGGTCAAGATCTAAAAAGCGGGTCAATTTACACTAAATTTTGCATCCAATGGTTTTCGGGCACGAGAAGACTGTTGGGCTAGGTCACATGTTCGAGAAAATTCAATTAATTTGTCATTTTGGGTCATTTTGGGTCATGGTCAAGCTAATTGTATCTAAAAAACGGTTCAACTGATTTTGACGAAATTTTGTATCCGACTATTTTCGGGCACGAGAAGACTATTGGGCTGGGTCACATGTTCGAGAACTTTCGATTGGTGGGTCATTTTTGGGTCAACGCGGGTCAAATTAATTTTATCTAAAAAACGGCTCTAACAATTTTGATTAAATTTTGTGTTCTACGAGTTTCGAGCACGATAAAATCATTGGGCTGGGTCCCATGTCCAAGAAAATTCGATTAGTGGGTCATTTCTGGGTCATTGTGGGTCAAGATCTAAAAAGCGGGTCAATTTACACTAAATTTTGCATCCAATGGTTTTCGGGCACGAGAAGACTGTTGGGCTAGGTCACATGTTCGAGAAAATTCAATTAGTGGGTCATTTTGGGTCATGGTCAAGCTAATTGTATCTAAAAAACGGTTCAACCGATTTTGACGAAATTTTGTATCCGACTATTTTCGGGCACGAGAAGACTATTGGGCTGGGTCACATGTTCGAGAACTTTCGATTAGTGGGTCATTTTTGGGTCAACGCGGGTCAAATTAATTTTATCTAAAAAACGGCTCTAGCGATTTTGATTAAATTTTGTTTCCTACGAGTTTCGTGCACGATAAAATCATTGGGCTGGGTCCCATGTCCGAGAAAATTCGATTAGTGGGTCATTTCTGGGTTATTGTGGGTCAAGATCTAAAAAGCGGGTCAATTTACACTAAATTTTGCATCCAATGGTTTTCGGGCACGAGAAGACTGTTGGGCTAGGTCACATGTTCGAGAAAATTCAATTAGTGGGTCATTTTGGGTCATGGTCAAGCTAATTGTATCTAAAAAACGGTTCAACTGATTTTGACGAAATTTTGTATCCGACTATTTTCGGGCACGAAAAGACTATTGGGCTGGGTCACATGTTCGAGAACTTTCGATTAGTGAGTCATTTTTGGGTCAAAGCGGGTCAAATTAATTTTATCTAAAAAACGGCTCGAACGATTTTGATTAAATTTTGTGTCCTACGAGTTTCGGGCACGCGAAAATCATTGGGCTAGGTCACATTTTCGAGAAAATTAGATTAGTGGGTCATTTCTGGGTCATTGTGGGTCAAGATCTAAAAATCGGCTAAATTTGCACTAAATTTTGCATCCAATGGCTTTCGATCACGAGAAGACTGTTGGGCTAGGTCACATATTCGAGAAAATTCAATTAGTGGGTCATTTTGGTCATGGGTCATTATTGGTCAAACTATTTTATCTTAAAAACGGTTCAGAGGATTTGAAATAAATTTAGCACCCTACAGGTTTAGGGAATAAGAAAACTATTAGACTAGGTCACATGTTCGAGAAATTTCGATTAGTGTGTCATTTTGGTCATGGGTCATTATGGGTCAAGCTATTTTATCTTAAAAACGGCTCAGACTATTTACACTAAATTTTGCATCCTATGGTTTTCGGGCACGAAAAGACTGTTAGGCTAAGTCACATGTTCGTGAAAATTTAATTAATGGGTCATTTTGGTCATGGGTCATGATATTTGAACTCAAATTTAATTTTGACCGAGCATAGCTCGGTCTTCCCTGCTCGTTAATGTAAGGTATAGAAGAAACTTTTCTGATGACTACAGTATATTAGGTATGCTTGTTATGGCTATATACCAGTAAAAAGAAAATGTAATTAATAAATTACGAAATAATGATTACGTGAGTGATAAATAATATGTAGTACATAATTATTTTAATGTCCGATATTTTATGTCGTCATAAAGCTGTTTTACAACAAGGTGTAAATCACAATAAGAAAACATACAATTGCTAAAAAAATACACCCAAAACTGCATATACTTCTTTGAGATTTCAGATTAAGGCAAATATAAAATTTTACAGAAATGAAGAAAAAACTATTAATGTCATTGATTAGCCATGTCCCGAGCACCTAGTGCAACATAGGACCTTCTTCCTATATTAATTATTCTCCCCTTTTGTCTTCACGAAAAGTTTTATTACCCGTAACGTCTTTACGAGTAATAAAACTAGTTTGGTGTGCCAATCCCAAAACTTTCTTCTATCTCACTCATGTTAATAGTTCAAAATTCACTATCACATCGCCAATAAAATGACTATTTTTCGTCCTTCTGTTGTACGTCAGCTGTTGCGAATCGTCGGGTTACCTGGATGCGATCAGCCGATGTATACCAAACTACGAAAAGTCCTTCTGGCCTGTATCGGCAGGAAAAGTTAGCCTCCCTAGTCCTTGGTTTTAAGATTTTAGCTAATTTTACTGGAAAACACGAAGCTAAAATGCGTGGAACCCGATTAAAGAAGATTCATTTCCAGTTCTCGTCAATATTGAATTTGAATGAGAATATCTCCTATCGCCAAATCAGTCCGCTACAGCCAAGTTAGCTTAATTTCTGGCAACATATTGTCGTTGCCAAATTTGGTGATATTTCGCCAATTGTCATCAAGCTTAGCGAGAATTTGACGTTGGCGAATATAAATATATAGTGTTAACCATATAAGAGTTGAAACAACGAAAGAAAATTTGCCGAAACCATGTTCACTAAAACTCATAAATTAAACCCGTTTATGGATGAGTTCTGCTGTCTTGTTTGAAAATGTCAGATTATCGCGAAAACTCAAAAAGTTACAGCAGTAATTGAAGAATTGAGGAGGAAATCCCATATAATCCTATGGAATTTCCTCCTCAATTTTTTAATTATTGCTGTAACTTTTTGAGTTTTCACGCTATTTCACTGGTCTTTTTATATGAGGTGCCCTATCGTTTTGACTATCAAATCATGACAAAAAATCTTTGCTGTAGTTCGAGCATACGCACTTAAAATTTATTTCATACAAATACCCATATCTCATCAAATAGCCAATATATTAATTACAGTACACTATTTCTACGATTTTTTGTCAAGTTTTTGGAAAGCGGTGTTAAATTCGGCTGAAAACTCTACATGCTATATAAACAAAAATCTTTTGAATTTTTCACAGAAACGCTAACATTTTCACAAATATACGTGCTCTGCTTACACAAATTCACACAAATGTTGAACAGGAACTACATAGTCATTTGCTGCAGTGACAGATCATTTTTAGCATTTTCTGTTACTTGGGTGATCGAAAATATTATTTTACTAGGGGGCTCAGCCCCCTACTCGCTAACGCTCGCCAACCCCCCGTGAATTGCGAAGCAATTCACATTGAGAACGCTACGCGGTCAAAGCTCGCTTCGCTTGCTCACCCCTTTTTTTCAGCAATTCTAGCCGGAATAAATTCGACCATAAAACATTTGAACATATGAAATTGACAATTTATTTTAATGTAAAAAAGTAATTCTCCGTTGAAAACACAACTGAAAATGCATTTACCGTAATTTCCGGCGTATAAGCCGCAGCTCAAAGAGTCGTTTTTCGACCCAGAAATTTTATTCAATAATTGTAGTTAAATATTTACAGCGATCTTTTAAGTTACATTTTATAAAATAATATTTCTGGGTCGAAAAACGACTCTTTGAGCTGCGGCTTATACGCCGGAAATTACGGTAGTTGGCGCTATAATGAGCATATAAATCATTTAAATACTATGAAAAAAGGATCTTTTGTACAGCACGACTTAAATTCATTAGAAAAAAAACTACGTGATAGGAAGATAGTTTGTTTATTGATTATAGATTTTTACAAAATGAATTATTTTTTACTTCATCAATACAGCAACAGATGGCGGCAGGTGATATCTAGATAGTTGATTTTTTTTTCTCCGTCTTTTGAGTGAGTGAAATTCGTAAATGAATTCTAAATAAGAGTTGAGAATTAAATTAACGATATTGCTCATAATTAAAATGAGGAATCATCTGAGACGCTTTGGATTACGTACATGTTATTTTATTTTTAATAATTGCTAGTTCGAGTTTCATTCTATAGTTTCACTGCTCTCACACTGACCGCCATATTGGACGGAGGAGGAGCTGATCTAACACAATCTAGTCTGTTCATTGGTCTGAGCTCTGGAAACTACAATTGTTGCCAAACCATAAGTTACAAATTCAGCCCTATTTTCGCGCCACGTAAGACAAATATATATATAGATTATTAAAATTATTATTGTTCCCTCTAATTGTCCTCGCGGCAAAATCTTCTCTGAAAAACATGAAGTCAAACATGTTCTTTACATCCTCAAAGTTCAAGGGTATTTCGGGCATTTCCTCACGAGTTTCAGTAAGATATTAGACGAAACATCTGAAATTGGCTTCTGCCCCTTAATTTCTGGACACCAGTATACATTTCGAATCAGTGTAATTTTTACTCTATTTTTATTCTAATTATGTCTTGAACGATAACTTCGTTTAACTTTCGAATTATTCGAAGAACTCATCTAAAAGTTTTTTTCCCCATTACATCCCATCACGTCGGGGAGTCATATAGCCTGGTATCAAACGGCAAGAAAAACAGAGAAGATAGATACTAGCGTAGTTTAATAAATTGGCCTATTATGATATTTAAATAAACAATCGAAATTGAAATTAAGTAGAAATATATCAGTAAATAAAAATAATTTGAATCCCAAATAATGTCAATCTCAAAACTTTCTTAGATCTCACACAGGTTTCGCATACACTAAAAAGAATCAGCACCAATTTATATCAAGGTCTGACTGAACTAAAGTTTTATTAAATTCCGTGCTTTAGTTCTTGAGATATGACTATTGCTAAAATCGTGTAAATCCTGCAAAATGCAGCACAGCAGCGCCACCTGTTGGGAGATTTATACTAAAACCTAATCAACAACAACTTATGTCAATCTCTAACTGAATCTGAAGTTTGATGAAAATCCGTGCAGTACTTCTTGAGATATAGTTATCGTGTTAATAATGAAAAAAAGTAGCATAGCAGCGCCACCTGTTGGGATATTTACAGAAAAACGCAAGTAGCATCTATTTATGTCAAGGTCTAACAGAATATGAAGTTTTATGAAATTTCGTGCATTTGTTCTGGAGATATATAGCTATCGTAAAAATCATGAAAAAAGTGGTATAGCAATGCCACCTGCGGGATATCTACACCAAAACGTAATCAGCGTCTATTTATGGCAAGGTCTAACTGAATCTGAGGTTTGATGAAAATGAGTGCATTAGTTCTTGAGATAGAGCTATTGCGGAAATCGCGAAAAATGCAGCATAGCAGCGCCACCTGTTAGGCGATTTTCACCAAAAACTAATCAGCACCAATTTATATCAGGGACTAACTGAATATAAAGTTTTATTAAATTTCGTACATTAGGGCTTGAGATAGAACGCCCACAAAATTTTGTCACATACAGACAGAGTTGCAGACTCACAGACAGACATTTTCTAAAAACAGTCAAATCGTGTTCAGGACCTTCTGAAACGTATAAATCCGTCGAAAATTTTCACGAATCCAATACTTTCTTCTTGTAAAGATAGAAGAATGTAAAAATCAATATATCTATATTTTACTTGCATTTAAAAATATTTAATAGGCGTATTCGGTTATTAATGCTATTACAAAGCTACATCAGTGTAAATTAATCGGTGGCATTTCCATCTGTTCTACTATTTAGGTTGTAAACTAAACAAAATATAGCTATTTTACATTATACAAATATTTATTACTCAAACAAAGAAAACAGTTGAATCTATACTCACTTTCTATGTGGCTTTTAATGGTTTTAAGTTCGTTATCTTGCGTGTGAAGTAACCAAAATTTCCCAGCTTCAGGATCATTTGTAATGCCTGCAATCTGATACACATGTATCCCTCCAAGCGTAAATATATGAAGAAATCTGTAAACAAATTTTTTTAATACATATCATAATGCAGAGGCTGTTTGCATATTTTTAGAGAATTTTCAAGGTGCTTACAGAACTAATTACATAAAATTTGGTTGCTTTATTGTTTCATTTGATAACCTTTATGGTTTAGTATCTTTTAAAATTTAGTCAATTTCTCTTGAACAGCTTTCCAAAGCTAAACTCATGAAGGGATGCTAGGTAAGGCTTGAGTAATGGGTTTTCTAAATGTCCAAATCCGCAAAAATTGTATGATGATGCATCTGACGGATTATCAAAGAAGGGCATGGTCTTGATAATCGTTTTTTATTCCAAAAAAAAAAAAAAAACGATTAATTAACAGAAAATTATGATCTGTGGCTGTTTGCTGTATCTAGAGTCGTTCTTTTCTGTTGTTGTTGTTTCTGAATCCCAGATGGTTTAGCACTGCTAAATCATACTCGCGAAACCGAAGACACCCAGAATCATGGTAAAGGGAAATGGAGCCGCTTCTGTTAGTACAAGATACCAGGAGCACCCAAGGGTAGAAGTCTGACTTTACTCCAAACAGGTCTCCTAATTTTAAACCAATTCCAGATGAGAGACCTACATCTGGATTGGCACCCTCAGAGGTAACGCTTATATAGAACTTGGAGGACTTTGGAGCCACGAACAGATTTAACGTGCACCAGCTCCCATTAATGTACACGGTCCCACAGCAGAGGCAGACGAGAGAGGATAGACGATGCACCCTTCCAAGCAGTGACCGTGGTCGATGCTGCTTGGCTTTCGGCGATCTTACGAGAGCCGAGCTTTTAACGTCCGCGCCACCGCGGGACCGTTCTTTTCTACTGATTCATAGCATTGTGGATAAAGAGATATTACTGTTTTGAATAAAATATGTTACTGATAATATGTGTAGTTGATCTTAACAATTTTCCCCACTCTCTTTGTTTTTAATTTGCCGCTCTATTCAAAAACAGCCACAATGATATATATATATATATATATATATATATATATATATATATATATTTATAAAAACTCTCTATAAATCCTTCGAATCATGTTTTAAGGTATTTTTCTCCTTTTGATTATAGTGAATGGATCTCTGTTTGTTTCAGACAGTTGTTGGAAGTAGGGCGCTACAAGTAGTGAAAGTACTGTAGTCGCTACTTTTTACAGTAGTTTGTAGTGTAATGCACTACATTTTGAACAATGTGATGCAGCGAGTAGCGCGATACAAAAAATCAGTAGTTTGTAGTGAAAACCGACGCTACTTTTAACGCTACTTCAGGAAAAAAGGTGCCATTCTGCAAATCACGTGGTTGAAATTGCTTCTTTTGTGCAGAATTTGTTCTGCTCAACTATTTCCCAATCCAAGTGGCAAATCTCAGCTGCGGTGTATAGCAACGCATCACGTGAAGTCATAGATTTTTTCCATTGACACTTGCTGTTGAAATCAAGTACTAACCCACCAAAAGAAATAATTTTCTTGTTGGCAACACTCGTCTATTTATTCGTTATTAAGTCTTCATGTTTTAACGCCGGGTTTCTTACTATTCGGAATTGCTCTATTTACAGATTTATTTATTGTTTGCATTTAGAGTTGTTTTTCTGCAATTTTCTAGATTTCAATAACTTTCTTAATTTTGCTACGAAATTTGTTAAGTGTGTATAAACTAACGTTTTGGAGACAAACACAAAATATTTTCTTGTATGTTATTTTTCTTAATTTTTTAATGCCGTCGGTTATGTCGCATTTATTTAATTGTATCCTGGCAGACGCGATGTAACGTGGGGTCACTTTATTATTTAATTCGTGTCTTCAATTTCTAGCGTAAATTGAACAATTTGTCAAAATTTGAAAGTAGCGAAGTAGTGACTACTTTTGAAAAGTAGTTTGTAGTCGCTACTTTTTAAAACCAGTAGTTGTAGTTGCAGTTAACTATATTTTCTTCAAAGTAGTTGTAGTTGTAGTTCGCTACAATAAAAAAGTAGTTTTTCCGACCCCTGGTTTCAGAATATAAATACGCAAAGCCACATCTATAGTGTAAGGTTCGTACGCTTTTACCACAATATTTTAATATACTTTTTCGCCTTATTTAAATGCAGAAAAGTATTACAAATCCTGCAATTAAACGAGGTGTCTAGAATTTCTGCTATTTAAATATTAAATAGGAAAAATTCTATTAAAAAATTGTGGTAAAAGCGTACGAACCTTGACAATTGTAAGACAACGTTTTTCCATTATTCTCCGGATAGAATTTTGCGTTTGGCGATATGACGTGGTTGAAAGGCAATTAACATTGTGTTTTTAGGCCTTTTTAAGTGTCAAATCAGCGTTAATCATTTTGTTTATAATTGATACTGAGCATTTAAATGATTCTGAAACAGTCCTTTGTCTTACAGGACTTTTAATATGAAAGATCTCAGCTCTGTAACATTCGAAGAATTTAGTTTTTAATTTGAGTACGTATTTGGAGTTATTTTTTCACTTGAATACAAATTTTGACATTTTATCTTTTCTTAGCGACAATATCGAAAACCATGACATTCAGAACGTTTTTAATAGCTGGATAAGAATAATTATCTTTAGAAAGAACACCAAACATAGCCTTCCATCCACCACTTCTTTAAAAATGCCATTTTGCACGAATAACAAAACTTTCCAGTAGCAAACGATAACTTATACTTTTAAAAACGTAACTGCTGCGAAAAGAACGAGAAAAACAAACAAACTTTTTTTTTATTTTCTTTTTTCCTTCTTTCTTTTTTTTTTCTTTTTAACAGCAAAACAAATTTGTCTAAAAATATGTGAACAGCTTCTGTAGTTTTTAAAATAAGTATATAGAATGTCCTATAAAATTATACTTTAAATGCCAATAAATGAGCTGTTTATTAAATATATTAATGGCTTAATGTAAAACTTTCAGTACATTTAAAAAAATGTTCAAAATGACGTCCACGGCTCTCCAAACAAATCCGATGCCACGGTTCAATATATTCACAACGTTACGAATAATTTCATTTGAAACTGCGATACATTATCAATCAACTTCTGACTTCAGGTCAACGACTGTGGCCGGTTTTGACCAATGAATCTTATCTTTGAGATATCCCCATAAAAGAAAATATATATTGGAGTGAGGTTTGGTGAACGTGCAAGGCACTTAGTATTACTTCTTCGACCAATCAATCTGTTTTGAAAAGTTGCATGGAGATAGGCCCTTATATCAGAATGGTAGTGGTAAGGTGTCCAATCTCGCTTAAAGTAAATCTCTTCATCGGCAAACAGCTTTTTGGCGCGAAAAATTTTAGTGTATTATGAGGATATTGACAACTTTAAAAGTTTTCCTATTTTCCCCTAGAAACTGCTGTTTTTGCACAATCAATTAATTACGTTATCTTAGCAATATTTTGTCTTATTTGATAACTGTAAATTTTCATCAAGTAACACGACTAATAATAATTGAACTGCCACCCCTTTTTACCAACCATAATGTATTATTCCTTCGGATGAGAAATTGAATTTATTAAAGTACGTAACAATACTATAACCACAAGAGTTTTCTTTTAGTTATGATTAATCTTCGGATAAAGCTTATCAACTGAATCCATTTGATACCATTTTCATAGCCGCCGAATTTTACGTTTTTTCTTACCACTATTTTTGAGCATAAAAACGTTCCTTATTTAATCCATAGATTTTCTTTTATTAAGTAAGACAAATCTTAGTGTACAATAATAGTGGTAATAAAAGAGCGTTAAAGTTGCAAACTATGTAATTGTTCCATTTTTGATGACTGTTATTATTTTTCGATTTTTTGTACATACATTTTTTTTCCTTTGCAAATTCCCGATTTTTTCTAATTATTAGGTATTATGAATCACTACAAAATGATTTTTAAGAATGAAAATAAATTTGTAGTTTGTCTAATAACGCCAAAAGTATCAAAGAAATGACCAAAATGTAAATATTAAACTAGTCGTTGGGAGACACCGTAATACTTACCCATCATGAATATGCATAATATAAAATATGAAAATAAAACATGCGTAAACTATTTATAAAATGCATTGCAATTCGAACAAGACTTACCCTATACTACGTATGATGGGTAAGTAATAAAATCGTGGCGTGATGACGTCATAAACTTTAAATGCTCTATTTCTGAATTGCGTAAAAGAAACATCCTTATAACTCCAAAATTGATAATCATATTAACTAACGGTTTACTGCGTCGGATTAGCATCTCATTTCCAATTAAAATATATCTTTGAATTGAAATTTGAATGAAATACAGGGTCAGGAAAATTCGAAGAGTGTGGTAAAATATAATTACAAATATCTCGGCAACTCATTAGCCGATCGACTTCATTCTTTATGCAAAATTTATGTTTTTTATTGTATTTTATATTCACTCCTTAAAATAAACAATTTCGAAAATTTTTATATACCTTTTATCAGAACGAATATTTCGAGAGTCCGAAAAAAATAGTTCCCAATAATCGAGGTGACTGAATTTCAATAAGCTTCTTTCTTTTATTACACACTAAGTACATACCAAATTTCAAGTCTCTATCTCAATTTGTTCGGGAGATAGAGTGTTTACAGACACACACACAGACTGACGGACGGGAATTTTTTTTTCTAAAAATATGTTTTTCGGAATCTCCAGTGCCCGAAACATGTAAATCCGTCAAATTTTTTTTTTTCGATTTTCAAAACGATTACAAGATTTACCCTATACTACGTATGATGGATAGGTAAAAAGGAAGGAAAACTTTGAACGGAACGAGTTAAATTAACAAATTTTATATCAGTTCAATATGACAAAACATGAAAAAATTAAATGAAATTACCTATATTTGGAGTCATTAGATCGTGCTACACGCATAACATCGTACGCTGAGCTGTTTTTCGGCATCTTAAGGTATATAGTGTGAACAATGTCTCTTTCGTTACCTATGAACAAACTATACTGGATGAACATTTTTTCATCAAGCCTTTGTGTAACATCTGAAATGTCATTTTCTAAGGAAAAAAGAAAAAAGAAATTGTCAAACGGAAAGAAATAACATAAAAATTCACCTAGAGAAGAAATACTTTAAAGATCTTTTATTTATAAAATATATTTGAGAAATCTAAAACTTATCTTCTAGGCTAAACATGCTACACAAAACACAACACTAGCTGCGTTGTGGTGTGAAATTCTTAACGGAAAACGTCACGCGAGAATATCAGTTGCCGCCATATTCTTAGGTATTGCCAAGGTCTTTGAAAAAGTCTCATGACAAGGACTACACTCACAAATTATTTTGGCTAAATTTTCCGCGTGGACGTGCGCATTTCATAGACTCTTGTCTATGCGATACTACATTTTATGTGTGCATTAATAACACCTATCTACATTCCAATTTATCATTTTAGGAATCCTTCTGGATTCGGTTCTTGGACTGTTGATTTTAAACTTATTTCGTAACGATATACCTCGCTCATTAACTTACCTTGCTTTATTAACGGACGATACTACTATTTACGGATCTGTACCATACCATCATTAATTTTATACTGAAACTTAAAAAGACGCCTCGATATGTTCATAGGGTGGCACAATCTTTGGCGCGTTGAAACTAATGAATAATAAATTGCTGCTAATTACTTTTCTAGAAATTTATCCTGCCCCATTATATTAACCCTGCCTTGGAATGATGGTATCAAATACCTTGAAGTTTATGCTAGGAAGTTACTTCCAGAAAACATTTTCTTAACAGAATAAGTAAGGTTGTCAGAGATTACAATTGAATATCTTATTGAAACTCCTACTCTCTCTATTTGCAATAAAACATTAATATATAATATTATCTCTATCAAGACTTATGCCTCTCCAATCTGGGGTTTCGTGTGCAAATCCAGTATGGAAAACCTATCTAAAAATCATAATAGAAATTTAGAACCTTCAGAAATGGATGCAGATACCGCCGTAATTCCATATCATTTGACGTGATTTAAATATTTGCGCCTTTGTTCAACGGGTCAAAAAACTTTCTAAATTTTTTTACAAAAATATATATAACCCTTTCGGGACGGGTGATGCATGTATGCATCGTCAAATGTTGTATGTGGAATATGTTTTTGGCACAACTAATAAATAATTGTAATATTGGTCTTTTTTAATTACAGTCCGGAACAGTTGATGCCGGTTCAGGGGCTTCCTAGTTGCAGCAAATTTACGCTCAGTCGAATGTGAGTTGATTGTCTTTAAATAGTGAGCCGTTGGGAAAAGATAAGGTTGCTTTAATAGCAATTAAAAGGAAAAGAAGAGAAATTTAAGGAATGGAAGAATAAATTTGGAATAATAAGAAAAGCAAAAGAGATTAAGGATAGAGTCGATAATATAGGAAGTAAAATGATATAGCTGTAGTAAAATACTACTGATAAAAAGTTTAAGGATTAAATATAGGGTTCGGGACATGTTCGCAACAAACAGCACATAAATGCCAGGTGGAAAGGCGGGCAAAGCAAGCTTTAAAAAAAAAGACACTTTACAGCGGCCATACAATATATATATATATATATATATATGTATATATATATATATACATATTTTTTTTGGGGGCATAGCTGGGTTTTAATTACAGTATTTGTTGGTATTTTACAAGTACAGGGAACTGCTTAAAAAAAAAGTGGTATCAACCAAATAAAATTTCTGTAAGGGATGTTGTCGCGAAAGGGATAATATTCCCAATGAGATTATGAATGAACTGCCGGACTACGGTTTCTTAAACCCAGCAATAGAAATAGACGCATTGTTCAACATTGATTGAAGATAATACCTGATTTTCTTTCTTTTTTATATTTGACATATTTAATTTATACTTCTTATTATATATTACAAAATATATCTACAGGGTGTCTCAAAAGGTCGTTTACAAACTTAACATGCAGGTCTGTCATATCATGATGAACAAGATTTACATAGGAACTTGTGTTCGAAAATGCAAACTGCGACCGCTAGTGGGCGATGATCGCAGGTGTGGAAGGGAAGAAAGAGAGTATATCGAAAGAGGTATTAATATGACTTTTATTAAAGAACATGGTTTTATTTACACAATATGTTTAAAATTCATTCCATTCGCTGCAATGCATGCTTCACAACGTCGACGCATGAATTCACGGACCCGTTCAAAATGGGAAAATCCAGCTGTGCGACCCGTTGTTGCAAATACCAGCGTGCGAATGCAACGCATTGGGGATAATCGTCAACGCACAATTCCTGTACTCTTTGTAAGTGGTAGGGGTGGTTCGTGTTCTCATGCAGTATGCGCATAATGCTGGACGACGTACACCCAAGACGCGTTCGCTTGCTCGGAGACTTGTTTGCGGGTTCCTGTCAAATTCCCGTAGCACGGTTTCCTCTACGACAGGCGTGCGTGTAGTGCGTTCTTGACCGATGTAGCTACGTACTTGGAAAGCTCCTGCTTCACGCAATCTGCGGTGCAATTGTCCAAACAAAACATGACTTGGCTGACGTCTGCTTGGGAAGCGCTGAAGGTACATCCGTACCGCGGCTCGGGCATTTCCATCCGCGGCGCCATATACGTAATGCATATCGGCCAATTCTGCGTTACTAAACCGATTCATCCTTCTCCTGCAACGTCTTCGCTTGAAATGATTGCACTTTCCACTCTCCCGTAAGTCTGCGCTCATCGCCCTCTAGCGGTCGCAGTTTACATTTTCGAACACATGTTCTTATGTAAATCTTGTTTATCATGATATGACAGACCAGCATGTTAAGTTTGTAAACGACCTTTTGAGACACCCTGTATATAATTATTATACTTTATTTTTTCCTTTTATATCCATACTTTTACCACCACCACCAACAACATCAAATGTACGGTTATCGCTGAAAAGTGCCTTTGTATTCTTGGACTTTTCCTCCTTAATTTCGACTGTTTCGAAGAATGAGCATTTAATATTTTACTTTATTCCCTTTTTAATGTAATTACTATATTTGTTTTTTAAAGTTAATTGTATTTCTCATTTTTAATTATACCCTAAACGCTCTTCTATGTTTATTTATATTTATAATTATACTCACTCTTAGCTTAGAACAGTGGCATGCAAACTATTTTCATTTCCGACTCAGGGTTTGCATACCATTGGCTTAGACTACAGTTAGACTTCTGCTCTCGTATGGCTCCTTAAGTTTTAGAAATTCAGCTATTTCTAGACAGGGCGTAAAGTGGGCGTCGAATAAGAAGCTCGTGAAATTGCTAAACTGTTCAAAATTATAAGTACAACTTCTGAAAAGTGGGCATCTCGATAGCGCGGAATTTGTCCATCATTTGAACGTGTCTGCTTTTCAGACGTAAACGCATACGGGCGATTGTCCAATAAGAGGGTAATTTCATTCTGTGATTTAGTGAAAAGTAAAAGTTAAATTTTAAACAATTTCTCATTATAAATAGATAAGGCATAGGCCGGTGAGTAATATGCAATATTTCGGCATAAACTTTAAACAGTATTTTTCTTTAAAAAAATTATTTTATACACTACAAATAAGGTGATAAGGTGGCTACAAATAAGGAAAAATCACAGTCGATAAAAAGAAAACACACCAGTGTTTTCTTATAAAATAATTGGACTTAACAATCGCTAAAATAAACAACATTCATTTTTCCATAAAAAATACTGGTTTTAATCACTTTTTTTTACTGTTTTTTCCCTGATCTATAACCACCCTGTATAAAATAATGTTTTTAAAGAAAACATTACAGCTATTTCAAATTTTATAGCTATTTCACATGTGACACAGCTTAAGTAAAGCAGTTGAAATTTACCAATTTCAAATTTATTTCAAATTAGATGATGTAATTTCATTGAAAGGGGAAAGTAGTGACAAAATTAAGAAATTTACTTCTATGTATATAGTACTTTAATCTTAGTAAGACTGTAATATGACATTTTGAACTAAGCAAAAGTAATTTATGTCATGAGAAAGTCATAAACAAATAAAAATAAAAATAAGGAACATTAAAGAAGGGGGCAGTAGTGACAAGTAATAAATATATTCTTATCTCTTTATTCATTTTGTAGCTTGTAGCTTCTTTTAAAGTCCAGAAAATTAAACGCTGTGATTTTCTCAGCAATCCAGATTGATGCTTCTACTAAGTGCAGCTGTCCCCCAAATTTTATCTGCCTTCCTGGTGGTCACATGAGCACTTTTGTACATGGGGACAATAATGACATAAAAACTAGGGCACAACGTTTCTCTGGCCAGAATACATATAAAAATATTTTTTATTTACAATAGTACTTAGATTGATGCTTCTACTAAGTGCAGCTGTCCCCCAAATTTTATCTGCCTTCCTGGTGGTCACATGAGCACTTTTGTACATGGGGACAATAATGACATAAAAACTAGGGCACAACGTTTCTCTGGCCAGAATACATATAAAAATATTTTTTATTTACAATAGTACTTAGATTGATGCTTCTACTAAGTGCAGCTGTCCCCCAAATTTTATCTGCCTTCCTGGTGGTCACATGAGCACTTTTGTACATGGGGACAATAATGACATAAAAACTAGGGCACAACGTTTCTCTGACCAGAATACATATAAAAATATTTTTTATTTAGAATAGTACTTAGATTGATGCTTCTACTAAGTGCAGCTGTCCCCCAAATTTTATCTGCCTTCCTGGTGGTCACATGAGCACTTTTGTACATGGGGACAATAATGACATAAAAACTAGGGCACAACGTTTCTCTGGCCAGAATACATATAAAAACATTTTTTATTTACAATAAAAATTCTTTATTATGTACTTTAACCCTTCTGTGCATGAGTTTTTCTTTCACAATTGTTTTTTTTTTATACATATATTAAATATTAGACACCAGAAATTTTAAGATAGATTTTTAGCTTTGTACAGCAACATAGTTCACGGGAAATTTACTAGATTAATATTTCTATATAAATATAGTGGTGGCGTAGAAGTTGATTTATTTATTAAAGTTAAATAAACAGTGATGGAAATTTCCATCACAATGCAAAGAAGGGTTAAAGTAAAAATGTTTATTTTGGGTGGTAAAATTTATAAAGATCGGTTGTCATTATATTTAAAAATTGCTCCAGAAGATGAGTGCATGGGGAAAGGACAAGAGACAGACGTGACAGTTTGACTATTTAAAATGCCATTGGAGAAAAATTTACAGTTATTTTCTTGAAAATATCTTTTGAAATTATAGAAAGACATTGCAAAATACGTTTTATGCTAAAAATATCTCTATAAATGACACAATATAGCATATAAACCACGAAGGATACAAATCCCCCACTTATTGGAGAATCGCCCATATCAGGAACGAAAAGGTATCCGCTAAATAGAGATGTCCGCTATGGAGATTTTACTGTACTGTCAAATTTTTGAGCAGGAAAATTCACCTACTTACAGTCGCAGTATCAACATCTATGTTTTTCACTAATCCATAGGTGGGCGGAATATCAGTCCATTTGAAGTATATGCAAAGTATACATAAATATTCGCAAAGTCGTCCTTTGCGAATTACTTACAATAAAGTTGAACCAAATTCTCATTAAAGTCTCATTATATTTAAAATTATGTATTTTTTTAGAATATTGCTAGCATATGGAATCATTTACACAGTTACTTTGATATCAACTTTAAAATTTTGAACACGTACAGTCTTTAAAATGGACGTGCAAAATAGACTGCAAAATTTCGTACAAATGTGATCATAATTCAGAAAATTAGAAGATTATTCAGACAATTATTATAATAAAAGACTTTAATAAACTTTTAAATATTACGGCATTTTTCACTTTCTCATCGTCATCAAAACTCTGGGAACTTAAAAAATCTCTTTAAATGCAAGAAAAGATTAAATTTCACGGTGCTGGGAAGAACTGATAAAATATTGAGTCACCTGAGCGGAAGCATTTCATCATTCAAAACGGTATACCGTACACCTCATACATTTGTCTATGGATTTCTCTTGGTCGCATAGTTCTTGCATTCCGAAAACGAATTTCTCATTTAGCGAAACATTATATCGTTTTAAACGTCATTAGTGCACGACTACAGTTTTGTACCAACTTTTCTCTATTCGAGCTGTTATGATGCGCTGTTTTTAACCCTTTCCAACATAGTTGAAAAGTGTTTATGAATACGGTTTGCCTGGCCGTCTGTCTGTCCGAGCTCTAACTCGCGTAAATATAGTCGGATTTCTATGCAATTGATATATATTATTGAGGTTTTGCTATGGCATGTTCGGTATCGAAAATGAAGTGTGTAGTACTCACAGTTCATTTACAGGGACACTCAAAAGTATTCTGTTCCATTACGGTCGACGGAGAAAAGTCGTTCGTCATGTATTTTAATAATGTCTTACACTATTTCAAATGTATTGAGATTGATATACCGGGTGATTATAATTAAAGTTACGATTTCAAAAATCGATAATTTTAAAACTACTGGTCATAATGACTTGTTATTTTAGCAGAACAATCGTGAGGCAATGGAATTTTGTTTGGCGAAGGAAAAAAAATAGTTCCAAATTGTGCCGATAGATGGCGTTGTCAGGGTAATGTCAGGGGAAAGACCAAAAATGTATTCTTGAACCCTTTCCGGCGCGGAGTAAATTTGTTTGCAAAATGATGAAATAATAGACTGACACCGGAGTTTACAAACGAATCCATTAGTAAAAAGAAACTTGCTTATTTTTCTGGTTCTTAATGAAAGGAAAATTTTAATTAAATACCGGGTGATTATAATTAAAGTTACGATTTCAAAAATCGATAATTTTAATTAAAACTACTGGTCAGATTGACTTGATATTTTAGCAGAACAATCGTGAGGCAATGGAATTTTGTTTGGCGAAGGAAAAAAAAAGTTTCAAAATGTGCCCATTGATGACGCTGTCTGGGTTCACATTGTCTGAAGATATGCAAATTACTAATACGTGACATGCGCACCGCAGACATAGCAACCATAAAAATGCAGAGCAGCAGCTCTTTGTCTGAATGCTTCATCATGACTCTGACTATGAAGGATCGCGCTCTGCTCTTGAAGCTTTTTTATAAGAACGATGACTGTGCACTTACAGCTATTAGGAAGTTTCGGACATTAAAATCCATAAAAAAAGGTCCAATAACAACAAATGGTCTGCAAAAAATGATTGCTAAATTCGAAGAGACCGGTTCATTTGACGTTAAACGGGGTAGAGGAAGGAAACCAGTTTCAGCTGCGGCAGTGGAAAATGTGGCTACAGCATTACAGGAACATACTGACAGTGATGCTGGAATCAGCAGTGCAAGGGGGATTGGCCGAATGCTGGATATGCCGAACAGCACGGTGCGTAAAGTCCTACGGAACGTCTTACGCTGTTATCCGTACAAGATAACTTATGTGCAGGAGTTGCTACCTGCTGACCTGGAAGCATGTCAATCTTTTGCACTACAATTTCTTGCCCGGATGGAAGTGGACAACGGATGGCCATGGAACATTCTGTGGTCTGACGAAGCCCACTTTCATTTGCAAGGTTCTGTAAATACGCAAAATTGCAGGATATGGGCGACCGAGAATCCGTCCCAGCTACAGCCATTACCTCTTCAGTCTGAAAAGGTCACTGTGTGGTGCGGAATAACGGCAGCGTTTATCGTCGGTCCATTTTTCTTCGAGGAGATCACACCTGCGGGTCCCGTTACCTGCACAGTTACTGGCAAGCGGTATGAAGCACTTTTGCGTAACCATGTTCTTCCGGCACTTCAACAGCGTCAGTGTGTGGATCGCATAATATTCATGCAAGATGGCGCTCCTCCGCACATTGCTACTACTGTGAAGCAGCTACTGAGTGATAATTTCGGAGATGATAGGATCATAAGCCGCCATTTTCCAACAACGTGGCCGCCACGTTCCCCCGACTTAAACCCGTATGATTTCTGGCTTTGGGGGTACCTGAAGAATATTGTTTATAGCGGGCGGATTCAGAATCTAGCCGACTTGAAGGCAAGCATCACACAACACACCCATTGCATTAGTACAGATACCCTCCGATCTGTTGTGGAGCATGCCGTTTTGCGCTTCCAATTAGTAGCGGAACAAGGCGGAGGGCATATTGAGCAACTTATGCCTTAATAATCAGTAAGGTGTTTGTTCCATGAAGCTCTTTTTTTTTCATTTTTTGTCATTATCGCTGTCGTCGCTGTAAACACGTAGTCTTGTCTTTTCGCTAATAAATTTTTAGTAAATCTCTGAACTCTATTTTTTTCCTTTTGGCAACATCATTCCTATGTTTAACCCTTTAACGGGCGCTGGTCACAAAAAAAGACACCCAATTTTAATTCTAAAACTGACAAACGGCACCAAGAATATTTAATTAAAATTTTCCTTTCATTAAGAACCAGAAAATAAGCAAGTTTCTTTTTACTAATGGATTCGTTTGTAAATTCCGGTGTCAGTCTATTATTTCATCATTTTGCAAACAAATTTACACCGCGCCGGAAAGGGTTCAAGAATACATTTTTGGTCTTTCCCCTGACATTACCCTGACAACGCCATCTATCGGCACAATTTGGAACTATTTTTTTTCCTTCGCCAAACAAAATTCCATTGCCTCACGATTGTTCTGCTAAAATATCAAGTCATTCTGACCAGTAGTTTTAAAATTATCGATTTTTGAAATCGTAACTTTAATTATAATCACCCGGTATATCACTCAAGTGCACACCAAGATGCTTATTGTTGAATATGGTGTGCATAGCATTTATTAATCATTACAGAGACAGACAAAAGTGTTCGGTTAGAGTACTGTCTATGAGCGGTATATTACTGGTAGTGTGATGTCAAACAAGGTAAGTGGCAATATTCCTTACTTAATGTTGGACTGTTATTGCTAAAAAGAAAGTAGTAAATTCATGAATAGTTCATAAGTGTGATTATGGTATATGACTTGTAAGAAATATTTTGTTGGTCTCTTTTAGCACTTTCGTTTTTTACCATTACCCCTTCTCTTTTATTCGACATAGAAAATTCTATTTATAGATATGTCTATGATAGTCTATTTTTGTTGATGTCTTTCTTGACTTTAAATGAGTACAGGTTATATAAAACATTTCTGTCGCTGAAGAAGTGTAATTTACTGATTTTTTCTCAAAATTCACTTTTACTGTTACAGTAAGATTATGGTAAACATTATACATTTCTTTTAAATTAAGAAAAAGGGAAAAAAAAGTTGGTTTTTCACTAACAGTTTTGTATACCTTAGGTATTTTTCTACCTTACAATCAGATTTATTAACTTCTAATGACTTTTTAGTTTCGTATGTCTTACAGTTGCAGAAAATGATGCGTAACTGTGAATGAATTAATGCAGAAAACTTATCACGCCTTTCTTAACACATCGCCAAACATTTCCGATTTTTAAACTTCTATTTAATTCTTGTCTTTTACCTTCTACTTTTCTGTAAGAATTTGCACAGTTCACATTTCCTATGTCGACAAGGCTTCTGCTACTAAAAACTGGAAGAGCTAAATAAACCATAAGGAAGTCCATAGTTGATGTTGAATCGAAATAATCCTTAAAATAGTTTACGGTTGAGGAGATATCCCATTGCCAGTTACTTTCTTGTCCGCTTGAAATCAGCGCCTAGAATAAAAAAAAAAAAACCATCAAAATCTAATATGTCGGTAACAACAAAGAGATTTCATTAAAGCTCTGGATTAAAAATAAAATTTCTAAAAACAAGGTAGAAAAAATAAATTGTTTTATTGGCAAATTTTAATAAATGCTTTTAACATTTTTTAATATAGGGTGAAACCCCCTGTAACTGACGCTTTGAGGATTCTTTCCTTTTTAAATTACTAATAAAAAAATTAAGTCTATTTTATACTTATCTTTGTTTTTGAAAGGATAATAGAGATATATTAAAAAATTATTGTTGGCAAAATTTTGAAAAATTATACATTTTATTATTAAAAGTTAATTTTATTCATAAATATGGTCAAAAACTCCAGTAACTGACACTATCCCTATTTTGAAGCACCAGTAACTGCCACAGAGTGAACCAGTGACTGACACTTTATTTTAAAAGATTAAAATGCTTAAAAAAACTTTATTCTTTATTATAAAAACAAAATACATTCATATTTATTATAAAAAGTGTGATTTAGTAAGCTGCACAGCATTATTAGTAATGCAGAGTATATAGTAAGAATATACATCAGTTATATTTAGTACTGCATTATTAGTAATGCAGATATCCAATAACTGACATTTATGAACCAGTAACTGACATCTGGCGTCAGAAACAGGTAAAACAACTTAAATTTTAATGGTGTTTACCACAAGATAAATTTGATTTATTATTATGCATTTTAAACAGATAAAATAATAGATTTCAACTTTCTTTAATATAACCAATAACTAACACCTCTGCCAAAGACTGGTGAAATGAAATTCTAGGAACCCATAACTGGCACCCCCCCCCCATTAAATTAAATTAAATAACTATAAACCCTAAACCATGGCCATAATATATCATATGCATCTTTAAACTAATTTCTACAAGTATAACTTGAAGAAAAGAGTTTAGGATGTTTGCATTACAAATAGAATAGAAAAACACTTCATTAATTTTAGAAATAAGATGGTTGCTTCAAAATGGCACCTTTTTGTATTCTAAAAAGTTTCTTCCACATTGAATATGTTCTTGTCCCTCTAGTCGTGAATAAATTGACTCCAAAATAAAAATAAGTGTCTCATTTACCACTAAATGACATTACTTTGTAAAATTTTACAGCAAAATGCTTATTTGAGTTAGATTTTTGCTCAAGTGTCAGTTACTGGTTATGTGTCAATAACTGGGGGTTTCACCCTAGTTGAAAAGTGTTTATGAATTCGGTTTGTACGTCTTCCCTCTGTCTCTCTGTGCTCTTTGCCGTAAATATACTCGTATTGCTATGAAATTTTTATACGTTATTGAGGTTTACTATAGAATATTTCAAATTGAAAATGAAGTGTGTAGTGTTTACAGTTCGCTTACAAGGACACACAAAAGAATTCGGTTACATTATGACTAGATTGACTGGGGGTAGTGACATCCACATATTTAACAGCTGGTAGCACCTCTGCATTCGGCACATGTAACGGTGTTGTGTACAATCAAATCAAAACGATGTGGTGTGCAATCAGTACATAATTCGGCCCATATCCATGAACGAAATTGGTACAGGGGCAACTTACTGCCAGAAAAGATTGGGTCCTGAGGACGACATCATCCGATGGTCAATACTTATTGGTCCATGCTGGACAGTGTACATCCACATAGGGTTGTTGATCTTTTTTTCTGGTTAGAAGACATTTTTACGGATCGTGTCATCGCTTTGGATATTGAAGTGTTTACTGAGCAGGTTACTAAATTTAAATTGCCCCTTTATAGCCTTGACTTATATCCATGTGATTTTTACTGTGAGGTTATTTAAGTACCGAGTCACCAAACAGGCCCAACACACTGGAGGATTTCAAAAAGTCATTACAGATGAAACGCAGACTATCAGAAAAGACGTGTTGCAGAATATTATAATCAATTTTCAGCCCTGCCTCTATAGGTGCGAGCCCTACTCTATGCCAAAATTTCAGTTTTTTCCACCAAGTAGTTTCTGAGTTATTCATAAATACTATCCGCATTGCAATCTGTTTTGCAACGACAACGATTAAAAAGGAATTTAACATTAAGAGTTCCAAATTTTAAGCCTGCATTATTCCAAAACTACTTCACCGAATGCCAATTTTGTATCCGATGGCGAAATTTACCAAAGATTCCAAATACGATGTCAAAATTAGGTTTACTATTTAAAAAATGAAAGTTTGTGGCAATTTTTATATGTAGACGATCCCCTAAGCAAAATTTAAGTATAAGTAGAAGACGTTATTACTAACCGATTGTTACCAGTCACATTTTTATATGATGATTTGCAGCACAGTAAGTAGGATTTCATGCGTTCCTGTCCCCATGGATGTGTCTTAAAATTATAGGTGATACAAGCGAGCTCGCTTAATGCAGTATCAATTAAAATAATAATCAGCATGATGCATTCTTAATGTACCAAACTAGTCTAATTGGCTTGTATGTTGAAGCAACTACTCTTGATTAAATACATATTTTAAATAAGCTCTGTTTTAGGAATGTTTGTGATCGTTGTGGTTGTTGAATTTGCATCAGTTTTCGACACTGAATTAAATTCTTAGAGCATGCCTTTTCAAAGTTATTTATTTTTAATTACATAAAAAAAAACTGAAATCGCAGAAGCTTAAGAATGAATATAAAGTATGGCATTGAAATTCCCTAAAATTGTATTCAGCGATACATGATTAATGCAAAAGAGGGACTCAATTTTGCACGACTTCATCCTGGAACAATTTATTGTATGTAAATGATCTACAGACCATTTGAAAGAGGACATCTTAAAGTTTTAATTATAGGAAAACTCTAATTATCTGAATCGAAAATTATCCGGATCTATATAATGAAATTTAAAAATATATATTCAAATAGTGTGTCTTCATTTGTTTGCGTGTTTAACTTGAATTTTAAAGTTCATAATCGATAATTTTGAGTCGATATTACACCTATTTGAGAATTAGTGTATTTCTATATTCTCATATTTTAAGAAGATCCAAAACAATAATTTCTATTTTAGAAATTATAACTGGAATTTTTGCAAAAAGCAGGTTCAATATTGTTAACAGACGTGATAAGAGTAAGTAAGTGGTTCACACACACGTTTGAATTTTCAAGAAGTCTTGCACCACTATTAATGATAAGAAAATTTCTATTTACATTTTTAAATACAGAATTCATACCCACTACGTGTATTCACAGAGTTTAGCAGTATTTTTCTGCAGTTAAATGTGGTGAAAAAACTGTAAAAAATTTGTGGTAGAACTATGCGAACCCTTAAGTAAAACGGACAGGAAAATTCAAACATACAACCAATTTCCCACTGAGACAAGACAATTAATTTTGTCCGATATGTTTAACTAACACTTTTAGGTGCATCTAGTAAGTTCTGTATTTTATATTTTTATTGTTTGTTATAAAAGTGATACCTTGGGCCTACTTTTTTATTAAACAAAAGCTATTTTTGGAAGGGTGTTTTTCTTAAACTAATTTAGTTTTATGACTGTACCAATTATCCGGATTACGTCCAGTCAACTTTAGTCTGGATAACGGGAGTTTCACTGTACTTCTAGCTTATAAATGAAAAATCCAACTTACTTGTGTGATCAAAGCTGTAGTGTATACGTTTCCAAAACTGCCATCAGGAAGCTGCATTTCAATAAAGTTTTCTATGGTTTCATTATAGATGCTTGAATCATTGAACAAATGCTCATATTCTTCGTACTTGTTTTTTATACAAGAAAGAGCCATAATCGTCATAGCTTGAATATCTATAAAATGTTTCATAATAAATAATTCAATTCTAGCTTTGTCTTATAACCTATTTTTTAAAATATATTTATACACATATTTCGGAGCATTTTATAATTTTGAGATGAGCTCAATAAATCAGCTTGATAGTTAAATCTTTCTTTTCTTTTTTAAGCCATTTATTATAATGTCATATCCAAACATAATTATAGAACTTACGTAAATGTCATTTTATAAAAATATATACTTAACTTTATTCCAGATAGGAAAAGTCAGTCCTTTAAAACCGCCATGTGTGTCATAAAATATATTTTCACCAAACCTTCTTGGAAATTTTCAGTTTACTGACAGTTTTTCATCGCCTTCTAGTTTAATTCGAGCTTTTACCAGCAAAAATTAAAGCCGCAGCTCGAAATTTACCAGCAGCTCGAATTAAACCAGAAGGCGATGAAGAACTGTCAGTAAACTGAACAAGCCCAAGAAGGTAGGGAGAAAATATTTTTTACGACACATATGACGGTTTTAAAGGACTGACTTTTCCTATATGGAATAAAGTTAAGTATATCTTTTAAAACAAGTTGGAAATTGTACGTCAAACGTTACAAACGAGGTGCGTTCGTACGCACGTTTTAGAATTAAATTCATGATATCCCGTGCGTAGAACGGGTTAAACAGCTAGTTAAGTATATATTTTATGACACTGTTCATACAAATATCTTAACTAGTTATATAAATATTCAGATATATATGTATCAGCTAGTTATATAAATATTCAGATCTTGATGATTTTTAATTCTGTGAAATGAATTATATCGTCTGCAGATTAATTTCTGTCATAAAATAAGCATCTCGGTCGCTTTGACGATTAAACTTCGGAAGCTCCTATAACAAAAAAGCACCGATTTAAAAAAAAAAAAAATCAAATTTCTTAATAAATATTTTTATTAATATCTCCTAAAGTTTTGATTCGATTTTAATAAAATTTGAAATGTCTCAACAAAATTCTGCAAAGATAATATATTTTAAATTGCAAACCATTTGGTTGGGTAGTTTTTGCGTTGTTATATGCGGACAGACAGACAGACAGACGGACGGACAGACGGACGGACCAAACGACGACTATAGGTGCTACGTATTTATATAATTACGAACGCACCTAAAAAAATGGCATCTACATAAATTCTATGTGTGAAAAATTGTTTTAATGTCTGCAAATAGGTAATGTGAAGTAAATCATGTTAAATATTTCCTTCTTGGATTATCCCACTGCTAAAGCAGTAAGACATTATGAACCATGGACTAAATCACTCGCATTCTGATGAGTATATAGAGCAGTGGTTCCCAACCTTATTTTCGATCACGCCCCACCTACACTTATCTAAATCATATCTGCCCTCTCTGTAAAATATATTCTTATTACTTAAAAAGTGAACTCTTATTCACTCGGAAGAAACCTAAAAGGACATTAACAATGGCAAATTACTTGACATTGTTATAGCTTTTCAAACAGGTAACATTTTTATAAAGCACAATGTAAACACATTGATAAGTTACGTTACTATCGAGGTGCAATAAATAAAAATACAGCTTCAAAACATTAAAACTGTAAGATGTTAAAATTTCATGAGCTTTCGGCTAAACATTAGCCTTCCT
This sequence comes from Maratus michaelseni, assembly GCA_963931845.1. Lineage (NCBI taxonomy): Eukaryota > Metazoa > Arthropoda > Arachnida > Araneae > Salticidae > Maratus > Maratus michaelseni. The sequence goes on along the minus strand of OZ007591.1, from coordinate 344,222,769 downwards.
CAGATGAACAACAAGCAGTCGAGGAGACGCCGCGCCGCTCCGAAATGGCGCGTTTTGGACAGGCTGGGAATGGGCGAAACCAAACAGACATGAAATGAAGGGGGTGACTGAAGTCCGGATGATACCATTACCAGCTGGGGTGGGTCAGGAGAAACCGAAAACCCCAGTGATACCTAGTATATTGTACCATAAACGAGGGATCTGATCAGGGGCGCCATTTCAGAACTTTCTTGGGGGGGGGGCAAAGTTTTTTTAAGGTAGTGGCATACCCCTCCCCCTCCCCCGCAACCTCTCCGAACGAGAAGCGTTTACTGAATCATATATACAGAGACAGCAATACTTTTAATACGGAATCTCAAGTGACCTTTGAAAAATTCCGTTTAAGACAGGTTTTCGTCTTAGCAAGTAGAATTTTAAAATATTATGAAAGTTTTCAGTTATAGACAAGTACCGTTTTTTTCAGGTATTCTTTAAGACTGTTAAAATCTTCTTTCTATAAAGCACTTCTGAAGAGCATAGGTGTATTACAGTGAAACGTGTCTAAACGAAACGTGTCTATAACATAATTCTTTCTCAAACAGACAAAAAAAATCAAGTTTCGACGAAAAAAACGCAATACAATTATACTTGCTAAGATGGAGATCTGTCTGAAATGGAGATTTTTTACAGTCCTTTTCAACTCTATTTTTGCAGGTTTTACTACAGGGACACCTTTTCATGAGTTTCTTGGGGAGGGAGGGGGGGGGGGGGGACAAAGTTTTTTTTAGAGACAGGGTTTGAAATATCGTGCAGGATTGCCCAAATCGTGCACAAAATAGAAATAGGCCCCACAATAAAAAAAATGCAGTGTGAGATTTTGCCTGCTTATCTTAACTTCTTTCACAAACATTTGATACTTCTGCGAATATATTTTTAATTTCAGTGGTAGTCCGCGAATTTTTCTTCTTTTTTTTTACGCAAATGCAATTCGTCAACCGATCGCGGTAAGCATCGCGAATTTTACGCATTGGAATTAGAAAAAATAGTTAATTTGGCAAAATTGGTCGCTGAAAAAATCGTTAATTTTTTAAAACGACCGTGGAAAAATATTGAGAATTTTTCGCCAAAGATCACTGAAACAAATAGAGATGTTTGTCAATCGAACGCAGAAAAAATCGCGAATTTAGTATAACTAATGCGGAAAAATATCGCGAAATTCGTCAAAAGATTGAACAAAACAGTCGCGCAAAAAAGGGGAATTTCGTCAAAGATCGTGCAAAAAAATCTACTTTTGTCACTCGGCTGCGGAAAATGACTTCCGAATTTCAACAAACGATCGTAGAAAAGAGTCGCGAATTGCGTCAAAAGATCGCAAAAACAAATAGCGAATTTCGTCGATCAATTGCCAAAAAAAAAAAAAAAAAAAAATCGTGAATTTCGACAAATGATGGAAAAAAATTAGTCAACGATCGGAATTTCGTCAAAGATTGTGCAAAAAAATAGCAATTTTTGTCAGTTAGTTGCGGAAAAAGACTCCCGAATGTTAACAAACGATCGTAGAAAAGAGTAGCGAATTACGTCAAAAGATCGCAAAAACAAATAGCAAATTTCGTCGATCAGTTGTCAAAAAAAAAAAATCGTAAATTTCGACAAATGGTGGAAAAAAATTTGTCAACGATCGGAATTTCGTCAAAGATTGTGCAAAATAATAGCAATTTTTGTCAGCTGGTTGCGGAAAAAGACTCCCGAATGTCAACAAACAATCGTAGAAAAAAGTCTCGAATTTCGCCAAAAGATGGCGAAAACAAGCAGCGAATTTCGTCGATCGGTTGAAAAAAAATGTCGCGAATTTAAACAAAGGATTGAAAAATCAATTCCGTCAGTGATTCACAGAAAATAGCGAAATTTAGAAAATTATCACCAAAAAAAACAATCACGAAAAAAGTCGTGAAATTCAATCGGTCACGAGATAATCACCACACGAACACCATCAAGAAGTTACGAAATTTGCATATGTTGTAATCCATAGGTATAAGAAATTTTCCATTAATGGTTTTCTGTCAGTAAAAATTGAAATAATGGCAGAAAATGATGTCCGCAAATGATGTCAGCAGTCATTTTCTGCCTTCCTCTTCAGACTATGATCTAAATTACATACAATTCAGAAATCTGCAAAACCCTTGGTCTCAGGTCCCTTGCTCCTGCATTGGGTGGGGCTAGGGCTCCTTTAATACATAGGTATATATAGGAGCCTTAGGTGGGGCAACACGATCCAATCAGCAGTACGGATCGAGCCGGGTTGACGCGGCTTATTTTCGCTGCGGGTCAGGTTGATTTGGAACATTTGACTACGGTTGGGCATAGATGTCCCAGTGGATTATTTTTTATTCTATTAGTACAACTTTTTCAAATCTGTCATACACTTATATTAGGATATTTTCAAGAGAAATCTGTCACAAGGATTTTTTTTTTGGAAATTGTAGAACGATTAATGCAAAATTAGTAGTCAATCCTCACCCGTTAACAAAGAGTTAATTGTTTCGGATTCAAGTTGGGTTTTCACTATTTTGAGTTGGGTTCGTGTTGCCCGAGTTTTCAAAGAAATACTAAATATTTTCAGATGAAAAAAAAATAATTTTTCTACATAAAAGATAAAATTGTTATTAAAGATATAATTGTAGTCTACACTTTTCCAAATCATATTGAAATATGGATTAATTTTCTTTCATTTCGGGCGGGGTTGCGGTCAATTAAATTTTTTTGGACGTTTCCGGGTTTACTATGGAAATTAGTTCTGCATCGGCCACCCGAAATGCATTTCGTTTTGGGTTTGGTTGATTCATTTTTTTTTTTTTTTTTTTTTTTTTTTGCGGGTCGAGTAAACTTTATACGCTTCGGGTTATGCTTTGACTCTTTCGAATCGGGTTCGAGATGAACCGATTAAACAAAAGGAGGTTCTGAATAATTTTCAAATGAAAAAACTATAGTATATTTGAATATTAATGGGTGTATATATGTGTTATTTTTTGCACATAAGCGGTAAACTTGTAGATTACTTTTCCACAAATGTATTAAAATATACATTCATTTTCTTTCACTTCGGGGGTTCAAGTATGAATATTTCGGATTCGGCTTGAAGTCTATCGGATTAAAGTCAGGATTCGGGTCGGTTACAACCAAATCTGGACAGGACTCTAGTGTCAGGCTGTGAAGATTTTTAAGAGCATACTGTATATATAATATCATTTAATAAAGCAAATGATTTAATAGCATTATAACGATTGGAGTAAATATAATGTGACACTAATAAAACAAAATTAACAAATCATATAATTAGGAAATTGAATATACACTCACCCCCTGCCCCCGAAAAAAAAATTAAAAATTTCCCCTTAAATTTTTGGCTAAAGAGAAAATTTATCACTAAAATTCTAGCCTTGGGGATAACGAGTTTTCTTTTAATACTGCTGTACACAGCTCAGAAGCAATTCATATATTTTTTTTCTCACATATATTTCTAAAACTAGCCAAAATACTCATTAATAATAAATGTCCCACTTATAGAATGTCGCAATAGCAAGGCTTTAGAAAACATTTCAATGTTTAAGGCGGAGGGTGGGGGGGATCTAAATCTACAATTAGATTTTTAAAAAAACATCCATTTCGGAAAGGTAGTTTTAGCCCCCTATGGGTTCCTTCCTTCCCAGTCAACATATTCAGTTTTGTGAGGAAGGATATATCAACAGTTTACATTTGTATTTATAAAAGAGATATAGTTAAGATTATTTTCAAAGAGTGAAAATACTCTTTGACCTTATTTGAAGGAGTAAATTTAGCTTTAAAGATTGCCAGTGCCGAAAAAAAAAATTGTGTTTTCAAAAAAGAAGGTGTTAAGGAGGAGAAACATATTCTAAATTGTACTTCTTAACATATTCAGTCATAAAATGTGGATATCAAGTAGGGGTGCACAACATTTATAAGAGGTAGACCAGTCACAAAAATGACTGGATTGTCGAGAGCCAAAATCCGTAGTGTGGACAAAATTTTGTTTTGGGGAAAGAGGAGGATCGGCCTAAAAGTTCATAAAAATGCTAATTTTAAAAAGAGGGTTAGCCGACTATACTCAACCACCTCCTTAGTAAACATAACCCAATTCATTTGGCAAGGATGGAAAAAATTTACAATATTCGCAGTTTTTCCCTAGTCATTGACGAAATTCATGATTTTTATGCGCCCGTTCGGCAAAATTTACGATTTTTTCGCACCCAATCAGCGAAATTTGTGATTTTTTCGCACACGATCGGTGAAATTTATGATTTTTTTCGCACCCGATCGGTGAAATTTACGATTTATATGCACCCTACCGGCAAAATTCGCGATTTATACGCACCCGATCGGCAAAATTCGCGATTTTTACGTGCTCGATCGGCAAAATTTACGATTTTTACGCGTCCGATCGGCAAAATTTATAATTTATACGCACCTGATCAGTAAAATTCATGTTTTTTACTCGCCCGATTGGCGATATTAGAGATTTTTACACACACGATCGGCGAAATTTACGATTTATACGCACCTGATCGGCAAAATTCACGATTTATACGCATCCGATCGGCAAAATTCGTGATTTATACGCACCCAATCGGCAAAATTCGCGATTTTTACGGACCCGATTGGCAAAATTTGCGACTTTTACGGGCCCGATCGGCAAAATTCGCGATTTTTACGCGTCCAATCGGCGAAATTTGACAAAATTCGCGATTTTTACGCACCCGATCGGCAAAATTCGCGACTTTTTCGCGTCCGATCGGCTAAATTGATTCCCGAGCCACCAGTAAACTCATCGCGGGCCACAGGTTTTGCATCCCTAGTCTAGCCTGTGAAAACTGATAAATTTTCTGAAATTTCAGATTTCTTGGGGGGGGGGCGGTTGCCCCCCCCAGCCCCCCCGAAATGGCGCCCCTGGATCTGATAAGATAATACATCATTACATGCATTATCACCTCTTTTCAAAATCTCTAGGGACTCTCTGATTATGCAACTATTATACTGTGAACATCGTGAAATTATTTTAGCTTTACTGAAAAATACATCAATATCTTTGGCCTGATTTTATCTGGATAAAGCAGTGGATAATTTACCTTTTTTCATATCAGCTGTATGCTCTTTAATCCTTTCTTTTAATTTGCGAGTTGTCATGCCTATATCTATACTAATATTATAAAGGAGTAAATCTTGTTTGTTTGTTTGTAGGGGGTAATCTCTGGAACTACCGAACCGATTTCAAAAGTGATGGTGGCAAATTGATGGTGACAACCCCTGCTCCAACATAGGCTATATTTTATGTCGGTGCCACTAACCCCAGGGGGTGCAGGAGCAAAAAACGTTCTAAAATTGCGACTTTTCAGTTATCACACTGGCTGTCAAGCCCTGAGAGCTTGGCAGCCGGTTCTGTATGTGTGTATGTACGTACGTAATGCGATAACTCTTCATAGAAATATCCGTTTTCCTTCAAATTTTGTTTATAGGTTCACTGTGTTAAGGCGCTTCCCTGATTAGTTTTCGGGATTGATTGGTCAAGTATAAAGGGGGGGAACAAGGGTCTAATTCCCCCCCTTAATTTATATAAATGGGTTTTTCATGCAGAATTATTCCGTTTCCCTTCAAATTTTGTTTATAGGTTCACTGAGTTAAGGCGCTTCCCTGATTAGTTTACGGGTTTGATTAGTTAAGTATAAAGGGGGGGGATCGGGGGGGGCTAATCCCCCCCTTAATTTATATAAATGGGTTTTTCATGCAGAATTATTCCGTTTTCCTTCAAATTTTGTTTATAGGTTCATTGGGTTAAGACGCTTCCCTGATTACTTTTCGGGATTGATTGGTTAAGTATAAAGGGGGGGGACAAGGGGCTAATTCCCCCCCTTAATTTATATAAATGGGTTTTTCATGCAGATTTATTCCGTTTTCCTTCAAATTTTGTTTATAGGTTCACTGTGTTAAGGCGCTTCCCTGATTAGTTTTCGGGATTGATTAGTTAATATAAAGGGGGGGGGATCGGGGGGCTAATTCCCCCCTTAATTTATATAAATGGGTTTTTCATGCAGAATTATTCCGTTTTCCTTCAAATTTTGTTTATAGGTTCATTGGGTTAAGACGCTTCCCTGATTACTTTTCGGTATTGATTGGTTAAGTATAAAGGGGGGAACGGGGGGGCTAACCCCCCCCCTTAATTTATATAAATGGGTTTTTCATGCAGAATTATTCCGTTTTCCTTCAAATTTTGTTTATAGGTTCACTGTGTTAAGGCGCTTGCATGATAATTTTCGGGATTGATTGGCTGAGTATAAAGGGGGGAACGGGGGGGGGGCTAAACCCCCTTAATTTATATAAATGGGTTTTTCATGCAGAATTATTCCGTTTTCCTTCAAATTTTGTTTATAGGTTCACTGAGTTAAGGCGCTTCCCTGATTAATTTTCGGGATTGATTAGTTAAGTATAAAGGGGGGGAACGGGGGATAATCCCCCCCTTAATTTATATAAATGGGTTTTTCATGCAGAATTATTCTATTTGCTTCAAAATTTGTTTATAGATTCATTGGGTTAAGACGCTTCCCTGATTAGTTTTCGGGATTGATTGATTAAGTATAAAGGGGGGGAACGGGGGGCTAATACCCCCCTTAATTTATGTAAATGGGTTTTTCATGCAGAATTATCCCATTTCCTTCAAATTTTATTTATAGGTTCACTGTGTTAAGGCGCATCTCTGATTAGTTTTCGGGATTGATTGGTTAAGTATAAAGGGGGGGGGGGAACAAGGGGCTAATTCCCCCTTATCTATACTAATATATAAAGTAGTAAAGATTGTTTGTTTGTTTGTTTGTTTGTTTGTAGGGGGTAATCTCTGGAACCACTGAAGCGATTTTAAAAGTGATGGTGGCAAATTAATGGTGACAATCCCTGCTCCAACATAGGCTATATTTTATGTCGGTGCCACCACCCCCAGGGGGGTGCAAGAGCGAAAAACGTTCTAAAATTTCGATTTTTTGTGTACTGAAGGAGATAGAAGTATCAAATTTGGTATGGTAGTTACTTATAAGATGTAAATGCTCTCTAAGAACAAATTATAAAAACATTCGCAATTTAAAAGGGTGAGATGAGGAAGAAGCGTTCTAAAAACATTTTAAATTACAATTTCTATGGAATCTCTGAAACTACAGAACCGATTTCAAAAGTGATGGTGGCAAATGGATGGTGACAGTCCCTGCTCCAACATATGCTAAATTTTTTGTCGGTGCCACTGCCCGCAGAAGGTGCAGGAGCGAAAAACGTTCCAAAATTATGATATTTTCAATAATGAAGGAGTTAGGAACTTGACATTTTGTATGGTCGTTACTTACAAGATTTAAATGCTCTATAAGAACAAAATCTAAAAAAATTCGAAATTTAAAAGGCTGAAATAAGCAAAAAATTTTCTAAAAACATTATAAATTACAATTTGTATGGAATGTCTGGAACTACTAAAGCGATTTCAAAAGTGATGGTGGCAAATGGATGGTGACAATCCCTGCTCCAACATAGGCTATATTTTATGTCGGTGCCACTCCCCCGAGGGGGGTGCAGAAGCGAAAAACGTTCTAAAATTGCGATTTTTGCGATGCTGAAGGAGCTAGAAACTTCAAGTTCGGCATGATTGTTATTTATAAGATCTAAATGCGCTCTAAGAACAATTTCTAAAGAAAAATGATCTAATGATTCTGCGATTTTTCAACTATTGAATTTCTAAAATTACCAAATTTCACTATAGAGTACCATAGCGAAACCTTCACGCGTAAAAAGATAATGATAAGGGCGACGTGTCCTGACGTGTATATTGACTATAGCACGAGTCACAAATTATAGTATCCTTATTATTCTGTTAAAATATAAAAGTGAATTATGAAATGTCAATATTTTGTTTGATTAAAGGTTCGTTAAGAGAAATTGACCAGCGTAGCGGGCGTAGCTTGCTAGTATGAATATATTTTAGAACTGTCATTAACTTTAAAAGGAATAATATAAATGCCAGATTTATCTCGGTTTTCAATAGGGTCGATCATTCTATGTACCAAATATTTAAGCTTGGTTGGGGTTTTAGCGATAAGAGTTACATTATATTTCTTTAATGCATATTTAATCCGCTCAAACAGATGCGGGATATAATTTATACTGTAGAATATTGATGATTGCATATCTTTTTTAACTATTGTAGCTTGTTTATTTCTGTACTCATAAATTAACTTATTAATAAATTTGTTTGAAAAACCATTTTCATATGCAATCACTTTAATTTTGTTCAACTCCTCATTTAAATAACATTCTGAACTAACCTCAAACGCCCTTTTGATATAAAACCGATATTCTGCTGCTTTGTAATTAAACGGAACATTACTATTGTATGATATTGTGTTATTGGATCTGCAAGGTTTTCTATAAACTTTCCTATCAATGCTACGTGTTGAAATATTTTTAATAAGTTCTATATCTAAAAATGGTAATGAACTATTTTCTTCAATTTCACAAGTAAATTGTGTATTTCTATCTATACTGTTGGCATGCGCCAGAAAATCATTCAATGCAGAGATACCGTGATTCCATATGAGTAGTATGTCATCGACATATCTAACCCATAATGCAGGTTTAAAGGGGGATGTAGAAATTATACGTTTTTCCAGAGGTCGTAATTTTAATTCTGCCAGTAATCCAGAGATAGGTGAACCCATAGGGGCTCCCTCAGATTGTTTATAATAACATCCGTTAAATAAGAAAACGTTGCTGTTAGTAATTAAGTTTATACTGGAAATCAGAGTATGTTTAATACTGTCATTATAAGCTGAGTTATTTATAATGCTATTTTCAATAATAGGTTTAACTTCCTGAACATCAATAGAAGGATACAGAGATTTAATATCAAAACTTGCTAGAATGCTGTTATCTTCCAGTTTAAAGCCTTTAATTATGCTAACTAAATCTGCAGTAGAATTGACTACATGCTCAGTGGGGGGTAGCATTGATTTAAGTAGTGGTACAAATGATTTCTCTATTGTGTAGGTTGGTGCTGTACATTTTGAAACAATAGGGCGGAGGGGGAAATCTTTCTTATGGTCTTTTAAACGCCCCTGTAATCGGGCAGTTTTATTAATAGCCAGTTTAATTTTAATGTCACTTGGCCATGTGCCATGTTTAATCAGTTCATGAGTTTTCCTATTAATATTGGTATTAGGATCCTTGTTCAATTTTTCACAATTCATATCAGTAATGCATTGCTCCATTTTAGTGATATAATTCTGAGTAAACATAACTGCTAACTTATTTGATTTATCTGTTTGTATAATGGTAATATCTGACCTATTTTTAGATTGTTTAATAATATTAGTATGTTTATCTTGTTTATGGGTCTTTTCCTTTAAGTACCTCTGGACATTATTGTATAACATGCACCTAATTTCATCTTTATTGTTATTGTCCATTTTATTAACAATCAATTCACAATCTGTAATTATATTCATTACATTTGGTCGTTTTTCAAACATATGTTTAGGTCCCAAACCCCCAAATTTTAACATCTTACAGTTTTAATCTTTTGAAGCTGTATTTTGATTTATTGCACCTCGATAGTAACGTAACTTATCAATGTGTTTACATTGTGCTTTATAAATATTTTATTGGGTGAATTTGACGTTCGTATTATATAGATTTTTCTATATATTTTTATAGGTAACATTTTTGTCAAAACTTAACATAACTCCTTAAATGCAACGAAACCATATATCTTCCCATTTATATGTGAAAGAGTTTTTTAAGTTGCTTGCCAATTTACGTCATTGTGAAACAAAAGTTTTATATTATCTGAATTTTGAACGTCATAAAATTTCTCGAAAGGATTCTCACATTTGGCATTACATTTGATGGCATTGGTACATTTTATAATTGATTTTATTACCACGTTTAGTGTGTATAAAAATTTTTTGACTTCAAACAATGATTTTTTTTTCATATTCTGCATGTCTGACATTTTCTGAATGTTCTCTCGAAATCATTTATAATAATTTAAACACCTATAGAAGGTAGTATAGAGATTCTTCTCGCACAGTGCACGAGCGAGCGGCGATCCCCCCCCCCCCCCCTTCTCTTTTTAAAAAAATAAGAGTTTATATATTTCCCCAATCCTTAACTAATGATGATTTTTTTTTTTTTTAAACAAAACAAAATGAGATTTTTGTTAAAAACTGCTACATTAAATCTGACAGTCTGCCATTTGGTTAAAAGTAGAAAATTTCAAAAAAGAACTCCAAGGACTAGAAAATTATATATTTTTTAACGTGCATTGTACTTCATTTGTTTTAGAAATGGAAATATGAATAAATATGAGGAGACAGATAATGTAATGTCCAGCGGTATAAAAATAAAAATTGAGACATTCTTTTTGGATTAGTTAAATTTTAACGCAACTATTCTAATCGGTAAATAAATCATATGAGTTGTAATTTTTCCAACTGGACGAAAAATGTCGAGGCCAGGATTCGAACCAGGAACCTTTTGGCTGAAGCTGCCAATGCTCAGCCAACTGAACTATCCTGGACGAATCTGTAGGACCTAATTTACTCATTTAACCTTATTTATAATTGGTAGCTTAGGCCAAGAGGTCCCTGGTTTGAATCCTGGCCTGGATATTTTTCACCCAGTTGGAAAATTACAATTCATATTCTTATTAGATGTCAAGAAATCGAATAATAATAATAATAATATTCTTTTAAGAAAGCAGTCTTCTGAAAATATCGTCAAAATGATCAATTAAAATAGAATTTCAAAACCCGACGATCACGAAAAGTTGATCATCAGGTAACAACCGACTTTAATAAAAAATGTAAGGGAAAAAAAAAAACGCTGTTGCTGTTCGATCCTTCGGCCTCCAAATATGAATTATAAAATAAGAATTGTCACAATCGCGATAGTTCCCTTGTAAATACACATAAAAAAAACTTCAGTCTTTCTATTAGATGTTAAGAAACCAAATATTTTTATTTATTTATTTTTAAAGAAAGCATTCCGATATTTTCCGATGAAATGTTATTCCACGAATGTTTTATAAAAGTATTTGTGCTACCATATGCTACACAGGAACCCCCTTTTTAATATGATAATTGACTTAAATCTCTTTAAAATCTCATCCACTGACATCGACAGGAGGATTGTTTACGTAGTCACAATATGGCGGAGCCGATTACAGTTTAAGCTTCACCATTTTCAGGATATGCCAATTCCTCTTTATTGATAGTTCAATGATTTAAATGAAACTAATAAGGCAAATCGCTGTTATCGCGGAATGTCACATGTTGCACCGTATGCAACATCGAGTAAAAGTGATTCTAAAAAGCGCCCTTTATAAAAATTCATAGAAATTTGGTTTCGGCAGCTGTAAATGTATTTTTTTTATGCAAACATCGACATATTTCTAACTCGTTCGTTGAAGTAAAAAAAAAAAATCATAAAATATTCTTCTTTTCAAGCCGAAAAGTTCACACTATTCCCAAAAGAGAACATGCCAAAATTTTTGGACTCTGAGTTCACTGTGTGAAGAATATAATGCATAAGAAGTATGCTTTTCAATTTTAAGTAGCCATTTTTTACCATAACACTCTCCTTTTTTAGTGATCTTTGCCATTTCCATTATCATCTGATGATCACCTTGTGTGAGTGATTCTAGTAATATTTAAAATGTATTACGTCCTAATGCATGTTTATATATATTGTGTGAGAACTGCACCACAGGCGTTTACTATTGACCCATTCCTTTCTGTGATACCCATTTGGATAGTTATTAATTTTATAAAGTTGGAAATATCTTTGTTAAATATTTGAAATATTTTCTATGTTAAATGTATTTAAAACAGTGAGTGTTAAGCATACCTTTAACCCTTTCCGGCACAGTGGTCCCACTCCGGGCACACCTAATTTTAATTTCAAACTTGCATTCGGCACCAAGAATATTTTAATAAAATTTTGTTTCTATAATGAAAGCTTAAAATAAGGAGTTCATATTTTCTAAGAAAGTCGTTTGTAAATTCCGGTGTCAGTCAACAATTTCTCATTTTACGAACAGACTTTGTCTGTGCCGTAAAGGGTTAAGGGGGTTCTCAAATGACCTGCTCAACATAGCGAAACTTTGACACATTTTTTGACTAATTTTTGAACGCAAAGATCTGATTTTTGAAGTGATTTGGAATCGAAATGAATTTTCCATTTTTTGATAAATAAATTACTTATCGAGTTATAAGTGATTCGTGTCACGTGACGACACGTTTTTTCCCTTTCTCTGGCTGCGGCCGGAGGCTGAAATCCAGTTCAGAACGTTGACTCTGACAATATTTTCTAAAAGATCTTCCGCTTTTAGCAAAAAATGGAAAACGCCTTTCGATTACAAAGTCTCTGAATAAGAACACCTGCCAACTTCATGTTTTCTCGAAAAAAAAAGAATTAAAAATTATGTTCTAAAATATCCAGTTTGGATTTGAAAACAACCTTAAACAATAGTGGGATTCTGGCGTTTCGCTGCGGTTCCATAGAAGCGTCACCTACATTTTTGTTGAGTTCGACGAACCGGTTGTTAAAATGGTACTTGCACATTGAAATCACAAATTTACAATTAAATTGTAACACCGTGGGATGTTCTTTCAGCTTTTTATTACATCCAAACACACAGTTTACTTACTCAGTAAGCAATTTGTGGTCCAAAATTCCCACAAGATAAATATGCGTTGGTGTTCCGTAGATGCACAGAGCGATTGTTCAAGTTCAAAGTTTTTGTCCGAAGTACGGCAACAACACAATTACAGAACTCGTCGATAGTTATATGGTTCACTTGTAGAAGAGTACATTAAAATGTTTCCAAATAGTGTTTTGGCGATTATGGCACGTTTTTCATTGAAATTGTTCAGTTGGAAAAATATTATGCAGAGACAATACTTTCTTCAGTTGTGGGAAATTTAAATAAGGATGGATTTTCTGAAAACTATTACATCATTTAAAAAGTCATATAAAATCAAAAAATTGAGCTACTGAGCTACATTTTATTTTTAGACTGAGTTAAATTTTATTTTTCAGTCAAATCGCCGGACATATCTTCTCCACATATGTACTAATGTTGTTATACAAAAATTTTACTCGAAGTTGTGGCTAATTTTAGAAGCCGAAATTGACCTCGATCTCGGTAAATTGGTAACTTTCGGAATAAAATTTAGTGCCAAATACGCATTTAAAAAAGTCAAAACTGTAAAACCCATAGAAGTTGATTTATCGGGAATATTCCAAATTCCTTTTGTAAATGTTAAAGCATTTACCCCTAAAGCAAGGGTATAAACAGAAATGGCCAACAGCAATACGTTGCGTTATTCGCACAATTAGAATTCTTAATAGCAGCCTCTCTTCCAACTATGAACCAAACTATTCTCTTTCAACTATGGAGAGTAAGCTTGAATTTCTGCGATTTTTGTGTTCTGCTTATTTTATTATGTTGTTTTGATGCATTCTCTGATAGCCATTTTTATCAATGCGTCATGATTGTGACAATAATCACTAAATAAATTCCGTTCTTTTAACAGGGAACAATATGTTGTTGGATAATTTATTTTCACTGTAAAATACTTCGCAAAAAATCGAAAATATTGTCACAATGTTCTAATAATATTGGAAAGTGTTTCATAATCTATGTGTAATTAATTTCCTTTCTTGTTTATATTTGAAAACGCCATTGAAGCAGAGAACAGGTTGTTAAATTATTTGAATCTCACCACTATGTCCATAAGTAGTTTTATGTGTAAATATTTTTTTATGTGACATAATGCAAAACGGATAGGTTTAAACATTTTATTCAATAAAAAATCGAAAAAGTTGCATAAAATTCTTGAATAGAACGCAAACCAGAAAATTATTAAATACTTTTAAATCTAAAAATGTAAATTTAAAATTATTTCGTACAATTTTTCGGTGTTGCTGTATTTTAAATATTTGAAAATTTACTAAAAAAGAAAATATTCTTTATTTTACTTTTGAAATTAGAATATATTCCTTTAATTTTAGTCTACAACATTATTTTTTCCCAAAATAAAATAATAAAAAAACTGATAGGGAATGGGTTAATAATAAATCTGGGAATTAGCTACCTTAAAAATGAAATTGTTCTCCTGTGGGCCGTAGGCTTCACGTTTGGAACCACTGGTATAGAGTGTTAAATGTTATAATTAATAATTTACCTGTAAAAAAAACGTGAATCCGAATTCTTCTGAAGGAATTCAAACAAATTTGTTACATTAGATAGAGATAATGTCCAGTCTGAATTGCAAAGGGTCAGGAAGACTCCAGAACATGATGTTTCCGTGATGGACACACGTTCATAAAGAATCCTGATCAAATCGTATCCGTAGAACTGCCGAGGATTGTGGCAAGTCACAGTCAAAGCATTCACGAACATACTGAGTTCCCCACCGATATTGGTTCAGTGGAGATCCTGAAAAATATGTTCCATAATTCATTCATAAGCAAAATATGTAATTAAAACGTATTTATACCATTAATCTGTATATAAGCTATTAAACCTTTTCATGATCTTGAAGACAAGACTGATATCGCAGGCAGCTCTTTTTAATTTGGAAACCGTTGTAAATAAGTCTCAATTGTTATAAACCGCTTACGTTGTTTTCTTTTTTCATTTCACAAAATTTTATACTTTATAGAAGTAGTGCCGGAACGATCTCTGAACGTTGTAACATAATATATATAGTCTTCAGACACAGTTTTAGGTATAAATGCATCAGAACGAATTGCGTTGTTGTTTTCGCAATGGTTTGAAAACGAAAGTGTACAGCTTGGGAAGCGCAATTCCTATGTTTAAAGATTTGAGGCCTATCGCGGTTTAATAGAAGAATTACTATTATGAATTACTGTGTCTAGGCCTTAGAATAGCAATCTTTTGTGAAGCAGCAAAATTGGTCAGATTGCCTTGTTCCTAGATTTGCACTTTCTTGTTACAGATGACTGTATTGGATTTTGTCGAGAATGTCCAATACAGCATAGTGAATAGACTGTTGAGTCAACTAGATCGCCTTTGTTCTGAAAAATCATGACTATATTATTAATATTATAATTTTTCGCAGTAAATGTGAGTATTTTTTGCACTTCATGCGTAAAAATAAAATTAACTTCTCGTAGAAAAAAGGAATCCTTCTTTTGTGAGTGATAAATGTGATTTCATTTTGCTGTTTTTCTTCACGTTGTATACAGCTCCAAATGAATATGGGTATTTATATCATAGCTACCTTGTACTTATTAATTTACGAAATTGATTAAGTTGCAAAGTTGATAAAAAATTATTTTGAAGACATGAGAAAATGCATACGAATCTTTACTGTGTTACATTTTCAAATAAATGAATTATATTCATTGTTGACAAAAATGAAGTTTGTATGCTGTCCTCAATAACGTTTTTTTTTTTAAAAATCTATTTCACGAGTTTCACTACAACTTTATAGTCAGTACCAGATTCTTAAAGTATGTGATGGAAAAATAATTCGGTTTAGTCATACTAGGGACTTTATAAATTTAATTTATTAACCCCTTGGGGACGAGCGACCCATACACGTGACGCATAAGATGCTCAGAATCCTCGATTATTCCCACCAGTTACTTTTTATTGTAAGCTTTGCCTTATTTAATTGCAGCATTTCTGCGATTCAATTAGGCGAAAATTTTTGTTTTGAAAAAACGGTGGTAAAAGATTAAAAATTCTGTAAAGGACGCTCGTCGCGAAAGGGTTAAGTGATATAGGTTAAACAAAATCGTATCACTCTATTTTGTTTAAGAGTTTTAGTAAAGAGAGAATAAAAATTATTAATTGAACTATAAAATGCAAACCTTAAAAGAGCCACTAAAGTCCGCAATTCTAGCTGCTTGGTCATGAGTTCTTTTTTCAGTTTTATTTCGAATGTATTTTCTTTAAATTCATAACCACCTTGAACTAAGTACAGAGCGGTGATAGCGCGATGAGTATCTTTATCCCAGCCATGTGTAACAGCTCTTTCCATTAACCATTTTAGTGCCATAGCTTGGGTAGTGTTTGCTCCTTCAACTGAAACAATTCCCTTCTCTGAAACAAAAATAACGTATTATAAATTGAAACATGTTATTGCTTAATTTGAATCTATAGCGTACCAGAAATATCAATTATGGTTGACCAATCCAAAAGAAAGAGTTATTAATAAACATCATTGTATCTCGCTACAATTTTTAACCTCTTCGGGACCGGCAGCTTTTACACAAATTTTATTCGGTTTGCACCACTTTTTTTAAAACAGCTACATTTACTTAAACTATCACAAAAATGCTCTAATTAGAGAAAGCAAATATTACTTTTATTTTTTACTAGTGCCTAAAACAAATTCTGTATGCTCTTTTTGAGGGTGCATATACTAGAGACTTTCAAATGAATATGGGTATTTATATTATAGCTACCTTGTACTGATTAATTTACGAAATTGATTAAGTTGCAAAGTTGATAAAAAATTATTTTGAAGTCATGAGAAAATGCATACGAATCTTTACTGTGTTATATTTTCAAATAAATGAATTATATTCATTGTTGACAAGAATGAAGTTTGAGTTAATTTACGAAATTGATTAAGTTGCAAAGTTGATAAAAAATTATTTTGAAGACATGAGAAAATGCATACGAATCTTTACTGTGTTATATTTTCAAATAAATGAATTATATTCATTGTTGACAAGAATGAAGTTTGAGTTAATTTACGAAATTGATTAAGTTGCAAAGTTGATAAAAAATTATTTTGAAGTCATGAGAAAATGCATACGAATCTTTACTGTGTTATATTTTCAAATAAATGAATTATATTCATTGTTGACAAGAATGAAGTTTGAGTTAATTTACGAAATTGATTAAGTTGCAAAGTTGATAAAAAATTATTTTGAAGACATGAGAAAATGCATACGAATCTTTACTGTGTTATATTGCTACCCATTCCCATTGCTACCATTTCTGTGTTATACCCATGGTCCCGAATGGGTTAAATAAGATGTTTTTTTTTCTGGTAGTAAATGTATACTGTTACTTATGTTACATATACCGTACATCATTTTGGTATGAAAAATTTGAGTTTAATTTTAGTATTAAAGTTCATCCAGTTCTGATTAATTTTATAAGAGTTAAAAGGTTAGTTATTCCGGCAGATGATTAAAAAAATTTATTTGCTTTTTCGTTGAATATTTTTTTTTTCAATAGTAAGGTTTTAGTTTGGTGCATCAAAAACATACTTGTATATTATACAAATTTCACATCTTAAATAATCGTTACTATCTGAACAAGGTACATTTCACCGCCAAAGAAAATCTCCCCTCTTTTTTTCTTGTTGGCGGAGATATATCCATAGAATTTCGTTACTTAACTCAGGTAATTTATAGTAATAATATAAATATTAATCTGTCGATCTGTCGGTAGTTTAGCACTGTAACGGAAGACGAGATGAGTTTCTCTTTCACGGATAAAATTATAATGTATTTACTTTTAATATTTTATAAGAATTTTGAGATTTCTAAGCGCAATATCATTTGTTAACTAATTTATTGTTTTAAATATTTTTTTTTGAAAAGGTTTATAACTATCGAATTGATAAGTCAATTTCAATGAACGGATTCTTTCAAGATTTCACATTATTATTAAAAAAATAAATCTTCAAATCGATCTAAAAATATTTAGGAGACAAAATATTGAAGTTTTTTTTTCTTTTTTTTTATTATCATTCATAATTTAAGTCATAAAAAGTTAAGGACTTGAGTCAATCTTACAAAATAGATTATAATAAATAGTTTCATCATTAATTAGCCATACAAACATCCCCCCCCCTAAAAAAAAAAAAAAAAAAAAAAAAAAAAAAGTGTTATATTCACGGGAAAAAAAATCTATATATATATTACGCTATCGTACGTGGCACAGAAATCGCGATTATTTCTTTTTTGCCGGTGGCAACAAGTGTTTTGTTTTCACTAATTTGCAAATATTAAGAAAAGTATTTGAGGTATCGATTTAAAACTCATCACATATTATGTAGAAAAATTTTCTGCATCGAAAATGCGATTTTTGTAAAAATGGGGCTGTATTTTTTCTTATTTTTTGCAAAAAACTAGCTACTTTCTAAAAAGGAAAGAAAATAAAGTGCGAAGTCAAACCAAAAAACTCGCCATTTTGTTACAATTTAAACATTAGCTCCATTGTTTACCTTATGCAATTTAACCTCATTGTTGTCCGCCTCTTTATGACGTCAATGTTACTGATGCACATATTTGTGATTTATAATATAGAATCGATAATCATAAATGAATAAAATAATCTTATAGAGGGGAGATTTCTGTCATGTCCTACCTCTCAGTTTTAGAGATTCAAGATCGCTAACAGTTTAGCGTTGCATAAAGATGCATAGACTTTGTTCTAAATTTTAAATTTTGAAACTTACAAAAAAATATACGTACCCTTAAAACAAAGAGAGAGTTAGCAAGGTGGCTGTTACAGTTTGGCGAATATCAAAGGGTGTGGGGAAACTATTAAGTTGCCCCCAATTTGCTATCCTGATATACTTGATCCAGTGCATCAACTTTTCAGTGACACCTCAAAAGCTTAAAGGAAGAGCCATACTAACAGCGACAAACTATTTGTCACTTGAAATTAAAAATCGTGTTTTACAATGTATGCTAGGAACGGAAAGGGTTTATGAAAGCAGTGACATGATCATAAATTATGATCCACAAGATCAACTTGCATATACTGGAGAATTTTTAAACAGTTTAACACCAATTGGAATGCCACCTCATAAACTGAAATGAAAGCCAGGGGCCATCATAATGTTATCAAGAAATTTAGTACCTTCTAAAGGTCTGTGCAAGACTTATAGTTAGTAACTTAACAGAATAATGATATTAAAGCAAAATAAATTGATTTCAATATTAATGAAACTTTTCTTACCCCTCGAATACCACTTATTCCATCAGAGAATAATATACCTTTTACATTTAAGCGTATACAATTTAGTATCCGATTAGCTTTTTCAATTATTATAAATAAATACCAGAGTCAAACTTTTGAAAGAAATTGCTTAGATTTGTCAAATCCAGTTTTTAGCTAATGGTCAGTTGTACGTTGGTCTTTCAAGAGTTAGATCTTTTGATTCAGTTACTGTAGTATGTGTGAGCTTTGAAATTTACAATTGTGTGCATAAAGAAGTTTTCGATGCTGAAAAAAAAAAAAAAAAAGATAAAAATATTTTGATAATTGTGAATGGTGTAGATACTTTCAATATAATATGTATACAGTTTTTTAATTTTAAAGAATATCCAGTAACTGTTGTGTGCATACAAAGATTTTTATATGCATGATGCTGAAAAAGTACCTCTGTTTTCATATTTCTAAATGGCGTCCGTATCTTATGATGGGTATATATTTTTTAATTTCAAAGTACCCAGTCCTAAGGGAAGAATTTTTTATGCGTAGTATTTATACATATATAAAATAGTAAATACTATGCTGAAATTCGTATTCTAATATGCTTATATTTAAAAGAGTAGACACTAGAGCGCAGATGCTCTGCGCGGGATCGACTAGTATATATTAAGCAACATTAACGACAAATAGTTTCTTTACAACATGTTACAATCCCTGCTATACAATTTTCCCAAAACTTGCGATTCATCTAAATTAATGATTTTCATAGCTTACATTTTGCTTGCTGGTGATTTTGTCAGTATCTTAAAAAGGCGTCGTTGATTTTTCACTTACCGCAAAGAAACTCGTCGAGTGCATTTTCACAATCATATATTCTGTCGCATATTTGACTTTTGTGGACGCACTGATGATCAGAACATCTGAAATGATCTGCGCGAGTACACATTATGCTCTCTGAAAAAAAAAAATAATAACAATAAATTTAAAAGCATTTAAATTCCAATCTTCATAGTGTAACGCATTTATAGCGCTTCTCAATTTGGGAATAAATAAGTTTATATGCAACAAATTATAACCAACAAATGCATATATGCACAGAAATAACCAAAAATAACGCCGCCAATGACACAAAATCGTGCATTATAAATTTAATTATATATAAACTAATCTAAAATAAAATAGCAAAAATGAGAAAATTTGTTTTCATATTAAAAAAAAAAAAAAAAAAAAGAAAAAAGAAAAGAAAAAAAAATATTTACATGCGGAGTTTTTGTGTTTCGAACGGACCAGAATTGTATTTCTTCCTATTAAATATGGCGTCGAAAGAAGGTACTCGAGAGAAAGAGTATACAACAAAAAGTCATTTGCCAGTAACATTTTTATTGGAATCCTTAATTTAAAATTTTCGTATTTATATGTAACACTACAAATAATTTTTAAAACGAAAAAATAAAAAATTGTCTTCAAACTTTTAATTTTTTTTTTTTTTTTTTTTTTTTTTTTTTTTACAGAATACGGAAAACATTTATAGTTTTATTTAAAACGAAACTTATTTTATTTATTTTTTAATCACGGAATTATTTCACATTTTAATCACATAATTTCGAGTTAATATTTAGTAATTAATGCCTTTTAAATAATTCTATAGGTTTATTTATAATATTAATTTTGAATTATAAAATTGTATTTTTTCAATGAAATCAAATACAATTCAAACATGAATATAAATATTTTAAAACAATTATCCAGCAAAGAATAATTCACCAATAACATTTTTTTTTTGTCTGAGAATCCCGAATTTAAAGTTTTCATTTTTATGACTAATAATAAGACAAATTTTAAAACAAAAAGTTTTTCAAATTTTTTCTCTCATTCCTATCTTTTTATTATGTCCTCCACAAAATGTCACAACTTTCTGAACAACAGTTTCGCCTGTAGACAACTTTAAAATAAGATCTTTTAATTATGGATACCCTGTATATTTCTACAGAATATTGTGAAATTTCAAATGAATGCGTCTGAAAATTTGAAAAACTAATTCTACAGCAATAGTACTAATATCTGCTTTTAAGTGCTTTTATTAAAAAATTATGTAGTTTTATTATTTAATTGTTTTACTCAATAAACGAAACTAACTGCTGAATTCACTACTAAGGTTCATAAAATTTCATCCACATGCAACTTGTGAGATCTACGTTTCATGAAATAACGATCCATAGCAATTTCACCACGGAATTGTCTTTTCTGCATATTTGCGTATCTTCAGGGAAACTCGGAAAAGCAGAAAGCAATTCTAATTTTGTCTAAGATTTCGGGAAAATTCACCACTATGGTACAGAAGAAAAAAAGCAAAATCTTTTCGCACAAGGCGCTAAATAGAATTGCTGTGGCACTGCTAAAACGTAAAGAAAAATTAACTAAACTTTCAGAATTTTTTTGTCTTGTTTATTGTTTCAGAATACAATATTTTTGATTGCATTTAATAGTTTTCCATGAACAAAATGAATAAACAGTTGGCTAGAAATTTTTTCTACCTTTATGGGTCGGTAGCCAGTAGTTATAATCAATTTCATGGATGCGGCATTAGTTGCATTTTCTATAACTGAAACCCGTTAATTTTAACATAATTACTTGTGTGTTATAATTTTAATACAAAGAATTACAACTTTTCAACAATATGGTTATCAAATACCAATAGAATACTGAAAATCAGTAACAAATTGCAATACAAATGTCTTGATAAACACTAAAATAAATCGTTTTTGTTAAATAGACAGTTATGAAAAGTGATATTCGTGTTACAGAATATTTTCAATTATCATAACAGTCACATTTGAAGGCTTCAAACTAAGGTTTGAAATTTAAAATGAAGATTTTTAATAAGAAAATATTTAAAAATTAATAAAAAAGTAAAATACCTACCTTTGAAATAATTGAGTGAAAAAGAGGATTTACTACTCCAATGATCATCGTTATGATTGTAAAAAATCGTTACATTGTTTAACGCTGTGATAATCAACTGTGGAAAATTCATATTACAAAATGTATTCGCTGTAATCTCGGCATCGACAGAAACTTTTAGATGCACTTTTGAACAGTCCTATTTTAAGAAAGGAATTTGCATTTATTATTCTTTCACTGAAAAGTTGGATTTTAATAATATACAATAAAAATTTAATATCACAGTTGATTTAAAGGGACAAAGTATCTCAAAAATTTCTAAATTTGACGAAAATATCGACTTTGAAATTTTTATCCTTAAATAATCAATGTGCACTGAAGTATCCTTCAGCAAAATTTCAAAGATCGACCCTTAGCATGGGAACTACAGTTGTTTACATATAACGCCAACTATTTACAACGGTGAGCGAAAGCTTAAAATGAATTTATCTCACTTTATATATATATAGTAACACCTCGATATATCGCGCTACTTGGGAGATAAGAAAAAAGCGCGATATACCGAGGGGAGCAAGATGAGTGTTTATAAATGAAAAATAAAGAGCCCTAAATTAAGTTACGAGGTCTTCGATTTAATACTTGTTCAAAAAACTTCCTGTTCAATACAAAAAAAAAAAAAAAAAGTAAAAGGTTAAAAAAAAAAGAAAAAAAATACAAAACCCACATATACAGTATACATATTTATTTACATTTTATAGTATTTTCTGAAAATATTGGACCATAGAGCTATTATCTTCTTGAACTGCAGAAATAATTTCAGTGTCAGTCAAATTTTGAAATATGGGTTCATTGTCGTCCAAATGTATTCATTCATTAGCAATGTTTACAGAAATTTTCATGCCTAATTGATTGGAAGCTTCAACACAGTAAAAAATTTTGGTCAAAGATTACGGTACATATATTGGCAACTTTGTGGCAAGTATATATACCGTAATTTAACTGAACGATATATGTACCGTAATTTAACTGGACGATATATGTACCGTAAAATATTTAAGTTATATGTACCGGCTGCACACCCCTCTCCTTAAGCCTGTACGCACTACGTAACAAGAGCAAGAGCATCACTTCAGGGGTTGCCGTAAACCGAGGCGGGGCTACCAGCTTTTTCCTTGCTGAAAAATAATTATTTTACGGTATAAATAGCTATTTTTTTACTGAAAAACAATCATTTTACGGTATAAATACCGTTTATAATCGAAATTGCACATATACAGTTTTTTTTTTTTTTTGCTTAATATACCTTAGAAGTACGGTACTCAAACCGTAAAGAGTGAAAACGGCACAAGTACCGTTAATTTACCGTACATCTTCTGAAATTTTACGAAAATTTTTTACAGTGAAGGATGTCTTGTAAATTTTCCTCATTTCAGTCACTTTGTGTTTTAGCGTCTATTACTTTTACCAGAAACGGGAAAATTATCGGGGACAACTAAAAAAGAGTGAAATAGCCAAATGCGCGATATAATGGAGAGTTACTGTATTTTAAAATTCATATTATCTTCAGAATATTTTTTATATGTTTATGAAATTATTTGATTTTTTTCATATGCAATATAAATAACATCTATGATAATTCAATTCCAATTTATGAAATATTTTGAAAACTTTTAAAAATGAAACATATGATTATTCATGATTATTTCTACTTTTTTGTAGTTTAACCCTCTGACTGCTTATTCCGCGATTTCCACGGGAAAGACAATTGTAGAAAAATTATAGTGTGAAACCCCCAGTTATGGACACCTAACCAGTAACTGACACATGAGCAAAAATTTAACTCAAATAAGCATTTCGTTGTAAAATTCTGAAAAGTAATGTCATCTAGTGATAAATGAGACATTTATTTTTATTATGGAGTCAATTTATTCACCACTAGAGGACCAAGAATATATTCAATGAGAAAGAAACTTTTGAGAATACAAAAGGTGCTATTTTGAAGCAACCTTCTTATTTCTAAAATTAAGGAAGTTTTTTTCTAATGTATTTGTAATCCAACCATCCTAAACTTTTATTTTTTACAGTTATTTTTTTTTACAGTTTTTTTTACAGTTTTTACAGTTGTAGATATCAGTTTAAAGATGCATATGATATATTAGGGCCATGATTTAGGGTTTATTGTTATTTAATTTAGCTTAATGCGGTGTGCCAGTTATTGGTTCCTAGAATTTCATTTCACCAGTCTCTGACAGAGATGTTAGTTATTGGTTATATTAGAAAAAGTTGAAATCTATTATTTGAACTGTTTAAAAATGCATAATAATAAATTAAATTTATCTTGTAGTAAACACCATTAAAATTTAAGTTGTTTTACTAGTGTCTGAGATTAGATGTCAGTTAATGGTTCATAAATGTCAGTTATTGGATATCTGCATTACTAATAATGCAGTATCAAATATTACTGCTATATACTCTTATTATATACTCTGCATTATTAATAATGCAGTACAGCTTATACTAAATAGCATTTTATTATTTTAAAATAAAGTGCCAGTCACTAGTTCACTTTATGTCAGTTATTGGTGCTTCAAAACCGGGATGGTATCAGTTACTGGAGTTTTTGGCCATATTTATGAATAAAATTAAGTTTTAATAATAAAATGTATAATTTTTTAAAATTTTGCTAACAATAATTTTTTAATATACCTCTACTATCCTTTCAAAGACAAAGGTAAGTAAAAAATTCATTTAAATTTTTGTAATAGTGATTTGAACAAGAAGGAGTCCTTAAAATGTCAGTGACTGGGGGTTTCACCCAAATACACAACTTTTTGAAGCAATTTTGTTTTAAAAATTTCACAGCCAAAGGGTAAAAATGTAAATATACTACATATTTCAAATACATGATGATTTGAAATAGGGAGCATAGCTGCCAACTTTTACGCTTTTCTGCTACCACTAAAATTTAGTAGAAATTTGTTCCTTATGTAATCACACGATTTTGTCGATTTAATGAGATAAAATTTACTATCAAATTTTAGTGGTAGGAAAAAAGCGTAAAAGTTGGCAGCTATGAGGGAGTAATAAAGGAGATACATATTGGTCGAAAGGATTTTGAAAAAGAAATTAAGCAGTCAGAGGGTTAAGAGGAAACATCAGTTTTAAATCTTCAAAAAACATTTTTTTTTCTATTTGTACATTAAAAAAAAATAAGAAATTACGAATAGAACAAAACAAACCGAAAAAATATTCAAATAAAAAGAATCATCAATTTAAAATCCTAAATGTCTGCGTTGGTACAAATTGCAATTGCCACTTTTAGCTTTGCTTGCGTTTTTCTGAAAAATGTGTTTTTTCTACTTGCGCACACCGTAAAGAAAAAAATCGTTTGCAGAAAACAAAATTTACACAGATATGCATAAAATGATCATACCTGCGATCTCCACCTATTGTTTAGTATATTGAACGACGCAAATTTTAGTTGTTGCGAATAGGATATGCTTTTCCAATTGTAGTTTGTGTTAAAGTAAGCATTTTCGACTTCAAATCTTTCCTGTATTAACTTGAATGTCTTCAGGGGTTTTTTGTTTTTCGATTCAAAATTATATAATAAAAAAAAAAGAAAAATAAGAAATCGATTTTTTAAAACTTAAAAATTGATATTTCCCCTTAAATTATTTATATAGAAATCAATACCACAAAAAAC
This sequence comes from Maratus michaelseni, assembly GCA_963931845.1. Lineage (NCBI taxonomy): Eukaryota > Metazoa > Arthropoda > Arachnida > Araneae > Salticidae > Maratus > Maratus michaelseni. The sequence continues at coordinate 344,197,147 of OZ007591.1, read as the reverse complement.
AACAACAAAAAAACAGTCTTTAATTTTGTTGACATTGGTCAGGCCGGACATGCACTGTGTGCGAAATATGCAATGCACACAGATGCCTTAAACGAGGGGCGTGGAAATAAACGGTGAACTGGCATTATAAAGGGGGATGCACTTTGATAAACTCAGAAAAAAATGAAACAGTTTAGAAAATATAAAACTTTAAATGTTAGTGTATGATATGATATAAATGATTATATTGAAATACGACGTTCGAACTGCAGTATTTGTCTACGAAGGAGTGATGACAAATGATAGCCATCTGCCCACCCTTGACGCATTTATGAAATTTTATGTAATTTAAACTGCTCAAAACTTTACAAGTTAATTGTGAAATGTTATAATCTGGGCAAAGCATTGTACTTTCATAGAAATAAAAATAACTTAATAATAATAAAATATTGGTCGAATATGTTGCAATTTAGCAAGAATGTAAATTTTTCCACCATTGCCATTTTCAAGTTTTCTTCAAGTTTGTAAATTAAAAGTAGATACTTAATTTTAATTTTAAAGTTAAAGGTTTGCTCCGTCTGTTTTCTTCATTTATGTGTACTAATATAGCAATGCTACTAATGACAGAATCTTTGTACAATAACATAAGTAGAACTTTAGTAGCTGGAACAAATTTTTCCACCGTTGCATTTTACAAGTTTTCTTCAAGTTTGTAAATTAAAAGTAGATACTTAATTTTAATTTTAAAGTTAATAGTTTGCTCAGTCTGTTTTCTTCATTTATGTGTACTAATATAGCAATGCTATTAATGACAGAATCTTTGTACAATAACGCAAGTAGCATTTTTCTGATTGGCCAACATGTAATTATCGAGGGACTCAAGAGGTTAAATACAAAATGACGAATGATAATTAAATCTCAAGACGTTATTACGGAAAGTAAATGCTTTCAGTAAAAAAAAAAAATATATATATATATATATTTATCAAAATAGCACTTATAAGAAAGTTATGCATGGGCTTGGAAAAAACATATTGGTAGAATTAAGAACCGCCTCTTATTTAAAGATCAAAATTCATAATGGTGATAAAACTGTAAATCTGATATAAGCATTTACATCATATATATTGCAAGGTATATGCATGTTTATATAAAATAGAAACGTTGATGCAAATTTACTTACTCCATTAAAATTTAAACCATGAATCTGAAGCGTGACATAAGTATCCTCTTCCACTGGTATAATCCAACAGTAGCTTTCATATTTCCTACCCACAACAGAGCCAGAGATCTTGCCGGAATTAAGGTTTTCGATGGAACAAGCAAAAGCTTTTGAGAAATAATTTTGAAAAAAATATAAGTGGCTATATATTATTTCTCTTTAATCAGATATTTATTTTTTTAAATATATAGAAAAACTCAATGTGATTTAATTCAATTACTTACAAAAGAAAAAAAAATCAGTTTAGGAATGTCATACCCACATACCAAAGAGTCAACTGTCAACAATATTTCCAAATAGTAATATGAAATGGAAGAATTTCTGTCATTAAATAAGGTAAAGTTTACAATTCTGAAATAGTGGTGACGCGTGGCCTTCTAGCACGCAGATTGTCTACCCCTGATATAATGACGGAGAATATAATGTGTTCACTTATTTTACCTAGTTCGATTTATATATATACGAGGGTTATTTTTAAAGTAAGCTCCCTTACCAAATATCTGTTTAAATCTGGCGCGCTTTTAGCAAAGTGCATGCGCGCAGTCTCCCCCCATCACTTGCGCTGCAGCAGACGCCAGATGTGCACTTATGGTGTCAATGTGTTGCTTCAGAGTGGAGTGATAAACACGTTCAAGTGGATTTATCATAAAGCCGACTGTGAAATACGGTCAGTAAACCAGTTTTTGGCAGCAAGAAGCATGACAGCAGCTCACATTCATCGCTATATCAGTGAGGCTTCAATGCAATGAGTGCACACAGACTGCTGCTCAAACAGAATCTCTCATCGAATATTTAGTATGGAAGCAATTTGAGTATCTTCCATAGCAGAGCATATTTTAAGGAATTCTCACTGGGCGACAATAGGTTTGATTTGTTGTCCCAAGCAAATATCTATAAATTCAGCCCCCCCCCCCGATAACTGCAAACTAATTAATTAGAATATTGATTTTTATAATTCTGTCTTATTAATTCTGTCTATTTTACTTCTTCTCTGGTTACTTCTTCTTCTAGTAAGTAAATAATGATGTCTTCATTGAATCATGTAAATCGGTTCTTTTATAGCTAGGTAGCATTAAAGAAAGTCTACATTCACAGTTCAGACTAATTGTTAACCATTGTTATGTTAGTCATATATATAGATCAAACGTAACATTCAACCTACCAAATTTCTGTACCTAATTAAAAATTTATGTATGAAATTTATTGCTAAAATTATGTTAAAATGCTGCTTACCTTTTACTGTTTCTACACTTGACTTTTGCACATAATAGAATTACATGTACCAATTTGGTATTTGGAGCCTGGAATAAATTCTCAAATTGAAAAGCAACTTCGACCTAAATCATTAAATATTTGTTTTTAATTTCCCGTAACTATTGTTTTAAAGACCCAAAGTGGAACTAATCAAAAAGATTTTCCTCTTGCTGTTTAAAAACATTAAATAAAAAAAATACCATGTTAAATTTTATAACATGTTTCCAAAATGCCAAATGAACAATAATTAAAGTGATTAAACATCTTTAGCCTTTCAGAAATTACTGTATTTTGAAAAGAGTAGAACTAAACAAGGAAATCGATTTTACTCTTAATTTTTAAAGAAATCAAATTCTAACTGAAAAATATTTCCAAAATACTACAGAAATATTTACAATAGTTTAAACTTTTTATACAAAAGACTTTCTTTTGGAAATAATGGAATTAAGCAAGGAGATCGATTCGTTTTTTATATTTTAATGAATTAAAATTTATTAAATATTTATAATGTTTTTAAAATGTTGCAATAATAATTAAAATCGTTTTTTCTTACAAGTTATTACCAATTGCAAAAATTTTTTTTGACAAACTCTTGTGTTTGATAGACTTCTTTGTTGGAAGCTTTCTCCTTCTTTCTTTGCTCTCTAGGAACCTTGCAACAGCAGGTCTTGGATCATAAAAAGCTGTTCCAATTCCATTCAGAGCAATATACATTCTTGAGTTTAATGCTTCTTTTGATAGTCCCGTCGTCCCGTCTGTTTGTTAGATTTAAGCGTTGTATGTATGGACACAGCTCTTTCTGGACCAGCGCTGTGAGGTGTTAAAGAAACATATGATTGTACCAATTTGTTAAAACCTGAGTGGGGTTAAGACGCTTGAAAGTAGTGATATAATCTTGCTGTTGATGAGGTCATATCTGATGGAGGAAGCAGTTTTTCAGCCGCGTATAAAGCAACCACATCATTGGTAAAATCGGCAACTTTGTCTTTACCAAAAAGGTTCGCAACATCAAGGCGGGCTGCACTAACAACCTCTGTTGGTCTTTTTGCTTTTAAGAAAGCATCTATCCTGTTGGAGATGCTCATTTGATCCTCTTACAATCTTTGAGAAACAAATTCTTTGCAACCTCAATACAGTTTCTTTTCTCACTGCAGACCAACATCTCTTGGTAGAAACCAATGAGTTGAAAACTTTACGCCTGCGAGGATTTTCTTCAACATCCGAGTCACTTTCAAATTTCTTAGTACCTTCATTTATGTCCATCAACTGCTCTTCGTATCCACCAGGATAACACCCATCTTCGATAAGAGTCAAAGCATTCGTAAAAATTTTCTTTGACATTTCTATGTCAGGCAGTGTAATGAAAGACCTTTGACTATCTTTCTGAAAGTGCTTCAGCGGATCTAGCATTAAGCAAGTCATGCGTTGTTGCTCACCATATTTCATCCATAATCGGAGGAACCCGCGAGCAGAAGATTTTTCAGTTTTTGATGAGTCGGGTTGATGGTTCACAATGTTTTTGCATGAAAGGAAGATTGTGCCATACTACTTTAGCTACGTTTTTTAAGTGTTCCACGAATCGCACTTCAAAATATGCAGGGAAACGACAGGCAGTTTGGTTTTCTATTTAAGCTATTTTTTGAAGTTCTTCAAAGCGTAGAGCAGAAGCCCGATAAAGTGTTGCTACAGATTTTATATTGGATTTCCAATGCCGAACTTCAATAACTGATGATTCCTAATCAGACCTAGTTAAGTCGGACCTGTGAGCAACGCACCAAACGCATAGCAAGTCTCTGCCCAAGTATTGTTTCATACGAACCCAGAGGCCACTGTTTTTGCCTGTATTTGCACTTTCCCCAGCAGTAGTTAAGCCTGTCAACTTATTTTTGGCGACACTCTCAATGCCCAAGTTCTCAAATACGATTTTAACAGAATCCATAAGGCCTTCTGCTCCTCGCTTACTCGATTTATATTCTCCTAGAAAAACTGATTTGATATCTTGTTCTTCTGTAATAAATCGTGCTGTAACAAATTTATTATCAACTCCGTATTTATCAACGGAACCATCTATCTGGATAGAAAAACAATCAGCATTTTGTAACTGCGTGACTGTATTTTCTTTTACTAGGTCACCAACGATATCAAGCATCTCGCGATACATTACTGACTTTCTATACCGCAACGGTGCTGGAGATGGATTAAAAGAAGAAAACTCACTCTAAACTCTCATTGTCCATGTAAGAGGCAATTTGTGAGTCAATGTAAATTTTCGTTAAAGACCGCGAAGGCCAAGAATGAGCAGAGAGAGACAACTCTCGGCTATCATTATAAACATCCAGTGCAAGCTCTATTAGCAATTTTATTTTTTCTGCATTGTGTGATTTTAAAGTTTTTATCCAAGGATGCTAATCAGATTGTGCCATCCATTTTTTTTGTATACGCTGCCGAAGACAGTGAGGCCCCAAACCTAAGTTCTTTTTGAGGCCATGATGCAGTGGATGAAGGTGGATGGATTCAGTGGTGGGATTCAGCTGATTTGCACCAGTTGTTAATTTATGTGGAGTCGGCGAACTGGTTGTTAAAATACTTCAAATGTTAAAATCGTATTTACATTAATTTACTTTTTTTAAAAATGTGCATCTGCACAACAGCATTTTTAAAATATAACACTGTGACATTTTCTAAATTGTTTCATTTAATAAAATAATGTTTAATTTGAAAAAAAATCTTCTTCAGACCTGTGAGAATCCAATTTAACGTAACAAAAAACATTGAAATTTTGAAGATTTGATGAATTTGGGATTTAAATCGTCAGCTTAGGATAACTCCCTGGTTATATAGCATGCTTATTCAACATTTCTTAAGTTTCTGCTATTCTTGCATTATCGTTATTGTATTATTAGGTTTTGATTCATTTTTTGATAGAAATTTTGATCAGGATTTCATGATTGTCTAATATTTATTAAACAAATTACGTCCTTATAGAAAAACATGTTTCAGGATTTTTTTTCCCATTGTACTTAAAAATCAAAGTTTATGTTGTTATTTTAATGTAAAGTGTTTCATAATCTATGTGTGATGCTTAATTTTCCCTTATTGTTAATGCATCTAAAATCATTCGTGAAGCGAACCGGTTGTTATATTATTTGAATCTCATCACTGGATGGATAGTCGGAAAATAAATCTTTCAAGAAGAAACACAAAGGTCATAACAACGACATGTTTCCCATAGGCCATAGGTCACACGGCCCTTCCCGCCATCCCAGTCTGCCTCATATTGTATCGTACTGTCTCTGCCTATACTCGGTATCTGCTATAACAACTGTCGCCAGTCATATTATCCGAAGCACAAAGACAGTTTTTGTTATTCAAAGATTTTTTATTTCAAAAATTGCCGGCACCATTCCCTGTCACTGGGTGACAATAATTTCACACTGGGCGACACTAGTGTCGCCTACTTTATATGTTATTTTATGCCCTGTTCCATGGAGTCCTGACCTTGCAACGAGTGACTATCACATTTGCAATATCTGAAATCGTTTCTTTGTGGCCAGCAATTCAACACTGACGAAGATGTGGAAGCCTCCGTTAAGATGTGGCTTTCCTCACAGACAGCGGCATTCTTCGAGGCGGCGGCGATACAAAAACTCGAGGGGCGTTGCGACAAATGTTTCAACAGACATTAAACTATATAGAAAAGTAGAACAAGTTATGAAGAATCTTGTAAAATATAAATTTTCTAAATGTAGTTAATATTTTTTTCTAATTGCAGAATTGACCTTACTTTAAAAATAGCCCTCGTATATAATATTTCTAAATAAACCTGTATACAGGGTGCCCATTAAAGTCCTACCACTCGCAATAACTTCAGAATGGCGAGAGCTGTAGTCATGAACGTAGTGTCTAAATATAGTAAAATGGCTATGCGTAACGCTACAAGGCCGCGTACAATGCCAAGTAGCAGCAAACAACGGAGTTAGCGTTCTTATCTCGAAAACGGTAAGATATATGAGGAAAAAATCGATTAGAAAGTTGTAGAGTGTACTCGATTTAGTACGAAATGGTATAAAAAATAATTTTATTAGACGCCTCGGGATGTTTTATATCCAATCAAACGCTTAAATAGGCCACTAATTGCATGCGAAAGCGTGATATTATAAAGAAAAAACACATTTACTTATTAAACTTAAGCAAGAGACAGTGTATTTTAATAACAAAATCAAGTTAAACGAATTCTCCTTGATTTTAATAGAATAAAAAGTATTAGACGGTGATGAAAATATACAGTGTTTTACGGCGATCCACCTGTTTTTGAACACAAATGGCGGACATTTCGTCAATGTCCAATCTCTCTCTTATGTAGGATCTCTATTGTGAATTTTATTATTTGTAACAGAATTCTATTAAAGTGTTTTTGCAGTATTTGAGTTCGTATAATTTTGTAAAATATCTCTTACTATCGTTATTGTTGTAGTGTCTGTTTTACGTATCATAGTTATTTTATATTTAGCTTTATGCTTGTGTTTAGCTTTATGCACATTAAAACGTTTTAACACCGCTCCTATGTGCTAAGCCATCAGCAGAAATTTTGATACATTGAGTTCTACTGTTGTTTTTATGGTATTTTTTTTTTCGGATTTATGTTTTGTTAATCTTGGATTATTCTGCATTATATATATTATATGTATTAGGGTGTCCCAAAAAATGAAAGTCGTTTTCATTTTTCGCATACCATCTTATTTTTTTCCTTTTATGTCAAAACAATTGTAAATAAAGTTTCATGTAAATTGAACCACAGCAAACCTTGCCGACTTGTATCTAAACATCTCAGTCAGAACTTGTGTACTTAAGCGAGCGAATGCCGACTCGTCTATAGCGGAGCACCTAGCAGCTGCAAATGGAACAGATAAAACAAAACAGAAAAAGAAAGGTTTTGGAATGCTTCGACAGTGACAATGCGCAACCCGTGAAACGTGTCAGTACCAGTTTACTCAGAACAGCGTACGTCTACGTGTCAATGTGCTTATAATTCCAAGTTGTTTTGTTAGTAAATGTTTGTATAATTTTTAATCAGTGAACAGAACATGGCGGGGGAATTGCGTTGTTCTGAAAAGGTGATATTTTTAATATTGAGCATAAAACATCAAATAACGGGTTCAAAACTCCCGTTCTCGCAGTTTTGTTTTACAATATTCGAGAAGTGAATTTAACTGTTAATGAAAGTGCAAATCTCGCTATTCGTGAATATATTATCTTTTGGGAAAAGGCTGTCGAATTGTATGAGGAAGCTTGTTAATATGTATCAAGTTTGGAGAGACTTACAAAAAAAAAATCAAAGAAATTACAAGACGTATTCAAGCGGCGACAACAAGAATTTGTAAGTAATTTAGACAATTTGTTCGACATTGCACACGCTGATGCACTTCAAATAATGAAAACAGAGGAAGATAGGATGTTCTTGCAGCACCAAAGAGAGCCGAGCCGACCCGATCACTTACGTGGAGTGGGTAAAAAAAACTGGACAAAAAAGAGGAAAGGGCGCGATTTCGAGATGTCAAAGAAGAAAATCGGCGAATCAAATAGGGTTCCGCTTCAATATCCTCGGCATCATACGAACCATTGCAAGAAGATTCCTCTTCGAATTCTAGTGAAAATATGGATTCAGAAGATTTCCCAACACTGATTGAGAGCTCAGAACCTGGGACAAGTAAATCAGTAATGAGGAAAGATTTTATTACTCCAAAGTTAGTTGCTGCATTAGACAGGTGTCAATTAAGTATACGAGATTCTATGTTTATTCTTGAAGCTATTATTGATGAACTTGGATTTAACATTGATGAATTTCCGATACGTAAGTCTTCAATTCAAATAATCCAAACAAAAAAACGGAAGGAACGCGCAGAAAAATAAAAATTGATTTTCAAAATGATGTACCAGATGAACCTTACATTGGGATGGCAAACCGTTGCCTGCTTTGAGTGCTCAAAAATCAAAAGAAGAACGCTTGTCTATAGTTATTTCATATGGACTTAAAGAACAACTTATTGCTGTGCCGGGACTGGATAATTCTACTGGCAAAGAATAGGCGCAGGCTATTTGGAAGGTGATCTTAGATTGGAATCTCAAGAACAAAGTCCAAATTCTCTGTTGTGATACTACGGCTTCGAATATAGGTCGCTTTAATGGTACTTGTGCACTGCTCAAGCGAAAATTTGATAGGGAAATGCTTTTTTTCCCTTGCCGCCATCATGTATACGAACTGGTATTAAAGACCGTATTCGAAGTGAAAATTATAAACAAGTGACAACAAGCCCTGATATACCACTCTTTAAAAAGCTCAAAGAGAATTGGAAAACCTCGATCCCACTAAAATACAGTGCTATATAGAAACAGTGGAATTGTTCCGAACCGTATCCGAACTTGAAAATTTGCTTGATTTTTACCGCGCTGAACTTTAAAATGTTATGGTCAGAGAGGACTATCGAGAGTTGATCGAACTTTATATCGTATTTTTAGGTGGAGATGCAGAAAAAAAAAAATTAAAATCAGACTACCGGGTGCAATGCACCAAGCTAGATGGATGCCCCGAGCAATTTACTCCCTAAAACTATCGTTATTTAGTTCTCAGCTGAAATTAAACACTAAGGATAAGAAAGCACTGTTAGACGTCTGCTTGTTTATCGTGACAATTTACGTTAAACCATGGCTTCAATGCATTTTGGCAGTTAAAGCACCCTACAAAGATTTGTGCTTTTTGAAATCTTTGAAAACTCACGAAAACGTGAATGTAAGCATCTCGAAAGCTTCTTTACAGACTTTTCTGCAGTATTTATGGTATTTGACTGATGAAATAGCAGTATTAGCACTCTTTGATGATGATGTGGACGAAGAAACAAAATAAAAAAAGGTGGCAAATTTACATAGAGAAAATTTCTTGACACATGAGAAAAGATAAATTCCATCGAAAGAAGAACTTTGTGGTTCATTGTATGGTGAGTTTGATACATTGATTTTGTAGTTGTTTAATTAGTTATTTATTTATATCACGCAGTTGTTACTTGTCATTTTATTTTTTTTTCAGAAAAAAGCATCAATGATTTCATATCAGTCAAAAGCCATTCATTGTTTTCCAGACTCAAAATTGATGATAGTTTTCTCAACAAGAGACCATTCTTCCAACTTCATGGGAGAATAACGTTCCGTTTCTAGACGCGAAAAAGGACGATCTCAATGCTTAGAGCAGTGAACGATACATCTAAAAGAGTGGTAAAAGAGTGGTGCAGGACTTTCATAGTTTAATAACGGTTGAGGGGGCACAAAAACAATTTTTGTTACGTTGCGGACAAGAACACACGAAGATCTATCCTGACTGTAAAAAGCAAACATTTAAACGAAAATATGTTCAGTAATGTTCCTTTTACTGTAATATGTTAATAAATATCTGCTTTGAATAAAATGGAGTCTTATGTAGCAAAGAAACATACATTTTACAATCTTTCCATAGTATTCCCCGTACAAGATTTCACTTTCAAGTTTGACCTAAAGTCGGCACTGTTTACCGTTATCTTATTGCAATAATACAATAATACGTTTTATTTATGTTACTGAGATGAAACAGAAAAAAATAGAGGGTATGCGTATTCAATTTTCCAAAAAAAAAAAAAAAAAATCTTTGTATCTTGGGACACCCTAATATATATAAAAGACAGTTTCATCCATATGAAAAATGTCTTTAGGGGCACAATATTTTGTTTGACTAACAAGTACGCTTTCTTGCCAATGTTTTTTTTTATTTCTGGATCTGTATTTTTATCTTCGGCAGATACAGTTTTATAGACAATGTTAAACCTTTGACGTAAATAATTTATCTAGATGCCGATGCAGAAAACGTTTATATTCAGAGGTATTCGACAAGTTCTAGAGCTTTTTCTACTGATAAATTTGAAGACACTGGTAAGTTGCTGACTTTGACTTGTTAAAACTATGTCAAAAGAGACTTTTCTAAATCATTCAAAGTTGACACTTTAATAGATTTACGCTCTTTTAAAATTTGGCAGCATTCAAATGTAATTTTTTCAATTATTCTGTAATTTTAAAATATCGTTAAATCGAGTAAAACTATAGTTAAAACGGGAGGAATATAACATAAAAATTAATATGGATGAATCTGGACATTTAAAATTTTTCGTTAAATTGGGGAAATTGTTAAATTGAGATCATACTGTGCTTTTGTAAACGAGCAAAATAAGAATAAGTTTTATATTTCAAAATTTCTATATTTCCATACTTGAAATATATTTTTGTTCTGGATATAAATAAAATTTTTTAATGACATTTATTGATTTATTGATTGAATTGATGATTTATTTGCATATTGAATGATTTTTTTGCATATTAATTTTTTTGTGTGTGAGGTGAGGGTGACAATAGAGACCACATTTGAAGATGCTATTTTTCTTTTGAAAAAAAAAAAACCTGTAGTAAATAAACAGCATTTACTTGTCGGATTTTAATAGAAATTGCGTCTATCACTTTATAACAAATCTATATTAATTTAAAGAAATGTATTTTTTAAAAAAGAGGTTGTATCGCTTAGCGCTCATATTCTGGCACCTTAATAATCCTAAAAATAAAATTAATTTTCATATTAGTTTTAGATATATTTGTTAAAATACAAATACTAAATGGTGAAAGATTTTTGAGACAAAATAATCCACATTATAAGCAATTTTTATCATTTCCCTCTAACCGGCTTATATAAACTTCTTTTTTACTCCGTCTTGCGTTTTTGCTTTCCACCATGTGTTGGCTTTCCACCTCATGAAGGATCTTTCATATGATCTAAAACGGCGTTGTCATATTTATTGCATTATTTTTTATGGCGATCAACAAAGTTTCTTACTTTAATTGTCTGTTGCCAGTTCTCGATGCTATTATACTACTTAATTATAATCAGCAATTCTAGAAGAATCGTTAATTCTAAAAGTTTTGATAGAAAGTCAAGAAATTAGTTTAAATTCCTAAATGTTATCAATTATTAGTACATTTTATTTTTATAAGTTCAGTTTTGCAGATGGATCCAACCGATTACAAAATTCCATCTTTACTTACAAAAAACAGCTTGAGTGTAATAGAAGATTGTAAAAAGTAACAATAAACAAACACATGCTCACAAAAAAAAAATAATAATAATAAAAAATATATTTATAAATAAAATAAAGATAAACGGTGATAAATAATTAAAGTATACTTACAAACAGGATAAAGACAAAATATTACAGTAATCCATGTGAATATTATCACCATTTTGCCAGCATAATAAAAACAATTTTTATTTTAAAATTCGGAGTTAGTAAGTGAATAATCTGAGATTTATTTTTCGGATGAAACGTGATTTGAGTTTTCTGATGGGCAGAAAATGTAGAGCTTATTCATGAATATTACAAATTAGACGATAAGCATACTTCCTTCCAATATGGCTGCATATCATCATGTCAATCATTATTATTATCAGTATCTTTATTTATCATGTAAAGTAATACTTTTAGTAGCTTCGTTTGCGCCAAAATTTCTGCAATCTTGAAACAGAAAGAAATTGGACACTAATTGTGATAAAAATGCTTTATTTTTAATATCATTATTTTAAAAAATATAAATCCAAAAATGTTTTTAATGATGAAAAAAAAAATGTTTGTTTCAGATTGTAAAATTCACCAATTTTCTAGAGGTAAACACGTAATCAGAGTGGACAGCTTAGTTACATTTGAGTCACGCTAAGGCCATTTTTGTTCATGATTGCCAGCTAAAAAGCTGAAAGTTTATAGTGTATAAGGCTCTCCGCCCCATATCACACCGAAACCAATTCATGCAATACACAAGCCAACAAATTAGAACACTCCCACCCATCTTCTTTTAAAAAAATGTTTTTGACTAAATTTGTTACTGATTTCAAATATGTTTGCTAAAAATATTCAACATTTACTACCAATTTTATCACTTTCTAACATAGTTTAAAAGTGTTTATGAATTCGGTTTTTGCGTCCCTCTGTCCGAGTTCTAATTCTCATAAATATACTTGGATTGCTTTGTAATTTTTATATAGTATTGTAGATTACTATAGCACGATCGCATTAAAAATGAAGTATGTAGCATTCATACTTCTTTTACAGGGGCAATCAAAAGTTATCTGTTACATTGTGGTCAATGGGAAAAAATCGTTTCAAATGCATTTTAATGATGTTACATCATTTCAAACATAATGAAATTGATATGTATTTATGAAGTGCATTAAAGCAAGCATTCTGCAGAAAATGAGGTGCAAAGCATTTATTATACATTTACAGTTCTGCACAAAAGAATTCCGTTACATAATGGTCTACAGGGAAAACAGTTTGCAGAGTGTTATGTAACACTATTTCAAATGTAATGAAATGTATATACATTACTAAGGTTTACTACCAGATATTTGCTGTTGAATGTGATGTGAATATCATTTATCGTTCATTTACAGGGACAGACAACAGATTTCCTATACAATACTGTATCCGAAATACTGTCTAGTAGCGATAATTGATGGACGTAAGTTTTTAGTTATGGTATGCGTTTTTAAGTTTAACTAAATTTTGCACACTGCGTGGTGTGTATAAATGCCATAGATCGTATACAGGGCTACACAAAGGAATTTGTAAGTATTATTGAGTATGAGCGTGAATTGTTTAAATGTGATTTTTAATTGAGTTACGCATTTTCAAGCGAATTACATTTAGTATACTAAGAGATGTTTGTAAAATATAAATAAAATCATATACAAGGCCATACAAAGAACGGGATACATGGCCGCCTACGGATGATGATTTCTGGAAATGGGAATGCAGTAGCTTTAAGCGTGTTTGACATGAATTAAATTTTAGTTTAATGTGCAGTGTGTATAAAAATCTGTAGATAATATAGAGGGCTGTACAAAATAATTCAAGCATGTTTCCGTCTTTTTTTTTGTAGAAATTGCTGAATGTAAATTTTCAACTTATTATGTGTTTTATTACTAAACTAAATTTTAGCATACATGTAGAATATATGAAAGCTAAGAATTAGAGTACTTTTAGAGTACTATGGATGGTAATTGCTGAAATCTGATTTTCACATGTATTATGCGCTTTCTAAAATGTTTACTTACGTATCTTATTTAGCTTATTAAACAGCGAAGCTTCGTCACAGTATTTTGGAAATGTTAGAAAGTGTTTCACAATCTGTGCTTGACGCATGATTTTTCTTCCTTGTTTTGTTACAGTTTTATGTTTATATTATTATATGATCAAGTTATGAATTATGAATATTTATTTTTGAAAAAGAAAGTAAGGAGGAAAGTAATTCCAAAAAAATTTGGTATATTTTCACCGATTATGACCTCTGTACCCCCCAAACCACCCTCCGTTCAAATGTTGATTTATATATATATATATATATATATATATATATCATGCTGTAACTCTCTTATTTATGAACCGATTTGGATGTGACTGAGTATGTGTACAGAATATACCAAGGTCCCGACCGAGTTCGTCGGCCAGCTTTATGCGTCATCTTGTTTCAAAATGGCGGCAAGTTAAACATTTTCAATTAAAAAAAAAATTAAAAATATGTATTAAAAATAAACTGAAAAAGATGTTTCAATTAAGTGTTAGATCGTGATACAAGGAGTCCGGAACATTTTTTGTTTTTGCTTTATCTTAAAAAATGGCTGAGATATGGCAGTTTGAAATTATAGGGTGGCTGACATTTTAAAACAATCTGATTTTTGTTATCCTGTAACTGCCAGGCTGAAATTCACATTCAAATTTAGTATTAACCAAAACCGCGCTTGAATCTTTTATAATCGGGTTCCAAGCATTTTAGGTTCGGGTGTATGAGTAAAATGAGTTGAATTTTTAAAAACATGGATTATGAAAGCTACCTTTTCCTCCCGGTACAGGCTGGAAGGACTTTTTGAATAGGAAACCAGCGTCGCGTCGCGACAAAAAAATTTACGGTACAAAGAACATTTATAAGTCCTTATTCCACTCGATGCTTTTTCATCAGAGGTCTGTCAAGATTTTTTTCATAGGGTCCTGTTTTTGTGAAAATTGTGAATGAAGTATATATTTGGGAAAAGTATAATCATAGTTTTATGAATATGAAATTAGAGTTATATTCATGTCCCCATTTAGACAACTGAATTAAAAAAGGTCCTGTCTTTATGAACAAATTTATATAAATGTAGTAAATGTAAATATACCAAATTATATGTCTACAAATTTACATTATATATATATGTAGCTAAGATTACAGTTGTTTTGTACCATTTCCGATGAAGAGCCCATAAATGATATGAAACAGTTTTATAAAGGGTCCTTTTTTTTTAAACAAAGAATTTTGTGAAGGATCCTGTTTTAAGACTGAAAAAAATGTGAAGGGTGATTTAAAAACCCTTAAGTTTTCCTAAACATATCCCTGATCATATATAACGCATAACTGTAGAAATTACAGCGCCATGTGGATTTCAAGAATACAAACTATGTTGCTGAATACGTTTTAGTGTCTTGATAAGACACCCCGCTTCATTTCTACTATTTCTGCAAAACCGGCACCTTTTTATCTTTCTTAGTTAGATAGAATACAATAAAAACTTGCAGAATCGAAAATTGGACCAACAATTTTTTATTAACGATTAGGATCCTGACTTGCAGGATAGTGATTGCAGAGTTCACAGTTACGTTTTATCGATATCATTCCTGATGTATACACATGAGCAGGAAATTTTATTAGTCGAAACAAAAGTTTTATATGGCAGCACTACAAAAGAATTATTAACTGTTACAAATTTTTTCTCCTCACACTGCTCTCTCTATTCGCAATAAAACACTCATATACAAAGCTTGCATTTTATCTATTAGTAGATGGAACCCGTCAAAATTTGACGGCAAACAACTTAATAGTACCATAAAAATAAAATTTATAGTTGCTTTCACTTGGCAAATTTCATAGTGGGGAGCATAATATGATTAAGCGGTCACAGACCTTTCCATCGATATATCACATGAGGGGTGTGTGCAAAATTTAGAAAAGTACCCCCTTGGGGGGGGGTCAAAGTGGGGGGATGGACATGGGAGATGCATAATATGTTTAAGTGGTCACAGACCTTTCCAATGATATATAACATGAGGTTGTGTGCAAAATTTAGAAAGTACCCCTTGAGGGGGGGGGGGGGCAAAGTGGGAAGATGGACACCGGAGATGCATAATATGATTAAGTGGTCACAGACCTTTCCAATGATATATAACATGAGGGTTGTGTGCAAAATTTAGAAAGTACCCCTTGGGGGGGGGGCAAAGTGGGGAGATGGGCATCAGAGATGCATAATATGATTAAGTGGTCACAGACCTTTCCAATGATATATAACATGAGGGTTGTGTGCAAAATTTAGAAAGTACCCCTTGGGGGGGGGGCAAAGTGGGAAGATGGACATCGGAGATGTATAATATGATTAAGCGGTCACAAACCTTTCCAACAATATATGACATGAGGGGTGTCAACAAAATTTAGAAAAGTACCCCTTGGGGTGGGCAAAGTGGGGAGATGAACATCGGAGATGCATAATATGATTAAGTGGTCACAGACCTTTCCAATGATATATAACATGAGGGTTGTGTGCAAAATTTAAAAAGTACCTCTTGGGGGGGGGGCAAAGTGGGGAGATGGACATCGGAGATGTATAATATGATTAAGCAGTCACGGACCTTTCCAACAACATATGACATGAGGGGAGTCAACAAAATTTAGAAAGTATCTCTTGGGGGGGGCAAAGTGGGGAGATGGATATCAGAGATGCATAATATGATTAAGCGGTCACAGACCTTTCCAATGATATATAACATGAGGGTTGTGTGCAAAATTTAGAAAGTACCCTTTAGGGGGGGGGGGGGCAAAGTGGGGAGATGGACATCGGAGATGCATAATATGATTAAGCAGTCACAGACCTTTCCAACAATATATGACATGAGGGGTGTCAGAAAAATTTAGAAAAGTGCCCCCCTTAGGGGGGGGAAGTGGCGGGATGGACCCAGGAGATGCATAACATGAATAAGCGGTCAAAGATTCTTCCAGCGATATATCACATGAGGGGTGTGTGCAAAATTTAGAAAAGTGTCCCACTTGGGGGGGGGAGTGGGGGGATGGATCCCAGAGAGGCATAACATGAAAAAGAGGTCACAGGCGTTTCAACTTGCAACTTTTTTTCTCGAAGGCATTTGACAATATTAAATTTTTTTTTACCCAAGACAATTTAACGATATTCTTAATTTTTTTGCGTAATTCGTCAAACGTTCATGGAAAAAATCATGAAATTCGCTAATCAATAGTTGATAAATTATAAAATTCAACAATCGATAGCAGTAAAATTGGTCAATCGATAACGGAAAAATCACGAAATTCATCAAATGATCTCCCGTAAAAAAAATTGTCCTGCACACTGATGTGATGATCAAAAGGGTTTTGAAGTATAGGACAAAATTACCACTTGCCAAACAACGAGTAATACTGAAAATTTGGCAAGGGCCTTTCTTGCCACCACTGCTCAAACATAATAGTCACACTCACCAATTGTGATAATTGAATGGAAAAAGATTTTTTTCTCTGCTGTTGCTCGACAAATTTCGAAACCATTTGGCGAATTTCACGATTTTTTCCCCGAAATTGACGGATTGCGATTTTTTTTCTCGAAGCCATTCGACGATATTCGAAAACTTCCCCCCCCCGAAACCAGTTGATGAATTTTTCCGATTTTTCCACTGTCGATTAATGATTTTTGCGATTTTTCCGCTATCGATTGACGAATTTCGCAATTTATCGACTATCGATTAACGAATTTCACGATTTTTTCCATGAACGAACAAATTGCGCACTTTCTTTCCGCTAATGTTTGACACATTTCGCCCTTTACAACTCAGCCAATGAGTTGAACGTTGTTTCTTTCCAGAAATGTCAGGAATGAAACAATGATTCTTTAGGATGAATTCCCTTCTTTCGATGCTCCATGGAAGAATGTGTGCGATGCAGCAACGGGCGTCACAGATTTTTTAGGGCACCTGCAGACTAAAAACATCTAACCAATCTTCACGGGGGAAAAAATCACAGATTTCGTCAAATGATTGAGGAAAAAACACTAATTTCATCAAAGGATCATGGGAAAACATGACTTCCGTTATAAGACCACAGAAAAAACGTGAATTATGGAAAAGGATCGTGAAAGATAAGCAAATTTTGTCAAAGAATCGCAAAAAAGGAAATTTCACCAAAAGATCACGCTTTTTTACTAAATTTCGTCTAAAAATTGCGGAATAAAATGTATTTTATCAAAGAATCGCTGGAAAATGCGAATTTCGTTAAGGATCGCGAGAAAAACACGAAATTCTTCAAAGGATCGCTGAAAAAACACGAATTTCGTCAAAGAATTGCTGAAAAACATGAATCTCGCCCAATAACAGAAAAATCATGGTTCATAATCATTATATCTAGTAGTATATGTAAATACAGTTTGTGAAATAAGACAAAATTAACACCCACCAATCGGCGAGTAATACTGAAAATTGGTGATTGATGTTATTGCCACCACTGGCTAAACTTAATAGTCACACTCGCCAATTGCGATGATTGAATGTAAGATGAAATTTTTTTTCCCGCTGTCACTCAAAGAATTTTGAAATCATTTGGTAAAGTTTTTCCCGAAACCATTTTGTGAATTTTCCGATTTTTTCTTCAAAATCATTTGACGAAGAGACTTTTTTCTCGAAGGCATTTGACAATATTTAAATTTTTTTTACCCGAGACAATTTGACGATATTCTTAATTTTTTTTGTGCAATTCGACAAATGTTCATGGAAAAAATCATGAAATTCGTTAATCAATAGTCGATAAATTGCGAAATTCAACAATCGTTAGCGTAAAATTCGTCAATCGATAACGGAAAAATCATGAAATTCATCAAATGGTTTCCGGTAAAAAAATTGTCCTGCACGCTGATGTGATGATCAAAAGAGTTTTGAAGGTATTTATTTTATTTGTTGTATTGTGTATAAATACCTAGGTGGAAGCAGTTTGCTTATTTTGTCAAATTTTCCAACAATATTCGACACAATACGCATGCGTCAAAAAAATCTTTTTTTCCATTTCTGATACTTCTTTGATTTCTATTATGAATTTTAGGCAGGTTATCCAACCAGATCTGCATATGAAATCCCGGATTGGAGAGGCTTAAGTCATCCATATATTTAAAGCAGTTTGCTAATTTTGTCAAATTTTCCAACGAAATTCGACCCAATACGCATGCGTCAAAAAAATCTTCCGGTAGGACCGGCCAATGAGGTGAGGGTCTATTACTGTCTCTAGAAACGTGTTTGGGATCATCTCCTGTTGTTTTTTTCTTGCACGTTGCGTTAAACCTAGGAAGGTATTTACATAGAACTCACTGTGGAGTGTTTAGAAGGTATTTATTTCATTTATTTTATTTATTATAATTTGCATGAATACTTAGGTGTCCATTTCGGATTTACTGTTTAAAAATGAATTTAGGCTCATTTAACGTTCGCGAAATCAATCCCGATGGAAATTGTCTTTTTAGATCTCTATCATTTTGTTTATACAGTACAGAAAATAATTATTCAAACGTACGTAAAAATATCGTTGAACACGTAATACAAAATTGGACCACTTATAGTCCGTTTATTATCGGGGATGAATCTTATAGTGTTCCGATTGCTAATGAAAACGATTATGTAAATATATGGTTCTTCATAGAAGTATATGGTTCTACACACTTTAATAGAAGCATTGTTTAAATTAATATAATTCTACAAATATGATGCAGTTTTAAAATATCGAGTAATGATTAATACTGTCAAGGAATATACTCATATACGTAATTAAGTTTTGGTACTTCTCTATTATCTCGTCGACCACTTTTCATAACAAAAAACTATCGCCAAACTAATGCCAAATAAATGGGAGAACGTTGTCATTGGAATATCAAAATAAATAAATAAAATATAAGAATTTAAGGATACAATTGTTATTTTAATTAATGAAATAACTAATAAATCAAATAAACATATGAAAAATACACGCAAATGTTGAATTTAAAATCACTTGATGACATAACAAACACGTATAATGCTTCCGACTTCAAGTAAATGGGACTGCATTTTTGGCATTTAATCATACAGTTTGGCGATAGTATTTTGTTATGAAAAGTGGTCGATGGGATAATAGAGAAGTACCCACGTTTTTTATACCAAGTTTGAAAATTTATCTTTTTTTGACATTTAAAAAAAATAACAGAAAAAACATTACAAATTTGCCCATTTGCTCAGCGGTCACAGGATTAAGTAAATATTAATGATTAGCGGTACTGGTTCTAGCTATGAAGTATATTATTTTGCCCAAAAACCCCCAACAAAAAAATAATTACAAAGAATAAGTAATCGTCTTTAAATATACAAAAAACAATGTGATTAATGGCCAGGTTTTTTTACATGTAACATTTTTTATATACAAAAGAAAAACCGAAATAACCTCATTCATTTCGCCTGACATCAAAAATAGTTTTTTTTTCACATTCTTGGGCAAAGCACGAAATCAATAAAATCACCAATTTCTGACAAATTATGAGTTTCATATGAATCGCCCAAGAACGGACATGCAAACTGGTAAAAAATGAATGTAATAAATTAAAACATTCAAGATTTGTATACATACAAACAATACAATGTAAATATTAATATTGTTACATGATACATTATACATTGTTTGTATATATATACTGCTTTGTATACATATATTGTTTCTATACATACAAACAAATATAATGTAAACATTATTCTAATATTAAGAGTTTGCAAATCAAAACATTCTAAAGATTTGTATACATACAAACAATATAATGCATACATACTCTTCACAAATAAAATAGCACACTTATGTAATGACAAAATTTTTAAATCGAATAGAGATAATATATTTCTGTTAAAAAGTAATGCTAAAGTTCAGAAACTCTTTTAACTTATATATATTATACATTCACATAAAGCTAGTCACATTCCTGCATATTTATTAAATATTTAGTTGCTAAATAAAGAAATAATATTTTATAATTTATATTCAGACGCTCAGATTCTGCTTTTTTCGAACACATAATAATAAAAATATTACTACCGTGCGTACTGTCTTCTGACATTATATTTACATAATCGTTTTCATTATCAATCGGAACACTATAAGATTCATCCCCGATAATAAACGGACTATAAGTGGTCCAATTTTGTATTACGTGTTCTACACTTTTGAATAATTATTTTCTGTACTATATAAACAAAATGATAGAGATATAAAAAGACAATTTCTATCGGGATTGATTTCGCGAACGTTAAATGAGCCTAAATTCATTTTTAAACAGTAAATCCGAAATGGACACCTAAGTATTCATACAAATTACGATAAATAAAATAAATAAATAAAATAAATACCTTCTAAACACTTCACAGTGAGTTCTATATAAATACCTTCCTAGGTTTGACGCAACGTGCAAGAAAAAAACAACAGGAGATGATCCCAAACACGTTTCTAGAGACAGTAATAGACCCTCACCTCATTGGCCGGTCCTACCGGAAGATTTTTTTGACGCATGCGTATTGGGTCGAATTTCGTTGGAAAATTTGACAAAATTAGCAAACTGCTTTAAATATATGGATGACTTAAGCCTCTCCAATCCGGGATTTCATATGCAGATCTGGTTGGATAACCTGCCTAAAATTCATAATAGAAATCAAATAAGTATCAGAAATGGCTGCAGATACCTCCGTAATACCACATGATTTAAATATTTGTTCCTTCATTCAACGGATAAAAAAAATTCTAAGATTTTTTACAAAAGATTTATAATAGTCCTAGTATGAGATTATAGCCGAAATACCGGACTACGATGTTTCCGACCACAGCAATAGAAAATTTACCGCGTTAGACAACATTGATTGAAAATAAAACTTACTTTCGGTACTTTTCCAGTATAAGGACTTTGGCGTTTTTTGAAAAGCTTGGCACAGGTCGGGATTCAAAAAATAAGATTTATTGCTAAATGATATAAACAACTACAAAAACAAACCTGATGTACTTTTATATATATAACTTTTCAAAACACATAGCTTTAATAATATTACCATTAATATCCTCAACATACAAAACAAATTCCATGAACGCCTTTTTCTAGAATCTGCCTATATTAAACACTACAATACACTTTATCCATATGAATTCAACCAACTCCAAAACAATAAACCTCACACTGTATATTCTACATTATCTAACATTATTAATTATAATTCACTTTACCCTTCACTTAATCACCATTTATACAAATAAACTACACGGTACACAAAGCGGTCATTCTTCTACATCCAAAAAATCATCTTCCAAATTCACTAACACTCAAATTGAAAAATCACTACATACCTTACAATCTTCTTATCATGGTAATTTTAGTTGGAAAATTCTTCTTAAATTTATTTTTGCAATTCCAAAGTATAATCTCACTCAATTTTTTAAAGTTTTCACTTCAAATACATTCACCACCCATTTCAGTGATATCTTCTTTGATCAACTTCATTTTAGGTTAAAAGTTCGCAATGTTAACATTAATTTAAAGAAAAAAAAACTTAAGTGGGAGTAATTCACACCTAATTATTATATTTACTACCCCTGCTTTTAATAAAATTAAACTTAATCACATTTTTTAACAATGAACAGTGTAAATTTTCACTTCATAGTATAAATATTAAAAGTACCTTTAAATACCGTATTAGTTTAGGGCGTCGAATATTTAACTATAATAAATTTTCTAAAACATTAAAAAATCATGACGCACTTACATGTAAATCCAATGAACCCCAATTTTCAAAATATATTAATGCCTACCATGGACACATTATTACTGATAATTCAGACTGTCACTAATCCTCATTTAAGATCTGATATGCGTTTTGGCACTAAGTATCGCATTCCTTCACAATCATTTCCTAAGTCCATCATACAACAATTCACTTATGATTTAGACTTCTTTTATAAATAATTAATTTGTAAATTTTAGCAATTTACAAAATTGCTATTAACTATAATAAACCAATTGAATTCTTTGGAGAATGGAAATATAATGTAATTTTCTCTTACAAGACTATTTACAGAAATTACATATTGGTAAAACTCCTGTTTCTTTCTCCACCCTTAAGCCGCACATTCGTGAACTACAAAACAATTTTATCATCCCCTATATGCTGACAAGGCTGCCAATAACTATGCCATCATCTGCAAACAATACTACCACCACCTTCTTACAACTGCGATTTCTTCCAATAATGTTCTCACACTACATCATGTTCCATTAGAAGAAAACAATAGATACATTTTAAGTTATCATAAACTATTAGGCTTAAAAAATAAAAACTTCAACTATCCCTACATTGTTATAATTCCTAAGTTTCACAAAAATCCTTAAAAATTCCGCACTGTCACTGTAGGATGTAATACTTATAAGACATGCGCTAACTCACTTTTCTTAAATATTCTCACACAAATCTTCGATTTATCAATCAAGAAAGATAACACTCATTGTATTAAAAACAGTTATGTGCTAGTTAATAAAATCAAGGCACTTACCAACGTCGACAATATTATCACATATGATTTTAAGGACCTCTTCAACAATATTTTTTTGTCAGATTTACACTCTACTATTTATTCACTTTTTATAGAATATTTCTCATCATTACATTTACCTGATAACATCGCTATTGATTACTTTAAAACTTTAACTAATTTTTTACTTTTTCATAATTTTATCTTCCAAAATAATGCTATTTTTCTTCAGACTAAAGGAATTCCACAAGGCTCAGCTACTTCCAGTATGCTTTCAGATTTATATCTCTATTTCTATGAAAGAAAGTATATTAACAATAATATTTTGCTCTATACATATATAGATGATATAATTATCTTTTCCCTTAATGATAATCATTTTATTTCTCTACCTGTAACATATCCTTTCAATCTTGAATTTAGTACTACTCATTTAAATAAGTCTTCTATTAATTTTATGGACATTAATGTCTCTATTTTTTCTAATCACACTTTAACATTCAATATCTATGATAAACGTAATGATTTTTCCTTCAGTGTTATTAATTTTACTAATTTTCATTCATGTCTACATATTTCAGTTTACAGAAATGTTCTTTTAAACCACTGCAATCGTATTAAACGTTTATGCTCCTCTCATTTCATTAGGCCTAATTTATTACATTTAAAACATACAGTTTGTCTTACAATTATTCCCTTGCTTTTCTTTCTTCATGGATTAAACATAAAGCATTAATCTAATTTTATCAGTACGGGCATTAAATATGCATACAAATTGCAAAATTGAAAACAATGTTAAGGGGGGAAGGCGTGGATTGCTGAAAAAATTATTAAAACTTATTTTTTTTAAAGAAAATTAAGAAAAAATCATAAAATAACAAATTCCTCCCCCCCCCCCAGAAATTTTTTTAAAAAAAAGTACCATTAAGGAGGGATGTGGCGGGACTGCTAAAAAAAGATACAAAATTTATTTAAAAAAACGTGTTTTATGCATTTAATCATCTTATTTACACAACAAAATCAATTTTTCAATCATCACACAATGTCTCATCATACATTGCTGATTATTGTACTTGTCTTACAGTTTCATCTTTGTTATATTTATATTTTATTTACTTCCTTTAGTTTCCTCACATTTCAAATATTATTTGCTTTGTCAAAAAAAAAATCTCTTGATTCTATTTTCTCTTTATTCATAATAGGTGGCAGCACTAGACTTATTATTTAACTTGTTTACATTTTCCTTGTCAATTTCTTCCATTTCTCTAGAACCCCGATCCGAAGCTGCTGATAAATAATGAATAATAAATAAATTGTTTCATAACAGCTAAAGCTACTTGAAATTCTAAATAATTCCTTGAAGATAAGAAAGTTAAAGTAATTATTTGATGGGATATTTGTATTTTTGTATAAAAAAAATTGGTACTTATCCATTATCCCGTCGACCACTTTTCATTTAAAAAAACTATTGCCAAACTGTAACGCCAAATAAACAAATGGAAGAATGTTGCCATTGGAATATCAAAATAAATAAATAATTAATTAAAATACAAGAAATTCGGCAAAGCCCCACTCACCAAAGTGTCAACTATCAGAAAGTTTAAACAAAACAAAACAAAATCACAATATATTAATGAAAACAGTAAAAAAATCTTGGATCATTATTGATATGCATTATTTTTCTTAATTATCCCTCTAGGCTGGTGAATAAATGTTTGTGACGTCAGTTGATATTGATCTATTGCACGTAATTATGCATGGTAACATTTTTTCAATGCTTTTTCTCTTTTAATATCATGGCACCGCTGTTTAAGTACGCAATTGTCATTTTAATTTACAAAATAATTAATAAATCAGTAAAACATAATGAGTGAAAAATATTAGACAAACGTTGAATTAAAAACCACTTGATGACATAACAAACAAGTGTAATGCTTCTCACGTCAAGTGAATGTGACTGAATTTTTGGCGTTAAATCTTATAGTTTGGCGAGAGTTTTTTGTTATGAAAAGTGGTCGACAGGATAATGGAGAGGTACCAAAAAATTTAATAAATCGATTTCCAACTGATTACACCGCATTGCAATGGTAGATTTCACCAAGAGTTTTTTCTGATTACTATATTATTTACAGAGTGAGACGATTGTGTTTATGTAATAGACATGTGATGTGTAAAAACCACCGCAAAGAAAATCATCGAGCACATGTGTTGAGATTACTTTTTCTACCCCCTTCCCTCTCATTTTTATTTTGCATTAAGGAAGAGACTCTTGATCGCTAAAGATAAAGCTTTGAAATAGTTGTATGACAAAATTATTCTGGCTATTTGCACTTTTCTTTACGTTGGTTTTATACTTTGCTGTTTCAGCAAAAACCACTTACATAAAATATGCACTTCATTTTCTTGTTTTTTGTTTGAAATAATGATCTCATAGACTAGAGTTTTGCATTAACACATAGTATGTTACAATTCATTTAAAAAGACATTGTACAATACAACTATTTATTTATTTACTTATTTTGAAGTTAGCACCTGCAACTTAAAAGTGTCTTCTTGAGACTTCTTTTCTAAAAAAAGAGAAAATAAACCTAATAACATATTTTTTCATTTCTTTTTCCTTTTTGTTCTATTGTCAGTTATTTTCATCAGTAACAAAGTCATTTTTAACACAGAAAATTGTCTTGCAATACAGTTCACAGGCTGAATCACTTCAAAAATGAAATTGGTGTTCTCATATTAGAGCTGTTCTATACCACATAACTAAATGTTCTCCATCTTTTAAAATCAATTTATCAGGACCTGAAAGTGAAGAAAAAATATATATCATTAATACTTTTATTTTCAAAAAACAGTTTTGATACTCTTCTAAAAATAATATAAAAAGGTTAATATAAAAATTTAATTTTTTATTGAATTTGAATAAAATTCTTACAAAATGCTCTGTTTTGCAATGAGTCTTGCTAATAGTTAAAAAAGTCGTCAATAGGTGGAGCTAATATAGTAAAATTTTGTGCACTTTCATATGGGCTCAAAATAAACTTATTTTTGTCAATTTTTTGTTTAAAGCGAAGAATCAAAGGGCATGGCTTTTTTAGCGAAGACATTTTATCTTTATAACAGAAACCAGCTTAAACATCTCATGTAGGAGGCTAGTGCCTCTAAATATAAACCAAAGCTTTCGCATTGCCAAGCATATTAAATGCATTAATTACCATGTTTGAACGAACAGGTTCAGAGGACGAGAAAAAGAACATGCTTACTAAACAACAGATTTCAGCAGATTTATGCTTCTTCACATGCAACTAGAGTGCTTTCATACACAACAGAGCAACCACATACGGGCAATAAATTTTGATTGGTCGGAACGATTTTGAACTATAACGAATCGTCAATCATCTTCTCGAGCCAGGCATTACTTCCAAGCTAATGTATCTTAATTTGTTTTCTTCGTCTAATCGAAGTTGTCCCGATGAGTATGCCAAGTTTCTGGAATGTGGGTCGTAATATTTTTTACAAAAATTCAATTTGATCATGTCACTGTTATGTTATGTATAAATCTCCTCTACTTTCAATAGGTAGCGTTTTGGAATTTTTTTGAAATCACTATGACAATTATAAATCGCAAAAGGATTCCTGAATTGGTTTAACTAGAGATTTACTTGTTCCTCCCCCCTATAATACTCCCTTGACTAACTGCTACTCGACTTCTTCTTATGGGGCTATGTTAGAGTAAAATCTTTAGAGTTCATCGAAAAACCCCAGAAGAGCTGAAAACACCAGTAACATTCAGTGTTACCAATTTCACAAAATTTTGAATGCTACATCATTTTTGCCAATTTTGCAAATTTTTAATACCATTATTTCCGAATAGTAATCCTCCCTTTATTCAATCACAGATTTCTGGGACTAAATAAGTTGAAGTTTACTACTCGAAAATAGTGATTTCCGAAAATCCGCTAAATTGGCAACACTGGTAAAAGTGTGATAAAGCAGGTTTCAATCGGGCAATTGAAACAGGTTATTGAGAACTCCGAGCAGCGACATCGTTTCATATTCTCTGAAATAAAAAATCTTTTTCCGTTTAAAAGTTATTAATTTTTCATTATCTAGACCCTGTGAATCATCCAGCTTATGTTTTTGAAATGCTCATTACAGCTATATCTGCACCCGTATTGACGCCCCCATGAATTAATTTATTTTACGCCCTCCTCCTTAGTTCAATTTTAATAAATTTTTTATTATGTTGTTACAATGGAATTATTTACTTCAATTTTAAACTCTATAAACATCTAAACTTAGCTGAATACATAAAGCCTAAAAAAAAATATGCAAATTATAAAAAATATTATTATGAAGAGATAAATAAATGGTAAATATACAGAAAATAGTCACCACAGTTAGCCCATTTTTCAAAAATATTGCACAAAACTCGATAGAAAAACTTGATAGGAATCATAAAAAATATCACTGCAATTTTAATAGTCAAAGTAAAATTCACACAAATCTCCAATTTAATCAAGTAAAATGTATGTTAGAAATACGTAGGAAAAAGTCTCCAGAGTTTAATAGCCAATATTTAAAGAAATACATATCCAGGGTTCGTACGCATTTACCACAAATGTTTAATAGAATTTTTCGCCTTATTTTAATGCAGAAAAGTATTACAAACCCTACAATTAAACGAGGTGTCTATAACTTCTACTATTTAATTATTAAATAGAAAAAATCTATTAAAAAATTGTGGTAAAAAAGTACGAACTCTGATATCACAGAAACATCCATTTTAGTGAAACATCCCTTTTTTCTTCAAACTCTATAATTTAGTAACCATCGTGCGATACTTACAGAACATAAAAAAAGATTTTTTTCTCTCGCATGAATTCGCGAATGGATTTATTACTTACTCGAGACTGAGACTTATTGTGATGTCTGCTTCCATGGCGACCACTTCAAGAATGTTCAGTGGTTCTTGTTTTAATACGTTTTAAAGCAGAAAATAACCTTTTAGCAGAAAAGTTTGTTGCTGGATAAAGTTGTAAATCTTGAGTACAGTGTACGTATTTAGATAAACATCACTAATTTCTTTATTTTGAAACCAACATCCTCCAGAGAATTGGAAGACAGGAGAACTTGCCATCCTTTTCTTCTTTCCACAAATAGATTTCAAATTCGATCTGTTCTTCAGAAAAGTCAGAATCGTAAGTGATTCGATTTTTCTCTGCAACATCATAAATTTCAGTAGCTTCTAGATCGGTGATATTTTAAAAAATGAAAATCTTTAATTGTACTCTTTGTAGACATAAACGTTCTTCTGTAACACATTTCGAAGAGTTTGTGTCATCTTAGAGTATGATATCTTCATTCTTCTCGAGATCTCGTCATTATTTTTAAGTCGTGTTTCTTTTTCTGATCTTACTGATTCCGCATCTAATTCAGTTTATTCATTAAAACATTGATTATGATTAATTGGACAAATTTGTCTGGAAATCTCAATAGCTGAAGAAGATGAAACTAATTCTTTATTTCGATTACTGTATTCTCAATCCTTTTTTTCCTTATGAATCTTTGTAAATAGGGGAGAATCATATATTCTAATATGAGCAAATCTTGTGTGTGTGTGGTTATATACAGGGTGTTTCAGTTAAACGTTTCAGAACTTCTAAGAGGGGTAGGGTACATCCTGACGAACCAAAATCATATACCAATCGGCAGTCAGAAATGCTTTCCTGACGCGGTAGATGGCGTTGTGCGAAAGTTCCGAGCTTTCGTGCAGGGAATCTTCATTTCGCACAAGAACGCCAAGTTAGTAGGATGGATGATTACACGAACGCAGAATTAGCCGATATGCATTTGGTGTACGGGGCTGCAAATTGTAGTGGGCCAGCCGCACAGCGTTTGTACGCGGAACGATATCCGACGAGGCGTATTCCCAGTCATAGTTTATTTGCAAGACTGCACCAGAGGTTAGCTGAGACAGGTTCATTTGAAAGAGCTAACAGGGTCAGGGTAAGAACAGCACGGACTCCAGCCGTCGAACAGAATGTGCTGCAGCATGTACAGAGGAATCCAAGAACGAGTACATGAAGTCTAGCAAACGTAGTCGGAGTTTCTCCTTGCAGCGTCTGGAGGATTCTCCGAGAACCAAAATCCGTTTTCGTTTCCGTTTCACGTGCAGCGTGACCAGGCACAGCAACCGGAGGATTATGCACCTCGTATTGCTTTCGCACAGTGGTACCTTGGAAAATGTGCTAAAAATCCCACTTTTCCTGCTGAAGTGTTGTTTTCCGATGAGGCATCCTTCACAAGGGAAGGAATTTTCAACTCGCATAACGACCATATCTGGGCGGTCGAGAACCCGCATGCAATACCACGTCGTGCAGCACAGATTCGATTTTCGGTCAATGTATGGGCCGGTATTATGGGAAATCACCTCATCGGACCTTACCTGTTACCGTTTCGTCTAACCGGAGATAACTACTTGCTCTTTCTGCAGCAAGTATTGCCACAACTTTTGAAAGATGAACAGATTTCTGCATCGACGCAAGAGACAATGTGGTTCCAGCACGATGGAGCCCCTGCCCATTATAGCGGAGCTGTTCGTATTTACCTGGATGTCACATTTGGTCAACAGTGGATCGGACGTGGTGGTCCCGTGCATTGGCCTGCTTGGTCACCCGACCTATCATGTCTTGATTTTTATTTCTGGGGTCATATGAAATCGCTAGTTTATGACACCCCTGTTGACAATGCTGAGGAGCTGGTTGCAAGAATCGCAGTAGCTGCCGGAGAAATTCGAAATTCGCCTGGAGTATTCCAGAATGTTCGGATGTCCATGCATCGGAGATGTGAGGCGTGCATTGTAGCCCGTGGAAGCAACTTCGAACACTTACTTTAATCCATGTACCTTTTGCTTCTTTTCATGTATTATTAAAACGATTTCTCACTTACGGTCTCTTTTCTTTATGGTGCTTCTGTGTACAACACCGCTTCAGGAAAGCCTTTCCGACCCCACATTGCTATATGATTTCGAGTTGTCAGGATGTACCTACCCCTCTTAGAAGTTCTGAAACGTTTAACTGAAACACCCTGTATATATATGCAAACTTTATCTTTAAAACGGCTTTAACGATTTTGACGAAATATCGTATCCTACCGTTTTGTTGCACCAGAAAACCATTGGGCTAGGTCACATGTTCGAGAAAATTCGATTAGTAGGTCATCTTGGGTCATTTTGGGTCATGGTCAAGCTAATTGTATCTAAAAAACGGTTCAAACGATTTTGACTAAATTTTCTATCAGACCATTTTCGGGGACCAGAAGACTATTGGAATGGGTCACATGTTTGAAAACTTTCGATTAGTGGGTTATTTTTGGGTCAACGCGGGTCGAGTTAATTTTATCTAGAAAACGGCTCTAACGATTTTCATTAAATTTTGTATCCTACGAGATTAGGGCACGAGAAAATCATTGGGCTAGGTCACATGTCCCAGAAAATTAGATCAGTGGGTCATTTTTGTGTCATTGTGGGTCAAGCTAATTTATCTAAAAAGCGGCTCAGACTATTTACACTAAATTTTGTACACTATGATTTTCGGACACGAGAAGACTGTTGGGCTAGGTCACATGTTCGAGAAAATTCAATTAGTGGGTCATTTTGGTCATGGGTCATTATGGGTCAAGCTATATTATCTTAAAAATGGCTCAGACTATTTACACTAAATATTTCATCCTATGGTTTTTCGGCACGAGAAGACTGTTGGGCTAAGTCACATGTTCGACAAAATTCAATTAGTGGGTCATTTTGGGTCCAGCTATTTTATCTTAAAACGGTTCAGAAGATTTCAAATAAATTTAGCATCCTACAGTTTTAGGGAACGAGAAGACTATAAGGCTAGGTCACATGTTCGGAAAATTTCGATTAGAGGGTAATTTTGGTCATGGGTCATTATGGGTCAAGCTATTTTATCTTAAAAAGGGCTCAGACTATTTACACTAAATTTTGTATCTTATGGTTTTCGGGCGCGAGAAAACTGTTGGACTAAGTCACATGTTCGAAAAAATTCAATTAGTGGGTCATTTTGGTCATAAGTCATTATGGGTCAAGCTATTTTATGTTAAAAACGGCTGAGACGATTTGAACAGGATTTTGTATTCTACGGTTTTTGGGCATGAGAAAATCAATGTGCTAGGTCACATGCTCGAGAAAATCCGAATAGTGGGTCATTTTTGAGTCACTGTAGGTCAAGCTAATTTTATCTAAAAAACGTCTCAGACTATTTAAATTAAATTTTGCATCCTATGGTTTTCGGGCACGAGAAGACTGTTGGGATAGGTTAGATGTTCGAGAAAATTTGATTAGTGGGTCATTTTGGTCAGGAGTCATTATGGGTCAAGCTATTTTTTTCTTAAAAACGGCTCAGACGATTTGAACTAAATTTTCTATCCTACGGTTTTTGCGCACGAGAAAATCATTTGGCTAGGTCACATGCTCAAGAAAATCCGATTAGTGGGTACCTTTTGGGTCACTGTGGATCAAGCTAACTTTAACTAGAAAATGGCTCAGATTATTTTGACTAAATATTATATCCTACGGGTTTCGGGCACAAGAAGACAATTGGGCTTGGTCATATTTTCGAGAAAATTTGATTAGTGAGTCATTTTGGTCATGGGTCATGATATTTGAACTCAAAGCTAATTTTGACCGAGCATAGCTTCCTGCTCGTAAGTTTTAATATGGCCATTCAAAATTAGTGATGCACCGTGTCTGTGACTTGTGCACGTGTGCCGTGTGCTCTAATCTGCCCCTGATTCAGTTAAGCTGACTGAAATAACCTGGTCTGGGCATAGTGCAGAGTCGAGTTCACAGTTCCTGCGACAAAAACGCGGAGAGTAGTTTTTCAGATTTTCGGATTAGCAATAATGAAAAAAGCAATGCGCAGGACTTCAAAAAATCCATATTTCACAATCGACAAATTATTTTAAATTTCACGCATATGTTTTGCTATTCGTTATTCTATCTTCAGCTCTGAAACGACTGTTTAATGTAAGGGAAAAACTTAAGACATTTTAGCATAAAATTCTATATACAATAAGTTTTTTAGCGGACATTTTTATGCATATTGTTAATTACAGATAATAGATAATGTATCAAAATATTGTCAACATTGCATCAGAAATTACAATGCAAAAATATTTGCTGCAATTCAGTGTATTATATACAGAATTTATTCATAATTAGAACAATGCAACCGTTTTCGATGAAAATCTTTTTAAATAATGCTGTTTTGTGTACGTTAATTTTAACGAGAACGGGCAAATGTTGCATATGTGCAATACTTTTTTTATAAGTTAATACGAAGTTTATACAACTACTTTGCAAATTGTACAGCGGGATGAAACATCTTGGAAACATTGTTTTTTATTCTGCCAGTATGACATTGAAACCATTATCAACAAGTCGATGGTTTACACATGAAGCAGCTTGTAAGACCAATTGAGCTTGTAATGCTAATTGAAAAGCAACGTTATTTGCATTAGCAACAATTTCCAAAAATAAAAAGGGTAAAGTTTGATTTGTAGCTAGGTGTCACTGTAACCGAATTGCAAATTTTACGCACTTCATTTTCAATACCGAACATGCCATAATAAACCTTAATAACATATATCAATTACATGGCAATCCGAATGTATTTGAGTAAGTTTGACCACGGCCAGTAAGACAGACAGACGGCCAGACAAACCGAAATCAAAAACATTTTTCTAAAAAAGTGTTTAAAAACATGCATACATCAATAATTTTAAGGCAAAATATCTTTTTAAAATGCATTATTGTTATCTTTTTAAAGCAAGTAACCGAAAACATGTAAAGAGTGCTAAGGGAATCATTAAAGGGCACCGCAATGGATGACCCTGGTTTAGTTATTTGAAATGAGCAGAATAAGCATTGTGATATCCTAAGTTCAATATTCATGTTTGGAGGCAATCAATAAATAGTTTCTTAATAGCAAAAAGGGCCTTTTATTGAAAGATTACAAGACTGCGGAATTGAGAAGATAATTCTACTCAAAAGACTGAGTTGAATGGACTTAAAAACGAGGAGAGCAGTTAACAATAGCTGTGTTTCTCCTTGAAGGTAATCCCATACCTGTAAAAGGGGGTATTTCTACGACATGTGGCAATAAGTGAAATATACTGAACTGTGTAGAACTTTCTTGAAAATTCAATGATGTCTTGAGGAACCAATCAGAATGGATTTCTCTTTTACTATATTCTCGGAGAAAAGGTACATTTTCGCTGGAGGGACAGTGGAGTTTTAAAACAGTGTCGAGAAGGAATAAATACTGTCTTGTGAATACTGAGGATAATCTAATTGGATCTGTGTGGTAGTTGATACGAAGTGTATTTTGAACGTATGAGATGACTTATTTTGTAATTATATTCTATTGATTAAATTTAAATATTACTGTTTTAATAAACAACTTTAGGAAATAAAAGATATATAATCTTGAATTTTATTATATATATATATATATATATATATATATATATATATATATGGTCGCAGGAGTTCTCATCTGAACTTTGGACTGCTAACCCAAGCACATATTTTATTGGGGCTTGTGAAGTTGAATGATGCCTCGCGAACAATAGAATATTTGATGATGTGAAATTTTATCGTGAGAACAGAGTAGATGTGCTACAGTTTTCGTCCCGATCAGACGGATCGAGGATAGTCTCTGTTTAATTCTATGCCAGTCGGTGGAACCGCGCATTTAACAAATGTTTAAGCCCGACAGACGGTCGGATCAATTCTAAGTGTATATAAGTTTTTAAATTAATGTTGTAAATATTTTATATGATAATCCAGATATTAAAAGTATAACGTTTAATCAATTTGAAAAACGTGTGGACTATTATTCATTCCCCTAGACGCCAGCCTAAATCCTACAATATTTGGGGGCTTGGCCGGGATGGATATTTTTTTGAACGCCAGAAGACAGACTTCAGACTTCTTATCATAAATTTCCGATGCTTCGAAAAAGAGAAAGAAGAAAAGTTTTCTGAAGTTACTGATAAAAGAAATAATTTGACCTACTGACGTGCGTTTTTCTCCGGATGTGATGTGTTTTACAGTGTTTTTGCACCGAAAAGTGTGAATTGCTTCCTGAGTGTTTGTGACATCTTTCTACAGAAGAAAAAAAAAAGGCCTCGCATCGAGTGCGATGTTTTGGCCTCATTAGTGAAGGAGAAAGTGCAGTTTTTTTTTGTTGTAGTTGTTTTTGTGCACGCTGGTTTCAAGATGTGAAATTATTTTTATTTTTCTTTTTCTTTTTACATTACAAAGATTGGAGCAGGGTGTAATTTTTTTCCCTGCATTCAACGAAGTGATAGGGAAAATAATTACCTGCAGTGATTTATTTTTTTGCAGGTAATATTTAAAAAGACAAGGTGGTGATACCTTTTGTCTATAATATTTTAAAGGAGACGAAAAATAATTACCTGTAGTGCGTTATTTTTTGTGCAGGTAATATTTAGGAATGTTTAAAAAGACAAGGTGGTGGTACCTTTGTCTACACTATTTTAAAGAAAACGAAAATTAATACCTGTAGTGTTTTATTTTTTGTGCAGGTAATATTTAGTAATATTAAGAAGACAGGTTGGTCGAACCTTGGTCTTACAAAAAAATAAAGGGAGCTCAGATTCCTATGCATAGTGTGTATTTTATATGTTTCATTTTTATATATTTAAATTGGATCACTCATTTGAAGTAAGTGAAAAAAAATGTATTTTATATGTATTGTTTATTACGATTAGATAGTTAATTTTGAATTTAATAGATAATGGTATACATCGCGCGAGTTAAAAAGTGTGATCTAATCACATTGGTTGAAGAATTAAATCTAGTATTGCCAGAAAATGTAAAATGTTCAATACTGACGGACTTAATTCTTAAATCCGATAATAACGATGAAGAATACACGAAAAATATTCAAATGCGTATTACGTCAGACAGGGAAGAGAAAGAAATGAGAGAGAGGCAATCAGCTGAGGAACAATCAAAGAGGGAATTTGAAATTCGTAAGTTAGAGTTGCAATCAACAAACAGTGCTAATGCCCCCCCCTCCAACAAATAAAAATAATTTGTTAAAAATTATGGCGAAATTTGAATTACCAGGTGATATCGGGGTATATCTTAACCTTTTTGAAAGGCAAATAACAAGAATAGGATTGGATAAGAATGAGTGGGTTTCTCATTTGTTAGGTTTGTTACCTCTTGACATAGTACAATTTGTTGGTCGGGAACCAGACCCAAATGCTTCAGATTATGATTTCGTGAAGAAATTGTTGCTTAAACGGTACCGCTTGTCACCTGAACAATTTAGACAGAAATTTAATAATCATCGTAAAGACATTTCATCTTCTTGGCGTGATTTCGCTTTTGAAATTAATACATTTCTACGGGAATGGATAGGAGGCCTCCAAATACGGACTTTTTCAGAATTTCAAGACCTGATAGTTGTGGATCAAATTCGGAAAAAATTACCTCTAGACATTCGTGAACATTTTTGTGATGAATTGCCAAAAATAACAAATGTAGAAGAGTTAATTGTTAAACTAGACGATTATGAATCAGCAAGGAACAATATTAGAAAAAATGATTATAGAAACCCGAATACGGAATTTAGAAAACGTCCGATTGAAAATAATAGGACATTTCATCGAAGTGATACGAGTCGCGTGCCGTATGAGAAAAATTACGCAAGTGCCCAAAAAATAGTTCAAATGCAAAAATTCGTTGTTTCAAGTGTAACGAATTTTCGCACAAGTCGATTAACTGCCCACGTAAAAGAGAAGGACCCATTTGTTTCAAATGCAAAGCCGTAGGTCATAAAGCGGATCAGCGTACCTATAATGTCTCTAAAAGTGTAAATTCCTTTGCAAGCGACATCTCAATTTCTTCAGATAGGATTATGAAAAACGTGATGATTTTAGGAAAAAGTATTGAAAGTTTAATCGACACAGGGAGCGAAGTAAATATGGCAAATTTAGACACTTATGATTCTCTAGGACGTCCCAAATTATATGCAAATGATATAACTTTGTCAGGTATAGGTGGAAACCATGTAACACCTATGGGCTACGTGAATCTAAATGTTGAGATGGATAATTATGTTGTAAATACCGATTTATATATTGTAAAAGATTTAAATTATAATATTATATTGGGAAGTAAATTTTTAAAACAAGTAAATTTCAATATTTCTGAAAACGGAATTCAGATTACTGGAAAAAGAAAACTAAAAGAAGTCAAAATCAATTACGCAATAGCTTTCCCACGAGAAACCACAAGAAAAAAAATCAGCCCACATCAGCTTCAGCACACCCAGAAATTATTTGCGGTCAGTGTTAAAAACCTCTCGCACATTTGAAAAAACTGTAACGCACGCTGATTTCGTGAGAACCGAAGAATTTAACCGCAACACTCCCATTTTTAACTTTGCTGAGAAATCAAACATGCCAATTAAACTGCAGAGTGACTGTTTGTTAGAAAATGAAGAGTGTACAGATATGGAACCAAATTTAATGGAAACCACAAAGATTTGTTTAGCTGAAACAGCAAATTCAATAAATTTTCAGGAGATAGATACTAGTCATATTACAAACAAGGATATTAAAACAAAATTAACGGAACTTATCACTAACTATAGGCCTAATAAAATTAAAGATACGAATTTAAAAGTAAACATAATATTAACAGACGATGTTCCAATTGCACAGCGACCATGTAGGTTAGCATTTCCGAAACAGGAATTCGTAGATAAACAGATACAGGAATGGTTGGACTCAAGTATCATAACGGAAAGTAATTCGAACTATGCATCCCCTATAGTTCTAGCGAAGAAGAAGGACAATTCATGGCGCCTTTGTGTAGATTACAGGCCCCTAAACAAAAAATAATTAAAGATCATTTACCCTTACCAATAATAGAAGAAGTTCTAGACAACATAGAACAAGCGCAAGTTTTCACTACTTTAGATTTAAAAAATGTTTTTTTTCATATCGATATTGCAGAGGATAGTAAGAAATATACCTCATTTGTAACACATAATTCTCAATTCCAGTTCGAGAAACTCCCTTTCGGACTATCGGTTGGACCTCAACAGTTCCAAAGATACATCCAAGTTGTCTTTAAACAACTAATTAAAGAAAAAGTTGTACTAGTTTATTTAGATGATATTATAATTCTTGCGCAAACTGACGAAGAAGTCCTTTTAAAACTGAAACGTGTTCTAGAAATTGCAGCTGATTACGGACTTAAGTTTAATTTTACAAAATGCCAATTTCTCAAGCGAAAAATAGAATTTTTAGGTTACATAATAGAAAATGGTACGGTTAGGCCATCAGAAGCTAAGACCTTGGCAGTGAAAAAATTCCCCCAACCCCGTACTCTACAACTACATAGTTTTTTAGGTTTAACATCTTACTTTAGAAAATACATTCCTAACTATGCTAGAATAGCAAAGCCCTTAAGCGATTTGTTAAAAGCAGAAAATACATTCAAATTTGGACCCATCGAAAAAGAAGCTTTCGAGACACTTAAAGAGAAATTAGTAAATACCCCAGTATTGCACATATTCAGACGCGGTGCTAAATTAGAGTTGCACACAGA
This sequence comes from Maratus michaelseni, assembly GCA_963931845.1. Taxonomy (NCBI): domain Eukaryota; kingdom Metazoa; phylum Arthropoda; class Arachnida; order Araneae; family Salticidae; genus Maratus; species Maratus michaelseni. The sequence continues at coordinate 344,159,309 of OZ007591.1, read as the reverse complement.
TGCAAGTGCTATAGGTTTTGGTAGTGTCCTACTACAGGAAGATGAAAACAAAAACCTACACCCCATACATTACATGAGTAGAAAAACTACACCTACTCAATCAAAATATTCGAGTTATGAATTAGAAACACTTGCAGTAATTGAGTCAATGAAAAAATTTCGAAATTATTTATTGGGAACAAAAGTTAAAATTGTTACTGATTGTGAAGCATTCCAAAAGACACTCGACAAAAAAGATCTTGCGCCAAAAATTGCGAGATGGGCTCTATTTTTACAAGAGTTTGATTATGAAATAGTACATCGAGCGGGAAATAAAATGAAGCATGTCGATGCACTAAGCAGAAATACGGTATTGGTAGTAACACGTTCTTATGACGAATTAACAGCAAAAATTAAATTAGCGCAACAAGAAGATGAGCATATTCAAACCATCAAAAAATTTATCGAAAAAAATGAAAGCTCGGAATATTTTAATCGAAATGACATACTGTATAAATATGAAAACGACAGAGAACTGTTGATGATTCCCGTAAATATGCAAAAAGAAATAATACGCAATGTTCACAATAAAGGTCATTATGCGGTAGCAAAAACCGAAACAATTCTAAAAGAAAACTATTTTATACCCCAGTTAAGGAAGCAAATAGAAAATGTCATTGCGAATTGCGTAGAGTGCATTTTGTGTAACAAAAAGCAAGGGAAAGGAGAAGGTTTATTGAACCCGATTCCAAAACAAAATATTCCCCTTGAGACTTATCACATTGATCATATCGGACCAATGCCATCCACTCACAAAAATTATAATCATATTTTTACCGTCGTAGATGCTTTCACAAAATTTGTCTGGTTATACCCAGTTAAAACTACTGCTGCCGTAGAAGTTATAGATAAATTAAAATTACAACACAACATTTTCGGAAACCCGTCCCGAATAATAACCGACAAAGGACCCGCGTTTACATCCGATGATTTTGAAGCATATTGTAACGAACAAAAAATACAACATGTTCCAATAACAACAGGTGTTCCAAGAGGAAATGGCCAGATAGAACGGATGCACAGAATATTGATACCAATTTTATCAAAACTTAGCATAGAAGACCCCACGAAATGGTACAGATATGTAGCATCGGTACAGAGAATTATAAACAGCACTATATCTAGAAGCACAAAATTTTCACCATTTGAGCTTCTAACAGGAATTAAATTGAGACATAAAAACGATTTGCAAATAAAAGAGTTGTTAGACGAAGAACATGTAAATTCAATTATGTCAGAGAGAAATTTCAATAGGGAAATTGCAAAAGAGAACATTTTAAAAATACAGGAAGAAAATCGTAAAACCTATAATAAAAAAAGAAAAGCAGCCAACACTTACAAACTCGGTGATTTAGTAGCTATACAAAAAACACAATTTGGTACAGGCATGAAGTTGAGACCTAAATTTCTCGGTCCCTATGAAATCACCAAAGTGAAAGGAAAGGATCGATACAACGTAAAGAAAATCGGCTACCATGATGGTCCAAACATTACATCGAGTGCTGCTGACTTTATGAAACGATGGACAAATTGGACAGATTGATATTTTGAAACAATATTCTTTTTACTTTTATTGAACATTATGAGTGAACTCTGAACGTTAAGAAATTTTCAACGTTATAACAAGTTTTGTTGTGTTATTTTCATTTTTATATATTAGGAAACACTGTATGTTTCAATATTTACTATTGTTTATTATTTTGTTTGTATATATATATTTTTGTGTGCATTTGATAGTTTTAGATTTTAGTCGACTGGTTCTATACCTAGTGAAATTAGTAGATGATGACTGTGAGGACGCAGCACAGTCAGGACGGCCGAGTTGTGGTCGCAGGAGTTCTCATCTGAACTTTGGACTGCTAACCCAAGCACATATTTTATTGGGGCTTGTGAAATTGAATGATGCCTCGCGAACAATAGAATATTTGATGATGTGCAATTTTATCGTGAGAACAGAGTAGATGTGCTACAGTTTTCGTCCCGATCAGACGAATCGAGGATAGTCTCTGTTTAATTCTATGCCGGTCGGTGGAACCGCGTATTTAACAAATGTTTAAGCCCGACAGACGGTCGGATCAATTCTAAGTGTATATAAGTTTTTAAATTAATGTTGTAAATATTTTATATGATAATCAAGAATTAAAAATATAACGTTTAATCAAATTGAAAAACGTGTGGACTATTACTCATTCCCCTAGACGCCAGCCTAAATCCTACATATATGCGTTGCATTCTGCTATTGTTTTAGCTCCAATAAAAGGGTCGAAGAAAAAAGATGGCAAACATCTCCAAATTAATGCAGTCGTAGTTTGAACTTTAAGCAGTAGTAGGCCGAGTAGTGTGTAAAATGAAGGAAAAGGAAAGAAGAACATCAAGGCACTCGAATTCATTTATTTAAACCCACTCATCTTTAAATTCCAGGGGGAATCTCTATCTTCGAAATTTTCTATGTTAAAACACACTGGAACGCCAGCTACACTTTATTTTAACAATCAATTCGAGGACTAAATCCCTTTTCTCTCTCTCTCTCTCTCTCTGTCAGTTCGTCTTAAGTGAAGCTGCGCCAGAAGAATTTCGTAACACGTGACCTATTTTACCCAATTTTATGTTCAACTTTAGCCGCGTACTTCTTTTTATTAGTGAATTATTATTGAAGAAATATGTCTCTCTTAGGCTTTTGGCGAGAAAAGAATTTTCTAGAACATTATCGAAATTAAAAAACGCGGGAAACTGAAAGAATAAGTTTCGTTTTTTGCGTATTAAAAACAATTTAAAAGAATGATTTTTTAGACTATTAGGAAAGAAAAATGGTGAATTTACACAGATTAAAAGAAATAAAAGTGATTTAAATGCGGGAATAAATAGGAAATATTTAATATAATAAGGAATTTAAGAAAATAAGTTTTTTAAGAAGAAATATTGTTATAAAATGTAATTTTTACATCTTATTTGTTGGGAAATAAAAAGTGAAATTAAGTAGAATAGGATAAAAAATGTTTTAAATATAGACAGTAATGGAATATTTTTAAGAAAGGGAATATTTTAATAAACTAGGGTTTAAAATGGAATATTAATAAAAGAAATTTGTTATACAATAAATTGAATAGGGTATAGAATTTTAAATTTTGTAATATATATAACTGAAAATTTCTCGAACTGTGGCCACGTCACCAGAACATGTTCCCTTTCATATGCTATACATGTTATTAATAAATATGTACTTACTTTTTGTGACGCTTTTAACGGTTTTGTCTGAGGCATCTTTGATATCTTTAGTGTAAAGCAACCAAAATTTTCCAGCTTCAGGATCATTCGTTATGTCTGCAATCTGATACACATACATTCGACCAGACGTATATCTGTGTAGAAACCTGTAAAAAATAATTTTTAATTTTTATCACAGCATTTTTATCATCCCAAACAAATTTTTAGATTAAGTTTAGTTCACATCTTGTCAGTACTGTGCCGAACTAATTTGAATATAAACAAACTCCTTTTATTTCCTTGTTTAAAAAATCCCGCTCAACAACTCAAAACTTTCTGATACATTCGCAATTTTTTTTAATCATAAAAGCATGAAACTGAAAGAAATGACCATTTATGTTATTTAGAGTTAAAAAGATTTTTGCATTTTTCGATAAATGTATTACATCTCGAGTTGTATGCGATTCCTTTCTCATAACGAACTTTCTCGGACGTTTGGAAATTCAATTCAAAACGCCAACTTTGCTAGCATTTTCTAAATGAAATTTTGTCTCTATAGAAAAATGGAAAACGCTATTCAGTTTAATATTTTCTAAATAAGAACAGTTGGAAATTTTATGGATTTATGAATAAGAAGAAATTCGAGAAAGTGTCAGAAAGTAGCCAATTTGAATTTGAAAACAAACAGTCTTAATGAAGTGAACTTTCAAACCCGATTAACTAAAATATGAAAACAATTAGATATGCATCATTTGAAAGCATCTTAATAGAGTTCATTTTAAAGATATGTATATTTATTCGTGCAGTTTTAGTATATTTTCCTCTTTCCTTTGAACTTGAACAGCTTGTAGAAAAACCTCGCAAGATCTTAAGGGTTTCTTCGTATTTATATCAGTATATAATAGATTGTACACTGCAAATAAAAGTGTTGATTTTACAGTATAATACTGCCACTCCAGGTGCCAGTATTATACCGTAAAATTAACAGTAATAAACAGTACAATAAGCAGCAATAATAAATACGCTACCGCGCAAACCTCACAAGATTTTAAGGGTTCCTTAGTATTTATATCAGTATATAATAGATTGTACACTGCAAAAAAGTGTTGATTTTACAGTATAATACTTGCACTCTAGCTGCTAGTATTATACCGTAAAATTAACAGTAATAATTAACAGTAAAGTAAGCAGTAATAAGCTGCCGCGCATGCGCGGTAGCGTATTAATGCTTATTTTACAGTTTATTACTGTTAATTTTACAGTATAATACTGGCAGCTGGAGTACCAGTATTATACTGTAAAATCAACACTTTTTTTTGCAGTGTATATAAATTTTAAAAAGTAAAATTTTCTCTAAATTAGCAGTTTCAAAAAATGTGACGTCACGGCAGGCGGGAGAGTATCATTCGAATGTGACAAACTGTGACATAGGGGAAAGCAGGAGTAAAATAATTACAAAATTTGCGTGATATAATTATTAGATGAACCCTAAGATCGTGAAATATCTTGCTTAAAAGTATAGATATAATCGGGTTAGTCGAAATTATTAGATTAGTCTGGTAATTACGACTAATTTCCAGTCTGGTGTCCCTTGAGGCTTCTGAATATGAGATGATTATTAGATTGCATCTGAAAGGATAATTGTTGAGGATAATTCTATAGGCGGAATGTCAAAATTTTTCCCATCGGCGTACCAACTGTTTCCAAAACATATTTTACATGACACAGTTGCACCAACAGCCAAAAAGATTCAGTGGATCAAAAATTGACGAATCAAAATTACTTATGTTCCAAATTATTATAAATTTTGTTATTAGAAAAAAAAACTATATTGGACACATACATATAAAAATTTCAGAAAACAAAAAAAAAACTGTAATATGATATCTTTGGTGCATCTTAGAGGCCAAATAATTGTGGCATCTTAAGGTTCTTACTTAGTCAAGAGAATACAAGCTGAACTAGATTCAGCTGATAAGGGGTTTCTACTTGAGTTTTTTATATTTTTCATTTTCGATAATAATGCCTCACAGGTTTAACTAAAAAGGAAAGAATGGCAAAATGTCAAACGCCAGCATCTTTACACAGTTCTACGTACCTGTAATTAAATTCGAAGTTGCATTAAGTTGTCAGCACTTTTGCTTATACTGCTTGGTAATCTTTCATATTCGATAATCTCCAACATTTCTCTTAATTTGATAAATTAATGCACCCATATTGAATTAGATTGTAATTCAATAAGTTGTATTTAATTTATTTTTCAATTTCCATCCAATCGAATTTAGACAAGCTCAGCTAGTCTAAATTCATGTATTTTGTATAATTTCATTGTGTTTGATGTAGATCCTCAATTAATACCGTGCCTAAAGTATTCAGTCATGTGCCATACGTTCGTCCCCCCCCCCCCTGCTTTAGGCTAATTCTGAAATACAAAAATAAATTTACAATTTGTTCAATATCTGTCGAAATTGGACTATAAGTGAACAGAATGTAAAGATTGTTAAAAGAAGGAAAACTTTAGAAATAAGTGAGTTTAAATTAATAAATTCTGTGCAAATTCAAGATTTAAATTTGAAAAAAAAAACGTATTTTACTTGTATTTGGCATCAGTAGACTGTGCCACTCTCATCACATCGTAGGCTGAGCTGTTGTTTGGCATCTTAAGGTATATAGTGTGAACAATTTCTGCCTCATCGCCTATGAACAAGCTATACTGGATGAACATTTTCTCATCGAGCCTTTCAGTCACATCTGCAATCGCATTTTCTAAAGGATTAAGAAACAAGAAATATAATTAAAAAAAAATAAGTAACATGTTTTTAATCCAAAATTAATATGTTTTCTAACAAAAACATAAAAAATTAGATTTTTTATACAAAATTTAAACAAAATCGATTCGTTAGATCAAGGATATCAATCAAAAAACGCAAAATAATGTTTTTCTCCTGGATCCAAGCACCGGTGCCTGAAAATACATTGGCTATTGAATTTCTATCGACAATGAACTAGTGTGCAACGTTGGAGGGAAATAAATTTGACTCAAGCAGGTCAAAAATCGATTGCAAGATAAGACTTAGACAAACAAACAAAGAACAAACAAAACTAAATAAAAGCGTATAAAACTAAACAGTCAAACTAAAAATTGGAGCTAAGGCTGAAATTAATGTTTATTTGAAATGTTTTTTTTTTTAGATACCTGTGCAAATTAATTGGGACAAAGTAAAAATTTCACCCTTTTTCATAAACTATACCTTTACACCATCCTCTGCCTTTATATACACTGGGTAATACATCTATTGGCATGAAGTATGTTTCTGTTTAGCTGAAATTACCTCTTGAATTCGTTTTGGCATTGTTTCCATTAATTTAGTGCAGATATGTTTGACTGATGTAGTGCAGATATGTCAGATATGTTTGACTTCATCATCGTAGAATCACACTTTTACAGCATTCGTGATCATGCATTCTTTGATTGTATAGTCCATTTTACCTAAACGTCTCTTCAAGTTATTCCACAAGTGTTCTATAAGATTTAAGTTTGGGGAATTTCTAGGTCAATCTAGTAAATTATTTTATTTTTCAGCATGATAGTTTTGAACAATTTTGATTTGTGATATGGGGCCAAGTCATCCCCAAAAACATCTATTTCAGAGGATGTTTTAAAGTTTGTTGGGTGTGCTCAGGTCGTAAGTCATAACAGTTGCTTCGTCTAACGACATTTGTTTTGAAACCCTGCACAAAGAAATGACTTTCATCACTGAAAATAACATTTTTACAGCTATCCACAGACCATGATTTATTTATTTTGGCCCATTCTAAACTTCGTTTCATCATTTTATCATGCAAATATTGTTTTTCCGTTGGTCTTCTTGCCTTCCGGTCAACTTCCAGAAACCTACGGCTTTCAGTTGAGTAACGGACACCAAAACCACTAGTCAATAAATCTTTTGAAGGTTTGAGTTTGTTTTTAGGTTCCGTACTTAAAAAGTAAAAACGGAACCATTATAAGATCACTTCTGTGTCTGTCTGTCCGCCTGTCAGAGCCCTTTTTCTCGTACACTATGGGACGTAGAAAGTTCAAACTTCGGAAAGTTATAAAGCCTTTTTACCTACATATTTCCAATTTATTAGCCATTCACAAATATTTTTAAGAAAAATTTAGGGGTCTAATTAAGTTACATGAAAAAAAAAAGAGTTTTCCTTATGTATATCATGTGGGGTATCGTGTGAAAGATCTCGTGATATCAAACTCATAAATATATTTGTTGTTTCCAGAGATATAGATATATATTTTCAGCGATATCGTCGAAAATGCACTGCAAAAAAAAATGTTTCCCTCCCCTCTATTTCTGAATCTACGGAAACTAAAATTATGAAAAAATTAGAGGTAGTAGGAGTTTATTAATTAATAAATAGTAATTAATAAATTTAATCTACGGAACCCTTTGAGCGTGAGTTATACTTGAACTTAACCGATTTATTATTGGATTCATCTTACTATATCTGATTAGAATTTTATCGGTTATTGGAGTTGTTTTCCGTTTTCTTCCAGATTTACCTTTTCTTTTTAGAGATGATGATACAGATGCATTATATATCTTAAGAATTCTTGATACACTAGATCTGACAACACCAACTGCACATTGCACAAGCGATGTCGCTCTCTGTCACAGAAGTGTGATCCTTAAGAGCAATTATTTTTTAATGCTTTCTTGAAGTAATATGCATTTTTAGATGCACGAAAGCAACACAGATCTATCAGAGAGCGAAAACTAACATCCATCTCTCACACACAGAAGATCACAACTGAAGCTGAAGTGATTATTTCCAGTTCAAAACATGTGAAACTAAATTCTTATGCTAATTTAATTTTAACACAAGTATTCAAATTGGTAAAGAAATCATGTAAGTTGTTATTTTCTAACTGGACGAAAAATATCCGGTAATGTGTTCCGGGAAAATGCGTTAAAATTAATCAAGTATAATCACGTATCCAGCGTTTACTGGAGTTCCACTACCTGCGATTTATTCTGTTGAGCTGATTCAGATATCACACCAGATGCTATGATCAATAAAGTTAATTGGATGACTTAGGTCTTCCAGATTCGACCGGGAGGGCTCAGATGGTAGAGCATTGGTAGCTTCAGCCAATAGATCCCAGGTTCGAATCCTGGCATAGACATTTTTCATCCAGTTGGAAAACTACAACTCAAACATTCTTATGGTCAAGTTCTAACAGTCATACCATCAGAAGGCAGATAAAACCGGTCTAAATCAGTTTAAGACACCAACTGGCATTACATTTATCAGAAAAAATAGCTTGTGCCAATTAATTTTCACAGTAGAGTAAGTGTATAGTATAGCTACTCAAACATTTTAATAAATAATTGTGAAGTGTGCAAGACTAGTCATCATTATTCTACAGGGAGATTATAATTAAAGTCCCACTTTCAAAATGCTGTAGAAAATGGAACCACTGGTCAGAATGACTTCAAATTCGAACTGAATATACTGGAAGAAGGGGGAAACGGTATGGCATTAGAAAGAAACAGTTCCAAAGTGCATCAATAGAGGGTGCTGTAAGCCGGCATAACGAAAGTGGATTCGGCTACAAGTGGCAATTTTAATCGAAATACGACGGTTTTGGCATGAGTTGCACAATAAACCAACTATACTGTTCAATGTGCATGAGTGTTTCGGTTGTTTGACGGAAAAAATGACTTCTATAACAGTCAACAGTTGTAGTACTGTTAGTGATAAGCCCATCCATCACGGCAAGGTCGTACCACATTGGATGGGAAAAATTGGTTTTTAATTGTCCTTTGGCCAAAAACCGAATAAAAAGCACATAATGATTCGTTTTTTAATTGCGCATGAGTGTCTTTTAATTTGCATAGTATGCCGCTTACAGCGCCACCTACTGACACACTTTGGAACTTTTTTTCTTATGCCATACCGTTTCCCCCTTCTTCCAGTATATTCAGTTCAAATTTGAAGTCATTCTGACCAGTGGTTCCTTTTTACAGCATTTTGAAAGTGGGACTTTAATTATAATCACCTTGCAGAATAATGATGACTAGTCTTGCACACTTCACAATTATTTATATTTATAATATAACATAATATTTACATCTATCATGATTATAGATATATTAAGTAGAAAACCTGTAGCATGTTTAAGCACAATTTTTTCAAATCTTATTACTTTATGGCACTTACCTTGTATTCGGTAAGAATTCAAGCAATTCACCTTTCCTATATCGACAAGACTTCTGCTGCTTAAAAGAGGAAGAACCAAGTAAACAGAAAGAAAGTCCATGGATTCTGAATCAAAATAATTCTTAAAAAATTTCACTGTTGCTGTGACATTCCATTCCATATTACTTTCTTGTCCACTTGAAATGAGTGCCTAAAACAGAAGAACTATAAGTCTCATAACTAACAATCGGTATCAAAACTCCCGATCGATTTTCTATATTTAATGCTTAAGTATAACAGGGAAGCGCTAAGCACGCCTCAATAAAATTCTGCTATGATATTTTAAAGGCGATAGGGTAGATAAAGATCAATTTTTGCTTCGACTTTTGTTTCGAAAACAGTTCCGAAAGTGAAAGTATCTTAATAATAATAATAATAATAATAATAATAATAATAATAGCAATAAAATAAAAAACTTGAAATCAAAATCGAAAAAGTACAAACGAGCGTGCATAGAGATTGACCTCAGCTATCCAATGCGAAAAAAAAATCGTTTAAATATGTTGAAATGCGAACGAGATATTGTAATTTATTTCCCCCATAGGATTAACATTAGCTAGCGGGTGTTTCCGCCTGAGTGAAGTAACCTCTTAAGTTAATAAACCTCTTAAGTTAAGAAATAGCATAGTTGAAAATAACCCCTTCTTCAATTTCCGCCAATCGACGGAAATGTACTGGTATTCTTTTAAGCAGCCCTGTAAATGGTCTATAGAATTTATACACGCCAAAAAAATGTGAAAAAAAAACTAGTTAAATTTTAAAACGCACAGCACAACTGAAAACGCACTTCCAGCAATTATCGTTCATAGTCAGTACTGTAAACTGATTCTTTTGCGTGTCCCAGTAAGTGAAAGATAAAATGTTATGCACACCGTATTCCACATTAAGCTTCTTGTAGGGCACCTCAGGGATGTATATCAAATTTCAGTATGCTTGAAATAGAGAAGCATCAATAAAATACATTGCAAGCGATTTTTTCCCATACATCACAATGCAATGGAAATTTTTTGAGTGTCCCTATAAAAAAAAAACTATAAATGCTACACACTTCATTTTCTGTACAGAACATACATGGTAAACATTAACAACATCTATCAATTACTCGACAATTCGAGTATATATACGCGAGTTAGATCTCGAAAAGACAGACAAACCGAATTCATAAACAATTTTCAACTATGTTGGAAAGTGTTAACGAACCGAATTCATAAACAATTTTCAACTATGTTGGAAAGTGTTAACAAACCAAATTCATAAACAGTTTTCAACTATGTTGGGAAGTATTAACAAACCGAATTCATAAACAGTTTTCAACTATGTTGGAAATTGTTAACAAACCGAATTCATAAACAATATTCAACGATGTTGGAAAGTGTTAACAACTACGTTGAAAAGTATTAAAAAAAGAAAGTTGTCTATAAGTTCTGAATCTAAAATTTGTATTTTGTTTATTTCTAAATTTATTTTGAATAAATTATTATATTCATCAATGAAACTATCAAATTTTATAATGTCTTTCCAGAATATCTATTCCCTTTATATTATATTTGATCTTTTCACTGTAGAATAAATTATTATATTCATCAAAGGAACTATTATTCTTTGTAAAGGACTGCCGGAATATTTATTCCCTTTGCATTATATTGTGACCTTGCCGCTATAAATAAATAATAAACTTTAAAAAATATATTAAACTAATAAAAGCTTAATAATTTTAAACTACTAAAATTTTAATAATTCAACTAATAATAAACAAAAGTTAGATATTAAAAACAATAGTTAATAACAATAAAAATTAAAAAAACTAAGTTAAATAACAATAGTAGTAAAAAAAATATATATATCTACCCTATATATATAAAATCCTAATGAAACGAATTTGTGAAACGATTTTATGAAACGAATTTATGAAACGATTTTATGAAACGACTGATTAAACGACTGATTATGTTTCAGGGCTATTTTTAATAAAATATTAAACGCTTGATGGTGAAATTAATACCAATTGTCCATAAAAATCCGCGGATGTCAAAACTGGTAATAGAATTTTGAAATTGGAATTTGTTTTCGAGATATTAATTTTTTTTTAATTTTAATCTACCCTATATATATAAAATCCTAATGAAACGAATTTGTGAAACGATTTTATGAAACGAATTTATGAAACGATTTTATGAAACGACTGATTAAACGACTGATTATGTTTCAGGGCTATTTTTAATAAAATATTAAACGCTTGATGGTGAAATTAATACCAATTGTCCATAAAAATCCGCGGATGTCAAAACTGGTAATAGAATTTTGAAATTGGAATTTGTTTTCGAGATATTAATTTTTTTTTAATTTTAATCTACCCTATATATATAAAATCCTAATGAAACGAATTTGTGAAACGATTTTATGAAACGAATTTATGAAACGATTTTATGAAACGACTGATTAAACGACTGATTATGTTTCAGGGCTATTTTTAATAAAATATTAAACGCTTGATGGTGAAATTAATACCAATTGTCCATAAAAATCCGCGGATGTCAAAACTGGTAATAGAATTTTGAAATTGGAATTTGTTTTCGAGATATTAATTTTTTTTTAATTTTAATGATATTTCTGCAATGATGGCAACTAATTACTCAGTTTTTTTTGTGACAAAAAAGGGAAAAAAATTGAAAAGGATCCCGATAGGGATTATTGATTTATTTTTATTCGTCATTTTCAAATTGAAATTGAATTTATCTTTTATTTCAATCGATAATGAAGACAAGATTGTGATTAAATTATGTTTTTCAGGAAAATTTGAAAAAAAAAAAATCACATTTCTATCGTCAGGATTCAATCGTCTGTCAGCATTTAATTTAATTTATAAACTGAAAATATTTTGAATAAATTCGTCCAAATGACGTCATTTATGTAAACGCAAAAGAAAGGGGGGAAAGGAATTAATAGTAATTAATATTTATTGATATCATTTTATTATTTTTTGTAAAATTTAATTAAACGAATTTATAAAATCACTAATTCGGATATTTGAAACGAATATATAAAATAATAATTGCCCAACCGAACGGAAGGAGAATAAAATATCCTGCTTGGTTTTCTATCCTGCTTGGTTTTTTCCGCCAAGCTTTTTAAAATAGCTTCAAAGACCCCTATAATAGAAAAGCACCAAAAGTTCATTGGGTTTGTTTTCATAACTTTTGGCAACAAATCTATATATATTAACGAATCTATCCCTTTTTGAAGCTCGAATTACGCCAAACCTAAAAGCAAAGGATCCTATACTGGAAAAGTACCCGATTTTCTAATGGACAATATTCAAGTGACATAACATGGTGTAAAATTATCGCGGATAGCAAATTTGTTTAAATATCTCATCAATTGATGCCGAATAAATGCAGGCATGCATGCACAAAATATTTAATTAATTTTGTATGATACATAATTATTAGAAAATTCGTATATACATATTAATTAAAATAAATAATTTACGTATTTAAAATAACATGAAAATATGCATGATGGTGCACTAAAATAGAGAGAAAATTAAAACCTGTTAATGAAAATGTGTATAACATAGTACTTTTCAATACCGTGGTTCTTAATGTTATTCACAAGCAGATGGAATTTTTCTCATTTTTATACGCAAAGGAAGAATATAATACAGATCGTTGTTATAAAAGTCCGAGAGGTAGCCATAATTTAAACCTAACCATTTTACACAAGCTGGTTTTCAAGTTGTAATTGATTTTACTTATCAATCCCGAAAACAGTCGTCAGTTGCCGCAACAGCTGTGTATGAGACCATGGTAATCAAAAAATGCCCCATTAAAACGTTAAAAGCATGGCAACCCAATTACAGATTTACCAATATTTAAAAAATAAAACACGCTGTCATGTTTTTAGAGGCCTCAAAGTCTGAGCGGGGGTTGGCGAGCGTAGCTCGCAGGGGGTAGGCCCCCTAGTATATATATATAAAGCTAATTTTCAATATTTATAACTTTAAATGTATTTTAAGCGATTATTTTAATGCATTAATAAAATAACAGCGGGTCTAATAGGGAAGTTACTTAAGCGAGAAAAATCAAACTTACTTGAGTAATCATTGCTGTCGTATAAATGTTTCCAAAGCTGCCATCGGAAAGTTGACTTTCAACAAATTGCTCTATCGTTTCGTTATATATACTTGAATCGTTGAACAAGTTATCATATTCTTCGTACTTGTTTTTTATGCAAGACAGAGCCATGATCGTCATTGCTCGAATATCTGAAAAACAAATAAACGGAATATTTGAAATTCAAGCTTTTGCACTCGACTGTAAGCAAGGCAAGAAGGATGTCGTGTTTATCAATTTATACAGGATGTCCGAAAAGTCTGGAAACGTGTCAAATAACTCGAGAAATATACATCGTATTGAAAAACGACATAATGCATGTTCAATATTTTTGAAAAATCTATTTAGGGATATGAAAGTTGCCATTTTTCTAAAATATTAAACACGTATTTTTACGTTTTTCAATCTGATGTATATTTTTCGACTTATTTGAGCGTTTCTCTCTCTAGACATTGCAATGGTAACGATTCTCACAGCATTGCACTCGATTACAGCACCATCTACAATGTTTCGAAGAAAATGTTCAATACAAAAGTTACGTATTTTTTCCTGTAGAATCCGAATCTGCAATAAAAAATGGGGGTCATCATTTAAGATTTCAAAAGTGTTCCCCCCCCCCCCCCCCCGGAGGCAACTTTCATATCCCTAAACAGATTTTTCAAAAATATTGAACATGCATTTTGCCGTTTTTCAATCCGATGTATATTTCTTGAGTTATTTGACCGTTTCTAGACTTTTCAAACACCCTGTATATGCCAATGCAAATTGAAAAATCCGGCTCTTTGCGAACAGCCTGAGTTATTTGCGAAAATCCAGGCTAATTACAGAATCATCTACCTTTTCCCAATCAGACTGACATTTTTCAGGGTTATTGCTGTAGGACCCTACGTAGCTTTAGGCTAATTGGAAAATGATTATTTGATTCCCAATCAGCCTGATATTTTTCAGGATTATTGCAAAGAGCCTGTGGAGTGTTAGTCTCACTGAAAAAAAGACCATTTGTTTCGCATTCAGCTCTTTTTAGGGTTTCGTTCATCTCACGAAACCCTATTGCTCCTGCTCCGTTGTCTGTCTGTCACAGAGCCATTCTCTAAAATTATACAACTTACAGAGTTGAAACTTCGTGTATAAATCAGAATATCAGCTGTAAAGAGCTGAAAATATTAAAATTTGAAAAATTCGTATTATTTTAATAAATAGAGATAAAAAACCAAAATTCTAACAACCTTTTCCTATTAAATTGAAACATTTTTCGTTATAGCCGATGCCAAAAATTAAAAACCAACGATGAAAATATTTTTACAATAATTATTTTTCTATCAGACGATTTCCACGTGAAAAATGAAATAAAAAGTTTCACCAATTGAAAAAAAGATTAATATGAAATAAAATTGATTGACGTCATAGTGGTAAATAAAACATAAAACGGAAAGATTTCTCAATAATACAAGGAGTATGAGTATGTGTATGTGCACAAAACAGATTAATATCACGTCATTAGAGAATTAAAAAGAAAATCTGACGTCCTATCAGAAGTTTAACGCATTTTTTCAAATGTTTCAGAATAATACAAAGCGTGTATCAATATGAGTAATAGAGAATAGTAAATATATGAGTTCAATAAACATATTGAATCATGATAAAAATCCGATTATGGAAATATTCGCATATTTTAACATTTTGAAGGTGTACAACATGTTTAATTTTGAAATTATTTTTTTTAAATATCGCATTTATTCCGCATGACAGATATTACAGTGAGAGAATATAATAGCGGGCTTAGACCGCTATCGGAATGGTTTAGATATTCGAAAAAAAGGAAAAAAATAGACCGGTAAATTTTTACTTTATAAAAAAACAAGACTTTTTTTTGTTGTTGTTGCTAAATGAAATTTGTTTGAATTTATTAAAGAAAGGATAAAGTGTTTTGAAAGGAATATTAAACGAAACCCTTTGAGTGATCTTCGATCACACTTACCCACTTGTTTTTTTTTAAAGATTTGATGCAATGGGTCTACATAGGATTAAGCTAATTAGAAAAATGACAAGCTGTGTGTCTAAATAGCCTAGTTTTATTCCGCCTTATCTTCTATATTATAAAGGACAAACGTGTCCGTGCGTAACGCTGACGTCATTTTGCGAATGGCAACAGTTGAGGATTAAATTTCAGTTTTTGTGATTTTTGCTACTGCAATTTTTTTAATTTCTAAGCATCGCACATTTTTAATTTTTACACCATTATATAGGTAAAAAAATCCACTTTCAAATGCAATTTGTTTGAAAACTGTATCTTAATTTACTGATTTATTATAGAATTTAAATTAAATTTCAAGATTAATTTCAATGATTTGAGGAAAAAAAAGATCTATCTCTATCGCTTGCAGACGATTACAAAATATTAATCCGTTTGCACTTTAAACAATGTAAAAAGTTCAGCATTTGTTTCCAGCTAATATTCCATAACGAAATTAAAATTTTATTAAGCAAACAATAGAATAGTATAAATGAATTTAACTGACATCTAATTGAAATAAGCGCTTAAAACCGCTGAAATTATCAAAAAAAAAAAAAAAAAAAAAAAAACTGCTATGGAAAAAGAAATTTTTAACAATTTCTTCGTCTGTTAACTTCTGCTAAGAGACCAATACGAAATTACCGCTTTTAAATAAATTTCAAAATTTTATTTGAATATATAATTGACATACTTCACATAAAAATGCTCTTTGGTGGTGTTAGGGGGCATTCTAAACAAAAATATTATATGTAAAAAAGTATTAGTTTTCAATAAGAATAATAATAAAAGTAAATAAATGGTTTTCACATATATTCTCTGTCCCGGGAAGCCCGGGTTGGATGCCCTAGTTACAATAATGATTCATCAGAATTAATTACTTACAGAATATGGATTGCTCAATAAAAATTAATCAGAAAAGTAAAAGAAAAGAAGAAGGAGATTTTAAAAAGCAACCCATCTCCTCTATACGTAATGATAATAAAACATTAAAAATCTGCTTCAACTGCAGATTTTATTGATAATAAATCCAAAGTAGTAAATGTTTTGTGCGTAATTATAGTATAAAAATCGGAGCAGCAACTTGAAATGCTTTTAAAAATGTATAAAAAAACTGTCATTGACAGATTTGATTAACGCACCTAAGTGACTAAGATTAATGACTGCTTCATTTTTATTTTAACGCTATACTTTTCACAAAAAATCCCCCGTGCAGAAGTATCAATAAAATCTGCAGATGAGGCAGATTTTTAATGTTTTCTCAGTATTGCATATTCAAGATAGGTTGCTGAATGAAAATAATTATAAAAAATATAAGAAAAGTCCGTATGAGTAAAATTTGCAGATGAGGCAGATTTCTAACGTTTTCTCAGCTTTGCGTAGAGAAAATGAATTGATGAGTGAAAATAATTGTAATACATACATATATATATATATATATATATATATATATATTATTGTATTTATTAATGAAATATACAGATTAGGCATATTGTTAATGTTTTCCTGGCAGTACGTAGTGAAGATGATTTTCTGAATGACAACAAATACATAAGCAAACTCTCTTATTGGCAGCTATGATTTATGCTCCGGAGTACCTGAGATTACTACTTACTTTAAATTTTATTTTAAGTCTGTAGCGCTCGTAAAATAAAAATAAGCTCGCAACGCACCTGTATGTAATTTCTTATATTAAGTTCATAGTAATATAATCATTAATATATATATATATATATTACACATCACTCCATAAAACGGAAACTCCAATCAGGGAAAACGAGAAAACATCCCAATTATGGAAGAAACACTACAAAATATTAATAATCTGGAATCAATAAAAACCTGCTACATCTGTGGTTTTACAGATAAAGGTGTTGGGAGGAGATTTGGAAACCTACTCTTAAAATAAAAAAAAAAGAATTTATTAATCTTCGTAATTTATTAGGTGAGTAACAAATTTTGCTTGATAAGGCAGTTAATTACAGTTAATTAGCTTAGAAATATTTTATAATTTTATTACATTTAGCAATATACCATTTCTACCCAATGTTGTGGGAAAAACAGCAATCTGTCTTGTTTTCAGATTTTTTTTTTTTGTACATTTTATCGGTGATGGTGGAAGGGGGTGAGGACAAAGTTTACCTATACAGTAAATAAAACTTGTTTAATTAATCTTAATTACTGACCAAGCTCACATAAATCAAATCTGTCCAGTTTTATTATTATTATTATTATTATTATTATTATTATTTTGTAATCGTTTTTATTCGGCAATCCATCTTCTCCGCGTAATGCTGAGAAAACATTAAAAATCTGCTTCATCTGAAAATTTTATAAATATAGCAATTTGTTTTTATATTTTTAAATATTTTTTTGCTAAGCAACCCTTCTTCTCTACGTAATGGTAGGAATACATAAAAAATCGGCCTCAACTGCAGATTTTATTGATGCTCCTGCATGGGGTGCTTACGAAAAATGTAGCCTTACAATAAAAATAAAGTATTCACTAACATTAGACACTCAGACGTGTTAATCAAATCTGTCAAAAATACAGTTATTTATATATTTTTATAAGCATTTTAAGTCCCTTTTCCTATTTTTTATACTAAAATGATGCATAAACATTCACTGCTTTGAGCATTGCAATAAACCTGGATAAAACTAGGCTAGCTAGACAAACAGCTGGTGATTTTCTAATTAGCCCGAAACTTCATAGGCGGTTTGCAATAAGCCTGCAGAAAATCAGGAAGATTGAGAATCAAATAATAATTTTCCAATTAGCCTAAAGTAGCATATGTTCTGTGGAATAAGCCTGAAAAATATCAGGCTGATTGGAAAAAAGCAGGTGATTCTCCAATGGACTCGACCTGGGTTCGAAGCTAAAATTCGTCTGCTGGCTATATCTACTTTGATATTAGCATAGTGTTCTATGGCGTATATGTTATTAAAGTTTATTTGTTAAAAATATTGCAAACAGATTTATTGTGATAGCAGTAGATAATTAATATATTGTAATATAAATTCAAACTATTATTTTGTATCCAAGAACATTTTCAAAATTAGCAAATTTAAGTTAAACTTCATGAACGCAATCTGGGTCGAGGCAAAAACTTGTTTGCTGGCGGTATTTGGGCCTGCACATACTGGCATTTTGGTGGTACAGTGGCTAGAATAATGGGTTAAAAAACCACCAGATATGAGCGATGATGCCACGTGCATAAGGTCGATTAGCCTGGCTCTTTGCAAACGGCCGGATTTCTCATTTAGCATACGACATATATATACGGTGTCCCAGGATTATTGGGACAAACTTTAAGGGGAGGCAGGTGACATCACAAGGATTCAGATTTGCATAATAATCCATGGTCGGAAACGGTTTCGTTAACCGTTAGGTGGTGTTGCTCACAAGAGCACTGGAGGAAACCTTACTTGTTGCCAGCACCTCTAACATCTGCAGATTATCTCATTTTTTTGCAAGAGGTGCTACCAAGCTTACTTGACACTATGCCAAACATGTCAGATGCCATATGTGGTTTCAACATGATGGGAAACCTCCCCATTATGGCAGATGTGTTTGTGAACATTTGAATCAGGTGTTTGGTCCACGCTCTCCTGATTTAAGCAGCACAGATTTCTATCTTTCGGGTGCACTGAAAAATGCTGTATACGCAACGCCTGTGGATTTCGATATGGATCTGGTTGCAAGATTCATCTGTGCTGCTGCGGATATCCAACAAAATCTAGGTGTATTTGAGCGAGTCCACCAATCCATGGTCCAACGGTGTAATGCATGCATCACTAGCAATGTTGAAAACTTCTAACATCTTTTGTGACATTTTCACACATCATCTACCACAGCACATGTGATATCTTTCACCAATAAATTATTTCAGATGATCTCCGCCTTGTGTCTCTTCGTTTCTTGTACCTGTCATACTACTTTCCCATGACGTGTCCGACCATGGGTTGCTATGCAAATCTGAATCCTTGTGGTGTCCCCTACCACCCCTTAAAGTTTCCGACCATGGGTTGCTATGCAAATCTGAATCCTTGTGATGTCCCCTACCTCCCTTTATAGTTTGTCCCAATAATCCTGGGACACCCTGTATATATACTTGAAACTAGAGTTGTTACGTCAAGGCCGTACTCCCTTAATATAGCCGCGGCTATGTCCCTTGGATAATCCGCCCACAAACCGATAGACCAACGGCTACGTCGAAGCCTTATTGAAAACCGTATCTCATTTCCATATAAGTTTTTATGTGGTGGCGTCACATGATGCCTCTTACCAATAATATATTAATTTAGTATTCCATTAACATATTATTAGTAGTGTATCAGTAGGAAAAACTTTTAGAAATATATTTTGAACATTGTTAAGATAATAGGAATATTTAGAAAACGTCTTGCGATTTAGAAATAGTTGAACACTGTTTTAATATAGTGATATCGGCGTCTCCACTTCTTCCCCTCCCCATAGAAAAAAACAAAATAGAACAATAGGAAAACTGTTGTTGAATTTGTAAGATTTAATTGTCCAATCTTGGGTAACATTTGCGGATGGTATTTCTCTACAAAATTAAGAACATTTTTCGTTATTCATTTTTGTTATGAATTTTGGCTTATGAATTTTGACATGTTTACTTTCTATGATTTTGAAGAAGGCCTTATTTTCTAGATTCACGCATTATACTAAAAGGTGCGACATTACAGGGTGACAAGATTATTCGTCTTGGCGAAAACTAAAAGTAGGTTATTATGAAAAGGATTAAAAGTTTCTTTGAAAACATTTAAATTCAGTCATTAAAAAATTTATCTAGATAACATTAAAATTAATAAAAGGCAGTTTACCCATAAGAAAAGGAAAATCCGGATTCTTCTCGAGAAGTTCAAGCAGATAGGTCACGTCTGATGGAGATAGCACCCAGTCTGAGTTGCAAAGTGTCAAGTAAGCACCAGGGCATGGAATTTTCGTGATGGACACACGTTCATAAAGAATCCTGACTAGGTCATATCCATGGAACTGCCGAGGATTGTGGCATGTCACAATCAAAGCATTCACAAACATACTGAGTTCGCTAATTGATATTGGTTCGGAGGAGTTTCTGCGAAAACAATATGATGCATAATATATTTTATAATCAAACCATTAGTATAAAGATCTGAATGTATACATTTGTTAAACCTGTTTATGATACCTTTTGTAATTTATCTCTAAAAGAAATAATCGGGGTGGCAGCGTCACACTTTTGCAGTCAATTTTAGCACCGCTGATTTTTTAAAAAGTATATATGATAGGTTAGATGGTACAGATAACGTAATTGCTATTTAGCTGGTGCACTAGCGTAAGCTGTTGCCACAGCAACATCGCAGGATCAGATGCAATGTTATATGAATGGTGTCCAGATTTCGGATATTTCTGCGACTAGATGGCAGTTATTTGTAATTGCGACACCATTTATTTACCGTAGTACCATGCCATGTGACACTCCCGCTAATGCGACAGCTGACTGGCAGTTTCGTTATCTGTACCATCTAAACTGTCATCATATTTAAAAATCAGCCATGCTAAAATTGTGACACTGCTTCCTAGACTAGAAAATCTTTATAAGCAAATTCCCATTAAAAATTGAAAAAACAAAATCCTGATATATATATATTTTTTTTATGTTGATGTACATAATTGTTAAAAAGATCTGTGGAAAAACTATATTTCGTCCGTTAAAAAAAATAATAAAACTTTTATAGTTTGAAGATTTAATTTTTCATTTGAAGACAGAATAAACTTTTTAAAACAACATTACAGTTACTTTTCAATCCCTCGGTATCTCAAGCTTTTATCACAGAATCACAGTATTCTATAAAGTGATCGGAAAGTCAAGTGGAGTCACTCCAGATCTTTTAAACTGCTTTGAGGCATTCGCTTTCCTATGTTTTGAAATACATATCAAGCAGATTTGAACTTTCTTATTATTACTAGTGTTTCCTTATATTATTCTGAACGAAGATTCTAACCACTCTGCTATTATGCTTAACAGTTTACTTAAAATGTAGATTATATAAGTAAATATATAATACAAGATTATTACAAATGAACTATCGAGTTTTGATACGTTACTACTTGCGAACTAGGAAGCGTATATGTTTCCATGATAACTCAAACATGAGGGCGTTAACTACAGTTTCGCGCTGCGTATGTGTCATCCGTGTGTGGTTGCCATGGTTACTGCGCGAACGTCATATTCAAAATGGCGACTGGACAGCAGAAACGTTTTGTGTACTAGAATTTTCACAGTGTGAATCACTTATAACCGTTCAGAGAGCTTTCCGGAAGGCATACAAATGAAAACCAACAACCCAACAAAGCATTCTGCGCTGTTATCGACAGTTCAAAGAAACCGGTTGCTTATGTAAATGCAAAAGTTCCGGCCGACCAAGTGTTATTGAAGAAACAATGAACCGAGTTAGAGAGAGTTTCATCCGTAGTCCCAAGAAATCAACAAATCACGCTAGCCGCGAACTTTCCATTCCACAGCCAACTGTGTGGAAAATTTTGAGAAAAAGATTACTATTATCGCCTTGACATTTGCCGTATCACTCAAGGAGCACATATTGAACATCTGTAGTATGGACGTCAATCTTGTATACTGTCGGTTTATTTTCATGTATAACTCATTGTTGTAACCCAATTATGTTCGAAATAAACGCTTTGGAAACCCGATGATTCTTTTGTAATAACCCAGTAGTTAAAATGTAAAATTAGAACCTTAAAAGAGCCACTAAAGTTTTTAATTCTAGTTGTCTGACTTCAAGTTCTTTCTTCAGTTGTTTCTCAGATTTATCTTCTTCAGACACATCATCAACCTCAGCTAAATACAGAGCAGTAATGGCTCGATGAGTATTTTTCTCCCAACCATGTGCGACAGATTTTTCCATCAACCATTTCTTGGCTATAATTTGGGTGGCATTTGCTTCTCTAACTGAAGCGATTCCTCTCTCTGAAAAGTAAAATCAACTATAAGAAACTCGATAAATTATTAAAGACATTACTTACATGCTGATAAAAAGAATAGCATTTACAGATCTACATTTTCAACAAAAGAAGTAAAATACATTTTTCAGTTAAAAGATCTAACAGACATGCAAGGGACAAATAAATAATCTGCTTTTGTTAAAATTATATTTTATGTAAATTTTACTGAATGTAATAGAATGATGTGTATAGAATGTATTGAATGAATTAGAACTTATAGCTCACTTATTTATAAACTGAGATTTTTAAAAAAATGTAATTTTTGAGATATTAATAGGAGTAAATAGCAAACATATCCTAACTTTCATTAAAAGAACGTTTAAATATCATTAAATATGACAGAATTTGTTCAGTTTTATCATTTTGTGCTTATGACGCTATACAACCCTATTGTTAATTTTCAGATAACCGGATGTAACGTGGGTAATATTCAGGTAAATAAGTTTCTTTTGACTCTAGATACGAAATAAAATGAATTATTTCCTGATCCATTTTAAATAATAAACATTTTTTTATTTTTTTTGCGCTTGGAAACGTTTTTTGTCTTTAATGAAAAATATTTTTTGAGCTGTCATTTCAATCATGTATTTGTTCATAAAAATTTTGATTGGAATCCTGACATGCCCATATCAAGTTGATTAAATTTACATTGTTTATTTAATTTTTACTAATGAGTAATAACTGTATTTAACACTGTACTCATACGTCTGTTACTGGTACTTACTTTTTACAGCACAACCAGAATTGGTAGCAGTCCTTCAAATACAAACATTTGATGGCCATTTTTATGCATAAAAAGTTTGATAGGCTATCTAAAAATTAGCCAGTATAACGAGTGTTTCTAAAGTCCCGAGCAAAAACCATCAACAACAACAACAACAACAACATAAACAACAACAACAACATAAACAACAACAACAACATAAACAACAACAACAACAACATAAACAACAACAACAACATAAACAACAACAACAACATAAACAACAACAACAAAAGATCTGTTAGTCAAAGAGATTTGCGTTTAACAAATTTATATTCACTGTGATATGAGAATTTGCATCGCTTGAAAGAAATAGTTCAAAATCTTGATATCAGACGGAAGAGCGCTGCTGCAGGTAATGCCATCAGAATATAATAGGAATATAACGTATGCATACTGCCACATTGCACAAATAGGATCACACCAAAATACATTGTGATTTCTGGTTGCGAATCTGCCTAAAATCCCGTGTTTATAGAAGAAACGCCAATTTTTACTATCACTGAAAAACGCCATATAGCTGGAGATAACCAGCTATTCCCAGCGATGAGCGGTTTTATGCTGCATTCGGCACATAATCGTGACTGTACTCAGTACTGGTGGTGCACATGCACTGAGCACTTGCAGCTGTAAATCACGCTGAAAAGTATATATTATTTTACAACTATAAACTCTCTATATTTTCTTTTAAGCAGCGTTCTCTACTGTCAAGATTTTGAATTTTGATGTTATCCGTACAAAATACCCTTTCACAGTGAATAATAATCTGCAAAATGTAAGGTTATCTGATCCATAGATTTCTATTATCGTGTTTTACTTTTGCTCCAGAGGTTTGGAACTCCCGGTATATTATGTACAAAGTTCTGAAACAGTTGAATTACAGATATACTCACAGTTTGAGGCGAATTACTCACCACGACTCTTAATTACAATTTTAAATGACCATTAAACCAGATTAAAATTCAATAAAATAGATATTTATTGAAATTCACATAAGGTCCGTATGGAGAGATGGCGAGATTTAAGACATTAGCTTTACCCTTCTACAGTCTCCACAGAAAAATTAGTGATATGGCTTAATCAATCTAAAGTATAGTTCAGCTTCTCAATGTAGTATATCAATGTCAATATTCAACTAGTATCAATTCTCAAGTAATCTCTCGTTATATCGCGACTCCTTACATCGCTCATCATATAAATTATTTTTGTTGTCAACATCCCTTTTTCTAAGCAAATAAAAAACGCCGAACGATAAATGTGATACCATATGGAAGGATTTTGAAGCGGCTTCTGATATAGTACACTCACATTTCGTTAAAACATGTATTTTGATTAAAAATTGCAATTAATTAAAAATTAAATCGACATTGTTTTCATAAATGGAATGAAAGGTTTTCCTAAAATGAGTGTTGCCACAAAAATAAAATACCGCATTATGTGATGCTCAACAATGATTATTAAAAAAAATAAGAGTACATTACACTGTAAAAAAAAAATTCCTGAAACAAACGGAAATTGTACTGGCAATCGAGACGGCAGTACTATTTCCGTTTTTTAACGGAAAAAAAATCCGTAAATTCCAGGAAATTTTCCGTGATTTCTGAGATATCCGTTTTTAAATTTCGGTTTTATAACAGATATCTTCCGTATTTTTTATAATGTTAAAATAAACATAGGTCCAAAAAAAAATTCTTCTCAAGAACAACCTTGTAAAGGACAGATATACTGCTTTTTTTTTCTCATTTCTGAGCGAGTTTTGTGTAAATAACCAACCCCTTTCCTCGGTGAGATTCGAACCCGCAAACTTTCGCTTACTGAACCGAAGGTCCCGACTCCTACGCCATGATTAGATGGTCAACATTTTCAAGCGTTTCTACTTATTGCAGCTGCTTTTTATGATGCAAAAACTGGAAGGTGCCATGGATTTTTTTTCAGATTTTCCAATGTTTTTAATATTTTCTTTTCATATTTTTCAATATTTTCTTTTCATATTTTTCAATATTTTCTTTTCATATTTTTCAGTATTTTGTTTATTATTTGATGCTTTATAACAGATAAATTTTAATCTTATTATGTATCATATGCGTAAAACATTGTATTAAGAGACAATGTATTAAGAATCATTGTATGATTGCATCTTTTTGCAATGGTACAACATTTTCTTTTTTTTTTTTTTTTTTTTTAACATATACTTTTTTAAATTATTTGTCTGATGATCTAATCAATTCCAATAAAAATAATAATTAGCTGAAGGAGACGTATTTATTACATGCTATTAAAATAACCTTTCGCTATCTCTTATTTTAAAAAACTTACGTAAATAAACAATTTTATAATAAATTAAATTATTATATTTGAGCTATGCTGAGAACTTTTGTATACGGCTCTGTCAAACTGAATAGTTTTAATAATATTAAAACAAAAAATTGATTCTTAAAGACAATTTCGAAATTAATGATCTTGTGAAAGGTAAGATTTAAAATTGGACTTGCTTTTGATTTAGTTTAAATTAATTTAGTTTAATTTATAAAATTATAAGCTAAAGAAATAAATTATAAAGTTAATAAAATTATAAACTTCATTTTTATAAAAGTAAAGAAAAAATATTAACTATTTTTATAAATTTAAGGAAAAAATTATAAACGCTGTAAAATTATAATTTATATTTAAATTTTAGTTTAATTCATAAATTTATAAGCCAAATCAGTTTAGTTTAATACAATTTACATAGTATTTGTAGAGATATTGTGTTATGAAACCTTTAAATAACCCAATATTGCCTCACGTTAGAAAAGTTAAAATAAAATTTTAAAAAATTAATGAAAGAAAATGTTTTAATTTTGAAACACTATCAATAATAAATAAAAAAAAAAAAAAAAAAAAAAACAGATAAAAGAAAATTCTGTAACTTATAAAAACAAAATCAATTTCTAAGTATTTCATTAAAAATATATAAATATTACTATTATTTTCACAAAAAATTATTGTCCAGACACGGCCCCGGTTAGAATGGGCCAGCATGTCGAGCCGGGTCAGACCTGGATCCTTGAAAAACTCTATACTACAATCTTAATTCCCATTTCAAAAAAGGCGATTTCTGTACGCAAACCTCTAAAAGTTATTTACGGAAATTGCACTGTTTTGGAAGAAATACGGACATTGTACTGTTTTGAAAGAAATACGGACAAAATACAATAAATTAACTTAAAACTTTCTGCATATTTA
The DNA here is from genome assembly GCA_963931845.1 of Maratus michaelseni. Classification (NCBI taxonomy): domain Eukaryota; kingdom Metazoa; phylum Arthropoda; class Arachnida; order Araneae; family Salticidae; genus Maratus; species Maratus michaelseni. The sequence continues at coordinate 344,132,664 of OZ007591.1, read as the reverse complement.
AGGATTTGAAATCTCCTTTACGGAACTAATGTCATTTACGGAAATTATACTGTTGTTTTGGAAAAATGAAACTTCTCCGTGAAATTTTACGGAAAATCTCTTGTATTTTCACGGATTTTTTTTTAGAGTGTATTTACGTAACACACATGACGCGTAGAATACCTAACACGTACAAGTATAACGTGTTATACTTGCGGACTGGTTTATTTTACATTTATGATTAAACAGGAATATCGAAATGTTTAGAAGAAATAAAACACCGTCGATAGATCGAAGCAAAATTTTAGTTAATTAAAATTTAACTCAGCATTGTTTCCTTAAATGAAATGAAATGTTTTTCTCAGTTTTTCCCGAAACGAGTGACGTCATCCTCTAATGCAGTTAAAATACGACTGTTAATTTTTTTCTCGTGCGTGCCTTTTGCAATCTTGGATCAGTTTCTACTGTAACTTTGATGGAATAAATGAGATGATATTCTGGCTTGATGATTGGTGTTTGCAGAAATTTTTACCCTTAATTTTTTTAGAAATTTAAACCTGCATCTAAAAAATATTAGATACTGCTAAAAAACATTAGACTGCAGTGCGAAATTTTCGCACGGGTCTACTGGTTTGAATATATCCCTCTTTCTACAATGTAAGAAAAAGATATTTTACTCATCTAGCAAGAAGATTTACGAAAATATAATATAACCTCCTCCGAGTTATCCATGATTCCGAAAAGCATTCGTTTATCTTCAGAAACATTTGTAACCAATAGATTTCCAAGATTTAAATAATTATTTCTGAAACAAAAATATCTCTTTTGCTGTTCGTAATTTTAAAAAACGTTACGAAGCAGATTTTATAGTGTGTTAATGGGTTTTCTCAACCGGTATCAACATGAAATATAAAATTTTCAAGTTCTTTTTGTAAAATGCTGTGGTAAAATGGATAAATATGGAGTACTTATTGGTATGTATCAGAGATGACAGCTATGTGGTAAATGGTTAAGGTTCAGAGAGGACTCTACTTACCACAAACACTCTCATCGGATGCATCTTCACAGTCATATCTTCTGTCACACACTTGGCTTTTGTGGATGCATTGATGAGCAGAACATCTGAAGTGATCTGCACGTGTGCACATAATGCTTTCTAAAAAAAAAAAAAATGTCTGTTTTAATTCTAGTTTAGATTAAGAACACTATGGCATTTTTCGATATTGAAAAGTGATAATTGCCGAAATGTCAGTAAAGGCTCACTGTGGAGACCCGAAAAGTTTTTGTTTCTGTCTCTGTCTGTCTGTCTGTCTGTTACACGATAACTGCCGTAAAAAACGTTCGATTAAGTTGATTTTTGGTGGGTATATTGGTGAGGTACCCAAAATTAGCTGTATAGTTTTTAGTTACATTTGGTTCATTCGTTCAGAAAATATAGAACATTTCTTTTTAGGTCACAATGCTTTCCTATGGGGATGCAGACGATTTTTCAAATTTCGTTTTTATCTGAAATGAAAATAGAATATTTGCATAATGGATTTAGACGTAAAATTATTAATGGTAAATTTTCGATATGGATTTCCAATAGTTTTAAAATTTTGCCGATAAATTTAATAGAATTTAGAAATTAATTGCTTAAAATATTCGAAAATGTTTTTGTTCGGGAAATATAAACATCTTATTTTCATATTTTTTACAATTTTTAAAAGCGTTTATTTTTACTTACCACTTTAATTTATGCGTTGATATAAAAATTGCGTTGGTATAAAAATGCGTTGATATAAATGATATAAAAAATGAGATTAAAAAAAAATGACTTGCAGAGCTGACGTTGAGGGTCCTGATCTGCAGATTTACTAGTAACTTAATAATTGCCGAAACGTCAGTGAAGGCTTACTGTTGAGACCCGAAAAGTTTTTGGTTTCTGTCTGTCTGTTTGTCTGTTTGTCTGTCTGTCTGTCTGTCTGTCTGTTCCGCGATAACTGCCGTAAAAATGATCCGATTAGGTTAATTTTTGGTGGGTATGTTGGTGAGATACCCGGAATTAGCTGTATAGTTTTTGGTTAAATTTGGTTCATTCGTTCGAAAAATAGAGAACATTTCTTTTTAAATCGTAATGCTTTCCTATGGGACTGCAGACGATTTTCAAATTTCATTTTTAACTGAAATGGAAATCGCATATTTGAATAATGGATTTCAACGTAAAATTATGGATGTTGATTTTCGATATGGACGTTTTAAATATATCCAACAATTTTGAAAAATTGACGATACATTTATTAGAATTGAGATATTAATTGTTTAAATGATTGGAAATTTTTTTGCATCTGTTCCGGAAATATAAAACTTTTATTTTCATGTTTTTTACAAATTTTAAAATGCATTTCTTTTACTTTTCTCTTTAATTTATCAGTTGCCCAACGATATTTCCAAGAAGATAAAAATAATAAAAGCAACACGCACTATTTTGTTCCAATAATTTATTAGCAAAATAAATTATTTTTGTATTCTATTGACATAAATGAAGAATTTATTTTAATACAAGTTTTTTTTTTTAATCTAAAAAGTTACAAGAATAAGAAGTTCATAAGAATTTCAGAATATCATTGCATAAACCGTGTTTAATTTAACGTTTCTAATTTCTGAAACCTCCGAAGAATTGTATATGCCTGTAAATATGTATGCAATAGAAAAAAATTAAATTGCGGATTGTAAGATGCTAAATAATATGAAAAGTGAGATTAAAAAGCAGTGACTTGAGCTGACGTTGAGGCTCCTGATCTGCAGATTTACTAGTTGCCGAAACGTCAGTTGAGGCTCAATGGGGAGACCTGAAAAGTCTTTGGTTTTCATCTGTTTGTCTGTCTGTCTGTTCCGCGATAACTGCTGTAAAAATCGTCCTGTTAGGTTGATGTTTGGTGGGTATGTTGGTGAGGTGCCCGGAATTAGCTGTATAATTTTTAGTTACATTTGGTTCATTCATTCGAAAAATATAGAACATTTCTTTTTAGGTCATAATGATTTCCAATGGGAAATCAGACGATTTTTTAAATTTTAGCATACACCGAAAAGAAAATGTCGCATTGGGATAATTGTAAATGCTAAATTATGAATGCTAAATTTACGAAACGGAGATCTTAATTTAATCCAATCGCTTTGAAAATTTGCCAATGTATTTATTAGAATTTCGAAATTAATTGTATAAATTATTGGAAAATTTTATGCATTAATTTGAAAGATGTGAAACATTTTAATTTCTCATTTTTTACAAAAATTTCCAATGCATTTCTCTTTATGCTCTTTTAGGTCCCCGTGTCCCCCCCCCCCCACCTTGTGAATAAGGAATTCATTTTTAAATAATTAGATTTACATGTTACAAAGGAAACGGCCATCGAAATTTTAGAGATGCCTAAATGGGATGAGGCCAGAAAAGAATTGAGAACCCCATCTTTAAAACGTTTAATTTTTTTTACGTTTGCTTATTTTTTTCTATTTGGTGAATGTTTATTATTACAATAAAAATTATCATTGTAAAATATAATTACCCGGTCATTTGAGCCACTATTCTCATATGTACTAGTATGTGCATGCCAGGAACAATGACAGCGAGGAAAATGACGTTTCAATAAATGATTTTATGTATGTATATATATATATATATATATATATATATATATATATTACCCTTTTTCTTTCACGAATATAGTTGAATGTTTTGAATTGTATTTGTTTAGTGTTTTATTTAATTAATGTTTTATTACGAAGACTTAAAAAATAATAACAATAAGAGAAAAATCCTTACCTTTGGCATATTTCAGTGTAAATGAGGATTTTCTATACCAGTCATCAGCTCCAGAATGCTCGTAACGTATTGTTATGTTGTTTAATGCTCTGAAATACGTCTCTCGATCATTACTGCTACAAAACGTTTTCGTTTCGTTCGTAACGGATTCAGTAACTTTAAGGTATGCTCGAGAACAGTCCTATTTTACAAAAGAAACTTCATATTATTATTATTTTACTTAAAATATAAACTTTACGGAAAACAATATGTATATGCCTGCTGAGTCATAAGCTCATTACAACTTTAAAAATACATTTAAAAAGATAACAAATCGTCGTATTAGACTGCGGTTTGTGCCTTAAAAATTCGCAAAGAGTATATACGGTGTTTTGTGGCAATAGAAAAGCAGTTCACATTTTCTTTAATCTAATTTTTTTCTACACAAATCCCGACCATTTGGCAAGTCTTATGCTGTTAACCGCACCTTCGATACGACAATTTGTTACATTATCATGATGTTTTAAAATCTGAATGATCTGTTTGAACTATTTGGTAAGTTTTTAAATGCCACAAAAAAAAATACCACCACCACCAACAACAACAACAAAAACAATGGGCCATTTGTAACTTTTTAATGCATATTTAAAGAAAGTGTTATATATATATATATATAATATATATATATATATATATATATATATACATTATGCACGAAAAGTCTGGAAACGGTCGAATAACTCGAGAAATATAAATCGGATTGAAAAACGGAAAAATGCATGTTCAATATTTTTGAAAAATCTATCTAGGGGTATCAAAGTTGCCCCCCAACTCTTTGAAATCTTAAATAATAACCCCCTTTTTATTGCAGATTCGCATTCTACAGGAAACATACGTAACTGTTATACTGAACATTTTCATCGGAAAATCGTAGATGGCGCTGTAATCGATTTCAATGCAGTGAGAATCGTTTCCATTGAAAAGTCTGGAAACTGTCAAATAACTCTAGAATTTACATCGGATTGAAAAACGGAAAATACATGTTCAATAATCTTGAAAAATCTATTTAGGGATATTAAAGTTGTCCCCCCAACTCCACCCCCCTGGGGGGAAAAGGGGGAATCTTTGAAATCCTAAATGATAACCTCCCCCTTTTTTATATTGCAGATTCGGATTATACGGGAAAAACAACGTGTAACTTTTGTATTTAACATTTTCTTCGAAACATCGTAGATGGCGCTGTAATCGAGTAAAATGCGGTAAGAATCATTTCCATTGCATTGCAATGTCTGGAAACGGTCGAATAACTTGAGAAATATACATCAGATTGTAAAACGGTAAAATACGTGTTCAATATTTTAGAACAATTTATTTAGGGATATAAAAGTTGCCATTTTTCTAAAATATTGAACACGTATTTTTCTGTTTTTCAATACGTTGTATATTTCTCGAAATATTCGAGCGTTTCCAGACATTGCAATGATAATGATTCTCACTGCATTTTACTCGATTACAGCGCCATCTACGATGTTTCGAAGAAAATGTTAAATACAATAGTTACGTATTTTTTTTCGTAGAATCCGAAACTGCGATAAAAATGGGGGGGGGGGGGTTATCATTTAAGATTTCAAAGCTGCCCCCCTTTCCCCCCAGGGGGGTGCAAATTTGATGTCCTTAAATAGATTTCTCGAAACTATTCAGCATGCAGTTTTCTGTTTTTCAATTCGATGTATATTTCTAGAGTTATTCGACCGTTTCCAGACTTTTCAATGGAAGCGTTTCTCACTGCATGCCGATTACAGCGCTATCTACAATTTTCCGAAGAAAATGTTCAGTACGAAAGTTACGTATTTTTTCCCATAGAATCCAAATGTGCAATAAAAACTGGGGTTATTATTTAAGATTTCAAAGTCCCCCCCCTTTCCCCCTGGGGGGACAACTTTGATATACCTAAATAGATTTTTCAAAAAGATTGAAAATGCATTTTTCCGTTTTTCAATTTGATGTATATTTCTCGAATTATTCGACCGTTTCTAGACTTTTCGGACACACACTATATATATATATATATAATACCCTGTCATAATAATATTTGTCATGTGGACTAAATGCGATATTAAAAAAAAAAAAATCAATTTCTAAATTCAACATGTTGTATTGAAAAAATGACGATGTCAAAATGTTAGACGTCAGATTAATTTTCTTTTTAATTCTCTAATAACGTCATATTAAGTTGCTTTCTGTATTTCCACATACTCATACTCCTTGTATTATTGAGAAATATTTGAAAATTTCTGTTTTATTCCCAATATGACGTCATATTAATCTTTTTTTCCCAATTGGTGAAACTTTTTATTTCATTTTCATTTTTCACGTGGAAGTCTTTCACTAGAAAATTAATTACTGTAGAAAGAATTTTACTGTGGATCTGTAATTCTTGGCAACTGCTATAACAAAAATGTTTAAATTTTATAGGAAAAGGTTGTTAGAATTTTGGTTTTTTATCTCTATATATTAAAATAATACGATTTTTTTCAAATTTTATGATTTTGAGCTTCATAATAGGTATTTAGCTATAAGTACACAAAATTCCATGACTGTAAGTTACATAGTTTCTGAGAACCTGCTCTGTGACGGACAGACAATGAAGCGGGAGTAATAGAGTTTCGTGAGATGAACGAAACCCTAAAAAAACATATTACAAATGTGAGATAAAAAAATTAAATAATACCCATCTATGCATCAATAGTCACAATAACACAAACTCAATGATTTTATTAATAGATTATGTGATATCGCAAGATTATTACAAGACTCGTGATAGATAGAAAGAGAGCGAGAAATAGGTTGTTGTTCGATAGTTTGGTATCCAAGTATGAAGATGAATAATCCGATGTATGTAAAATCAGTACAAAAACCCTTAGCGGGCTAAAAGTTTGTGACGCAGCACTTTCTTATAGCTTTAAGAATTTTAAATATATTTCTTAAAAGTAATGACATCAAATTTGAGTGACGTTATATCAATACTTAAAAAAAAAAACATCATTTTCTTTTTTCTTTTATTTATATTCACAGGTGCAAATATTATTTTTAACATGAAAAAATATAAAATTTATTCGCTGATGCTTTTTCATTCCCATCTCTCATGAAATCAAAATATGGGTTTTAAAAGAAATGATATTAAAATTCGAGTGACACCTTGACGTGAATTTAATAGGATTGTTTTAAAATTCAATTAAAATTGTTTTTGGTTTGTCTTCTAAAGTATATTTACATATACAAACAATACTTTTAATTTTTCAATACACTGTTAAATATATTACTTTCACTGAGCCTATATTATACATTGAAATGTATTTATTTCAATAAACTGGTTTATCTTTTGTGCCACGCTATCCAAAATCATAAGTAAAATTTATGTAAATGAATATTTTGCATCATATTATCCACTTGAATACATTTCCCTTTATTTGGATACTATGACGCAAATACCACACGGAACCATTATAAGATCACTCCTGTGTCTGTCCATCTGTCTGTCAGAGCCCTTTTTCTCGTAAACTATGGGACGTGGAAAGCTCAAAACTTGGGAAAGTTATAAAGACTTTTTACCCACATATTTCTAGATTATTAGCTATTCAGAAATATGATTAGGGAAAATTTAAAGGCTAATTAAGTTACTTGGAAAAAAAAAGTTTTCTATCGTGTGGGGTATCCTCTGAAAGATCTGGTAACATCGAATTAAAAAATGTATTTGTTTTAATTTTAGGTTTTATATTTTCAGCGATATCGTTGAAAGTATACTGTAAAAAAAAAGTCCCCTCCCCCCCTCCTATTTCCGAATCTATTGAAACTAAAATTATCAAAAAATTAGGGGTCGTAGGAGTTTGTTAACTAATAAATTTAATGTACGGAACCCTATGAGCGCAGTAATACTCGCACTTGACCGATTTATTTTTGCATTAGATAGCTGATGTCGGTCTTTTCCGACAGTAAAAGTATCGTAATAATAATAATAATAATAAACCTGTAATCAAAATCGCAAAATGTACAATTAACCTCAGCTATCCAATGCAAAAATAAATAATAATAATAAAATAAATAAATAAATAAATAAATAAATAAATAAGAATAAAAAATTAAATTAAATTAAAGTAAAGTAAATAATTAAATTAAATTAAATTAAATTAAATTAACAATATTGAAATGCGAACGAGATATCTTAAAATGTTTCCCCCCATAGGATTAACATTAGTGTGCGGGTGTTTCCGCATGAGTTAGAAGTAACCTCTTAAGTTTGGGCGAAAGTTCAACTCCGCGATTAATTTCAGAAACGTTGTTTTGTTGCTATATCCAAAAGAATCACCAGCCCTATGTAACAGACCGGAGGCACATCTTTTTCCTCTCTGGATTTCGTTTCGATAGCTCTCATTATCTATTCAATTTAAGATATGAAACTGATATTCTATATTTAATACTTGAAAAATTTTCCATAGAAAATTTCACACGCCTTGCATTCATAATATTCAAATTTTTAATTGCTTAAGAGGCGTAAAGCCAACATAGTGAAAAAGTACCCAAGCCGGGACTTGAACCCGGGTCATCAGTATAGCGCATTGACGTTCTACCAACTAAACCACTTGGGAACGATACTCAGCCTGGAACTTTCTCACTATAACATGTTGGCAAGGCTACAAACGCAGCACAAGATGGAATGTTTTCCGTGAGCCACCAATCCAGGGGAAAACACGAAACCAAAGAAAATCCAGCATCGATAATTGAATAAATCCATATTTAATACTTGGAAATTTTTCCATAGAAAATTTCACACGCCTTGCATTCATAATATTCAAATTTTTAATTGCTTAAGAGGCGTAAAGCCAACATAGTGAAAAACATAGTGATGCCAACATAGTGATGCGCTATACTGATGACCCGGGTTCGAGTCCCGGCTTGGGTACTTTTTCACTATGTTGGCTTTACGCCTCTTAAGCAATTAAAAATTTGAATACTGATATTCTATATAAATTCGAAAAATATCTTAATTTTACTTACCCCTTTGAACAGTAAGTTATTAATCTCAATAAAGACATATGTATCTTCTGGCACTGGTATAATCCAACAGTATGAATAATAATTATATGAATCCTTATGAGAACGAGAAAGCACACCGGAATTTGTGGTTTCGATGCTGCATGGAACACCTTTAAAAAGAATTTTAGTTACAATTTCAATCATAATGAACAGAGGAAAGTATATTCAACTAGGTAAATTGTATCCAATGGTTGGCGAAAACATGCCGGGACCAGGACTCGAACCTGGGTACTTTGGTTTGCCGTACCAACGCTCTCCCTACTGAGCTATCCCGACCTAGGTAAATTTACCTAGGTGAATATACTTTCCTCTGTTCATTATGACCTAATTACATGGTATACAGGAGTTTCCGTGCTATTTCAAGAATAATCATGTAAATGATATAGCTCAGATGAATGAAATTAGCGCTGTAGTTCGCAGCCTTGTCCAACAAATAAGAGTGAAATATGCCAGCCCATGATATCGTCGGGATAGCTCAGTAGAGAGAGCGTGGATACGGCAAAACCAAAGTACCCAGGTTCGAGTCCTGGTCCCGGCATGTTTTCGCTTTGTTGGAGAAAATCTCAACTATGAGACTCCAACCATTGGATACAATTTAAATGTTGGGGACTGTGGACCTTGAGAATTATTTTACACTATTTATGTTACTCCAACAAAAAAATTTTCAAAGAAGTATTAAAGCAAACATGTTCTGTATCATGAATTCAATAATTATTAGAAAAAAAAAATCAGTTTACTGAAAATTCAAAACTATTTACAAAGGTATTAATTAGTTTTTTTTTTTTTTTTTTTTTTTTTTTTTTGGTTAAATTGAAATTTTTTTTATCCTTTCTAATTTTCAAATAATCTTTTTTTTTCATCTTATTACATAAAACGACTTTATTAAAAATTTATGCATCCATTTTTTTTTTATCCGTCAGTCAGTTATTTAATAAATAAATAAATAAATAAATGCCACAAAACTGAATTTTCATTAAAAATTCACATACTAATAAATTTTATTACGAATCCGAGGACTTAATAAACCAACATTACAAAAAAAATGCAGACATTTGCATGAAAATTTTACAAATTAAACAAAAAATAAAATGCTTTTGGCATTTTAAATGTATATAGACTACGAAAAATTTGTTTTGAGAAAATGCATTTTAAATACATTAGATTTAATAATAATAATAATATCTTTAAGAAGTATGAAAATTTACTTTCTGCTCTTCTAATAGCAATATATTGATATATTTTGGATTAATAAGTTTTAACACAAAAACAATAAATTCCTAATTTTGTTGGATTTTTTTAAAATTCCTTTTAGGTCCTCTGAAACACATTTTTGGTTGGTAATCAAAAAATATAAAAAGATTCAAAATGGACCAAACGGTTCCCTGTTAAAACAATTTACTCTTTTTATATAAGGATAAATATTTTATCTTCACTGTTAAAATTTTGCAACAGACTGTCCAGTTATTTGACCGTTTTTATAGAAAACAGTTACATAACCGTAAATTAACTGTATTCTGACCGTATTATTGCCCGTATTATGGTCGGAATAGAGTTTAAATTACGGTTATGTAACCATTTTCTATAAAAACGGTCAAATGACTGGACAGTTTGCTGCAAATTTTTAATAGTGTTGTCTATTTAATTCCAGCAAATACTCATTTCTAAAACTTTTAAAATAGGTAAAAGTGACTTCGATTTGTACATTTTACTTTCGCAAACAGATTAGACTAGCCATAAAATTGAAAATTGTTATTAAATAAGATGACAGCGTGTTTCCTACTGAAAATGCCTATATGTATCACACAGAAAAAATAAAACCCAATTTGGATCGAAAGATTCTTAGGTATGTGCACAAATTGGGCCATGCCTGTTTTGGTTACCACTGTGTACCCATTTTGGGCACTGTTAAACACCCATAAAAAAAATGCCTGTTTTGGTTATCACTGTGTATCCATTTTGGGCACTGTTAAATACCCATTTTCAAAATTTTTTTTTTTTAAATGGGTATTTAACAGTGCCCAAAATGGATACACAATGGAACATACCTAAGAATATTTCGACCCAATTTTTTTTTCTTTTTAATGCATTTACGGAGAAACTCGGAATTTGTCAGCCAAAAATACGACTAAATATTGAAATCAATAAAGCCAAAATTAAACGCAGTTGTAATTGATATGTAATTCAAAATATTCTGATTTTTAGTGCGGTACATACTACTGGTTTAACACAGTGTCAGAGACTTCGAGAAATACCGAAATTATGCCAATGTTTGAGCAGTGATTCTCAAACTTTTATGCTTCACGTACCCATCGTAGTGATCACAGGTGTTTGGCATACCCCCTATTTTTAGGTGCGTTTGTAATTATATAAATACGTAGCACCTATAGACGTCGTCTGGTCCGTCCGTCTGTCCGTCTGTCAGTCTGTCCGCATATAACAGCGCAAAAACTACCCAATCAAATGATTTGAAATTTAAGATATATTATCTTTGCAGAATTTTGTCGAGACATTTCAAATTTTATAAAAATCGAATCAAAACTTTAGAAAATATTAATAAAAATATTTATTAAGAAATCTGAATTTAAAAAAAAAGGTGCTTTCGTGTTAGAGGAGCTTCCGAGGTTTAATCGTCAAGCGACCGAGATACATATTTTATTACAGAAATTAATCTGCAGACGATATAATTCATTTCACAGAATTAAAAATCATCAAGATCTGAATATTTCTATAACTAGCTATAATACGAACGCACCTCGTTCGTCACGTTTGACGTACAATTTCCAACTTGTTTAACTTGTAAGAATCATGACTCTAAAAATGGAAACCAACAAAACAACGGGTGGATGTAAATAAACATAGCTTTGCGTTTAATCTAAGCTTTAGAGGTAGCAAGTTCTCTAACGTTATGGGCGCGCTTTTTCATCATTGTATATGTTTTACATATTTGGTGTTATTTTGCTGAAGTAGAGTCGTTAGGAATTTTCTTAATTTTGTGTGTTTTATATAAGGATATGAGATGTATGGGATATGGGATTTAAAACAGTATATGGGATGAAAAACCCTTTTCACTGACTCATCTTTTTGCCCGCGCCATATGCTGGTTGTGAATATAGACTTGTCACATACCACTAGAATATCTTCGCGTACCTTAAGGCGTACGCGTATCACACTTTGGGAAATCCTGCTCTAGAGCAACGGTTCTTTGTGATTTCACGGTCGCCATTTGATGTAATGTGCATTTTGCTGGACTACTCAACTATATTTTACTTAAAGGTGGTTCTCAAAGAAAAAAAAATCCACTTAACAATTTAGAATATTCGAGAATAACTAAAATGGAATTTACTCACACCTTAAAAAACAACAACATAATTTAACCCCATATATTTTTTTAGCACAAAATTTCTGCTCATTAAAATAACAAATGTATTTTACAATTCAATAATTTATTCGCTAATCTATTGGTGAATATAAATTCTAGTCTAATGAGAAATAAATGGTAATAAAGGCTCTTAAAATATATTCTGATATTTTCTCTGATATACAGCTATATTTTGCAATGTAAGAAAATGCTAAAAAAAAAAAAAAAAAAAAGAAAAGAAAAAAATGTTGGACATATTTAATAAACATTGATAAATAATCAAAATATACTTACAAACAGGGTATAAGTAAAATATTATCGCAATCCAAATCGGTATTACTGTTTGTACTTTATTAATATTAAAAGCCATTTGCTTCGCTTTCTTTAATACTTTTCCGCGAACAGTAAACTCTGAGCAGAATGGTGTATCCAGACGATATGCGAATGATGTTCTTGTCAGATGAGAATGCAGCCTATATTATAAACATTTCAAATTAAACTATAAACATTTTCGTTCGAGTATCACAAAATCTCATCATATCAATCATGTTGATAATTTTGTTTATCAAGTTAGGTTTTTCATCTTTTAAGGCACTCATTATCGTTTGGATATACGTTCGCTCCAACGCACAGTATTCCAGTTTCAATATTTGGCTCGAAAAAATAAAATTTTCGAATTCCTTTTTTTTTTCTATTTAGTATTTAGTATTTCTTTTTCATTAATGAAACTTTACAGAATCATAATATATCATTTAAAAAAAAAAAAAAAAAAAAAACCTTGCCAAATAATATCAGACATATCATTCAGTTAATAATTTACTATTATTCATTTGTTGTATTTTTTCCACAAATATTTTGTTTAGATGAATTTCATATTAATATGTTGAAAAAATAATTTTGTTTTAATATTAAATTGATACGTAAATTTTTTTCAACGTTTTCTAATTGACTGTATTTCTGGTATTTCAGAATTGAAATCATTGGGTCGTCCTATTTGAAACAAAAAGTTTCATAACAAAATGAAAACATCGATTTACTAGGATTTGAAAGTGTCATTTTTCTCAGTGCAGACAGACAAACAGACAGACGGGCAAATAAACCGAATTCATAAACACTTTTCAACTAAATTGGAAAGTGTTGAAAATGATGAAATTATAAATGTTGTTTTGAATGATAGAAATACACAGCTGGACATGTTTTGCGCGCACTTTGATGCAATAAAAGCAAATATTTTGAATTATGACACTATAGATGCCATGCAACGAAATTTAATATGCGCAAAGCATCTTATTTTCAATAATTTATAACTACCCGGATTCATTATCCCTGTACACTGTAAAAAACGATAAAAGATGAAATTGACTACACCGTATGAAATCTTCTGTTGTAAATTCTGAACAATTGATATTTCAATCACCTTTATCATGGGAACTTTTTGATATATTTTATCTTATGTCAATATAATAAAAATAAGGCTCTTTCGGAAAATATGCTATCACCGTTATTTTATCAGAAGAAAGAGTTTTATAAAAGACATCTTAACAGAACTGAACCTTTTTACTACGATCTGCTTTTATAAATCGGTCGAAAAAATGATGTTACATTGTTTCTTTGCTCTGTGTTGCATTGCTTTTTTAATACAAGTTTGTAAGTATATTTTATAAAAACATTTTAACAACTATAAAAAACAGATTTCGTTATTAAACAGTGTCTAATTTTAATTGTGTTGTTTTTTAAATGTAACTAAAAAGAAATAAAGTTAGTTATGGGAATAATGGTCATAAAAAAATTAGCAAGACAAAATTACATTTTTAACACTTTCCAACTTAGTTGAAAAGTGTTTATAAATTCGATTTGTCTGACCGAAAGTCTGTCTGTCTATCTGTGCTCTAACTCGCGTAAATATTTTCGGATTGCCATGTAATTGATATATGTTATTGAGGATTATTATGGCATGTACGGTATTGAAAATGAAGTGTGTAGCATTTATGGTTCGGTTACTGGAACATTTAAAAGAATTCCGTTACATTACACTCTCAGAAAAAATTGTAAATTTATGAGCGTTTGCCCTTCAATTTTCACGGGCAACAGCCTTATTTGATGAAAAACGGCCTGATCCACTAAATAAGCAGCCTTATCCCTTAGATACTTAGAAAATTAAGAGCAATCCACATATTCTTACAGTTCTAGCCCATATGTTAGCAAAAATACGGTACGACCCCATACATTGTCCTCCGCTAGGGTGTAACCCTTCATTTTACTCGTGTTTCGAAAATTTTAACCCGCCAAAACAGCGATTCTGTGATGATTATCTAACGTGCTACGTGCTACGGAACAGTAAGGAAAGTGTTATTGTGTTTCAAAGTGCATTATATCCTGTGCGTTATAATGCTATATTACTTTGCCCCGTAAAATTACGGGCTGCATAAAATTATGGGGATGGATTTTTTTTTTTTTACGGGGTATGACTGGAATCTCTGCTGCCGGCCTCTGCCCGTAATTTTACTGCAATTTTTTTTACAGTGTACTGTATATAGGGAAAATCATTTGCGTCGTATCTTAATCATATTACACTATTTCAAACACTATTCAAGTTGATATACAGGGCTGAGGTACACTACAAGATGCTTACTATAGAATAGAGTGTGCATAGCATTTAGCATTTATTTACAGTGACACACAAAAGAATTCGGTTACAGTACTATCTATGAGCGATGATTGTTGGAAGTGCGGTTTTAAAAATGGTATGCATTTTTAAATTTAAGTAATCTTTTGAATATTACTCTGTGTGTATAAATTTCATAGATTATATGCCGGGCTACTTAAAAGACTTAAAAGACTTCCGCTTATTGACGGAAATTGCAAGCAGGGTATTCAAATTGTGTTACGAGTTTCCTAACTCAACTAATTTTTTGCATACTATGTAGTATATACACAATTCTATAGATGCTGTCTAGGACTGCACAAAAATATTCGGATATTATTTTGATTATAGATGGTAATTGCTGAAATTGTATGTTCAAATGTGTTATGCGTTTTCCAATTGTTTACCGGATATTGACAGAAATTGCAGAAAATGAAAATTTCCTGAGTTATGTATTTTTTAAATTGCTTATTTACTTAGATATATCATTTCATTGTATGAAAAAATGATATTTCTTAACAATATTCCGTTAGTGTTGGAATTTTTTTCATAATTTATTCTGAATGCATGATTTTTCGTTCTGGTTGAGATAAACTTTTGCTTCATCTTGATTGATCAACGAAAAAGCAGTTCAGATTTAAATCGCCGTAACCCAATCATTTTTTTCTGTAATAATAATAATAATAATAATAATAATAATAATAATAATAAAATAGGAAAAGGACACAGTGGATACTCTGAGAGTGTTTTAATCATTTACACAGATGGCGCTGTCATATTCCAGCACATATGTCATTAATAAAAGTAATGTATTCTATGCGTGAGAAATTTATATATTTTTTTGCTGAGTCTCTGTGTGAGAAAGTGGCGATAGCAAGTGTTGTGAAAAAGATTGTTTTATTTTGCACCGAGCAGAATGGAAATGATTTAAATGTATTCATTTTCATACAGTCCGCTGATATGATTTCTTACATCCATCGCAACAACAACCCCCGTGTTTGAAATCTGTACATGCACGAATGTGGAATAAACTTCGTTATATAGAATCTCGTTTTCGTAGTATGGAGATTAATTTACATGCTAAGGGTATTCAAAGTCAAGTTTCGGCAGAAAATATCGTTAAGTACAAAACTCGTTAAAGGGAAGTTCCACTGTAGTTTGTATACTTTTTCTTGAATCTTCATAAAATTATAGAAGAAATTTAAGATATTACATGGAAAAGAACCGGGAGCATTAAATCATGTACTAGAAAAATTATATAGAAATTCTAAATATTGAATACATTCACTGCAAATGAAAAGTATAATTAGATTTTTTTTGCTTTAGGGGTTGCAGGAAAGGGTCCTATTACACCGTTGAAAAATAAAATTTCTTAATATATAGAAAACTATTCATATAAATGATCTGTAAAAAAGAAAGACCATGTGTTGAACGACACACATACATTTTTTATGTAAAAATTTATGTAGGTTTTATTTAATATTTTTTAACATGAATTTATTAACAATTATTATAATTAAAAATATGTTTTTAAATCGAAAAAGATACCCGGAATATATTTGGTTTAACCATTGTAGATTTCCAGAAGAAATACATTTTAATAGGAAGAATGTGTGGGAAAATATAAATTACAGTTTGTTGCATACCTATCCTCAAATTTTGACACCCTTCTAACTATATGAAGATTTAATAAAAATTACCTGGTGTTTCACTAAATTAGTACTTTTAACTTGAAATTACGTAGCACTTTTTCCACTGATCTTATTCAATTACAGAAATCCTGAGATTATAAAAGGAGAAGATAACTATTGGGAAATTGTGGTATTAAAATTCAATGAACGTACAAAGCCTGTGGAACTACCCAGGGAAACATCTTATTCATAAACTATACCCTTTTCTGTGATGCTTTGATCCAAGAAACTCAAATTAAATGTCAAAATGGGCGTTACTGTTTTTAAAATGAAAAATTGATACAATTGTCAATCTGTATGTAACCCTTATTTCAAGAATTGCATTACCATTACCTTTTGAATATCTCTCTGTCACAATTTGATGATAAAAAAACATTGGGTGAGTTTTTTCTACGGCTGTACTTGTACATATCGTCGCTACCATGTCAAACTATCGAATGTGAAAAAATGCATTTTTCATTATTTTTAAAAATGGACCAACTGTCACCACTAAATTTTAATACTATTCTTCACGAGGGTTGCGAGTTTGGCCTCCTTTTGTATTCAGAAATTACAGAATATACCAGAAATTTAATACAGAAATTTATACTTTATTTAATGACAAACATTTCGTGATTAAACTAAAGTAAAAGTTTTTCTCTCAAAATTTCCGGTACGAATTCGGCATCTCAAAATAAATAAGAAGCCCAAACTGACAACCTTCTTCCCAGCAATTTCAGTATTATTTTTACTAGGCGAAGAATTCTAATAAAATTTAGTGGTGTAAATCGGCCTATTTTCAAAAGTAATGAAACATGCATTTTTCACATTCAATAGTTTGACATGGTAGCGACGATATCAGAGTATTTTATAAGAGACTAGTAAGCTACGCCCGCTGCGCTGGTCGATTTCTACAAATGAACCTTGAATCAAACGAAATATCGTTTTATTTGACCTTGTATTTGAAAACAATCTGTATATTTACCTGGAATATCCTTCCACATTACTGAAAAATGACGTCATTGCGCTATTATATTTTCTAATGTGCAGTCAAAATTTTAGCTATTAAGGACCAACTCTTTTATTTGGTCATTTACAGTTAAGGTTTGCTAAAGAACGATAAAACTATATGCAATAGACTAAAACCGTCACTAAAAATTATCGAACTAACAATGCAAACAAATTAACTAACAAAATCCATTCAGTAGAAGTTTTTATAAAGACTAATCTTTGATAATCGGGTTCATCTGATTATAGAACTTTTCTACATAATTCTAAAACTAACAGAACGATATGAAATATACTAAAACCGTCCTTACAAATTATCTACTTAACAATGCAAGTCGCAAAAAATACGCCCAGTAAAAACTTTCAAAAAGGCTAATCTTTCGGAATCGGGTTCATCTAACTATATAACCTTCACACATACCTGTTTGACTAAGCAACGTAGAACAATATGTAGTACACTCCATTCCTGAAATAGCGTCTAACTAACAATACAATTCTGATCAAAATCCGTCCAGTAGAACTTTTTCAGAAGGCTAATCTTTCATAATCGGAATCAAATAATGAAAAGGCTAATATTTGATTAAAAAAATGGTCACCTGATTTTCGAATTTCCCCCTATAATTCTAGAACTAAGCAACGTAGAATGACATGTTATATAATAAAACTTTCCCTAGAAAATTATCTAACAGTGTAGGTTCCATCGAAATTCATTCGGCAAAATCTTTTAAAAAGGCTAATCTTTCATAATCGGATTGATCTGATTATAGAACTTCCCATAATAATTCTATAAGCTACGTAAAACGATATGTTATACAATAAAACCTTCCCGGAAAAATTATCTATCTAACAGTTTAAGTTCTACGAAAAACCATTCAGCGAAACTCGAGTTATAAGCAGCCGGAACGAAATTTCATATATGTAGAAGTAAATAGAAGTATATTGCCATTAATATAGTTTGCATTTGAATAAAAAAAGGGTACTTTTCGGTTAGCCGGGCGCCAATGATATATGTACATATATAAATATATATGTATATACATATAGATATGTATATATTCATACATATGTGTGTAGATATATGTATGTATATATATGTATTTGTGTAGATATATGTGTATATATCTACACAAATGTGTAGATATTTGTATATATATATATATATATATATATGTGTGTGTGTGTATACATGTATATATCTATCACTGGCGTCCGGCTAACCGAAAAGTACCAAAAATAAAATACTGCAAAAATGCTGTCGTACACTTGAAAAAACAACTTTTTGCTTAAAATCTCTCATTAAAACTGTTTTTCTTTTTTTTTCTTTCTTTTTTTAAAATAAAATTAGTAACAGTTTTTTTCTTTTATTTTCCAGTTGTATAACCACTTCAATCCTTTCTGCAAAAAAAAAAAAAAGAAAAAGAAACACCTTTTGACTTAAAATTAAATTGTTTGGGGTCAAAAGTAAAATCAAAATCGCCAAAAAAAAAAGATAAATTGCCAAATATTGCAATATTGCCCCTTAAATAATTTTTCAAGCATTACAAATATTCCCAATCATGTTTAAATTAAATATTTTCGTTTGATAATATCATCTCTCATCAAAACTCTTTTTCTTTCTTTTTTTTCTTTCTCTTTCTTTTTTCTTTCTTTCTTTTAATAATATTAGCAACAGTTTTTCTTTTATTTTTCGAGATGTAATAGCCTTTTTATTTCTTTCTGCAACAATAATGGTCGCCAAAAAATTAGCAATGGTAACCTTTTCGGGCAAAATAACAGAACTTTCTATCATAATTCTGTGACTAATGTACGTAGAACAATATGTTATATACTAAAACCTTCCCTGAAAAATTATCTATCCAACAGTGCAAGTTCCATCAAATTCCATTCAGCAGAACTCGAGTTATAAAGGAATGGAACGAAATTTCCGTTTGTGTTTTATATATATAGTAGAAGTATTATGGAACTTAATTGGCTGTGGATTGTATTTTAATTTGTCTGATCCATATATCCATATACCGTAATTTCCGGTGTATAAGCCGCGGGTAAATTAAGTCTGTTTCAAACCAGAATTATTTTTATAGAAATAAATGCAAATAAGTGCCAAGATGTAAGGCATTACATTTCATTAAAAAATATTTCCGGTCCGAAACCGATTTATTTAAGAATTATACACCCGAAATTACTGTAATTAATACATTAACCCTTAATTGCATAGTGATGTAAATTTCCATCACTGTTTATTTAACTTTTAATAAATAAATCAACTTCTTCGCCACCACTATATTTATATAGAAATATTAATGGAGTAAATTTACAGTGAACTATGTTGCTGAACAAAGTTAAAAATCTATCTTAAAATTTCTGGTGTCTATTATTTAATATATGTATAAAAAAACACAATTGTAAAAGAAAAACTCATGCAAAGTGTCAAAGTAAAAATTTAGTTAAAGTTTAAAAGCTATATTTCTAAGAATGCAGTGGTATCTAGGTTAACGAAGATAATTCGTTCTAGAATCCCATTTATTAGCAGATATCTTAGTTAAAATAAAGGTTTTTTCCTATCTATTTAAAATGCATTGTAGCTCTTACAAGTTGTAAATTTCCAACTGGACGAAAAATGTCCGGGCCAGAATTCGAACCTGGGATCACTTGGCTGAAGCCGCCACGCTCTACCACTGAGCTATCCCGGTCGAATCTGGAGGGCATAATTCATCCAGTTAACCTTATTGATCAAAGCATCTGGTCTGATATTTTAATCAGCTCAACAGAAAAGATCGCAGGTAATGGAACAAGGTTAACTGGATGAATTATGCCCTCCAGATTCGACCGGGATAGCTCAGTGGTAGAGCGTGGCGGCTTCAGCCAAGTGATCCCAGGTTCGAATCCTGGCCCGGACATTTTTCGTCCAGTTGGAAATTTACAACTTGTATGATTACTTTACCAATTTGAAAAATTGTGTTAAAAAATAATCTAGTGCATTGTAGCTGTTTTACTTTTGCGTGCACATCCTACTCAACATTCGTTAGAAGAGTCTGAAAAACAGCGAAAAATATCTTCATTAACCTAAAACTTCATTAGCAGATGTATTCGTCAGCCGATGTATCACCGTATTTATATAATGGCAGAATGATTATAAAGAAACCTTCAAAATCAGTATAGTTCATAAACAATTATAATTTTGTTATATACGTAATGTTCAAGCATAAGTCGTTTTACGATAGTAATGTAACTTTATATTTTATTTATATATTTTTTATAATCAGTTTGTTTATTTATGTATTTTACAGGTAATTCTCAATCAACAGTTAGATGGACAACAACAGATTGTGAAGAGATAGGTTCATATACTGGAGTGATTTCTTATAATTCTCCAAACCGAAGAATTCAAAATTATAAGAAATGCTGGAACATAGAGCCCCCCGAAGAAAGCATAGTCCATCTTAAAGTTGTAAACCTCGATCTTAATGATCCTGTAAGTACATTGTAATTTTCATATTTAAATTTTCTGTACATCTTTAAGGTTACACAGATTAATTTTAACACAATTATTTCAAATTGGTAAATAAATCATACGAGTTGTAATTTTCCAACTGGACGAAAAATGTCCGGGCCAGGATTCGAACCTGGGATATCTTGGCTGAAGCCGCCACGCTCTACCAACTGAGCCATCCCGGTCGAATCTGGAGGGCATAATTCATCCAGTTAACCTTATTGATCATAGCATCTGGTCTGATATTTTAATCAGCTCAACAGAAAAGATCGCGTAGTTACGTCAATGGCGATCTTTTCTGTTGAGCTGATTAAAATATCAGACCAGATGCTATGATCAATAAGGTTAACTGGATGAATTATGCCCTCCAGATTCAACCGGGATGGCTCAGTTGGTAGAGCGTGGCGGCTTCAGCCAAGAAATCCCAGGTTCGAATCCTGGCCCGGACATTTTTCGTCCAGTTGGAAAATTACAACTCGTATGTTTAAGGTTGTTCTAATTTCTGGTTCAACTACAAAATCATTTTTATCTTCACACCAATATAACTTTAGATTCATACGAATCACACGGTATAATTGTAGGGAGACTGGGTACTTCCAGATACCTCTGTAGCCAAATTTTACGTCAATGGCCAAGTAAATGCGCACAATTGCCGCACTTGGCAACAAAAAACTCACGTGCAGTCCTTCAGAGTTCTTACAAATTAAAAAAGACGCGGTAAGTTGCTTTTTTATACAAACATTTGGGCCTTACTTTATTAATTTTAATGTTTATTTTTGATGATATGACTTCAACAGAGTTGAAAACCTGTTTCGTCCCCAAACCAGGTTTTAAGACATGTTCACAACGGTTGTGGTGTCAAAATTGCAGTAATACCATCCTGTCGAGGAGATGATTTTTTCCCCAGGGTTTCCAGATTCATTGTGGCGTTCAAGAAGTGTTACGGTAAATTATCACCAATGCATGGGTAAGATTATCGCTGTTTTCAAAAAGCTTGCTCCATAGCTCAGAATTAGCAATCGTCTCTATGTTCAGGGACTTTGCAGAACACATTGT
The DNA here is from genome assembly GCA_963931845.1 of Maratus michaelseni. Classification (NCBI taxonomy): domain Eukaryota; kingdom Metazoa; phylum Arthropoda; class Arachnida; order Araneae; family Salticidae; genus Maratus; species Maratus michaelseni. The sequence goes on along the minus strand of OZ007591.1, from coordinate 344,110,584 downwards.
TCTGCTTTTGAAAAGGATTCAAAGAATCACGAAGAATATATAAGGTAGGTGAGCTAAAGGTGGTCATAATTAAGCTTTGAGGATTTTTCATAATTTCATGGTTGAGTGTGTGTGGCTGAATTTTTGTTTGTAAAATTTTACATTTATCTCTAACACATATCAAGTATACTTTTTCTTTGTAAAATAAAATTTAATTAGTTTTATAATACCATTTTAAAATTATAACTTGTGGGCTACCTTTGGCGCATATTGTTCCAAAGGTGGCACATGGATTAAAATCCTTTTAAAATATGAAAAAATACTTGGCAAGCTATTTTTACTTCTAGAAGAGTATTACAATGTTCAGTTAAAAGTAAGTATTTAATTACAAGGAAAAAATTACAATAAACATTTTCAAAATATACCTTTGTAATCGGATTCCATGCAGAAACTGCAGATGGAATTTTCGATTTTGTCTTGTTTAGTAAGTCCTTGACACTCTTCATGCACATATATCAAGCAATGATTACGCAATCGCATGTCCATTATTTTCTCTTTCTTGCATAAAATGTAAAAACAAGTTTACTTTTGGCTGGCGATTGCACTTGTGCCAGGCATGGCAGTATAAGTTTGTCTGAGAGTCTCTTTTGTCAGTGTACCGGATTGGTTTTTTGATTTTCTTATTATATTGCTTACTATTATACTCTGATGATTCTTTCTTTCTTTTAATATCTTTCGAGTTTTTCTTCTTAATCTCCTTATCTTCTGACACGAAAAGATTTTGAACCACCTTTTGTGCACGGTAGTTGAGGGGTTTTCTTCTTTGAATTACTGACTTCTTTTGAGGGATCTCTGGTGTTCTCAATAGTGTGGAAATTATTGGAGAAGTCTTTAACATTGTGTTTTAAAAATTACCCTTACTACAATGATTACTATATTTGTTTCCTAAGGTGGTCCAGGTGTCGGGCCACCTTGGGAACATGCATATGGTTGCCATTTGCACGACGTAAAACTAATAATCTGATAAATTTATTAAAATTGAAGTAAAGGTGGTTAAAGAGAAAAAAATAAGCTGTCAGAAAACGTATCTGAACTCAAAGTTCTAAGAATTTAAACATATGTAATTTAAAATATCTTCTTGCCTGGAAATTAGAACGACTACTCCTCAAAAGTAAAATACCTGCGTGCAATGACGAACGATCAAAATGCTCTCTCCGAATTCAGTCACGTGCACTGCAGACACATTATTTACAATGCAGTAGCACAATCTTGTGATTAAAAATGAAATTAATTCTACTTTTGGGGGGTGGGCTACCTTAGGAATAATATAACAAAATTTAAAATTTATTGCGATCCGCTAAATTATTTTCATCCCATCCTATTCTAAATTACTCTATAATATTTATTTCCTCGGTTTATTAATGTATCCTAACTATATTTATTCCAAACACTTCATATCTAAATTCAATATTTAATGGCTACTAGTTAAATTGCGCCTTTATCTTTAAATTATAAAATCTTCCCAATATTCATCCTTCTAAAAACCCGTATTCTTTCCTTTTTATATTTCTAAATTCCTAAAAAGTCTTTGTTTATTTTAATAATTTCCGATATTAAATTTACCTCTAAAAATCACAAATCTTTTTCTTATTTAAAAATGTAAAGCATTTTATTTTAATTCCATTCTGGGTTTAATCCAAAATCAATAAACCATTTCTCTTATTTTTATTTTTTTCCTTTTCGTAAACGTAAAATTTATTCCATAGCCTGCATTGAGTAATTAACAATAATCAGTTATCTTAAAATACATTCGGTTCACAGCTAATCTAGAAAACATGATGGAAAAACCTCGAAGTTTCGTTGGCTAGCTTTTGGACAGGAAACCGTTTCTCCCTAAAATTCTGACCTCTCCCGTTAATGAATCCCAGTCTTCCATTAGCAAATCGTCCGTCACGTGATCTCTGTATTCATACTCTCATCGAAACCATATATCGCGGTCCGGGCTTCCGAACGGCAGACGAAAAGAGAGACCCGAAGAGTGTTGTTTGGAGTCCGAGCTCCTAATACATTCAAATACGTACCTGGTATCGGTGAAATTTAGATAAAATATTTTCCTGGATATTGCTTCTTAATAGATTATTAAGTCTGATTAAGTCTAACATCTTTTAATTCCTTTACTTTGTCTTCGAGTTGTTTTAATCTAATAACATCTGCTGATATGATGTCATAAATAATTGGAGCCTGTCTTAAGATCTTGAAATGACGGATAAATTGCGAAAGAGGTTCTCTGCCTAGCCTATTATGCTGCAAATAAAAAGCTCTTTGGTGATTTCTCGAGTATTTATTCTGCTTATTCACACCGACATCTGCTATGAATACGACGACTGCACCTTGAAGCTCCTAGCGTAGAACCGCCCTCGGCTTAGTATCGCAAAATAACATCCGGCATCTAGAAAGCCACTTATATAAAAATGGAGCTGCCACTGCAATATATCATCTTTCATCCTTAAATCATGAAATATATATATATATATATATATATATATATATATATATATATATATATATATATATATATATATAATTATTTGTTATTAGTCAATATGGCTTTAAACTATTCAGATATATAGGCGGCATTCTTGTATTACATCTGGAAGATTTAGAAAAACTTACCTTTCTTTTATCCTAGAAGTCTTATTTAGAATAAGATGCATAGTGGTTTTATAGTTGATTTCTTAGACATACACAGTGAAGCGCTTAATAAATCTTTATTCATCACTATTTATTAAAAAGATATTTAATGTTTCTGCCACCTCCTTTTATAACAGTTTGATCCTAATTTGCATATTTAAATCTTACAAAATATTTTTGTTAATTAAATTGAATTTTGTATTTATGTTTTGTTCCTGCAAATTTTATCGACTGTCTTAGGTCATGTATTTTAATTTGCAACCATATACAGGGTGTTCCGTTAAAGGGGTCCAATATTAATAGGGGTAATAGAGGAGATCACATGGAGCATAAATCAGTATATAAAGCCTGGTCGGATCTCAATAGTTTTCAAGTTACAGCAAATAGAATGAAAATTCGGAAAATTGTAAAAGAACCCTCATTGCTAAACTATCGATATTGCTAGATAAAAACGAAGCACATATTTAGAAAGAACAGAAAAAAACCTACAAAATGACATCAATTGTATTAAAATAGCAATATTTATTGACGAGTTACAAGCCCTGAAACAGTGAAAAAAGTACGAAATCCAATATACATCAAAATAGTTAATCGTTAATTCCAAAAAGACAACTCTAGCTACAACAAGGAAAATGTAGTAAAATTTGGTCCATTCCGAAAACTTTCGAAAAAGCTTACAATGAACCATATCGGTTTAATTGTGTGAGAGAAATTAATCAGTTTCTTAGTTACAACTCCGCTTTCTTTGACACTAGCAAAGGTTAAACTCCGCCCATCACGATTGGAAACACCGCCTTTTTAATTACTCTCAACTATACATTTTCGATCATGCTTCTTCTGAGATGCAACATTTTTAATTATTCAAGAGTTGAATGAACCAATATAACTTTACAATAATAGTCTACATTTTAAAGTGGTCTTTTATTGATATAAAGCTTAAGTTAAATTCCTTAAAATTAAACTGGTGGTGAAAATTCGGAAATAATTAAAAATATTGCGATTTGTAACTATGCAAGAAGTTTCAGTACATGTTTTACATGGACAATTATTGTATGTATATGTGCATCATAATTTATGATAGGAAATAACAATAACAAATAGCATAATAATTTTATTAATTATAAATTTAAAAAAGACACTAAATTTTAAATTAATTCATACAAACTTTGTAATTTACAATTTGAGTACACCACAGTCTGTGACTTACAAAATACTGTGCCAAAAAGTGTTGAAAATAAAAGAAAAATGACAAATAAAGAATTACATTTCACGTACTTTATGACATATGTGAAGCATAGTCTTCTGGCCTGCGCTGCACAGTTCAATGTCGGAAGGCAGACGAACGGACATTATTATAATAGGTGTTCGAAGTTGCGCCCATTAACAGAATCGCACAGCCGACAGCGACGTCGTAAAGATTGGCGAACACGCCGAAAAACTCCGACGGAGTTGGGAATGTCTCCTGCAGCGACAACGATTCGCGCTAGTAAATCCTCCGGTGTATCCACAGGCGTTTCATACACCAGCGATTTAAGGTGTCCCCAAACAAAAAAGTCTAACGGATTGAGGTCTGGAGAGCGTGCAGGCCAAGCAACAGGTCCACTGCGTCCAATCCATTTCCCAGGATATGTTGAATTGAGGTGATTGCGAACACCTATGAAAAAATGTGCCGGTGCGCCATCGTGCATAAACCACATATTGTGGCGCAATGTTGCTGGCACATTTTGCAGTAACTGCGGTAAGATATCACGTAGGAAAACCAAGTACGTACTGCCATTGAGTACATCTGGGAGTAAATATGGTCCTATGAGATAATCGCCGAGGACACCTGCCCATATGTTCACACTGAACTTTTGTTGTGCGTTCGACGGGAAAACAGTGTGCGGATTTGTATATGACCATGTGTGCATATTGTGCGTGTTTACCACGCCCTCTCTCGTAAATGTTGCTTCATCAGTAAATAAAATATTTTCCAGAAATTGTGGATTATTTTCTGTTACATTAAGCAACCAGCGTACGAATTCTGTCCGCTGAGCACAATCTGTTACTGATAACAGTTGTACCCGCTGCACATGAAAGGGGTGCATGTTTTCTGCACGCAGAACACGCCACACACTTTGGTGAGAAACACCGACTTCAGACGCAGCAGCTCGTGTACTCGTGGAGGGGTTATCTTTAAAAATATTCAGTACATCTTCTTCCATTGCAGGTGTTCGTACATGTCGAGGTTTCCCTGCATCAATGCTTGCTGTATTAAACGATCCAGTCTCCCGTAATCGTCTATCGATTTTTATGAAGAGTTTCGAACTTGGGCAACGTCTCCTTGGAAATTGCTCACGGTACATGCGCTGTGCTAGACATGCATTTCCATGAGCTTGCCCGTACATCAGATGCATGTCCGCATATTCTTCGTTAGAGTATTCCGGCATAATTATTATACATCAACTTACTACAATCCCACTTACAACAGCCTCCCTTTAACATAACGCCCACTGATGACTGCTGTTTTATTACACTTTTCTTCCTTTACACATAGAAAATTTGCATAAAAAGTACTTCTTCTTCATCATCCTGAAAGTTCATGGAGGAAACGCAGCAGTCACGGAGTTTGCTTTAAGACAAGGCGAGAGCTGCACAATATGTCATTCACTTGACCAGACTGAATAATGAAAGGGTATTGATAGAGGTTGATCAGAAATGTATAATTGAAAGATATTAAAACGGGGTGTTTACAATCGTCATGGGTGGAGTTTCGCTCTTTCCGAGCGTGCAACAGTACAGAGTTGTAACTAGGGAACTGCTTGATTTCTCCCATACAATTAAACTGATATGGTTTATTGTCAGCTTCTTCGAAAGCTTTCGGAATGGACCAAATTTTATAACATTTTCCTTGATGTAGGTAGAGTTGCATTTTTGGAATTAACGATTAACTATTTTGCTAAATATTTGATTTTGTATTTTTTCACTGTTTCAGAGCTTGTAACTCGCCATTAATTCTCAATATTCTAAAACAACTTATGTCATTTCATATGATTTTTTCTGCTCTTTCTAAATATGTGCTTCGTTTTTATGTAGCATTATCGATAGTTTAGCAATGAGGGTTTTTTTACAAATTTCCGATTTTTCATTCTATTTGCTGTAACTTGAAAATTATTGAGATCCGGCCAGGCATTATATACTGATTTATGCTCCGTGTGATCTCCTATATTACCCCTATTAATATTGGACCCCTTTAACGGAACACCCTGTATATAGCTATCCTATTAGCTTTATTTACTCATTATACAAGGCTCTCCTGATCAATTTGATTTTTCTACACAGTTAAATGCTTTTATAGATTAGTTTTCAGTTCCGTATTTATAGTTCTTCCTTTATCTTATTTTATCTGTAACACTAGAACCACCATGAGCCGTCATTTTGACAGTTACAAAATGAATATATTCCAATTCGAACCAGAAATTTCTTTTTAAAATGAATTAAATCTAAAACTCACAGAAATACGTTAAATGAATAAGTTAAGTAGTTTTAAATAAAATTTCTGGTGTGAAACAGTTTTAAAAAACTTTAGTAAAATTTCCGGTAGTTCTAGTGTTAAGATACAGTCTCAATGCATTATTTTTTAGTTAATTTTGTCAAGTTAACTTTCATATATTGAAATCGTGTTGCAGAGATTTTGGAAAATGTTTTGGATGCCGGCAAAACTGGTTAAACCCACTCCACCCGTCTTAAAATGTGGCAGCTCTGTTCCTCTTTCATGTTATTTGTTGAAATATTTTGATTTTATATGTTAATCGCATGTTGTTTTTAGTGTGTATTATTTTTGTTTTAGCTTTTTAATTTCTTTTCTGCACATTTACATAATAAATATTGTATATATTGTACATCTATCTGTTTATCTCTCTCTCTATCGCTATATATATATATATATATATATATATATATACACACATTATACATACAAGGGTGACCTAGTACCTAGGGACATATTTTGTTTCACTCAGAAAAACTGAGCTAATAAACACTTTAGAAGTTAATGAATTAATATACACACATGCTTATGTGTACTTCTTATTGGATGGATCGCATATACATAAAACAGGAAATTATGTGTTAAATAGAATTGCTTTCCTGAAACAAAGTCAAATTGAAAAGAAAAAGAAATATCACATCTACACAAAAGACTGTGTTCCTATCCATTATTATTTTAAAATAAAATTTTTGCTTATTTTATGTTTTCTTATCTTTAGCAAAATGTTTTCTTTTATCTAGGATTCTGGAGCTAAGTACAACGATTCGTGATTTCACACAAATGGTCTCAATTAAAACTTCCACAGGTATAGGTGAAAATTTTGATATTTCAGTTAGCACTTGAGAAAACAGTTAAAACTAGGTTTTGAAATTAAATGATAACCACTTTTTAAAAATAAGAAATTAATTCAACAACAAAAATTTTACTTTTTTGCTGGCAAAACAATTTTTCACCTTTAACTTTTCACAACTATCTTCCCTGTAATGCAAAATGACTACAAAAGTAACAGCAATTGGTGTTACCATTCACCCAGCTCAATAATAAACTTTAGGTCCAAATATTATTTAAATAAAGGGTAGCGGCCCTAGGTACAGGAACACCACACACGCACACATCATATATATATATATATATATATATATATATATATATATATATATACATATATATAATACGAATACCACATACTATACTTACAATCCCAAAACTCCTGAACAGCAGAGAAAAACTAACAAATAACCATAAAAATTCAAACTAACAAAACTCTAAACGAAAACTATAAACAGAAAAAACACAACCAATGGAGACAGGCTGCAAGGCTAAAGACTTGCATGCTGGGTTATACCGGTAATTACACATGAAACTTCCCCCATGCCTGTCGTGACCAAACTGACCATAGGAAGCAATAAACCAAGATGAAAAGAACGACTCGGCCAGACAAAGCTCCTTATAAAACCTACATTTATTTGGCGAGTTTTTTAATCGCCAAAAGGAGAGTATCACTGTATTCTTTACCTTTGACAAAACTAATCACCAAACTATTTAACAAAGCAATAGGATAACTCTGAACCATTGCACCATGATAGAGACTTATTATGTCACTTATTATACTATCATGTTTAGAATTTAATTTTATAATCCTAATTAAACTATTGATAAATATATTTCTAAAAATTGAAATATGAACATTAGAATTAAAATTTAATATCTTGATTGTTTCAAAGTTGTAATCATTTCTCTTATCATAAATGCAAGTACGCAAGCCACCCCTCTCGATGTCGATAGCAAGGTCTAGATAATTTACATGTTTTGTGTCATATGAAGTTCTCTTTAATGTCAAACCTTGGGGGTAATAATCTAAATTTAATTCACTGTTGGAATCGTTAATCCTAACCAACAAAACATCATCAATATATCTAAAACTTAAAAAATCCTTATTTAATGTTTCGTTAACTTCGTATAAAAATAAATATATATATATATATATATATATATATATATATATATATATATATATATATATATATATATATATATAACTTACTTAACCAACGAAATGTTTTTATAGTACTGCGACAATGTTGTTATTGAACTCTCCGATTATAATGGAAAGCGAGAAAAGATTTGTCAGCATTATAATTATCGTGACTGGGATGACAAAACCATATCCATGCTGGGTCCTGTAAACATGACTCTCATCATGCGATATACTTGGGACTATGTCAATTTTAAGATGGAATACAGAACAGGTAAGTTTCTCTAATTCCTGTCATCATTGGAAAAAATTATTCATTCTATATTTTCTGTTTACCTGCAAACTGTTTCTAAAAGAATTCCTTCTGATTTTCTTAGGATTTCAGTCGTTGTCGCTTAGTGTGATTCCCGTTAATGTCGTTATTTGTATCAGGAAACGTCTAGAGTGAAACATATTGATTAAATGGTTTCTTGAAAACAAGTAATAAAATTGAAACCGACTTCAAGCGGGACCTTCGAGATGGCGCCGTGTGCTCTTTTTACCGACCTGACACAGGAGTGATTCACTTACGTGACGTAACAAATGAGATCCGTCCTACTTAAATTTTTCCACGCACTTTGTTCGTGCTTATGGATTGTTTACAATGACATTGTGATACATTTATTGTTTTATTTCGTAATTAATAATATTTTTCAGTGTCTTTAGATTATAACGCTATAAATTACTATAGATTATAACTATTACAGAAAGTATTGAATATATCTAAAAAATAACGGGGAGTAATTGCTGTGCTCCTGGTTTCAAATCTAACTATGTTAGTGAAAAGCAGTATACTTCCGTATTCATTTTTCCAACTGATAATGAAAAGAAAAAATTATGGTTAAAAAAACTACATCGGGATAAATTTACTCCTAATGCAACAACAGTGGTCAATATTAAACATTCGATGAACGTTTTATAATTCGTAAATGTAGAATTACACAAGATGATGGTACTGAACATGTGCCGAGAAAAATATTAACCCTAATAACAATGAAAATATATAAACTCATAAAAATTTTCTTTTATTTAACCTATTTATGCGTAGTGTCCCAATTTTGGGACACTTTAGTAAAATGAAAAAAGTGCATTTCACACCACTTTTTTTTTTAAATAGAAATTTGGTGTCTTATTTTATCGAGCAGTCCTCGATATACCGTAATTTCCGGCGTATAATCCGCAGCTCAAAGAGTCGTTTTTCGACCCAGAAATATTATTTTATAAAATGTAACTTAAAAGATCGCTGTAAATATTTAACTACAATTATTGAATAAAATTTCTGGGTCGAAAAACGGCTCTTTGAGCTGCGGATTATACGCCGGAAATTACGGTATATATTAAGTCCTCGCTATATATATATTAAGCAATTTTTTAATGAAACAGTTGTTTTTTATTTATGAATAGAAAGTCTTTAAGGTATTTCTGAAGAAAGAAATTTAAAAAATTCGGATATTTAGAAAAAATAGCATGTTCCCAAAATGGGAGCAATGGCGCCTAATGGAGGTAAATTTTTTCACAAATTTTACTTATGCCTCCGTGTATTTATGTTTGTTATTTCTCAGTTTTTTCGCTATAAAAGGGATAATATCATTCTGAAACTGATATTTTACGATTAATTCATATAAATTAGTCCAACATCTACATTTATAATAAAAATAAAAAATAAAATTTCCGAATCCATAAGCATTTTCACTATCCACCTCTTTATTTTTCTTCAATACATAATTTTTGTCCTACTATTTTACATGAAAATGATTGAACATTTTTTATGCAGCATTATATTACATTTTTCTCGTTTTCTGAAATTGGTTTTTTAACAATATTTTTTTTTGTTTTTGCATTTTGTTTAGTTTTTTCCATATTCCAATTTGAAGTTCGCCTGAACTTTCATCTAAAATATCAAGCCTGTGTTTAATACTTTGTCTTTTTTAAACACTAAATTAGATATTTCTTGATTGTCTCTTGATTTAGAATTTACAGAGAGTTCTACTCCACCAAATATAACATGGGATAAATCATCACATAAATTATTTTCTATTACATATGTAATAGAAAATAATTTATGCGACATACATATGAGGAAGATATCTTCCTCATATGTTACAATACTGCAATCGGGTGGCAAACAAACGATTTCGGGAACATCCGAAAAATCATCCAAATCTAAAAAATTGTTCAATCATCTTCCATGTAAAATAATCAGAAAAAATTATGAAATGATGAAAAATAGAGAGATGGATAGTGAAAATGCTTATGGAACTGGTAATTTCATTTTGTTTTTTATTATAAATGTAAAAGTTGGACTAATTTATATGAAATCTTCTAAAAATATTAGTTTCAGAATGATATTATACCTTCTATAGCTAATAAGTTGAAAAATAAATACCACAAATGCACGGAGGCATATGTACAAGTTTTCAAAAACCTTACACCCATTAGGCGCCATTGCTCCCATTTTGGGAACATCTTATTCTTTCGGTAATTGTGATTGATCTATTATACATATTAATTCCGGATTGACGTTGTTTAACATAATACACTGTTATGAACATATTTTAACTAAAAAATATAATTTTTATTATAAAGTTTTTTTTTCAATTTTTCTTTTCGAATACTGCCAAAAAGCTATTTTTCGTCTTTTTTAACACGTTTAAAAAAAAAGAAATTTCTAATGAAACTTAACAAAAAAATTTCAGATGTCATCTAATATATTCAAAATGCAAATAACATGAACCTTTTAACAATTTATAAAATATGCACTTCAGAAAAAAAATCTTAAAGCAATGTTCCCAAAATGGGAGCAATGGCGCCTAATGGGTTAAAAAAATGGTGTGAAATGCACTCTTTCCCATTTTATTAAAGCATTGACGCTAGGCATAAATAGGTTAAGTAAGGTGTCACACAAATACATATATAAACAAATAATTCACTTGACATGTTTCAGTTTCATTAGAAATAAAAACCACTGTCATAAAAATTCAGCATCGATCAAGATGAATGACACCGGACAACAAAATATATACAACATACAAAACACATAAACGCCTTTTAGTATAAATCATTAAAAGAAATAAAAACACTGATTTAAGATTGTTTATTCCTGTGGCTCCCCAATTCAAGTTTTCTTTAAAAGGTTTATTTAGTAATTCCAACCATAAAATTGGAATAATGTAGGAAAAGGTATCGTTGCAGACTAAATGGATTTCTAGGGATTCTCTTATAATATATTTGAAATAAAAATCGATAAGATAATTTGAAATAAAAATCAATTTACTGTCATTAACCGTTTCCGGCACAGACAAATTCTTTTTGTAAAATGAGAAATTACTGACTGACACCGGAATTTACAAACGACCTTTTTAGAAAATAAGAACTCCTTATGATTAACTTAATCTGCAATGAAAATTTCAAAGCTATTTTTGATATTGATAATTTCTCAGGATATCGTGTCCGTGTTGAGCCCTACCGGTTCCACGGCACGAAACAATGCTATAATTGCCAAAATTTTAATCATTCATCATTTACCTGTAAATACAGACCCGTCTGTTTAAAATGCAGCGGCTCACATAAACCTTCAGATTGTCCCATAACGGACCCAAACCTTTTTTGTTGCGCAAATTGTAGCGGAAACCACACTGCAAATTATTCGGGGTGCCCTAAGCACCCCAAAAATCAAACTGCCACAAAAGGCACTAAAATTCCTAAAAACTGGACCAGTGGCCCAAAAGAAAATAATTCCTTAACTCTGGATGCAGTAAATTTTCCTGCCCTCCCTGCCAAAACCATCACTAATCCTAATGACAATGCAAATTCTCAAATCAGTTCCAATGGGTTCGCAAAATTAAATTATCCAGACTTATTCAAAAACTTAGATCCCATTATTGAAAAGTTAAAAATCCTTAATGACCTTCTTGAAAATATCAGTAAATTAACTTTTGAATTAAACCTACCGATTCAAAACTTAATTGATACCAACTTCTGCACTGTTAAAAATGACAAGGCCGTGACACTCCCTAAAAGAGAAAGGGGGTAGGCAATGTACTCGTCCAATGTCCAGCAAGAGGAGACACTATTTTTTTTCTCTTTCTCCCTTTTCAGCATTCTCATTACCCAAGGTCAGTGGTCAGTGTTGTTAAGATACTGAGAGTGAAAGCACGCAGTAATTTTGTTGTCTTATAAATTTTAAATATTGTTTTAATGTGAATCTGCCACATCGCTGCGCAGTGCCTAATTGTCGTTCAAATTATACTGGAACTAATGAATATGTCAGTGTTTACCAATTTCCCAAAAATGAAGAACGAAGCAAATTATGGTGCAAAAAAATTCGTCGAGATAATTTTACTCCTGGTAAGCGCGCAGTCGTTTGTGAGAAGCATTTCAGAAGTGATATGATTTTGAAAGAAGACAAATTCACAGATCGTGAAGGTAAAATTATACGAATTCCAAGGAAAAGGCCTATATTGAAGAATGACGCATGTATATTCGAAGGAAGCCCATCTTATTTAACGGAAACGGCGACTAAATTTCGACAAAGTAGAGAGAAAAAAATACAATCCAAGGAAAAGGAAATACTGGATAAATTCATGGAAGGTGATAAAATAATGGATTTCAAAGATCTACTTATAAATATTGATAATAAATTAATTTGCAGTTCTGAAATCATAAGCGAAATGATAAATTGTTTGTGTTATTTATTACATTTATGCCTGCTCCTGTCGTAGAAAAAAGTTTAGAAATCGATTCTAACATGAACATAAATATTTATCTTCGCGATAATCAATTTTAATCAAAATTTTAACCATTGATGGAAAAATGAATAAATTAAAAAGTATACATATAAATGTGAGTCTGCTGTTATTTCATTTACTGTACTAATGCTTAATGAATATTCTGAAAAAAATTTTCATTTATTTTCTTGAGACTAAAATTTGTACTTTTTTAAAAAACATAAATACGAAATTTTTTTTATTATAAAATATCATCAACTACAAGAATTACAGCCGTGTTTAAAAAGTATCGATAATAAACTACCATTGAAACTAATTAATTGAATATATTAAATTAAAGTACACAAAATTAAAAGAAAAACTTAAAAGAAAAGAGAGGTTGCTGCAAGGCTTTTCAAAAATAAGCAATTTACGTGCACAGCAGCACCGTTTTTCCTCCTTATCGACCTAGATTTGATTTTTTTCTTCCGAAATCGAAACCACGCACTCAGGAGAGTGCGTGTAAAAAATGTATTTGTGATTCATATGATAGAGATTCATATATTTGTACATAAAATTTTATAAATTAATTGTGTTCGGTTACTTTTTTAATTCTACCGCCAATCTTGTTAAATGAAAATCTCTTTTCTTTTATTCAAAATTAAATAACTTTCATACTCTTTTATCGCTGCTAAAAATGACCCTTTGTTAATATAAAGTACTAACTTCTTCCAAACGCCTTTATGAGCTTACGGTTTTCCAGTGAGAAATTAAATAATTATCAGTTTTGCATCTACGGCATTGAATGCCTTCCTAATGCACACATTTTGAATAGCAGAAGAAATAAAGAAAAATTAAATGTAACGTCTATTTCTCGATACAGCTACATGATTAAACCGCCGCATATATTAATGTCTGCTAGTTAGTTTTTCTGTTTTGATAATGGTGCCAACATGGTAAATGGATTTGGCTGTTTCTGGTTTAAAAAATAATATGCATTTCTTCCTAACGACATATTCTTCTTGGTGCTATGGGTCGACATGGATAAATTTGTTGGCGGTCAAAAGGGGCGGGCATTCGATCCTGAATTTTGATGGTGTGAAGTGATACTGATTCTGAGTGTCGGGGTGCCGCCTCATTTTTCAACTCTCATATTCTTCAAATAAAAAAGATTACCATTGGCACCGTTTGGCTATTTCATTATTTCCTTGATATGCATCTTTGCATCTTTACATGGGAGGATAACTAAGGTTTTTGTGTTAAGCCAACACTATTTATCATCTACTTTACGATTTAAAGCACGATTGACGTTGTACACGCCGAAACTGGCCATACGTCTGATTACATGAACTTAAAACTTCTTCAAAATCCAAACAATTAGTCCCTACACAAGAGATGTCTAAAAACATCTTATTTCCTTTTTATTACTTTATTGTTTGTACTTGTTTTATAAATGTAACATCATGAAGATTGACAGGGACAGGGATGACCACCTCAGAAAACCCGGCCAAAACCTTAGAATTTTAGTGCAATTCTGAGGAGCCATGAAGATTGACATAAGGAAATTTTTATTTGTATACAATATTATTTCTTTATTGAACCCCCTTTTCTTTAGAACAATTGCGATCACATTAAGTGGCAGCCGCTGTATTTAGTCGAGTTTTAAGTCAAAAATCAAATCTCTTAAAGTTTTGCTTTGTACTCAACAGTTAATGAGTGAAGACACATAGTGACTGAAATTCTAGTAATTTATTCTTTGTAACTTACTTTCATTGTTGAGTTATAGATGATAGAGAATTTATAGAGAAATTGGTCATGGTCATCCAGTAACATAAAATGTTCTTTGTTTTATTTCAGAGAGTTTAATTTGTGCCAGTAAAAATCATTTTAGATGTTCTCCTTATCGATGCATTCGTCCCGAACAAGTCTGCGATGGTGTAGAAGACTGTGAAGATGGACTTGACGAAAGTGAATGCGGTAAGTATGCTTCTTACAAATGTAATAATTTGGTATTTGAAATTAAAAAAAACTCAAAATTCGAAGCAAAATAATTTTACACAAAGCAATTCAATATTTATCATTTGAAAATGGACTGTTTTCTTGAAAAAAGATAGAAGCAAAACAGTTTTTTTTTTTTTAACTACAGGGTTATTCTAAATGATGGACCCATTTAAAAAAAATGTATTTATTAAAGTACAAATCCAAAATAAACAATCTTTATACCAATGAAAAGAGGAAGTTTCAAAGCTTTTTTAAGACATTATAAATGTTCAATGTGTCCACCATTTGCTGCACGGCAAACATCTACGTGAAAGCCGAACTCGTCCCACACACGAGAAAGCGTATCTGCTGTTACTGAGTGCTGTTACTGAAACGAAATCGTGGCTTATTGCCGCACGACCTCTACTGGCCGCCTCTGCAACCATCACCGCTTTGAAAGCCGTGCACTCAGTAACAGCAGATACGCTTTCTCGTGTGTGGGACGAGTTTGGCTATCGCGTAGATGTTTGCCGTGCAACAAACGGTGGACACATTGAACATATATAATGTCTTAAAAAAACTTTGAAACTTCCTCTTTTTATTGGTACAAAGATTTTTCATTTTGGATTTGTACTTTAATAAATGCAATTTTTTGAAAATGGGCCCATCGTTTAGAGTAACCCTGTACTGTATACTATACAGTTTGAAATATAATTGTAGTATCAACTTAACGAATGAAATAACTCAACCTTCTATTTTACATTTG
Source organism: Maratus michaelseni (assembly GCA_963931845.1). NCBI lineage: Eukaryota > Metazoa > Arthropoda > Arachnida > Araneae > Salticidae > Maratus > Maratus michaelseni. Next base: position 344,094,919 of record OZ007591.1, on the reverse strand, counting down.
CGAAGCCTTTATAATTCGCATGCCTCAATATCGTGCTTATGGAAAAGTATAGTAAATATTGGCTCTGAAAGAAAAACAAGTTATTTGCCTAAACGGTTTTTTTCATAAAGTGAAATCTATTGCGAGAAACATGGTGAAATTGAAATAGTCAGTACATTGAAAAAGATAGCATTTTTGGACGTTCGTTCCTTCTTAGTCCATTTGTTAGTTGAAAAGAAAATTTTGTTATGCCTTGCATTTGAAAACTTACTTAAATATAGAGAAAAATAAGGTAAAATAGGATACCTTATTATTAGTTGCTTCTTAAAGCCAGGATTTACAACAGAATTGAATGACACTTTGCGTAAATACTTTGCATCAATCCTTGTACCAAGGAACAATATTAAGTCTCATATGGTTTAATCTTTACAGATAAAATGTTAATTATCTTCATTACTCATAATAGAAACTGTTTTAGAAGGAAGCTAACCGTTTTTACCAACTTTAGAAAACCATAATCACTAAAATTTTTCTAGTTTTGCATTTTTTTTTTTAAACATCTTTCTTCAAGAATTGTTTTATAATATCCCTTTATACCCCAATTTGGATATTCTGTCTTACACTAAAAAAATAATAATATGAAAGGAAGCCGTGAGAAAGCACCTTTAAATGTTAGCAACTGTTTCATTGAAGAACATAAATATTTGTTAAATATGCTACACACAATTATTTAAATAATGTTGGTAATTTTTAAATGTGTTCCTATTTAAGTATTATTAAAATTAGAAAAAACTGAAACACACACAAAAATAACTAAAATAAACTATCACAAAAATTATACAAATGTCTATATGAAAATCCCATAATAATCACTTCTTAACTAGACCTTCATCTACACTACATTGCCAAAGGTGATTGGCCACTTGCGATTTTAGACGTTTTGTTAACTATCTAGAAAAATACATGAGGAATTAACCTGAAACGGTAGGCGTGTAAACATCATAATATAGGTTATATATTTCCGCGAAGATTTTTTTCACGAAACCCCATAGGGGACGGTCAACAAATTGAAAAAGAACGAATGTCTTTTGGATAACCCTGTAAAAACTAATGTAGCAAAGGCGTTCAAACTCGAGATTATTAAAACGTGGCTTATTGTGATATACTGTGTTCATTTTTATGAGGATAGCATGTATACTCGTAGAGAAATTAAGGTTTTTATAAAAACAGTCCCAAATTTCGCCTAGTTTTTTGCTTATAATTTGCAGAGTTCTTAATATAAAAAAAAGTTCTTTTGAGAAAATATGACAAACAACATTGTACACAATACTCTGCAATCAGAATTAAAAAATAATAAAAATTGGATGAAAAATGAGCAGTTTTACTAAAAAATGTTTCACTGCGCATGCGCGAATGCAATCAAAATATAATATGCATAATGTATTAGCTAAGTATATAGAGCAACTTTTGTGAAAGTCTCAAAATCATAGCTTGAAAATTCTGAAAATTATCGTCGATAGAATAAGCTCGAAATCCGTTGCTCCCAAAAAGAAGCAAAAAGATGAGGGGTTGTATCCGAATATAGTAGTATGTGCAATATTGTGTACGCTATCTTGACACTAATCAATAGATATTTGATACAACCCCTCATCTTTTTGCTTCTTTTTGAGAACAACGGATTTCGAGCTTATTCTATCGACGATAATTTTCAAAATTTTCAAGCTATGATTTTGAGACTTTCACAAAAGTTGCTCTATATACTTAGCTAATACATTATGCATATTTTGATTGCATTCGCGCATGCGCAGTGAAACATTTTTTAGTAAACCTGCTCATTCTTCATCCAATTTTTATTATTTTTTAATTCTTATTGCAGAGTATTGTGTACAATGTTGTTTGTCATATTTTCTGAAAATAACTTTTTTTATATTAAGAACTCTGCAAATTATAAGCAAAAAACTAGGCGAAATTTGGTACTGTTTTTATAAAAACCTTAATTTCTCTACGAGTATACATGCTATCCTCATAAAAATGAACACAGTATATCACAATGAGCCACTTATTAATAATCTCGAGTTTGAATGCCTTTGCTACATTAGTTTTTACAGGGTTATCCAAAAGATATTCGTTCTTTTTCAATTTGTTGATAGCGCCCTATGGGGTTTCGTGAAAAAATCTTCGCGGAAATATATAACCTATATTATACTGTTTACACGCCTGCAGTTTCAGATTAATTCCTCATGTATTTTTCTAGATAGTTAACAAAACATCTAAAATTGCAAGTGACCAATCACCTTTGGCAATATAGTGTATCACTTCATCCATTATAAGCCAGAAGGCTGAGTCAAATCTGGGATATCCGGCTTCACAAGACTGTACGGTTTAATCCTATTTTACCCTACGTCTGTATGCATTCAGTACCTATCTATATGTGTTATATTGTATATGTTCAGGTAGTGGGCACCCTGCAAACACACTCATGTTTAAATTAAATATGTATGTATGTGTTGGGGGAGGTACAACAACGATGATGGTTAAAAAATTCAAACGTTCTCGTCATATTAAAAAAAGATGAAGACTCTTTGTATAAGTGTTTTTAATATTTTTCATCTATTTTTTTGTATTGTTTATCGTCTAATTATATTTAATTGCTTAAATACTTCAATTAGTACAGATTTTGCTTGTTTCCTTGTTTTTGTTTCCTTCTTTTTATTTGATGTATGTGTGCTTTTGTGAGTAAGTTGTATCTAAATGTTTTCTGAACAGGAATTGGGGCTATTAGTGGAGCTAAAGATAGTCGCAACAGATCCATAAACTGGTTGCTAAGTCATCAAAAGAATTATGGTTGGGGAAGGAACACCCACCGAGCTGTGACATCTCTATACCTGACCGATGCTGCCAAGTTCAAAGGAAAGAATCTGAACGAAGAACTTATTGTGAAGCAATTGCAGCTGAAGATGGCCGCATCTTTACTGAGGTATTACTTTATTATAAATAATGAGTTTAGGAATAAAATATATTTCCTTTTGTACATTTTTCATAAAAAGTTTATTTATTTATTTATTTATTTAGAAATAAAACTGAACCAATGTCTGTAAATGACTTAAGCATGTACGTGAATTCCTTAATGGTTACGTGTCATAATGTTCGAAATATCTTCTCAAATGACCTGTTACAAATTCTAGCTAGTCGTGCATTTTCAAGTTCTCCAGCTAGTCCGGGAGCTTACCTCACACTCTGTAATTCCAACTGGCCATTCACAGAAAGGAATATATACGAACTGTTGAATCTTCTCACTAAAGACATAGAATATCCATTTGCCTTAGGTAAGTTCCTTTATATTTTCCACGCAATATGCGTTAATTTTTGCCTGTTGGAGATAAGAAAACAGTGTAAATTGCAAAAGTGTTTAAAAAAATAGGAAAGAAGATTATGTTAATGAAATACTCCTGCCATTAATTAACAAAATTACTTTTTTCTAATTTTTATATGACCACTCTAAACAAAATTGGTGATAGCGTATGGGCTTGAAGTAGTGTAGGTAGCGTAATCAAGTCAAACGCAGACTTAAAATAATTAAAAAAGATTGTAATAATCAGTGAACATATACAGTGATACTAATTTTCGCGGTTAATAATAAAATTTAATTAAGAGAGATTATGTTAAAATACAATAGAAGTTGCTGCAAAAGCTAGTAGGAAAACAGTTCTAGATATAAATAAAATAACTTCTGCCAGGACTTCAAATATCAACAATTTCTAAAACATAAGTTTAGGGTGGCTAGCAGACGAAGTCCTCAAATCTGACTCTTCTTTTTGATCACTAAAGAAAGTTATCGAAATTTCACTTCTATTTTCTATGCATACGTACGTGTTTCCAAGAGTTATATAGTTTAACTTGTTCTTATACACAGGGGCTTGACCGTAATGTCTTATCTGAATGAGAATTTTTGATTGTAGTCTATAGAGAAAATAACTGTTATTTCTCTCTTTTACTACGAGGCTACTTAGAAATTGTAGTTTACTTGAAGAATGAAGATTCTTCTAATTTGGTTCAGGGTGAACGTGAAAAAATTGCATGTCCTCAATGGACTTAAATATTCGTCATCAACAAGGACTGGCCAAAATAATACGCTCCGTTGAGAGCTTTATTTCAGAAACATCTCTCCTCAAGCAAAAGTTACCAAATCATTTTCTTTCTTCTCATTTTTCTCCTTTCATCTTCCATAGGGAGTCGCACTCCCTAGGGGGTTCTTTTCCTCTCCTTGCTCTCTTTGAGGGGTAGGTTTCGTTGTACGCGATATCATTGGAATCTGGCTTTCCCGCGTTTTCATCGGATAGGACCTTGTCCTTGGCATGCCGGAAGACGATTCTTGGATCATTGTGGGTGTTCTCGTATTTGCGTTCTTTTATCAGGTAACGTCAAGATAGTGTTAAAATTTTGTCCGATATCTATCTTTGACGTTTACTATCGTGAAAATCAAACTTAAAAAAATTCTGGGTCAATTCTTGCTATACACGGTGTCTATCTTGACCCTGCTGCAAATTCGGCTTATTACGCGAAATTTTATATAATCAATTAGAAAAATTTTCCTTTTGCTGAAACAAGATCATCACAAAAATCTGTATATCTTTATCTTTAGAATTAACTGAATTCGATAAACGAAAAAAATCTGATTTATAACACTTTTTTTGTATAATTTAAAAACTACTTCTATAGTAAAAATAGTGACCATTCAGAAATTGATGACGGAGATCTTTGGATCAAAAATACAGGGTGACAAGAAATAACTTGGACGAAGTTTCAAACCAAAAATCTGTAACTACCACTAAAGTTATAAAGTTATTGTCATAGGGAATTGATTCTAGAAAGCTACTAAACAGGTGTAAGTAAGTTAGTTGTGATTAACCATTATGGTTAACAAACGATCGGCCATACTTGAATTACATAAGCAAGGAATGAAATAATGTGAAATTGTTCAACGATTGAAAGTGCCTAAGCAGACGGTTTCATACACAATCAAAAGGTTTAAAGAACTCGGACATGATGGTGACATGCCAAGAAGAGGAAGAAAGCGCACAGTTAACACACCAAGAAACCGGGTAGTTATCAAAAAGCGAGTTCAACGAAATCCTAAGATTTCAATGAGAAAGGTTGCTAGAGAGATGAAGATCAACAGAGAAACCGCACGTTTGATGGCAAGAGTAGAGCTTGGTCTTCACTCTTACAAAATGAAAGAGGCTCAAAAGCTAACAGCAGAGAACAAACGCGTAAGACTTCAAAGGTGTAAAGAACTGTTAAAGCGGGCCGCAGGTGATCGATGGCAAACATTTGTCTTCACAGATGAGAAACTGTTTTCGATTGAACAAGCTCACAATAGCCATAATGATAGAGTTTGGTCAGTAGAAGCACCTAGACTTTCTTGCATTGTTGAACGGCGTCAACGACCCCAATCTGTAACGGTTTGGGGTGGGATAGGTGCTAGTGGGAAAACACCACTTGTTTTTGTTGATCAAGGGATAAAGATTAATCAACAAACATATCGCAAACTCATTTTGGAAGATGTTGTCGTACCTTGGTCACAAACATTCTTTGGAAACAAAAGATGGACCTTCCAACAGGATTCCGCACCAGCACACAGAGCTAAAGGCACTCATGATTGGTGCAAGACACATTTTCCTGACTTCATTGGAGCTCAAGAATGGCCACCGTATTCCCCAGATTTGAACCCAATGGATTAGTCTGTTTGGTCCATCTTGGAGACAAGGGTATGTGCTAAACCTCATAAAACTTTGGCATCCCTAAAGAAATCCTTATGCAAGGAATGGGATAAAATATCAGTAAGTGAGTTGCGGCCCATGGCCGAAAATTTTGTGACACGTTTAAAGCTCTGTATTAAGGGTAAAGGTAGCCACTTTAAAAATTCGTAAATATATTAGACGAAATAATGTATTCATATTTATTTTGAAGTTTGGTCGTAATATTTTCATTAGCATTACAGTTATAATGTATCATGAGTGTCCAAGTTATTTCTTGTCACCCTGTATTTTGACCCGTGTAAAAGAAATTGTATCACGGAAACATCTAAATAAAGTATTAGACAGGCAGAGAACATGCAAAGAGACAATTGTAGTTAAAAATCCTGGAAACATAATTGAAAAAAGCATTTTAAAAATAAGTCTTCTCTTATCTTCAATACATAACTTAACTTTTCAAATAATATTTCTGTAAATATTTCGCAGTTTTTCGCACTAATATTGTTGTAAGCATCTATTATCTGTTGTTTACGATCAACAGCTTCATATGCATTATTATCTGTGTTTTCTTTTCTTGCAATATATCACAAATTAGTATTTCTAATTTGATATATAGTCCTCATTCACAATGCTAAATTTTTAATTAATTCAGTTTTTAAGATACACAAACTCAATTTTTTGTGATGGTCTTGTTGTAGAAAAAAGGAAAAAATGTTTTCATTAATTTTATCTAGAAAAGTCATATAAAAATTTAAAAAGTGTACTTTTTTTTATTAATGGCAGGCGTATTTATTAATATTGCATTATTTTTTACCTTCGTTGAACACTTTTGCAATTTATATTGTTTATCAATTTCCAACAGGTAAAAATTAAGGCGCATTTCAACTTTTTTTGGGGCACCTTATTATAATATCTATATAGTTAAACTTATGCTCTGATGCTAATTCTATGCGAGATCACACATTAAATGTCAGTCGAAGATTATACCACCTCTTTTTCAAAACTCATTAAAAGTTCAAATAAGAGTTTAAAGCCTTAAAAGTCAAAGTAATATAATATAATGAATGCCTTTATTTATTTAATTAGTTTTTGCTATTCGCCAGAAGACGGAATTTGGTTTCTTATGTAATAACTGTAAAGATATTGTACTTAAACATGGAAGTTTTGGAATTTCCACTTTATGCTAAGAAAAGGGAGAAATTTAAAGCCGTTCTCAAATCTAAACTGTCTACTTTCTGACACATTCACGAAGTCATTTTTATTTGTATATGTATAAAAGTTGCTTCTATTCTCATTCAAATACAATAAATTTAATAGCGTTTTATATTTTACTTTAAATACAAAAACCGTTCAGAAAATGCTGTCAAAGTGGACATTTCAAGTCGATTTTCTTGACGTGACAGATAGTAATGATGGTCAAAAGAGACCAATCGATTATAAATAAAAATGTATACAATTTACAGAAAAATGATATTCGATTCCTGGGCACTTAAATAGCAATAGCTTCAAATTTCATATATTTGCTACCAAGAATGAATTCGTAAATCTCTCAGAAAGTTTTGCGTTGCTAAGTTGGGCGAAATAACATTTTTGAGAACACTTAAATTACATAAAGTATAAAAGATAAAATATAGCTAATCGTTCCTTTTGTTTTTTTCCCTCAGAAATTAAAGCAATGACCGTAATGGCGCTTTCTTGCCTCAACCAGAAAACTTCCTTGATTCATAATATGTTTCATGCTACGAATGCTTCGTTGATTTATAATGAAACTATCGAAAACTTCATGATGAAGCAGAAGCAAGATGGCAGTTTTGGAAACGTTCATACATCTGCTATGGTGACGCAGGTAATATTATTTCCAATCGTACATATTTTATAAGAGGCGTAAAAAGTATATCCCTCTATTAACTCTGCTGTAAATCATTGTTTAAAATGTTACTAGAATCATCGATTAGTGATAATATGTATTCATTAGTGGTATACTTACATTTTTCTTAGGGCACCACCAACATATAGATATTGTAACAAACCTTAAAATTTTCGATACTGACAGATAATTTTGACAAGAATTTTAAAATATTATATCATTTCAAATTAATGTTCGAAAAAAAATATAATTTTTTTTTTAACACAAATTGATCTTTAAAGGTTTAAAAAAATTACAGCTCATTCTGCCAAGTTGTTTTGGGTTATGCTTAAAAATGCTCTATAGTCTGTTTTAGAACGATTAAAAATGAATATAATATTAAAAGTTCCAAACTTTAAATCTACTACATTCCTAAACTACTTCCCAGAATGACTTTTCGTTTGGCACCCGAAGGTAAACTTTAACAAAGAATACAAATATGATGTCAAAATTATGTGTTAATGTTGAAAACTCTAATATTTGTTTAGCTCTACTAAGAAAATTAATAATTTAAAAAACCAGCATGTTTGCGTTATGTGTGTATAAAAAAGGGGGGTACTCCTAAGTGAAAGACTAAGCAAGCGGTACGTGAAAGAAAAAAGGTTGGGAACCGCTGGTCTAGCGGAACGTAATTGCTGCGGATGGAATGAATGCACTTTTTATTTTATTTATTTATTTATTTTTTTTTTTGAGGGGGTTATTGTAATGTATAACGCTAAATTTTACGCCACATATCACCGCTTATTTTTTAATAGAGGGTAAATGTTGTTGTTTCAAATAAAACGACCTTGTGCAAAATAACTTGGTAAGAAATTAGAAAAATAGAAAAGAGGTACAAAAACTAAACAAGCATAAATTGTAAACGTAAGATTTGGCTGCATTTTTGCTGATTTTAAAAGTTTAGAAGTCAGATTTTGCTTGATTTATCGTGGTATGTGTTAAAAAGTGAAAATATTAATATTAATAATGCATAACTTACATTAATGTACATGGAAATATTGGAAACAATTACTCCAACTCCAACACATAGCATCGCTATACTTTCACTGTAGATTAAAAATGTTAATGCGATAAACCACGACGGAGCACCAGGCGATTTATTCCGTTGAGCTAAGCCAGATCGAGTGCGATCGTGCCTAATTATTTGACCATTCGGCCACATTTAGCGACATCTTCTATTGCAATGCAAGCTAACTGACAAAACTACTCATGTAATTGGTCAAACTGGATAATTTACTATCCAAATTAGTCATAGTGTGCGTACATTTTAACTATTCAAAAATGAATTAGCGTATATATACTCATGTAAAATGTACACCGTTCTTTTTAATTGTTAAAAACAGAAAAAAATTATGTCTCGCGTATAATGCGCATCACAGTAATTTAACGTCAGAAAATGCATGAATTTGAAACAAAATCTATAGGCACCAGACTCAATAAATAAATAAATAAATAAAACTGAAGAGGTTGTTATTAAAAGTTTCAAAGTGACAGAAATATCAAATAAGATAGATAAAAGTAAAGATGAAATAATATATGGAAATGCAGACTGAGCTAGTGACGATTCCTTCAACAGTAGCAATAGTGGCTTGTGACAGCTTTGGATAATTGTGAACTGTGCATGTACGGGATTTTGAAAGTGTACGTATTTTTATTTTTATTCTTGTTTAGTTGTGTAGCGACAACCTGATAAAGATATAATGTTCTGCATTGGAAATACGGTTTGGCTCCACCTAGCGAGCAACTTGTAAAAACGGCAATAAGCTGTTGACTTTATAACCATCAATACGTCAGTTTATACTCCAGTCAATACATGTAGTAGCAATTAAATATACAACTGTAATTAATTCTTAATCGAAGTGCATCGAAGAAATTTATATTTGTATTGTGTTTTGTTTCAAGCAAGTTAATAAAAGAACTGTTAAAAACTACAAACATCTTTACAGTCCGCTCAAGATCGACATAGTGGTCGTATGTGAACCAGAGTGGTCAAAAAGCACAGTGAAGGGTACTATAACCAGATCAGAACAATTCTTATCTGAAGCTAATAATAAAGCCACAAATGTGAGCCAGTTACAAGTAAAATTAAAAAAAGACAGAAAGCCTCTAAATTAAATTGGAGCAAATGTATCAATGAAAATAAAGAATTATAAAAGTAAAAAAATTGTAATTTATGTTAATCTGTGTTTTAGTTGACATATTTCAGTTTGTATTAAGCATAACATTAATATCAAGATAAATCAAATTGTTTAAAAGGTACGTTGCATTAGGATATCCTCGTAATTGTATTTTTATTTACAAATATATTTTATTGTACCAAAAGATAATTACGCATAACAATATTCCTATAATTATTAATACTATTTCAAACAGATGTTTTACAAAACCTTTTAAAAGTTTTTGTGTCTCTTTTAGGCTTTGATTTCAAGCGGACAAGCAGAAAGCAGCGGGTGGAATATGACAAATGCCATAAAATTTTTAATTAAAGGCCTGAATTCCTCATCTGTGGACTTTCTGTCGGTTTACCTAACTCTTCCGTTATTCAGGGGAAAAACACTGGTGGATATCGGCAATGCTCATTGTCCAGAACAGAAGAGAAAACTTGAAGTCGGTAAAGAACTAACATGCCTAATTTATTCATTTATCTAAACTAATCTTAGACTGTAAAAAATATATGAGAATGTATACTTATTTTAATTGTTAAAAGGTGTAAAATAAAAAGATTATAAACAGTAAAATAGGTTTTATTAGACTGTTGGCACATGTTTCAGCTCAAACTGAGCCATTATCAAAACAAACAAAAATATTCTATAAATGCACGGTCTGTGAAGTTATTTGAAACGCAATCATTTAATTTTTTATACTTTTCTAAAAATTACGCAAGCTATTTTTATTTTTTTACTTGGATGTTTATTTTCATATTTGTAACCATGGAGCATAAATTAACGTACAAGATAGGACAGTTACAGCAAAGTCCGTAACGGCAGCAACAATAGCGTCACTAGTGACAAGGGGGAAAAACTAAGAAGCTTCCGAAATTTACCCATGTATTTGAAATCTGTTTATGCTCTACGTTTTTAATATCTATTCTTTTCGCTTCGAGGCAGACGCTTCTGTTCAAATTGGCCGCTGGTGTGGTAAGTTTCTTTTTAAAGGACTGCATTTTATTTTTTTATTTTATTATTATTGAAACAACAGTTCTTTTCAGAACTTTTTTAGTATGGCTAAAGATGTTATAATATATGTCATGTAAAATTATACCTGCATACAAAGCGGAATTTTAAAACTTTCGTTTTTCGCTTTTCCTACAAAGTTGAAAATGTAAGCATGTAGCATTTAAAAAAAAAGAAAGATCCTAATAAGATAGACGTTCAAAAGGAGAAATATTCCGTCTATGAGACGTTTCTTCCCCTTTGTCACGACAGGCGCTGCGATCGTCATCTCGTTATCATTATGCCCTATGATAGTGTCCTATCTTGTATATAAATCTATGCCATGGAGTAACTCGAGCCACAATTTTGGTAAATTAAATGATGCTGCATCGTTACATATTGTATTTTTACGTGTTACAATCTCTATGGTTTCTCTTATAATGGATTGATAGTATAGATTGCAGGGGAAAATTATTTTACTTTCATTGAAATTTATTTGGATGGTTTCTTCTTGATATAATCTTGCCACGGCTGTGGTTTTTCTATTATACTTAATATCAGCTATATGCTCTTTTTTTCTGTAACTAAATTTCCTGCTTGTCATGCAAATATAGTAATTCTTTTTAAAAAGTATGTGAAAAATTAAATGATTGCGTTTCAAATAACTTCATAGACTGCATTTATAGAATATTTTTGTTCGTTTTGATAATGGCTCAGATTGAGCTGAAATATATTTCAACAGTCTAACAAAACCTATTTTACTGTTTATAATCTTTTTATTTTACATCTTTTAACAATTAAAAGATGTATATAATTACAAGATGTTATGATTTGTTATATTTATATATGGGATGTTTATGAAATCCGACAAATCTGAAAACTTATAGTTACATTTCTTTTTCCTGTAGATGAAGACATACTAGATGTGACTGACAGAAAAGGTGCGAAGATTCACGTTCAATACTCACTGTACATTGGAGACACTAAAAATGTCATTCATCACCTATATCTAAAAGTTCCAGAAAACAGCACGGTTTATGATGTCATGAAAATAGCGCAAATAGCTGATCCAAAATACAAGTAAGTGCAGCACTTCAAAGTTTTAAAATTTAGTAATTTTAAAATTAAAAATTCTGCGATCATTCAATATACGGCATTGTGAATTTTTGAAATGATTTCGTCGGTCATAGTGATTTTCGGGCGTCCTGAGCGCTCATCATAATGAATTGATTTCCAACCATATTTAAATTCAGAAGCCCACTTTTTTATCGTCGTATATGAAGGACAAGAATCCTTTAAGATGGAATGTAACTCTTTTTGTATGTTCGTGGGGGATAAATCTTTTTTAACAAAGTATTTTATGACAGCTCAAACTTCAATTTTTTCCATTTTTCGAAAATGTCAAAACTTGTTTACTTTACTTTATCGTCCAGCAATAACCAATAAACTCACGCGTCTGAAACTCGGCAGCATGTCATGTAAAGGATCATACTTTACAAACACCATTGTCATTTGTTCATACTTGTTCCATCTCTGTGTCAGGCCGAGAACTTCTCAAACTAGCCTCATATATCCTAAATATCAGAAACTCTATGAAACTGAAACAAATTCCTCAAATAACAGATTTTTTTTTATTTTTTTTAAATTTCAAATCATATTTTTTTAAAACAAAAGATAGAATCAAATTATTATTTTTTCTCTTTATCTTGCACTTCGTTTTCTGTTTTCGTCCATTGATTGTTCATCATAATGCATCTTTTGAACTATGGTTTAAGAGTATTAGGCTAAAATTGAAGCATCCCGACTACTAGAAATCGTGCAATATTGGCATAACAAGGCGTTGCATTATACTTCACTTTTACAGCTTAATTCAAATGTATTACTATGATAAATATTGTAAATTTATATCTGCAAAATATGAACCTTTTGAAAAAAAATAAACAGCTATAACTTTTTATCTTTCATTAGTTTTATTTTGTTTAATCTTAATACAGGGCTTGCAGCGTTCCAATGATTTTCTAACTTTGCTACCACTACTATGGAACAATATTTATTTTGCATATTTCTATTGCAAATATTAATAGAATCTACCAAGAAGACTTTTGATTTAAATTAGTGGTAAAAAGGTAAAACTGAAAGACCGTGTGGTCGACCGTCCCGCCAGTACAGGTTCTGAGGAACCCAAATGCGCCACACGTCAAACGGGACTGGCATAAACCAGTGTGACGCCGCCGTGACACAGGCTACCGTTTAAAGAGGAGAGCACCTCCACCTGCGCATCACTCTCCTATACCCAAGACGCCAGTAACGACGTGGTCTTTATAACAACAGAGCCATGTACTTAAGGTAACTGCGGAATGACACTTGGGGACGCATCCGAATCTCACAGGAGCTTCGGCTTACCGAGAACCCAGAAGGAATACGGCCTCTAGGTCATATCCTAAGTTTCCCAGACACGTACTTGTTTTACTAACGCTTCCGGACTTGAATATCTACTGAGTCCCTTCTTCCCTACACTAGCCCTTCAATGTCACGGTAGTAAAAAGGTAAAACGAAATTAGGAACGCTGGGAGCCTTGTTTTAGATTATATATGAACAATACTATGATCTGAAACACTTGCTTGGCTTTTTTTAAATGTAAGATGATAAAAAAATACGTAATTTGTACTTTTAAATGTAAACTTGAGTCTTTCTAAATCATAGTTGAGAAGAAAAAAAGAGTAAATTGGAAGAAACATTATAGGTGTCATTATAAACAAACACATAGCATTGAATGTTTATAATTGGAATTATTCTCTACGTCGCAGGTGCTCGCAGCTAATATTGATATTTTTAACACTTTCCAACATAAGTGAAAAGTGCTTATGAATTCGGTTTGTCTGTCTGTCTGTCCATGCTCTAACTTTCGTAAGTACTCTCTTAAAACGAAAGAGCCAAAATAACTCAAGTTGAGCCGAAATCCACTCATCTCACGATTTGAAAGTCAGCTTCTCATGAAGAGTTGAAACAACTCGAGTGAACGAGTTCTTTTTAAGCAACTCATGATTGAGTTATCTCTATTTTACTCATACTTGAGTGAAATCAAATCAATGAAGGTTAAATCCAGTAGCACTTGAGTGATTTATAACTAACTCATACTTGAGGAGGGGAAGGAGAATTAAAATTCATGGTAAAATGTAATAATTCATTGTAAAATAATAAATTTTATGAACAGGTAGATTATTATTTTAGAAAAAAAAAAGTAATTTGCATATTGAATGTATACATATTTATATTTACATATATGTATATATTCAACGATTAAGTGAAAAGTATCTTTTTTTTTCTTTTTTGTTGTTTCTGAGCTGCTTGAAATATATACCCCCCCCCCCCTCCCGACCCAAAAAGGAATATTTGAAAAGATAAGAATTTCTGCTGATTTAAATATTTTAATCTTTTTTTTATTTTGTTATAATGATTATGTTTTCTATGCAATATTATTCGATACATTGCGTGATATTTTTCAGTTTATATCAATATTATCATTAAATATGTTTTAATCCTAATACTATTTAGGAATATTCACACCGTGAATATCCGGGAATGTAGATATTTACCTTATTTTTAACAACATATGATAAAAAATATGGGATTTATACAGTTTCATAAATCAAGTATATTTTAAAATATTATAGTTCAGACTGAGAATAAAATAAGAAATATAATTTGTTTACTTTAGAACAATATTTTTAAAGTCAGACAAGTCAATTTTCAATTTATAGTATTATAAAAGTTAGAGTTCTGAAACATCGCTAAAAATATATACTATCAGGGCTCGATCCAGACAAAATTTTGGGCCTATTTAAGCCCCCTTCACAAAAATCAATTTAATAAAATGGGACCCTTCACAAAAATCAATTTGATAAAATGGGCCCCTTCACAAAATTCCTTTTACTAAAATTTATCCTTTCACAAAATTCTATTCCATAAAAACTTATTATTTATTATTTTATGATGTTTTAAAATGTGTAATTTGTAAACAAACAAGTTCAAAAAAGAGAAAAACTTCAGCAAAAGGATTTAAAAAACTTTTTGTTTATAAATGCTTGGTTCGAATTTGATTAGCTGGATTTCAACTTTCGTTACAAAATGTTATTTTTGACAAAAATATAATAAATTTCACAAAAATAAAATTTACTTTTCACAAAATGGGCCCCAAGATAAAAAACTTGCATCGACCCCTGACTATATAAACAAACGTACCGCCAAGATATTTTCTTT
Organism: Maratus michaelseni; assembly: GCA_963931845.1. Taxonomy (NCBI): domain Eukaryota; kingdom Metazoa; phylum Arthropoda; class Arachnida; order Araneae; family Salticidae; genus Maratus; species Maratus michaelseni. The sequence goes on along the minus strand of OZ007591.1, from coordinate 344,079,866 downwards.
AAAAGTTTAAATTGCTACTAAATGCTATTTATATAAATCATATTTATTGAAACAACATTTAAAAAAAAAACATAATGGAGAGGCAAAGGATTTATTTCATTATATTTTAGAGTATTTTTTAATATTTATCCTTCCAACTTAAAAAATCTCTAAATGTTCGCTCGTATAAATAGTCCTAAATGTTAGGGTTAAGACATATTTAATAAAACTATTGATATAAACTGAAAAATATCACGCCATATATAAAATAACAATTAATATAAAACAGAATCATTATAAAAAGCATAATTAGAGTATTTAAATCAGCAGAAATTCTTACCTTTTCAAGTATTCTTTCTTTAAAATTTTAACAACGTGCTCCTAGCCGCGTACTACACACCACACGTGTGTCGTCTGATCAGCGGATATGGGGACAGTGAGGTCACGTCAACTACGTCAGCTTACTGGATTTCCGCTCGTCAATGAGTGCTTTTTTATCGAGATGAGTTGTTTAGTATTCGCCCTTCTGGAGTGCATTAGGAAAATAAAAATTCAAATCATGATGAGTGAAACATTTAAAAAACTCATTCACGATCCAATAAATTAGAGCTCTTTTCTGAGAAGCAAAATCCACTCTTTCGTTTTAAGAGAGTATACTCGGATTGTCATGAATTTTTTATACATTATTGAATTTTACTGTAGGATGTTCGGTATTGAAAATGAAGTGTTTACCATTAATAGTTCATTTACAGGGACATACAGAATAATTTCATTACATTATGGTCTATGGGGAGAAATCATTTGTGGCGCATTTTATTGTTGTTATGATATTTCAAACATAATGAAATAAATAGGCATGACTGAGATGGACTACAGGATGCTTTTACCGGAGTATGCAATTAGCAACAATTGCAGGGACGTGCAAAATACATTATGATGGGGGAAAATCGTTAGCTGCGCATTTGGAACATGTTATGATACTTGAAACATAATTAAATTTCAAAGGACTGCTAGGGTTTAACACAACTTATTTTCTATACATTATGGAGTGCGTACGATTTATCATTCATATACCAGAGACGCACAGAATATGGTCAGCAATTGCTGAAAATGGATTTTTACGCAGATGCGTATTTTTTAAGTTGCTATTTAGATACCTCATTTCATCGTATGAAAAAAAGTAAAATTCTTAATAATCTGTTAGTGTTGGGAGGTGTTTCATAATCTATACCGGATGCATAATTTTTCTTTCTTGTTTCAAACTATAATGAAACTAGTATAAAGCAGGGTTGGACGGTATTTACCGTCTGATGGTTTTTACCGGTTTTAACCATGGTTTTTACCGTCTTTGGAAAAACATGTTTTTACCAGAGTTTTTACCACTTTTGAAAAAACTCATTAGTTTGATTGTTTTTGTCACTTTTATGCAAATTTATCTACCAATTTTTCATTTTCCCAGGGGTGAAAGTTTTCTGGATATTTAATACCACTATTTCCACAGAACAATATTCACCTAATTTAGTTTCTGATTAGGTAAATAAAAGAATGCTATATGAAAATATTGGTTTTTAAGGAATATAAAAACCTGAAAAACTTTCATCCATGTTTTCCTCTTACAAGAATTCAAAATTTTAAAGATATTATTGTACATATATCATTATTAAACCTGAAACTCAATATAACTATTATTATGAGAATGCACACTACATTATTCATGTTGATGGAGATTAGTTTACTAATTTTTACTAAAGGAAAAAAGAAATTATAAGTACACTTTTATCACATTTAAAAACCTTATTCATTTTAATAAAAACAAAATGCTTACAAATATTACAAGTTCTCTGTATATAAAAGTACATTAATTACATGAAAATACAGTTTTTATTAATAGTATTAAAATAAAGTGTAATGACTAGTAGAGTTTATTGTATCCTAAGGTATTTACCACTTTTTCCCAGGTTTTTACCGGTAAAAACCTAGTTTTTACCATGTCTTGGTAAAAACCAGTTTTTACCGGTAAAAAGCCAACCCTGGTATAAAGTACCAAAAGTGAAAATTTGAGCACATTTAAGTATTTTAAGTAAATGATGAAAACACAGTCGTCTTCGCTGAAGTAGTCGAACTATTACTCCAAAGTTACCTTACCAGAAAAAGTACAAGTATCTATTTTTCTTATTTGTTTCTAAAATGTTATTAAAATCTTCCTCGATGTTATTCCAGGATTGTAAAGGAATAAAAATTGATAAAAGTAGTTTTTAACGATTTAACATGTATGGCATTAAAGCCATACCACAATAGCCATTCCATTAGACTAAAAATCCGAGGCGAAAAAATTTCTTATAAGCTAAGCCCATAATGTTTTATGAAGTACATTATGTGCTTAAGAATAACCTTCAATGATAATACAAGTAAAATTAAAAAAAAAAAAAGATCAAATTTTCATAACTGTCCAGTTTTTTATGGTGTTTCTGCCCTGCCTCTGTACGCTGTTACGTCCGGACATTTTGTTCAAAACACCAACTTTGACAGCATTTTTTGAAAATCTTCTGCTTTTACCGAAAAACAGGAAAAAATAGTTCGCTTACATAGTTTCTTAATAAGAACACCTAATATTTTTATACGATTGCGAATTAAAGTTAATAAAAATTGCGTCAGAAAGTAGCCAGTCTGGATAAAGAATAAACAATTTTATGCAATTACAGAAAATTTTGCATGCCTTTTTTTTAATTTATAAAAATAGTTATTTGCTTATAGAGATCCATTGTCTTTCTACCCTACAGATTTTCTTACCACAAGACAGATGGTCACATGTATATTTATGGAATTGCAGATTTAACGAACGACATGGAAGCCGGAAAAGTTTGGTTGTCCTACACTAACTCCAGGAATAAAACTGAACCTGACCAGTTGACAGAAAGTGAGTTTTTGTTAATCTTGCATATTGTATTTATCATATTTAAGCTCCTTGAATCAAGAAAGCTAAAAAAAGAGGCACCGATTATGTACTTCTTACTTAAATCTTCATAGTGTTAAAAAAGAAAATTTGCTTGGGGTTTATTCTTAAATTTAAAAAGATAAATTAAGATCTTAAAATGAAAAGTGCCTTAGAACATACAATTAGTTAGCAGAAAAATGTTACAGTGTTTATCAATAAAAAATAAACTTGCATTATATGAAAAAAAATTCATTACCTTTTCTCGGTTACACTTAAAAATTTCTTTTCTGTGGATGCTTTCATAACAAGAGACAATTCCTTTAGGTTTATACCGTCTAAAAGTAAAATTTGTCTACATGTCAAAACACAATGATTGGAATGAGCTATGACACTTGACTATTGACGTACACGATAGAGCTATGACTATTGACGTACACGACTGAGCTATGACTATTGACGTACACGTTTGTGTTTTTAATGATTGTGTTTGTTTTATGTAAAATTTAATGTAAGTCTTAATTCATATTTTTTAAATATGAATTTATTAATAATTTTCGTAATTAAAAATATGTTTTTGAATCGAAATCCGAATGTTTTGAATCAAATATCGTTTGGGTGTATTCATTATATCTCACTCAAATAAAAAATTTTGAACAGGTTGATTTTTTTCAGAAGATATAAATTAAAATTTGTCGCGTTTATTTAACATTAGCAATCACAAACTTCGACCTCTTCTAACTCGGTAAAAATTAAAAAAAAAAGGTATAAAATTACACCCTTTTCCATGCGTCCTTGATCCAAGAAATAAAAATATGATGTCAAAACTGATTGATACTATTTTAAAAACAAAAGTTAGTATAATTTTTAATATGTAGATGACCCTTAATTCAAAAATTGGATTCATATTTGGAAAGCAGATAAAATTCTCAATCGAATTAATTACATCTCTCCCATCTCTCTGCGAAAATTTGGTGATAAAATAAGCGTAAGATGTTGCATTTTTTTTCAGAACCTTTCATACATTTAGACTCAGTTGGGTCGATTTTTAAAAATGAGATATCTAATATTTCATTTAGACACTGCAGATGTCGTAAAGTATACGTCAGATTAAATACAGTATGGCTAACATCGGATTTTAAAATTTCAGACGAAAGAAAATTGTCCTTTTGAGTTCCACTGGAAGATTATCAAATCAAAGGTCTTGAGATTATTGCAAAAATGTGTAAAAGCATTTTTATATGTCCCTGAAGCGGACGATAGGAACAAGAAGAGTAAAAGAAACAATACAAATTACCTAATGAATCTAAATACCCAAATATGCCGCTGACAATCTATATTTTATAGAGTGTAAATGTTGAAATGTTTTTCCTTTATTTTGTCAAATGAAAACAATTCACACCTGACGCAAATCGGTTGAACGCAAGTAAGTCAAAAATCGATTGAAAGATTTGACCCAGAGAGGCAGACAACAAATAGAATTAAACAAAAGCATGTAAATATGATACATTGCTTAGAATATTTCTGACCAGATTCTTTTAATAATTGTATTAAAAGCCTCATTTTGTGTCTGTCTGTATGTATGCAACACAAATACACTATATTGCCAATGATGACCGGTCACTTGCGATTTTAGACGTTTTGTTAAATATCTGGAAAGATAAATTAGGAATTATCCTGAAACTTCAGGAGTGTAAGCAACATCAGAGACGTCATATATTTCCATGAAGATTTTTTCCCGAAACCCCATAAGGGGCCGTCAACAAATTGAAGAAAAACTAAAATCTTTTGGATAACCCTGTAAAAACTAATATCGCAAAAGCGTTGAAACGGTAGCACATGCTTAGGAGGCTTCTTTTAATAAACTATGCTCATTTTTATGAGGATATAACGTATACTCGTGGAGATTAAGGTTTTTATAAAAGCAAACCCAAATTTCAATTTTTTTACTTATAATATTCAGAGTTCTTAATATAAAAGAATGTTCTTTTCAGGAACGATGGCACGCAACATTATATATAATATCCTGCAATCAGAATTACAAAATAATAAATATTGGATGAAAAATGAGCAGGTTTACTAAATATTGTTTCACTGAGCATGCGCCAATTCAATCAAATTATACTGTGCATAATAGCTTAGCTAAATGTATGGATCAACTTTTGTGAAAGTCTCAAAAACATAGCTTGAAAATTCTGATAGTAATCGTCGATAGAATAAGCTCGAAATACGCTGTTCCCAAAAGGAAGCAAAAAGATGAGGGGTTGTATCCAAATATACTAAAGTTGACATAATAAGAATGAAGTGTCTCTCATTGTATATTTGATACAACCCCTCATCTTTTTGCTTCCTTTTGGGAACAGCGAATTTTGAGCTTATTCTATCGACGATTACTATCAGAATTTTCAAGCTATGTTTTTGAGACTTTCACAAAAGTTGGTCCATACATTTAGCTAATATATTATGCACAGTATAATTTGATTGAATTCGTGCATGCGCAGTGAAAAAATATTTAGTAAACCTGCTCATTTTTCATCCAATATCTATTATTTTGTAATTCTGATTGCAGGGTATTATATATAATATTGTGTGTCATCGTTCCTGAAAAGAACATTCTTTTATATTAAGAACACCGAATATTATAAGCAAAACACTTTGTGAAATTTAGGATTGTTTTTATAAAAATCTTAATTTCTCCACGAGTATACATGCTATCCTCTTAAAAATGAACATAGTTTATTAAAAGAAGCCTCCTAAGCATGTGCTACCGTTTCAACGCTTTTGCGATATTAGTTTTTACAGGGTTAACCAAAAAATTTTCTTTTTTCTGCAATTTATTGACGGCCCCCTATGGGGTTTCGAGAAAAAATCTTCGCTGAAATGCATGACGTCAACTATGCTGTTTACACGCCTGAAGTTTCAGAATAATTCCTTATGTATTTTTCTAGATATTTAACAAAACGTCTAAAATCGCAAGTGGCCGGTCATCATTGGCCATATAGTGTATTATGGGCGCTCTATCTCAAGAACTAATGCACGAAATTTAATCAAAGTTCAGATTCAGTTAGACCTTGACATAAATAGACACTCATTACATTTTGGTGTAAATAGCCCAACAGGTGGCGCTGCTGTGCAACTTTTTTCATGATTTTCATGATACCTATATCTCAAGAACTAATGCACACAATTTCACTAAACTTTATATTTTGTTAGACCTTCACACAAATAGATCGTTTTAGGTTTGGGTGTATACCACCTAACAGGTTGTGGCTACTACGCTCTTTTTTTTCGCGATTTTCGCGATATCTCAAGAACGAATATATTGTCATTTAATTTTGGTTGAAGAGGATTTGGCTTATACAGAAAAAAGTTTTTTGATGGCCACAACATATTTGTGTACTATATATTTTTTTTTCTGTTTCGAATGAACGTTATTTTAAAGTTACAAGTATGCTTATATATTGTAATTAAAATGATTTACTTTTAAATAGGTCGTATGCAGGATGTCCCACATAAATCCATTCATGTATTAAAATTCATTAAAAAAAATTGTCACATTGGAGTGCAGTTTACAGCATAAAGAAAAAAAAAAGTTCAGACCATCCCATAAGTCCTTTCATTGTATAGGAGGTCAGTTTTTATCATAAGAGTGGGCGAATGGTCAAAAGTTTTGTAGCGAAAAATCTAACACTTTGACAAGTCTTATGGTGCAACCGCACTCCGATATAACATTTTTTTTTGCATTTTTTTTTAACGAATTTTTGAAATGTGAAATGATTTATGGAACACTGGAACCTGTAATACAATGATGACTTAGCTCATTAATATACAGGGTGGGTCACAATGATTGCCCTGATAACAAATGGCAATAACTTCGCTGTAAACAACAATAGGAAGAAGCAATCTGAACTCAATACAGAAGGAAGTTCAAAGTTTTATTTGCGTGCTTTATAACTGTTGTTTTGTGACTCTGTTTTGTCATACAAACATAACCCAAACGATAGTACACTTCAAGCCGGGTTTTGGTATTGCTACATAATCGTTGATAATCCACATCTGTATCAAGTTGTGACATGAACCACGTTCTGTAACATATCCGAATAACTTCTGTATGTAACAATTGGCTCAGAGAGGGGTAAAAATAAATAGTTGTAAAGCTTCCATTTCAGTATCGCGCAGAAAACATTGACTTAAGCCTCTTTTCTACGACCAAAGGGAGTCTTGTAGAACAGATATAAAGTACGGCAACAAAAATTTGAGCTTCTTTTTGTATTGTGCTCAAATTGTTTCTTTGTATTGTCGTTTATAAAGATGTTATTGTCATTTGTAACAAAGGCAATCATTTAGACTCACCCTTGACATTACGATCGATAAATAAAGATCTAATTTTAGAAATTTCGGTACTTTTCCAGTATAGGGGGCCTTGGCGCAATAGGAAAACTGGCCTGGACGAGAGAAGGAAATTTGGGGACCCAATTTCTGGCAACCCATTCACTGCTTCTTATACACAAGCAATTTTGTATAGAATTTATTTAATATAAAGAAGCAATTTATCTATTTCTAAATATAGAAACATAAATTTTGTACAAAAAAAAAATATATATAAATAAAACTTTTACATATATAAATTAATTCATATATAAACAAGCATACAAGTTTATCAGATTTGTCTTCAACTGTTTATATTTGGCAACAAATCTCACTTTCTGAAGCCCGAACTGCACCAATCTTTTCTAAAAATGCCAAGGTCCCTATACTGGAAAAGTACCGAAATTCCACATGATGTATTAACAGGAATGCATCTCCATATTAAGAACAAAAAGTTTTCGTTGACAAATTGCTTTAAGGGGCCTAAACAGTATGAAATAATAATTTAAAAAAAAAAGACACATTGAAATATTCTTTATAACTTTGATTATGTTTTCAAATTTTATTTTTCTGTTTTAGGTCCAGACCAGGCTATTATAAGAGACAAAGAACACCTCATAATGTGGTACAAATCTGTAAACATTTGAACAGTGATCTAGGATTTGATAGGATGAAAGGACAAATATATATATATATATTATATATATCATTTCGTGAGACTAATGTTTTAACGACAGAATTCCGTACTGAAAATTGAAATGATATCAAATAATAATTTTCTCTGTAATTCCATTTAAAAACAATATGGACATTAAAAATAAAATTTTGTGTCTCTCTTAATTCCTTTTGTCAATTTAGACTTTTAATCTGAGTATTTTATATCTTATTTTATAAATTGAGTAATTTATATCTTATTAAAATTTTATAAAATAGTTTTGTGAATAAAATGATTTAATCAAGAAACTAGTCGTTGGGGGCCACCGTAATACTTACCCATCATGGATATGCATAATGTAAAATATTAAAATAAAAAATGTGTAAACTACTTATAAAATGCATTGCAATTCAAATAAAATCGAGGCTTGATGACGTCACAAACTTTAAAGGCTCGATTAATGAATTGCTTGAACGAAACATCCTTGTAACTCCAAAAATAATAATCCTATTAACTAGGGGTTTATTGCATCTGATTAAGCGTCAAATTTCCAATTAAAATATATCTTTGAAGTGAAATTTGGATGAAATGCAGGGTCATGAAAAATCGAAGAGTGTGAAAAATAGGATTCCAAATATCTCGGCAACTCATTATCCGATCGACTTCATGCTTTATGAAAAATTTGTTTTTTTATTGTCATTTATATTCATTTCTTAAAATAAATAATTTCGAAAATTTTTATATACCTTTCATCAGAACGAATATTTCGAGAGTCCGAAAAAAATTGTTCCGGTTAATCGAGGTTATTGAAATGAAATAGGCTTCTTCCCATTATTACATACTAAGTACATACCAAATTCCAAGTTTCTATCTCAAATTTTTCGGGAGATAGAGCGTTTACAGACACACAGACACACACACAGACACACAACACACACACACACAGACACACACACACAGAGACACACACACACAGACACACAGACGGACGGCAATTTTTTTTTTCTAAAAATATGTTTTTTGGAATCTCCAGTGTCTGAAACGTGTAAATTCGTCAAAAATTTTTTTCGATTTTCAAAACGGTTACAAGACTTACCCTATACTACGTATGATGGGTAAGTAAAAAGACAATTGTTTTAGTAAAATTTGAAAAAAAAAATAATTTAAACAATGAAGGCAATTTTAAAACTACACTTCTCCTACAATTTTGAGCATTTTGAAATATGTTTTGTTGCAGAATGTTTTGGAAGTGTGCTCTATAACTGCAAGGATTCGATTTCCAAAAAGTTAACAAGTTTAAAAAATAATAATAAATAAATAAAATCTCATGACATATGTAAAAATTACAGTAAATATAATTATTTACTTAATATTTTGTTTATTTTTTAAACAAATACACTATTTATATCACTGAAAATCCGATTCTTAGTTTCTTTAAATGCATCTTACCGATCGCTCAAAAAATAGCGTCTTTTTAACTATCGGATATTTACTGCCCTGGATGTCTAAGCAGGTGTTCTTATTCAGAAACTTTGTAATCGAAACACATTTTCCATTTTTTGGTAAAGGCAGAAGATAAATCAGAGAATACTGTCTAAAGCGGCTTTTTGATCGGAATTTCCGACGACGCAGTCCGAGAAGCGAGAAAAGCGTGTCGTCACGTGACCCGGATCAATTATAACTCGATAAGAAATCTATTTATAAAAAAAATTAAAAACTCATTTCGATTCCAAATCGTTTCAATAGTCAGGCCTGCCAATTTCATGTCTTAAATTCTATGTGTTAAAAAGTGAGCCAGAAAATGTGTCAGAAAGTTTCGCCTTGTTGAGCAAGTCATTTGAGAACTACCTTAAGTAATTTTCAAACATGATTTTTTAAAATGAATTTCAACAATAAATATCTGTATGCAATAATGTAAAATAGTATTTGCAGTAAGTAATATAAATAAATATGCAAAATTCGGGTGAAAGTGGCAGTGTTACTACAATTGGCAGCGCCATGCATTTTATTGCTTCCATAAAAGTGTCAACTTTGAACTCTAAATTTTAAATTAATATTGACACGAACATAAATGACGTTTGAATTCAAACTACAGATATGCACACAGGCCGGACGAAGACTTCGTTCTTTCGGGCAGTATTGGGCCAGCAAAAGTTTTGTGGTAAAGTGATGTTGTGAATTTGTATTAAAGAATCGTTAAAAATTTATTTATGTTGGTTTTACAGAAAAATATATTTAAAAAAAATTGCCTTTATTTTTCAAAAAATAAAATAAAGAAGCTTTCACAATTATTAAATTCATTACCACCCTTTTCTTGTATTCTAAAGTACATTAATTTTTTTAATGAGTCTTTTGAATGTAATTGTGTAAGTGACGATTAATGTTATCCATTATCCCGTATAATAATGTGTCTTGTGGATATCTGAAAATTGTAATTTTTACTCTATATTTTTGCTTAAAAATATCTTTATTTATAAAAGAACATGTCCTGGACTCATATTCAACGCCCAGCCTCAACCGTTGCTCGTAGGACAATGAAATTTGGAAGACATGTTCGGTACACAAAGTAGGCACCCAATAAGAAAGGATTTTAGAAAATTCACCTCCTAAGAGGCTTAAATGGGGGGGGGGGGTTGAAAGTTTTAGGACATTTCGCCATATCGCAGCAGCTTTTTAGGTAGGGGCGTGAAATTCAGGTTAATAAATCTACTAAAATATGGTTAAACACATATTTCAGCTATTTTTGAAATTCAACCACTAAGGAGATTAAAATGGGGGTCAGAAATTTTATGTCACTTCGCCATAACTCAGTAGCAGTTTTTGGTAGGAGCCTGTAATTCAGAATAACAAATCTCGATTAAAAAATATAGTTAAACACGTCAGTGATTTTAGAAATTCAACCACTAAGGGAGTTAAATGAATGGTCGAAAGTTTAAGGTCATTTCGAAATATATCAGCAACAGTTTTAGGTAGTAGCGTGAAATTCAACATAACAATTCTACTATAAAAGTAGTTAAACACGTATTTTAGCGATTTTGATGCCTACATTGACTATAAACTCGATTATCGAAGATTAGACGAATAAAGCAACTATTGATGATTTTTTTTATTAGTTATTTTGTATGACATTTTCCCAAAAAACAATTTTTTTTATTTCATATTTTACAAATTGTTTTTGCACTTTTTTTCTTCAGCGATCAGATTTCAATTTTATACAAAATATAGTACATTCCCTCTTTTTTTTCAAAATACATTTTTTTGGAAGTAAAGATATGCGATTTAAATACTGATCGCCATATTTATAGGCTCAGGTAAGAACAAGACTTCGTTATAGTGATTGCCGTATAATCAGCTTCAGCTTATACATGTGAAACGCACAGGACTCTGTTAAATTTATTGTCATTTTAACGATTTATGCACGCAAAATTCACATGCCCTGTTATAGGGATAGCTGTATTAACGATGTATGGCTGTGAAACACACAGAGTCAATTTATTTTAATCACCGTATTAACAATTTAAGGGCGTAAAATCACAGTACCCATTTACAATGATCGGCATGTATTTGGGCTATCCCATTTTTGTTTATTTTATCTAAAAACTCTCCTTTTCCTACGGGTAGGGCCAAGCAGGTCTTTGTCAAGAGGCTCATGAAAAAAAAAATCTTATTTATGTCTCAAAATCATTATTTGCGTGATTTTTCATATTATTATTAGTTAATCTCGTGTAGTTTAAAATAAAGTATTTTAGGTACTTTAGTGTTACTGCGGTCCCTGAGGATAAATCGCCAAGCCACCAAGGTTTTTTGCCAAACTATAAAGTATATATATGACATTATAATAATATATGACATACATAACATTTCGTGACCCATATTGCCCAGTTATAATGATATATGACGCATATATAGGATTTGTGTATAAAATGCATATATAGTAGGTATAATGCATTTATAATGTATGTATAATGCATTTATAATGTATGCATAATGCATATATGGCATATGAGACGTAATTATTATGTATATAATGACGTATATGGCACATATATGAGCATTAGAAGTACATACATATGCGTATATATGAGGTATATATAAGTTTAGCTATGATCTTGGCGAAATCGAAACTTAATAGCAGCGGCCCCCACACGGAAACGACCGGCTAGACGGGCAAAGACCAACTTATATGCAATAAGAGGTAATGTTGGTTAAGAAAGGTAGGTATATAAGGCAATGTTGGTTAAGAAATAACAGCATTAAAAGAATGAGTTAGATGATTTTATTGTTTTTGGCATGGAGTGGTCCTGGGATTGAAAATGTCGGCCCCTGCAGACCTCTAATTCAAATCCTGTTACCTATGCATTTTAAGTGTCTATGGTTCAAACATTCGACAATTTTTATTTTATTTTCTTTTATTTGCAGTTCAAATGACTTTAAAACACTTTGAACTTTATAAAAATCTGCGCAGATGTTTTTTTTTCCATTATAAGTGACATAGTGTGTAATAAAAAAAAGTACTTACTATAAAAGACAGCCTTTAAAAAATTTAAATAGTTTTTATTTAAAGTTACACGTATAAAATAAATATTTCAATGTCGAAAAGAATACTACCTTTTTTTTTTTTTTTTACATTTTAAACTGGAGAAGATATTATATAAAGTTCACCTAAACTAATCTGTGGCAAAGTATACATGACACATAAAAACAAATGTATAATCATTACAAAACGAGTTTAAAATGCAAAAAAAAAAAAAAAAAAAAAGTGTCATTTTTTTCTTCATTTTTATGCGTAAACTGATGAGATTCGAATTAATTAATATCATTCCATACTTAAAGTCGTTATCGTTCATTATTTATTCTTCTCTCAAAAAGAGCTTTTTTCTTCTTGTAAGGATCTTCACCTTCTTTAATTAAATATGGGCTGTTCTGTACCACATAATTAAGTGATTATTGTCTTCAAGGAAAAATTTATCAGGACCTAGAAATAAAAATTATATTGTAATGAACTTTGACTAAAAAAAATATGTACAAATCAGAATATATGTCTATATATATATAATGTATTTACATATATATGTTTTTTTTTTTTTTTTTTTTTGGATCAGAGATGTGAAAACTTTTAACTTCCTCAGTCCACATTTTCGTGGGAAAATTTGCTTCGAACAGCACGTATATTCACAATAGGGAAGTTGAAATCACCTTCTCACCCGCCAATAACAACCAGTTGACCTCCAACAGCATCCACAATCCTGTCAGATAACAATCAGAACTGCGCTCCAACGGTTGTTCGACATCCAATGTTTCATTTGTGACGTCATTTACAACTGCCCTATACATACTCGGTTCATGATCTAGCTTACTTCAAAGCCGGTTATTGGCAAATTTCGTAGAACTATCACTTATACCAATATTCCGAAGCAGGGATTTTTTCCCCTTTACTATTTTTAACTCAATCAAGCTGGTTGGTAGAGATATCATACGGATTGAAATTTTTCTAACTGAGTGAAAAAGTATCCAGGCCTGGAATTGAACTAAGATCTTTGCCTTAAATTGCCAACTCCTGCCTATTAAGCTACCTGGACCGACAATTTAAGCCAAAGGTCTTGGGTTCTACTCTCTGCTTGGACCCTTTTTCACTCAGTTGAAACAATTTCAATCCGTATGATATATTTAACAGTCAGTATAATTTAGTTAAAAATAATAATATGTAGCTACGTATCCATCATTTAATGGCGTTCTACTACTAGAGGTATATTCTGTCGAGCTGTCTACAATGGCAGACCAGATGCTATTGCCAATAAGGTTATCTGAATGAAATATGTCAATCCGTTGTCAGTCCAATAGGCAGAGCAATGGCAATTTAAGGCAAAGGTCTTGGGTTCGTTTCCCGGCATGGACACTTTTTCACTCAGTTAGAAATTTTTCAATTCATAAAGATTTGTTTTCTCCAATGTACAGTGTTGCAAATTAAATGAATTTATCAATGATGAACTTTCGAATAGGAATCCAAGTTTTAATTAAACCCTGAAATCTCTGATTAAATAAAGCAAAGAAAGTAGTATTCAAAAATCTATTTCATTGACAATACTGGTTTACCGTGTGTTTAGGTCAAAATTAGGCCCTCTTCCTAGGTATGATACGTCTAGATACCCTCCATGCACATAAGGGTAGTTAATCAGGTTTCCAATTCCTCTCCATAATGTTAAACATTCGGGCGTGGCATGAATACGTATTTTTAAAATTTTTCATTATCAAATTAAAATTTTAACTTTTTTTTTTTTTTACCGTGTACTCTTGTTAAAAGACGTCTCGTCTTTTTTAGATGATAATTGTTTCCAAAAATATGAGATATGCCTAATTTAATGTTTCATGTGTTAAAATCTCAGCGAATCTGACCAGCTACGAGTAAGATTTTAACATTTCAAATAAAACAAAGTATCTACTTTAGAAGCCTTTTTCAACTAAAAAAGAAAGCGACGTGCTTTAAAAACAGTACATAGAAAAAAGAAGTTAAAAATATTAATTTCTTGGTGAGAAATTAAAAAAAAATATGAATGCGTTCCACGTCCATAGATTTTACATTAGCGAGGGGAATTTGAGATATCACAGATCAATATTTAGGTTTGAAATGACAAAAAAAAGTATTTTTTGTTGTTATAATTTTTATAATGTTTGAATATTTATGAATGTCCTACAGTTCGAAAAAACAGTTCGACAGTAGGAAAATTGCCCAAATTACGGTCGTACACATTGAGCAGCAAACCGGCGACACCTGCGAAAGGTACAACTTTAAACTCAAACTATCCCGAAACACTATTTTTCAGCAGTGTTGTCATGCTAATTTTCGAACAAGTTAACGGATTTAGAAGTTTTCTTTTCAATATAAAAGAAATTAAATTATCTACAAATTATACCTGAAAACAGACAAAGAAACAGAAGGAATGGCAACTCGAAAATAAAATACGGAACATGGATTTCAAAATCCTGATGAAACCAGTTTTGCAAGATTTATTTTGTCGTACACTATTAAAACTTTGGTTATTGTTTTGTACAATTTAACAAATATTCTTCATTTCTATAAACATAAATAAATAAATGCAAAAAGAAGTAACAGTCTAAATTAATTACAGGCTTCCTAATCCATGGATCAAACTTAGGTCAATGTTCATCATTTCAAAACATTTCTGGTCCTTTTAACTCATTTTGTTTTTCAAAATTACTGACCTACACCATATTGTCTTTAACCACATCAGTTGTTAGGAAAAAAATTCTCGTAATCTATGACTATTTTTCCTATTATAAATGATTTTTAAATTATTGAAGCAAAGATGCCAAAAACCTTACACTGGATATTGCGTCGACTCAACGGCATGTAAAACATTTGTACTTTCTCTTGTAATGGAAACTAAAAGTCCTTCGTAAGTGTATAAAGGTACATATACCAAATACTCAATCATATGTTACTCAATCATATGTTACTCAATCTCAGTACTCTGGTTGGATGCACTTTGTGAGTTCTCATTTCAACAATTTAAATACACCCAATTCAATACTTTTGTATTAGCCGGGTGAAAATCTCGCCAATAGTAACTTTTATTTTTCGCGTGCGTAAATTAGAAACAATACTTTGATGATGAAATAAAATGTTTTGGCTTGTGATATATTATTTCTTATTTACTTATTTTCATATGTGTGTGTTTTAAATGAAATGAGTGAAAGGCATGTAGTATTTAAAATGCATATATATTTTAAATTAAAGCTATAACCACGAAAAAAAAAACATGCAATAACCACTTACGGGTTATCCACGATTCCGAAAAACGTTGTTTATCTCTATAAACTTCAGAAACCATAGTCTATTTTCGAGATTTAATGAAGCATTTATAAAAACAAAGTTTCTTTTGCTTCATCTGATTTTCGGAAACGTTCCGAAGTTGTTTCTATACTATATTAATCAGTTTTCTCAAACCGAAATACTGATTTTTGGGATACTTTTCATTCTCAATTAAACCTTTTCAAGTGCGTAATTGAATTTATACATGGGAAAGAAACAAAATAATATTAACGTTAATGCTGTTAATTTATCATGTTTGTCTGTAAAACATGCTTGCTGAACATGAAAATGTTTACTTGAGCATTAATAGCATCCGGAAAATCAATATTCCGAGTGGAGAAAACTGATTAATACACCATAAAAACTACTCGCAAACGTTTCCGAAAATCAGTGTCAGTAAAAGAAATTTTTTTGATATAAATTCTTCTTTAAATCTCGAATATATATTGGTTTCTGAAGTTTTTAATACTAAAGAAAGCTTTCGAAATCGTGAGTAACTTGAAAGAGGGTATTGTATATTTTCGGTTGTGGTTATACAGGGCGATTCATAAGTAAGTATACAACTTCCAGATGCCGTAAAACAGGAACCGTTTAAGGCACATTCCCCAAATGCAAACTGTAAGGTAGGTATACTCATAAAAAAAATATTTCGCTGCTCTGCGAAGTGACATAGGCGATATCTAGCGTGTCTTGCGAATAGACATAGGCGATAGCTAGCGTGTCATGCGAATAGACATCGGCGATAGCTAGCGTGTCATGCGAATAGACGTAGGCGATAGCTAGCGTGTCATTGAATATCAGTAGAAATGGCTGCGTCTGCAGTGGAGAAAGCATTTTGTGTTTTTGAATTGAGCAAAACGGAATCTGTCACTATTGTGCAACGGCATGTTAGAACACGATTTCGAAAAGAACGTCTAACCAGAAAATACATTTATGATTAGTTTAAAAATTTTCAAACTACGGGCTGTTTGTGCAAAGTGGACTGAAATGTATTACCGGTTTAGTGTGTGTCATGTGACTAAGGATGCACACATAAATTTTTGAAATCAATCATAAATGGATTGAATGGATTGACACAAAAATAAAAAAAACATTCGTAACTAAAAAGGATAATTTACTGGCGAGTACAATTTACGTTCTTGTGAAGAATTTTCTCACAGTGAAACTTACGTTTTACATATTTTACAAATGTAATACCTAGTTTTTATGAGCTTATGTGCTACAATTTTTGTATACTTACTGTCAGCATGGTGATCTACGGTCCCATTTACGTAGTCATCACCTGTATAGAGCAACCAAAATTTGCCGGCCTCAGGATCGTTTATGATGCCCGCAATTTCATAGACGTACATCAGATCGGAATCCTCTCTATGGAGAAATCTGAAAAATATGAACTTACTTAGTTTAGAGTGTAATAAATAATAAGTTGAATTTTGTGATCAAGCACGCTGAAGGCAGCAAAAATTTAAATATATGTAAATATTAAAAACATTTGGTATATTTCTGTAAATAAAAATTCAAAAACATTTGCTCTGAAAATAGACAACAAGGGATCAGTAGTTTCTTTAAACCAGTAAATGCGTCATCTATCAAATGGTATGCTGTAGAGCGCAGAACATTTAAGAAAATGCTAAAATAAAAATAATACAAAAGTTCAATGAATGCATTTTGTCTGACATTACTGAGACTAGAGCTTGACGGTGCATTTTTAAAAATTATTAACTTTTTAACGTATTGTATTTTCAACTCCTCTTCAACGGAAAATGGACTGAACATAAAAATATTTACTCTTTCAAGAAAATATTTCGTTAAAGTCTTTATTATAAAAGCTTTCTTTTTTTCAAAGTTTTTCATATAAAAAATTGTCAAAGCTATTTTATACTCACAATATGACGAATACATGTGCAAATTGCATCACATATTTTGTTTTTCTCCTGATGTTTAAACTTGCATTTTTTTTTTTATGATCTACTATATAGAGGCATATTGAATTTTATTTCATATTTTACATTTTATAAAATTTATTTTAGTTCTGAAATTTAAAAAAAATGTAATTTTTTTTTAGTCATCTAGAGAACCTGAAATAATTTCTGAAAGTGTACGTCATCTTGTTGCATTCATCACCCGCTTTGGAACCCGCTAATATCATTCATCATTCTAAAATTTTCAAAACACAGAAAATATTTTGGAAACATCAATAATTTTGCTCAATGATAAACTGTTTACTTGTATTTAGGATCCGCAATCTGTGCTACTCTCATGACGTCATAAGCTGAACTGTTTTCGGGGACTCTTAGGTACATGGTATGTACTACATCTTTCTGATCGCCGATGTACAGCGAATACCGAATTTGCATTTTTCCTCCAAGTTTGTCCGTCACATCCAAAATCTCTTTGTCTAAAATAAGGAAAACAGACCTTTTTAATATTTTTAATTGCACAACAAAATATTAATTTAACAAATTTAAATTCCAATAAATTACTATGATAAAAAAGTTTTCAGACTGTGCTAATATCACGAAACTGCGTTAGAGGAGGGAGGAATTATTTTACTAGGGTCGTGGCGAATAAGAAGGAAAAGTATGGACGCAGTACATGATTTTTCCAGACAATGTGTGTCAGTGAACTGTTGTCGTCCGTGTTAGTCGAAATCAGAAATGGTGTTTGAAGAATTAACAATTTGTGAACATGAAAGTCTGTCAGTGTTTTTAGAAATCGCTGACAAAATCATTGCACAAGTAGCAGCGGGCGTACGGTGGGTGGGTAGTGTGTCCTACGAAGATGTTTTCAAGAGGTGCCGTTTCAAGAATATCTCTAAGGTTGAGGAAGATACGACACTCCAATGATGACCATCTCGTTCAGATTTCCAAAAACATTTTAGAAACTTTACTCGCGCTAGCAGAAGTACATAATCACAGAACGGAGTATTTTGAATATTCTTGTGTGTATTATGTGATATCAATAAATCAATTCGTTAGGAAAGCCCGTCTCCGAATTTTTTGATCGCAGTAGTACTTTTCAACTTGACCTTCTCCTTCGTATTTCTCTAATGTTGACTTACAGCAGTAATAACTATTTGACCTAGGGAGGAAAACGATCCTTTTATATGAAAGGAAAAAACCTCTCAAAATCTGCTTTTTTTAAAGACGCTGGTTGAAGACAAAGTGACAATCATTTTAATATGGTGTTGGTGTTTATATATTTATACGCTGTTTATCTGGTTACTGCAAATACGATAACTTTTAATTAGATCGCTTTTTTTTTTTTGTGTGTGTGGGTGTTGCTCTGAAAAAAAGTAATAGCTTAACAGTTTTTTTTAATTGATTGCAATATCTATATTAATAAAAGAAAGTTTCGCTCTGTGTGTGTGTCTGTGTGTCTGTCTGTTGGCGATGGCTAGGAAAATCTAGCCCACCTAGAAGGCTGCAAATTTAGATTTAGGTAGTCTAAACCCTCTTCTGGTGCAACATTGAGTCAGAATTTTAATATTTTAATTACTTTCTGAAATATTAATTAAAATGCACAACGAACTCTCATTAAAAATACGCTTTTTTCATCGGTTGGTTGGTTGTGTAGATTATCTTCTCAGAACACATTAAATAAATCAGAGTGACGTTGCATAGATAAGGACTTATAACGAAATAGTGCCAACATTGATTGCAGTTACCTGCATATAGCCAAGCTAATACAGCGCCATCTACTCACGGCAAATTACATAAACGCCACCTGTTTAAGACATTTACAGGCACGTTTTTCTTCATTATAATTATATGGGTTTAAGGTTTTTTTAAAACAGGACATATATTATTATGATAGAGACTACTATTACAGAAAACTTTATTTAACAGATTATTTGTTATATATTTGCGGGAATGGCGAGGGGTAGGGGTCTAATTACATTTAACAATTTTAACCCGTAGCGTTTAATTGTTGTTTTATATACAGAATACCGCTATTTTAAATCTCAGTTTCTCAGTAATATCTCAGTAATAATGTTCCGAACGTCTCCATTTAGTTCCATTTTTACTAAATTATCGTAAAACTCAGCATTCATTGCATCAAGGTGTATTTCTAAAAAGCAATTACCAGTATTTCCGAATAATAGCCTAAGCCAAATTTCAAAATAAGTTCCTAGCTTAACCAAATGAATCAATCTTTAAAGATGTATAGTGATCCTCCTAATTAGTTATTTGCTGAAGGTCACTTGAACATTCGCCATCCCCCCCCTCCGGAGCCCTCCTTCAAAGTTTTCTCTAACTATTTCCCGTTTCCATATCGCAGCAACTATCTTTCCGATTTCAATACAAGTGATTCCAAACATTATAATTAACTTAATAGTTACCCTTTATAACATTAAACTAAATTTATGAGTAGTGGTTACCACTATTTCTGAATAATAGTTTAAGCCAAATTTCTAATTAAGTTCCTAGCTTAACCAAACGAACGAATTTTTAAAGATGTATAGTGGTTGTCCTAATTAGTCATTTGCTGAACGGCACTTGAACATCCCCTCCCCCCCCTTCCGACCCCTGCTTCAAGGTTTTTTACCTAACTATGCCACCTTTTCCATATCTCAGCAACTATCTTTCCGATTTGATCGCAAGTGATTCCCAACATTATAATTAACTTAATAGACACCCTTTATAACATTAAACTAAATTTATAGAGGCTACCACTATTCCCGAATAATACTTTAAGCCAAATTTGTAATTAAGTTTCTAGCTTAACCAAACGAACGAATTTTTAAAGAAGCATCGTAGTCCTCCTAATTAGTCATTTTCTGAAGGACACTTGAACATCCCCTTCACCTGGCACCTCACTCATGATTATTTTCTCTAACTGTGCCTTATTTCAATAACTCGGCTTATAATGTTCCCATCTTCTCGAAACCAGCTCGATTTTGTCGCACGCCTACTATACAGTACCGCAGGCAACGTTAACCTGTCTCAGAGGTTCTTTCCGAAAGAGTTCGTTCCCCTGGCGGTGGAAGGGGGAAATAAAAGATTTTCCGGAGCGTGCGAGCGTGCCCGGTATACGGTGTCGAAGCCATCGGAAACCTTGGCCAGAGTTTCGTTTTTTAAAAGATTTCAGTTTATTACACGGGCTCGGGCAACGCCGGGCGGGTCAGCTAGTTGTTTATAAAAAAATTAATTTTCTTTCGTTAATTAAAAAAGATTGTAATAAGTTTATAAACTGTAGTTTCGACGACAACTATAAGGCATTTAGTTACAGATTACGTCTTTCTTAGTGTTTTTTAATGCCCTCGGATATATCGCGCTTTTTTCTCGTCTACCGGCATGTACGAAATTATGAGAAGCTACTGTACCAAAATTATTTATTGGCTTTTTTACGATATATATTTTTGCGCTTTCACTCAAATTTATATTTTCCATTTACAAAAATCTCATTTCTCTAATTATGAATGACCTATGCTTAAAATCACTAAAGTACTCGCCACAGAATTTTTAATATTAATTCTTTTGCTCTTGAATTATTTTTAAACAATCATTCTTTAAGTTTGGCGTAACTAAAGTTGAATTTTAGATTGTGTAGAAAAAATAATTTATGTAATATAAGGAGACCTTAATATTAAATAGGCGTTAGTCAAAATAAAATTCAGTTTAATACTGATTTTAAAACACTGTTTTTTTATAACTTAAGTTAGTAAGCTTATATAAGGAACGGTCGGCCGAATAAGTAACTTTCATAATATTTCCATTGTCAATAAATGGATTTCGTCTGTTATGTTACCTTTTCCTTCTTTTCTTGTTTTGTTTGAGCAATCCACGCCTTTTATATCAACAAGACTTCTGCCGCTAAAAATGGGAAGGGTTAAATACACCGAAAGGAAATCAACAGAGGATGAGTTGAGATGTTTCATTAAATATTGTACTGTGGCTGTTGCATTCCATTGCTGGTTTTCTTCTTGCCCACTTGAAATGAGCGCCTAAAACAGAAAAGAGGCAGTTGTCTAAATTTACTTCGAAATAGGACTATTATAGTATTCAAAATTTAGTTTTGAAAACATAACCCGCAATTAGAATGGTACAGTCTCTTAGGACTGTGTTGACTAAACCTTACTCAGAATTTTTGTTGATTTTATTTTCAAAATTCCATCTTTGCATGCATGAAGAAAGTTAAGTTATATAAAAGCAAGTAAAAGTAAGATGATTTTCAAAAAGTAGTTACACATTTTGGTTTAGTTTTAATATTTTGTTTTACATATATAGTGACTAGATTTCTAAGTCTTGTAAATAAGGTGAATTTTTATTAAAGAAGGAACAATACAGTAAATTAATTAGATTTACCTGTGTTACTAAGGCTGTTGTATATACATTTCCAAAACTGCCATCAGCAAGTTGACCTGAGAAGCTTTGAATTGCCTTTTCGTACATGCTTTCAGCATCAGCGATATTTTTAAAATTCTCCGTCTTGTTTCTCACACAGGTAAGTGCCATAATTGTCAGAGCTCGAATATCTGTTTAAAAAGAAATAAGAAAAAAAAACATTTATTTTTTTATTTATCGACATACATTGTTTCATGTAACTATTCCAAGCCTCAGTAAAAAAAAAAAAATGTTATTTAAGTCTCAAAGCATTGGCATTCTACTACACTGGCAGATAAAGACAAGACGATTCCATAATGTTTTGGGACTCTGAAAATTTCAGAAAGCAAATGAACGGAAACGTGTGTTCACCATAGGGAAAAATCAACTGACAAAGCCATTTATTTGCCTTGACAAAATTACTCTTTTGTCAACACCGATATTCTAATCAATTGAAAATTTTAAGTATACATTATTTGAAAGTTAAGGCATTTTTTTTCTTATAAATACATTTTAATAATTAAATTTTCTTTAGTTTTGTTCATTTTTTAAGTAAATTTTATTTTTCCTATGTAATTTATATTAATTAAATACTCGTAGAAAATATGATTCCAGGGTTGCTACGGGTCAGGGAATTTTTCAGCGGATGTACCAACATTATCTTACATAAAAACTCGCCTTATGTAATCACCCAGTTTCATACGGCGAATTTTTCTATAAAAAAATACTGGTAATTTTCTTAAAAAATTCCCTGACCCCGTTGTGATAAAGATATATCACAGTTTTATCTTTTTTAATTTTTTTTTATTTCAGCTCATCGTATTTCTGTATTTTACAACCTTTCCAGTTTATTTGCTGCTCATTTAAAGGCTATTTTATCGGCAGCCGTCGCCGCCGCGCAAGTTGTTTTCTCTGCAAGGCATTCTGCGTTCGTTTCAATCGGCGCTGTGCTGTGACGTCATCGTCATTCAGCGGCTCTCACCCCGCTCCTGCGTTGTGCGCATGCGTCACCGCCGCTCTTGTTCGGTATGTTTTCGGGAGCTGTTTTGTTTTGGCGCTGCATGCGAAAGGGGCGTGTCTTTCAAATACAAATTAGAATGGTTCTTTTAATTAGTAAATGTTAATCTTTTTCTGATTTGTTATTTTAATTTTCACGTAATTCCTAATCAACAAATTAGTTTAAATTAAACTTGCTCTCACATTTGTGCACCCTTGTTATGGGTATTTATACTAATGTTGCACATTTTCCCAACAGAATTTTAATAAAAATGATGCTGTAATTTTATGCTAAACGTCGTCTGATCTGAGGCTGGCCTGTGCCGGCGCTCGTATCCTAGAATCGCCGTAGCGCTGATTCTTTGGAGATCAATTTCGCGTTTTCAGTTTTTAATTATTCTATAAAAATGCTGTTGTAAATTTTAAGTTTAATATTTTAAAAGTTTTAAATCAACTGGTAATTTAATTAATTCTTCATTAATCCTACATCCCTTAATGGATTCGTCCAGAAGGAATATTTCAAAGATTCTTCGAATTTTACGAAATTTGAGCCAGTACTTTTTAAAGACTTGATGTGCAGCTTTCATCTCATCCTTCCTCCTACTTCAAGAAAATGTAATAAACATTATTGGATCCTAACCTAAACGAGTTCTTATTTCAAGTAGTATGAGTCTCTTATTTTTCAACAAAGAACAAGTAAGAATGTTTAATTTATTTTATATTTTTGATTCTCTTCTCAAAGAATATCGACCTAAAGAACAGATGCACAAATTGTGCAGGGTTAATTGCTTATTTAAATCACAACTGCAATATTTAAAAGTTCACTATACGATCCCTATTCTTCCTATCATCATTTAAGATAATAATATTATAACGGCACTTTCAATTATTTTTTTTTATGTCACACCCGTAGTAATCCTTAACCCTGGATTCAAATTTTAAAGGTGTTTAACATTTTTTTAATAAGGCAGCTATGCTAAAAATTAAGTTTGTCTAACATACACAGATGTTATGTATAATTTAATGCATTTATTTAATTTTTTAAATGAAATTTTTTCAGAAATTTTTAAAATGTTCATAAAAGCTTTTATTATATAGATACTACATAGATTTGGTCGAATTATTTAAGGAAGTCAACCGTCTGGTTAGTTCATATTTTACATTTTTTTACCATAAAACTACTGAAATTGTATTCAGTCAAGATACAATTACATTAATCATGTTACATTAATCAAAGAAATGACAAGTCACTGACTGTAAAAAGTAACAAATGAATTTCTGTTTCCTAAAAATCTGTAATTAAATTTAATAGCTAAACGCTCACACACATTCAACAGTGCTTAAGAGAAGCATCATTATGAAATGTAAGCTTTTGCATAAAATGAAAAAAAAATGATGATTATAGAGATTCATCTGAAAAACACCACCAAGCATGCAAGAATAATTACATTATTTTTGCTACAAACTGCAATTACATTAAATTATTAGGAAAAGGACTAAATAGCTGATCGATCGGCGAAACCAAATTTGTGTCTTATAAGCAAAGAAAAACTTAAAATCTTAAGTATCGTCAAACTGAAATTTATGGGTGCAAAATATGACTCACGACAGTTAATGTAGATCCCTACCAAATTTCAATTTTCTCCTTTCCAAAACAACACGCCCATGTTGAATTATCTAGATGCCGTAAAAAAAAAAAAAGAAAATTACCCTACTTAACAAGCAAAAATTGTAGAAACAGACCGTGCAACATTGCATTGCAGTCCATTTATTGCAAAACAGACTGTGGGGTACCTGTTTGTCGGGAATTGCGGAAGAAATGACCTTTTTGCGATGATGCTGCAGTTGGAACCGCATACTTCGAAACCAAACTTGTTTGCAGGCGGAGCCAGCAAGGATTTTTTTTTTTTTTTTTTTTTTGCTATAAGAGTTGGTCCTATAAAAAACATGTCAATATAAAAGTTTTAGATAATATTAAGAGGATTTATAATAAATTTAAGCTGATTTGAAATTTTGGGAATTGACGAAGTTATGAATTTTTTTCTTCTAACCCCCCCCCCCCCCCCTTTAAGACAATTTTTAATTATATCAAAAATCTGTCATACATAAATTTTCGGCCCTTCTCCTAGAAGTAATAACTTCAAACGGATTCAATATGTATCATAATTAAGAAATTATGGGTTTTTTTCTGTTTTCACAAAAAGTCCTCCCCATTCCCCCCCCCCCCCCCTTGGTTCGATTTTGCCCATTAACGAACTTGATCGAGATTTTATGTATCAGTTTCGAAAAGATGCGGGGGCTGGAACCGCCTACTTCAGAAAATAACTTGTTTGCAGGCGGAGCCGGCAGGGATTTTTTTGTTTTAAATTTTTTTTTGCTATAACGGTTGGTCCTATAAAAAACTTGTCAATATAAAAGTTTTAGATAATATTAAGAGGATTTATAATAAATTTAAGCGGATTTGAAATCTTGGGAATTGACGAAATTATGAATTTTTTTCTTCTAAAACCCCCCTCCCTCCCCCCTTAAGGCAATTTTCAATTATATCAAAAATCTGTCATACATAAGTTTTTGGCCCTGTTCCTAGAAGTAATAATAACTTTAAACGGATTCAATACGTATCATAATAAAGAAATTATGGTTTTTTTCTGTTTTCACAAAAAGCCCCCCCCCCATCCCCCCCTCCTTGGTTCGATTTTGCCCATTAACGAACTTGACCGAGATTTTATGCCCCTTGATTTTATGTATGAGTTTAGAAAAGATGCGGGAGTTGGAACCGCCTACTTCGAAAAATAACTTGTTTGCAGGCGGAGCCGGCAGGGATTTTTTTTTGTTTTTAATTTTTTTTTTTGCTATAAGGGTTGATCCTATAAAAAACTTGTCAATATAAAAGTTTTAGATAATACCAAGAGGATTAATAATAAATTTACGCGAATTTGATATCTTGTGAATTGACGAAGCTATGATTTTTTTTCTTCTACCCCCCCCCCCCATTTCCCCCCCTTGCGGCCATTTTTAATTATATCACAAATCTGACATACATAAATTTTCGGCCCTTTTCCTAGAAGTAATAATAACTTTAAATGGATTCTATACGTATAATAATAAAGAAATTATGAGGGTTTTTCTGTTTTCACAAAAAGCCCCCCCCCCCATTCCCCCCCCCTTGGTTCGATTTTGCTCATTAACGAACTTGACCGAGATTTTATGACCCTTGATTTTATGTATCAGTTTGGAAGAGATTTATGCAGAATTTTTCCAGTTATCGTGGTCAGAAAAAGGTGACATATATATGTCAGAATGGCAACAGTACATCCAAGCAGAGTTCTAGCGCGGTGGACAACAGCGCCGCCTTCTTTTGATAAGAACAGACGACAGCGCCACCAAGGCTTCAGCGGAAAAACTTCCCGCCAGAATCAGAGACGAGTTGATTCGGAAGGAACAATACGTAGTGACTGTAGCTAAACGAAGTATAACAGAAGTGTAATAGAGAAGATGTATTGGAACGACGATTAGAGCTTATTATTATATTTTTGTACATAGTAGTGTAAATAGTTTAATATAACATCTTAATTAATTTAAAGTGTCTTCTTTTATTGAAAGTAATCACCTTTATTAAATAACTCTTCATATTTACATGGGGAGCTCGCCGGTTGAATTCTGAGTAAACGGAATCAAAACCCCTAGACCAGTGGTGACCATCCCCCCCAAACCCAATGACGCAAATTCCCCCCCAAAAATCTTCATACATTAACATCGATTCCCCCCCCCCCCTAAGCAGAAAATCAATTGTAAAATATATTCTACTGATAATAATAGTATTCTTGCGTACTATCACACAAACATGAAATAGAAGTTTTAACAGCATAATAAATAATGAAGATATATATTTTATTATATTAGCATTCTGTTTCCACATTTATAAGTCCTGACTGACAAGCCCATGTTAATACGTTCACTAAGCTCCAGTTTTCACTGCAATACAAGCATTATCACCATATATATTATTTCTCCTGTCAACATCCCTTTTTCTCAGAAAATATGAAACGCAGAACAACGAATGAGATACCATATGAAAGGTTTTTGAACCGGCTTCTGACATAGCCCACTTAACAATTCGTTAAAACATGTTTTTGATTAAAATTTGCTGAAAATTAAAAATTAAATCGGCATTGTTTTCATAAAAGAAATGAAAGGTTTTCCTGAAGTTATTGTTGCCAAAAAAATAAAATACCACTTTATATGATGCTCAGCAATTATTATAAAAAACACCGCACGGGTTTATTTTATACTTATGATTAAAAAGTGAAATTGAAATAAAAATGTTTAGATTTATATTTCTAAGTCCCATGTTTTTCCCGAAGCAGATGACGTCGTCCTCTAATGCAGTCAAAATACGATTATTAATTTTTTTTCTCGTGCGTGCCTTCAGTAATCTTGGATCAGTTTTTAGTCTAACTTTATGGAATAAATTAGATGATATTTTGGCTTGACTAACAACTAAATGTTGTTTGCAGATATTTTTATCCTTGCTTTTTCTCTAGAAGTTTAAACCTGCATCTAATAACTATTACATATTGATAAAAAATGATACTTCTCTATTATCCCGTCGACCACTTTTACCTAAAAAATATTAGATTATTAGCGAAATAATTAGCGAAATCTTCGCACGGGCCCTCTGGTTTCAATTAATATAATTCTAAAGATATAATGCAATATTAATGACTGAAGTAATGATTAATACTCTTAATGATTACATTCATATACGTAATCATTCTTTTTTTTAATGTTAGAAAAATTAATTTTTTTTAGCATTTAAGATAAAATACAGGGAAAACGACATTACAATTTTTCCCATTTGCTCGTTAGCTGGAGGGTATGAAAATTTAAATTCGTCCCAACATTAGTGTTTGTGCCTTGCTTTCCGCAGGACATGAGGATCACTCTTGCAAGGCAGTACTTGTTTCTCGAGATCAGTATGATAGCTCAATATATTACACTTAATGGTTCATTTTTAAATAATTTAATTACGAATAAATACAATATAAACTTTAAACATTTTTTATCAAAAATTTTCATATACACATATTATAAAAAATATAAAATATGTCCCTTCTAAGCATGAAATTTGGCATGGTAGTTACTTATAGATGTAAATGCTCTCTAAGAACAAATTCTAAAAAAATTCGAAATTTAAAAGGGTGAGATGAGCGAAAAGCGTTCTAAAAACATTCTAAATTACAATTTCTATGGAATCTCTGGAACTACAGAACCGTTTTCAAAAGTGATGGTGGCAAATTGATGATGACAGTCTCTGCTCCAACATAGGGTATATTTTATGTCGGTACCACTACCCACAGGGGTGCAGGAGCTAAAAACATTCTAAAATTGCGATTTTTTTTATACTGAAGGAGCTAGAAACATGAAATTTGGCATAGTAGTTACTTATAAGATGTAAATGCTCTCTAAGAACAAATTCTAAAAAAAATTCGAAATTTAAAAGGATGAGATGAGCGAAAAGCGTTCTAAGAACAATCTAAATTACAATTTCTATGGAATCTCTGGAACTTCTAAACCATTTTCAAAAGTGATGGTGGCAAATTAATGGTAACAGTCCTTTCTATAACATAGGCTATATTTTATATTGGGGCCACTACCACAGGGGGGTGCAAAATCGAAAAACGTTCTAAAATTTCGATTTTTTTTTATACTGAAGTAACTAGAAACTTGAAATTTAGCATGGTAGTTACTTATACGATGTAAATACTCTCTATGAACTCTTTCTAAAAAGTTCGAAATTTAAAAGGCTGAAATGAGCTAAATGTATTCTAAAAACATTCTAAATTACAATTTCTATGGAATCTTTGAAACTACCGAACCGATTTTAAACGTAATGCTTTCAAATTTATGGTGACAGTCTGTGCTCTAACACAGGCTATATTTTATGTCAGTGCCACTACCCTGAGAGAGTTGCAAGAGCGAAGAGCGTTCTAAAATTGCAAATTTTATTATACCGAAGAGATTAGAAACTTGAAATTGGGCAAGATAGTAACTTATAAAATATACATGCTCTCTAAAGACAGTTTAAAAAAAATTCGAAATTTACGAGTGATATGAGGGTAAACTGTTCTAAAAACATTCTAAATTACGATTTCTATGGAATCGTTAAGTACAGAAACTTGAAACTTAATATGGCTGATACTTTTTAAGACACAAGAAAGACTGAAAAGTTTTTTAAAATAAATCGAAATTTAAATGGGTGAAGGAGAAAAAAAAGTTATAAATTACGATTTTTTTTATTATTTTTTTTTAACTAACAGGATTAAAAACTTTAAATTTGGCATGGCTATTTGTAAAGAAATTCAAAATTTCAAAGGGTGAAATGAGCTGAAAGCATTTAAAACGCGTTCGAAATTGCAATTACTATGGAATTGTTAGGGGTAGAAACTTAAAATTTTACATGGCTGCTGATTTGGTCACACAGAATAATTTGAAAAAATTCGAAATTTAAAAGAGTGACATGCACGAGAAGCGTTCTAAAAACGTTCTAAATTGCGATTTATTTGGAACTATTAAGGCTAGAAATTTCAAATTTCGCCTGGCTGTTACTCACGTAAATGATCACCCAGAACAGTTTACTAAAAATGCGAAATGTTAAAAGACAGCAGCAAAAAGAATAAAACGTACTAAAATTGCAATTTATGTGATACTGCTGGTATAGAAGCTTCGTATTTGGCACGGTGGTTACACTTAAAATGCAAATGGTCGCTATGACCGATTTCTAAACAAATCAAAAATTAACAGGCTGAAATCAACAGAAAACGGTCTAAAAACGTTCTACTTTATGATTTAATTGGATTTATTCGGGTTAGAAACTAGAAATTTAGTATAGTTGTAACTTTTAAGATGCAGACGCTCGGTATAAACAGTATATTATAAATTCGAAGTTTAAAGGTGTTAACTGGGCGGAATATAAATTATGTTCTTTTTCCAAATTGTTTGCGATAGAAACTTAGAATTTAGCATGCCTGTTATTTGTTATACTTAAATGCTTCCAAAGAGCAGTTTTTACAAAATTCGAAATTTAAAAAATGTGCAGAAGCAAAAAACATTCCAAAATTGCGATTTTAGTGATGCTGCTGGTATAGGAAGTTGAAATTTGGCATGGTAGCTATTTTTAAGATTTCAGTGCTCGCTAAAAACGGTTTAAAAAAGTGAAATATGCTGAAAAAGTTTTAAAAACCTTCTAAACAATGATTAATCTGAAATTGTTAGGGATCTTGAAATTTTACATGGCTGTTACAATAAAGACACAAATGCATCCATAGAACAGTTTTTTAAAAAATTGAAATTTTAATATGAGCAGGAACAGAAAGATTTTAACATTGCAATTTCTGTGATATAGTCATTGCAGAGGTTTGCTTAATTAGTAATTTCTGAATTATCTGTGGCAGTAAAATCTCCTCTAATGAAAATAAGCCAACGAATACCACTTGGCATTTTTTAAGAATTACGCGAGCAAAGCCGCAGGTTTTGCTAGTCTTAAATACAAAGATTGCATATCGTTTTAAGAACACTAAAATATTAAAGACAAGTTGTTTATATCAAAGGTATATGTACATTTGCATGTACATACACCCTTGTTTAAGATTAAATCTTAATGCTTAAGATTTCCCAATCTTATTTTTTATACTACATAGTCATACAATTTAATCCCCCCCCCCCAAAAAAAATCTCTAAATCACCCCCTCCCCCTAAAATAAACTGTGGATTGAAGCGTTTATTTCAGTACAAGTTGTTTTCTTATACTGCTTTAACAACATACTCTTACAAGTACCAATTCTTATAAAATGGCAGACACTGTACCATTAAAACATAGTCCTAAATCTATTGTAAGCCCCTGTATTCTGTATATGTTTTTCTTTCACACTATAATTTTTCAGTCTTATTACCTAGTAATTAATGCTCCTCCCCCTCCTAAAAATCTAATTTTCTTTAAATTCCTCCCTTCCCCCTAAAATAATTAATGGCTGGAAGTCTTTTTCTCTGTACAGGTTGTTTACCTTATATTGTTTTAATGACATTCAATGCTACTCTTCTAACATCACTAAAATATACTGTACTTAAATTCTAGTTTTCTGAAAATGGTCAAGTAATTTATTTTAGCGTTGTCTTTTCCTCTGAAATGCATTTTGTTGTTCTCTCTTATCCCACCCAACAAGAATGTATTTTGGCCCTCGGACCGTACGATATGACCCTGTCAAACAAGTCAATAAATTACTTAAGACGCTTCTGTAAAGCTATTCCTTTTATCACATCTTGTGGTCCTAATTGCCTTTCAGCATGTGTTAAACATTTTCCCACCTGTATTCCAAGTATTTTTTTTATTACACCACCTTCAAAGATAGTAAGATGCAGAATGGGTTCGTATTGTCCTTATCTAGAAATTAAAGAAAGAAAAAAAAATGGAAAATTTCTGGAAATTGAATGTTGAAAAAAAGTTTAAAGTTATATTAAAAAAATCTAGAATTTTTTTATTAGTGAAAAAAAAGCAAAAAAAAAAAAAGGAAATATTAAGAATTTAAAAATCCCCCCCAAAATGTACTTATTTTTCTCTAAATTCCCCCCCAAAAATAAATTTTATGACGCACTTTGTGTCACCAAACCCCTCTCTAGGCACCCCTGCCCTAGACAATTGCGACGCCACTTGGAATTCTAGAAGAATGTTTTCCTAAACCAGCATTCAAGATGACGAAAGCCAGATAATTTACAGTGCTAAAATGACGATGCAGAAGTTCTACGATAAAGGAAAAGAAAAAATAAAGAGAGACTGAAGCAG
This sequence comes from Maratus michaelseni, assembly GCA_963931845.1. Lineage (NCBI taxonomy): Eukaryota > Metazoa > Arthropoda > Arachnida > Araneae > Salticidae > Maratus > Maratus michaelseni. The sequence continues at coordinate 344,047,940 of OZ007591.1, read as the reverse complement.
CCTTTGTTCTTATATGACGTGCTGACGGAGAATTATATTTTCTTCATTCTATCTAAAGGATATATTTTTGCGGTGAGTTCATTTTTTTTTCTTCTTCTCTTTCTTTTGTATATTTCAAAATTAATCATGAAACTAGTGGAAATAGCTGAACTGGAAACTGTTTTAAAGAATGAAAAAACAAATAAGATTAAACTTTTCCATCGATTTTTATATGATAATGACGGAGATCGTTCGAATAGGAAAAGAATACGAGAATTTACCGGTTTTAATCTTGTCACAGATTCAGATGAGTTTAAAAAGAAAGTCGATAAAATTAAAGCCGAATTTTCTTTGAATGATTTAATTACTTTATGCAATCTACTCTGTGTTGATAGCGAGGGAAATTTAGTTGTCATTGCTACACGTTTAATTACGTATCTTTCAGACTTAACATTGCTACAGGCTAATATCTTACAAAACGAAAGTGGCGCAGAATCTGATACTGAGTTAAATTCTGATAATGTTGAAAATAATCAAAGTAATGTACCGGGTTCGAGTGTTTTAAGCACTGACGAAGAATTTTCTCATTCTCCTAAGAAGCATTTTCCAGTTCAACATGTTGTGCCAAGTACTACTGTAAATGTTCATGATATAGAAACTGTTCTTGCACCGTTTGACGGCAGTTCTTTTCAAAGTATTCATAAATGGTTAACCGATTTTGAAGATGTAGCTAATATTTTTAATTTGTCTGAACTGCATAAATTTTTGTTCGCCAAAAGATCCTTAAGAGGTAAAGCGCTATTATTAGTTCAAACAGAGAGTCACATAAATTCATGGAATAAGTTGAAAGAGTTGCTTCTTTCCGAATTTGGGGAATTATATAATTCTGCTGAGTTACATGAAATTTTAAATGCGCGAAAGTTAAATGAAAATGAGATTGGATGAATATTTTCTAATCATGAAGCAGTTGGGTTCCCGCGGTAATATCGAAGATTCTGCTCTTATGCAATACATAATTAAAGGTATCCCTGGTTCTGTTTTTCAGAAATCTATCCTTTATGAATGTAAAACTATCATAGAATTTAAACAAAAGTTAAAAATTTACGATAAAATCCGAAACGACTTTATCAAGAATAAGCGCCATTTTCAAGATGAAAAACCGAAACACAATGAAAAATTTGTTCCTAAATTTAAATCTAAACCTGATAATGCTGAGTCATCATTTAATTACCAGAGTTCTAAAAATCGTAATGTCAAGTTCTGTTACAATTGTGGCCAAAAAAATCACGTGAGTATAGACTGTAAAAATAAAGATAAAGGTCCCCTCTGTTTTGCTTGCAATCGGTACGGGCATAAATCATTTCAATGTGATAAATCAAAGGATGCAAAAAATTCGAATGATCGTTCTCAAGTTAATGTTCTAACGTGTTCTCGTAATGAAATGCATAAATTAGTTAAAATTTCTGGATTACGGTGTTACGATTGATGCTCTCATCGATACAGGAAGCAATTTTACTTTACTTCGTGAAGATATTTATGCACAACTGGGTTTGTCAGCATTAACACCCGTGGGTTTAACATTAACAGGATTTGGTAGTGGTAATTCTAAACCAGTTGGCTCATTTTCTGGTAACATTGATATTGATAATACTATTTTTTCTACAACTATATATGTCATCGAAAATAATCACCTGAATCTCCCACTTATTATTGGTACAGATATAATTACTCAAGGCACATTACTTTACGACAAAACTGGTATTTCTCTTAGTAAACCAGAATCTGATGATAATTTGTTTGTACATTTAGTAAATGCTGTTGAAGATCCCCTTGACGTAGATTTAAGTCATATTCGTGATAAAGCATGCAAACAAGAAGTGTATAATTTAATTCATAGTTATAAACCAATCAAAACGCGCACCAACAATCTAAAGATGTCCATTATATTAAAAGATGATATTCCCGTTTGTCAACGAGCCCGTCGAATGTCATTGCCTGAAAAACAACTTGTTTCTGCTCAAATTGAGCAATGGCTCAAAGAAGGCATCATTAAACCATCCTGTAGCGACTATGCCAGTCCAATAGTCCTTGTTAAAAAGAAAGATAATTCTACACGTTTATGTATTGACTATAGAAAATTAAACAAAAAAATTGTTAGGGATAATTACCCTTTACCCCTCATTGATGATGTTTTGGATCAATTGCAAAGTGCCCAAGTGTTTACATCAATTGATCTCAAAAATGGTTTTTTCCATGTGGATATAGATCCTAACAGTACTAAATATACTGCTTTCATCACTCATGATGGTCAGTGGGAATTTTTAAAGGCCCCTTTCGGGTTGAGCATTAGCCCTGCTGCTTTCAACAGATATTTAGCTTATGTTTTTCGTCCTTTATTAGCAAACGGCACATTAATTTTATATATGGATGACTTTATCATACCTGCGAAAACTGAAGAAGACGGACTTGCTAAACTGAAACGCGTCCTACAAGTAGCTTCAAGCTATGGCTTAAACATTAATTTCAAAAAATGTCAATTTCTTGTCCGTAAAGTTGAATTCTTAGGACACGTGATAGAAAATAACACAATTGCACCATCGCCCTTGAAAATCAAAGCTGTACAAAATTTTCCAGAACCCCAGAATGCGAAACATTTACAATCCTTTTTAGGTTTAACGGGTTATTTTCGTAAGTATATCTCTGGATATGCTGCCATTGCAAAACCCCTAAGTGATCTTCTTAGAAATAATTCCACATTTTATTTTGGCGCAGAGCAACAAGCTGCATTTTCCACTCTAAAAAAGCTGCTTACAACTGAACCTGTTCTTCATCTTTTTGTCCCCGGTTCCGAATTAGAAGTACATACAGATGGATCTAAGTTTGGTTTCGGAGCAGTTCTTTTACAAAAATCTGCCGATGGCAAATTTCATCCTGTTTTATACATGAGTAGAAAGACATCCCCTACACAAGAAAAATTACACAGTTATGAATTAGAGGTTTTAGCGGTCGTTGAAGCGTTAAAAAAATTCAGAGTATATTTACATGGAACTAAATTCAAAATTGTCACAGATTGTGAAGCCTTCCAAAAAACTATGGATAAAGCTGAGATTAGTGCAAAGATTGCCAGATGGGCTCTTTTTCTCCAAGATTTTAATTTTGTTGTTGCTCACAGAGCTGCAAAACAAATGCAACACGTCGACGCGTTAAGTCGATACCCAGTAATGTTAGTCACACATAACGAAATTACACAAAAAATCATTGCATCTCAAGCCACTGATGATTTTATAAGTAGTATGAAGCAAGCTGTTGAGAATTCACCCGTGAATGATTTTTTCTTAAAGAACGGTGTACTTTATAAACTTGTTCAAGATCGCGAACTATTAGTTGTCCCACAAGCTATGCAAAATCAAATTATACAAGATGCACATTCTAAAGGTCACTTTTCCACTCAAAAAACTGCGGATATCCTTAACAGAGACTATTACATTCCAAATCTTAATAAACTGGTACAAACTGTCATTGCTAACTGTGTGCCATGCATTTTGTCTTCCAGGAAGTCTGGAAAGCCCGAAGGTTTCCTTCACCCAATTCCCAAAGGTGACACTCCTCTTGATACGTACCATGTCGATTTTCTAGGACCGTTACCGTCGACGAATAAAAATTATAAGCATCTCTTGACGGTAGTCGATGCATTTACTAAATTCATGTGGATATATCCTGTGAAATCCACAACTGCCCGTGATGCTTTAGACAAGCTTAAACTCCAACAAACTGTCTTTGGAAATCCACGTCGCATTATTTGCGACAAAGGCCCTGCTTTTACGTCGACTGATTTCATAACATTTTGTGAGGAAGAACACATAGAGTATGTCCCAATCGCTACTGGTGTACCACGTGGAAATGGCCAAGTCGAAAGATTCCATGCCACGTTAATCCCAGTTCTCACTAAGTTATCTTTGGATGATCCCACCAAATGGTACAAACATGTCCCTTCAGTACAAAGAATTATCAATAGTACAAAGTCAGATACAACACAGTTTTCCCCATTCGAATTGTTGGTTGGGATTAAAATGAAAAATAAAGATGACATTCGCATAAAACAACTCCTAGAAGAAGAGCTTGCCAACGTTGCATTAGATACTAAAAACGAGTTAAGAGAAATCGCCAAAAATAACATTATTCAACACCAACAACAAAGCAAACGATTTTACGACAAACGCAGAAAACCACCCAGAGTATATCAGGTTGGTGACTTAGTCGCAATTAAGCGTACTCAATTCGGACCAGGCCTGAAACTTAGAATCAAATATTTTGGTCCCTATAAAGTCAAAGCTGTTAACAGTAATGACAGATATGAGGTAGAAAAGGTTGGACACCATGAGGGTCCAAACACAACATCCACTGCAGTTGATATGATGAAACCGTGGTCAACCACGTAAAAGATGAAATTCAACGCTTTTTTTATTCTTATACTGTACATATTTTCTATATTTTTGTCTTATATTATTACACGACGTCTATCATTTTATTATTCAAGTATATTTTTGTGTTTTCCATTTTTGTCAAGAAAGATTCTATTATTATTTTATTTTCAAGTGTATATGTATTAATATTTATTTCATTTCAATTTGGTTTACGAAGATCAGTTTATGAAAATTTTTAACATGTATACAGCAAGACGAAATGATGTATTCAGTTAAATTCGTACGACGAATATGTGGTAATATTAAGATGATCTGGTGATTTTAAGATGAATGTTACGACTATAAGATGACGACGAATTTTTAAGACGATCCAAGATGGTCTGATGACGATGAAGACGAACAAACAAAGAAAAATCATCACCAATATTCATCAGTTGCTATATATATTTGTTTGAAAAAAAAACTGTTTGTTTTCCCTTGCTGTTGCTTTTTTTCCTTTTCAATTTTCAGTTCCTGGCAACGTCGCCATGAGGTCATGGCATGCAGAATGGCCGAGTGTCAGAATGGCAACAGTACATCCAAGCAGAGTTCTAGCGCGGTGGACAACAGCGCCGCCTTCTTTTGATAAGAACAGACGACAGCGCCACCAAGGCTTCAGCGGAAAAACTTCCCGCCAGAATCAGAGACGAGTTGATTCGGAAGGAACAATACGTAGTGACTGTAGCTAAACGAAGTATAACAGAAGTGTAATAGAGAAGATGTATTGGAACGACGATTAGAGCTTATTATTATATTTTTGTACATAGTAGTGTAAATAGTTTAATATAATATCTTAATTAATTTAAAGTGTCTTCTTTTATTGAAAGTAATCACCTTTATTAAATAACTCTTCATATTTACATATATATATATATGTTCTGGGAGTCATGATCGGCGTAGATCTGCAAAAATTTTTCAAAATTTCCAACTTAGGTGAGAATGTAATAGGTAGTATTTCTTACGAAATCTACCTAAAATTAATATGCGGCTAAGATATAGAAAATATGACATGATCAAGTTTTTCTCGTAATATAAGGGCTAAATTAAAGTATAGTTTACCTGAATGAAAAGGATATTTTGAATGCTTGTGAAGAAGATTCACCAAGTTCTGCACGTCGGAATCAGAAAAAGTCCAGTTCAGATTGCAGAGAGTCAGATAGGCGCTGGGTACTGGAGATTTGGCTGAGGCCACTCTATCACTGAGGATCTGAAGAAGATCGTAGCCATAGAAATGGCGAGGATTGTGGCAGGTTACCGACAACGCACTCACGAACATGCTCAGTTCACTTATGGACACAGGATCTGATGCATTCCTGTTGAAAATACATAAATGGGAAGCTGTAAAACCATTTAGAAAAGGTGCCGTCACTTGGGAACACTTAGACTCGACGTGGTTCTACTTGGACACGAAAAATGAGAAGAAAAACTTGTCTTTAATTACTCCACACTCTACAGCGTTTAGAGTGTTGACGTCATTCACATATACTTTAAATCCGTGTTTCCCAATCTTTTAGTGGCCACACCCCACCGGAGCATTTGTAAAATCACGATGCCTCTCCCCCCCTCTCCTATAGCACATATCTATATTATTTTAAAAAAGGAATTACTTTTACTGAGAGGAAGCCTAAAAGAGCTTTAAGAATAAAAACTTATTTCGCAATTTTTAGGTTATCAAACAGATAATGTTTCTGTCACAAATATGTTTTTCTTATAATAACTCTGTAAATACAATAAGCTCAACCAGCTTCGTCTTTATGCCATAAAAAGTTTTGTTGTTCCTTGTCAACTTACCTGAGTGCGAATCAATAATGTTATAGGCTTTGGATGTTTATCTTCACAAAATTTCTTGAAGAGATTCTCACATTTGACATTAAATTTAATAGCATTTATACATTTTAAATTACATTTTAATAACTCATTAAAAATTAATGAAACAATTTTAAACAGACTAAGATAACTTAACGCACAAGTTCTAGAAGCTAGTTATTTATCTTTTTCCATTTTAAGTAGCCATCTTTCTTTCCTATTATAACATACGTGCATCGTCTGATTTTAAAATCTAATGCACATTTCATGATATCTTTTCATGATTTGACATTGATATGTTTTATGAGGTTTGTAGTACTTTGTTTAGTTATTTCAAGAGAGACAATATGTTAGAGACAGTCAGTAATTTCACGTGTAAAAATATCTTTATGTTATATATAGCAGAACGAATAAAAACATGTCTCATTCAATAAATAGTTTGAAAAACTGTAAAATACGGTAGCAACCAAAACAACTGTAAAACTTTTAAACGAAAAAAAAAAAATTCTAAAAATCTTCCAAGATTTTTCGTATAATTATTCTGGTTTCAGTTCTATTTTCAACTTTTAAATAGTAATTGTTTCAAAATGAAATAAAAATCTGTTTTTTTCTTCTTTTTGTATTTTGAATTTGTTTCATTTACTTTTAGTCTACAACATTATTTTTTCCAAAAAAGAAAAAAAAAAAGGATTGACAAGGAATGGGTTAGTAACAAATTTGGAATTGCCACGCTGTGGTGCGTACGCCCCACGTTGGGAACCACTGCTTCAACAGCCCCAGCTACTAAGACAGCCTTGTACTGATTTAAAACATTTTATGTTTGGGTCTAAGTAACACCCAACTAGTTCCAAGTATCTCCATGTTGCATAACACTTTTTAAATGCTTTTAGATTTGAAATTTATTCAAAATAATTGTGTTTATTTTGTCACTTTTTACATTTTCTGCATATTCATTTTTTTATTTGGGAAATAAAATGCTATATTTAGCTTACCATTTTCAGTAAATGAAACACTTTCCAACATTTCCAAAAAATATTCTAAAGAAACTTCACTTTTTTAACAATAAAAGAAGACAAAATGAACAATATTGTAAACGTATAACCCAGAAAAAAATTAATTTCAGCAATGACCGAGCACAGACGGTACGGTTAAATATTAGATATATTTTTTGCAGCACTGTATACAAACTCTGTATTTTATTACATACCACGTAATACACTAAAATTTATAATAGGTTTTAAAAAACGCCTACGACAGCTGAAAGTGCACTTCCAACAAATATCACTCTTATACAGTATTATAATCGAATTTTTCTTTTGTGTGTCCCTGAAATAAAGTATAAATGCTACTCATTAGATAAAAATCATGTCATACCTCAGTAATGTATATCAATTTCATTATGTTTGAAGTACCGTGACATCATTAAATTATACTGCAAATAACTTTTCTCCGTCGCGTCGGTCGTAAAGGGATGAAATACTTCTGTGTGTCCCCGTAAACGAACACTTTCATTTTCAATAGTTGATTCCGATAGTAAACATCAATAATATATACCACTGGAGCGGCAATCGACGTATATTGACAAAAATTAGAGGGCGTTCAGACAGGCAGACAAACCGAACTCATAAACACTTCCCAACGATTATGAAAAGTGTTAAAAATTGTGCAAGAAAGCAAATTAAGATGCCTTTCAGTATAAAGTATCTTTGATCAAATCATACCTAAGTAAAACTACGGATGTCTGTAGCTCCAATTGTTTAGCTATAAGTTCTTCTTCCAATTCGTCGCCCTGAAATGTCATCGCTTTGGACAAATAGAGGGCTGTAATCGCTCTGTGCGTGTTCTTTCCCCAACCAAATGATTGGGTTCTTTGGCTTTTCAACCAGTTTATGGCATTTATTCGGCTGATGTTCATTCCTTTCACGGCCATAATGCCTCTCTCTAAAAGAAACAAGAAAGAAAGTTCATACATACTGCACAAATTATTAAACACTTTCCAACAGTATCGGAATATTGTTATGAAATCTTTTCATACAAGTCATATAAAAATGTTCATAAAAAATGTATAAAATGCATAATATAGCCAAATATTTGTTTTCAGTAATTGTCGTATATCGACGAAAATTTATTCGAATTAATTTGTGCAGCCCTGTATATGATCTATAAAATTTTTATACATACCACAGTGTGCACTAAAATTTAATTTTGCTGGAAAACGCATAAAACCCTTATAACGTTTTTCTGGCAGTTACCTTCCACAGACGACAATGTATACATATCCTTTTATGCAACCTTGCATATGAATTTTATGATAATCACTCACGATACACAGTATAGTAAAATTTAGTTTTGCTGAAAATCTCGTAATTGTTGAAAACTCACTTTCAGCAACTCCCATTCATAGAAGTTCATTATGTCGAATTTTATTGAGCAACGATGAATATGGTCTAAGGAATTTATACATACGACATGATATACTAAAATTTAGTTAAGCTTGATAACCCATAGCACAACGGAAAACCCCACATCCTGCAATCTAAATTCTTTTGTGGGTTCCTGTATCACATGCTCTACAAGAATAAATATTATCGCACTTAAATCACGTATATCAATTTCATAAAGCGCACTTCAAGCAATTACTGCATTCAAACAGAAATGCAATGATGCTATTTTATGCGCTCCTATAAATGAACAATTAATGCTGCACACACGATTTTCTAAAGGAAACTTGTTGCTGTGCGTATCAACAATGAATATTACTTTCCTAATGTTTGAAAGAGTTTATAATCATTAAAATGTATTTTAAGCAACTGTCGCCCATAGACTATAATTTATCCGAATTCTTTTACGTGTCCCCATGAATGCTACACACTCCATTTTCAATAAGGAGCATTCTGTTGTAAACCTCAATAACATATAAGAATTTCCTGATAATCCAGATATATTTACCAAGGTTATATCACGGACAGACAGGTGAACCTAGGTCATAAACGCTTTTCAACTATGTCGAAAAAAGTTAAAAAGGAATTTTCAGCTTTATTTTTCAGTCCGTATGTATAGCACTTTATGAGTTGATAGATAAATATTTTAAAATTTTCTTTCAAGTCATTATTAAATGTGCAACAATTACACGTAACTTGAACATAAGCCTGGCATCTATGATTATAACAACACTGAGTAATAATTTTCTAATATGTCAAGTTACAAAACACCAAGTTTCTATTGTTATTATTATATTATTATATTATTGTCAAGTTAGATCAATATTATACATGCATGCTGCTTTTTTTACTGTAGCGAACTACAACTACAAGTGCTTTATCAAAAATGTTGTTAACTACAACTACAACTACTTGTTTTAAAAAGTAGCGACTACTGTAGTTTCGCTACTTGTAGCGCGCTACTTCCGACCCCTGTAGCATGAATAATGCTTGTAGAGTGCGTGTCAAGGCCGTTCCCGACAAACTTAGTCATTATGCAAGTTTAAGGTTTAAGACACTTTAATTTAAACTATGCCTGCAAGGGGATGGCAGAGTCACTTGGCAAGTTTTAGCTTATATCAAGTGGTGATCCGCATAATTCAATCACTAACTTTCACTAGAAATGACTAAACCGTTTTACTAAAATAACAACGTTCACTTACGTGAAGAACACTGGTAGTACATTGGTACTAAATCCAGCGGTCAAACAATGCTTTAAGCTGAAATACAATAAGTACTTTCGAAATCGTTACTCCAATCTAGCTTCTAATACACTGTCAATTCGCGGCTGACGAATAACTTTTATTCCAGCTATAATTCAAAGGATCTCACCAACCGGCTAATTTTAAATCAGCTGAACTTCAGTTCCGTAGAGACGTGTTTGGAAGCACAGTTGTAGCTGCTCAACGCAGCCCTTGTTCACCACCTAGGGAAAGATTCGACACAAATCCGCCGATAAAACCTTTTGTCTCATCTTTTATACCTTGCCGATTGACCAACGAAGCTGAAATTTGCACAAAATTACAGTTAAAGACAGAAACCATAAACTCCGAAGGCTTCACACATACTTGAAAAAATAGGGTAAAAGACAGTATAGCTGTCCGCACACATTTTAGATGTTGACATCACGTTCGCATTCAGACTATTAGAACGCCTTTATAAAAGAGTTAGTAGTCCACTATGCGTTTACTTAGAAGAATCACTTTTGAATAAGTTTTCTATTGATATGTTGATCAAATCCAGAAATTTCAAATCTAAAAATAAAACTTTTACAAAAACATCAAATCATATATATATATATTTTTTAATAATCAACATATTTTTTTTTAATCATGAAAACACTAAGTTTTAGAACACTCACCACATCCAACTTCGTCAGCCCCATCTTTACAATCCTTTATTCCGTCGCATAGCTCATGCTTGTGAATGCAGAAATTTGGGGAACACCGATAGTGATTCTTTTGAGCACAAACCAAATTTTCTGGAGTGAAGAAAAAAATTCTAAATTTCTAAGTAAAGTTCTCAAAAAAGAGAAAAAATTTTATATATTTTGCTAAAAAACAAATAAATAATGATTCTTTAATTCACACAGTTACATAAAAGGGCAAAGGGTTTTTCAAATATGCTAGCTCCCATTTTCTAAAAAAATTCAGTAATAACAAAAAGCAATAAATAAATAAATAAATAAATAAATAAATAAAATAAATAAATAAAACAAAATAAATGGCTCAAGCAATAATTCTTGCGTAAAAAAAAAAAAAAAAAAAAAAAATCATCAAACAGCGTGTACAAAGTGCTTCACAGAGTACAGAAAAAAAAAAAAAAAAAAAAACATTGAATAACCTTTGAACGAAAAACGATTTATATTTCAAAATCTCTGAATTTAAACATCAGAATAAAGGAAATTAAAAGATAGGGTTTTCAAAATGTTGGCCATCTGAGGGGACAACAAAACGAAGTCTGTGCTCGAAATTCACGATAATCTTCTTGAGTTGTTCTGTTGGAATCGACCTTATCACACTTGTTATCTCTGTTTTCAGCTGTTGTAGACTTGATATTAAACATAGTCCGGTGAAAAGAAGTCTAGTGGTGATAAGTCAGGGCTATAAGGGGGCCAAAAAAAGTCCATAAACAAAGTGATTCGTGAAGCCGCCTGCGATGACAGGATTGTCATAGTGACTCTTCCGAGCAAGTCCAGTACATTTAGCGAAAAAAGTTTTAGGATTTCTAATTTTTACTTTCTTCTATCTATAATAGAACAAAGTATTGTAATCGAAATTTTTTTCGACTTCCAGTTTTCGACGGATTTACACGTTTTAGGGGTCAGAGAATCCGAAAAACATGTTTTTACAAAATGTCAGTCTGTCCGTCTGTCCGTCTTCATTGTACCATCCAAAAGTGTATGAAGTTATGCTTCAAATTGAACCAAATTTTTTTTCTAAGTTTTTGGCTATGGCAAGAAGGATCTATCAGAATTTGGGGATATTTCGACGAAAGGGGGCGCTGTGATCGATATTTTTGTTCCATTTTCACTATTGTACCATCTAAAAGTGTATGAAGTTCTGCTTCAAATTGAACCAAATTTTTACTTTCTTCTATGTATAATAGAAGAAAGTATTGTAATCGAAATTTTTTTCGACTTCCAGTTTTCGACGGATTTACACGTTTTAGGGGTCAGAGATTCCGAAAAACATGTTTTTACAAAATTTCTGTCTGTCCGTCTTCATTGTAACATCTAAAAGTGTATGAAGTTATGCTTCAAATTGAACCAAATTTTTTTTCTAAGTTTTTGGCTATGGCAAGCAGGTTCTGTCAGAATTTGGGGATATTTCGACGAAAGGGGGCGCTGTGATCGATATTTTTGTTCGATTTTCACTATTGTACCATCTAAAAGTGTATGAAGTTATGCTTCAAATTGAACCAAATTTTTTTTCTATGTTTTTGGCTATGGCAAACAAGTGCTATTAGAATTTGGGATATATCGACGAAAGGGGGCGCTGTGATAGCCATTTAAAAATTTCAAATTCAAAAAGATGTGCAAATTCAAAAAAATTAGAAATCGTAAAACTTTTTTCGTTAAATGTTCGGCCTTGATCGGGAGATTCCGGAGCAATTTTTGTTTTGCCTCTATCTTAAAAAATGGATGAGATATAGCGGTTTGAAATTTTAGTGTGGCTGACATTTTCAAGCAAGACAGCAGAATTCATCCACAAACGGGTTTAATTTATGAGTTTTAGTTAACATGGTTTCGGCAAATTTTCTTTCATTGTTGTAACCATTGTTCCTATTCTTATATGCTTAACACTATATATTTATATTTGCCAACGTCAAATTCTCGCCAAACTTAGCGACAGTTGGCGGAATATCACCAAATTTGGCGAGCAAAATATGTTGCCATAAATGAAGCCAACTTGGCTGTAGAGGACTAATTTGGCGATATTCTCATTCAAATTCAATGTTGACGAGAATTGGGATTGAATCTTCTTTATTTAGGTTCCAAGCATTTTACCTTCGTGTTTTCCAGAAAAATTAGCTAAAATCGTAAAACCAAGGAATAGGGAGGCTATCTGTTCCTGTCGGTACAGGCCAGAAGGACTTTTCGTAGTTTAATATACATCGGTTGTTCGCATCCGTGTAACCCTGACGATTCGTAAGCAGCTGACGAACAACATGACGATACAGAATGACGAAATATATATTGGAAAACTCCAATAAATAATCACCCAATTTAAGAAAGATATGTGTTACATCAGTGATCTTCAACCGAGAATCATAATAGGAGGTGTGTCTTGCATCATCCTAAAGCGCAACGGATGACGGCATGACTGTTTTTTCTCCCCCTGTAATAACCAGAGACAATTGCATCATTCAAAACTGAACTTTTATTTCTCTTCTAAAAGGACTAATAAACTCACTTTTAATCTCTCTCTTGATCTGAACAGATCAAAAATGTAAAAACTAAATATTTACAAGGAGCAAAAATGTTAATCTCCTCAATTCTTGTAAGATAAATCTAATGCTTATTAAAAGTAATATTTAACCAGTTAATAAGTTTAGTTCAATAAGAAACCATGCATTTTGTTTATAAAACATTTGCTAATTATAATTTTATCTTAAGATAATGTAGGAAATATCAAAGAAATATTTTAGTGCATTTTCGTTATGGATACACCCAGGATTTACGCTATTGGATTAAACTGTTCGATGTGTCTGACCCTGCTCTTACGCCGAAATAGGTAAGCTGAAAAACTTTCCTTACCATTTTTTTTAAGTATTAAAAGATTAGTGCGCGCTACTGAGTTTCCTGATGATATTTAGTTTAATGCTTTGTATCTCGTAAAATGCGCAACAATATGATTATTTGACTGATATGAAATCTTTTAAAACAAAGCAGGCAGGCAATAAATAAATACATAAATAAAATAAATAAAAATAAAAACATTGAGATTTGAAAAATGGCTTCGTTTAGCAATAGCCAATTAATTGAGAAATTAAATTCTCAAAATTATTCGAATTGGCGCTTTAAAATAGAAATGATGCTCATAAAAGAGGAATTGCTAGAAGTTACAACAGAAAATCCCCCAGAACAACCCAATGCTGATTGGATTAAGAAAGATAAAAAGGCCAGAGCCTTAATAAACCTCAGCATTGAAGATGATCAAATAGTGCACGTCAAACACTTAAATAGCGCAAGGGAGATGTGGACCGCGCTTAAAGAAATTCATGAGAGATCAAACCTCCCCAGTAAATTGTTCTTATTAAGAAAGCTATATAGCAGTAAACTAAACGAAAATGGGAATATGATAGTCCATATAACTAAAATTTTAGAACTAGTGGATAAACTATCAGCCATCGGGGAAAACATAAGTGACTCCCATATTTCAGCACTATTATTGTGCTCATTGCCCCACTCATATGACACTTTAATCACCACCCTTGAGGCAAGACCCGAACAAGAACTAACCCCCGCTTTCATTAGAAGCAAGCTGACCGACGAATATACCCGTAGAATAGAGAATGTAGAAAATTCAGAAAATACCTCGAAAGCATTTAAAACTCAAAAAAGATACGGAAATGAAGATAATAAAAAAGACACAAAGTTTTGTTCGCATTGCCGAATGAGAAACCATTCAAATTCCCAATGTTGGTTCCAAAAGGGAAAAAATACCAACACATACAGACAAAATAATAAAACTATAAAAATAAAAATCATTCTACTTCACTATGCTTTGCGAAAAATGAAGAAAACTTAAAATTTCACAATCACGAAACTCATAAAAGTGAAATACATGAAGAGATTAAAACAGAAAATATAGCATTTCTAGTAGAAAATACAGATAAACATACATGGGTCGTCGACAGTGGCAGTTCCAAACACGTAACAAATTCTAAAGATATGTTAACGAATTTTAAAGAAATAACAGAAACTCAAATAACTGTAGCAAATGGAAGTAAGTTAGAATCTTACGGTTCCGGTGAAGTAATTATAGAAAATGGTAAAAGTAACGGTCAGATTATACTGAAAGAGGTAATATATGTCCCTGAAATAGAATCTAACCTTTTATCCGTAAGTAAAGCAACCAAGAATGGTTGTAAAGTTATTTTCGAGGAAAATAATTGCTACATAAGTTATAAAAATAAAACAATCCTTGAAGGCATATTAAAAAATAATTTATATGAAATACAACTTGTGTACAACAAAACCACCAATTGCGCGAATCTTACACACATGTAAAAACTCCAGTTGCATAGAAACGTGGCATAGAAGGATGGGTCACCGAAATTATCAAACAATTAAAACAATTACGTCCAAACAATTAGTGAACGGAATTAAACTAGACAATTGCAAACACGAAAGTATTTGTGAGGTATGTATAGAAGCAAAAACCAGCGAGACCCCATATCCAAAATCGGCCGAATACAGAGCGAAGAGAAAATTGGAATTAATACACTCCAACGTTTGTGGTCCGATTCAGACACCTACAATAGGCGGAAAAACCTATTTTGTAACATTAATAGACGATTATTCAAGATTATGTATCATATATTTAATGTCTAAAAAGAGCGAAGTGTTTGAAAAATTAAAAGACTATGTCGCGACAGTACACAATAAATTTGGAAGAATGCCGAACGCAATCAGATCCGATAACGGAGGTGAGTATACAAGCTCAGAAATGGAACAATATCTTAAAAATAATGGAATTGAACACCAATTAACAGTTCCACAATCACCGAGCCAGAATGGCGTTGCGGAGCGTAAAAACAGATCTCTGTTGGACATGACAAGAAGCATGTTATTGGAAGCGAATTTACCTCATGAGCTATGGGGAGAGGCTATAAGCACTGTTAACCATCTACAAAACTGGCTTCCAACTAAACCAAATGATAAAACTCCATACGAGCTTTGGTTGAATCGAAAACCAAACCTACACTATTTAAAAGTCTTTGGCTGTATAGCTTACGCTTACGTACACAAGACAAAACGCGGAAAATTAGACAGCAGAGCTGAACAAGGAACTTCCGTTGGTTACGACAACCGCTCTAAAGCGTACAGATTTTTTTGAAAGACGGAAGAGTAATACTTTCCCGATCGGTCAAATTCGTCGAAAACAAGTTCTTAAATGCTAAAATTGATGTAAATTTAAATTCAAACGAAATTATATTAAGCAAAAATGAACAACCAAAAACCAGCGATACAAGTAACATAGAAATAAGCATCGCACCCACTCCTTGTGAACCAACCGCGTCCCAACAACAACAACAACAACAACAAACACTCGAACCCCGTAGATCACAAAGAACAAACAGAGGTGTGCCACCTGATAGATTTGCATACACCGTAAAATATGAACCGATCAACGAACCTAAAAGTTGGCAAGAAATGTTAGAAATAGAAAATCCGGAACAAAAGAAAAACTGGCTAATCGCTACACAGGACGAAATAAACTCCCTAAAAGAAAATAAAACTTGGATACTAGTAGATCCACCGCAAGGAAAAAGAGTAATTGGTTCGAAATGGACTTATAAAGCTAAATACGACGAAACGGGAAAAATAAAACGGTATAAAGCCAGATTGGTAGCAAAAGGATTTTTACAAAAGTACGGAGAAAATTATGACGAAACCTTTGCCCCAGTTGTGACACACACTACGATCAGAGGATTCCTAACCGCAGCAGCGTATCATAAGTTAGAAGTAAGACATTTAGATATAAAGACAGCTTTCTTACACGGCGATCTAGAAGAAGAGATTTATATGGCTCAACCGGAAGGTTACGTTGTTTATAACGAACGCAATAAAGTGTGCAAATTGACAAAAGCCATCTATGGGCTTAAACAGGCAGCAAGAGCCTGGCACACAAAAATAAGCGAAACACTAAAAGAGTTAAACTTTACACAAAGTACTGCAGATAATTGTTTATTCACCCGCGGAGTAGAGGAAAACACAGTTTACATAATTGTGTATGTGGATGACATTCTCATAGCTGGAAAATAGAAACAAATCGAAGAAATAATTCTAAGCCTAAAATCACAATATACCTTAAATGATTTAGGACAGGTAAACAATTATTTAGGAATTAAAATCGACAAAATCGAAAACGGATTTATTCTGAACCAAAAATCTAAAATTGAAGAAATTGCGAGAAAATTTAAACTTGAAGAATCCAAACCCTATAGTACACCAATGGATACAGGGTACTTACGTCTTGAAAACGACGACAAACAAATGTCCAACAATACACAATATAGAAAGGCCATTGGAGGGTTACTTTACATAGCAACCATAACAAGACCCGACATTACCACAGCCACTAATATATTAAGCAGGAAATGTGAAACTCCCACCGAAAGGGATTGGAAGGCTGTAAAATGAATAATAAGATACTTGAACTCAACAAAAGATTTAAACTTAATTTTAAGCACCGAATCAAATCCAATCTTCGAAGCATACTCTTATGCTGACTGGGCAGGCGACGGACGTTAAAACGAGAAAATCAACTAGCGGCAACATTTTCCTACTAGGGAAAATTCCTATTCAGTGGAATTCAAAAAGACAGACTTGCATAGCCCAATCGTCTGCGGAAGCGGAGTATATTTCTGCCGCAAATGCTACTAAAGAAATAGTATGGATCATTAAACTTCTTGAACACTTAAATTTACCACAAAAACTCCCGATCAAACTACATGAGGACAATACATCTTGCATCAAAATGATAGAATCCGAAAAACATACAAGTAGAAGCAAGCATATCGACATAAAGTATCATGTAATAAAACATCTGAAAGAATCAGGAACTATAGAACTAATCTATTGCCCAAGTAAAGAGATGATAGCAGATATCCTAACCAAGCCCGCGCCTAAACCTGATTTTCTGTGGAACAGACTGAAACTAAAACTCCAGAACTTTCCATCATTGGGCGATGGGGGAATATTGGAAAACCCCAATAAATAATCACCCAATTTAAGAAAGAAATGTGTTACATCAGTGATCTTCAACCGAGAATCATAATAGGAGGTGTGTCTTGCATCATCCTAAAGCGCAACGGAAGACGACATGACTGTTTTTTCTCCCCCTGTAATAACCAGAGACAATTGCATCATTCAAAAACTGAACTTTTCTTTCTCTTCTAAAAGGACTAATAAACTCACTTTTAATCTCTCTCTTGATCTGAACGGATCAAAAATGTAAAAACTAAATATTTACGAGGAGCAAAAATGTTAATCTCCTCAATTCTTGTAAGATAAATCTAATGCTTATTAAAAGTAATATTTAACCAGTTAATAAGTTTAGTTCAATAAGAAACCATGCATTTTGTTTATAAAACATTTGCTAATTATAATTTTATCTTAAGATAATGTAGGAAATATCAAAGAAATATTTTAGTGCGTTTTCGTTATGGATACACCCAGGATTTACGCTATTGGATTAAACTGCTCGATGTGCTGGACCCTGCTCTTACGCCGAAATAGGTAAGCTGAAAAACTTTCCTTACCATTTGTTTTTAAGTATTAAAAGATTAGTGCGCGCTACTGAGTTTCCTGATGATATTTAGTTTAATGCTTTGTATCTCGTAAATTCGCAACAATATATTGATTTTATTGGCGATGTGATACCGAATTTTGAAGTATTAACATGACTGAGATAGAAGAAAGTTTTGGGATTGGCACATCCGACTAGTTTTGAATTTGCACATCTTTTTGAATTTGAAATCTTTAAATGGCTATCGCAGCGCCTCCGTTCGTCAAAATATCCCCAAATTCTAATAGAACCTGCTTGCCATAGCCAAAAACATAGAAAAAAATGTGGTTCAATTTGAAGCATAACTTCATACATTTTTTGATGATACAATAGTGAAAATGGAACAAAAATATCGATCACAGCGCCCCCTTTAGTCGAAATATCCCCAAATTCTAATAGAACCTGCTTGCCATAGCCAAAAACATAGGAAAAAAATGTGGTTCAATTTGAAACATAACTTCATACATTTTTCGATGATACAATGAAGACGGACAGACGGACGGACGGACAGACGGACAGACAGACATTTTGTAAAAACATGTTTTTCGGAATCTCTGACCCCTAAATCGTGTAAATCCGTCGAAAACCGGAAGTCGAAAAAAATTTCGATTACAGTACTTTCTTCTATTATAGATAGAAGAAAGTAAAAAATGCGATGTTTAAGTTTCTCTCCTTGTTTTTTAACAACCTACAAAGGCAACCGAAATCAATAATCGAATTCTTCTCCTTGCATGCGTTTACATTACGTAAAACATTTCCCCGATTACAATTCCCATCGGTTGACATGAATAAATGTGGTTTGATCGTCTTGCACAAGGTTTCTAAGGTTTTAACGTTATATAACATCTGTGAGCGTTACATAATGTTAGACAGACAGAATAACCTTTGATGCATTGGAATCAGATTGAACGGCAGTATTTGTGCCAACAATGAAAGCTATGTTTGCTAATATGAATCTATGTGAATGCAGTTCCATCAGCAAAGTTAAATGGCTTAGCTCAGATTAGAGGCTCTCTTACCAGACATAATCTCCTGCATTGGTGGAATTGAATAGAATAGCGATGGTAAAGAAAAGTCTTGGCGGGAAAAAAAGTTCGAGTTCTTCCTGTGCTTGGTGTGAGTTTTGTGACTGTTTACAATGTCGCATAAAACAGAAAATCCTGCCAAATGCAAAGTGCGATCCGTGATCCGTTTTTGAATGCAGAAAACGTCCGTCCAAGCGAAATGCATCGCAGGATTACTGAAGTGTACGGTAGGGTAACAATAGATGAGTCATCTGTAAGACGCTGGGTTCGAAATTTCAAAGAGAGAAGAGATAATGTGCACGATGAAGAGCGGTCTGGTCGCCCGTTCCTTATCACGAACGATCTGAAGAAGCGTGTCAATGATTTCATGAGAGAAGATCGTCGCGTAAAACCTAATGAAATGAGTAAACAATTTCCTGAAATTTCACGATCATTACTCCATGAAATTATGACGGACCATCTGAATTACAGAAAAATTTGCTCATGATGGGTGTCCAAAAAGCTTACCGACGAGCACAAGACCAGTCGCATTTGTTCAGCGTTGTCTTTTTTGACTCGTTACGAGCAACAGGGTGATGCATTCCTTGACCAAATTGTTACTGGGGACACACCTGAGACCAAACGCTAGTCCATAGAGTGGCACCATCCACAATCTCCAACGAAATCGTACAAGTTTAAGTAGTCATTTTCCTCGAAAAAGGTTATGGACTCAGTGTTCTTGGACCGAAAAGGTCTGTTGTTGGTTGATTTCATGCCCCAAAGGACGACCATTAATGCGGACGCACACTGTGATACACTTCAGAAGTTGGGTCATCCAAAAAAGAGGCGGGGGAATAATGACACGTGGAATTGTTTCCTGCTCGTCCCCACACGGCTCCAAAGACCAATGATCTTCTTCAGAAGTTCAAGTGGCAGGTTTTTGACCACCCTCCCTATAGCCCCGATTTGGATACAAGTGACTTTCATTTGTTCACTAAACTCAAGGATTTCTTGTCAGGTGAAGGTTTCCAAAGTGATGATGACTTAAAAGCAGGTGTACCGCATTGGCTTGGCACTTGGCGGTAGAGGTTTACGAGGAAGGCATAAACAAACTGATTTCAAGGCATATCTCAACAACGGCGGAGACTACATTGAAAAATGAGTATATGTAGGGGAGACTTGATCCCTAGGGAGACTTGATCCCTAGGTCTAAAACCACGGAAAAAATGCAATCAAGTCTCTGAAATTGGCAACACTAATAAAGTGATTCCTTATCAACAGATCTGACAACAGAATTTCATTCACCCATTTTACTTACCCATCATACGTAGTATAGGGTAAGTCTTGTAATCGTTTTGAAAATCGAAAATTTTTTTTGACGGATTTACACGTTTCAGACACTGGAGATTCCGAAAAACATATTTTTAGAAAAAAATTTTTGCCGTCCGTCTGTGTGTCTGTGTGTGTGTCTGTGTGTCTGTAAACACTCTATCTCCCGAAAAAATTGAGATAGAGACTTGCAATTTGGTATGTACTTAGTATGTAATAATGGGAAGAAGCCTATTTCATTTCAATAACCTCGATTAACCGGAACAATTTTTTTCGGACTCTCGAAATATTCGTTCTGATGAAAGGTATATAAAAATTTTCGAAATTGTTTATTTTAAGAAATGAATATAAAAGACAATAAAAAAACAAATTTTACATAAAGCATGGAGTTCATCGGATAATTAGTTGCCGAGATATTTGGAATCGTATTTTCCACACTCTTCGATTTTTCATGACCCTGTATTTCATCCAAATTTCACTTCAAAGATATATTTTAATTGAAAATTTGACGCTTAATCAGATGCAATAAACTGCTAGTTAATAGGATTATTATTTTTGGAGTTATAAGGATGTTTCTTTCAAGCAATTCAGTAATCGAGACTTTAAAGTTTGTGACGTCATCAAGCCACGATTTTATTTGAATTGCAATGCACTTTATAAGTAGTTTACACATTTTAATTTTAATATTTTACATTATGCATATCCATGATGGGTAAGTATTACGGTGGCCCCCAACGACTAGTTTATTTTTGTTGTTAAAAAAGAATATCTGATTTTTAGGTAGCTTTCAATACAAAAAAGTATAAAGCTACCTATTGCAGCCGTTCGGAGGAAAGAAGTTCCGGAAAATTTCGATACATTTTCACCGATCATGACCCCCCAGACCCCAAAACCACCCTCCGTTCAAATGTTGATTTATATATATATATATATATATCTGACCTATGTCATACGATAACGCTCGTATTTATAAATCAATTTTGGTGAAACTAATTGTGTGTATTAAGCTCACCAATGTCTCGACCGAGTTCATTGGCCAGCTTGATCCGCCATTTTGTTTCAAGATGGCGGCCATTTAAAAATTTAAAACTAAAATAAATATACACAAAAGTTAAAAATTCAAATTTATTTTTTAATTCAGTGTTAGGCCTTGAAACGAGGATTCCAGAGCATTTTTTGTTTTACCTCTATCTTAAAAAACGGCTGAGATAGAGCAGTTTGAAATTCTAGGGTGACTGACATTTTGAAACAAGACAGCACATTACAAAAATTTTCATTGTTGTAATAATTTTCCCAATCAAACGCATAAAACTATATATTCATATCCGTTAGTGCCAAATTCTCGCCAAACTTGGCGACATTTGGCGAAATATCGCCAAATTTGGCGACCAAAATAAGTTTTCATAAATGAAGCCAATTTGGCTATTGCTCAATAATTTGGCGAATTTCTTATTCAAATTCAGTATTAACGAATCTTTTGTAAACGTTTTATTTGCATTTTAACTTGCTGTTTTCGTGTAACATTACCTAAAATTTTAAAACTAAGATATAGGAAAACTACCTTTTCCTCCCGGTACAGGCCGGAAGGACTTTTTACAATCAAACTTCTTTTCCAGTAGGTAGTTTATCTTTCTTATTTTTTGCTAAATATAAGTAAATTACTTAAGTTGATTGATATAATTTACTAACGTTCCTTACTGCTTAAATGTCATTATTTAAATCCAATACAGTTTCTTTACTTTTGATTTAACAATTATTTTTCCAACAAATGCGCATTAGGGACACATGATACCCCATTATATGGGGAGACTTGATCTTGGGGATCAAGTGTCCTCAAAGTTAAGCTAAATTAATGTTAAATTTTATTAACCCCTACTCCTAATTGTGACTTTCAAGACACATTTAGACAGTATCAATATTAGTTAGACTGTGGTTACCTTGATTTTGGATGGTTGACAAAGACAGACAGTTACCATATAGCTGCACATCATGGTTAGCAAGCACATGTTGACTGTGCAAGGTTTGGTTTGTTGTTATTTTTGGATTATTTTTATGTCAGAAACCTATTTATAATTTAGAAACGTATAATTCCTTTTAATATGTGTTATGCAACCAAGTCTTAAACACCCTATGTCCATATATATATTGAGCTAAAAATTTAATTTGTGCAATAGAGGGTTCATTTTATTGCAGTGATTAAGAACTCTGTGTTTATCTTTACTCTTTACAGTCATGCCACGTATTTATAAACCTAAAGACGTGTTCAACCCAGAAAAAGCATCAATGTTGCAGACTTGCAGGCAACAGTGAAGGCTGTAATAGATGGATCCAGTTTTAAAAGTGCAGAAAAATCCATTCATATTAATGTGATGACTTTAAAACGAAAGTGAGAAAACAAGAATCTCAAGAAAGTGGCATTTCTTATGAATCAAATTATAAGAATTCCCAAATATTTTC
This sequence comes from Maratus michaelseni, assembly GCA_963931845.1. Lineage (NCBI taxonomy): Eukaryota > Metazoa > Arthropoda > Arachnida > Araneae > Salticidae > Maratus > Maratus michaelseni. Next base: position 344,024,904 of record OZ007591.1, on the reverse strand, counting down.
AGTTAACAATGATCTTTTGTGTGTATATTTTAAAAATCAAGTAAATTAGATCATGGACTTACTCCTATACACACTAATCATCCTGCTCAAATAATAACAATTTATATAATTACAGAATTGAACGGAAATACCTATCCTAAAGCCAAAATGCCAACTAATATATTAAATGTATTTAAAATCACTGGCATATATCCCCTAAGCAGGAATATATTTTCTAAATATGATTTTTTATCATCTTTCGTCACAGATCAACCATTAACCTCAACAAACAGTAATACAATTACAGTTAAACCAAACATGGTGACTTCAGAAGACATACAAGCCTTCCCTAAAGTTTAATTATCCAAAATGGGAAAATAAAGGATCTTCAAAAATTTTGACAAGCACACCAACTAAAACACAGATTGAAGAAGAAATACAAGATCGCCGACTGAATAAAAAACATAATTCAAGAAACACTCATTTCATCTCAAGAAAGAAAAGTAAAAACACTAAAAATGAAAGCCTTGAACCTTCAGAAAGTGAGAGCAGTTGTAGTGTTCATGATTCAACCAAGCCAGATTAACTTGATGAACATTCTGATGAAATCATCGAAGATCCATAAAATTTGTCAATTGATGAAAGTGACTTTGTCATTGTGCGATTTCTAGGAAAGAAGAAAATTAGTCATTTCGAAAAATTGTAGAGAACATTTCATCATCTGAATGCAAAACCAATTTTCTAAGAAAAAGAGTACTTAATTCCGACCAACTTATTTACACAGAAAATGTTGCCATTAGTATTGTGGGCAATGACGAACATTGTCAAAAAAGTACCTAAACCAGTCATGCTTGGTGGAACTCTTCAAACTGCAACAATTTTAACATTTATGTTTGACTTTTAAAGCTTTGAAAATGTTTTTTGATCATTAATTTTAGCAATAATAATCATTCATATAGAAAACAATGTTTTTTACCAAATGTAGAATTTTTTGTGTGTTTTTCTCCCTGTTTTACATGTTAATCAACAATAAATTTGATTTCTACAACTTAATTTGAATCATTTCAATGCATCTGTTTCAAGGATCAAGTCTCCCTGCAATTGGGGAGACTTGATCCTTTTTTACTTTTTTGGAAAATAATTTATATTTATTTTAAAAATAGCTTTTCAGAAATAAAAGAATTACTACAACATTAAAGACACACGAGCCTTTAATAATAACTGAAACATTTAAAAATTTTTTTGTTTTTTTCGAAAATAAAAATTAAAAACGGAAAAAGGGATCAAGTCTCCCCTATTACTTTCATTTAAATAAAATCATTATTTACTTTCTTTCATTTTTCTTTTAATTATATGTAACCAGGTACTACTTTTGGACTTGCCTCGTATATCAAGTTTCGTTCAAATAGGACAGACATTGTAGATTTCATAACGGATATACATACATACAAAAACACATACATACCCAAGAACGGTTTATATATATATAAAGATTTCTGGTAATGAAGTTAAATATCACATACAAATATACTGAAATAAAAAGTTTTTTTATTATTATTATGAATAAGGAATAATACTAGTGTTCTGTGACCATCATAAAACTTTCTTCAATACAATTCTAATACATAAATATATAGTATAATAGCGCAAATCCTGTGACTGTCCTAAATAGATAAGGGGCTAACCTTTTCGCGTTTCACGAGATGAGCTACCTGCTAAAATAAAAAGAAATTGTAGTTATTGGCATCCAAAAATTCCTTCTTAACTTAAACAAACGCATTGAAAAAGTGTCAAATTAATTCTGATTTTTTTCTTTCCGAAAAACATGGGGAACAATACGCACTTCCATCGCTTGCAGAGAATAACATCAGAAAAAAATGATTTTACGCCAACTGCCTATTAACCAATGAAGTCTAGTGGCAGTAATGGGGTTAAAAGTGTATGAGAGTTACAAAAAGAGCATAATAATACTGCTAAACACACACGCGATTAGGTATGTTTCCCCATTCATAAGGTAGCACACCCCCCCCCCCCCCTCCTGTTCAATGATCAAAGTCAAAATTGAATCAGCATCCCCTCTAAATTAGTCATTGATCTATATATATCTGAAAAATAGTGAAAAATACGTTAAAATGGCGACATCTGTTAAACAAACAGTATACGCCCAAACCTAAACAGCATTAATTTATGTCAGGATCTAACTAAATCTGAAATTTGATTAAATTCTGTGCATTAGTTCTTGAGATACTGCGTCAACAAAATTTGTGTCACACGTAGACTAACACACAGACAAACAGACATTTTCCCAAAACAGTTAAATAGTGTTCAGGACATCCCAATATGTGTAAATCCATCAAAAATTGAAAGTAGAAAATTTTCATGATTCCAATACTTTCTTCTTATGAATATAGAAGAATTCTCCAAATCCGCCTATGTACGACAAGCCCTATTCCTGTAACCTGGGCTGTGTTTGCCTGCGCTTTTTAACTGACTTTATTTAAATATTTATTAATATGCCCTCGAGTATGAAATGTAGAAGACCTCTAACTCATATCATAGCAGGTATGAAATCATCTTAAAAAGATCTTCAGGTGGCTCTTAATTTGAATCATAGAAAAAAAAGTGCCTAAATCATTTTTTTTAACTGCATAAAGTAAAATTCAGACAAATTTTCATACGTTATTTATTTACTTTAAAAATATATTTAGAAATTATTTATATCTCGGTAAAACACCACATACATAAGAATATTTGGTACTTCTCCATTATCCCGTCGACCACTTTATATATATATATATATATATATATATATATATATATAAAACTATCGCTAAACTGTAACGCCAATAAACTGCCTAATAAACTGAAAGAATGTTGCCATTGGAATCTAAAAAAATACAAGAAATTCGAAAAAGACCCTTTCAATAAAGTGTCAACTATCAGTAACTTTAAAGAATATAATTTACAATATATTAATGAGAACAGAAAAAAATAATCTCGGATATTTATTCATTTAAATTATTTTTCTTAATTTTCCATTATCCCTCTCGGCTGGTGGATAAATGTTTGTGATGTCAGTTGAAACTGATGTACGTAACTATGCATCACAACATTTTCCCAATGTTTTTTTCTCTTTTAATAACATGACATCGCTGTTTAATGACGCAATTGTTAATTAACGAAGTAACTACTAAATCAGTAAAACATCATTGAAAAAAAAAAAACAGATAGACGTCAAATTAAAAATTACTTGACTAGATAACAAACACGTGGAAAACATCTGACGTCAAGTGAATGTTACGCCACGATCATGCATTGTGGCGTTAAATCCTATAGTTTGGCGATAGTTTTTCTTTATGGAAAGTGGTCGACAGGATAATGGAGAAGTACCGAATATTTAAATCATATGTACATTAAAATTTACATAAGCAGTTGCCAAAATATTGCGACAGCAAGTAAAATCAAGAATTACCTGTAGTGAACTTCAGTCGGAAAACAAAGTTATAAACTGAATTATAACGAGAGGAGTCAGAATTATAATAAGTGATATTGACATCATTTAAAGCAATTATTGGTTTTCGACGGCTGTCTTCTTTACAAAAGGTGTAAGTTTCACTTTCTCCCTTCACGAAGATTTTCATGTACATTGAAGAACAAGGCTGTTGAGAAAGAACAATACTTTTAGACTCAATATTCCTTTAAAACAATTGAAAATAGTTTAATAATTAAACATTAAACATTTGTGTTTATTACTAAGTTTTTTAACCGAAAATTTGAATTTTCTAATTTTAAATAATTTATTATTATTATTATTATTATTTATGTCTATCTCAACGTATCTTCTGGTATAACATATAAATATAAAATAACGTTTTAAATAATTAGAAATAGAATCAAGAATTTAGAATAAAAGTACATAAAGAAATCGGTAATTTATTTTCCCCATCATATACAGGAAGAAATGCTAAAAAACACGTGTCGTCGAAAAATTCTGAAATGGTGCAGCATTTAAGTTAGTGAAACTGTATGTAATGAAATGAAATCACCCACTCGTGTGATGCCAGCCGTTTCCTCCACGAGGGGAAATGGTTAATGAGAGTTCGTATTTAAGAAAACAGAAGTTGAATATTACATAAAATATTAAAGTAAAATTTGTACACAGTTAGTTTCTACAATTCATGTTACACAAGTCAACACATCTTTTATAATTCAAGTCAACACATTATAATTCAAGACGACATCCAGTCTGGTATTTTTTCACTAATATACGTCGGCAAGGCTGCAACTTCGCAGCGCCAGGTGGAATGTCAACATAAACAAAGTATATTAGTGAAAAAATGGCGTCCGGATGGCTTAATTAGTAAAGCACTTGGTGCGCTATACCAAGGTATCTGGGTTCGATCTCCGGTCTGGACGCATTTTTCACTCGATGGGTTGTACGCTGTTAAGCAAAGTGAAAATAAATTCACATCCTTTGTAGCGTCATTTAAAGATTTATGGCGTAGTTTTAGTGCTGAAAATTTAATTGAAAATTAGATCTATTATCCGATGCTGGGAACTTATTCGTCTCATGTAAGCCACTGAAATAGTGTACTCATGTTGACATTCCATCTTGCGCTGCGAAGTTGCAGCATTGCCAACGTATATTAGTAAAAGAGAAATTGCCAGACTGGATGTCGTCCGGATGGCTTAATTGGTAAAGCACTTGGTGCGCTATACCAAGATATCTGGGTTCGATCCCCAGTCTAGACACATTTTTCACTCAGTTGGTTGTACGCTGTTAAGCAAAGTGAAAATAAATTTACATCCTTTGTAGTGTCATTTAAAGATTTATGGCGTTGTTTCAGTCTTATTGAAAATTAAGTATATAGATGCTTTCAAATAATATTTTATAAACGTTGGTAAAAGGATCATAGATTTTTTTTGGCACATTCTAAAATATAAAGCGTTTCTCGAAAACTCTTTCCAACAGAATTTTAATGCTAGGTATGCTTCACGATTTTCTGAAACGTATTTATTGATTTTCTTGAGGTTCAGTTTAAAATACTAATTATTTTTGGGGCATTGTAGAAAGCTTTAAATAGCTTGAAAGACACCCGTACTAATCTGCTTACGTATTTATTTTCTAATATGCCAATAGATTTAGTTTACAATTCATTAAAAACTGTTTTTATTTTATATTGAAGAAAAGTTAAGTATCATAAAGTACTTTTTCTTCAGTTAGAGAAAATTCTGTTTTGGTAGCAACTTTATTTAGTTTAATAATACAACATATAAAGAAATCTGTGGCATCGGAGTGGGTACACAAATTTCGAGCATTGTTGACAATGTTTTTCTGTATTATTTTGAGTTTAAATATGTAATTGGTTATAATAACTCATTAAACAAAACCCGAATTTTTCGAGCAAATAAAAAACAAAAAATCAAAATTTATTTCCTACATTATTTAGGCCTGAGGAGAGACAGATATTAAGATATTTCTTACATTATTTAGGACCGAGAAGGTTTATAAGATATTTCATTCTGTTTGTTTTACATTTAATGTTAAAATTTTTGCAACAAAAATGGTTAACCAAATTGAACTTAAAAAAATACAAATAAATTTCAAAATATATGATATTTAAACCCACCCTAAAACCTTAGATTCCGTTCAAATGATATCAAAAAAAATCTTAGACTTAGTGAGACTTGCGACAAAAAAGCTTGAGTCAGGAGATAATTTCACCCTGTTAACAAAGAAGAAACGGTTTGAATATCAGAACTTGTCTCCTGTCTCACACTTTCTTATCGCATGTATCCCTGGTGTGTGGCGCGCCTTATGCACTCCCCATCTCTGCAACAGTAAGGCGCGCTTCACACCAAAGAGACAAGCAACGCGGCATCCGTTGCATGTCGCATGAAATCGCGAATCAAGACAGAGACAAGTTGCATTTTCAACTTTTTCATCCTCACACCAGAGCAACTCGAGCACATGAGATACAATCGTTTCGGCGCTATCTATCGGCAATTTATATAAAGAAACTTTCTCTTGAGTAATATTTTAGGTGCATTAAAAAAAAAAGCCATATAACTTTAAAATGTTATTCAATGTAAATAAAATGAAAATTATTATTACTTTTCATAAAATTTTAATTTAAGGTTATCATTTGTTTAAAACTTATCTTATATCCACTTAAAGTTTGCTTCCATTGTAAATAAAATGAATATTTTTTTTTCAAATGTAATTAAAATATGAGGAATGTATAGTACCATTTGCTCATATATTAATGCAGATAAAATTTAAAATTTTGTAATTTGTAAAATAATTTACAGTTATACAAATGTAATTAATAATTACAATTTACTTATGGAATAAAAAGATGATTTTTAATAATAAAAGTTTAATATAGTTTTCATTTTATTTATAAAGCAAACAAAATAGAAAAATTAAATGTATTAAAAGTTAAGCTCTTGAAAGTTGAAAAAAAATTATCACAATTTGAAATTTTCATAATAAACGAATATATTTACGAGAATAATAATAATATTTTTGATTATATTTCAACTATATATTTAAAACGCTAAGCGTTTTGTTTCGACAATCCGTGAGAACAAACTACTACATCAAATTACATCATTCTTTTTTTAAATGAAAGATATTTGGTCACAGATTTGTTATCGTACATTCGTTTGTTTGAAAATTTAATTAATTAGCCGTAATCTTAAATTAAAATTTTACTTCTGCTTATGGCGTCATAAAGTCGGCAATCGGATTAACGCCCACTGTTGCGACGTGCAGAGTTTATTTTCTGAACTCAATGATTGCGAGCATAAAAAATAAATATTAAATATTAAAAGCACGTGACTTTTAGGCCGAATTTTTTAATTTGTAAGTTAAAATATCTCTATAATAAAACTGTAAGTCATGTGACTGTCCTCAACAGTTCCGGGATGCCGCATCGCTTTTTCATATGCCAAGCGGCCATTTTTATTCAAAATTATTTTTTCGAATAAACTGCATAAAAGTTACATTTTAAGAAAGATCGTTCAAAATAAATTAATATTTGAGAGATGACTTGCGTTCAATTATGTATATATTCTGCAATAACTTCAGTCGAAAGATTCGCAGTTCAAATTCTCTATTCATAAAAGTAAACAAAAAAAAGATTGATTCGTCGTGAACATTTAAAATATTAAATCATGGAGGTAATCATTCGCAAAGCAAGTTCTCCGCGAATGAATTTTTGGACCGCTGCCTCGCGTCAAAAAAATAATTCGCACCAGTGAGACAATCAAAGTTTACCATAATTATGTGCTATACAAGTCAACTTTCGGACCTTTTCTTGACGTAAATTGAACTCATGTAATAATATTTAATGAATCAGATTTTTAGCATTTTTAAAATCGCTAATACAGCTTTTATTTATCGCGTGTACAAATTAGAAATGATACTTTGATTTTGAAATCAAATGTTTTGATTTATGATATTATTTCTTATTTATTTATTTATTTTCTCTTTTAAATGAAAAGTGTGAAGTATTTTAAATTTATGTAATATAAGCATTTTAGAATAAAGTTAAGTATTTTAAATGAAATGAGTGACAGGTTTATAATTTAAAATTAAATTTATTGTAGTATGAATGACGGTGATGGGAACGATATTTGGCGAATTATCATCTGCTCCCGGCTAACAAAAATACTCATAATTAAAAAAAAGAATAGAAATAAATAAATGATAGTTTGTTGTAAATAAATATTGATATACATATCAAAAATAATTTATAGAATTAAAATAAAAAATAAAAGTAAATAAACAACAATTTCCATAACAAAGTTTTCGCCAAATTGGCGGGGGAGGGGGGGGGGAATCGCGCCAACGTGCGTATGCGACATTTGTGCCCAAAAAATATGCGAAATGCTACCATGATCGCAAAAGTTCATGATTTGTCTATTAGAATCTTCCGATTTGGCGAAGGATTAAGGGAAAATTAAATTATGAATAAATGTAACGTGTTGCAATGTTTAACATACATTTAAGGGAGACCAAACTGGTCGCCAGTGGCGGCTAGTAGTTAAAATGTTTAAGTATTTCGGTAAAAATATTTATCCGTGTGTTTTATGAACAAATAAAAATTCATATTTACTGTGACGTCACGGAAATATTGTCCATTGGGTTCATTTTATCATTAAGCATTATAACTTTGTTGATGCCATTTTTTTCATTACAATTAAATGCAAAATATATTTTTATTTGTATGCATGGTGCTTAAGCATAAATGTACGTGTGAAAAGTTTGTACCGGTGAAAATGACGTTATGCTTAGCTTGAAATGCATTTTAACATTGATAAAACTAAAAAGAAAAAATTATATGATTGTGTCAACATGGCGTAATATTAACTGATATTTCAATTTTTAATTTTAAAGATAAGAACTGAAGCCTTTATTGGTTGCTTCATCTTGATTGCATACCTTGATTACATGTTACCAATTACTTTTTTTAAATTATAGGATTAAGTTATAGGAATTATAGGATTTAAATTATTAAGATTTCCTTTTTTAATAAAAAAAATTCACGAAAGTAAAGAATTTCAGGAAAAAAAAAAAACCTTGAAATAATTATTGTATTTTTAGCTAGAATAAACAATGTAAGGCTAATATTTTATAGGAATTATTTTGGTAGGTTTGTTATAAGTTCATTTAACAGTTCCTTATTAGCGGCAAAGACTTATTTCTATCCCTGTGAATTTTTCTTTCGATGTCAAAGAATGGTAGTCTACTTTTGGACGCCAACCAAAACACAGTGGCAATATTTAGAAATGTATAACGGTTGTGACAACAAACGGCACTATCGCTTTAGCTTTCATCGCGCTTACATCACTTCTAAATACTAAAAATTTAATTGTTTTACTACATTTTACAATTTCAATTCTTACATCCTCAATTAGAAAAAAAAATTAGCTTTCGATTGAAATTTATTTGAAATCTGCCGCTTAATTTAACGACCTTTTAAATAATTTTCAAGCATGAAATATTTTTCAATTCTATCTCAACAATGACCATTCGTTTGTTTTAATAATGTAAAATAGCCCCTTGGAAAGTCGCAACAATTGAAAATAGGTATCCCTAACCTTCATGAAAAGTGAAATAATAATAATAATAATAAAAACCTGATAAATCATAAGATCAGATTATCCATAAGATAGAGTATTTTGGCGCTAATATAAAATCTGTCAAAAGAAAAAAAAAACTATTTTTAGTTTATGATTAACATAAAATTGATATGTTGAATTCGTTGTTGAATATGTTGAAATATGTTGAATCAGAATATGCTAGGAACTGTTATTTATTATTTTTTTAAAGATCCATTGGATATTTAACTGTATAAGATACCGACTGTGATGGAAAAGGAATAATCATCCTGATTATGTAAAGGGATAGAAGAAACCATACAAATAAATTACAATTGAAAACATTAAAATTCTCCCTCATCTGCATAATAATTTATTATTTTTAACAAAAATTCTTCATTTTTACATAAAAATTGATTAGCTTAAAAAAAATGGATGCGCTTTAGAAGATATGGATTTGAAACGAACAATGATTAAAGAGGACATTTTAAAACTTTTAATTTAAACATTTTAAAACTTTTTTTAACGTCGAATTTCAACGGTGCCTTTGGGCAGATGCAATACATATGCGCATAGGAGCAAATTCGATTGCATTATCACAGGGGAGGGGGGTGCTTATACTATGTTCTTTTATTTACTGAATATGAGATGAAAGTTGGAAATTTGTATGATACTTTATGATAGGACAGTAGAGGAAAAGTAGCGGTCCGGCCCCAGGTGGAGGAGCTGAGGAGCCGGAGGAGGGAGGAGGGAGGGCTCCTCAGCTCCTCCACTCGAGGTGCAGCTCAGCTCCTCCACTCGAAGTGCAGCTCAGCTCCTCCACTCGAAGTGCAGCTCAGCTCCTCCTCTCGCAGTGCCCCCCCTCCTCTCAAAGTGTCCTCCTCCACCACCTAAGATAAGGGGATTAGTGTTAATTAATTTTAATTAGGGAACTTAGAAATTTTTTGAAGCCATTTTTTTTTTCGCGGAGAATTTCCTACTAGAGTACGAGGTGTGTTTCAACGTATTTATTTTAGTAAATTAAAAATGGTGATTAATTTTAATTGCGAGACTTAGAAATTTTTCGAAGCAATTTTTTTTTTCTTTTTTTTCTTTTTTCAACGAGAGTATGCAGTTTGAATAGGAATGTTAGAGTATATTACAGGTGAATTTTAAAAGTCAATAGTGGTTTAAATAAAAATGGTGATTAATTTTAATTGGGGAACTTAGACATTTTTCGAAGCAAATATTTTTTCAACGAGAGTAGGCTATTTGTTATACATGTTAGAGTATATTACAGGTGAATTTTAAAAGTCAATAATGATTTAATTAAAAAGGGTCATTAATTAATTTTAATTGGAGAACTTAAGAAATTTTTGCGAGATTTTTTTTCCCTCAACGAGAGTACGCAGTTTGCATGTGCAGTAGAATGGTAGATGCTAGTAATTAAAAAGGGTCATTAATTAATTTTAATTGGCGGACTTCAACATTTTTGGGGCAAACAGGCGCGTTTTAATGAATTCGATATAGGTTGTGGTAAAAAATATAGGGTCCCGCATGAATTATACTGTACTCAATTGAATAGCTCCCCCCTCCCCCTTCCCCTCTCCACTTTTTTTATCCAGAGGGCCCCTTCGATAGACTAACAATACGCACTTTAAAAATACAGATTGGTACAAAAGAAGAATTTTAACGTATATATAAAAGTATAAATAAACAAGAATGAAAAATCATGCGTAGCGGTATAGTTTAGGAATCACTTTCCAACATTATCGAAATGTTATGTGAACAAAGTATAATTTTACTATCGAGTGCATAGCGAACCGATCCCCTTTTTAATAAAAAGGAGGCCTTCACAAAAATCCAATTATGCATAAGATCCCTTCCTAAAATAAGCTAATTTTCACCTTACCCTTTTTTTTCAATTCAAGTTAGGCTAAAAGTACAGCTTACGCATCGATAGATTCAAAATACAGGGACCCTTCGAAGAGTGAACTCGCATTAGACTATAGGGTCCCTTCATAAAATAAATGAGATACATGCCCTATTCGAATAAAAAAAAAGGCCTTCACAAAAACTGCAGGGGTTCCCTTTTGGAATAAAAAGACGGCCTTCACAAAAATCCAATTATGCATAAGAACCCTTCCTAAAATCAGGTAATTTATACCTTACCCTTTTTTTTCAATTCAAGTTAGGCTAAAAGTACAACTTAGACATCGATATGTACAAAATATAGAAATACTTGGAAAGAAACTTGAAAAGTTATAGATATTAAGCTACCTTCACAAAATAATAAAACCGTATTCGAATCCCAGCGACCTTCACAAAATAAATCCAATAGATTCACGTTATTTTATGGCGACAGAAATACGAGAGACCTTTCATAAAAATGCAAGGTCCGCTGTTTGAATGAAAAGACCCTCCTTCACAATATACCCTGTAAAAATATTATGATTCCACAGATATTTTAAGAAATAGACTGATATTTTCAAATGAGTACGTATTCATGCGGTGTGAAAATAGGTTTTACACGAATGCCTTTTTACTTTAACGTTTAAAATATATATTTTTTAGAATTGAAATTAAGAAAAACAGACGGCTATCCAGTATCCCCTCAACATGCATATCGCTCAATCATCTTTCTATCGGGAAGCCTCGATTTCACCCCGTATGAGATAATGAGTCACTCCGCGATAAGAAATACCTGTTACTCACAGTTTCTGTATGAAATAGCCATTTTGAGGTACCCTTAAGAATTTTGAGGCAAACAGATGTTTAAATGAATTTGAACCTGTTTAAATGTACCTGCGTTTAAATGAATTTGATACAGGTTAGGGTAAAAAAATATACAGGGTCCCCTATAAGATATATGAATTTTAAATAGTATAAAACTAAATTACATTAGTCTATGCTTTTTGTATAGTAAAGTATAGAAAAATTATACTAAATTGAGTTTTTAGTATTCTAACTTAAAAATTTCTTTTGAGGAATGAATAGAATAACTAATCTTTGTTTTTATAAAATATATATTATACTATTTAGTTAAGGCATTATTTAAAAAAAATTTGTCTTTAATATTGAATATATATATATATATAAAGTTATCTTACCTAAATATTTAAACCATAAAGTACTGGACTTAACCCAAACTCGACTGCATGCTTGGCTTACAACAACTGAACGGTAATGTGTTTGCTTATCTCTTAAAACAACGGGATATTATAACGTTATGGATAATGCATAGGGTAGAATACAGAATGAATAGGTATTATAAAGCAGAATCATAAATTTTGCATACTTTACACTTGTAGTATGTGAAATGATTGCCTATATGAGAAAATGAATCATCAGCAAATCTTATTAGTGTATGTCATATTTAACTAACAGGCTCGAACATGAGTAAATTTTGACTAAAATTAATCATCGAATGTAAAAATGATTTATTTATAGATCTAATATTTATATCGTTTAACATTTTAAAATATATACATAAATTAATCTTACCTTATTCACAAACTTGCAATCCCGTCTTCAATATATGACTACAGCATGAAAAAACATGCGTGCTACTTGTATAGCAACTAGACCAGAAATGGTTTCAGTACAACTCCATTATCTTATCGTTAATCTATAGATTAGTAACATTCTAGATAAGATTTACTGATAAGAATACATTTCAATTCATTTCTCCCAAAAGCAAGTGTATGAGTTGGTTGTAAGATCTAGGTAAGTATCCTTACTTTATATGTTTAAATTTATAATATATGAATAGATATAATATTAATATATGGTAGGCAAAAAGGAATAGGTAGGCAAAGAAGAATAGGTATTATTGCATGTTTCCTCTAATTTATTTTAAAAATAATTATTTTAAAAATACATACTAACAATTTATGCGATGAGTCACACAGCATGATGGGACGATATATGAAATTTATTTTTATATTATACAAGCTCCTATATACAATTCATATGCGTGAACAATATTATTTTTAGAATTTTTCCCTCTTACCCTCTATAGGCTATACTTTTAAAATAGTAGTATTAGAATACTCGTAATTATAGCTTAGTAATTTTCTAGTCTTTTAACTATGCCGTCGAAGCAGTATTTAAAGACGAGATCGCTAGCGTACAGGTTCATTCTATGAGATGTTGTCACGCGAGAGAGTGGGGTGTGAAAATGATGCGTTTTAAAATTAATGTCAGTAACAATCAAGTTTTATGTTGCAATGAAGGCGATTTATCCGGTTCCAAGTCACGCAACAAGTTTTGGTGGTGTAAATGCTTTATATCGTGCTGCCAAAGGCAAAGTAACGAAGAAGACGATTCAGAAATGGTTGAGAGGCGTCGATTCGTACACACTTCACAAACCGGTACGGAGACACTTCCCGACAAACCGAGTGATCGTTTACACTATGGATCAACAATGACAGGCCGATCTGGCGGATCTCAGCAGTTTACGAAAGCACAATCAGGGGATGCGGTACCTTCTGACTTGTATCGACATTCTCTCTAAATATGCGTGGGCGATTCCCTTGAAAACAAGAGGAGGGGATGAAATTGTGAAAGCCTTTCGATCTATTTTCTCCATGAGAAAGTCCAAGTTTTTACAAACGGATTCTGGAAAAGAATTTAAGAACCAACCTTTGCAACGATTGTTAAAAGAAGAAGGGGTTCGATTTTTCACAACGCATAATAATACTAAGGCCTCAGTGGTGGAACGCTTTAACCGCACCCTGAAAACAAAAATGTGGAAGTATTTTACCCACAATCATACGTATCGGTATATTGATGTATTAAATGAGTTAGTGCATAGTTATAACCATACTTACCATTCCAGTATCAAGAGAGCCCCTGCTGAAGTGACGCGGGAAAATGAAAGTGATGTGTGGTTTACTCTCTACGGGGACCTAGAAAATGTGAAAAGCAAACCTTGTGCATTTCAATCTGGGGATGTGCTTAGGGTTTCGAAACAAAAATTAACTTTTGAAAAAGGCTATGAAACTAATTGGACGGAGGAACTGTTTGTGGTGACGGAGTGTGTAGCGAGAGATCCCCCTGTCTATCGAATTAAAGACTTGTTAGACGAACCCATTCAAGGAACCTTCTACCCGCAAGAACTTCAAAAAGTGCAAATGAAAGACACTTATATGATTGAAAAAATTTTAGAGAAGCGCACTCGAAGAAAACGTGTGGAATATTTTGTGAAATTTAAGGGATATCCTAACAAATTCAATCAATGGATTCCCTCCACTGATTTAACGTCTTTATAAGTGATTGCGAGAAGGACGATAGATCATTTGCCAATATGTCGTTCTACCTGACACTACCCTCGGACAGCTCTAGGAATTATTTTCCTGGGGATAAAATTTCTCATTTTATTACACGATTGCCCACCCCTATTGAACTGAGAGGGGAATGGGAAGTGGGTCTTGTGGAATTTATTTACCCGCATACCTGGTATAATGTGAATCATCATACGAACTTGATTGGATTCGACTTGAACGAGGGAGAACTCATTGCAAGACGCATTCCACCAGGCTTCTATGAGTCGGTACCTGATATTTTGAAAGCGATTGCCATTCCAGACTTGGACAAGAAAATAGCTTTCTCCTATAATTCTATCACGAAAAGAGTGACCATCAATGTGCGTGATAACGCCAAAGTAATTTTAGAAACGGGATTATCTGAAATGTTGGGATTCGAACCGTGTGAAATTGCTTCCCTAGATAGTAATATTGAACAAACAGTCGATAGTTCGTATGTAGCAGATCCGTGCGCTCATTATAGAGTGCTTATGATTTATTCGGATATTGTAGAACCGCAAGTGGTCGGTGATGTCTTAGCGCCCCTGTTACGTATTGTGAATGTGACTGGAGAAGACGGCGAAGTGATTTGTATGACATTCGATCGACCGCATTACTTACCGATCAGTCGAAAGTCCTTTGATTCTTTAGAAATCGTTATAAGGACGCACCTGGGTGATTTAACGCCATTTGAACGTGGGCGGTCATATGTGAAGCTTCATTTTCGACAAAAGTACCTCTGGTGATGTTTGTTCCCTACCAGTGCTGCGCGAAATCTTTTGAAGATTATTATATCCATCAGTCGGGTAGTGGCTTAAACTATTATCAAGGCACTACTCTACAGAGAGGTTATGGATTCGGCGGTCTGTTCCGATCTCTGTTTCGTGCTGCGGTACCCCTTTTCAAATCAGGGGCGAAAGCCGTAGGCAAACAATTGTTTCATACTGGTGTGAATGTTCTTAATGATTTATCCCGAGGCGACAATATTAAAGTCGCTGCTAAACGACGGCTTAAAGAAGCGGGCCAAAACTTAACTGACAAAGCGGCTACTACAGTGAAGACAATGATTGGATCAGGTCATCGATATAAAAAGAGGAAACGTTCTAACAAAGTCGTCATTCCACGTCAAGCCAAAAAAGTGAAAGTACATGATATTTTCGCTTAGACATGTCTGGACTCATTCATCAAGATTCTGCTGCCTGCGCTAAATCCGAACTGGACCTCTTTTTAATCCCACCTACTCAAACGGCTATTGAAAAAGGATTTTTCGTCGAATATCACCCCCTTGCTAATATTCGAGATGGAGGGCCTGTGGAATTCATCATTTCTGGGAATGGTGAAGACTATATTGATTTATCCGCCTCCTACATCTATGTGAAAGTGAAAGTCACCAAGTCCGATGGATCACACTTAACGGATAGTGATATTGCAGTGCCTGTCAATTTATTTTTACATGCCCTCTTTTCACAAGTGGATATTAGTTTGAATGACAGAGCCATATCCTCCTCCAGTAATACATATGCCTTTCGTGCCTATCTTGAAACACTGCTGAACTATGGTGAAGACGCTAAAAAAAGTTTATTGGGATGTGAATGTTTTTACAAAGACGAGAAGTTAACTGAAACAGATCCTGCCAAAGGAAATCCTGGATTAAAGAAACGCTATGAACTGACTAAAAAAAGCCAAACTCTCGATATGATCGACCCCTGCATTGTGACATTTTCCAACAAAATCGCCTGCTATTGAATATGGTCGACTTGAAAATTAAAATGACACGGAGTAAACCTGAATTCTGTTTGATGACCCATTTCGATGCTACCAAACCACCACTCCCAAGCTATAAAGTCATTTTAGAACATGCCTCTATGTTTGTTCGAAAAATGAAAGTCAGTCCCGGGGTACTACTGGGACATACGAAAGCACTGGAAAAAACTTCAGCGAAATATCCTATTGATCGTGTTTTGTGCAAGACCTATTCTATCTCTACCGGAAGTAAATCCTTTATGCAAGATAATGTGTTTTTAGGGGCAATGCCGAAACGTGTCATTATTGGTCTGTTAGACAATAGTGCTTATACCGGTCAATATGATTTGAACACCTTTTACTTTCATCATTTCAAAGTAAACTTTTTAAGTGTTTACGTGGACGGACAGCCTGTACCTGTTAAACCCTTGGAATTGGATTTCGACGGAAAAAAACTATATAAGAGCCTATTATCAACTGTTCTCTGGCTTTCATTGAGATATCGGCAATTATATAACACGTGAAGAATTTGCTGAGGGGCATACATTATATGTATTCGATTTGAGCCCTGATTTATGTGATGGTCCCCACCTCAATTTACAGCATCAAGGAAATCTACGTATTGAAATCAAGTTCGACGAATCCTTACAGAAAAGGACTACTGTGTTAGTTTATGCAGAATTTGAAAATATTATTGAAATTAACAAATCACGTCATGTGATCTGCGACTTTCCTAACTGAAGACCATGAACTCGTTACAAATCGAGAAGATTTTATCACAGGATCGAGTGACCCGAAACTCTTTTTTGGGTGTATTTTCAAGTGATCAACTCCCTAGAAATATCAAGCGATATCCCGCCTGTTTCATCTGCAATGTGGACAAGTCTACAGAACCCGGTAGCCATTGGGTCGCCTTCTACATTCCTTCGCCTGATGAAGTGGATTTCTTTGACTCCTATGGAAACAAGCCCTCGTTTTTTAAAGGATCTATATCAAACTATGTATCCCGTTTTTCACGAGTGCTGTTTAATCCGCTCGTATTACAAACTCGTGTGACTGCCGTCTGCGGGCAGTATTGCATATTTTACCTTTATTCTCGATGTAGAGGAAGAACTTTGAGACAATTTCTATCAAATTTTCTAACTGAAAATTTATCGAACGACCGACGAGTCTATAATTTTGTAGCCAAGCGATTTGGTATCCATGCTAATTTTTATCAATAAATCTTTCTTGAAGTAAACCTATGTGTCTGTGATTATTTATAGCGTTACCTAACGTGTGTGTGTTTATTTACAATGGAGCTTCCACGCTTTAAACATCCTTGTACTATGTTTCTCTCCGGTCCCACGGGAGTCGGTAAAACCTGGTTCTTACGGGATTTGCTTAAAGTAAAAAACAGTATGTTTAACCCACCTCCCGATAAAATAATTTGGTTTTACGGAATTTATCAATCTATGTATAATGAAATGTCACATATTACCTTTGT
Organism: Maratus michaelseni; assembly: GCA_963931845.1. Taxonomy (NCBI): domain Eukaryota; kingdom Metazoa; phylum Arthropoda; class Arachnida; order Araneae; family Salticidae; genus Maratus; species Maratus michaelseni. Next base: position 344,007,303 of record OZ007591.1, on the reverse strand, counting down.
GAAGGGTTTTCCATGCAATTATCATGATTATTTAGAACCCAATTCGCTTGTTATCTTAGATGATTTGATGGTCGAATGCGGTAAGGATGAACGACTCACTGATCTATTTACAAAGGAAAGTCACCATTTAAACGTTAGTGTAATCTTTATTACACAAAATTTGTTTCATAAAGGCAAAGAAATAAGAGGTGTTTCCCTCAACAGTCAATATTTGATCCTATTTAAAAATCGACGTGACATGAGTCAAATTATTCATTTAGGTCGGCAATTATACCCGACGCAGAGTAAATTTTTCCAAGAAGTGTTTGAAGACGCGACTCAAAAACCGTTCTCATATTTACTCGTGGATTTAAGAAATGAAACGGCCGAGCGCATGCGTTTGAGAACACAAATCTTACCAGGTCAAACGCAATACGTGTATGTACCGAAAAAAGGTTTAAAAAGAAAGACAATGGGTTTTTAATTTAGTTTCGATCATGACGTTAACGAAGAAACAGCTCCGTGATTTAGAGTTGATTCAAACTTGCCCAAAACTTTTACGCAAACAACTTTTAAAAAAATTACCCTCACGATCTGTCAAAGCCATCTGCGAGTGTAGCCATAACGTGTTAAAAGGAAATATACCATTATCCATGTATCAAAAGAAGTCTTTGAGGAAATATAAGACGACATTATGAAAAATTGGTACGAAAAAAGGTGCCTTATTTCAGAAAAAAAGCTTATTATTCAACAAGGGAGTTTTCTGAATATTTTAATCCCTGCTGCCCTCAGTGTTTTAACCGGTCTTATCAATGGAGCACGCTACTAAATATGCTGTGGTACCTGAAGAGGAATTAACGAGACATGTGCCTACGAAAAAGCAATTGACTGAGTTCGATGTGGCAATGTCCAAGATACTCAATAGCCCTTTGCCTGATCATCAAAAAGTTCAGCAATACTATGAGCTTTTAAAAAGGAAAATGAATTTACAAGAAAACAACCTGCCTTGGAGAGTGAAGCTACCGGATGAGGACGAGCGCATAGAACCTTCGAAACAAGAGTCCTCGAAACAAGAACCTTTGAAAGAAGAACCTTCTAGTGTAGCGAAACGAGACGAAGACGATTATGAGCAGTTTATTCTATCCTCAGTTCCCAAACCTATGCGGAAACAGGCAGATGCCTTATTGAATTTTCTCAAATCTGATTCTAGCAAACTGAAATGGGATCGAAAAGGAGCAGTTACCTATAACGGACAACACTTGGAAGGGGCCAATATGGCTGAACTCTTTCATTTAATTTTTTGTACTAACAAAAAACCTCCCGTTAATCCTCCGACGTCCTTTTTACAAGCCTTACGAGAAGAAGGAATTCCCGAAACCATGATAAAAAATAAATATTTGTCTTTAAAATCCAAGACTATTGTAACTCCTCAAAATATGCTTTTAAAAGCTAAAAAGAAGAAAACACCTGTTATTAAACGCACTGTATTCCCATGGACGACTTTATATAAATAAAGATTGACTTTGAATCGTAACACTTTGTGTATATTCCTTTTTTGCCTACCATACATATTGAAAAAATACATTAATATTATATCTATTCATATATTATAACTTTAAACATATAAAGTAAGGATACTTACCTAGATCTTACAACCAACTCATACACTTGCTTTTGGGAGAAATGAATTGAAATGTATTCTTATCAGTAAATATTATCTAGAATGTTATCGCGATCAGTCACGTGATGTTACTAATCTATAGATTAACGATAAGATAATGGACTTGTACTGAAATCATTTCTGGTCTAGTTGCTATACAAGTAGCACGCATGTTTTTTCATGCTGTAGTCATATATTGAAGACGGGATTGCAAGTTTGTGAATAAGGTAAGATTAATTTATGTATATATTTTAAAATGTTAAACGATATAAATATTAGATCTATAAATAAATCATTTTTACATTCGATGATTAATTTTAGTCAAAATTTACTCATGTTCGAGCCTGTTGGTTAAATATGACATACACTAATAAGATTTGCTGATGATTCATTTTCTCATATAGGCAATCATTTCACATACTACAAGTGTAAAGTATGCAAAAATTTATGATTTATGATTATTTTATTTTTCTGTCTTATTATACCTATTCATTCTGTATTCTACGCTATACCTTATCCGTGACGTCACAATATCCCGTGGTTTTAAGAGATAAGCGAACATGTTTAGTTCTTTTAAGACATGCATGCAGTCGAGTTTGGGTTAAGTCCAGTACTTTATGGTTTAAATATTTAGGTAAGATAACTTTATATGTATTTTTTCAATATTAAAGACAAACATTTTTTTTGAAATAATGCCCTAACTAAATAGTACAATATATATTTTATAAAAACAAAGATTAGTTATTTTATTCATTCCTCAAAAGAAATTTTTAAGTTAAAATACTAAAAACCCAATTTAGTATAATTTTTCTATACAAAAAGCATAAACGAATGTAATTTAATTTTATATTATTTAAAATTCCTATATCTTATAGGGGACCCTGTATTTTTTTTACCCTAACCTGTATCAAATTCATTTAAACACAGGTACATTTAAACAGGTTCAAATTCATTTAAACATCTGTTTACCTCAAAATTCTTAAGGGTACCTCAAAATGGCTATTTCATAGTTCTTATTTTTCATTAAATACACAGTGAAGCCTTTTAAAACTTAACAGATTTTAGTATATATATATATATATATATATATATATATATATATATATCACCATATGTATATATGAAGAGTAGAACCTATATAGGACTACACGAAATAATTCGTATACATTGACGGGTTTAAATAGCTCATTTCATACATTTACCTACCCAAAATGTGTCAGAACTGTTTAAATTTGAGAAAAAGCCCAATAGCCGCATTTCTTATCGCGAGTGATTCATCTTGACAAGTCGAAGCAAGATGTTCGCTTATCTGCTAATATGACTCATTGTGATTCAGCGATATGCATGTTGAGGGGATACTGGATAGTCGTCTGTTTTTCTTAATTTCAATTTTAAAAAATATATATTTTAAACGTTAAACTAAAAAGGCATTCGTGTAAAACCTATTTTCACACCGCATGAATACGTACTCATTTGAAAATATCAGTCTATTTCTTAAATTATCTGTGGAATCATAATATTTTTACAGGGTATATTGTGAAGGAGGGTCTTTTCATTCAAACAGCGGACCTTGCATATTTATGAAAGGTCTCTCGTATTTCTGTCACCATAAAATAACGTGAATCTATTGGATTTATTTTGTGAAGGTCGCTGGGATTCGAATACGGTTTTATTATTTTGTGAAGGTAGCTTAATATCTATAACTTTTCAAGTTTCTTTCCAAGGATTTCTATATTTTGTACATATCGATGTATAAGTTGTACTTTTAGCCTAACTCGAATTGAAAAAATAAGGGTAAGGTATAAATTACCTGATTTTAGGAAGGGTTCTTATGCATAATTGGATTTTTGTGAAGGGCCTCTTTTTATTCCAAAAGGGAACCCCTACAGTTTTTGTGAAGGGTTGTTTTTATTTGAATAGGGCACGTATCTCATTTATTTTATGAAGGAAACCTTTAGTCTAATGCGAGTTCACACTTCGAAGGGTTAAAAAAAGGGGGATCGATGAACTGGATGTATGAAGGGTTCTAGTATTTATGCATAATTTGAATTCATTGGAATTTTTGTGATGGGTTCCTTTTTATTAAAAATGGGATTTGTCCAATTTTTTGTGAAGGATTCAATATCTATAACTGTTTCCAGTTTCTTTTGAAGGGTCCCCAAAACGTATAATCACTCCATTCGAAGGCTTCCCTATAACTATTTTTGCATGCTAACCTAAATAAATGTATTCCTGTAGAACCTATTTGTATACTTCAATCCATTTAAGAATCCTATATGTTTTGGCTATCAGTAGGGTAAAGCTTTTTCTTGAATCCTTTGGATTTTTTTTTGAAGGGCCTTAGGCCTTTTTATTAAAAAGGGGATCGGTTCACTATTTTTAATTCACTATGCACTCGATGGTAAAATTATACTTTGTTCGCATACCATTTCGATAATGTTGGAAAGTGATTCATGAATTATGCCGCTATGCCTGATTTTTCATTCTTGTTTATTTACATATACGTTGAATTCTTCTTTTTATAGTACTCTATACTTTTGGAAGTGTGTATTGTTAGTCTATCGAAGGGCCCCCTCTGGGTAAAAAGGGAGGGGGAGGGGGAGGGGGGAGCTATTCAATTGAGTACAGTATAATTCATGCAGGACCCTATACTTTTTACCACAACCTATATCGAATTCATTAAAACGCGCCTGCTTGCCCCAAAAATGTTGAAGTCCGCCAATTAAAATTAATTAATGACCCATTTTAATTACTAGCATCTACCATTCTACTGCACATGCAAACTGCGTACTCTCGTTGAGGGAAAAAAAAATCTCGCCAAAATTTCTTAAGTTCTCCAATTAAAATTAATTAATGACCCTTTTTAATTAAATCATTATTGACTTTTAAAATTCACCTCAAATGTACTCTAACATGCATATGAAATACCCTACTCTCGTTGAAAAAAAAATTTCTTTCAAAAAATGCCTAAGTTCCCCAATTAGAATTAATGACCCTTTTTAATTAAACCACTATTGACTTTTAAAATTCACCTGTAATATACTCTAACATTCCTATTCAAACTGCATACTCTCGTTGAAAAAAGAAAAAAAAGAAAAAAAAATTGCTTCGAAAAATTTCTAAGTCTCGCAATTAAAATTAATCACCATTTTTAATTTACTAAAATAAATCCGTTGAAACACACCTCGTACTCTAGTAGGAATTTCTCCGCGAAAAAAAAAATGGCTTCAAAAAATTTCTAAGTTCCCTAATTAAAATTAATTAACACTAATCCCCTTATCTTAGGTGGTGGAGGAGGACACTTTGAGAGGAGGGGGGGGGGGCACTGCGAGAGGAGGAGCTGAGCTGCACTTCGAGTGGAGGAGCTGAGCTGCACCTGGAGTGGAGGAGCTGAGGAGCCCTCTCTCCTCCCTCCTCCGGCTCCTGAGCTCCTCCACCTGGGGCCGGACCGCTACTTTTCCTCTACTTAGGACTATTTGTATGATACTTTATAGGTCCATAAACCTTTTTTTTTTTTTTTTTTTTTTTTTTTTTTTTTTGTCGTGGGGAATATGGTGGTAATGTCAAACTGATTTGCATTACACATTTGTTTACGGAGTGTTCATTTGGAGATTGCATCGGAAATAGCATTTCACTGGGGGGGGGGGGGTTAAAATAAAATATTTGAAAGACTGTTTCATACGAAGCCCTACTTAAATAATAAAGAAACTTATTTTACTGATATTGTTGTAGTATTTTTTTCCGTCACGTTTTGACGGGTTCCATCTAGTTTTATATAAATTTGTATAATTTAAACTTTTAGAGGTTTATCTCGAAATAAATCCCCAATTTCTTTTTTTAATATGCCTAAAGAAAACTATATTACATTTTTATCATTAAAAATCATCTTTTTATTCCATAAGTAAATAGAAACTATTAATTGCATTACTATGAATGAGAATTATTATACACATTATAAAATTTTATCTGCATTAATATATGAGCAAATGGTATTACATATTCATCATACTTTAATTACATATGAAAATAAATATTCATTTTATTACCAATGCAAGCAAAATTTAAGTGGCTATAAGCTAAGTTTTTAAAAATTGATAACACTAAATTAAAATTTTATAAAAAGAAGAAGAATTTTTATTTTATCTACATTGAATAAAATTTTTTAATTGTATGGCTTTTTTTTACAAATGCATCTAAAATAGAGAGGTTTCTTTATATTAATTGTCGATAGATGGCGCCAGAACGATATTTTCTTGAGACACAGATAAATGAAAATTGTAGCTTGTAGCTTAGCTGAGAGGAGAGACTAAAGTGCGACTGAAGTGAAAAACACGTGCAACATAGATGCTTTGTTGCATGCGTTTTCGGTGTGTGGGCTCAAGTGAAGAAATAATAGGCTACAACCGTAGATTTGTCCTTGGAGTCACAGAAATGTCTCTTGTCTCCTTGGTGTATGGTGTGCCTAACAGCATAAGAAACAAACGCTTTTGATTGGGTGACGAGATAAAATTTGATACAACTAAGATATTTTGAAAAGATTTTGTGGCATCGGACAAAAAAGTGGGAAGAAGTGTGGAAAGAAAAAAACTGGATCTACTGTTGTTACGCTGATAAAATAGCATGAGGAAGTCATACTAAAAATAAATACGCATAGCGCAGTAGCGCCATGCTTAAATAAATTAACTATAGTGATCTAATTACCATAAAGGCGGTAATGGCATCGGAAATGAGAGGTGGTGATTGGATGTTGAATCCTAATCTGATAACCTGAACTAAATCTGAAATCAACCTGATATCTAATCTGATAATCTAGTGTGCCCTTTATTGTGACAACAATAGACTTCACTTTATTGTGACAGGAATAGCCTTCACTTTATTGTGAATTTTTTTAGAACAAATTTGTATGATTAACGTGATTTTTTCTAAATTTTAACATCCGATGTATGCCTTATCCTATAGCTCTCTCTCTCTCTCTATATATATATATAATTTAACTAAAAGATTTTTTTTGAAATTATATATCAGCTAAATATATTTTTATATGATTTATGATACAAAGGATTCTTTTTATAAACAAGTATTTAAATTGATAGCTAATTTGTATTTCCATTATTTTGATTTTATATTTTCATTATGTTAAAAGTTTTAAAATTTCTATCGAATGGCAATAGTTATAAGCGGGTCTAACACTGCAATGGAAGTAAGTCATATGTCATGATAAAAATGATGATTCAAAGTTAAAATCCAATGGGAGGCACAAATCAAGATATTGGTTAATGATAGAAGGCTTGCTGATTGGAAAGAAGGACTATAGTTATGAATTACCGGACACACAAGTCAATACTCTGATGCTGGCTTCTGGACATCTTGCGAAAAATCTTCCATGTTTCAGTCTTGGAAAGATGTGCATTGAGTGATATGATACGAATTTATATCCTTTACATGTCATGTTTCTTTACGGATCATGAGGACACGGCTGCTTGCATTTCCTTCATTTCTTTCACTTTCTCTTATTTTGAATTTATATCAATTTTACTTATTTATTATAAGTATAATCTTTATAATAGAATGATTTAAAAGACAATTAATTTTTAAAAGATTTTCTATATCTTTAGAATTGGCTTTTAGCTATTTAATAATTTTTTATAAGGATACTTTTAAAATAGTTTTGAATTTCTTAGTATTATTATGTAATGCAAAACACTTATTTTCATATTAATGCTGGATTGCAAAATTAACAGTTAGTGTTGAACCACAAAGTTTTTTTTCTCTTAATTAAGTAGTATGTTGTGACCATGACAAAACTTTCTGCAATATTATTCCAATATATTTATTTCAATACAATTGTTACCAATAATTACAAAGTGTAGAGTATTTTTTTGAATTTAACTCGTAGTTGCATCGATCAATGATTAAAAAAAAGCACCGCTCAACATCGACTATTCTTGATGTTCAATTACAAAGTTAGACCAACATATATGTATTTTAATTAATAACTTCGAATATAAAATTTGGTCGATTTCTACTCTGTACAGATGTATAACTATAATGTTGATCGCAAAAATATCATTCTAGAGCCCCTCCCCCACACCCTATCGAGTGAACAAAACAAAAAATTGAATAAACATAATTTTTTAATAAACATCTCACATATTAAACATGGTTACATTTCATTCCATAAGTGCCGAGATATAAACTATCACCGAAATAATAAAAAGCATATCATAGCAATGCCACATGTCAGGTTATACACAATAAAACCTAAGATATTTTTGAATGTGATGTTTCATGAAATTTCGTGCATTAATTCTTGAGATACATAGGCCTTAATATTTGTATCACGTACGCAGACAGACGGACATTCTCGAAGAATAGTCAAATCGTTTGCAGGACATCCCAAAACGTGCAAGTCTATAAAAAGTCTGAAGTTGAAACTTTTTAGGTTCAAATATCTTCTTCTAAGAAAGTAGAAATCAATGCTGCAGCTAAAATAATTTGCGTTTGTCCAATAATATGAGACTTAATATCTGTAGAGTATTATTTTCCTACTTAATAGCTATGTTTTTTGTAGACTTTTTTCTGAAAAGAGTATTTTATTCTGAATTGCTATTGTTTTATCATTCAATACGTATTATATTAATCATTTATTTGATGTTTACAACATTATCCAATTATATTTAGAATCGGTATAAAAAATACTTACGCTATTTAATTGTAATTCCTTTAAGTCTACCCGAACATATGAGTCTTCAGGGACTTCTATAAACCAACATTTCGAATAACTGCTGTACGTATGTTGACTGTCGTATATTTCTCCAGAAAGCTGTGTCATTTTTAAGCAGTTATCCCCATTGACTATACCTGAAAAATGGAAATCAAATGTGAGTAAAACTACAGAAGCAGAAAAGTAGGAGGGCTCATTTTTGGTCTCCTTCCCCCCAAATAGGATTTTTAAAATATTTTTTTTTTAATACATTGTCTGCTTTTAAACCATTTAGGATCTATATTTTCTTCCTCTCTAATTCTTTTTTCTTTTTCGTACTTATATAAATATTTTCATATTCAATTTTTGTGACAAAAACGAATCATAGCAATCAAAAGCAACCTTTTGTCGCTCTCTAAACTCAGGGTGCATTGTGGGAGTGAAAGTAGAAGTAGAAGTTCATAGCTGCGCAGCGCTATCTAACTGAACGATTCCCTTTTCTACACACTCGCCTGCTGAACTATTATAGAATTTATCCCTCAAAATTCTTACATAATTATTCTATCATAGACAGGGCTTGACAAATACTGTCACCATGTTTGTTTTTTTTTAATCTGGCGACCAAATTATATAAACTGGCAACGATTTTTTTACTTTTTAGGGTTTCGTTCATCTCACCCCCCCTCCCCTGTTACTCCCCTATTAAACCCTATTACCCCTGCTCCGTTGTCTATCCGTCACAGAGCCATTCTCAGAAACTATGCAACTTACAGAGTTGAAACTTTGTATATATCAACCTGAATACCTGTTATGAAGCTCAAAATATTAAAATTTGAAAAAATCGTATTATTTGAATAAATAGAGATAAAAAACCAAAATTCTAACAGCCTTTTCCTATTAAATTTAAACATTTTTCGTTAAAGTAGTTGCCAAAAATTTAAACACACAATGAAATTCTTTCTACAATAATTAATTTTCTATTGAACGATTTCCAAGTGAAAAATGAAAATGAAATAAAAAGTTTCACCAATTGAAAAAATATTAATATGAAATAAAAATGATTGACGTCATAGTGGTAATAAAACGGAAATTTTCAAAGATTTCTCCATAATACAAGGAGTATGAGTATGTGTATGTACACAAAGCAGATTAATATCACGTCATTAGAGAATTAAAAAGAAAATCTGACGTCATATTGGAAGTTTAACGAATTTTTCAAATGTTTGAGAATAATACAAAGCGAGTATCAATATGAGTAATAGAGAATAGTAAATATATGAGTTTGAGAAACATATTGAATCATGATAAAAATCCGATTATGGAGATAATCGCATATTTTAAAATTTTGAAGGTGTACAACATGTTTAATTTTGAAATTATTTTTTTAAATATCGCATTTAGTCAGCCTGACATATATTATTATGACAGAATATAATAGCGGGCTGGTTTAGATATTTGAAAAAACGAAAAATAGACCGATAAATTTTTACATTATGAAAAACATGATTTTTTTTTTTTTTTTTGTTAAAGGAAATTTATTTGAATTTATTAAAGAAAGGATAAAGTGTTTTGCAAGGAATATTAAACGAAACCCTTTGAGCGATCTTCGATCACACTTACCCACTTGTTTCCTACCCCACCCCCTTTTTTTTCTTTACAAAAATTGACCTAATAAATGATTACAAACGGCATTCTTTCTCACCCCCTAATATTAAGAAATAACTCAGAAACTATATTCAAACAAAAAAATATTTTTAATTTTTATTTTTAATTTGGCAAAATAAGTTCATCAACTGCAATTTTTAAAATAATAAAACCAGAATAATTTGATAAACTTCAGTTGGAAAATAGGCAATTTCCCTGCTTCCCTATTTTATCGATGTCCTCTTTATCAGATATAGATTTCGTAGCACTCAACTATCCGGACATTTGAGGCATTCAGCAATCACCATTTTCCGAACATGTCTGTTAATTCAGCCTTTACAGTATTTCTTTTACTTTATTGTCAGAGCTATGCAATTTTGATAAGTTTCATTATTAAACTTAGATTTTATCCTTTTGAATTATGTACTAATCTAAAGTATGAGTAATTCTAAACTATGCCCCTGTTATTATTTTTTCTCAATTAATTCATAAAAAAGATTTTGTTTTTGGAAAATCAATGACGACGGAGAGGGGGGGGGGGGGTAAATATTTTTTATTGGCGACTAGAATTTTTTGTTGGCTGGCAGATTTTATCAGATTTGTAAAGCCCTGATAATAGAACCCAATACAATATCAAATTCAAATACTCAATATTAAATGCAAACAATTCTATCACCTAAACAATCTTAAAATATCAATCAATTCTAAATGTAAATCAATTTCAAAATTCAAACAAGAAAAAATACTGAAAAAAAACTGTCATATAATAACTATCAAACATAACAGAATATAACATTTTTTTCAAACACTTAATATACTTACTTATACCAAAAACTCCAAAAAATGCTGCATTTAAAAAAAGGAATTAAAATGAGAAAAATAGAGAATTTTTAATGTTCTAAAAAGATAAATGTCTAAAGAAACGTCTATAAATATTCAATGGTTTATATTTCTCAAGGATTCAAATGTTGGATAGTTCTTTTTTAAGAAACACTGATATGAAACTGAATTTTCAATGATAGAATAATTATATAAGAATTTTGATGGATAATTTTGTCAGCCCGGTCGTCTGAACAGCGAAGACCGGCAACCTCGCGGTATTCATCCAAAGTTGGACATGACCCCGCACTCACTATCTGAAATCCGGACCGCTTCTAATATTGCCCCCCACTCATTATACGAGAGGGGCCTGAGCAGGATCCGGACCCCAGGGAAATTCTCGTGACACCATCATTCCCGGACACATCTGCCAACTCATTGGAATGAACCAGAGACCCGGAGATTAACCAAGAGCCCCCTCTTGAGAATTACTCTACCTCCGGTTCAGATCATGGAAAGCCTACAGGGGCGACCACTAGCTCCGTTACAGGAGACAAAACAACGCAAAACTTAAAAACATTAGTAAACTTAAAAATTAAATAGACATAAAAAAAAGGAAAGTAAGACCCCCACCACCGTTATGACACGAGGTGACTAGGCTCGGAGCGCCGTATGACAGAATACAGTCGAAGGCAAAAATAATGGTCCGGCCATACCTGATACCATCCATGCTCCGCTAGCTCGCCTTCTATAGATGTGACCATCTCCTTCTCATGCTCTTAACCAAATGCCGCCCCACAAGATGACCCCAACCTGCAACGGTCTGTCTTCGGCGGCCCCTGAGATCAGCGAAGAGAAGCACTGATCTCGGCTAACATCTGGAGTGACCATCAGATCAAGAAGGGTGAAGCACAGGCCGCACGATGCCGCATCCGGAACAGACTACCCAGGGGAGTTCTTGAGCCCACTAGACACACCCAGCGAAAGCCGGGCGCGTCTACGGGCTTGGAAGTGGAGACTCTGCCAGTACCTGCTCTCGGCAGGGACCCCGCTTCATGCCCAGTTTCGATCGGATATTTTAGACCGCCATTTTGGCGGTGGTACACCCAGAATGAGAGCACCTATTCGCGCCGCAAAACTCAATTAGGATAACTCATTTTGTCAGAGATCTAAACAAATGTAAAGTGTGCGCATGCGCATAAGTTAAAACAAGCCTCAACAGCCAATGAAAGTGATTGGTAGTGGCTGTATCTAGCCATAGAAACTTCGAACCTACTGAGAAAGTTTGTAGAACTCTCTCAGTGATTTCGGTGGACTGAGATATTTTAAATATGCGATCTGAACGGGTTAGTAGTCTTGTTCCAAAAATGGAGAGAACCTCCACGGCGCGGCGTCCTCGGCTAAGCTCCCACGCATTAGCCGGATTGAGTCGGGACCCCTGGGAGGAGCAACCCCTCTCTAACTCGCATAAGCGAATATTGTCATCTCTACCTGGTATTTCTCTCTGAATTTTTCCAAGTTTCCAGAGTAGCTTATGTTTCATATCATCTTCAATTAAAACAATATCACCCACTTTTTAGTGGTGTATGCGAAGTAGGATTTTTTAGGGAATGAGCTGTTTTTAAATCTATCAAATATTGATTCTCCCACTTGTGCGACAATTGTTTTCATAATCGCCTCTTTATTAGGTACAATAGGACTTTGTCCGCACGAGCTACCGGATCCGCTGCAATGGGACAGCCCACGGAGCCAGTTTTTACCCGGTGGGGTACGGTAGAAAGGCGCAGTCCCGTCAGCCCCCGCAGCGTCTTCGTCTGCCTTGCAATTCGGCCCAAAAATTGTTCCCTGCTGGTACGACTTAGCTTTTGGTAAATTATTACTTAATCACAGTATCTTCAAAAATTTTTAATTAATTAATTGCTTAATTTATTTTCCCTCAAAATTCTCCCCCCATTTCTCAGGCTAAGTGGAGCACCAAAGTCTTGGCACTAAATTGTCCAGCCCCATTCCAACTGCCATGACGAGTTCGTGGTGTGCGGCGTCAGATCTCAGAACACTGAAACTCAGGAGTGAACAACACAGTAAAACCGGACTCCATTAGTTGGCCGACCTGGGTACTTGTCTTAGTGGACCGCCTCCATGAGGCGATCAGGCGATTTTCGCCCCATTCTCCAGGCACTCAAACCCGTCAAACTGGGTCGAATCCCGGTAGGTAGGGGCCTGGTCGGTGGTCTCCAATTGTTTTCATAACAAGGATTTGTACTGTTTTCTTTAAAGAATAGGTGATCTTTTCGAAGCATCTTTAATTACATCGAAAAACTTCATAGGAAATGATTCTTTACTGTAATTCAAAAATTCTTTGGAGTTAGAGATTGAAATTCGTCGTTTTCGTTGTATACGCATTTTAAGGGGTACAAATTGGGGACAGCTTCTACTTCAATTATTAGCGTTGACATTTCTTTGTAAATCAATAACGCTTTTCAAATTATCTTTCTTAGACATTCTTTTATTGATTTTACAAGCTATTCATAAAAGACTCCCCACCATTCAGCTCTTTCAATGATGTTTTCCCAAACAATTCTTTCTTTAACGAAATTTTTTTTAAATAGGTTGTTTGAAATGACGTCGTATAAATTTTTAATTTACTTTTTAGTTTTCTTGAAGTGTTTGGCGTTATCTGAGTAAATAACCTTGCAATTTCCTTTTCGTACTAACAATCTTCTAAAGGTAAGGAGTAAAGAATCTGTTATCATATTGGTAACAAGTTCTTAATGTAAAAGTAATTCCACAGGTTAACAAAACATATAAGACTTTCGAATTTTGTCGAGCCTTTTTCACGTAAAGAAGGCCAGCAAAATATAATCCCTGTATTGAAATTGGTGGAGCTTTATTCAATCTGTCTCTAGGCAGTGGTGTTGTGATTTGGCCTGCAGGTTTAGAAAGATATTTTTGAGAAACAAAACATTTTATAATAAGGATTTTCAGCAGTTTTCTTCCTTTAGGAATCCAATATCGGGATCGGATTTTTATCAAAGTGTAAAGCAGTTCTGAGTGCATAATTTTTTCATGGTCTCCACGTATGATCAGCACTGTTAACCAGGAATGTCTAGACAAAATGATTGGATGTTTCTGTTCTATAGAAAGATCACCCAATTATAGTCTTCTTCCTAAACGTATGATTTTAATTTCATCAAAAAATGGAACAAAATTAAATAGAGGTGAAATGTTCTATACTGAATTACCATTTCTAAGAGACTCAAATTCTTTCTTATAAAATTTCTTCTGTTCATTTTGTATTAAATAATTCTCAGTTTCTAATAATTCTTCAGCTACTAGTTTGCCATAAGCTTCAATAGACTTTTCCAGTTTCATTATAAATACTTTTACCCAAGCAACTACTTTTACAAAAATTTTCAAAATTAATAAATTTCTTTATATCTGCAGGATTTCTAAGGTCTTCGACTGTACATATACACTCGCATTAGAATATTAACTTGGTTTATTTCTGTATTCTAATTCATCCTACTTAATTACTTCTTTATCTTCAGACATTCGCCAAAATTCTGATGGGAAACTAAATCACTTTGGCCCTAATAGCCAAGTTGGGTCATTGATGAGAGCTTGAAGACTTTTTCTCCTCTTGAAACAATGTCTTCGGGATTGTCGGTTTAGGACAATGACTCCAATCTGAAGGGAAAGTTAGCTTACAATTTTTTTAACACGATTTCTCAAAAAGGAATACAATATTTCAGGCGTTCCTTTAATCCAAAAATATGTAATTTCAGTCCAATAGATAAATGGTATTTCGATATTTACCGCCTTTAACATGCTGCAGCTCAATCTAGCGGTACACAATGCAGCTATCAATTCCAAGCCTCGGTTGAGTAAGAGTTTTCAATGGATCTACTCTGTTTTTAGAAGATACGAAGATTCTCCGAATGTCTTTTTCGGGGTTGTTACACACATATAAGCAATTAAAGGAATTTAAATCATGAGCAGAGGCATCAAAAACAATTCGCAATTTACACGGTCTCTTTTATTACTTCTCTGTGAAGTAAATAAAATTCAACACGACCCTTATCTTCTGGATTAGAAACTAATTCCATGATTACCTGTTTCAAATAAACTTTCAATGCTTCCTCATATTCAAAAAATAGTTCAGGATTTTTAATAAAGTTTATATTTAAATTAACTAGTCTGTTTTCCGTAATTTTTCTATTATCATCCAAGCGCATGTTTTCTGGTTTTCATGGCAATTTTATTTTATATCTTTTGTTTTCATATCTGTTATCGGATTCGAACCGTTTCATTATTTCATTTTCAGAAGAGTTTGAATCTTGTTTCATATTAATAAGTTTCGAAGTTTTAAGGTTCCAGATTTTTTTTTTTTTTTTTTGAATTGATCGGAAATTAAATAAGCTTCAACAATTACATTTAAAATTAAAGAAAGATTGATTTTCACTTTACCTCCCTAGAGATTTCCGCCAAAAATTGTTTCAATAGCAACAAGATTTTCGTTCACATGTTTAATATTTCTCGTTACAGTATTATAATAATAATCTGACCCTATAACAAGTGATATGTCACTGGCTCTGTCACTGTGGCGAATCGACAAGGGTTAAATTCTGTAACATGCTTCTCTCTTTCAATTCGTTTTCTTCTGGAAAAGAAACTCAGATATACCGGAATTTTATCTATTGCTAACGCTTCTATATTTAACTTTGAATTTGGAAAATGATTGTTTTCTGATTTAATCTTAACGACATCACAAATCTTTTCAACTGGCGTCTTGTTGCCGAACGTGAATACACGTGAAATAAAACTTCGCATAGATAATCGAATAGTGTAGTAATAGTCCATGAGTCCGGTAATAAACGAATAATAAATTTTTTATTTTTATTTTTTACTTTCCCAGTGCAGGCATGTAAAAAGAAATTATTCTTCCCAATACACCAGATAGCTGAAATAATTTCTTTACTCGCTTCATTTTGTTCATTTACTGTTTCCAATTTTTTATCCGAATGATTTGCATTATTTGATGAATTAGATTTCAGACAAATGATTTTATTAATGTCTGCCACTACACGACCACAGTGTTCTAGCCTTACAGGCGCGGATTAGAGGATTTTTTTTAAGACAAAGATAGTAAAAGGCCTTGTGTTTTCAATATATTTTTCTTTCTTTCAACATTAAGTGTATTACACAATTCAGACAGATGAATTTGTCGTCAAAAAAGACAATTTTACTTTCCTGTGTTTTTTTCTATTTCTGTTGTTGTTGTTGTTTGGAACTGTTGTCATTTATTCATGTGTAGATAAAAATTCTAGCTTTGGAAGTTTCATAAATTTTCGTTTGTTTATTTCGAATTTATTTATTTATTTATTTGAAAGGGACAAACTTCTTTCCCTACTTTTAATTTCATTTTGTAAGGAATTCAGTTAGTCTATTTATATCTGTGTTGCATGGTATTTTTGTATTTTATCTGTTCAATTCTAGTTAGATCAGGGGGAAATAGTTTTAAAACTACGGCTAACAGCATGAAGCTGTAAGACTGTGGTTCGAATCCCAGTTTGGCCAAAGCTGGAACATTAATTTCAATATCATCACAAATGTCACTGGATTTAAAAATATTGAGAAAAGCTTAACAGTTTATTCATCTGTTGAATAATTGTTATCTCTTTATTTTCAAATGTATCTTCGACAATTTTTAGTTCTGTGTCATAATTTAATTCCGAAATTTCCAAGCCATCTAGGGCATTTAAAACGAAAGTCTTTCAAAGATAATTGTACTTTTTACTTTCTTCTATCTATAATAGATGAAAGTATTGAAATCGGATTTTTTTTAAACTTCCGGTTTTCGAAGGATTTACATGTTTTAGGAGTCAGAGATCTCGAAAAACACGTTTTTACAAAATATGTGTCTATCCATGTGTCCATGTGTGTGTCCTCTTTGTATCATCGAAAAGTGTATGAAGTTATGTATAAAATTGAGCCAAACTTTATACTATATATGTTTTTGGCTATGGCCAGCAGATCCCAGTTGATCTCCTTCGGGTGATATTGGATAGAATTGAACTAAATTTTATATATGTTTTTGACTATGGATATCAGTTTCCTTTTGAAAATGGGGATATTCTCCATGAAAGAGGCGCTGTGACAGCGATTTTTGTACGATTTTCTCGATTTTTCGTAATTGTGTTGTATATCGGCTGTTCGTGCAGCGAAGGATGCCTCGGATCCAGGTAACTCGGTGATTCGCAAGCAGCTGACATACAACAGAATGAAGAAAAATATTGATTTTATTGAAAAATATGATCGAGATTAATTTGTATTTACTCCCCTCAATAAAACGAAGCAGAAATTTAAAATGAAACGAAAGTCAATGTAGTTTTGTTTTACACTGGGTGCGCCTACAGCGATGCCCACTTCGTAATTTTGTTTGATTCTCAAGTGAGTTATTAAAAATATTACGTTTTTTGAAGTATTAACGTGTATGAGATAGAAGAAAGGTTTGGAATTGCCACATCCTACTACTCTATTTTTGTTAATGAATCATTATCATGAATCGATACTTTAAATTTATTCCACAAATTTGTAAATTATGTACAATCCCCTTAGAATTTCTATATATTCACCTTGAGGAGCTTAATAGATTTATTTCCATTGATGAGGAGAGATTCTTTTTACTGAATTATTATTCAAAGGAACAATAATTCTTTTTTCTTTAAGTTTTCTTTCAACGAGAAAGGCATTGCCGATATTTTTTCGCGTATCCATAGGTCACAGTCATTCAGCTTTATACTCATCTAAATTCAGTATTGGTTCTATTTTTATTACATACCTCTTTTATGTCAGGGACTTTAAGATTTAATTGATTAAAAGCTTCTTCTAGTAATTCGAGATCTACTGGATCCTTTTTGTATAATATCTATATTACTCATCAATTTTGTTACAGAACTATTTTTCTTGAATTTTTCGAGGTCTTCCATAGTAAAAAAATCAAATTCTTGTTTTGAGAAATGCACTAACCCTCATAGCACACTTGGTTACAGTAATGTCTCACGGTCATCCCAACGTCTCATTATCATCACATCTCCAGTGTGATATAAATACACTGCTCAAAAAAATTAGGGGAGCAAGCAAATAAAAGAAGAGAACCGTGCGAGACAGCCATGCATGGGTATAAAATGGAGAGTACACGTGTATCAATGCGCAATACAGAAAATAAGACGCAAAAAAAAATTGTAAGGGAGCTTTAATTCTTTGAAAGGATGGAAAGAAGATGAATAGATGGTTTAGGGCAACAATTTGGTTACATGTAAATTACAAAAAAAGTATTGTTTAATAATGATGCAAGTTGTTTAATACGGCGTGTGGTACGCTCTAACAGCTAAGACTGCTGCACACCTGTTTTCCATGGATGTGATGAGGTTATCGATAAGAATTTGAGGAATACTGTTCCACTATTCAAGAATTGCAATCTCCTTGTCCCAGACAATAAAATAAAGCCTTCGTCTTGTTGTAATGCATCGTCCGAGTGTCTCCCAAACAGGCTCAATCTGATTCAGAAAAGCATGCTGGCAATTCCATACGCTGTATTGTTTCAGTTTCAACCATTTTCTCCAACATACGAGCTGTATCCGGTCAGGCATTATCATGCATGAAAATAAAGGAATCACCATGGGTGAAGCGTAAGGTATGACATGAGGTCTCAGTATCTCGTCTGTATACTTTTGGGCCGTCAAAGTGTCATTCCAAATGATATGCAGGTCCGAGCGTCCACCTATGCTGATTCTAGTTCATACCATGAACCCACCTTGTCTGTAATGTGATCTTTCACGAACAAATATGAGGTTATTTCGAGTGCCCCTTCCCTCCATACAAAAACACGTCGAGTGTCACACTCCAGACTGAATAGGGAAGCAGCATTTGACTCCAGTCCGTTGCCTTCAATCTTGATGTTCAGCAGCCCAACTTTTTCGGGCCACACAGTGGCTTGTGATCAACGGAATACAGATCATTCGCCTACGTGCATAGAGACCACCCTGATGAAGCATATTTCGCACTGTTTGGCTGGACACCCTTTGTCGTGTTGCCAAGAGCTACCGTTTTTTCAACTGAGTATCATCCCCTTTTCTGTCTCGACAAGCTGTTAACAGGCTATATCGGTCATCAGTTGCTGTGGTGCACGTAGTCGACCTTGTCCTGGTCGACATCTGACATTTCCTGTTTCTTGGAATCGATTCCACAGCCTTGCAAGGGCATTTCTTGCAACTCCAACAGCGTCCGCTACACTTCGTTGTGTTTGCCCGAATTCAAGTCTATCTCTAATACGCCATGGATTCCGGTAAATCACGTTGTTGTTACATTTTCAAATTATCCTTTCTCAAAACAAAAGCTGAGCAATTGAATTTCGCAAACAGACATTTCTGTGAAATCCTGATTTCTTCACTTATCTCATTTTTCTGTTTTTTGACGTCATGAACTTTAATTTGCAGATGGAGTTTTATTTTTCTGTTTTCTGCTATGCTTTAAATTATGGATGTTTTAATTTACGTTACTTATTGGTGTAAGTATTTGTGTAATTTCGTTAAAACCATGTGCTCCCCTAATTGTTTTGAGCAGTGTAGAATATCTATGAGATAAAAAAGCAGGCTGTCGCTGAGATACATCTTCTACGAAATCCTGGAGACACAAGCTGCCGTTGCGCAAATACCCGATGCTATCTTCAATTCATCCGGCTTGCGTTAGCATATGGAACTTGTAGTGAGCATATGGAACTTGTAGTGGAGGATGTGTGTGTGTGTGTGTGTGTGTCTTGATAAAAATATCTAAATGTTAATATTTCTTTACAAAACTAAATCTACAGTTTTATTTAAGTGTGTTACGAGTTTTATATATATAAAAAAATAGGTCAAGTGCGAGTATAACTCGCGCTCAAAGGGTTCCGTACATTAAATTTATTAATTACTATTTATTAATTAACAAACTCCTACTATACCCCTAATTATTTCATAATTTTAGTTTCAGTAGATTCGGAAATAGGAGCACTGTTAAAACTAGATACTTAAAAATAAGCAAAATGTACTCCTTTTTGAGTACTTTCCGATCTTATAATAGCTCCAAGTACTTAACTCTTAAATTTGAGAAACGCATGTACTCATTTTTTAGTACATACAGGGACTCAGACATAAGTATGTATATAAACACACATACTCATATTTTTGAGTACATGTAGGACTCAAACATGAGTTTTTAGTCTTAAAATAAAAAATATATGTACACATTTCTGAATACATTTATAAATCAAGTTTAAGTATATACACAATTTCAATTTTTTAATGTATGAACTATATGTACTCATTTTTGAATACATTTATGAATCAGTTACTATTACTATTCAATACTATTATTATTTTTTACCTTAATGTACTTATGTATTATCAGTACATAAGTACATTAAGATATTTGTTTTAAATGCTAAAATGTGTAAATTAACAACATAATACAAACTAAAATAATTTTTATTAGGTTGTTTTACATGTTTCGACTCACTCCGAGTCATTTTCAAAAACAAATGAGAATATTCCATAATTGAACGGGCTTTGAAGTTATTATTTTCATGCACTTGTTTAGAAATTACGCACGTTATCTTTTATTTTTACTTGGTTGTTTATTTTCATATCTGTGACCATGGAGTCACTCGAGCCACAGTTTCGGTAAATTAAAAGATGCCGCATCGTTACATATTGTATTTTTGCGTGTTGGTATCTCTATGGTTTTTCTTATTATGGATGGATAGTATAGACTGGAGGGAAATATTATTTTACTTTAATTGAAATTTATTTGGATGGTTTCTTCTTGATATAATCTTGCCAGGGCTGTAGTTTTTCTATTATACTTAATATCAGCTATATGCTCTTTTTTTCTGTAATTAAATTTCCTGCTGGTCATGCCTATGTAGTAATTCTTGGATCCGTCTTCTTTAATAAAAGGTATTTCACATACTCCTGAATAATTCTCAAAATTATTTGGGTCTATTTTACCGCAAATGATATTCTTTAATTTCTGAGGGGGTTTGGCTATTAAGCAGATATTGAAACGTTTAAGGCTGTGTTTTAATTTTTCAAAAAAGCTTGGATAATATTGAAGAGTATAAAGTTTGTATTTTTGCGAATCAACTTTCTTTTCTGGTTTCTTATTATTGGTGATATCCATGATTAATTTATTAATATGGTGTACTTCAAAACCATTATTATAAACAATTACTTATAATTCAAGCAACTTAATTAATATCTCGGCTAATTACTGACACTTGTTTTCGGAAATCATTATCAACTATCCTTGGATGATTCTGTGTCAATAGATACCTCGAGCGGCTGTCAACCGTCCGGCTGACTTCCCGCATACACTGTAAAAAATTTCCAACCCTTTTCCGTTTCGTAAAAGATAAATTTCCTTTACGATACGGAAAACAACCGATAAAATATTTTTTCCGAATCACAACAGAAAGTTTTCCTACAGTCATAAAAATAATCTTTTTATATCGTATTAGTTTCCGAAATTAGGAAAATAGCATTGACCGGACTTAATGCGCAGTCTCGCTCTCTGCTGGCGTATGAAAGGCGTGGCGTCACGTGATTGATAACAGAACAGAATAGAGATTTTCGATGAAGAAGACCTACGCCATGTTGTTAAATATTGGACAATTGTTCTACGTAGTTCTAACTTCGCAATGCTAAGTACTAAAATTTATGTGATTTTTAATATTTGGAATTTGATATGTCCATATATTTACAGTGCATGATTATCAAACCGAATAACATGTTTAAGGAGCTGCGTAGCCTGAAATAAAATGCATATTATCTTATTTCTCGCAAAGTTTATTTTTTATGAGAAAAATATCCCCAATCAAAAAAATATTTTGATGTGCCAGAAATTTCTAACTTAGATATTATCTTAATAAAAACTCAATTTTTGTAGACTGCTTTTTAAATAGTTTTTAACTTATTCTAAATTCAGGTACTTGTTTATTTGTTTAATTCTGTAAGGCATCCAGTGTTGAATTCAGGAGATAGCCGGGGGAGGGGGGGGGGACATTCCTCTCTCCCGGAGCATTGAAATGGCCACCCCTTCTGAAGATTTCGGATTTTATGATTTAATGGTCAAAAAGTGCAATTCCCCCCCCCCCCCCCCTCCCTCGGAACTCTATAATATGCCCCCAGGAGCCACAGAAATCCCTCTCGGAGAAAAATGCCTGAATTCAACACTGAAGATATCAATAAATACCTATGATCTTAAAATAAATTCATGAGATTTTTCTGTGTTCGATGCCATATCAGAATCATATATTGTCTTTTTTTTTCAGGTACTACATTATTATAGAATCTGTTTAACATTTTATTATTTGTAGTGTATTAAAATTCAATTAAAAAGGAATGTCCATTAAATTCTGTAATGTTGATTAAAAAATTGAGAAATGTATGTCAGGGTGCTATAACGAAATTTATAATGGTATATGGTAAAATAAATTTCAGTTGTCTTTTAATATCAGACAATATTTTAGTTGTGAAAAACGTAAAGTAGAATATGCTTAATACCTTGAGGTTGATTTTACCTATATTCATGCTGTAAAAGCTTGCATACAGAAGCTTTCAACTGCCCCACCCTGTATATTCAAATTTAATTTATTAAATTTTATTTTTCTCACATTATTTTGAAAATAAAAAATGACTTTTAATCTTTTCTAATAATTTAAAATAAATAGAATAAAAAAAGCAAACAGGGAATTTTTGTCAGTAGAGGTGGGGGGGGGGGGAGGATTTATTTTAAAAATATAAAGCTTCAATTCTTCATTTAAAAATTAAAAAATTAAAAAAAAGAAAGAAAAAGAAAACCTGTAATAGCTTTTGTTACATTTCTGTATTGTTTTTCATCCTAATTTATATAAAAATTATCTTGTATGTGGGTTTCTAACAAAAAAAAATATCTAATTTGATTTTATTTCATATTTGTGCTTTCCTTTAACTAAATCTTGTCATGTATTTAAATGCACGTGTTAATACTGTGCAAATTTCAAGAAATAAAAAATGTTCAAATGAGTCATAATGTCACATATAAATCATAAATGTTCTGAAAATTCTGCTATTTTTGGAGTTCACAGAACCCGAAATATCATTGTAATAGAATTTTTTTTTAGCTCACAGGTTATCAAAGCCGGACCCCCCCCCCCCCTCCCCCCGCTTAATTTACATAAATAGGTTTTTCATGCAGAATTATCCGATTTTAAATTTTCAAATTTTATGTATATGTTCATTCTGATAATCCGATTCCTTGATTAGTTTTGGGGGTTAAATTGCTAAGTATAAAAGGGGGAGGGGGAACGGGGGCTGATCCCCAGTTAATTTATATAAATGGGTTTTTCATGCAGAATTATCAGTTTTGTTTCAAATTTTATACATAGGTTCATTCTGATAAGGCGCTTCCCTGATCAGTTTTGGGGGTTCATTTGTTAAGTTTACATGAGGGAACTGGGGGCTAATCCCCCCCCCCCTTAATTTTTAGATAATGTGTTTTTCATGCAGAAATATCCGATTTGTTTCAAATTTTGTATATAGGTTCATTCCAATAAGGCGCTTCTCTGATCAGCTTTGGGGGTTCAATGGTTAAATATAAAGGGGGAACAGGGGCGAATCCCCTCCCTAAATTAAATAAATGGGGTTTTCATGCAGAATTACACAATTTGCTTCAAATTTTGTATATAGCTTCATTGTGATAAGGCGTTTCCTTCATTAGTTTTGGGGGTTCATTGGTTAAGTATAAAGAGGGCAACGGTCATTAATCCCCCCACCCCCTTAATTTAGGTAAATGGGTTTTTCATGCAGAATTATCCGATTTGTTTCAAATATTGTATATAGGTTCATTCTGATAAGGCGCTTCTCTGATTATCTTTGGGGGTTCATTGGTTAAGTATACAGGGCGGAACTGGGGGGCTAATCCCCCCTTAATTTAGATAATGGGTTTTTCATGCAGAATTATCCGATTTGTTTCAAATATTCTATATAGGTTCATTGTGATAAGGCGCTTCCCCGGATCAGTTTTGGGGGTTCAATGGTTAAATATAAAGGGGAACAGGGGCTAATCCCCCCCCCTCTCTAAAATAAAGAAATTGTTTTTTCATGCAAAATTACCCAATTTGCTTCGTATTTTGTACATAAGTTCATTGTGATAAGTCGCTTCCCTGATTAGTTTTGGGAGTTCAATGGTAAAGTATAAACGAGGGGAACGGGGGCCAATCCTACCCTTAATTTAGATAAATGGGTTTTTCATGCAGCATTATCTAACTTGCTTCAAATTTTGTATGTAGGTACATTGGTGAAGTATAAAGGGGAGAACAGGGACTAATTCCTCCCTCCCCCCTCTCTCAATTGAGAAAAATGATTTTTTAAAGCAGAATTATCCAATTGTTTCAATTTTTTTTATAAAAGGTTCATTCTGATAAGGTGCTTCCTTGATTAGTTTTGGGGGTTCAATGGTAAAGTATAAAGGGAGCGAAATGGGACTAATCCCCCCTTAATTTATGTAATGGGTTTTTCATGCAGAATTATCAGATTTGCTTAAAATTTTGTATTAGGTTGTTTCTGATAAGGCGCTTCCCTGATCAGTTTTGGGGGTTCAATGGTTAAATATAAAGGGGGAACAGAGGCTAGTCCCCCTAAATTAAATAAGTGGGTTTTACATGCAAAATTACCCAATTTGCTTCATATTTTGTACATAAGTTCATTGTGATAAGTCGTTTCCCTGATTAGTTTTGGGAGTTCAATGGTAAAGTATTAAGAGAGGAACGGTGATTAATCCCCCCCCCCCTTAATTTACATAAATGGGTTTTTCATGCAGAATTATCAGATTTGCTTAAAATTTTGTATATGGATTGTTTCTGATAAGACGCTTCCCTGATCAGTTTTGGGGGTTCAATGGTTAAATATATAGGCGGGACAAGGGCTAATCCCCTTATATTAAATAAATGGGTTTTTCATGCAAAATTACCCAATTTCCTTTAAATTTTGTATATAACACATGGGCTGATAAGTTCCCGGTCTGGCACACAGATGGCGTTGCAATTGCCGAACCGATGCTTTTTTGTTAGTAAATACTAACCTTTAAAAGGTAGCAGAAAAGATGTCATGATGATTCGCCGTGTGGATAAAACGTTAGAGTGGTTTTATTTGAACAACTTTGTTGATAAACAAAAAAAATGCATAAACAAGAATTTCAAGAATTGTATTTTGATGGGAAAAAACACTGTTCAAACAAAAGCTTGGCTTGATAAGCATTATCTGGACGCTGCACCAGGTAAATCAAACATTATTGACTGGTTTGCTGAATTTAAACGTGGTCGTACGGACACCAGTGATGCACCACGCAAAAGAGGTGGTTACTCCGGAAAACATAAAAATAGTCCAAAAAATCGTTTTGGGGAACCATAAAGTGAAGTTGCAGGCGATAGCTCAGACTCTGAAGATATCCAAGAAACGTGTAGGTTTTATTTTGAATGAGCATTTGTCTATGAAAAAGCTGTTGTCAAAGTGGCTTCCGCGCGTGTTGACTTTTGACCAAAAACAACAATGAGTCAATGATTTAGAACACTGTTTGGAGCTTTTTCGTTATAAAATTGTTATTTATTATTAAACTATTATTATTATTTATTTATTAAATTATTATTATTATTTATTTATTTATTAAATTATTATTATTATTTATTTATTTATTAAATTATTATTATTATTTATTTATTTATTAAATTATTATTAAAGTTATGTTATTTATTAAAGTTATAAAGTCATAAAGTTTTGTTAAAAAGTTGTGTTTTCTTTATTAGACCAGGAACTTATCAGCCCATGTGTTAGCTTCATTGTGATAAGGCGCTTCCTTCATTAGTTTTGGTTGTTCATTGGTTAAGTATAAAGAGGGGGACGGTGATTAATCCCCCCCCTTACTTTAGATAAATGACTTTTTTATTCAGAATTATCAGATTTGTTTCAATTTTTATATATAGGTTCATTGTGATAACGCGCTTCCCCGGATCAGTTTTGGGGGTTCATTGGTTAAATATAAAGGGGGGAACGTGGTCCAATCCCCCGTAATTTGGATAAATTGATTTTTCATGCTGAATTATACAATTTGCTTCAAATTTTGCATATAGGTTCATTGTGATAAGGCGCTTCCCTGATTAGTTTTGGGGGTCCAATTGCTAAGTATAAAAGGGGTGGAACGGGGGCTGATCCCCCCTTTAATTTAGATAAATATGTTTTTCATGCAGAATTATCCAATTTGCTTCAAATTTTGAATATAGGTTCATTCTGATAAGGCGCTTCCCTGATTAGTTTTTTTTTTTTTTTTTTTTTTTTTTTTTTTTTTTTTTGGGGGGGGGGGGGCTGTTGGTTAAGTATAAATGGGGAACGGGGACTAATTGTCCATTTTAATTTAGATAAATAGTTTTTTCATGCCGAATTATCCAATTTGCTTCAAATTTTGAATATAGGTTCATTCTGATAAGGCGCTTACATGATTCGTTTTTTTTTTTTTTTTTTTTTTTTTTTTTTTTTTTTTTTTGGGAGGGGGGGGGGGGGGGCTGTTGGTTAAGTATAAATGGGGAACGGGGACTAATTGTCCATTTTAATTTAGATAAATAGTTTTTTCATGCCGAATTATCCAATTTGCTTCAAATTTTGAATATAGGTTCATTCTGATAAGGCGCTTACATGATTCGTTTTTTTTTTTTTTTTTTTTTTTTTGGGAGGGGGGGGCTGTTGGTTAAGTATAAATGGGGAACGGGGACTAATTGTCCATTTTAATTTAGATAAATAGTTTTTTCATGCCGAATTATCCAATTTGCTTCAAATTTTGAATATAGGTTCATTCTGATAAGGCGCTTACATGATTCGTTTTTTTTTTTTTTTTTTTTTTTTTTTTTTTTGGGGGGGGGGGGGGGGGCTGTTGGTTAAGTATAAATGGGGAACGGGGACTAATTGTCCATTTTAATTTAGATAAATAGTTTTTTCATGCCGAATTATCCAATTTGCTTCAAATGTTGTATACCGGTTTATTTTGATAAGGCGCTTCCCTGATTAGATTTGGACGTTTATTGGTTAAGTATAAAGGACCTAAATAGGGGAGCTAATGACCCCCCCCCTCCCCTTTTTCTTTGAAATACGAGTATAATATGCAAATAGTGTGAATAGCCTGTGAGCTCAATGCCATCAGTTTGACTGAGCACTTTTCTTTTTATTATTTTATTTCCAATTTAATGTATATAAATTTTTTTAATTAATATACTTTTTAAAAAGTTAGTATCCAGCCGAATATTTGATAATCTGCTAAATCACTATTTGTTACATATCGTAAAATTATTGTTATGTTTTTCTACTATATTCCTGTGGTACCATTTTTTTTTTCTTTTAATGCTGATTGTGAAATCCCATAGTAACCTATGTAAATTTTAAAGAAATGATAAATTCAGTTATACAATTATCAAAATATAGCTTTCACCAGCAGGAAACAGATGTCCAATGCTGGTAGAGTACATTTTTAAAAATTTCCTTAAATTTTAAATTTTTTAAAAATTTTATGAATTTTGAATTCTTTATTCAAAGGAAAATTTTCAAATATTTTGTTCTTAAAAATACTTATCGCTGAAGACGAAGTGTCCCCTTAATCATTCTTTGCTCTTGTGCTGTTTTTTATCTTTTTAAATATACATGGTCACTAGCAATTAGTACAATAAAAAAAATTAATATTATTACTGTTATTATTACAGGATAATACTGCAGTGATCAATGTCGCCTTACAGCTAGAACAGATCATCCTTGCCTAATAGAGAATGAGGATGATAGAAAGGACGTCAAGGTGTTTTCGTATGTTGATGGTGTGACACTTTTTTCGGAGAAATGTTCAACTGAGTCAATTTCGTTGCTGTAGCATCCTACTGGGTGTTTAATTAAGACTGTTATCAGGCCGGAATCTAGGCAGGCTTTTTTACTAACTGCATCAATTCTAAAGGAATAAAAGCCAATAGAAATCATAGCATAAATACAGTGCTGTAATTTGTTTTATTAAAACATTTTGATTTATAGTTTTGTTGAAAATAAATTTTATTTTTCAGTATAAATGTTTGTTTTATTTTTTCTGTCTTTTGTTAGCCAGAAAAAATCGAGTAATTTATATATTTTTAAAAAAATTGTATTTTGTCAATACGTGCAATTTAATGTTTGTGTAAATTAAATGCGCTTGATTTATTTTAATAAGTTTAAGTAAAAAAAAAATAGCACATACATATTTGCTAAGACCGATTTTTTATTGAATGCACTCTTATTTTATAGATATTTTTTCTGAATTATTTGCAATTTTTAATATTCTGCTATTAAGTGATCTGCCATTGAGGAATAAAAGACTCACAAACATTTATTTCTTTGTTATTAATCATGATAAAAAAAATTTGTAATCAATATACTTTTTAAAAAGTTAGTACTCAGCCGAATATACATATATAGATAGTCTGCTAAATCTCTATTTGTTACATTTTGTAAAATTATCACGTTTTTCTACTATATTTCTGTGTCATCATTTTTTCCCTTTAATGCTAATTGTGAAATCCCATGGTAACCTATGGAAATTTTAAAGAGGTGATAAATTCCTTTATACAATTATCAAAATATAGCTTTCACCAGCAGGAAACAGATGTCCAATACTGGTATTGTACATTTTTTAAAATTTCTTTAATTTTTAAGAATTTTTTTAAAAAGTATTTTTATTTTAATTTATATTTAAAATATATATATATATTAACTGACAACTGGACTTCCACTGTAAGTAAGTGCTTATATATTCCATATTTTTGCTTTTTTAATTTCTAAAGAGTTTATAAGTATTATTCACAAGTCCTTATTTTATTTCTTCAAAATATAATGCAGGTTTTAAGTTATCAAATTGGCTTTTGATAAGTTTATTTAGCTGATTCGCCAGATTGGTGTTATAACTTTTACTTCAATATAATCTTTTGTTAAAATATTGTATGCAAGTACATGATTTTGGAAAGAATTTTTTTAATTACTTTTTTTACAGCAATTGGTAAATTTTGGTATCTTTTGAAATCTAAGCATAGTTTCATTGCCAATTTCTTCAACGTTATCTAATCAGTTATAATACAGAAAGTTCAGAAATCTTAAAATATTTAGATCAATATAATTGAAATTATATTTCAGCACTGTAATCTCAATTTAAATTAAATAATTGCTAAATAACATTTGTATAGTCTAACAATTTTTAATCAGGGTTCATTGATTTAAATCAACTTGATTTCAATCCTGATTTAAATCAACTGATTTATTTAAATACACTTTTTTTTTTCAAATTTAGGTTAAGATATTTCATTATAAATATTATTTTTGACAACAATACATTGTAAATTTAAGGACTGGGAGAGACAGAACTCAAAATCCTTGCTTTTTGAATTTTATTTAAATCAAATATCACACTTAAAAATAAAAATTCTATTTTAAAAATAGAGAATCTCAGCTGAGAAATGTTAAAAGATTAAAGCATAAATTTTTTTGTTAAAAAAATATGTACAAATCTTATGTGAATTTTTTAATACAAAAACATGGAGAGTTTCTGTGAGGATTTGTAAAACGTTAGAATAAATAAATATAGGTCAATCAAAAGTATATTTATTGTTATTTATGTTGATATCTCATGACTTCATTGTGCACATGTAAATAACAAATGGTTTGATATTCCAATGTACTTTATTTATGGAAAGATTCGGAAAATAAAGATTACATGGTTAGTAATACTCTGAAATGTTTTTATATATTTTTTAATATAATTTTAATTTTAATTACTTATAAATGTAAACTAATAAACAACTAAAGTTTTAAAATCTTTAAAAAAAAATCAAACACCTGATATAAAAGTTTCTTTTATTTTAAATAAAAAAAATAAAACTTTAATTCATTGCAAACTCTGTAATCGCTTATAAAGAACTCATAAAGCTGGAAAATTGGTATTTCTTTTCAAACATTTTAATAACAAAGAATAATTTTTTCAGATCCATTGAAATTTATACCCAGATAATCATAAGTATTTTTAATATATGCTCCAACTTCATTAAATGAATAGTGTATGTATTCTGTATTCCAGAGTAGTGTATATAATCTGGAATAGGTATGTTTAAAGGAATACTGTATATAATCCAGATCTAGAGTAGGATGTTTAAAATTTCATTTTTTTTTTCTGAATAAAATTCTTACATTATCTTTTATATTTTAAGATTTTTAATCGAGAAATTTGGTCAAAACAAAAAGATTTAGCTTTTAGTAATGAAGAGTTTATATGCTTTTTATTTTATCAAAGGGGTAATTTAAGGTGGTATATATTTTATTCAGAATAGGTCAATAAAAAGTATATTATTAAATTGCAGTTAGTGTAAATAAGTGATATATAACACAAGACAATTTGTTTAATTTATTTCATGTTTTCAAAAGTAAAAGAGAATTCACATTTTCAAATTATATCATTTTCTGTTGCTCCATTTTTTAACTATATTTTTAACTGTTTATATGATTAAAATATTTCAAATTAAACAAGTGAATGAGTTTCTCTATATATTTTTAAATTCAAATAAATTTAAATGAGCTTTTCTAATTATTAATTTTAATGATTTAGTAAAGGTTATTTTACTTTAAAACGCGTAATTTTAAAATTGTATTTTGAATTTAAAAAAAAATAGCTGATTTAAATTTTAACAAAAAATGATTTTCATTTACTGAGCCTTTTTGTTATGTAATTTTCAGTTGAGCTTCAAGTTCAAAGTCTTGTACATTTTCAAATTGTATGGCTTCTGAAAATTGTTTATCATCAACGTATTTATTAGGGTTAGCTGAATTCTGTATATTCTTATAATTTACATGACTTCAAAAGTTTTTAGATTTACTTTATTATTATTATTATTTTATGGCGTTTTAGACAGGAGAAAAAAATTACCTTCCACATAAAAGATAAAAAATTAAAGTTTCAATGCTGCTCTATATAAATTTTCAAAATTTATAAAATAGTTTCTGGATTTTTTTTTTTTTTGTGTGTGTGTGTAATAGCAGAAAAGCACCCAAATTGGGTTATAATAGTTAGGTGCAGCAATGTTCCTAATTGGAAAGTGTCTCTGTGACACAAATTGGGTATAAAAAGTGACAAATTTGAAATATCATATGTATTTGGGGACAAAAAACATTTAATCTCCAAACTGTCACAGTAAAAAACAAAGTTATTCTTCTGGAAACTGTCTTTTTAAATTTAATTAAAGAAAAAATAAGCTTAGAGGGTCATATTCATGCCGAAATTGTAGCAAATTCAATAGATACATCTAATTGGGGCATCATGTTTGTTTTTTTCAGTAAATGTTGCCCTATGATAACAAACTGGAATTCACTCAGTCAAGTAGTTTTGAAATTATGAAAATTTAAAGTTTGTAACTCCTAATCTGTAATCGTTGCAAATCAGACTGTAATGTGGGTAGTGTTTTAAGCATAACTTAAAAACTACTTAGCGGAATCAGCTGTGATTTTTGATTTGCATATTTGAAGTTTTTAGAAATCTATTTCTATTAAAATTAATTTTTTTAATTAATTTAAAAATACATTTTTTTTATAAATTAAACCATAAAATAAACCATAATCTATAATTTTTTAATCGAAATAGATTTCGAAAAGATTCAAATAAAATATATGAATATAAAATTATTACGTCAAGTATTGAATTGTATAAAAAAAACTCCACAAGCTGTTTAACATTAGGAGTTCCAAACTTTAAACGTCATAATTCTTAAACATTTTGACCAAGTGACTTCCCTTTTGGTATCCTTGAGAAAAAGTTACCGAAAGAGGCAAATATAATGTCAAAGTTAGATGTACATATTGAAAAGTTCGGAGTTTTGTGCAACTTAAGAACGAAGACGACCCCATAAGATTGTTTTTTTTTAAGGCGTAAATTAAAAGAAGTTCTCGTTTTTTAAGGAGGGGCGGTCACTATTGTGAGTAAAAAATGTTTTGTATGTTCCTTGTTTTGGATATACAGCAATAGAAAGTCTTTCCAGCATCAATAAAACTTCAATGTTAGTTGCATACACTTCATACGCATGCAACATGTCATATACTTGTGCTACACCCAATGACATAAGTGTGGGTTTTAAATATCCAGTCCAAATTGAAAATATTTTGTTCCGTTTTTAATATCTTATTTAACAGTTTTTTGGCATCCCCTAAATATTTAGTGCCTGGGGAAATCATCTCCCACACACACTTCACCACTGGCTACGCCTATGTATATTCTGGCACTAATAAGCTGGCATCTCTGTACAGTCCACTTTGCTATACAGACAACAGATGAAAAGGTTTGTTTTGGGCACTATTTGGATTTTCTTTTATATCGCTTAAAATATATTAATTTTTTTTTTCCCTAGGAAACATATACACATATTCTAAAGAAAATAAAAGTATATTATGTATTTTATGAACATAAAATCCATTTCATTGTGTACTTTTTATTTATTTATACACTTTTCTTTTACGAGAATTACTTCTTGTTTATAAAGATACTTCCCTAGCATTCCTTGTATAAAATACTTATTTTAAAAAAATGTAAATACCCATGAGCTAAACGTATCAGTATACTTGTAACAAATAAATAAAATTTCAAGCTGATTCTGTATTGTAAAGAAACTTTTGTTATAAAGAGTAGGACCAATAAGAGATGAAAATATTGCTTTTGGACACTGTTTTGATTTCCTTTTATCTCAATTAATTATTATTAAGAATGCATTACATGTAATGCATTTTATGATAACAAATACTTAAAATGTGTGTATGTATTCAAAAAAGTTCTTAATAATATTTAATTGAGATAAAAGGATATCAAAACAGTGTCCAAAAGCAATATTTTCATCTGTTAATGTTCCTACTCTTTAAAACAAAAGTTTCTTTACAATGCAGAAAATTTTCCGATCATAATGAAAAAAAATTCCGTAAAGCAAAGAAAAAGTTTCTATTCTACACAGGAATTTTTAATTTTTTCATGATTAGTTTACTGACTGATTCGGAAAAGTTTCCTTTTTAAAACGGAATACTTTCTGTCTATTCTACCGTTCTACCAAGACATTTCTTAGTGTGAATGGAAAGTTTTCCTTTTTAAAACGGAATACTTTCTGTCTATTCTACCGTTCTACCAAAACGTTTCTTTATGTGAATGGAAAGATTTCCGTAAGACTCAGGAATTTATTCTGTGTCTAAAGATTAGTTTCTGAATCAAACAGGAAAAGTTTCCTGACGGAAAGAAAAAACTTTCGTTTTTTTTTTCCGTGTTGGTTCGGAAAAGTTTCCTGTACTATACGGGCAACTGGAAATCCTATTCCTACCGGAAACTTTTCCGAATTTTTTTTTACAGTGAGTAAAGTTTGAGTGTAACGGAAAAAATGCGTTTTTTTTTTCAAAAATTATATGATCTAGAAAAATCGCTATGATTTTCCTGCAAGGTTTAAATAAACTTCTACTACCCCTAATTTTGTCATGATTTTAGATTTAGTAAATTCGGAAATAGAGGGGGGAGGGCATATTTTTGCAGTACATTTTCGACGATATCTCTGAAAATACAATACCGAAAATTAAAATAAATATATTTTTGAGTTCGGTATTGCGAGATCTTTCACCTGATACCCCACACGATATACAAAAAGAATTTTTTTAAAGTAATTTAAATAACCCCCTAAATTTTACCTAAACATATTTATGAATGGCTAATAATCTGAAAATATGTGGGTTAATACACAGAGAAAAATGACACTTTCAAATCTGAGTAAATCGATGTTTTCATTTTGTTATGAAACTTTTGTTTCAAATAGGACGATCCAATGCTTTCGGTTCTGAAATACCAGAAATACTCAGAATATTGAAACACGGACATACTTCAAAACTGAGCTCTTAGAGGTCAGTCCATACTCATTTTTGAAACATGGACATACTAAAAAAATGATTAGGATCAGTTCAAACTCATTTTTGAAACATGGACATATTCAAAAAGGAGCGCACATTGAAGTCAGTTCATACTCATTTTTTGTAACATGGACATACCCAAATAGGAGCACATGATGTTTTAATCTCGAGTGCGTGCATGTTTTCAGAAATGAGTATATACATGTTTCAAACTTGAGTAATTTCGGAGCCATTTTGACTATGTGACATACTCAGATTTGAGTAATTTCGGAGCCATTCTGACTATGTGACATACTCAGATTTGAGTAATTTCGGAGCCATTTTGACTATGTGACATACTCAGATTTGAATATGTTTTGTTCAGTTTTGAAAATGTCGTTTTTAGAGTGTGGGCTTTATAACTTTCCCAAGTTTGAACTTTCCACGTCCCATAGTTTACGAGAAAAAGGGCTCTGACAGACGGACAGAGAGACACAGGAGTGATCTTATAATGGTTCCGTTTTTACTTTTTAAGCACGGAATCCTAAAATTTTAAAACTGTGTAGAAAACTAAAATTGTATATTATCCACTGCAATTCTAAACTAAGTATTTTTAAAAAAATGGTTGTACATTTATGTAAGCAATGTAATAACTCAGTGTTCAAGTTGCATGCGCACCTTCGCAGTCCTTTGGTTGCAAAAAATAATAATCTGGTATGTTTATAATGTAAACATGAGTCAACAACAATAATTATATAGAGTTTATTCTTTGCTTTTTAACAAAATACTTTAATTTTCTTTTCCAAAAAGAGTGTTGACTTTTAAATATCCTTACAGTTCAGGTAAAATTCGTGTTCGAGGAGATAAGTGCAATTACTATGTCTTGGCAAAAGTTGAAATTGCATCATAAGTTGAAATTTATTTTTGTCTGTGGGGGAGGAGAAGGAGGGGTGACAGTCTCTTTATATTTCGATTTTTTACAGTGAAACTAGCATAACGTAGCAGTATTTTCTTAACGTTACACAATAGAAATCAGTCTTTAGTCTATATCTATAGTATTGAAATAAAACAAAGGAAATTCGTTGAATCGTGAAGGTTTTAGGTAGTAATATTCTTAAGGTGAGATAAAACAAATTAATAAAGATCTCTTTTATTTTTGAATGAATACTATATTAGTGCGATTTCAGTTTACTGTCTCTAAAGGAAGCAGGTTGTGAACCCGTTTTTATTATTATATATAAATTTTTTAAGAAAAATGTAATAAAAATTTATATTAATAAATGAATTAATTATACATATCATTTATTACACTAATTTATTTTGTTGCAGTGTTCTGATGTTTAAATATCACTATCATTAGCACCATTTTGGATGCTATTATTTTAAATAGCACTACAAAGGATGTGAATTTTCTTTTCACTTTTCTTAACACCGTACAACCAACTTGAGTGAAAAATATGTCTTGACCGGGGATCGAACCCAGATACCGTGCACCAAGTGCTTTACCAAGTAAGCCATCCCGACGACATCCTGTTTGGCACTTCTTTCGTAGTATATTTTGGCAAGGCTGCAACTCCGCAACGCAAGATGGAACGTCAACATGAGCACACTATCAGTGGCGTACATGAGACGAATAAATTCCCAGCATAGGATAATAAATATTTAAATTTTCAGAAAGACTAAAATTATTTTATTATTATTTTTTTT
Source organism: Maratus michaelseni (assembly GCA_963931845.1). Taxonomy (NCBI): domain Eukaryota; kingdom Metazoa; phylum Arthropoda; class Arachnida; order Araneae; family Salticidae; genus Maratus; species Maratus michaelseni. Next base: position 343,971,776 of record OZ007591.1, on the reverse strand, counting down.
AATCGCCTGTGTTTTCTTTCTTAAAATAAATTTTTTTTTTTTCAATTTCTGATGTTGTTCGTAAAAAAAAAAAAAAAAAAAAAACGCATATAAAGGGTACATTTACAATGCATTATTTCTGTGTGTGTTTATCACCTGATACTTTTTAATACTTTGTGATAAACTTGATCAAGAACGGATTTTGATACAAACTTTTAATAATGGCATCAAAATTGAAAGTCCATTTATGCTGTTATTTGATTGAATTGTTATAATACGAATATCCTTTCAACAATAATTGTTAAAGTGTATCATTTGCTGCTTTTTATTTTATTTTATTTTTTTTACTTTTTTAATAAGGGAGACATTGCCTTAAAAAAAGTACATTAAATAAAACTTGTGCTTGAATAATTGACTGAAATTACCATGTAATTTTAATATACATCATTAGTTGAAGCTTGTTTAGTTTAGGTTTTTGTATGTGTGTATGGAGGAGGGGGGAGGGTGGAATTATAAATGCTTCCTGACATTTATATTTGCTTACAGGGAAGCTTATATATAATATATATATAAATTTTACAGCAGGTTGTGTGATATTAATTAAAAAAAGAAGGATAAACAAGTGGTTAAATGTGATCGAAGATCACACAAAAGGTTTAGTTTAATATTCCTTTCAAAACACTTTATCATTTTTTTAATAAATCCAAATAAATTTCATTTTCAAAGAAAAAAATGTCATGTTTTTTATAAAGTAAAAGTTTACCGTTTCTTTTTTCTCGTTTTTCTAAAATCTGAACCGGTCCGATAGCGGGCGAAGCTCGCTATTATACTGTGTCATAATAATATATTTCATGTGGACTAAATGCGATATATAAAAAAAAACCAATTTCGAAATTAAACATGTTGTATAGATACCTTCAAAATCTTAAAATATGCCAATATTACCATAATCGCGGGTTATCATGATTCAATCGCGACCTACGTAATACAGTATTACGTAGTTCGCGATTCAATACGTTCTTCAAACTCATATGACATTATAATCACTTGCTGACGTCATATCTACTTGCTTTCTCTATTACTCTCTTTGTATTATTCTCAAACATTTGAAAAAGTCCGTTAAACTTCCAATATGACGTCAGATTAATTTTCTTTTTAATTCTCTAATGACATCATATTAACCGGCTTTCTGTACTTACACATACTCATACTTCTTGTATTATTGAGAAACGTTTGGAAATTTCCATTTTATTACCAATATGACGTCATATTAATCTTTTTTTCAATTGGTGAAACTTTTTATTTCATTTTCATTTTTCACGTGGAAATCTTTCAATAGAAAATTAATTATTGTAGAATTTTTTTTATTGTGGATTTTTAATTGTTGGCAACTGCTGTAACGAAAAATGCTTAAATTTAATAGGAAAAGGCTGTTAGACTTTTGGTTTTTTATCTCTCTATATTAAAAAAAATACGATTTTTTCAAAATTTTGTGATTTTGAGCTTCTTAGTAGGTATTCAGTTATAACTACACAAAATTTCTAGTCTGTATTAACATACAGACTTGAAATTTTGTTATAGTTTCTGAGAACCGGCTCTGTGACGGACAGACAACATAGCGAGACGAATAGGGTTTCGTGAGATGAGCGAATCCCTACAAACTAAAATTTTGTAATTATATTTCAATTAGAATAAGTAATATTATTTGTTAAATGCTGGTTTTATACAAATGTTACTTTTTATTAAATATTAAATTTATAAAGATCGTACGCGCTTACTATTCGAGAAAGGGGGCATGTCTCCTTGAAATTTTGAGAAGAGGTGTGTCCTCTCCCCCCCCCCCCCTGCCTCGCCTTAAAATACAGAGTGAGCTTAAAGTATCTCACTGATTACAAATTTATTATGGATGACCTATTATACTACAGCATATGTTTTTTCGACCCTTCCCCCCCCTCCTGAAATTTTAATAAGTTGGCGCCTCTTATACAAACACATATAAATAAATATAAAGCTATCTTTTAAGGAAGATTTTTATATAAAGTACTTAAATATCAATATTTTCGTTTTTAAAAAATAAAATCTGGAACAATGCTTATTTATTGTGTATTGTTACATAAGAAAAATACAATACTTATAAGATCCAAGTTCTTTTTCTTCTGGCATAAAGATAATTTACAAATAAAACTGTATTAGTTGTTGATTTTTTTGCACATTCAAACCGCACAATAAGTATTCATGATAACATTGTGATTATACATGTGCCAGGCTTTATTCATCATTTAAAAATTCTTATTATAAAAGCATTGGGAATTATTTTAATTTCAATTTGGCAAGTAAGGTTTGTGTTTGATTATTTTAATTTTTATTGATATTGTTCAAAAATTTATTTTTTATTAATGAAAATATAAATTACAAATAGTTAATTTTAAGTATCTCATTAGGTATCTTAGAACTGATAAAAATTAAAAATATTTAGGATTTGCATTAATGAATTATTATTGACTACGAAAATATTGTTTTATTCACATGCAAAAATTCTTTCATTTTAATAATGCGCATGTTGATTTCTAATCACTGAAGATAATTGTAAACTATACAAATTTGGAATATATCAAAAATTATTCTCAGTAATTGGTACAGACTGCTTTGAAATAATTAAAATAAGCAAAATTATTATTAAATAATGAAATTCTGTCTGCATTAGACGATGTGAAATTGGCGTATAAGCAAAATGATTCACTAATAACATTTTTACGATTCAGAGAAGCAATTTTTGAAATTTATGTGGCTGAATTATTTTATTCTGAAGATACGTGGAATTTTATTATTAATCGTATAATTATTGATTTATAACATTGTCACAGTACAACAGACTACAAAATTTAACCCTTTGCAATCCAGAGACTAACAGGAAAGGTGGAGAACATTCCATATATTGCTTTTAATATATTTTTTAATAACACTAAAGATATATTTTTAATTTTAATTTAGATATTAAAATTAAACTTTCTAATTTTGTAATATATAAGTATTAGCATTTTATGGCGATCGACTGTTAATCATGATTAACAGTAAATTTTCATCGAATGTTAAATGTCGGCATTCAAAAATATACGTTTTTTAAACAATTAAGTTTGAGCCTAAATAGTTCATAGAAACAAATATGATGTAAGGACAGCAGCTACTGAAGCTTTAAAAAGAGAGGTGTCATTTATTTCTGTTTAAAATGGATGAGAAAATTTTTAAATAATCGTCAAATAAACACCCATAGAACGGCTTCGTCTCATAACGTTATATAATCGTTCTGTGTACTGGCGTGGTATTTTACCTCTGTAAATTCTACCCTCTGTAAATTCTAATATCATAAGTGCATTTTTTTAAAAAGTGATTATAGATTATAAATTTTTCTATACAAACACATTTTTTCTATATAACGCTAATAATTCAAAATCTTTCTAAACATTTTTACATAAATATCTGTAATATTCCCAATGCGATTATTGATGAATGCCAGGCTACGATGTCTCCGAACTCAACAACAACAACAATAATAATAATAAAATACTTCGTTATTCAACACTAATTGAAGATAAAACTTTAATTTCTTTTATTTTCTGATTTTATGTTTATACTTCTTATTATTTTTAGTTTCTAAAAAAAAAAATAATATTTTATTTTACTTTACTTTTTTGCTTTAATATTTATACGACACTTCGAACAACAACAACAACAAAAATATATGGCTATCACTGAAAAGTCCCCTTGTATCCTTGGACTTTTCTCCTTCATCTCGACTATTTCGAGCAATTGGATATTATACAGTATGGGATCACAAATACAGAATGCTCGGGAAAACTGCTTTCCCTGATTTTAGGTCTTCACTAAAAAAAAACAAGTCTACAAACGGCAATAATATATGATGGAATTTCAGTATCCATTCTGTTTAAAATAATAGTACTTATAATTTGTTCTTTTAAAAGTAGTCAAAATAAAAAATCTTTTAGAAAACAATCAAATGTATATATTTTTTTAAAAAAGCTAAAACTTTTTTTTTTCTTAAAGCCGATTTGAACGATTTGAATAACGATTAATCAAATAATTGAATTAACAAATTGGCAAAGAAAAAGAAATATCGAAAGTGTGCATATCTAATTTTAGAAAAACCTTAACTACATCAGAACATAAAACTAATGGTTGGAGGCCACCGTAATACTTACCCATCATGGATATGAATATTTCGAAAGTCCGAAAAAATAGTTCCGGATAACTAAGGTTACTGAAATTCAATAGGCTTTGTCGCACTATTACATTCTAAGTACATACCAAATTATTTCAAGCCTCTATCTCAATTTGTTCTGCAGATAGTGTTTAAAACTGTGGCTTGATGACGTCATAAACTTTAAATCGGGGCTAACGAAAGAGAAAGGCTACCGCGGTGCTTTACGCGTATCTTTTTTTTACAGACCACCGGAGTCACGTGATGCTCAAATGCACCAATGCAAGTGTACGAAAAGAGCAACACGTCACTCTGGCGGTCTGTAAAAAAAGATGGAATGCACCGCGGTAGCCTGTCTTTTTCGTTAGCCTCGGTTTAAATGCTCTATTATTGAATTGCACAAAAGAAACATGCTTATAACTCCAAAAATGATAATCATACTAACTAACAGTTTACTGCGTCGGATTCAGCGTCTCATTTCCAATTAAAATGTATCTTTGAATTGAAATTTGAATGAAATACAAAGTTATGAAAAATCGAAGAGTGTGGAAAATATAATTATAAATATCTCGGCAACTCATTAACCGATCGACTTCATTCTTTATGCAAAATTTATGTTTTGTTTATTGTCTTTTATAATCACTCCTTCAAACAAACAATTTCTAAAATTTTTATATACTTTTAATAAGAACGAATATTTCGGGAGTCCGAAACAAATAGTTCCGGATAATCGAGGTTACTGAAATTCAATAAGCTTCTTCTCATTATTACATACAAAGTACATACCAAATTTCACGTCTCTATCTCAATTTGTTCGGGAGATAGAGCGTTTACAGACACAAAGACGGCAATTTTTTTTCCAAAAAAATATGTATTTCGGAATCTCAAGTGTCTGAAACGCGTAAATCCTTCAATTTTTTTTTTTTCGATTTTCAACACAATTGCAAGATTTACCCTATACTACGTATGATGGGTGTAAGTAATTATAGCTACCGTTAAAAAAAGAAAGCAAAAAACAGAGGGAGTTAATTAGTGTTTTACAGCTATCCTGAGCGAGGGACGCGGAACCCTCTCCTCATGTCGCATAGTGACTCATTTTAGGTATAGATTTCGTAAGAAATACTACCTATTACATTCTCACCTAAGTTGGAATTTTTGAAAAATATTTGCAGATCTACGCCGATCATGACACCCAGAACCCAAAACCACCCCCAGTTCAAAACTTTATCTATCTATCTATCTATCTATCTATCTATCTATCTATCTATGTCACAAACTGATACATAAAATCAAGGGGCATAAAATCTCGGTCACGGTCGTTAATGGGCAAAATCGAACCAAGGGGGGGGGGGAGAAAAAAAATTATAGCTTCGTCAATTCACAAGATATCAAATCCGCTTAAATTTATTATAAATCCTCTTAATATTATCTAAAACTTTTATATTGACAAGTTTTTTATAGGACCAACCCTTATAGCAAAAAAAAAAAAAAAAATTAAAAAAAAAAAAAAAAACTCCTGCCGGCTCCGCCTGCAAACAAGGTATTTTTCGAAGTAGGCGGTTCCAACTCCCGCATCTTTTCGAAACTGATACATAAAATCAAGGGGCATAAATTCTCGGTCACGGTCGTTAATGGGCAAAATCGAACCAGGGGGGGGGGCTTTTGTGAAAACATAAAAAAAACCCATAATTTCTTAATTATGATACGTATCAAATCCGTTTGAAGTTATTATTACTTCTAGGAGAAGAGCCGAAAATTTATGTATGACAGATTTTTGATATAATTAAAAATGGCCCCAAGGGGGGGAAGGGGGGGTTTAGACGAAAAAAATTCATAACTTCGTCAATTCACAAGATTTCAAATCCGCTTAAATTTATTATAACTCCTCTTAATATTATCTAAAACTTTTATATTGACAAGTTTTTTATAGGACCAACTCTTATAGCAAAAAAAAAAATCCCTGCTGGCTCCCGCTTGCAAACAAGTTAGGTTTCGAAGTAGGCGGTTCCAACTGTCGCATCATGGCAAAAAGGTAATTTCTTCCGCAATTCCCAACAAACATGCGCCCCACTGTCTGCGTTTTCGAAATCTACCTGTGCCTGTAGACCGAGTCGTCAGGGATTTTTTTATAGTCGATTGTTTCCACGTGGAAAGCTTGTTTAAAGTAGGTCGCATCCCTTGTAAAATTATAGTAAAGCCGATAATCTTTATTTGCCAGACACTTTAGACATGTCCGATAATTTTAATTGTTTCATCTGATTCGGCTTTTCTTTCCTTTCTGCAACACCTCTTTTATTAGAATTATTATTATTATATATATTTTTTTTCTGGTAAGAAAAAGTTTCGGATTCCGTATTGGAGATCTCATACTTACTTTAATTCCTTTTTCTGTGTTATTACTAATCTGATTTTTAATTTTTATTATGTTTCTCATTTTTAATCCTATCCTAAATGCTGGGTTATGATGATATGAAAATTATAGTATGATGGGTAAGTATCTTTATTACTTACCCATCATACGTAGTATAGGGTAAGTCTTGTAATCGTTTTAAAAATCGAAGAAAAAATTTTGACGGATTTACACGTTTCAGACACTGGAGATTCCGAAAAACATATTTTTCAATACATATAAAAAAATAAAATAAATCCGTCCGTCTGTCTGTGTGTGTGTCTGTAAACGCTCTATCTGCCGAACAAATTGAGATAGAGACTTAAAATTTGATATATGTACTTAGTATGTAATAATGAGAAGAAGTTTATTGAATTTCAGTAACCTCGATTATCCGGGACTATTTTTTTTTTCGTACTCTCGAAATATTCGTTCTAATAAAAGGTATATAAAAATTTTCGAATTTTTTTTTTTTTTAAATTGATAAAAAAAAAAAAAGCATAAAGAATGAAGTCGATCGGATAATGAGTTGCCGAGATATTTGTAATCACATTTTCCACACTCTTCAATTTTTCATGACCCTGTATTTCATTCAAATTTCAATTCAAAGATATATATTAATTGGAAATGACACACGTAATCTGACGCAGTAAACCGTTAGTTAATAGGATTATTATTTTTGGAGTTATAAAGATGTTTCTCTTACGCAATTCAGTAATAGAGCATTTAAACCGAGGCTAACGAAAAAGACAGGCTACCGCGGTGCATTCCACTTATCTTTTTTTACAGACCGCTAGAGTGACGTGATGCTCTTTTCGTACACCTGCATTGGTGCATTCGAGCATCACGTGACTCCAGCGGTCTGTAAAAAAGATACGCGTAAAGTACCGCGGTAGCCTTTCTCTTTCGTTAGCCTCGATTTAAACTTTATGACGTCATCAAGCCAGGATTTTATTCGAATTTCAATGCATTTTATAAATAATTTACACATGTTTTATTTTCGTATTTTATATTATGCATATCCATGATGGGTATAAGTATTACGGTGGCTGTCCAACGACTAGTTTCTATTTAAAATCATATACACTCTTACGAAATTTGGGCTACAGCAGACTTCTTCTCTCTTATGGCTTCATAAGTTTTATTACATAGGGCGTAAGATTGACGTCAACTAGGAAGACCACGAAATGCCTAAACTGTTCAACTATTCAATCATAAATTTTCAATTAAACTTTTTCGGCTTATTTGTGTATTTTAGAATTATTTTTACACAACTTTTCTGATATTTTGATGATTAGGCCGAGCATTAAATTAAAATCATGACATTACTCTATATATTTGAATGTGTCACTAAACGAAAATATAATATAAATATAAATTTACATATGTAATCATACAATTTTAAATTTTTGATTCGCTGATAGGGGGAAAATACGAATTTAGATTTAGTAATGTATAAATTTAAAAGTTTAGAAAACACTGCCTTATAAATAATAAAAAAGTCAAAAAAGAATTACTAAAATAATTTATTTATTATTTTAAATATTAATTTTATTACTATTGTTTAGTAATATTTTAAATATTAATTTTATTAATATTGTTTATTAATATTTTAAAAAGTAGATTTTTATTTCTGTATTCTGATTATTCTGTAGACTATCAGAAGAAAAATGCTATTTATCATGTAATATTTAATTTTTTTATGAAATTTAAAAAAGTATTTATATGCACACACACATATAATATATATATATATATAACCTATAGCTAATTTTTAATAGAGTAGCAAAGAGAAAATAAATAAAAAATCTTATCAGGATTGATCATCTATGTAAAATTTCAAATAAATTGTTTTAATGCAAAAGTAACCAAATTTCAGCACGATACAGTAACCAAATTAAATACAATCGTGTTTAGACAATTAATATGAACGTAGGCATTCTTAGAAGTGAAATTTTAAAGTATAAAAGTTAATTTTTTATTATATATTTTTAGTTAAAGAACTTAAACGTTCTTATAAATAATACCAAAGAAAAAAAGTGCCATTTTTAAACAAATGTAATATTTTTTATACTTACTGATAATGCAGTAACAAGCATGGAGTAAAAGGAATGTAAAATAAATCATGTTCATCTTATACACGTGCCTCACTGTGCGTTATGATTTATCGTCAATCTTAAACTGTTGATGAAGCGAGGTTATATATATGTAAGGGGAAAAAATATTTTCTTCATTTAACAAGAAATAATAACTAGTATCTTTATATAGCGATCTAAAAAAAGGTCTCTTTGTTTTTACTACCTCCTCACTGATAAAGTGGTTTAGGTTTGATAAAACTCGATCACCATCTTAAATATATATATGAGGTTATAGAGATAACACAGGCACAGATAACGAAGGGCTGATTTTCTATTTTACAACATGATTTTCAGGGGTCAGTGTACATGAATGCGGCGACGACGATAGTCTTAATTCACATTCAAAATTATATGTTGTTTTATATTGAGAAATTTCAATCAATGAATTTATAATTTCTTTTAAATCTGTAGAGTGATTAGTTGAAGATCTATCATAATCAGTTTTGCCCGTTGGGCTATTTAAAAAAAATCAGATTGCTTTATTTCTACTACCTTTTTTAAAAAGTACAAATCGCCTTATTTAATATGTCATTAAATACGACGAATATTACTATTTCAAAAAAGCGATGGCAATCAAAAAATCTGTATTTCTTAAAAAGTAGTGAACTGGCAACACTGATTATAATAGGAAGTTGATTATAATTACGAATGTAAACAATTCTAGAAATAAAATATATCCTCCTGTTGTTTAACATTTTGCTCCATTTTGGTCATGCAAACTTTCAAACTCATGTGAAAATTTGAAACGAGCTTTGCAAAATCAAATTACTTTATTAGAATTAATCCTCCTAAATTTTGTTGCATGCATCTTCACTATTAAATGAAACTCGTGGAGTTATATACTATGTCGCAATATTTCATTTTTTATGATATATTTAAAGATAGTTATTAATAATTTTGTGAGAGCAAAAAAGCATAAAATTTAAAATGGCAATAAAAGAAATGCTTATTCAATTATTTATTTATCTGTTTAAGGAGACTCGATTACCCCTTACTTTACAAAAAGGGGCGAAAATATCAATTTAATTTTTTTTTTTTGCTCAACCCTTTGCTTTTTAACCCAGAGAATCGAAATTCATACCAGAAAATCTAAATAATAATTTTCGCTTTATTTAATGACGGAATGTCTCTTATTAAATAAAGCAAAAATTACTATTTTAAATTTTTGGTGTGAATTCAGAATGTCTGGATAAAACAATCCAGCTAATTGAGAGTACTGGTGGTAGTATGAATGCTACATGGACAATAGAGGGTTAAAATGTATTCAGACATCTTTAGTGTCTTCTGGCGATGCTATGTAAAACTCCGATTACTATTTATGAGAAAAGGGCTTTTTGCTGCATCCATACTCTTTAAATGTATCAGCATTGCAATCTTTAAATTCCTTCTTCTCCGTATATATTTTTTAAATATATCAGTATTATCAAAATGTTTAAACTTCCACATATACTTTTCGATTAACCCTCTCTCTCTTTTTTTAACACTTTCCAACCTAGTTGAAAAGTGTTTATGACTTCGGTTTGTCTGCCGTCTGTCCGTGCTCTAACTCCGGTAAATATGCTCGGATTGCCCTGCAATTTTTATATGTTATTGTCGTTATCTATAGCATGTTCCCTATTTCAACTGAAGTGTGTAGCACTTATAGTTTTTTTACAGGGATACTCAAAAGAATTCCGTTACATTACGGTCTATGGGGAAAAATCATTTGCAGTTTATTTTAATGATGTTACACAATTTCAAATGCATTGTAATTGATATATATCACTAAAGTGCATTACAAGAAGCTTAATATGGAATAGAGTGTGCATAGCACTTATATTTACTTTACAGGGACAGTCAAAAGAATTCCGTTACATTACGTCTATGGAGAAAAATCGTTTGCGGTTTAATTAAATAATGTTTCACTATTTTAAACGCATTGAAATTTATATATATCACTAAGGTGCGTTACAAGAGGCTTACTACAGAATATTGTGTGTATAGCAGTCATCGTTCATTTACAGGGATACACAAAAGAATTCTCTACTGTCTGTTAACAATAATTCCTGGAAGTGCGTTTTAAGTTGCTGAACGCGATTTTAAATTTAACTCACTTTTTGTCTATTACTTGGTGTGTATAAACTCTGTAGATCATATACACCGCAGCACAAAAGTTCTCGAACACATTTCCGTTTATTGACAGAAACTCCAGAAGGACAATTTTAAACTGTGCTACGCATTTCCTAACAAAACTAAAATTTAGCATCCTATGTAGTATATAAACAAATCTATAGATCCTATACAGGGCTGAATAAAAGTTTATATTTTTTGGAATATTGTATATGTTGGAAATATATGTTGGGAATTCCTGAAATTACGTTTTTAAATATATTATGCGTTTTCCAAATTGTTTACTTAGATGCTATCTTTCAGCTTATTAAACGGTAATGATTTATAAAACTATTTTGGAAGCGTTGGAAAGTGTTACATAATATATGCTTGACGCATGATTTTTCGTTCTTGTTTGACTATCTTTGAGGGACCGCTTCACTGAAACTCCTTGATCGCGAAATCCCATGCTAACCTACTGGAAAACTTGGAAGCGCAATTACTCATTTTCTTATATAATTATTAAAATACGGTTTTCACCATTAGACAATAGACGTCAGATGCCGATGCTGTGCGTTTTTAAAAATTGTCTCCCAAGTTTTATATGTTTAAAAATACCCTATAAGCTTTGACATTTCCATTTGAATGTCTGTCATCTTCTTAGAAATACTTAAAGTTTAAGGAGAGAATTTTTAAAACGCATAACATCGGCATTTGACGTCTACTTTCTGATGGTGAAAACCATATTTTAATAATTATATTAGGTAATGAGTAATCACACTTTGAAGTTTTAGCATAGGAATTTTCACGATCGGGGAGTTTCAGTGAAGCGACCAGGGATTTCAACACATTAGGAATAACCTTTTCAGTAATATAAATAGGTTATTTTTTAAAAAAAATAAAAATGTTACAGTGGTTCTCAAAAAAAAAAAAAATATTTTCCGAACTCAATAACGAGAAATTTTCTGCTGTATTTACGGACTAATTTTTAAACTACAAAACATGACACTTGCAGGTGTAATTACTAAAGCTTTATTTATTCTTTTTTTTTTTTTTTTTTTTGTGTGTGTGTGTGTGTGTGTGTGTATTTGAAAAATGAATTACGGTTTCAGTTACAGGCGATCGATTGTTTGACTAATAACGGCATTTCTTTTTCCTTTTCCGCATTGTCGCGTCCAGAAATTCTTTTCATACTGCCAACTTTTGCCACAGCATTTTCTGAAAGATCGGAAAAAAATTGATAAAAGTATTCTAAAAGCCTTTATCGGAAAGTGAAAAAAATTGTTCGATTGAATAATATCTGAATAAGAGCACATACCAATTTCATACATTTGCACACAAAAATAAATTTATTAACGCATGAGAATGGCTCTTGCAAGTCGTTCAATAGGGAGGCTATCTTTTACTGCCTGTACAGGCCAGAAGGACTTTCCATAGTTTAGTATAATACATCGGCTGCTCGCACCCAGGTAACCCGACGATTCGCAAGCAGCTGACGTACAACAGAATGACGAAAAATATTGAATTGTTTGGCGGTGTGATAGCGAATTTTGAAGCTTTAACATGAATGAGACAGAAAAATTTCTTGGGATTGGCATATCAGACTAGTGCGAGTATGTGAGTTTGTATGTGAGTTTGTACGTTTGTATGTGAGTTTATATGAGTTATGAAACTAAGTTAAAAAAATTGTGGAGCAAACAAGAGCTCAGGATTAAGAATTTAAATTTAGAATTATATTGTAGTCTACTACATAATATTACTTTTTATTTAAGCCATGCTGCTTTCTGAACACACCATGTATTTTTCGAGTGCTCCTCGTTGTTTCCCCCCCCCCCTAGAATGAACACTATTTTAATAATATTTAATAATATATTCATTAATAATATATCGCTGTTGGATAAGCTCATTTAGAAGAACGGGGAATCAACAACCGACGCATTGCTTAAATTTCGCACGGCAAAAGAACTCAAGAAGAGAAAAGGACCCGTTTCATGTGCTGAGGTACTGAAGTTTGTTAGACGCTTCGATGAAACTGGTCGGTTGAAGTGGAACGCCCTCCTTGACATCTGCTTCATATTATGCATGCCAACGCCATCTATCGGTAATTTTTCGAAACACAACTTTTGAAAACCGCAAATTATAAGCATCATTTGATCTTTTTAATGAATTTTTAAAGTTTTAACGAATTTATGATACACCCAATAATTAAATAACCATTTCTAAATAGTATTGTAATTTATTACTTTATTTTTTGCATTTTAATTAAGTTTTTTATTTTTAATAAAGTTTTACATTTTTAAGGACGATTGAAAATATTTTAACTGCTATACGCATATTTATTTTTTTTCTCTATATAAATTAATAAAGTTTTTCTATATTAAACTATAGATGGCAGTTCTTGACAATATATTAACAGTATCATTTCATTGTAATTCTCAATGTATTCAATTCATCTGTTGCCAAATTGGCTTTGAGTAGATTTTTTTTCGGTTCTTAATATGGAATTAAATGTAATATGTTATTATTAATTACTTAGCTTTTAAATCAATCCTTTTGGCTATATACTCTTTTTACAAATATAAATCCTTTCATTTTCAGTCACAATAAAATAATTGTTATGTATTTTTAACCATAACTTGTGTTCATAAAGGGCAGCACTGATGTTATTATGAGTATCACGAATTAAATTGTTATTATTTATTATTTACCTTTTTGTATATGATTGGGTTATCATAGGTAATAATGTTTATTAGATTTAATAGTTTTAAAATGGAATTAATTTAATTACTCATTTTTGTTAGTTGATAATTTGTTAAAATAACCTTTAATTGTTCAACTGTAATTTTAACTATACAATCTTTCCATGTGCATGTCAAAATTGATAGAATAGCTGGTGTGCTGACAGTGAAATTGTTCGTTAGATTCTTTATTTTTATTTTCGATTATAATATTTGCATTACTAAGTTTGTGATATTTAAATGCTTCTTTGTAATTGATATAGCACGTCTATTGTTTTGATTTTAAATATGTACCCATTTTTACTATAAATTCTTTAACATCTGGTATCGTGGCTGATCGGGCAATTTGAGTAAAATAAATTAGGCTTAATGTCTTCTTTACTCAAACAGAAATCAATTACGATTGACTTGTATTGTGGAATAATGCCCTTGATAAAGTGTTTCGCAATACAATTGAAAAATGTATTTTTTACTGTTGATTTTTGCTTAAAAATATATGCAATATTTTTAAAAGAAAATACTGGTTAAGAAATAAGAACATTTTTGTAAAAAATGAGTTTGGTAGGAGTGAGCCTGGTTTTATAGCATTTTGCAATAGAGTGGGCCAAGGGTTGAAAATTTCAGCTACCTGTAGAGCTTTTAATTCAAACCCTGATAGCTATGTATTTTAAGTATGCATAGTTCATACATTCGTCAATTTTTAATTATTTATTTATTTGCAGTTCAAATGACTTTAAAAGTTTTTGAACTTTAGAAAAATCTGTGCAGATGTTTTGCTTTTCATTATAAGTGCCATAATATGCAATAAAAAGGTACTTACTAGAAAATACAGACTTCTAGAAAATTTTAAATAGTTTTTATTTAAAGTTACACTTATGAAACATGCATTCCAATATCGAAAAGAGTACTACCTTTTCTTTATATTTTAAACTTTAAAAACTATTACATATAGTTCATCTAAACTACTCTGTAAGAAAATGTAGATACATCACAGATAAAAACAAATGTATAGTCATTACAAGATGAGTTTAAAACGCAAAAAAGCTATTTTTTCTTCATTTTTGTGAAGAAACTGATGAGATTCGAATCAATTGAAACCATTTCATACTTAAAGTTCATAACCTTCATTATTTATAATCTCTCAAAACGAACTTTTTCCTTGAAAGAAACTTCACCTTCTTTAATTAAATGTGGGCTGTTCTGTACCACATAATTAAGTGATTATTGTCTTCAAGAAAAAATTTATCAGGACCTAGAAATTAAAAAAAAAATTACATTGTAATGAATTTTGACTAAAAAATATTTTCAAATCAGAATGTATATATATATATATATATATATATATATATATATATATATATATATATATATATATATATATATATATATATATATATATATATATATATATATATATATATATATATATATATACGAGGGCATTTCGAAAAGTAAAGATACAATGGCTCGCATTCCTTAAAAAAACCCATTTATTTAGAAAACGTAAGTTACATCTTATTAACTGGATTATTTATTATTTTTCGACATAATCACCCCCGTTATCCAAACATTTGTTAAGTCGGGGCACAAGCTTTTGTATCCCATAGTCATAGAAGGTTTCCGCCTGTTGTCGGAACCACATTTCAACTTCATCTTTGATCTCATCATCGTCGTGGAATTGTCATTGACACTTCTGGTATGATCTGATGCAATTCTTTCAATTTGAGACGTCTATTCGCACGAATTGCTTCCTCCGGTCTCTGAAGAAGGGCATCAGAGATCACAGATAGCCGACCTGTTCTTTGTTCGTCAGGAACATCGGTCCTACCTTCAGACAAATGACGACACCATTTCGTTACATTTTGTCGATTCATAATGTTCCCATAAACAGAAACAATTTCTTTGTGAATATCCGCTGGTCGCTGACCTCTTGCATGAAGAAAACGTATGACGGAGCGCACTTCGCATTTGGCGGGATTCTGAATCGGCGGAACCATTTTAAACACGACCTACTCCAACCAGAATCAACGTTGAAATGCCGAACGACCACGAGGAGAAAGCTAACGGTTCAAGGTTAACACCTGTGTTGCCAACTTGCTTGCCAAAACTTTTCTTTTCCTCCGGCGTACGGTGTATCTTTACTTTTCGAAATGCCCTCGTATATATATATATATGTACATATATATATATACACATATTATATGCATATAATATATACCACATATTATGTATATATACATATGTATATACATATTTGAAATTCAAAGATATTATAATTATATATATATATATATATATATATATATATATATATACTTTCTTCATGGATTACACATTAAAACATTATTTTAACTTTACCAGTACGGGCATTAAATATGTATAAAAATTATAAAATTGATAACAATACTAAGGAGGGAAGGCGTGGATTGCTGAAAAAAATTATTATAAAATTTATTTTTTTAAATAACAGAAAATCATAAAATAACAAAATTTCCCCCGAAAAAAATTATAAAATAAAAATACCATTAAGGAAGGATGTGGCGGGACTGCAAAAAAAAAAAAAAAAAAAAGATACAAAATGTATTTTAAAAAAAATTGGGTTTTATGCATTTAATCATTCCATTTACATAACAAAACCATTTTTACAACATATAACACACTCTTCATTTTACTCACACAATGTCTCATCATACATTGCTAATTAATGTACGTGTCTTCTCATTTCGTCTTTATTATATTTTAATTTTATTTAATTCCTTTAGTTTAATCACATTTCAAATATTATTTGTTTTGTCAAAAAATGTTTTCTTTCGATTCTATTTTCTCTTCATTCATAATAGATGGCAGCACTAGACTTATTATTTAACTTGTCTAAAATTTCAGCTTTTACTTATATTTTTCTGTGATAGATCCCGGCACTTAACAATTTATTTCCTATTATCATTTTCTTTCAAAGCAATGTGTGCATTGATATAGCAGCCATTTTTTAGTTAATGATGACTGGTTGTTTGTCAAGTACTTATGATCTTGTTCAATCTACAGTAACATTAGTCTTTTTTAGTGAGACCTTCACATTATTTTATGATCTAATTTCTATTGATGTTGAATAATTTTTTATTTATCTTATTTCTATTTAAGTTGAATATTTATTTATTTATTCTGTTATTTGAACTCATGTAGGTTGTTAATTGTCTTGTTTCATATATATATATATATATATATATATATATATATTATTAGGGACTTAATATTGTCGATTTTAGGCATAATACAATATTTGATGAAATAACATATATTCATTATGAATATTCTTATAAAGCCCTTCCGAAGATTCTATAACATATTCATAGTTTTACAATTTTTGCTTTTCCTCCTATCTATATATTTAAAACACTAAGCGTTTTGTTTCGACAATCCGTGAGAACAAACTACTGCATCAAATTACATCATTCTTTTTTTAAATGAAAGATATTTGGTCACAGATTTGTTATCGTACATTCGTTTGTTCGAAAATTTAATTAATTAGCCGTAATCTTAAATTAAAATTTTACTTCTGCTTATGACGTCATGAAGTCGGCAATCGGATTAACGCCCACTGTTGCGACGTACGGAGTTTATTTTCTGAACTCAATGATTGCGAGCATAAAAAATAAATATTAAATATTAAATGCACGTGACTTTTAGGACGAATTTTTTAATTTGTAAGTTAAAATATAGTTAAAATGTTTAAGTATTTCGGTAAAAATATTTATCCGTGTGTTTTATAAGCAAATAAAAATTCATATTTACTGTGACGTCACGGAAATATTGTCCATTGGGTTCATTTTATCATTAAGCATTATAACTTTGTTGATGCCATTTTTTTCATTACAATTAAATGGAAAATATATTTTTATTTGTATGGATGGTGCTTAAGCATAAATGTACGTGTGAAAAGTTTGTACCGGTGAAAATGACGTTATGCTTAGCTTGAAATGCATTTTAACATTGATAACACTAAAAAGAAAAATTTATATGATTGTGTCAACATTGCGTAATATTAACTGATATTTCAATTTTTAATTTTAAAGATTAGAAATGGAGCCTTTATTCGTTGCTTCATCTTGATTGCATGTTACCAATTACTTTTTTTTAATTATAGGATTAAGTTATAGGAATTATTGGATTTAAATTATTAAGATTTCCTTTTTTAATAAAAAAATTCACAAAAGTAAAGAATTTCAGGAAAAAAAAACTTGAAATAATGATTGTATTTTTTAGCTACAATAAACAATGTAAGGCTAATATTTTATAAGAATTATTTTAGTAGGTTTGTTATAAGTTCATTTAACAGTTCCTTATTAGCGGCAAAGTCTTATTTCTTTCACTGTGAATTTTTCTTTCGATGTCAAAAATGGTAGTCTACTTTTGGACGCCAACCAAAACTCAGTGGCAATATTTAGAAATGTATAACGGTTGTGACAACAAACGGCACTATCGCTTTAGCTTTCATCGCGCTTACATCCCTTCTAAATACTAAAAATTTAATTTTTTTACTACATTTTACAATTTCAATTCTTACATCCTCAATTAGAAAAAAAAAATTAGCTTTCGATTGAAATTTATTTGAAATCTGCCGCTTAATTTAACGACTTTTAAATAATTTTCAAGCATGAAATATTTTTTAATTCTATCTCAACAATGACCATTCGTTTGTTTTAATAATGTAAAATAGCCCCTTGGAAAGTTGCAACAATTGAAAATAGGTATTTCTAACCTTCATGAAAAGTGAAAATAATAATAATAATAATAAAAACCTGATAAATCATAAGATCAGATTATCCATAAGATAGAGTATTTTGGCGCTAATATAAAATCTGTCAAAAGAAAAAAAAAACTATTTTTAGTTTATGATTAACATAAAATTGATATGTTGAATTCGTTGATGTATATGTTGAATCAGAATATGCTAGGAACTGTTATTTATTATTTTTTTAAAGATCCATTGGATATTTAACTGTATAAGAGACCGACTGTAATGGAAAAGGAATAATCATCCTGATTATGAAAAGGGATAGAAGAAACCATACAAATAAATTACAATTGAAAACATTAAAATTTTCCTTCATCTGCATATTAATTTATTATTTTTAACAAAAATTCTTCATTTTTACATAAAAATTGATTAGCTTAAAACAATGGATGCGTTTTAGAAGATATGGATTTGAAACAGCGCCTCACGAGATTCAAATATTCAGATATTGTCTTTCAATGTCCTGTAAACGGGGATTGATTGCATCAGGCAACGCGTATTATTGATGCACAGAATTTAATGGTGGTTCTGAATAATTAAAAAATATATATTTAAATAAATAATTTACGTACATTTATCAAATATTTTATTCAATTTCTACAAACGTAATAAAGAAAACTGCGTGCCACGCGCGCTTTTAACGATGTCAGTAATTCTTGTGCAAGGGTTTGTAAACTTTGTAAATTAGTATGTTTTGTATCATGTACCTGATCACTAATGCATATATGACAGCTTCGCGCCCATGAAAGCAGCAACAACAACAAATAAATGGATACGTCAACCTCGCCATGTAGCAATCACAAAAATGCATGAAATTCGTTAAAAGCCGAGATCACAGTATGAGGGCTTCGCGCCCATGAAAACAAAAATAAAACATTTTGGATGCAACAACCTCACTGTATAGCAATCGCAAAAATGCATGAAATTCGTTAAAGCCGCTATTACAATAACGCGGGTATGAGCGATTCGCGTCTATTAATATATATATATATATATATATATATATATATATATATATATTTCAGTGGATTCAGCTAAATAGTTGTATTGTACACTTTAAGTATAGAAAACTCGTTAAAATCTCAATCAATATAAGGAATATTGAAAAAAATCATATTATATAAATTGCTACTACCGTTTTACACTATTTTTTATAACTTAGCTAAATATTGAAAAATAGAAAGCTTCAATTTTTTCATTCAAATTATTTATTATAACTTAAATAAATATTGAAAAAATAAACAAATTCCACGTTTTCAAATTTTTTGCTGAATTGTGGTATACAGATCTTAACTGTGAGACTAACTGTAGACTAACAACTTACCACATAACTACTACGCATTCATTCCGAAACACATTAGACACAAAATTTTATTTCACCGATCACCGCTTCCAAGACACTAAAAGTCAGTGTGTCTCAATATCTTAATCCAGCGAGCCAACCATAAAGGTTCTCAAGTTCGCTAGATCTGAACCGAGTAAGTACAGTGACCGCAAATTCAATGTACTAATTATTACGATAGTTAATCTAGTGTTTAAAAGCAGAGAGGTTTAAGAGTCATATTTTCTTAAATGGTTAAAAATGGTTTCCCATGGAGTAAAGTATCCAGGTGCTATTTACGAGCGCACATTTCTTAAAACTATCACTTATACCAATATTCTTAATGAAGAACTTATTCTCGCTTTATTATTTTTAATTTAATTAAGCGGATTGGTAAAGGTTTCGCACGGATTGAAATTTTACTAACTGAGTGAAAAAGTGACCAGGCCGGGAATTGAACCAAGATCTTTGGCTTAAATTGCCAACGCCTACCTATTAAGCTACCTGTGGGCCGTCAAAATTAAGACAAAGATCTTGAGTCAATTCTCGGCATGGACCCTTTTTCACTCAGTTGAAAAAATTTCAATCCGTATGATATATTTAACAGTCAGTATAATTTAGTTAAAAATAATAATATGTAGCTACGTATCCATCATTTAATGGCGTTCTACTACTAGAGGTATATTCTGTCGAGCTGTCTACAATGGCAGACCAGATGCTATTGCCAATAAGGTTATCTGAATGAAATATGTCAATCCGTTGTCAGTCCAGTCGGCAGAGCATTGGCAATTTTAGGCAAAGGTCTTGGATTCGTCTCCCGACATGAACACCTTTTCACTCAGTTAGAAAACTTTCAATTCATAGAGATTTATTTTGTCCAAGGTACAGTGTTGCCTATTAAATGAATTTATCAATGGCGAACTTTCGAATAGGAATCCAAGTTTCATTTAAATACAAAGTTCTGTGATTAAATAAAGCGAAGAAAGTGGTATTCAAAAATCTATTTAATTGACAATACTGGTTTAATATATGTTTATGTCAAAATTAGGCTCTCTTCCTAGTTATTATTTGACTAGGTACCAAACATGCATTTGCTTAAATTGCCAAAGTTCTGCCAATTAAGCTACCAAGACCGACAATTTAAGCCAAAGGTCTCGGATTCGACTCCCGGCACAGACACTTTTGCACTTGCACTTAGTTGGAAAATTTTCTATCCGTATGATGTGTTTACCAAAATGTATGATCGAGTTAAAAATAATAAATCATATGTATCCATAGTTTAATGGAGTGCTATTACCTGTGATATATATTTTTTGAGCTGTCTATATGACAGACGAGATGCAGTTGTCAATAAAGTTATCTGAATGAAACGTGTCGGTCGGTTCTGAATCCACGAAACTCAATCGGCAGATCGTTGGCAAATTAATCTAAAGATCTTGGGTTTGAATTCCGGCCTGGACACTTTTTCATACAATTGGAAAATATTCAATCCGTAGATAGTTATTTTTTACATGGTACAGTAGGGTCCGTATTCGCAATTAAATTAATTTTTCAATACCTGAATTTTCGGATAGAAACCGAAGTTTTATTTAATCGCAGAATTATAGGATTAACCCATTAAGCGCCATTGCTCCCATTTTGGGAACATTGCTTTAGGATTTTTTCTAAAGTGCGTATTTTATAAATTATTAAAAGGTTCATGTTATTAGCATTTTGAATATATTAGATGACATCTTAATTTTTTTTCTTAAAGTTTCATTAGAATTTTCTATTTTTTAAAACGTGTTAAAAAGGGCGATAAATGGCTTTTTAGCAGTATTCGAAAGAAATATAAAAAAAAAAAAAACTTTATAATAAAAAAATATCTTTTAGTTAAAATATGCTTATAACAGTGTATTATATTAAACAACCTCAACCCGGAATTAATATGTATAATAGATCAATCACAATTACTGAAAGCATAAGCTGTTCCCAAAATGGGAGCAATGGCGCCTAATGGGGGTAATGTTTTTGAAAACTTGTACATATGCCTCCGTGAATTTGTGGTATTTATTTTTCAATTTATTAGCTATGGAAGGTATAATATCATTCTGAAACAAATATTTTTAGAAGATTTCACATAAATTAGTCAAACTTTTACATTTATAATAAAAAACAAAATGAAATTACCATTTGCATAAGCATTTTCATTATCCATCTCTTTATTTTTCACCATTACATAATTTTTTCTGACTATTTTACATGGAAGATGATTGAACAATTTTTTAGATTTGGATGATTTTTTAGATGTTCCGGAAATCGTTTGTTTGCCACCTGATTACAGTATCTTCCTCATATGTATGTCGCATAAATTATTTTCTATTACATATGTAATAGAAAATAATTTATGCGACGATTTATCCCATGTTATATTTGGTGGAGTAGAACTTTATGTAAATTCTAAATCAACAGACAATCAAGAAATATCTGATTTAGTGTTAAAAAAGACAAAGAATTAAACACAGGCTTGATATTTTAGATGAAAGTTCAGACGAATCTTCAAATTGGAATATGGGAAAAAAAATTAAAAAACCAATTTCAGAAAACGAAAAAAAAAATGTAATATAATGCTGCATAAAAAATGTTCCATCATTTTCATGTAAAATAGTAGAACAAAAATGATATAATGAAGAAAAATAAAGAGGTGGATAATGAAAATGCTTATGGAATCGGTAATTTTATTTTTTATTTTTATTATAAATGTAGATGTTGGACTAATTTATATGAATTCTTCGTAAAATATCAGTTTCTGAATGATATTATCTCTTTTATAGCTAAAGAACTGAGAAATAACAAACATAAATGCACGGAGGCATAAGTAAAATTTTTGAAAAAGTTTACTCCCATTAGTTGGGGCTCCCATTTTGGGAACATGCTTTTTTTCCTAAATATTCGAATTTTTTTAATTTTTTTCTTCAGAAATACCTTAAAGACTTTCTATTCATAAAGAAAAAACAACTGTTTTATTAAAAAATAGCTTAATATATATATAGCGGCGCTTAATGGGTTAAATAAGGCAAAAGTTACTATTCGAAAAAAGTGGTATCAAAATCTATTTAATTGGCAACACTGGCATGCTGTGCTTTTGTCAAAATTAGGTTTTGTTCCTGATATGTCTAGATGCCTCCCCCCTCCATTTAAAGGTGTTGGTGAGTCAGGTAACCAATTCCCCTCGCCAATGTTAAACCTATGAGCGTGGAATGCATTTGTATTTTTTAAATTACTCATTAGAAAATTATTATTTTTAACTTCTTTTTTTCTTTGAAAACGTTTTCTCTTAAAAGACGCCTCTTTTTTAGTTGATAATTTTTTTTTTCTAAAATATATGCTCCATTTAATATTTCATGCGTTAAACACATATGAAATATTAAATGAATCAAATCGTCAATATGTTGATGTCGAGTTGTGAGTACGTTTTTAGCACTTCAAATAAAATTAAGTATATGTTTTAGAAATATTCTGTTACATAAAAAAAGTAGTCATCCTTTAAGAAAAACACACAGAAAAATAGAAAACAAAACTATTAATTTTCTGGTGAGATATTAAAAAAATATACGAATATATTACACGGCCAATGTTTGACATTAGCGAATGGAATTTGAGATCTCACTGACATAAATGAATGTAGGTGTGTGATGCTAGTTCTTGCGAAGATGATTAAAAATTTCAAATGCGCCGATAACGGTATTTAAAGTTCAAAACGGCTGTATTCCAACATTACCTTTTGTATTGTGTATAAAACGTAATTATATGTAAAAGTTAAAATTTTTTACCGTCCCCTCTCGCTCTAAACTATTTCTTTTTAAAAATATATATTGATTATTACTTTCTTCTATCTATAATAGAAGAAAGTATTGTAATCGAAACTTTTTTCGACTCTCGGTTTTCGACGGATTTACACGTTTTAGGGGTCAGAGATTCCGAAAAACATGTTTTTACAAAATGTCTGTCTGTCCGTCTGTCCGTCCGTCCGTCTGTCCGTCTGTCTGTCTGTGTGTGTCTTTTTTGTATCATCGAAAAGTGTATGAAGTTATGCTTCAAATTGGACCAGATTTTTTTTTTATGTTTTTGGCTATGGCAAGCAGGTTCTATCAGAATTTGGGGATATTTCGACGAAAGGGGGCGCTGCGATCGATATTTTTGTTCCATTTTCACTATTGTACCATCTAAAAGTGTATGAAGTTATACTTCAAATTGAACCAGATTTTTTTTCTGTGTTTTTGGCTATGGCAAGCAGGTTCTATCAGAATTTGGGGATATTTCGACGAAAGGGGGCGCTGCGATCGATATTTTTGTTCCATTTTCACTATTGTACCATCTAAAAGTGTATGAAGTTATGCTTCAAATTGAACCAGATTTTTTTTTATGTTTTTGGCTATGGCAAGCAGGTTCTATCAGAATTTGGGGATATTTCGACGAAGGGGGGCGCTGTGATAGCCAAATTCAAAAGGTCAAAATAGCCAAATTCAATTTCAAATTCAAAAAGATGTGCAAAAAAATTAGAAATCCTAAAAGTTTTTTTCGTTAAATGTTCGGCCTTGATCCGGAGAATCCGGAACAATTTTTGTTTTGTCTCTATCTTAAAAAATGCCTGAGACATAGCGGTTTGAAATTTTAGGGTGGCTGACATTTTCAAATAAGACAGCAGAATTCATCCATAAACGGGTTTAACTTATGAGTTTTAGTTAACACGGTTTCGGCAAAATTTCTTTCATTGTTGTAATAATTAATCCTATTATATGCTTATCACTATATATTTATATTCGCCAACGTCAAATTCTCGCCAAACTTGGCGACAGTTGGCGAAATATCGCCGAATTTGGCAACCAAAATAGGTTGCCATAAATGAAGCCAACTTGGCTGTAGAGGACTAATTTGGCGATATTCTCATTCAAATTCAATGTTGACGAGAACTGGGATTGAATCTTCTTTAATTAGGTTCCACGCATTTTACCTTCGTGTTTTCCAGTAAAATTAGCTAAAATCCAAAAACCAAGAAATAGGGAGGCTATCAGTTCTTGTCGGTTCAGACCTGAAGGACTTTTCGTAGTATAGTATTATACATTATTGATCGCATCCCGGTAACCCGACGATTCGAAAGCAGCTGACGTACAACAGAATATTGATTTTATTGGCGATGCGTGATAACGAATTTTGAAGTATTAACATGACTGAGATAGAAGAAAGTTTTGGGATTGGCACATCCGACTAGTTTTATTTTGTTGTTGATGACGTTTTTGCTTTTAGTGGCAAAAACCGTACCGGAAAAAACTTGATTCCGATTAATAATTTTGTAAACGGCTTATTTATAGCACAATGTTGACTGTTTCTTTCATCTTTGTGTTCCAATAATTACGTACAACAGTAATGATTTTCATGATTTTTTAATAAATGATGCGCCGTAAAAGAAAAAAAAATCGTAAAATACGGGTTGCCAGCATTATTTGTGTTCTTTTACGGATTTTTCCCCTGGTGAAAAATAATTTCATGAATGAGTAGGAATGTGAATTAAAGAATATGGATTCGAGAACATCTTTGACAGATAGCAGTACTGAAACTCTAGTAAATTCTCATTTTAACACACACACAAAAAAAAAATCGTAAAAAAAAGGATAATTTACTGACCAGTACAATTTCCGTTTTTGTGCAGAATTTTGTCGCAGTGTAACTTATATTTTACATATTTTACAAATGCAACACCTAGTTTGCATGAGCTTAGGTGTTACAATTTTCTTTTCACTTACTGTCTGCATGGTGATCTACCGTCCCATTTACATAGTCATCGCCTGTGTAGAGCAACCAAAATTTTCCAGCCTCAGGATCGTTTATGATGCCCGCAATTTCATAGACATACATCTGGTCGGAGACCTCTCTATGGAGAAATCTGAAAAATATGAACTTACATAGTTTAGAGTGTAATAATAAGTTGAATTTCGTAATCAAACACAAAGACAGAAGACAGCAAAAATTTATATATATCTACATATTAAAAAAATTTGGTATATTTCCGTAAATGAAATTTAAAAAAGATTTACCCTAAAAATAGATAACAAAGGATAAGTTAGTTTCTTCAAATCAATAAATTCGTCGCTTATTAAATGATTTTGAAGATAGAGCTTAAACTATTAAAGGAAATACTATTAAAAAATAATACAGAAGCTCAATGACTACGTTATTTGAAATGCATTTCACTGTAAAAAATGATTGTCAAATTCACTGAATTTATTCCAGTAAATCGCAACGTAATATTTCCGTATGTAAAAATACCGCAAATATAACAGTAGATTTAACCAGCGTTTTCGCTTTCAAAATCCTTTCATGCGAACAACCAATCAGATCACATCATTCATTTTCTAATCGGCGCCTGCGCGCAAAGACATTTTACTAGCATGATCTGCGCAAGGAACTTCTATTCAAAAGTACGTGCTCTTTCCCGCTCGACGGCGAAAGCGAGCAAAATGGTGTGTTTCTTGACTTACGCTTAGGAGCCTGCATTGTTTATATATCAGTGTTTAATTACAAATGGTATTTTATATTTGTATTAGATAAACGTAAGCTTGTAATTCTAGTCCAATTATCTAATATATATATATATATATATATTATCTAAATTCTTCTCGCCCTTCAGAATTGAAGTGTTTCTTTTTTTAGTACTACAAATATACTCTCTCTATATATAATGTATTTAAACATAGTATTATAATGAATATTTGGTCTCAGTTTTGCCACATTAAAAAAATTCCTATTAATAAATTCTGAATTCTTATATATATCATATACAAAGCAGTAAAGAAATGTTTTATATGGGATTGAATTTCTATACATAAAATAATGAATTCCAATGTTTTTCAAACAAGCGATGAACTTTATGACTATTCTAATAGTCATCTAAAAATGAAAGTTGATTAAAATCAATGATTTAAAAAAAATATATGGCTTTTAAAATTACAGCAGCTATTGTGATAATTTGTACGGAAATAGGACTGTTAAAATTACAGAACTTTTTGTGGTAATTTGTACGGAAAAATGGCTGTGAAATTTACTACATTTATAACCGTTGAAATGACGGAAAATATGCGATAAAATTTACATCGATTTTTACTGCTATTTTTACGTAAAAACTGCTGGCAACATTGCTGCCTGCAGTTTTTGCCGTAAATTTGACGGATTTTTTTTTTACAGTGTTGTCTGTAATTATTGATATTGACACTTTAATGCACCATAATAATGGTGCAGTTTTCAAAGTTATTAGCTTTATCTTGCAACTCCTCTTCTACGAAAATTTGCTGAACATAACAATATTTCGCTAAAATCGTTATTATGAAAATTTTCTATTTTCAGTGTTTTTCTCCTAAAAAATTATTTAAGCTATTTTATAATCACGATATGGCAATATAAATAAATTCATGTGAAAAACATATCACATATTTTGCATTTCTCCTATTTAAACTTACATTTTACTTTATGATCTACTGTATAGAAACATATTGTATTTTTTTTCGCATTTTATATATTACAAAATTTATTTTAAATCGGAAATTTAAATATTTGTAAACAGCTTACTTGTATTTAGGATCCGCAATCTGCGCTACTCTCATGACGTCATAAGCCGAACTGTTTTCGGGGACTCTTAGATACATGGTATGTACGACATCTTTCTGATCGCCGATGTACAGTGAATATCGAATTTGCATTTTTCCTCCAAGTTTGTCCGTCACTGCTAAAATATCTTTGTCTAAAATAAGGAGAAACAGACCTTTTTTTAATTTTTTTAATCGCGCAGCAATATCTTAATTTAACTAATTTCAATTCTAACAAACTACTAGGATGAAAAAGTTTGGAGACTGTGCTGATATCAAAGGAGGGGGGAACTATTTTACCATGACGTATAAAGAGGAAAAGTATGACCACTGTAGTGTTTTTGTTTAGGTTGATAGTCTGTAGACGGCAGCATCAAACGTAAGGGTATTTCTACACCATTGTTTTAAAATAACTAAAGAACAAGATAATATTTTTTAATGCCCTAGTTTATATTGCGCTTTTTTCTTATTTTCCAGTATATGTGAAATAATGTGGGGATACTGAGACATAATTATTTTGTTGTTGTTGTTGTTGTTCTTTAAGATATATGTTTTGAGCGCTTTCATTCAAATTTTTATTTTATATTTTCAAAAATCAAATTTCTCTAGTTACGAATGCTCTATGTTTAAAATCACTGGAGTACCTGCTATTGAATATTGAATATTAACACAATTTGAAAAACCATTTTTTAAGTTGGTATAATTAAAATGGAGTTAATGTCATAGATTGTGTAGAAAAAATATGGAAGCTTTGATGTTTAATAGGCTTCAGTTAAAATAAAATTTTATTGAAAACAGATTTTATAACACTAGTCTTATTACCTAAGTTGGGAGCCTCATAAGGACCGGATGACGGAGAGAGTTAATTAATTTCGTTAATATTTCCATTATCAATAAATGAGCCTCATCTGTTATCTTACCTTTTCCTTCTTTTCTTGTGTTGTTTGAGCAATCCACGCCGTTTATATCAACAAGACTTCTGCCGCTAAAAATGGGAAGGGTTAAATACACCGAAAGGAAATCAACAGAGGAGGAGTTGAGATGTTTCATTAAATATTGTACTGTGGCTGTTACGTTCCATTGTTTGTTTTCTTCTTGTCCGCTTGAAATGAGTGCCTAAAACAGAAAAGAAGCAATTGTCTAAAATTATTTCAAAACAGGACTATTATATATCATTCAAAATTTAGGCGATGAATATATCTTGTAGATGTTTTGCAAGCTAAAGTAAACCTATGATAAATGCTGATTGAAGATTTAAAAAAAAAAAATCAGAATGGATCATGACAAAAGAGATCTGAAAAAGGTAGAAAAACAAGACCTATTCTGAATTCTACTCTGTATCGCGGTAATATACTTCTTAAAACAAAACGGCAATTCTAAAGTGCAATCGTTCAAAATAGTGTGCTACAATACGGTGATGAAACATGGTCTTTAAATGCCGCGCTTTAAAAACAGAAACTCATTTCTATTTAAAAGGACTTTTGAGGACGGGCAGCAAGAACGTCAATGGTAAAATTAGAAACACAAGAATCTGGAAAATCATGAAGGTAAGACGGTAAATCGAGAAAATTATAGAGTATAGTAGATTAAAATGGCATGGGCATGTGCAAAGGTGTCGCGTCAATTCGTCGAGCACAATTCATCGTGGAACAATTCATTGCGCACAATTCATCACAGCGTCATTTCATCGCAGTGTCAATTCGTCGTCACGTCAATTGTCGTGGTGTCAATTCGTGGCGACGTCAATTATTCGCAGCGAAAATGTCTTTGAAGGCTATATTAAAAGTAAATTTAGTAAAATTATTTAATGATAATTTGCTTTTTAGATATAGAGAATTATAATTTACAGGCGATTTACAGGCGATTTTTAGATAGGTTTTTTAATATGTAATTTTTGTGAATTTCCCTACTGAGAACATGGAAGTTTAATGAATTAGAGCAAGTCATTTCTTATTTAAATTAGAGATAGAATAATACTTATAATTCACCATATATAAAAAACAAATTATCAGTAAACATTTTTACCAAAATATCTTTACTTTTATCATCATAGCCTTCAGAGACATTTTCGCTGCGACGAATTGACGTCGCGACTAATTCAGACCACGACGTATTGACGCTGCAACGAATTGACACCGCGACGAGTTGACGCTACGATGAATTGTGTGCCCTGAATTGTTCCGCAATGAATTGTGCACGATGAATTGACGTAGAACCATGTGCGAAGGATGACAAGTGAACGCGTACCAAACTAGTCGGATGTGTCAATCCCAAACCATTCTCCCATCTCATACATGTTAATACTTTAAAAATTCGCTATCACAGCACCAATAAAAAGGCATCCTTCACTGTACGAGTAGCCGATGTACAACACAACTACGAAAAATTGGGAAAATAGCATAAAAATCGATATCACAACGCACTCGTCCGGCGCATTAGCCCCGAATTCAACTGAGACTTGCTGGCCATAGCCAAAACATATATATGAAATTTGGTTCAATTCTATGCATGACTTCATACATTTTTAGATGATACACTAGTCGAAATGGCACAAAAATTTCTATCACAACGCCCCCGTCCTGTGAAATATTCCCAAATTCAAATAGGACCTGTTGGACATTGCGAAAAACATATATATAAAATTTGGTTGAATTCTGTTCATAACTTTATACACTTTTCGATGACACAACGAGGACACACATACGAACAGACAGACTTTTTGAAAAAACATGTTCTTTGGTATCCCCTTAAAACGTGTAAATCCGTCGAGAACGGGAAGTCGAAACTTTGTCGAAGAAAATTTCGATTACAATACTTTATTTTACTATTATAGACAGAAGAAAGTAAAAACACTTCTGGTATAGATACTAGAGATAGACGAATCCGAGGCCAGCCAAGGAAGAACTGGAAGGACATGATTAGGTGGACCAAATCTTATATCCGTTTTATAACGGGAGTTTTTTTTAAGCTTTCATAACTTTAACCCTTTATATCCTGAATTAATTTTCCAGCTGCTTTTTAGATGTTCAGAATCCTCGATTATTCCCACCAGTTATTTTTTTTTTTCAAAGTTTTCCTTATCTAATCATAGCATTTTTGCGATTCAATTAGGTGAAAATTTCTCATTTGAAAAACCGGTGGTAACAGATTAAAAAATCTGTAAAAGACGCTCGTCGCGAAGTGGTTAATGTAATACTTATAAGTACTGTCAGGATATAAAGGGTTAATGTTTATAACTTTTTAAGCTTTATTTATTTTTTTATTGTTATTTACTTTTTTCGTCCCACAGACTTAGGACTCTTTTAAAATGTAATAACTGTTTTAAATAAATAAAAAAAAAACCTGCAAGAACAACGAGAGCTACAGTCTTCAAATTTGATGGTGCTCTCAGATTTTGAGGACATTTGGTCACCTTTGATATGGTAGACAAAATTTGAAAGTGCTACGAAGCGCAAGATGAACTAACACTGGTTAGAAACGAGTCATGATGGAGATTTTTGGCCAAGAAAATACACTATTTAGCAGAATCTGGAGATAAGTTCAGGTTCTTTTTCGGAGTTCGTGCCCGACGATTTGAAATCCGAGTCCGCCCGCGCCCGAGCTCGAAAAATTTTGTCACCACAGCTCGATGCAGAAAGTCCTCAATATAAACTGTTAACTGCATTTTAAAATTGTATCAAGATCAATTTTCGCATTTAAAAATCTCTTTTAACATAGAAATAAGAATTAATCATAAATACTCAGTCGTGACAACGTTTCGTGATTTTCATGTCCCTCAAAATCAGTTTAAAATAGCAAATTGTTTATTTATACCTTACCACTGTCAGATATCTTCAGAAGTCACAATTCTTATTCTTTTAAAATGTTATTGTACAACTATGGCAAGAGGACAAGAGTTCTGTTTTACAGTAATTCTGGAAAAGGACTTCAAACAGAAAGAGAAGATAGACAAGGGATATCACACGGCTTATTTATTTTATTAACACTGACTGTGCAAAGGCATCAGAATCAGATAGAATATTTCTCCTTATATACTACTTATAATAATTCATTTCTCTTTCAGACTGATTTTTAAAGCATTGCACTGTCATAAATGGATACTCAAATTCCACGAAATTTTCTTCGTTTTTGACAAGACTGTTTCCTGGGAAATGCTCTGAGCGAATATTTCGTCAAATCGAGTAAATTTGTATCCTCAAAAATGTGAGAAAATTAATTTCGTCAAATTGCTTGTTCGAAAGTCTAAAAAAAGTCTGGTGGCGCCATCTATTGAGAATTTTAGAAGCATCTGTAATTGACAAAGGGAAACATAACAACACCTTACACATGTCTTCAAGGGGATTCGAACGCGCGACCTTTAGTGTGGGAGACGAACGCTCTAACTACTGCTCCAGCCGGACCTTGGATGAATTTGATTTATATGTATCTACCTGATGTTAATGTGTGTTTATATTTTTAGAAAGCATATTGTATTTTTATCGGTGCTGTTATAATTTCTGCATATATTAATTAATAAGGCCAGGGCCTGATTACCGCATAGGCCAACTAGGCCACGGCCTTGGGCCCATTTGAGACAGGGGGCCCCAAAGTAAATAAAATTATTTAGATTTTTTTTCTTTTTTCTTTCTTTCTTTGATATTTAAGAAACAGTCACTTGTATAAACATATACCTGCATTTTTCTGTTCTCTAAAAACAGCTAAACATAAGGATGCAGTAGACAGAATATTTTTTATAGGAAATTTTTTTTAAAGAAATATTTAAGATGAAGAGATATTTAAAGTTTTATAGGAAGAAATAGCAAAACAAAATTTAGGTTAACCTGAGTTTCATGACCATTTTTATAAAAAGCAAGAAAATTTCCAAATACTCCCAAAAAACATTTCTAACTACTATTTTAGTTTGAAGAGGGCCCTCAAAAGCTGTTAGGCCTTGAGTCACGGACAAACTTAATCGGGCTCTGAATAAGGCTAGATTATTATTATGTTTTTTCTATGGTTAATAAATAATTAAAATATGGCTTGATTAATATAATTTATTAGAGAAATTTCCTTTGTTCAATGAATGATTTGAATATGGTCCAGTTAATTTGTTGATCAGAAATTATAAATTTTGAAGTGCAATATTGGAGGAAAGTTTATCAATTTACATTATAGGGGTTAAGATTTTAACACGTTACTGTTCATAGAGGGGAAAGGGATCAGTTATGCATAAATAATCTGGCCGTGAATGGTGAAACATTTCCATCAAATATTTAAGATTTTCCATTTCATTAAAAATCACTTAATTTTAAGACGAAATGATTGTAAAAAATGATGAAATATAGCTCAAGAATTGCGGAATCGTCAAAAGTGAGAGTTTTATTTTTGACAGTGAGGAAACCGTTTCGTCAGATATTTGGGTATTCGCGTTTCGTCAAAAACCACGTGACTCTGTGACGAAATGATTGTCAAAAATAACGAAATAGGGCTTAAGTATTGCCGAATCGTCAAAATTGAGTGTTTTATTTCTGAGAGTGTGTAGAACACTATCAGAAAATTAGAACACATTATTGTTTCTTTCAAATAGTCTTTTCAAATAATGTTTTCTTTTTTTTTTTTTTCAATTTTTGAGTAAATAGAATTTTCACTTTAAGCCCGCAGCTGGTATAAAAATCGAGCCTGAGCTTGATTCAAGCTCACGGTCCTGGACTGAGCTCGTCTTATCTTTTATGGAAACTCCAAAGAGAAGAAGAAGGGTAGCTATTCAGTTAATAAAAAAGGACAACTGACACAAATATAAATTTTGTGGTATTAAAAAAAATCTACATATCTAACAAAATTATTTTTTTGTATTAGATTGCATAATTTCCTAACAATATTTAGAATTGTGTCATATTTCCTGGTTACTTTTACTTTGCAACAAATAAGGGGAAGGGGAGAAAAAAAAAAGATAGTTTAGTATGGATTCGAAGATACGAAAGAAGGATGATTCAAAACACAGTTAATTCTGGTTTGTTTCCATAGTTTTGTTAAAATATTTTTTTTTCTCCGTATGATGGCTATATTTATAAATCTTCTGAAGAATGTGACTTTTTATTGAAAAAGGAAAAATAGTTAAATATAAGATAAAATAATTAAATTTACCTGTGTTACTAAGGCTGTTGTATATACATTTCCAAAGCTACCATCTGGAAGTTGACTTAAGAAATTTTCTATTGTCGATTCATACAAGCTCTCAGCATTTGCAATATTTCTAAAATTCTCCGTCTTGTTTTTCACACATGTTAGTGCCATAATTGTCAGAGCTCGAATATCTGCGTTTAAAGGAATCAATAAAAACAAATTATTTATCTGCGTCCATTATTTCATGTAACTATTAAACACTTCTTTATACTTACTAGAAAACGTAATTGAAATCTCTAACCTAACATATAGTTGCGTTCTAGTTTTATTCTAGTTATTTTTATGTTTTACCTTGAACATTTTTTATATTTTATACATTTACATATTTCTTTATATATTTTTTACATTTTTAAATTTTTATATTTATATTTTTTATTTTTGGTAAAATTTTTTACTTGTGACTAGAATTTATACTTGGCTACCAGATTTTTTCAAATTTGTAAAGCCCTGTTTAAATGTGTCCTTTCATTTTCAAATATTTTTTTAATTTACATTTTTGTTTCAATGAGACAACACAATATCATCCTTTTTTGGTCACAATGGGACTTTACAGTCTGGTGGTTGTTTGGTCACAGACTTCATGTGACGTACGTGACTTACAATTACGTCACAGTGACATCAGCAAAATTAAAAAAAATGCCAGAGCGATAAATTTCACAATAAATAACATGTTTTTAAAGTATTCTTGTCCATTTTTAAAAAAGTTTTGGAGAAGTTCACATTTTTTTTATTTAGTCGCAATGGGATGTCACTGAGTGATGGCATTTTTGTCACAGATTTGACGTGACCACCGGGACTCGCAGTGACGTCACTGCCAACATGCGTGCTATACGGGACGTTTCCGATAATGAAGGACAGCAAAAGAAACTTTTGCTTCAAAAATGCCTCTTTACCTCTCGGAAGTCTATTGTTTTCTGGCGTTTCTGAAGATATAGGAATGCTTTTTAGATTCGTATGTAACTCAAAAGAGGTTATATTATATTTTCAAATCCTCCTTTCTAGAATCAAAAAGCATTTCTCCCCTTTTCACAGTGTGTTTCTATTTTCTATATTAAAATTACACATAAACATCCATTACCTTAGATATATTACAGTAAGCCTGAATGAAACCACACTGTTTGGATAAACATTTCGGCATTTTCTAATTAGCGAAAAGCTGTATAGACTCACTGCAATAAGCCTCAAAAATATAAAGCTTGATTGGAAAACAATTGGTCATTTTCACATTAAGCTGAAACAGCACAGGCTCATTGCAATAAGTCTGAAAATTATCAGAGTGATTGATAAACAAATGGTTATTTTCCAATTAGCCGGAAGCTGCATATGCCCGTTGCGGTAAGCCTGAAAAATATCAAGCTGATTAAAAAATGACTGACAATCCTTCTATTAGCCTGGCTCTTTGCAAACAGAAAAATATTTCTCTGAGAACCAGCTTTAATTCACTGCTTAGGAAAAAAGTGTGCGGTGCGCCTATAGAAGATTTCACTTCAGCAAAGATAAGCAACTTTTGTGAAGTGTTATGTTAAACTTTGTATATAGAGCAGCTTGAAGCTAAATTTAACTAGCTTCAACCTTAATATAGACTTTCTCGTTTCTAAAATACAATGTCATAAATCGAATCGATGTTTAAGCCGTATTTTTTATAACGCATGCATTAAAAACGCATTTTTCATAACGTAGTAAAATAATGCATCAGTATCATTTTCAAACGATGATTTTTGACAGAATTAATGGAGGGTTTTTACTTTTATTTTCAGTGTTGCATCTCCTCCAAGTGCTATTGTTCTTCTCTCCATAGAAGTAACCTAATTATTCGCATGTAGAAGTACAAGGATGTGGTAATAAAAGAAGTTTACACATTACACGTAAAAATTATAGATTCACACAGAAAATTAATGTGCTTCCAGGTCAACTGTCGCGAACCTTTTTATATCCGCATGCCATTTTTTTTTTCAGAAAATACTTTATTAAAACATCACGTGCCAATTAAAAAAAAACATAGTTAGTGGATCGAAAAAAAATAAATCAAATTTACTGGAAAATATTTTATTAGGATTTAAAAATATGGGTAATATACATGTGGGTATTACAGTATAATTATTACAGAAATTAATTTAAAAATTCTTAATGCGATTAAATGCGTAGAGTTGCTAAAACGCCTATATTTGTATTGTATTTCAAAAGTATCCTACCACTTTTTCCAAACTATAATCGTTGTCACATACGAGGGTATTTCGAAAAGTAAAGATACACCGTACGCCGGAAGAAAAGAAAAGTTTTAGCAAGCAAGTTGGCAACACAGGTGTTAACCTTGAACCGTTAGCTTTCTCCTCGCGGTCGTTCGGCATTTCAACGTTGATTCTGGTTGGGTTGGGTTGATTTTTGACGGCCGATTATCTACACATGGGATATAGGCCCGGGGGGAGTGCCCTTCGTGGGGGTCTTTCTAAGGGAACCTAACCCGTATTTACGCATGGATAAATCCACGGCTCGAAGAAAACCACGAAAACTCCGAATGATTAGGCCGACGGACGCGATTGGGATCGAACCCAGCACCTCCCGTCTACCAGCTTCGAGAGCACAACCTCTCAGCCACTGGTGGGGCGATTCTGGTTGGAGTAGGTCGTGTTTAAAATGGTTCCGCCGATTCAGAACCCCGCCACATGCGAAGTGCGCTCCGTCATACGTTTTCTTCATGCAAGAGGTCAGCGACCAGCGGATATTCACAAAGAAATTGTTTCTGTTTATGGGAACATTATGAATCGACAAAATGTAACGAAATGGTGTCGTCATTTCTCTGAAGGTAGGACCGATGTTCATGACGAACAAAGAACAGGTCGGCCATCTGTGATCTCTGATGCCCTTCTTCAGAGACCGGAGGAAGCAATTCGTGCGAATAGACGTCTCAAATTGAAAGAATTGCATCAGATCATACCGGAAGTGTCATGAGACGATGATGAGATCAAAGATGAAGTTGAAATGTGGTTCCGACAACAGGCGGAAACCTTCTATGACAGTGGGATACAAATGCTTGTGCCCCGACTTAACAAATGTTTGGATAACGGGGGTGATTATGTCGAAAAATGATAAATAATCCAGTTAATAAGATGTAACTTACGTTTTCTAAATAAATGTTTTTTTAAGGAATGCGAGCCATTGTATCTTTACGTTTCGAAATGTCCTCGTACTTCTATAAGAACTGTAAAACGAATATACTACAAAGAAATTTTTTTTATAATATTGGTACAGTTAGAATATATAAATAGCCGCCGGTAGCAATCCTATATGCGATTTCTGTTGTTGCAGCTTGGATGAAAAATAAATAATATTAGGTTCATAATTAACACATTTTAACAGAATGCACACTCCGAGCACTTTCCGTTTCTGTTTTTATATTATTCATTTGCGAAAATAATGACTCGCAGGCATAGGTAGCCAGAAAAATTGTCAGATTATCAAGCTTTATGAAAAAAATCTTGGATAAAAGTTGCCAATAACTTGTTTCCAAATCTTGTCTTTGATAATTTTTTTCTATTTCATATTGAACAAGACTAAAATTTAATAAGAATTAAAGTTCTTCAATTTCTAATAGAATTTAAACAAGATCAGCTCATGTAAATTTGTTTATTTTGAATAATCTCACTGTATCTTGATTTAGAGCCTCTACAAGTGCCGTGCGAAAACTATTCTTTCGCGTGCCAAAAGTGGCACGTGTACCATAGGTTCGCGGTTCTAGGACATTTAAAATATGATATGATTATATTTATCTCGCAACAAAAGATCTAAATAAAAGAAAATCTTACCAGAATGAAACGGATATTTTTTATTCTTATAAAGAAGATTCACTAGGTTCTGTAAGTCAGAATCAGAGAGTGTCCAGTTTAGATTGCAGAGTGTCAAGTATGCGCTGGGTATGGGAGATTCGGCTGAAGCCACTCTGTCGTTCAGGATTTGAAGAAGATCGTAGCCATAGAAACGTCGAGGGTTGTGGCAGGTGACTGCCAACGCATTCACG
This sequence comes from Maratus michaelseni, assembly GCA_963931845.1. Classification (NCBI taxonomy): domain Eukaryota; kingdom Metazoa; phylum Arthropoda; class Arachnida; order Araneae; family Salticidae; genus Maratus; species Maratus michaelseni. The sequence continues at coordinate 343,934,319 of OZ007591.1, read as the reverse complement.
AACATGCTCAATTCATTTATGGATATAGGATCTGATGCATTCCTGTTCAAAATACATAAATAGGAAAGTGTAAAATCATGCAAGAAAATTATGTTTTAAAAATAAGTTTAGATTTAAAATTTTATCTAGATAATTGCGTTTATTTTGTCTTTGTTTTTTTCATTTTCCGCATATTTATATTTTTAATTGAATAATACGATGTCCTTTTGAGCCCACTATTTTCAGTTTCATTTGCTGTGAATATTATTTGATAGAAATGACATCAAGTGTTTTCTTTTTAATAGATTTCTTTAGATAAGTAAATTTTGATTTAAAAAAATTTCGACAAATGAAAAAAATTAAGAATATCTCTATATTTTTATATTAAAAAAAAAGTTTTTAATATTTTATGTGTTCATCTCAGTTATTAGATTTAGCAATCACAAATTCATCAAACTCGAAAAAGAATTATATGATATGGGAAGATATAGCTGTGTAGTTAGTGCTGTACCACGAGGACAAGCTATGAGAGTGTAAACTTTGGGTCTTTTTTTTCTTTTTTTATAGAAGAAGGGGGGGGGAGGCGGTGTTGTTGGGCTACGGTCATCTTTCTTCACAAGGGCTAAAGAGATTCGGAACCTTTGTTTAAATTGGAATCCGATCCACTACAGACATCCGTGCTTAAGTCGTGATTCGAGCTTGTATCATTTGTCTAATAGCCTTAACCACTAGGAAAACAGGTGGATAAACTCTAGAACACTGAATCAGGGAAGGCAATTTAACCCTTTGAATACTGAAGTCTAAAAATCAGAAGCATTCAAAATACGGCAGACGCCCGAATGCTCAAATATGCTGGGAAATTTCTTTTTCTCCCGTTTTTTTCTATCAGCCTTTTGTCAGCAACACAATAAGAAAGCTCCTATCTTCGGAAGTGAAACCTCCCTAAAGTCACTAGGTTGATTTTGATAATCCCCTATTCTGCGATAAAAGTTGGATTTTTCCGAGGGAAGAAAATGACATATATGTTCCTGAAGCACTCGGGCGGTCTCGCAGTATTTTGTTTGGCCTGACATTTTGGGCGCTTTGGTAGCGAAAGGGTTAATAAAGGATGTGTTTTAGTAGGACGGAAAATTCCAAGTTTTGCAAGGAAGTTTTCTTTGTATGATGAATGTGGAGTTTAAAACTCAAAAAAATTATTCGTCTTAACACTCCTTTCTTTTCTTTAATTGTTTGGAAAAAATAACTTTTAGATTAAAAAAAATTAATAGTAGTTACCCGAATGATAAATATTAAGATTTACAGAAATTTAACAAATATGTCATTTACCGAAATCTAACGAGTATAGTTATTTTGCATAGTATGATAATAGATTATAGAAAAAATTTTTAATTATAGAAGAATTTTGAAAAATATTGTATTACAATAGTATTAAGTAGACATAACAGCTTTTCAATATATTTTAATCATAAATAATGATTCAGACAAATTTTAATTTTAAAAATATTATGAGAAAGCAAACTAAGATGCATTTTATTATAAAGTATCTTTCAACAATTCGTACCTAAGCAAAGCTACAGATGTTTGTAGTTCCAATTGTTTAACGATGAGTTCTTCTTCCAAGTCGTTGCTCTGAAATGTCATCGCTTTAGACAAGTAGAGGGCTGTAATCGCTCTGTGCGTGTTCTTGGCCCAGCCAAATGATTCGGTTCTTTGATTCTTCAGCCAGTTTATGGCATTCATTCGGCTAATATTCATTCCTTTCACGGACATGACGCCTCTCTCTATAAAGAAATAGGGAAGAACCAGAGAGAAACTAAAGAAAAATCCTGCACCACACATATATCATTAAGCATTTCCGAACACTATTAGAATATCGTTAGGCAACTTCATTTTTTCATAAAATGAAGGGTAATATCTAAACAAACAATGTAGAAAGCACACTGTTAAAATTTTGCAGCGAACTATCAAGTCATTTGACCTTTCTTACAGAAAACGATTACATAACCTTAATTTAACTCCATTCTGACCATAATATAGACAATGATATGGTCAGACTAGACTTAAAATACGGTTATGTAACCGTTTTCTATAAAAATGGTCAAATGACTGGACAGTTTGAAGCAAAATTTTAACAGTGAACATAACACAGATGAAAACTTATTTTCGGCAGTAACCACCCACAGCAATGTATCCGAATTAATTTGTGCAGTCCTGTGTATGATTTATATACATTACCACAATGAGCTCTAAAATTAAATTTAGCTGGGATTTATGCAGCCCTTCATATGAATTTATTTATAATATACTCAGTGTTGGTTTGTTTATTACGGCCGATTATCTCCGCGAGGAATATAGACCGAGGGGGTATTCATTACGTGGGGGTCTTTCTAAGGGAACATAATACGTATTTATGCAAGGTTACCCAAGGTTCGAAGAAAAACATGGAAAACTCCAAACGATTAGGCCAAAAGTAGCGATTAGGTTCGAACCTAGCGCCTCCCGTCTACCAGCTTTGAGAGCAGAACCTCTCAACTTCTGACGGGGCTATAATATAATCATATGACACAGTATAGTAAAATTTATTCCATCTGAAAATCACCTATAGTTGAAAACGCGCTTTCAGCAATTCCCATCATCGGTAGAAGTCATTTAATTTGAATTCTTTAGACAATTGTGTAGAGTTTATACACAGAAGAGAATATATTAAAGTTGTTAACCTTGAAAACACATAATAATACAATAGAAAAACGCACTTCTTACACTTATCGTTCATAGACGATAGTGTATCGGATTTTTTTCGTGCGGCTTTGAAAAGGAATATTAAATGTTACGTGCCCTATTTCCTTTACAGAATTGCTTTATCGCCCTCAGTAACATATACTAATTTCATAAAACGCACTTCCAGAAATTAATGCATTTAGACAGTAATGCAAATGAGCTATTTTGTGTGTTCCGGTAAAATAGCAATAAATGCTACGAACAGCACTTCATAAGGGAAACATGTTGTTGTGCATATCAACAATGCATATTAATTTCTTAATGCTTGAAGTAGTTATTAAAATATATTTCAAGCAACTATCACCCATAGATCATAATGTATCTGAATTGTTTTGAGTGTCCCCGTAAGCGAACAATAAATGGTGCACATGTCGTTTTCAATGGGGAACTTCCGTAAATAAATCTGGAATATCACAAAATTTATATATGTTATTGTGGTTTGCTATAAAAAATGACTTAATGTCACTGACTGCATACGATAAAACTGAATCTTAAAAGTTGAAGTTCATTCAAACCTGCTTATCATTTGTAGTTTACACAATTGTTACCTTCTTTACCGCTATCCGTGTATTGCTATCGTTCTCTGGAAAAAAGAGTAGTAATTAAGTAAACTATAAAGCATAGGCAGGGTTTTAATGAACTTCAACTTATGAGATTCAGTGGTATCGTATGCAACCAGTGACATCAAGTCATTTTCTATAGTAAACCTCAGTAACATATATCAATTTCATGCAATTCCAGGTTTATTTAGGAAAGGTAGAGTGAAAGCAGATACACGATCCGAAGTCATTCACTCTTTTCACCTGTGTTGGAAGATGTTAAAAAGATATTTTAGCTTTCTTCTCCTATTTATATGTATCTCACTTTATTAATTGATGGGTAAACATAATTTTAAAATTAAATGTTTAAAATTTTCACTGAAATGATTGTTAAATCTGTAACGAATATCCGTAACTTGGATATAATCCGGAAATGATGTTCTTTGATAGCATAATCATTGAGTAATCATATATTATAACACGAGCGAATCTTGTGTGTGTTTAAATTTTATCAAAAAAAGGCTCTAACGATTTTGACTAAACTTTGTATCCTACAGTTTTCGGGCACGAGAAGACCATTGGGCTAGATCACATTTTCAAGAAAATTCGATTAGTGGGCCATTGTGGGATCACTACGGATCAATGCATTTCAATGTGAATGAATGTTGAAACAATTATTAAGTTATTGTACAGTTGACAACATTTCGCCAACTTTGGCTATATTTGGCGAAACGTTTGCGACGTTGGCGAGATTTGGCGGGAAAATCGAATT